>OX031043.1:11358750-12717500 GCA_943735995.1 Sesia bembeciformis
ATTGTAGAGGGCTCCAGAGCCCTTTCAAGAAATGTATATATTGGTGATCACTTTTTTGAGACTTATACACCTCGTAATTTTGGTACCATAGCAAAACCAATTCTGTTCATATACGAATTTAACGAGATACTTTTATAAACTGGTTTTTTTTTTCTGGTGATTTAGTCGAGGTATAGAATTGTGAATCTCTGTAATAGGCAAGATTCATCGAAATCTGCCTAAAAGTTCATGAATCTTACACCCATTTCCTGATTGTTTTTTTTTCAGATACTTCCTCCAGCTAATGACAGAAGCGAGCTGCGTCGAATGGGCTCTAGTAATCGCGGTAGCACTACGTGACGCTCTAGCCGTCTTACGTACATGCAACGCCGCCCGCGCAACGGACTTGACGTTACCTGCACTGCGCCGATTGCGTCGCGCCTTGAGAGACATTTCTGCTTGGACTGAGTGCGAGTGGTAAGTGTATAATGAAGACAAGACTTTCTTTCGGACTTTCTGAAGAGAACTTAGGGCTCTATGAAACGCATCCGCAAACAATGTTAAAATGCTGTCTCGCGGGGGTGTGGTTGAGGAGTGAAGGATGGAGGGAATGGAGTGAAAGAAGCTTCCCCGCCTGCGGTATCCGCACGCGTCGTTTGCTCCCACTTTTAGCGATGTGTTTCAGCTTGCTCGAAGTGCTGCAATAGTCTTCATTTCGCGTTTTATTTATTATCGTTCACTGCCGTTATTATTGAAGACATTGCGTTATAAATGGCAAAAATTTAATTATGTATTAATCGAAACACCCGTTATAATATAAAAAATATAATATAGATCCATTCACCGTTGCAATAGAAAGAGAATGTTTAATCACATTTTCTCTTTCGTAACTTCGTATTTATCGAGATGGATAATTTTCAAAGTAATACAATACATTTTGATAAAAGCTATCGATGAGGACCTGTCAATCTAAATGTTTTTGTCACATTCATATCATTTTTTTGATACCGATTTCCTGTGCTATGCTTATTGTACCAAAAACATTATAATGCGATTGAAGCCATAACAACCCAGGCATTTAATTACAATGATCATGTAATAATTCCCAAAAAAAATCAACTAACACTTATACAAAGGAACCTATAATATATTATTTTATATTCATATTCCATTACATTTTCGTGCGTCTAAAAACAATAGTTAATCATTAGGTATGTTCACATAGTTATTAATTCGACTGGCGTTCCACAGGGCTCTGTATTGGGCCCACTTCTATTCCATACTTTTGTCAAATTACATGTAATATCCGTTACTTTTTTCCAGTCTCGGCTACAAACCGTTCATGTTAGCGATCAGCAATCAAATACCGTTCTTAACGTCAATCATCAATGTGCGGGAGCGGAGACAGTCGATGGTGACTAAAACAAGATTTAGGACTTCAAGCACTGGCTCGCTCACTGAGCCCAAAACTAAGCCTCAGGTATGAGAAATAATAGAACAGTTAATTTATGGAATAAAGAGCATTTTGCAGTCTCCTAATTAAATAGTTTATTAGAGCTACAAGAAATCATTTGAATGCGTGTCTAATTTAAAATAACTATAAATTTACACTAATTTCATACTGGCTTTCATCATTCGATGTGCATACAGTAAATAATATGATTAAAAAAAGAAGTAATCATGTAACCCGATTATTTAAGGATTATGTAACCTGATGGTAGACATCTTTGAATATCATATGATTACGTACCAAGTCGAGATGCTTACAAATGACAAGAAAATCAGAAAAATAGTTTGGATATATATCTCAGTTACTGTTAAGCTATTATGAGTAGACGGTAGCTGTTTATGCTAGAACGTTGTTCAAGCCGAGGTTTTCACGAACTAAAATTATCAATTAAGCAAAATGACGTTTACTTTATTATTGCATATCAAATTGTATTTCAAGGTGTCTTCTCTAGAGACGAAACTCCCACCACCACAAAAGGCCCAGGAAGTGTCCAAACAATCGGTAAGGAAGGACTCGCCAACTGTTAAAGAACCTATCGTTAACACTACGGCGGCGCCAAACCAGCCGAGTGTTGCTAATGAGGATACCTCGGGTTGTGCCATAATGTAATTATAACTGGTGAACTAAAAAAATACTAAAAATATACGGGTTGGTAATCTTCAGAGGTCTACGAGTCACAGGTTGCATTTAAGTATGCTGTTGTGGTGAGTGACTACAAAAGGTATTTATGATCAAAATGTTTACTTAACCTTATTGTTTCCGTTGGTCACCGAGAAGTTCAAATTAGTATTTCAAGAATTGTTATCTTTAAGTATTAAATAAGTAATTTAAATTAGTTAAGTTTTTGTAGTTTGTTGACTATCAAAAAAAAACATTGTAAAGATCGTAATACACAGTGTGTTTTTATTTTCCTCTATACTTATATGTAGCTATGTATGTATAGTTTCTTATCAAGAAGTTAATGTTTGTATGGATTTTGCATTGGAAGTATTTGAAATGTTCATACAATCAATAAGAATTCTTATATTTGTATATTTATATATTTAACAAGCATTAGCTGTGGATCGTTCTTAAAATATTTTACGTCCACCTTCTTTATAAAATAAGCATGATCATCTCGATATTCGGTTTCACTGTAAATAACAGTCTTAATCACGAATATTTACCTATTTTACTAGCTATTTTATTCGTTGTTTTAATCATTACTCAATTGATAAGAACCTCTTGCTATCACCTTTCACACACACCTATTACAAATTGTGACTCGTACGTTTCTATTAAGATAACTTACTTATATCTGTTTACTATGCCTAAAGGTTGCATTAATGTTTATATGTATTAAATGCTGTGGAGTGTTAATAAAATTAGTCCCAACTACGTCGCAAGCAATTATTTCAGTTTCTATTGACAAACAAGATAAGTGAGTCCTGCCGCCCGCTCTCCGCGCAATTCCCGCGTTGCCCCGCCCCGCACCCCTGACACCGCGCACGCGAGGATACTCAGTTATCTTGTTTGTGTGTAATAATTAAATAAGTAGTTTAAATGTGCGTGTACTGTAAAAAGGTTAATACTTTTGTAATATCGTCGCTTTAAAACTCGAATATAGAATAAAGTCCTCAAAGGGGTCAATAAAGGTCAAAGGGGCTACTCTCATTTCATGTGAAACGAAGTATAAGTTTCGATAAATTAGCTTCGATAGTTCGATAGCTTCAATTTTAGATTTCAAAACAAAACTAAAACACTAGAATTCAATGCTGAACACTAAAAAATAGAATTCTAGGAAGTGGTGACAGAGCAACCAATTCAATGATATAACATTTAAGATGTTCGCGTTTTTCACACATATCTATTAAACTATTTATTATCTATTTAAACGGGTCTCAACGCGTATGTTACGTTTCGATTGCGTTGCACCAACCTAAACGTAAAAACGTCGTATCAGAAAAGGTTAAAGAACATATCGCAGTTGTGAGGAATTGCCAGACGAAGAAATCGAAATTAATCATTCGATAGAACTCCATAGTCCAAGAATTCTCTCCACTGATCGCCACTATTTCTCCAGGTTTGTGCGTAAAGCAATACAAAATGTACAAAGATGTACATGGATAGCAATGGATGGATGGAAAGCAATACAAGGATGGATACAAAATGTCGTCGACATGGAATCCTAAATTTAATAAAATTAAACCTCGCGATTTTTTGTCTCACGCTAGTTCAGATATTGTGAGTGTTGTGTGCCGCAACTTTCCGGACTATGAAGACCAAACCATTTTACTTTCTTACAAATGCGGGTAGTTAATGAAACTGCTCGCAATTCTCGTCGACTACCCGCCTCTTCAGTCAGCTCGTGACAATGGTTGGTGCAATCTAACCGAAACGTCTAAAATAAATAAACTAAACGTTCACGTTGAGACCTGTTTAAATTTTAAAATAAACTATATTAAATAATGTAACATTATTTGCCCTACACTAAAATTCCCTGTCATGGCTCCAATGACAGACTGGCTCGCGATATACCGTATGCCATATTCAACCATATATTAAAGACATTAAGGTTTAATTAAAATTTTCAAATTGGTTTCTTTATCGCCGGACCTTAGGTGGGAATGGACTTGACTAGTTAACCCTAAATATCTTAAAAAGTGGTTGTCATTATAGCAACAATGCCCTCATGAGAAGAAAAGGCATTAGTACGTTACAGTTTTAACAAAAGCATAATGAACATATTTGGAAATTATAAAATAAACAATTATGAGAATATACAATGGTTATGCTTTTAGTTTTATCTAAAACCACAAGTTTCCAGCTTGACTGACAATTTTACCAATTTTTTCGCACATTTCTCGAATGATGTCAAAATACACTTGTGCCTTTGCTTCTAAGGAGGGCAGTAACTATAGCAATGTGTTCGATTTCGTACTTATTATAAATTCAAGAAAGAACTTTCACATCTATTACGTATTTTTGTCTAAACTGGCACCAAATAACGAGACTTCACATTTTATGGCACTCGTCAACACACATTTTTTTCAATATATATTATATTATGAACTTTGGTGCTGAAATATTAAAGCAATTTATTTAAGTGAATTCTTCAAATTCCTCTAGTCTCTTATTAGTTCTTCACTAATTTATTTTCTTTAAACATATTCACATAGATTTAATTAATAAATACATGCGTAAGAATAATTTGATATTTTAGAATAATACGTTTAGGAAAATGTGTTAATTTTTAGTAGTAACGTGGTTTAACAAAGGTAAACAAATTGATAATGTATTACTCACTTATTACTAAATGTACTAACTAAATATCTAATTAGTACTTATTGAAAAAACATGCATCTACTATTAACACTGATATAAAAACTGTAGATTTACAATATCTGAATTTACTCTAGTAATACGATATCAGTAAGATTCATTGTTACGTGTCAATACTGGATTCACCAGACTTGTATGGCACACCATCTAAGTCAACACTTTTAATGGCACAGTTTTATATCTCGTATTCTTATACGACTACTAATGACTGTTAGTTAATATTTTTAACTATTATAGAGTCAACGAGTCCAGATAAAGAATGTAAATAAACATTCACGACTTCATAACACTGTCGGAAGTTAATAATCATAGAGCCTTTCTCACCACCTGCCGATACTTATGGTAACAGAAAGTCAGTTATACTTTATCAGAAAGTCAGTATCAGCTAGATTTAAGTGGCAGATAATTTATTTATTAGATTGTTAAGAGTTACTTTATCAGGAAGTGGTGAGACAGGCTCTTAGGGCCTTTCTCAAAAACACCTAATACCTTATCAGAAGGTGGTTTGAAAGGCCCTTAATCTTGTAATCTAACGTGTATGAAGTGTACCGTGAATCAATTAACGACAGCCATTTCTGTCAATATCGCGTGCTAGAGAAAAACACAAGAGATACTAATCGTTCGCAATTGCAACATAACGTAGTGAAGATCAACGTTTTTCATTTTTTTATCTCGTCTCGTTGGCTTAGAGTTTGACCAAAGAAACGCGGCGAAAAAAGCAAATTTTTAAATCTTTAGCTAAAACTCATAGGACAAAATAAATTTTGATATTTTATATTTTCTGTAACTGTGAACTCCCTCAAATTACTAACTTTAAAATGTTGAGAGACCTTACAAATAGTAGGCGTGTGGAGAGGAGCCGACAACGCACTATAGAACTGGTAGTGAGTGCGTCACAATATAATTTTATAATTCAGTTTTTGTTATATTATTCCGTAGTTTATATCTAATTATTATCAACAATTACGACATTAATAATTATATCACCCATTCACAAACCCACACAATCAATAGATACAAAAAAAGATGTATACTAATTCAACCTGCTATTTTAAAAAAAATGTGCCCTTTTATTTTTTTTATTTATTTAAACTTCATTGCACAAGTACTTTGCTACTGTATAGAATTGTAGCTATCCAGTTACTCAATTCACCGGGGCCCTCCTGCTCCTGTACTTGTATTCTAATCCAAAATTAATTAAAACCTCAAGGTATTTTACAATAATTCCTAGTTGTATCCACATATTGCTATTACGTGTTACCAGGCGACGCATCATCTTAAAAATATCACTATACCGTTGCGCCACGTTTCATTGGCTAGACTCTACATGATTAACTAGTTGAGGATGCTCAATGTTTAATTATTATTATTAATAATGAATAATCCATTCCACTCTTGGCCAATGGACGGTGTTTTTTAGAATAACTGTTGTTTTAAGTAAATTTTTGTCTTCCTAATGATATTATTATGAAGGATATATTAACATTGAAATGTAGTTGTACATTAATAATGAAAATAAAACCTCTTCGATTGTAAACGGTTATAAAATAATTCGTTGCGATATTGTAGAAAGAAGTTCGTGTTTAACCATAGACATACTAGTTTACGTATGTATGTATATATATCCATCATACCGTTCCCAATTGACAAGCGGTGACGTAGGGACCGCTATTTTACATTTACACGTATTATTACCGATATTAATACCTGTTTTAATAGTGTTAAACGTATTTCCTGGTGTTGCCACACCGTGCGTTGCGCGCGCCACACATCTCCCCTTCGCTTAAACGCTTAAGCGGCCGACCCCATTCGTTATTAAAATGTGTAAAATAATGATCACAAGACATTGGTAAAAAATATACTTACTGCAGCTCAGTATAAAATCCCGATACTTATTTACCGCCAAGTATTATTACTTGCGAAGTAGAACTTGGTACGGTGTTGTGTCGGACGCCTGTAGAATAGGCACCATCTCACATATATATTCACACCATCTCTTCCCGCGGCTGTCGTAAAAGGCGACTAAGGCATAACAAAGGGGCTACCACAAGCGCTGGGGAACTATATCACCTCTAAAATAGTGGACTCGCCAACCCGCTTGGCCAACATGGCGTTTCAATGCCATACATCTCCCACGCACAAGGCAATGTGCATGAGGAGGTCCATGTCCAGCAGTGAATACTGAAAGGGCTGGTTGCATTGCATTGCTTTAATACTTATTTATTTACTTTTTCAAGTATTTATAAGAGCTAAAAAATATATATCAACGCCACTATATATACCTACATTTTTGACGATTCTTTAATTACGTGGTATGTGGAAATATCGAAATTTCAAGCCCCGATACGTATATATTCAAAAAATTTACACGCAACTAGAATTTGAACTTCAACTTTCGACGTAGCCCGCCATTGATCCGACTATCAAGTGATAACGGCTTAGTTCGAATTTCTCTTGTAATACCGTCATCGCATAGGCTATTGTTTCTTGCATAACTACATAAAAAACCTTCAAATAATCTATTTCGGATTTGGGCATTTTGGTATATTTTCGTAAAGTTGTAACCTTAAATAATAACATCAACATTTGATATAACATGTCCAATTTATTATAATATACTCATAAAATATCACACTCCTAGCGATCTTAATTTTATTGGATTTTTGGTCAACACAATTATGACTATAATACGTCTATTTCGCGCATTATTTTTAGTTGAATTAAATTTTAATGATTTTTTTGCTCAATTAATTGAAAATCTCATGATTTAAAGAAAATAAGGTGTTTAACGCCCAATCGTTCAATTTTGTTAATTTATAGTTTATTTTCCTTTGTATCTTCCCCACCATCTTGGTGCCAAGTATACAATGATTAAATGGTGTTCTTATAATTAATGTTATATACCTAATTTATATTTATTCAGTATACCGCGTAGTATAAACGGTTATAGACGGTTTTACTAAAGTAAAAATATAAATTAAATTTATACTTATATTGTCAAGAGACTGTGACTTCTGTTTTGTTTGTTATATCTAAGAGGTAAACTCAAAAACTTCGGGATCGATTTTTAAAAAGTCTCTAGGAAATAGGTATGCCATCTGAGCAAAGCGAGCGCGTGTCGCTATTGAGGGAACTTTAGGGAAGGCAAAAGAAACCGGGGCCCAGATAAATAGACCACTCTAAGACCGTGCTATGTCTTAGAAGTAGATCGAGTGGTTGTAAACTGACCTCTATGCAGTCGGCATAAGGGTCTATAAAACACTATTTGTAAGATCGAGGAACGTCTATTTATTGTGCAACTCAAGTTGTTGCCAATTATTAACGATTGTCTTTGTTTGTATTAATAAATTACAGGTATGTATATGTATAATATTTTTGCAGTAAGAATTATCTTGCAGAATATTGTTATCTAGTGCATTCCAAGCATACACTTTGTACGTAAACAATTGGCAATGGCAACAGAACATTCCGTGTGAGATGTTAGTGTAGTAATATGTATAGTCAATTATAGTTGTGAAAATATTTTTGTCTTGTATTGTGCAAAAACACTAATTAGTTTACAATTTCTAGACACACTATTGCCACAAATTTTAAGTGGTTACTCAGTATCTGGTCCTAAAGTCACCAGAGGAGAAAAAAAGCGAAATGATGACTGAATAGATTCGAAATTACCTGTTCGACTGCCGAACGCCGTCGGCGGTTACTATATGAATTAATACAATGTTTGTGGCTAGAATATTGTTTCGGTAATGGCGATCGTTAGCAGTCATTCTACGAAAGAACCTCACAACAAAGTTCCAAATTCACAAGAAGTCCAAAATGACTACATTTCGTTTGTTGCCAACGACACCGTTCTGAATTTGCTTTCCCAATGACACACCCAGTTGTGTCGTTGATAACAAACGCTACATGTTTTTTTAATCCTAAACGGTATAACAGCTCGTCCCACAAAATTTCGTCCCTATTGAGACGAAATGAGAATATTCAAAAAAAAATATATTTGTTCATTATATCGTCCCACTTTTTTAAGCTGTTTGTGGTACAGTCGTGTGAATATTTTTGATTAATATTAGGTAAATGAAATCTACTTTAGTTTTTTACCTAACGTTTAGAATATTTATTTTTAATTTCATCATTTCATCCAGATTTCATGGGACAAATCTGAATGCGGGATGAGCTGTGGAATTGTCCGCGTAAACGTCTTCGAAACAACGTAAAAGTATTGTAGAACATGGAAAATCCATCGCTCACTATCGTTTTTAGTCCCTTTTTTCCAATTACCTACACGAATCGTAATCAGTTACGTATGAGACACTGTAGGTACGAATAGGTCGCGTTCAATCACGAATATTTATATAAAGCAATAATTATGGCACCACCTGATTTTAAAAGAGGGAAAATTATTCATTCACATGCTCGGCAAGTTATTTGATTGAATAAAATCTTTTCTTCAAATTAAAAAAAATATATCATTAGTCATTTTAAAAACGTTATTGATCTGATGTCATTACGCAATATACAATGAATACCAAATTCGTCTCTATATTCCCCACGAACACATTGGAACACACGAATATTAGAGATTCACGCTACTAATGATTTACGATTAAGTATTATTATTAGATTTCATTGTCACACTTAGTTGATAGTTGACTAAAATCACACTTGTAATTGCTCTATATAAATCAACACAAATTCATCTTTAGTTTGAATTTAGAATATCGATTCAAATAATGTTCTATGAACTTAAAAACTACTTATTCAGTATCAACGATAATATGTGACACATGTGACAACAATTCTGAACTTTATTGCTGTTACCATAAAGTATTTATTCTATAATTTAAAAAGATTTTTGAGATATTTTCCTTAATTTAGTAGATATACGTTCGTGAATAAACGATGATGTCTGCTCTCCTTACACGATGGCTTTTTCATATTCTCGAGTATTGTACAATAGATAGGTTAAACTACTTAGTTTATTTTACAGGCGAAGAAAAAATCATGAATTTATTAATTTTCAATAACGCCGACAATACTAAAACATTTTATAATCTTTTACATTTATCAATAAAATAATATGTTTGATCCTATTCAAGTGTTTAACATAATATATTAAAAATTTGCTGATTTTTTCAACAATTAACATGGTGTCTATTCTGATAGATAAATGATATTGTAGTTAAAATTTTAAATGAATTTTTAAATTATAAAACCGTAGTCAATTGATGTTATTTGAAAAGTTTTGTATTTGGTGTTTAATTAATTGTGTAAATAATTTTTATATTTACATTTTTAAAAGTACGAGAAATAAATTATAATTATTAATTAGTGATTTTCTTGTTTTCTTTTTTACACTTGCGTCACCTCAGAAATAAAGTAATCTATTAATTTAATTGGATCTTTGTTTTAAATAAACCTTAAAAAATTGATGGTTCTTATAGGGATGCTTATGTGCCTGTCTACTTTTTTAGTACAAGTTCATCCAATTTGCAATGCGCCACCCGCAAATACTTTAACGATCCTCTAGTCGTCAGACGCACGATATCGCTGGTTGCAGCGACACTTGACTAGGCAACCAGTAGCTTATAAGGAATTGTATGGGTATCTATAAACATTGAAAAAGTTCTTCCGTGTATTCAGTGTGTTCGTGTGATGCTTCAGACACTAGGGATCATTCATTTAATGTTGACCTATGAGAGACAACTGACTATGATTTTATCAATCGATGCGGTAGGTCTTGATGTCGGGTATCTTAGCGAGCACTAGCGCCACCTCGTCACCACCGCCCAACGACAGGGGTGGTCACCGCCACCAGCCACACTGCTGTACATCTACAACTCCAGAGGAGCAGTAGATTCCTTTTCATGAAAGAAGTCCCGCGGTGATTTTTGGAACTAAATTTGACAGGTCGGCCATGTTGTCGTTCGTCGATGTTATCAAGTTCGTTTGTTGTGGTAGATTTTTGTGAGTTTGTAACTAGCTTAGTGCATTTTAAAGATTGTTTACAATGCCAAAAGTTGTAAAAAGTTCGGCTCGAGAAATGATATTGAAGGTGAAAGAGTTCTGTGAAGCGGAACAAAAGAATCAAGGTGTTTTAATACCACTAAACAATGTTCGGAAGAGAGTCGCCGCCATAACAGGTACTTTTTAGAGTTGCCATATAATAATTTTTTGCTGTATTGATGGGACTTTTAGGATATAAATTCATTTTTGCGATAAAATTGAACAAATACCAAACGTGATGAAACTAGGTAACTGAAATTAAAACATATATTACATAGTACATAAGCATTATAAACTTAAAGTTACTATTATTTTTAATTGTTGATTTAATTTTAATTTTAATTTTAATTTTAATTTTTGAAGACACCTGGAGAAAAGCTGTGCTGTTTGAGCTAATCAAACAAAATAAAGGTCCACCGACATTTGCATTGAATGAATTATTAACAGCTCACGGACACGAAGTATTAAGGTTGCCGCCTTACCATTGCGACCTCAACCCGATTGAGAAAATCTGGAGCCTTGTAAAAAGAAAGGTGGCGGATAAGAACGTGGCACAAGATCCAAAAGAAATTGTAAAATTAACTGAAGAGGCCTTTGAGTCTATTACGGCGGAAGATTGGACAGCTCAGTGCACGCATGTCGAACATTTAGAGGAGGAATATTTAAAAAATGACGGCCTTATGGATGAAGAGATGGACCGAATAATTATATCTACGGCTAGTGATACTGAAACAGAATTTGATTCTGATTCCATCCACTCTTCAGACAGTGATGTTCCTATGGCCGCTGATCACAATTATTCAATAAAACTCTGAATAAAAAATTGTAATGCTTTTCTTTACCCTATTTTCTCATCTTTTACATGTAAGTAGGTAGAACACCGCTTATATAAGTAAATAAAAATATACTTTTTACATAACAGAAATATAGGTAAATGGGCATTTTTATCAAAATGTCTACCAACCCACTCATGGGATGACCCATGCAATAAGTCCAAATAACTAACGTTATTATGACTGTAAGTGTCGTGTTATTATTAAATAGTTTCAAATGACTAAAGTTTCCTTTTTTACTATGTTGTTAGGTGCGAAAATTTAAAACAAAGTAATAAAAGCCTACGATTTTTGGTCATGACCGTTACCGAAAACAGGGGACAGTACTGGGAAACGTAGGATGCCACATTTCTGAGTTTAATTTTATTACTTTGTTTTAAGTTTCGCACCTAACAACATAGTAAAAAACGAAACTTTAGTCATTTGAAACTATTTAATAATAACACGACACTTACAGAGTCATAATAACGTTAGTTATTTGGACTTATTACATGGGTCATCCCATGAGTGGGTTGGTAGACATTTTGATAAAAATGCCCAAATATACTTTTGACTTATCAGAAATATACATGATTCACTAATCTGAACTATTGTTATAGTATGGGCTTGAGTAATGAAATTACAGCCCATCTAAAATGTATTTATTTCTTAATACAATTTAAGAGCTTATATTGTTTCATCGAAGTATGCAGGAAATAGTATTATTTGATAAATTACATATGCTAAATGTAAAATAGGTAAATTTTTTACTCATAAATGGCAACATTATGTCACGCGAGTACAGCGCTGCGTCTGGGGGACTTCTTTCATGAAAAGGACTCTAGTGTCCCCGTACGTCGGCGACAGATGTCGTCGGTGTTGCCGTGGGAACTATAATGAATCTGGATAAAAAGTACTTACCCTAAATCTTAACCCGCCACATAATTAATTTTTGCATAATGCACGTTCAGACAGGCTGAAACTTCAAAAATAGTTTGTAAGTATTGGGTAAAAATTCCAAAAATTGACATTAATTATTATTGTACAAATATTGTTATTAGTACTTTATTTACAATTACTTTTCGAAGTGTTTCATGTACAGAGCTCTGTTACGAATTTATTATATAGATTTGATTATTATGATTTATTTGTAATGTCCATTTTTTTTATTCTCCTTCTCAATAAAATAAATACCTAAAATGTTTCATCATAAATAGTGTATTTTGACATCTGTTAATGGTAGAAATTAGAAATGTTATACACTTTATAAAATGGCGACACTAACCACTAGTGCATTGAACTGTCAATACCATACGTCGAGAGAATGTAGAAACATTTTTTATTTTACACATTTTATATCGTTGTTTTTGTGATATTATTTACTTTGTTTATGAAGAATAAATAAGGAGCCGTCTAACTGTCACAAGATGGCAACCACGGCTGAAAACAATATGTCCTTGTCCGAGCTGAAGGCGGAGATCGAGAGACTCAGCCGAGAGCTCGACCAGGCCAGCAGTGAGAAGATACAATCAGCACAACTTGGTTTAGTACTGCTTGAAGAGAAAAGTGAACTTCAGAAACGATGCGACGAATTAGAGATCCTCTACGAGAACACCAAGCACGATTTAGACATCACACATGAGGTTAGTGGCCTACATATTGTCGCAGTAATTTCACTTTTCATGCATTAATCGGTACATTAAACGTGCAGAGACGGAAATATAAAATCGTCCGTAAAATGTATTTTTATGTGCTACCACTCAAAATTCATAAGCGGAAAGATGTTTGCGAATAGGAATAACCTAGATCTTAATGTTAAATTATATTGTTTTATGTGATTCTAATTGCTGTTATTTATATCATGAAGATACCCTATAATAAGACTACAATGTTGTTGGCAGGCATTAATGAAATTAGACTCAACACAAAAGGTGACCACACAGAGTGGTATAGAGCAAGAAAATGCACTCCTCAATGAGTCCGCTGCAATGGAGAGCTCCCTCACTCTACAGATCTTTGAACTTGAGGGGGAAACTAAACAGGTAACAATAATATTTTTTTTTACAACACAACACAACAACGATGACAAATGGTTTCATGAATGAAGTCATTTGTCATCTTCAGTGTTGCATCTGCCATGGTACTTAGAGCACTTGCTCTTAGTACCTTCCCACTATGTCAGACTGACACATTATCCGGCTGATAAAAATGTAGGATGTTTCATTTACCAATGGTTTGAACAACAGTTATGCAGTGTACTGGTGTGAATAGCTCTATGATAACCCAAAAACGATAAATGTGTTGGTCTGACATGGTGAGAACCTACTTTAAGAGCGCAAAGTACACTAGATTGGGATATAGCACATTCTGTCGAGGTCCACAGATATTTCTGCTGGGAAGTACATCTATTAAACAAAAAGTAACAGAACTTATATTTGTCGATTATCAGTTTCAAATAAAATAAAATATTAATTTACAATTTTTATCCTTTTTAAAATTAATAATGATATATAAAATGAAATTTATAATTCACTCCTATTTATCATTCATTATTTAGAGTTCCCTAAACATCCTAAATCTCATTCAAACTTAGCTTAGTTTGAATAAGTTTAAAAAGAATATGTATGCTTCTAAACAACATTCCTTGTGCTAATGTATTCTACATGGTCAATGTAAAAGATGTCAATGTCTTTGTCTGCAGTTTATTTGTGTCATGTTATGTAAACAAACTTAAAAATGTTACAACAGAAATCTACATTTGAAAAAATAACTTATTTTTTTTTATTAATGACGAGTTTTAAATGACATACATAGGTCACACTGAAAATTTCCAGAACTGGCCACTTAAATAAACAATATTTAAAAAGTAATTACAATATTTGAAAATGGAACTCTTTGTCTGTAGAATAAAGTTTGTTTCATTTGTTTTTCACTGTGGTGTGATTTTAAAAATTGGGTGTCTGCATTATGATGGAGATTTAAAACTCTAGCTTGTGAAAATTTTCACTGTATGATTTTCTACGATTTTAAGTGTAATTTGACAGCTCAGCAGTGCCTTGCTCGGTTTCAAACTACTTTTGGCGATGAAGCACCAAGCAAGACGACAATTTATAGCTGGTGTGCAGAATTCAAGGAGGTTGTGTCAATCTGTCACAAATTTCGTGAAGGCCGCCCGCCCACCGCCGTCAACAACAAAAACATTGATGCTGTGCGGCATATTATCGAAACAGTCAGGCATGTGACCTAATATGAGATTTGAGCATCCTTAAGCATAGGCATGAGTCCGATACAATTGATGTTACATAAACATTTGGCTGTGCGAAAACTCACGGTAGATCCCACACAATTTGACTGAGGCTACCAGCTTCAACGAAGGTGACAAAACATGGATTTACAGACACCACTCTGAAAAAAGCAGCAACCGACCATTTGGGTCTTTCAAGATGAGCCGAACACCGCCAAAGTGGCATTTGCAGTGCTGCACATGTGCAAAATTGCACATGTGGCTACTGTTGCCTTGGAGAATAGTTGTACTGTGAATCCAATCAGCATATCAGCATATCATCGTTTATCAAAAAGACCATTTGCTTGCCAGAAGTTATTGACAAACTCCATAAAAACAACCTTAAACGTCACATAATCTTGCACCATGACAATGCCAGCTCTCACACGGTCAAACAGACAAACAACTTTTTGAAGGCAAAGAACATAGAACACATGCAGTCCCGACTTGGCACCTTGTGACTTCTTTTTGTTTCCAAAAATTAGAACCAGTTACGCGGTCAACGATTTTCATTGCCAGGAGTGGCTGTCAAAAAGTATGAAAAACAAGTTTCCAATTCCGAGGTCACCACAGAGGAGTGGAAGAAATGTTAAAAAAATATGAAAAAGTGTATTGACGTTCATGGAGAATATTTTGAGAAACAATAAATTGATTTTTGGCAATTCATTGTAATTTGTTCTTATTCATTCCAGAAACTTTCAGTGTGGCCATCCTATATGAAAAATATAAAAATACACTATATATACTACAGACATACTTGCGTCTAATCTATTAGATCCGTGATGATAATTTAAAAAACCTTTTACAAACAGTAAATGAGATTTACCAAATTATGTATTTCAGAAAGGTATTTTTTTCATAAATTTTAGATTTTTTATGAAAAATTTGTTAATTATCTAGAATTGGATAAAATTTTACTTAACATACACCCTATATTGTAATGAGCATTACATACATATTCAGTTTGCCATATCCCGCTCGGCATTAAGGCCAATTCACACCTAATCTGCAAAGGTGGGCAGCCCATCCCGGGGTGTGCCAACTATTGTAATTCTGGACTGATGTTAGCATGTAGCGCGGATGTCTATGGACGACAGTATCCACTTACCATAAGGTGGTCTGTATGCTCGTCTGTCGACTTTTTCTATAAAAAAAACAGTGACTAATAGAATAGAAACAATGCAAATAGTTCCTGTATATTAAATAGCAAACTTTAATTCCAACATTCATGATACACTAAAGCCAGCAGCCAATCAATGGAGATCTGTGATGCTGTGTGAATTCTTGGGATACCAAATCATATTAAGCAAACTCAAGAATGTCGGAGATATAAGTTGAATATTAAAATAGAGAACGGGCCATTTGCGTAAGTTGCCTGTGGTCTATGTAAATTGAACCTGATTTAGATATGTATCTGGATCAGATATCTAGATGCAATATGTGTGTAGCACCCTTAACAATAATGAGATGCAATGTTGGAACAATTAAACAGATTTTACTCTCTCACCAAAGTCCAAATAATTAAAGAGAACAAAAGATTTTTGAAGCAAAAATGTCCATGATGTGTATTTCTTCACTTTCTAATTTGTTTTTTTCATAACAATAATCATGCAAAACTCTATTGCATGCACATATGGGTGAGTTTTTTCTTTACTAACTTTCATTACAATTTTTTTCAATTAGTGTTTTCATAATTTTTAATTGTTCTAATCGGACTAGTTATCATTAGAATACTTATTAAAGCTATTTAACCATTATGATAATTATCTAGCTTATTTAGGGTTATTATTATAAATATAATAAAGAGGTAAAATTGTGTGTTTGTATATTGGGGTTAACCTCTCTAACTACTGAACCGATTTCAAAAATTCTTCCACAAATAGGAAGCTATATTATCCGTGTCTAATATATGCTATATAGTATTTTGAAATTTTGAAAAAAAAATCTTATAAACCGAAGCGAAGTGAGGCCGAGTCGCTAGTATTATTATAAAACTAATATTAATTAGCCCCTCAAGGTGTGTTTAAATGTGGTTTGTGAATCTAATGCTCATCTTTTGTATTCACCTGTACGTAACATGTAAACTACGTTACAATACTGATCCAAGAATATTTAGATAGGTATTTATTTGCTCTTTATAAATATTTTCAATCGAATTCAGAATTAATATCTATGGGATGGATGATCGCGTAATATAGGTGTTTATAGATCCAGCTACATATTAAGTAAGCAGAATGCTTTGTCACCGCTATGAGCAAAAACGACGAACTAACAAAAAAGCTACACTAATATGATTTCCTTTTTGAACACAAAAGCAGGAATTGCTTTGGCTATTAGTACCTACGTGGGTGACACTGACAGGTTTCACAATCTCAAAAATGAAATCATTTAAAGATGCAAGTTGTTTTATTCCTTTTACAAGTATTCTCCATGACAATTAATACACTCAATCGTGCGATGAAACCATTGTGTCAAGCATTCAGCCCACCCTTCTTTAGGCACCCCTTCAACAGCCGTTACTGCCTCTTCTGCATTTATAAAACATTGCTCTCTTAATTTTAGGGAATAAATAAAAATCACAGGGCGCGCAAGGTCGTGTACTCCTATACATTTGCAGTACTCAAAAATTGCTTTGTTTGGCTGGCGGAGTGAGCTGGGTCATTGTTGTGATGAAAAATCATTCTGCTTCGTGAGTGTAGTTCTTTGACCTTTTCCAAAACAGAAGGACAAGCAGCTGTTCACATACCAGTCCGCAAGTTACTGTACGTATATTTTCTAAAGTTATAGTAGCAAAGTGGCCCGATCTTATGTCGTTCGTCTGCTTCAATCATGAGAAGCCCAGTTTCGTTTATTTTCATAACAGTAATTCTTCTTTAACTTTAATATTTATAAAAATGTATTATAAATTATTACTTTGTACAGATGTAGCTTGTTGTTTCCAAGTGCTAGTGAGGGAATGATTATCTTGTTTAGCATTTTTCCCAGACGCATCTGACGAATTATACCTACGCTCGTTTTAATGAAATGGAGCAATTGATGTGGATGTGAATCATCGGACCCTCGTACAGTGCTCACGAGGCGACGCTTTCGATCACACTCAAACTTCTTTTCGTCGTAAAGAATGTTCAAGTTACGATAAAAAGAAAAATATAAATTTCTTTGTACGCCTTCATCCTTAATCTCGACTAGTAGCAAACTAATATTTGTGATTAATCACAGTTTACAGTGCGGGCTAAAAAGACCTTTATCGTCCGTGATGTAATGCCGCGAATGGCGTAAGCGCAGCCGGGAATCTCTAACACTGATCCAGAAATAATTTTTTATTTGCCTGGCCTTGATTCACATATTCACGCGTTAGTCAATGGTGTGTGGTTTTGTTGGAAAATGCACAAATTCTCGGTGCAACTGTAATATCATTATTATGTGTGTTGGTCTGTGTGTGTGCCGAGTGTGTGTGTCGCGATATTATTATAGGTAGGATTGTTTGTGTGGAATGCGGCAGTTATTTGTTGAAAAATGAATGAAAGTGCAGAGGTAATGTGTTATTTTTAATTTTTCATTGTCTCTAGATTATCAGACGCGTTCCAGTTTATTGAATATGTGTATTTATACATTATATTTCATGTAACAAAAATATGATAGCATATTCTAATGTCAGCAACGGCTACAGGCCTATTTTCAGTTTTTCTTGAACACATGTCTAAGCTTTTAGAAAACATCAAGATACTGATGAAGACTGAGACCTTGATACGTGAGACTAATTTTCAGACTAAGCAAAAACCCTCTTTATTTGGAGCATTTGGCGTTGCCATCGGATACTGTCTGGAATTTACTAATGGTCTGGGATGAATGGCACGGACGTGTCGTATCAAAGCTCGTATTTCGTGCAGTGTTTATACAGATAATGGAACACTGTTGACATTCAGCTGATGTTTGGCGGCCTGCCAAAGAATAAACATTAGATTCAAGCTCCTTACGAAGGTTTTCCCGGTATACAATTAAGGACATACATAATTTATTACGTGAAAGGCATAATTTTTTAATATTGAATAGCAAAATTATTCACAATTTGTTACTATGCCATACAGCCGTAAGCCTGTCTCTTCCAAGACCCGCCATACAATCTTCTGATCTTACATTTTTTTTAGATAAGTAATGAAATCAAGAGATGCATTTAAAATTTTCTCTTTTCTTGATATTTATAAGTACTTTTATATTTTTTATATTATTGAACATGTCTTGTAGCAAATTAGCATCATTTTTATACTAGAGAAATATAATACATTAGAAAGTACATAATACTGTATTGTCATCCCGGGGTATGTGACCACTTTCTAATTTATATTCATTTTTTTTATGTACGAGGGTGAAAGACGAACATACAGTCCACCTGATGGTAAATGGATACTGTCACGCATAGACATCCGCGATATGTATTATTGTACCTAGGTATTATATGTGTATTGTATTATATGTACTGTTTGTAGTCGTTTAATTATTACATTAATTACATTAATGATTTCACGATGCACCGCCTTTCATATTTCTTTTTAACCAAAGGTTGACTGGCAGAGAATGCCACTAGGCATTAAGTCCGCCCTTTCTACAATGTTTGTTTGTGCACTAAAGTTTAAAGAAATAAAAAAATAAAATTTAAGGCACTATGTTGTTATACTTATGGCTCGATATAGTCAACTACTACGATAAAATACATAACGCATGCCGACGACGTGTCACGACGTATTCAACATGACGTGACGCTAGCCGCATAAAACAGGGCTATTTCTGTTATCACTGCACGAGATTTCTATTCGCTATGACTAATTGGTTTTGCATATTAGAACTGGATAAACTAGGTCAATTTCCTATATTTAACAAGCACTCATTCATTAAACAGATTAAATTTCATAAAACATGGGCCCATCGTGTTTAGCCGAGCGTGACCTAAACACATTACCTTGCAGAAATAAATTCATACTATCACAATATATTTATTCACAATATTGATACCTAATACAACAAAAGTTATAATCTCTTGTATACAGTTAAGAATGTCGTCCGTGCGCCCCGACAGTTTTCGGGTGAAATCCGGATCGGACATGTCAATGTCCTCCCCGGAGAACACTCCCCTGACAAAACGCATGATTCTCGATCTCGTGTTACCCGACCTGAAGCTGGTCAGTTAGTACCGATGAGGACCCTGGCGTCGGTGATACGGCGTTCGCTCCTTTGCCAAGCTGGTACATCACTATTCCGATGAGTAGTGTGGCCAGACCCCGGCATTCGGATGCCAACATCTATAGACGCGAGAACAGGAATACTCGATATCCCTCCCCCGCCACAGCAGCCCAGCTCAATCTTAACTTGATTGAGCCGAGACCGCCTGACAGGCAAACACCCCGCCCCCGCGCCAACAAATGTGCTGCGCATCGAGAACCAGTCTGATGGTCGCCTGCAGGCACGACACCCAACACCTGCAGGGTGAGTACGAGTACTCCTTGACCCCTTTGGTACTGATTGCCTGATGGGCCAGCTATATCACACAGCTGTCTCATCACGGTGGTCAATTCCCTACACCTTAATTATTATTTTTACTCGTATTATTTGTTATTCTTATGGTATGAGGTGGTAGGTACATATTATGAATAAGTATTTTAACTTTACGTAAAAACACTTTCATAATGCAGCAACTCAAAGAGTACCAAAAAGAGAAGCAGATGAGGAGGGGTTCATTAAAAAGTAAAGTTTGAAACTTAAGTAGGGTACTACGTGATAAGAATGTTCCATTTTCAAAACACTGAATTAAAGAATTCGAGATCTACTGAACATAGAACACTATTAGACTCTAACATGCCATGCCTACCTTAAAGTGCTTTTATAACATATCTATTCTCAAATCGATGTTTTAGAACAAGATTTTTTCACGATTTTTCAAATTATTATACTAAAACTACTCACATTATACTAAAACCTATTTGCCACATTTTAATTGCTCTTATTTAATAGCATTTATCTGCCTAAAGGATGACGTTTCATTAGAGTTTTGTTTAGTTCAGATTTTAACTATTGTTCGATTTACTGTGTAAATAAGAATGAGACGTGGACGTAAGGTAATGGTTACAATAATGAAGTGTAACAAGAATGTTTATTTGAAAAGTATAGCATGTTTCGTTGGAGTAATGACCGTATCGTCTAAATTTACGACGGCGGCCGTGCCACGCCTTGCCCTAACTAATTTGTAGACAGACAGTAATTTCGCTGAGTGCCGGTAGAGACATGAACTAAAAATGATACCATCTAATTGTTATTATCCGTATGAAAGCTTATGAAAACGTGCAAAACGTGATACGACTTTGATACCTCTGAAATAATCCCACTTGGCATTGCAAATAATGATACGTAACGCAATATACTCGAAAAGTAAACAATGTCTTCACTGTGGTGTGAAGAAAGCATCCGCCATAGAGTGATGTGCGATTGTATAACGATTCTCCTTATTTCCCATTCTTCTAAATCCGGATTCCTAATCCCCAAAAACAGGCTGTGCGTTTGCGAACGTGCCAACGTTCGTCACTTTTGAGTGATTTTGCAAGTATCACAGACTGCACACTGCGTGGCTGCCATACAAAAACAAAATTACACAAAAATGATGTGCTTTAGTTAGTATTACAGTTAGTGAACGTTATTCAAAGTATCTAACAGAAATTTCGTAATCTTACCCCCAATATGCCACCCAATATACATAACACATTTCTTTATGCACAGTTACGTCATGAACTCGACCGCGTGGTGAGCGAACGCGACAGACTCCTCGCCGAGAGTTCCGAGTTGGGTGCTGATAAGGCGACAAGAGAGTCGGAACGAGCGGCACTCCGCGCGGAGATGCGGGAGGCGCACCAGAGAGAACAACGACTCCTTACCGACATCGGGGACTTGGAGGACGAAAACATATCGCTGCAGAAACAAGTCTCTGTGCTTAGATCTTCACAGGTAATTATATTTTATTCTCTCAATGCGATAGATTATGTGGAAGTCAAACCGGAGGCGGCGGTTCTTCGTACAAAGTTACGCAAGGCACATCAGACACAACTTCACTAGTTCTCGACTCGATTTCTGTCCGGAACTTATAAGGACTTATAATTCTCTACAAAATTTGTCTGCATGCTCAGATCCTCTCAGATAATGTTATTCTTAGGTACCACAAACCTATTCACCAAACTCTGTATAGGTATTAATTATACTTTGAAATAATGACTTGCTGACTGCTACATGAGGCTTCATTAGTAAAGTAGTTTGGGTAGTACCTCAGAATCTCATCGTGTAATTGCGTTACAAGGATGATCTTGAAAGAATACATTTTGTGCTACACTGTTTAAAAACATAATTTTGAAGTACATTTTTCTTACGTAATTTTTGGTTTTTCTACACATTGTCTGGTCGGCTGTAAACTATATAGCCAAGCCAAGGTTGAACGTTCTAAAACGAGCTGTTCAACCCCAGACTCCATGACATCTTAGTTCAAGATAGACTCAAAATCCGAACGGCTTATTTCCGCTCACACAACATAACTCTGTCGAACGGTATTGCCTTTTTGATCAATAGTGCTAAAAATGTGGAGCAAAACGTTAACTTACCGTTGATTTGTGCACCTTTTATAGTTATTGACGCGATGAATTTTATTATTTATGACTCTATTGATAAGAACGCGAATAAATGAAAGTTTCATTATTATCAATAGTAGTTACAATAATGTCGTAAGTGAACTGTCCCGAAAGTCCCGTTATTACAGAAGGTAAACCAAACCGCCTTTGATTTAAACACTGCAATGCAACTGCAACACTTGGGCCGGCACGAGCTGGGCTGCAGCCGAATGTCTGTAGTGGTAACTTCGGTTCGAATTTGTTATGCGACCAATAATGCCGAGCCCTTTAAAATTACCTTTCATCATCTGCATTAATTTTAGACTAGTTTGCGTAACTTACAGAGGCAAATGAATCACAATAAAATAACAAAATAACACGTAGTTAAAAACTATGAACGCGTGGGAAGTGGACCTGTCGTTATCTGTGCCTTTTGAATTTAGGACAATTGCCTCAAATTACAATGACACATTCTTAGGAAGTTCGACCTTGTGCAAACAAAACTATAGTCGTTACTACAGAATGCATAAGACTAAACATGAATATATAATATTAAATCTATACATATAATGAAACTGTAGAACCAGCGTGTCTGTACATTCAATATATTTACCAAAAACTGTCTATGTTTGTTTGTCTATTCGAACACGCTAATCTCCAAAACTAATTTTATGGGGGGTTTCCTTAGGTTAGCTTAGCTTAGATCTTCGAATAGGCTTTGTTTCATCGAAATCAGCTGACGGGAAGAGAAGATATCCCAATTTAGAGTTTAAAAATTAAAATTCCACGCCTACGAAGTCGCGGGGAAGTTTACAATATGTCAAAGTGTTAAGAGAAAGGAAAATCTTAGAGAATAAATATTTCTTAAATAGGTCTTATGCAATTGTAGTGTCAATCTCTGTATGTTTATCTTTTCATTAATGTTATCAAACTGTTGAATACCTAATTAATAATCGTGTTTCAGGTGGAATTCGAGGGCCTAAAACATGAAGTGCGTCAGTTACGCGAAGAGGCAGAGAACGCACGTGCGGCTGCTGACGAGACCGCTGCATTGCGACGCATCGCCGAGAGACAGCTGGCTGAAGCGCTGGAAGCGCTACAGGCGGAAAGGGAAGCTAAATTCGCAGCAAAGAAAGAGCTCGATGCACATCTCAGCAGAGAAGCCGCATATAATATCACCAATCTGGCATACAGTATACGAGGTAAGATTAAGAGTTTATTAAAATGTTTTACTGCTGTAAGTACAAAAGGAAAGAAATAATGAATAAGGAATTGAATGCTAATGATCAAGTGTGCGTTAGGTATTAAGGATGGGTTGAACAGTGATGCTGACGACTTGATGATTCATTAAAAACATTTAGGTGTTATAAATATTTAAAATACATTTAAAAAATAAATCAAAGTTTATATAACATTAATAAATAAAAGTATTAACGTAGTTTGTAACAAATACATATAATTGTACAATAGACTGCACTACAATTAATTTAAGCAGAGAGCAGTTGTGCCGTCTAACTGCTCTGCAGTTTGGCAGATACCAGGCAGGTGCAATGAAATGTATAAATGTAACTTAAAGTACATTTGGGGAATAGTATAAAGTGAGAACTGTAGTACATTTTACTGTAGTGTTTATTCTGAGTGTGGGTAAATGTTACCAGTCTAGTGCGCCCAGCGGTTGTGGGGTTGCAACGTGCACCTCCCCCCACGTAGTTTGGTTCGCCATCTGATAATAGTGTAATAAACCATGTATGTACGTGTCAGGCATGCCAGAGGACGGCACGGAGGAGGAGGGTGAGGCGGGCGGGTCGCACTCGGCGGAGCTGGCGAGCGCCATGGGCGAGCACCACGCGGACCTCTTCTCCGAGGTGCACCTGCATGAGATCTCGCGACTCGAGAAGCAGCTCGAGCAGGCGCACAACGAAAACGTACGTACATTATACACTCGAACATGTCCTCTGTCCATATAATTACACTGTATGGAAATAACATGTAGAGTATGTAATTCGATTTAGATCATTAATTAATTTAAGATTCTAGACATCAATCTGCCAATATCTAAATCAAAAACTTCGAAATGAATTACAGAGCTTACAAATTACAAGGTGTAAAAAAAATCGCTCTACTTAAGAGTATACGAGTACATATCATATACATCAGGCGAATACAGGAAAGAAAGAAATTTATTGGTACCAAGTAACACTACACACTATTGAAATAAAGCACAAACTATATAAGCTTACTTAACCAAAAGGTGTGCATTGCCACCGCTCCAACGGGCTACTACGGACCATGTGCTGCAGCAAAAACAGCAAAAACAAGCAATAAGAAGCAATATTTTACTTTCATTTTAAAATATATTTTTTTGTAGATATTTATACACACTGGTTTAATGGTTTTTAGAGCCATGACCACTTTATTATTAAGGATTAGTAGTACACATAAGGGCAAATTAAAAAGTTGAGTATAATAAAGTACAGAAATTAAAAAGAATATTATTATTGAAGAGTGCAGCAGAACTGGTAGCAACGCACACGTTGCACGTGTCGTCGAGTCTACAACACGGTGCGCGGCGGTAAGCAACGCGACGTGTTCTAATTCACTAATTTTTTTTATTGAATTTTATTTTTACCTTGATTATTTTACTTTCTTAAAACAGTACAGCTTTAAAGCCATACAAAATTCATCGTGTATAACAGGTATGTTTGTATTGTACGTACAGAGCCAGTTATCGGCGTCGATGCGCACGGCGCAGTCGACGGCGGAGAGCGAGAGCGCGGCGGCGGCCGTGCTCAGGACCGGCGTGCAACGCGCCGCCTCGAGGGTCACTGCGCTACACGCACTGCACAAGGATTCCGTACCAGTGGTATGTCATGTTGTCTACTTGGTCACACTACCTGGTGGTAACTGTGGTAAGGTCCAACCACCATCTGTATTATATTATAATAGCCCTATATTTATTTAGTTTAGTATTGTTCTCTTACCATATTATCATTAATTGATCGTGTTTTCATCGCTCAGCATATTTGCTGTGCAATGAAATGACAAAATTGTTGATAAACGTGTATTTTTTTTATTAGTATCCGTATTTTCAATCAAACTATTTTTATTCACTGTGTAATATTTTTCAATATCCGTGTTACGTAAATAAAATACATAATTGTGCAGGAGGATGAGAGGGTGTCCGGCGGCGTGTCTTCGCGCGCGGCCGCTTGGCTCACGTGGTGGCGCGTGTCCGGCGCGGAGCTGTCCGCGCTGGCGGGCGCGCTCGCGGAGCTGCAGACGGCGGCCGTGCCCGCGGATGCGACTGCCGCTTCGCTTGCTCGGGCCTCGCTCGCGCAGCTTAGTGACAGGGTCGCAGAGGCGGAGGTGCGGTGTGCCGCACTACAAGCGGACGCGGATCTACTGCGCACCCTCGCAGGAGGTATTTTTGTACCATACCATCCACGTTTACCTCTCCACTTCTACATATAGACTTCTCCCAAGGCTCGCCACTATACACGATCCTCGGCTCTTCTCGTCCAACCACCACCGGCGAACTTTTTTAAGTCGGGTATCCACTTCAACTTCGTGACAACTAACTGATTTTAGTGATTTAGATTCAGTTGATCAGACCAATTTCTGTAAAAGAGATTATACAATTTTGAGCTTCGGAATAACATAAAAATTTTGCCAGTTAAAGAAAAATTACTTTATTTCCTTTGTATATCCACGCAATATGTTACCTAATATAATAACAGACAAATTATTTTTTTTATCACAAAATATATTTTGCTATATTTATTATAATGGTTATATTACTGATACGAAGTAATTGTGAAATATTTACCGTGCAATAAAAAGTGCTCCCATAGATATATTTTCGTATTTAAAATGCATGTTCCTTACCTGCTGGATTTAACATTTTTTCATTCACGTGGTAGGTGCTGGCCGAGCCCTTGCCACCGCAGCTCCAGCCCTATCATCAGCGGCGGAGACCCTGGCGCAGATCTACCACCACGTGTGCGCTATCAACGGCACGCAGCCCGAGCGGGTGCTGCTCGAGCACGCCGGACACGCCGACGGTAAGTGATAATTGCAGGGAATCCGCAGTTCTTCCACTAAACTCGCACCACTGTATTATGGCGCTTTTGACGTGCCAACAAATTATTAGTATACTTGATTGTTAATAATGACGGTGACTCGGTTGTGTTTCTGCTTTATCGATAGAGTATAGATACCAGAACGCTATTATATTAGAAAATATATACATTTTAATATATTATATCTATATATATATATAAAAGAGGATGTTGGTATATATGATGTTAATAGACTTCAACACCGTTTGACCGATCACCATGAAAGTTGGCACATATATGTATCTTTTCATGGAGAAGGTTTCTATGCTATCGACTTTATTGTAACTCGCCACTAGATGGCGCTGCAGCACATCAACTTCTATACCGTTCAACTGATCGCCATGAAAATTGGTATACGTATGTATTTGAGCACGAAGAATATTTTCGAGCTATGGACTTTGTTGTAACTCTCCACTAGATGGCGCTGCAGTACATCAACTTCTATGGCAGGACAACGTCTGCCGGGTTTTGGTAGTATATTATATAACTCATTGGATATGATATACAATTTTACACAGTTTTTTTACACGTTCACATCACTTAATTTTAATGTATTTTAATGGTTTGTCAGCATTCGTACACTAATACATTTGTCAGTCACGTGAATATAAGTGATTAAGCTAGCCTTAAGAAATCTAATAGACAAACACGGCTTGCATATAACAAATAAAATAAGTATTGCGCCGGATAGAAATTTAAAAAATAAAGACAGTTTGAAAAAACTACAGTTTTGACAGTTTTTAAAAAATAAACTTTGAAATTATGTTATAACTTTCGATTATGTATGATACATAGTTAAAAACAATATGTATACCAACTAAAATTTAATATTTTTTTTAACTTTAAATGGACTAAACATAACAATGTGATATTTCAAAATTCAAGAGACTATATCATACAGATATTTTTTGAAGGTGTTTAAGGAACAGGACAAAATATCCACATGACAAGCCGAATTAAAAAAGAATGTTCTTTACATGATACTAAAAGTTTTTCTGTGTATTTTATTATCGAATAGTTTAAAATTTCGTATAGTTTTGGCGAGGAACAGCAGAACTCACATCAGCCAGAAGTTGATAATCTACTATAATAAATACCTCTTAATACCTTGTAGAAAGAAAATTTTATATGTAACCCAACGACGGTCTTCAAGGAAGGCTATTTTGAAATGTTTTAATCGGTCTTTATACGTGTGTAAATCGTGTCTCAATCTCTGGCGAGTGGTAAGAAGTTCCAAAAATGCTCTTTTGGACTGCCTCTAATCTCCGAATATGGCTTTGCTAGTGGGAACTGGAAGACATAAAATTTAAAAATAAAGTTAATAGCTGGCTCCTGGATAAACTTTTTTTACAATGTAAATGACTATATTAATAATAAAGGTAAATTATAAACTGCAAAATAATATAATAAATAATGACATTTAAATCATATTAATAGTGGCAATTGTACGATTGGTTCATTATTGTGACTGCTGTGTTGCGTGAATTGTATTCATTATTTAAAATAACAAACCAGCCATTTATATTGATATTTTAATGATTACGTTTATATACGAATGTGCAGTGCCTGCACAAACCTTCTAGGTTTACGGCTATAAAGTAGGCAACATAAAAAAGTCGAGACTCGCGTTCATGAGTTACAAGTATATTGGGTGTATGCACTAAGTTGAGGGTGGTTACAGTGCCGGGCGCGGAGGGTCGCTCCGTGGAAGAGGAGGCGCTCGCGCTGGCCGCGGGCGAACTGGAGGGTCTGCGTGCAGCGGGCGGAGTGGCGCGTTCCGCGGACACGCTGCTCGACCAGCTGACGTACCTGCGCGCTGCGCTCGACACCGCGCTCGACTCCAGGACCAGGCACCAGCACGGTATGTACCCTCACTTGCAGGAAATTGCAACTTCTGGTTCAGATGAGACGATTTACGCGCGAATCTGCTCGCGCGTACAAACGTGCGTCGGGGAAGTACTAGGCGCCTATACATTCGGCCTACATACAACGCGGACGTTTAAAGTTCGCACGTAAATAGCGTACAGTTCGCCAGACTCGACTGGCGAGTGCGCACGAGTCGAGAGGTCTTGCTGTGATCAGTACTGCACGCGCGAACGTTAGCGATTTCAGTTGTTTTGTCAGATATGTCGTGTGAGATTCTGATGTTTTGTTAGATTCATATTGTCACCTAAGTCCGACTTTAGTAGCAGCCTTTCTACTTGTATATTGTATAATGTCGTCATCATTATCTATTGATTTATTTATTGTACAGAAACTATAAAATGTTACATTAATTTAATTATATTCTGTTAACAAGCGACATTTTCTACTATACAATTTGCATATGCTTAGTATCTAAAGGTTTGAAATTGAAACGTGAAACGGTTTGGAATTACTGACAACGTGGCCATGCTGTGTCATAGTCTCTGATAACATAGATTTTTCCTAAGAAAGTGTATAATAAAATAAACCAAAACTAAATGTAACTTTTACCCTTTTTGGGCTCTACTATTTATTTACTATTTTGGTTTAACTCCTATTTTTTGTGCAGACTAACATTCCAGTATCCTATCCTAACGTAATGCAACCCTTCCTCAGGATCATATGAAGCGTGTATTTTCCCGCGGAAATCGAAGGAACTATCTCATACTTCAGTAAAGAAATTAAAAGAACAAAATAATACCAAGTTAAAAATAGTGGATACCAAAAGAAAACTGCACAAATTGATAACTAAATTGCAGGAAATCGATGTGCAGGACTGCGTAGGTGAACAAACAGTTTGTGCAGGAAGAACAGTGAAAGAGATTACTGAATATTTTGAGAATATTTCTAAACAAAGTATTGAAAATAGCTGCAAATCTACATCAAATATAGGGCTAGGCCACCAGAAGAAACTTATGCCGATACATAGAACCGGTATTCATTATCATGCTATTCGGAAACCAAATATAAACATGCTAAGGAAGAGCATGTCAAGAGATATCAACCTGCACTCTATGTGGAAGGATGAGGTTTTGCGCGGAAAAAAGATATATTTTAATAGTAATAATGTATACGGTAAGAGGAAGAAAAATGTGCTGAACAATATAAGGGACTCTGTGAAGTCGAGTCTCTTGTCTTGTATGTTGATGTTGCAATACGTCGTGTAAATAGGTACAGTGACGCAAGGGATTTATATGTAATGTAGTTGTAAGTTTATTTGTAGTTTAGTTGTAGTTTTGCCTTAGTATTTGAGTAATTAATGAGAAAGTAATTCAGAAAATGATAGTATTGACCAATCGACCAATGCAGCTTATTATCAACTTATTTAAGGAGCGGCTAGGGTGGCACAACCGCAAAGAGAACGTTGCAGAACAAACTTATTAATTCCGTTAGAGCAACGAATATGAACGTTAAAGATACCACAATAGTTAGTTGACGAACGTAGGAAAAGTTGGTAATCGTGTGACCGCTCGATTGGCCAACGCTTCGCTTCGCGTCTATTATTTACTTTATTTACTTCGAGTAAAGATGTAAATGATCATTAAAAGAGGGTAAAAAACTCAGAATCATATTTATTGTAGATAGTTATCGACGTTAACTTGACACATTTTGCCATTAATTTTTTTTTTTCCAAGAACAGGTACCCCAATTATGATGTCCACGATAATTTTATCTTTCATTATGTTTCCTCGCAACAGACGTTCGAAAACTAATTGTAAATCTATTAATAAATTAAAACTTCTTAACATAGTTTCACAACTTTTAATAATGTTCATAATAATAAATAATATTCAATGACAATAATAACAGTGTCGCTCACTTTATTTGGGGGAGAGTGCACGCTGCAATCCAACAGCCGCTGGGCGCGCTCGACTGGCCACGTTACCCCTCTCTCACAGAAGACTACCTTGAAATATATTGCATTTCCCACTTTATCTTATTTCCCTAATGTATGTACGTGTTTCGGTAGTGAGTGAGATATGCAAGAGCCATTCAATCCCTCTCCATTTACCCAACCCTTTCTTCAAATCCATTCCTATATCTCCAAAGGTAGGCAGCGCATCCGGGGTAGTGCCAACGTTTGTCATTTTGGACTAATGTTGTTATGTATCGCGGATGTCTATGGGCGACAGTATCCACTTACCAACAGGTGGACTGTATGCTCGTCTGACGCCTTCGTACATAAAAAAAAACTATTTAGTATTGTAAATAATCTATTATTGTTATAATTTGATTTCTCGCTGTTTATAAAATATACGTATTCGTAACTGCTACTGTGATATATTAGAGAACAGTGTCGAGTTATCGTACATGCTTACATTCACATTCATATAACTAATAAATATGATGATGTCAACAGTGATGGAAACGGAAGAACGCGGAGCAGAACTAGCCGAATACCAAGAGCAAGTGATCAAGCTAAAGTCGCTCCTGTCGACGAAGCGCGAACAGATCGCGACACTACGCACCGTGCTCAAGTCCAACAAGAACACGGCAGAGGTCGCGCTCGCCAACCTCAAGTCCAAGTACGAGACCGAGAAGACGATAGTCACCGAGACCATGCTCAAGCTGAGGAACGAGCTGCGGCTGCTTAAGGAGGACGCCGCTACGTTCTCAAGTGAGTTCATGTATAGCACGCAACAACGCGGGAGTGCGGTTTCAAGTAATTTTATAGCGATATGAAAACAACGTTAGGTTCAACAACGTACTTATGGATAATTTTAATTTTAATGTAAATTGTTATATTTGCATATAAAATAATTTAATTTAAAAATCAAACGACTAAACTAAAGCGAGTAAGTTCGTAACGCAACCGCACTTCCGCGCTGTCGCATACTGTAGCTTATGTTATGTCATTATGTTTAGTAATGAACCCGAGAGCTAAGCCCAGACTCCAAAACCGACTCGATATATCAGTGAACGAATTTTTATTACTTTTCATTGTCCGGCTCGAAGGACCACTTTAAATACAACGTGTCACTGAAATAACGCAAAAGCTGAAAATAGTTCAGTATTGAAACTAAAATCAATCCTACTAGTTTTTTTTAAATAGATTTTCTCTTTCTAAACTTACTGTTTATTTCTAGTATAGCTTTTGTTCTACGCGCTGTTTCATTTTACGCTATATGGAGTAATGAGAATTACTAACGTTTTAGATAGAACAACAAAACATTGCATGTTTGTAACTTTTATTGGGTTCTCCATCGACACATATGGTAGCCATTTACAGGAGAACACAGCATTTATATTGCAACATGTTAAGTGATAGACATACAACCCGACAATCCGGGAGCGTCACGAAATCACCCCAAATAATTACAATTCGTAATTTAATGTTTGTTAACAAATATTTATAAAGTTAAGATTCAAGCCAAAGAATAAAGGCAACACATTTTTTTGTCATTTTTATCTAGAACCGTTTTTTATACTTCAAATTAGTTAACATGGTCCAAGTTTTGCGATTTCAGTGATATGTTGTATAGGAATTGAATCCATTAAGAACGTGCACTACAAACGTGATTAATCTTAATTAACCTCTCTCCCGTGAGGTCTGCGCGCTATGTTCGCGGCGCGGTGCGAGGAGTACGTGACGCAGGTGGACGAGCTCACGCAGTCGTTGTCCGGCGCCGAGGAGGAGAAGAAGACCCTCAACCAGCTGCTGCGGCTCGCCGTACAGCAGAAGCTCGCGCTCACGCAGCGGCTCGAGGAGCTGGAGGTAATTGAATTCTTATCTCGAACAGATTGTTCAAAAATAGAATATCGACTTTTGCCCGTAAGCTAGCAGAAGGAGCCAAATACAGGAGTGGCTTCCAGAACATGCGGTTGATTTTTAGGTATAATTTTGTATTGTTATTTGTATTAAATTAGGTACAACATGCTAAATAAGTTGTATTTTAATTTAATGTACCCGTATACAAAAAATTCAATGTGTAATAATAATTAAATAATACTCGTGTGTTACAAATAAATTACTTATTATTTCCATAATTACTTTTAACATTGACAACAACAAAATTAAAGACTATCTATAGCAGTTATCGCCAGCAGTAATGCGCACCACTGCGCCTGCCCATAAGACCCGTGAGTGGGAGAGAGAGCGAAACATTGAATAACTATAGTATAATAGTAAGCAATTAAAATATAGATTTAAATTTAATGCAGAAAGGAATTAGGTTATTATATCTACATTTTATAACATGGTTATTTTAAAGTTTTAGCGCGTCTTTACAGTTTTTGTTTTCTTTTAAATTCGCTAATCTTAGTGTAGTTATTTTGAACATTCGCGTTTTTTGAAGTCAGTTTTTATTTATTTAAAAAATCACCGTTTTAATTGTTCACATGTCAGGTGGACCGCGAGATGCGCTCGCGCCGCGTACCCAAAGCGGCGGTGACGACTCGCGCCCGACCACGCGACTTCTAGCGGCTCGTGGTGGCGCTGAAGGCGGCCGCCGCCGCCCTCCGCGCCCTGCTCGCCGCGCGAACACTGCGCGCCGCGCACAAGGTCACACCCGCCGCGCCACTATCGTGAACAACTTTATCCTCAACACGTGGCTAGTGCGCTAGATCTAGATTGCATCCAATCGCATTAGACTTCAGACTCAACAATAACTCAAAAGTTGTATAGAGTCGTTTGAAAGTGTTTAGACGGTGTCACACGGTCGTGAGACCAGCTTTCAGTTGAATTGACAGCTGGTCACGTGATCAAGCCACAGCGTACGCACGATTTCTTGCGGTTCGCGGTGGCCCTAATGACTACCGCCGCGCCAATATCCTAACTTGGGTGGCTAGTGCGCTAGATAAAGGGTGCTCTTAGATTGCAGTCGATCGACGATGATTTAACCTTCGGGCGCAACAATAACTCAAAGCAGTTCTATGAGGTTGCTCGAAATCGTTCACTCGGCGGCGCGCGGTTGCGCGACCAGCTGTAAGTTATTAACTTTATAAACCTGCATGACCAAACAACGTATATTCGATGCCTCTTGCAACTGTTCAAAATGATTTAGTGTAGGGTGTGGCACCAAGGACGTCAACGATTGATGTCTACTATTCGACTGTTTCCAATGGATAATGTGGAATCCGACTCGTAGGACCAAAAAAAAGAAATGTATGATTGTCAATGCAAGAATGTCACTGTCAATGAAAATGTCAATGCACGCAAGTGTTCAATAAAAATGCAGAATGTGAGTTGTCTGATTGGCTTCTAATTGAAGACTAATTTTAGAAAATTAAACGTGCACATGTGATTACGTAGGTATGATAAAAGTGAGTCGCGAACAAGGTGCAACGCACGCGCCGTCAATGCACAATTACATACATGGAAAATAAATATCTAAATGTACGTACATCGGTACATCATTCATCCATCGATCATCCTAGGTACTCATCGATCAACCAATGTAATCTTTCGTGTCTGAGACAATATCGATTATCGATCGACCGCAATCTAGCGTGGATCTCCAGTACTCGCCAGGAAGTGTTACAAGTGGCGTGTAGTTTTATGATGAGTAAACCTTATCCTCGTGCTGTTCATGTGTTCGCGCGATCTCCGCGCACGTAACTTTTACGTCAAATAACGACAGTGTTTTAACACACGTCTACTTAAGTGTGTCAACGTTGTCGTCTTAGACCGGCACAGTGGCGACCGTGGATACGGCGGTTGAACGTTTTTTATATTCGTGGTTCTTAGCTGACTAAATTATTTATACGTTTTATAAAATTTAATCTAATTAATCGTAAATTTAAGGCGGACGGGCCTCGTCGATTGTGATAGCTATTAAAAAATGTACCTTGTGCCTACGCGCCGTGCGTTATTAGAACTCTTCCGTTGGTGAACCGTCAAACTGTGCAATAGCGCGGCCGTAGACGATTTGGTACCGCATAAAAATTTAAATATTAGCGAAAAATAAAAAAAAGTTAAACTTTTGAGTGGACGAGGCCCTTCCGCGAGTTCAATGGTTGATGTTAAGTTAAAGTTGACTGATTTTTAATGTCCGGGGGTACCGGTGGTGTTCGGGGGGCGGGCGACGCGCCGCTCTTGTTAATGTTGGTCCGGCGCTGACCGCCGCTTCATTTATTAGTTACCTTTAAGGCTTCTACTAGTCGGACGCGACGTCCCTGTACCTGAAGTAAGTTTTGGTGTGAACTAAAAAAATTAACTTATTTACCTTAGTCGGTTTTCTAAATTTAGTTTACTTATGATTCCTATAAACATTTTTTTTATATTTCGCTTACTTCAACATCTAGGAAACTAGAAGCGACAATGTGGTCTTTTATCTCAGATAATGTCACATATAAGACCGGCGCTTGACGACTAACGATCATATCAATAACAGGAGAGACGTCGCGTCCGACGCATCGTATCGTCCGATATAGAATTCCCGGCGAGCCATCACTTGTGCAAAGTCACACCTCTATACTTCACCCCCGCAGTGCATTAACTGTAATATTTTGATAGAAATCCTCATATTTATCTATTGCACACCGAATTAACGAGTATTTTTGTAATGGGATCGGTGTATTTTATTACGCAGATGAATTTATCGCCGTCGTTGTAAAGCGAACCGGACATATCCCGCGGGATACAAATGATGTAACAATTATAACTGTATGAAATGATGTCGGTGGTGAAACAGGAATTATGGATAAGCGACCGTGCAACGTTATTTTTTATGATATATTTATAATCGAATCGAACTATTCCCATATAAATATTACTCGATACGAATATTTACGTACGTCCAAAAAATTTCTAAAAATATTCATTGATATCCATCCATTGTGTGCGCAAAAAGACTATGTAATCTGTTCTAATAGTTATACGTTCGTTGTGTTGTTGTTGCCCTCCGGCAAGTACTTTCGTCCATCTTGTTCTAGTTGTACTCGTAGTGTTTCCGTCTGTTTTGTTGTGGTGAGGTGAGAGCGCCCTCTGCCGTCCTGTGGCCGAGCCACCAGAGTCCAAACTCTTGTCCATCACTGGCCGATCTCGCAACCACTACCCAACGCTCCGTTTTGTTTGTATACACGAAACCAATAGCTGCAGTCTTGTATAGCGAACTCCTCATTTGCTCAAAGTGTTGCTCACACGAGTCGGCCGGTGTTCTATTATAATAGTAAGAAATAAATCAAAATTTATCAGTGTTACTGTGTATTTTCTAGTTTGTTGGATGTGGGGCAGCTTCCCGTGAGAAGGTGTCGTGTCCGGTCGATGACGTAGTGGTGTCTAGGAGCGTCTCGCTGAGTTAGGCTAGTTCATCCGTTCCACGTAGTGGGCACTCGCCCTCGTAGTTACTTTTACTGGTTTAGGTATAGACCTAGATGATAGACCATTACCTTCAAGTATACTTCGTAGGTTTATCTTATCAAGAGCTCTGTTGAGCGTAGATTAATTGATTTGCAATATTAACTACTTGTAGCATAATTAATTTGCATAGCTCAAATGCAGCTGCGAGCGAGGCGGTCCGGCCCCCGGGGGCCGCGCCGCGCGGCTCGCGGCCGCGAGGACCATAGCCTTGCATTTATTGTTTTTAGTATAAATTATATCGACTAGCTTTTATTGTAGCGCATTCTTCATGTACTTAAACGATGGACTTACCAATATTAGCGTTAGTGCGTATCTATTGATCTTCTCTAAGTATTATTTTTTTTTGTAGCTAGCAGCAGACATCGTTTATGTATTGTTTACGTCTAGTCAGTGTTACTGGCGCGTGCGCAGTTCAATGTATATTGCCACGGGTTGTCGGTGCAGTATTTACGTTATGTTATCGTGTCTAGTTGGTATCTAATTATCACTTATACATGATATTTCAGAATTGTTGTATGTTTCCTGACATGTTATCTGACATCGTGAATTCGTTTACGTTTATTTATTTGGAACCAATTGTTGTAGGTAGTTTGTTAAAGTACGTTTGACTGTACGTTTGATTAGTGCAGAGTTGTGTACCCGTATACAGGTATCGCCTGCACTGCATACGACTTGTTGCATAATTACCTGGCGCGGGTATCGCTCGATGTCTGCTGCCTCCGGGTGGCGGTGTAATATCAGCGATTAACCAAATATTATTTTTCCTTATACACTTTATAACAATTTAGTATTACGTATTTTGCTTAGGCATAGATATTATTTTCTATAGAAGAGTATTAATTATGAGTTTATTATAAAATATTATAAATGCTCGCTATTTATTGTATTGCTACATAAATGTTCATTGTATGATCGGAGTGTTGGACAACTGGATGCATGAATGTTCCCGCCGTCATCTTGGATTCATTTTCATCTGTAGCTGAGTAAACTTTCAATTATTATTTTTTTATATTTAATCTCTAATATTGCACAGTTTGATGGTTCACTTGATGACACTTTCTTAGTTTTATGTTACAAGATGGCCATGTACCTGATTAATTCTGGTTTCGTTCGCACACATCAGATTACATGTCTTTTCCTATTTAATCTCATCAAAACTGTAACGAATGAGCTTTCAAGATTGTTATATTGTTCCACAAGGTTGTTATGTAATGATATTCAACGGCAGATCGAATGAACCAGTCTAGGGAACATATCATGTTAGAGTGGATTTATTTTCAAACGGTACGGCACACCGTGACGTCACAATGACTGATATGAATCATGTATGGAATAATAAATTATTATATTTAAACATTTGTGTTTTATTTTGATTACAAATCCATGTCAAGATCACGTAAAACAAACTATCAATATCAATCAAGGGGGCATCCATTAATTACGTGAGCTCAAAATGGGGGGGAGGGGTCCAGTAAAATCTCACCAAATCTCATTTAATCCGGGGCGGGGGGGCATAATTGAAAATCTCACGTCAACTTTTAAAAAAATATACATTTAACCAGGGTTCGACCAACACGTGTGATCACCCGACGCGCTGAGGAGCTGCTATGCGTCGTAGACGAAAGGCTGGAGTGGATGCACGAGGAGGATGTAGATACTTCTGATGACTTGTCTCTCTGATACTTTTCTGATGATACTCTGATTACCAAAAAACACGGACCGAACTGTGTCCTATTATTACAGCAGAAAAATTATATGAATGCCCATGGAGTGAGTAAAAATTTAAGGAAGATGATCCTGTTATAAATTCGTTATAATGCACCTTAATGTTATTATTTTTTTACTTTATGAAAATCAATTTAGTCATTTAACTACTATAGCGTAAATCTCACGTGAGAAGGGGGGGGGGGGGGGGGGTCCCACAAGTTATTTACAAGTTAGAAGCTGCTTTTACCACTACACATGCTATTTGGAAGATGAGTAAAAAAAAGTTGGGTTAAGTAATTCACAGGTGCTCATGTTACAAAACTATTTGCAAATCTGCTAATTCCCGAGTAATTTCTTGAGATTTGCGAAATGGGCCCAAAAATTACTGAGTTTAATAATTTCCTTTGTAAAACGGTGGATATCTAGAGTTAATATTGTTGCTATGGAAAACTAATTCGATTGAAGGGTGGCATCATCGAACAAACTGATTAAAACCAACAGACTCCTTTATTTTTTTGCAACTACTATGAAAAGAGGCTCATTAAAAAGGCGTTAAATTGAAGAAAAATTAATTGATTGTCAAAGGAACGAAACGTAGGCGAATGGACTTAGGAAAATAATCAAGTGCGATGAATAATGAAATTTCAACAATAGGCTGCTTAGAAAGTTTATGTCGTGTAAAAAAGCCAACTAGTTTACTTATGGGTTTATCACGCCAGTGGCTTTTTAAGTTCCAACTAATATAACTGACAATCACAATTTCAGTATTTTCCGCTTAAATAAAATTTCAATAGAATCTTAGATGAAACCAAAAGGAGGATTTGATCTAAGAATAGAATATTGATATTCGTTGTTTATTTCCTTCGCGTCTAGTTATGTGGCTGGCACTAGATCTACCGTTCAGGGAAAGAAGGTTCAGCGGGAGTTCCCTGACACTACTGTATATCCCGTGCATGGTAAAAATATTTTGATCCATTTAGACTTAGCAAAAAAAATCTTACATATTTAATATCTTCCAGTATTGATTCCACCATTTAAGTGATGTCTCAATCTTATCAGAGGTGGTCATCTACTTGGATTCCCCATCACTTCCACCCAGCGGGATCTTTTGTGTTCCCCTAGCCATATCTTCTACTCTTACTCCCCGAATATTATATATATATATTATACAAGTATTATATTTTAGGATATCCGGCAATGGTACAAGCCTGCATAGTCTTCTAAATGTATAATTGCCATTAAATGAATAGGTATCAAGTAATTGCATTCTTCGTTGTTTGTAGTAAGGTATTAAAAGTCAATTTTAATTGGAATAATAAATTTATTTATTTACATACAGACAGAATACTTATAAAGACAGAATTAAGAATAAATAATTATTCTTACGTATTTATAAAATATTAAAAGTAATCTACAAAAAATATGGATACATTAAGTATATTATTTGGTAATATTCATAAGTTTTGTGTCAAGCGCTACTGTGGACAAAGAATCCGGTGCACACTGGTTTCAACAAACTATTTAAGGTCAAAATACATTCAATAAATTTTATTCTTGAACATTGAAACCTCAATGCACTGACATAAGGTTCAGAATTTGGCATTCTTTCGAATTAGTTGTTTTTATAAATTAAAATATTATTTTGATATCTAGTTGATACAGTCCATAATAGCGCTCAAGGTATGCATATAAACTAATTTTGAAACGTTTTGTAAAGATTTCATTTTGTTTATACATGTAAAGCCTGACCAGAAAAATAAAAATCTTGCTCTGGTGGCGCCACATTTGCTTTTTTTGATAGCTAGTTATTGTTGTCAGTAGAAGATTTGTTAGTTCTATTTACGCATCATGGCGAAGCTTTTTATTTTCTTGGTCATACTATAAGTGAAATATTCTAAATTAAATTGGCTTAGTCGACGAATTCCTAATTCGCAAAATGGCTACCGAAGTCGACATAACCACTTAGCTAAATGACTAATCCGATAAATTACTAATTCATAAGTTGGCTAATTTGCGTAAGGACTAATTTTCGAATGGCCAGTTCTCGAACGGACCAATTTTGTAAACGCTGGACCAACTGGACATTTTAAAAATGTCCTTATGGGATTTGGCAATTTTTCAAAATAATCTTTCATCGAATTAGACATTCGTCGACCAAGTGATTAAGTTCTCATTACGTTAATTAATAAGTAATAATATTATAGTGACAGCGTAAGTCATCACATCACAAAAATTAAAAAAATAACTTCTTACGTCACACGCGACAGAATAGTAACTATATATAAACGCACGTTACAACTATTGACTAACATTGTGTCATCGTATCACAGTCTCCATAATTTTCAACTTCCTTGCAAACGAACACACGACACTTGTCTTCGACTAATAATAATAGTAAGAGAAATAATTAACAGAAAAAATACTGAATGAGCAGCACATCGATGACAGCATATTTAAAGGTGGCTTAGGTGTATATTCTCTGATGACAATAAAGTAACAGGAGTCCTCTGTCAACTTGGTGATGACATTCTTAGTAATTTAAAATGATTTACCTAAGTTATTAAAAAAAATTGCTTTGTTGATCATGATTTGCTGTTTATTTAGTATTTTCTGCTCGTTTAAATGGAAGCCTTATAGTAACAAATGCAATATATCTACAGCTGGATATTTTAAAATGGTTGCAGTGGCATAAACTGTGTCAATACGCAAAATACATGGTGTATTCAATGACTTCTATTTATTCCACTAGACAAGCAATGCAGTACTAAAAATTGTCCACAACTCCTGCAGTACTCATTATATCACGGTCAATTGTCCACAACTCCTTTAGTCGATCGCGTTCAAGCGAGAAGAAATGCATTGACATTAAACGTTGCAATCGACAAAATACTGCACATTTAGTTTAACGTTGTTATTATGTACATGTGCACTGTATTTAAGTGATTTGAAGTTAATTTTATGTAACTAACTCATTCATTTTGTATTTTCCTACGAAACCAATTTATATTATATTGTCGTAAATTAAAGTGATTCGTCAGCCATGTTAGTATGTCTTACTCTTACTTCAATCATGTAAGTGCGAGTAGCGAGAGCGACTACCACCAATCACATTGACATAGAATATAAGAAACACTCATACAGATGAGACAATTTGCTAACAATGGAAGCACTCGTGGCCAGAAAAAAAATGTTTGCATACAGTTTAGATATTGTCTAATGGAAACAGTATATTTATGAAAATGCCGAATTGCATACTAGGATATTGCAAAAAATATTCTCAAAGGACAAGGAAGTCTTCCGAGGTCATATCATTTTAGAAGTACGTATATAATTCACTCACTCTTAACTATCATCTCTTATGCACGTATATAATCGAAAAACAATAGTGATGTGTATTTACGTATGTACCTGCGTATATATGTATTGTAAAAATGTAAATTGAAATTAGATTATATTACATTAGTATTTTACATGAACCCACTCCATTATTATGTAGGCGCGGGTTAAATTCACATTGCAACACTTAAATATATCATTTCACTAAAATGCGCAAACTACAGCGATCAAAAAATTCAAACAGTTTACTCTCAGAGACAAAATGGAAATAGACAAAGATCGTTTCGTGTCGCATCTGCGTGAGCGTTCCGTTAATCACTGCATTAAATTCTCCCCCTCCCGCACCTCAGCCCGTACAACCCGCGCTGTGACAAAGTTTATCTGTGGAACTGCTTGTCTAGTTATACAGAGAAGTCATTCGGTGTAATAGATCCATTCCCGAAGTTTGATGCAATGGATTCTGCTCAAGATTCCGAGTTAATGGATATAAAATGTTACCCTTTAGGCGCAGAATGTCCAAATCGCGAAACGTCCAAACGATCCTTTTTGTAAAAATATCGATATTTTGGGGGCCTTTGTACTAGAAAATTTACTAGAAACAAATATGAAAAAGATTTTAACAAATAAAATAATAAAAAGGCGGTTTATATCGTGCTTCGTCCACGGCTTTAATTTCAACTGCCTTAATATTAAACGATCTATGAAATAAAAGCTTTCATTTGAGGTATATGTCAAGTGTGTTGTTCGTACATGTTGACCTTGTAGGGCCCTTTTACCCACCATCCTTTATCCTTCATTCCCTAGACTACTGGTGGAGTAGTGCAGAAGGGGAAAAAAATCGCCACGACAACTGGTGGCGCGGCTTGGTGGTATCGTGGTACGGGAGGGTCCTCTATATGAACAATTTGTTAAAAAAATCAAACTTGTTATCGTGGTTGAACATAATAATTCAGGAACGCGATAGTCTTATTGGACTCAACTTCGCATGTGAACTTTTCTGTGGACAGAATTTAAATGTTCCACGTACTGGTCCACCTGCCCTTGACCTCCTAGTACAATAGTGTACAGTACACGTCATCCACATATCTCTTCCAGATCTTTATGAAACTAGGAACAAAGTGGATGGCTAACTCTTCCATGCATAAGTTGGCTGCTGCTGGAGCGACCGGTCTACCCATTGCTACGCTATCAACTTGTAGGTAATACTGTCCGTTGAATAGCAAGTAACTAGATTGCAAACATTGAAATGGCGAAATTTTAATCGCGAGGACGGATTTAAGTTGGCACGTACACGGGACCCAGTGATTTAACTCTGCAAACCCAGAAAAGTAGGTGCTTTTTCAAACTGGATGGCGTGTGCGGTGACATTGTTAGTAGTGTGCAAGGAACTTAATTAACAAAAACAAGTTCAGCGCGGGGCGGGTGGGGGCGGGTGGACCGAACACGAACACGACGGAGGGCAGACAGTTCTGTCTGTAAATAGCAACACCTTCACCCGGCTCCGCAGCCTCGCCGCGACCGCGGTTCATGTAACTGGACTGAAATATCGGCTATAATAAATAGTAACAATACCCATATAACAATAAATTTGTAGAAAACTAAAAAAAAATGTTTTTTTAAATTCATGTCAACGTATTAAATAATTAATGGGGTACATGGTTTCAAACTTCGGTACAGCTTGTATTGTACAAAACTAAATAAAGTGGATATCGCAAGGAAAGCAGACAAAGCCTTTTGCAGAAAAGCAGATTCGCTGAAAGGGGATTACTGCGCGCCAATGATCGTGTGCTCCAACAGATGTAGATTAGGTGGTGAATCTCTCGTATGAGATCTTGATAAAAAATTATGTCATTTATGTGTTATAAATAAGAATTATATTATTGCAATGCAATGCAACCATCCCGTGCAGTATTCACCGCTGGACAAGGGTAACTTTAAAAACGCCACGGCCAAACAGGTTGGCGAGTCCACTCTTTTAGAGGTGGTGTAGTTCCTCAGGGCTTGCGGCAGCCGCTTTGTTATCCCTTAGTCGCCTTTTACGACCCCCACGAGAAAAGAGTAGAGAAGAGAGCCCAGAATAGCACCCCACGAGGGTGCTATTATGGGCATAAAAACGGCACATAAATAAAAATTATATTATTAATAATTATAAATAAGCATTATATTCAATAATAACTCTACAGACTCTGATAAAAAAGGGTCCAAAGCCGTTACCTTGCGCCCAATGTACGTTCAGCAAGCTTAATACATAATAACCTTGTCAGGTTAGTTTGTTGTATTTTCTGGCAAGCATTGAAAATTATGTATCTAATCCATTATATATATATTGAATAGCATAGCGATTACATAAGTATGTAGTCTTATTTTATATTAATGTATTTAAGAGCAAGCGATAAATTTATCTAGATATTCCATATAGTGCTACATATATTATAGAATTATTGGAGACTAAATTATTCCTATAGCATATAGAACAACTGGCAGCTATATTTCACCATATTTCAAAGTATTGGTATATCATTTATTGCGTAAGGTAGCCTAAAAAGTGCGCCTTAAAGTGAGTTCTAAATAAAGCAGCATACAAGTGACGTATGAATCAAATGATTACAAATCAGGAAAATACGAGGTAGCCACTGTCAATTTTAGGTTTGAATCGGTACACTTTAAATAAAAAAATCTGATTACATTTAGTATTTTAATTCACGTGGGACAGTCTTACTGTTTAGCAGGTTTATCATGGGAAATCTGGGAAGACTGGGAGGCTTTTTTTATGCCTGCGATGCAACTGAATTATTGCTATTATTCTTATTGCAAGCAAATTATATTGCATTTCACATTTTTTTTTTAAAAAGTGACAAAAACCTCCATACTCATTTTAACGTGGAATTTATCAATGCATACGTTATATTTGCGGCTGTGAAGCTTGTACAAAAAAAAACTATTCTAGCAATTAGATAAAAATCATAGTTCAATTGCTGCTTCCTGCTGAATCAATTAGAAATCCACGGGGGATTCCATCACAGCCAGTGCCGCGTCACTTCACATCGAGGAACTCACTTCTAATACCGAGTCTCTTGCTGGTTTTTTTGTTTATTGTGTACAGTCAGCAGTAGAAAAATATGACCATCAATAAAATAGGGTAATCCACAAAGATAATTTATTTGTATGTTAAATATAAATCCAACCCAATGAATCGAAAAAGGGTGATTTATTCTATTTTTTTTCACTATATAACTAGATATACATACTGTGAAATAAGTATCGGGAATTTTGAAAAAAGAATGCCCGCGTAAAAATATATTGCTGTTGGGTTGGCACTATTGTAACTAATTTTCATGTAAAGTTGTGGCGCGATCTGTCAAATAGTTGTTTGAAAATTTTCATATTTGCTAGACGACCTCGAGTGCACTTTGCGAATTTTACAATGGATAAAAATAGTAATAAAACATAGTTCGCCTAAAAGAGCTAAAGGCCATACCGGAAAGTGCCTATTTAGAAGTCGACGAATGGATTATTCGCTGGCGAAAGTGTATTGCCTCAAATGGAGCCTATTTCGTGGGCGACAAAATAAATTTAGACGATTAAAACACAATTTTTTTGTTTCATTAAAAAAATCCCGAAACTTATTTGACAGAGTAGTATTTAAAAACTATTAAAATTTAATTTCTAATTACATTTTGAAACATTAATACGATACATAGGGGTCATATCTTTTTGCAACTGACTGTACGTAAATTTGAGGCGTAGTTTCAGTGTTGTATTATTTCTTACATCTGCGTTTTTTTTTTGTTTTCCATGGAGGTTGAAAACCTACAGATTTATCTCCGCCTTTAATAATCATTTCTATTTACATAATATTGGGATTCAAATAAGTCCGACGCCGTGTGTAGTTCTCCGGGCCTCCTTCTTGATATCAAATTCTAAACAATCGCTTGATATCAAATTTCAATTAATTAAAAAACATCGCTAAATCTCAAAGCACGTTTCCTTGTGTGAACTCTTAAAGAATCCAATGTTCTTAAAACATTGAGCAAAACTTTGTGAGCATGAGACAGCATAGAGAAAAACACGAGCAGCAGACTAGTCTTAATACAAACATTTATACAAACTTTACGGAGGCAGTTCAGTTGCGCGTAACGCATTTAATATAGACAAGTATTCGTGTGCTCTCTCGACCGGCGAGAGGACAAGTCTAATTTATTTTTTATTTACACACAAATGACACTGTCACAACTAAAAATACGGCGACACTAGTCTTAACTTAACACACAAACGCGACAATAGCTACGATGATTCTAAAACAATCATAATTATATCCAGATCAAAAAACAAAAAATGCATATATAGTGAATTAAAGTAATTTGCATAATATGCACGCCTCATTGATAAAAAAATAACATGAATTTAAAAAATTATTCCATATAAGATATTTTATTAATAACAAACTTACATTAAATCCATTTAAAAACAAAAAATGTTCCTTTGGAGCATAAAATCTTTACAAATAACTCGAGTATTACTGAGTCCCATCACTAAAGTTACAGGTTTAATAAAGGGTATTGTAATATCAACTCTATTTCACTGCACATAGCGTTCGGAATGTTGTCCGTGCTTTTATGGAACGAAACTATTTAATAAAACAAATATATCCTCTTTGATACAAATAGTTCAAATTGGTATAACAATATGTGTAGCACAGGACGTCTTTGACAACATTCCTTTCTCATTTTTTATAGATTACAGGTGGCAGGTGAGCTGACAATCCACCAACATTAGTCGTGCCAATATTAGTCAAATATGACGAATGTTTACACATCGGCAGATGTTCTGCTTACCACTAGGGAGTTAGCAAAGGACTGAGATATGTGCAGTACGGGGATTTTAAAAGGACAGGAAATTTTAAATTTCTCATCCCATTACCACCAAGATGAGATGGAGTGAAGAGGGCATAATGCAATGAGGAGTTTCTATTACCCGATTAACATTTTCTATTCGATAAATGAGTTGAGAATGAGAACAGATGCGAAGTAGGGATCAGAAACTTAGTTCTGGCAACTCTCATTTTTGAATTGGCAACTCTCTCACTGGCAACGTTTGTTATTTTTGACTGATGATGTCTATAAGCAATAGTATTCACTTGTCATTAAGCGGACGAGGGTCCCGTCATTTTGAGTTATTTGACGGCCAATTAGCTTAGTTGGTGGTGACCCTTCCTGCTGTGCAAAAGGTCCCGGGTTCGATTCCTGGTCGGACGAACATTTGTTCAAAGACAGCTGTTTGTTCAGGTCTGGGTGTTGCACGAGTAGGTCAGTTTCGGAGTGCGTCAATTGCTTATTCTGCATTCTGAGTAGGTCAGATTCGGAGAAGGCCAGGCACGCATTTGTATACACATCGAGTATGATCGGCTAGCCCGGTTCTGTAGAGCGTCGTCTCTGTCGTAACGGCACACGACAGATGCGACCGCAGGTGGCTATTAAAATTAATATATCATTTCTATTTCAACTTACTTTGTTTTAGTTTGTTCCGACTGTACAATTGCCTGTACTCCGAATCTGAGCTACTCAAAATCCGACCTAATAAGAAATTGATGTACTCCGAATCTGACCCCATACAAAACTAACCTACTCCGCCTTAAGGGAGAATCCCCTTTATTTATTACTAGCTATTGCACGCAGCTTAAATTATGATTCCGTATAAAATTTGACAGCCTGTATTTTAGCCCCCAACAGAATTTTGAAAAACGGTAAAACACGTGTTTAATTATTTGCATTGTAGAATATTTATACCAAGGTTCCAGTTGATAGGATCCCAAAATATATTTTTTTCCATACTTTGGTACTCCGTTTCACCCATTTGGGGGTCAGAAATGAAAACCAAATTTCATGTTTCTACGATCAGCGGTTTTGGCTCAGCGTAGATGAGTCAGTCAGTCAGTCGGGACATCTCTCTTTATGTAATTGTCTTTTAATTAAATTATCAGCTTACAGCGCGACGAGGTCCGTGATGTCTGCCTTGGGAGGTACCACACTAGGCCGGAAGTACTTGCACAGGTGGTCGTATAGGGTCGTCCTAGCAGCTCGCACGTCCCACTCTCCGGACGGCGGCTCGTCCCCCTCTTGTCCCACGTCCCACGTCTCGGGGGTAGGCTCTGACACTTCTTCGTAGGGTTGATTGGGCTCTGTAAAGTTCTCGTCGGCGCCTAACACCTGTGAAACATCGCAGTTTGCTAGATGTGATTTTAATCCTTATTCTCATAAGATAAGGATTCTTATGAGAATAAAGATTGTTTCTCATTTTAGATGTGATTTTACAATTATTACGTCTGTTTCATTACTAATTTTGAGTATCTTTTATATATCTGTATACCGCACTCTACTCTCAGTCACGTAATGAGCTTAGTACGTAAACATACATTTAAGTAAATCGTAAAGATCCTGTTTCAATCACATATAACAAAGGGGATATTGTAAAAATGGACTTACGATTGTGAGCCTCTGATATACAGATATAGTATTTTTAACACATTTACTCGTAAAGTGGCCCTTATTGCACCGTTTTTAGGGTCATAATGCAGCATATAAAACACGCGTGCTTTTTACTCTACATCACCGCACTAAATAATACAATTATTAATAATACCATAACACATACTATGTAAATGACAACAAAAACTGTTGCGTATCATTTTAATAATTGTACTTTCAGTAATTGCTTCAATAATTAAACTTTTTATTATCAAAATAAGGCAATGAAATTTTATTTATTTTTCCTCGCAAGTGTGTTGAAAAACGTCGTATGAAACGCGTGAGCATCGGTCATTACACTCCCGGCTCCACTGTAATGACCCACATAGCACACTTGTATCATAATGTAGGGTAAGGTGGGGCACAGTGTGACAAAAAAGACAAATTGTGTTCTAAAATCAAATATATTTAATAAATTATCTTTTGTTTGGTCTTAAAATAATCAACAGTTTCTCTACTCTCATTAAACAAATAAAAATCGTATCAAATATAACAAAAAATACTTCTAAATTGCACATTTAAGAGATCCGTCGATTGTCACAGACAGCCCCATATCTGGGGTACTATGTGACCCACTCTGGGGTACTATGTGACATATCATGGGACGGTCTGTGAAACACTACTAATTGTAAGAAAATAATAAAAACTTAGTGTTTATTGTAAATTAAACTTCTTCAAAATATTTTTAGGAAAAACGTACGAATCAGCTTGACGTTTGGTAAATTTTTTGTTTTTTTCAAGCAAAGGTAAAACAATTTCCATGTCTTCCAAACCAACTGTCGCCATATCTGGCTCGAGTGGGAAATAAAAATTGTTATCTACCTTAAAACTTTTACGTAAATAACTTATGTCGTAAGCATTTTCTTCATTGTCTGCTACGAGTTTCCCAATATAATGCTTGACTTTCTGCTGTTTGGTAGTAAATTTAACAATAACAAAATCCTCTCGTTCTGGTTTCTTATGGCAGGATAGGGGAATATCACAAGAATTATCAGACGAGATGGATACAGTGTCATCTGATCCTTCGAAAAGAACTTTTTTCACTTGCACTTGCGACTGCTTTGATTTTTTAGTTATTTCTTTGGCTCTCAATTTCTTTTTTTTGTCTATCAATTTTTTTTCTTTGGTTTTTACATTTTTAATTCTTTTTAAAGCCGCTTCTTCAAATTCTTGTTTTATAGGTGTGTCTGTCGCAATACAGCTTCTTCCTCTTTTTCTTCCCTTGTTAGACTTAAGTCTTGGTTGAGCTTTAGGATAACCGCGACATCTTATGGGGCTTTTTAATTGATTGTTCTTGGTAGGAGTAAGGTGTTTAGGTTGACAATTCATCAGATTATTTGACTGATCTTTTGAAAGCTGATCTCTAGCAAGCAATTTATAGCCTTCTGACTCTTCGGGGTCAATAGTCTCTATTAGTATAGAAGGGCTCAATTGGCCTGACTCGACCTCATCATCATCGGGTAGAATGACTTGTGGAACAGTTTCTCGGCATGTATTTGAACAAGACGGTGTCACATTAATTTCGGATTCTACAGGACGCTCAGAGGAAAAATCTGATTGTGAACTCCCACTCGGCCTCGTCTCTTCAACTCCATTATTCTGTACTGGTCGGTTTGTTATTTCACTGGGCATGAAATCATCCTCAGAAAAAACATCCTTATCAAAAGGAAAGATGCCAGTTTTTTTGAATCCGGATTTTATGTTGACAGGGGTCATAGCTTTGTCAAAAGCTTGACCTACTAATGCTGCGACATCATATATTGAAAGAGTTTTTCCCGGGTGCCGCATCATCCATGAATCACCGGCAGCATTGTAATAAGTCTGAAAAGGACCAAAAACCGATACGTCCAGTGGCTGCAGTCTGTGGCTCGTGTGTGGTGGTATAGTCAACAAAGTGACCCCATTATTCTTTGCTATATTGAGAACTGCTGGAGCAAGATGGCTCTCATGATTGTCAACAATCAGTAGAGATGGGTTGTCTTTTGAAGATGAAGTCACCTTTATAAAATGCTTCATCACTTCTTGAAAAAGTTCGCCCGTCATCCACCCAGTAGGCTGCGCAAGGCCTAGAGTACCCACAGGTGCACCTTTTAACATAAACGGTTTGAAAACCTTTCGAGGAAAAACCATTGCTGGAGCCAGAGCGGATCCCGTTGCAGATACAGCACAACAAGTTGTCACAAGGGTGCCTCGTTCTGCACTAGTGACTTTGTTGAGTTGCTTAGCCCCCTTCACAGCAAGTATCTTTTTTGGTTTTTGGACAGTTGTAGTCCCGGTTTCATCTAAGCAGAAAACTCTTGTTCCGTCAGAAAAACTCGGGGCACGACTCATCACTTCTTGTAAATTATTGAAGAATGTATTAACATTATGTCTATTAAATGAAGTAGCCCTTGTCAAACTACATGGCTCTGGTTTCCTTAACGTCAGGTCCGGATGTCTTTGTCTAAAACCATAAAGCCAGTCAATGCCTGCTATTTTCTTTGCAACCCAATTTTTAGGCATCTCTAATCGGTGAAAGACAGCCATTTCATAAGCAAGCTTTCGGCATTCCACTGTATCGAGACCATAACTCATTTTAGAACATGTTAAAATATATTCTTTTAAATACTTTTTCTTGATCATTTGAAAATATTTTTCTATTGGCATAATTAGGAGTGAGATTTACGAGTTCAGATTCAACATTACTTTTCACTTTCTTGACATAGCGACTTAATGTCATATAGTTTACATGTTTTTGGTCAGCGGCACTTCTCAAGCTCGAACCACTTTCGACGAGTGCAATAGCTTCTCGCATATTTTGTTCACTGTGCTGGCCCATTGACGTCTTGCGAACCCGATTTCGAACCATTTTGAAATGGATCTAAAACAAACAAAAATCTAATTAACGTTATCATTTTACATCTAGTTACCAAATATTAACATTTATTACATTGACTTATGAACAGACAGAAGATGAATAACGCTATAAGGGTTATTTAGCAAATAGAATGTTATGGAACTACTAAACTCAATATTGGGGTACACTGTGACACTGTAACAATGTACCCCGTCACACAGTGCCCCATACAATCCGAAATAAAAAAAAAAAATTCAATTAATTATAGGTTAGGAATACCGGTAAAGTATTTATGTGTAATAAACCAGTAGTACAAGTATTTTTATATATATAAAACAACGCTTACCTAAGTCCTCCTTGCAAGATTTAAAAACAAAAACAACACAGGTCTTTTTAAAGAAGAAAACACCAAATAAACAATTTTTTGGAAATTTCTTTCCGGCGAGTTATGAACAAAGCAAATTGTAAGCGTTTAAAATGGCGGCTGGTTGTGCTTGACTGAACAACGTCTTAGCGCTAGAAGAATTTTAAAAAGAGACGGAGATAATGATACTGTCACACTGTGCCCCGTGTCACAGTGAGCCCCATACGACCCTACTATTTTATTATAGTATATTATACTCGATTATGGCAAAACTAAAAAGGAAGAGTTATTACTTATTAATATGCCAACCATTGTATACATACCTATATATAGTGTGGCATTAACGATTACCGATATTTCAACAGTATGTTATACACTTATTTTTTATCAACAAATACCCCTACTTCTACTTATATGACAGTCATTTTTAATATTTAATCGGGCGGATAATATATGTATTAATAAAAAGGCAATATCTATTAGCACAAGACTCGTAGAAATATGAAAAGTTTTATTTATTTAATAGTAATAAGAGGCTGTTCGCGTTTAGTCAAGAAAACACGAGTCATTTATAAGTTTTCACCGATATATTAAAGGACAAAAAATTAGAAATTCAAACTGCCAAAGCACAAAGTGAACAAATGAACATGAGTTTACAGGTGTGTTAAATAACAAAAAAATACATACAAACAAACAATCACTTTCCGAGTTTGAGGACCAACAATAGATGTAATAAATTTACGTCTAATACAATCGTAAAATAAGTTTAAATCGGTGGTCTGTATGAGTTCATTCAAGTACTGACGTATGTATGCGCCACCGGAATTACGTTTATAATTTCTTTTTACCACCGGAACAATTAAAATAGAAGAATGTAGTGTTGAGATGCGCGTTGCAGACATTTATTTTGTTTAGGGGCTCTGGACAATCAACATCGTTGTTAAGCTTGTTGTTACGCTAAACATGCGCTGGCGTTCCCGTTGTTAAATATAATTAACATTTCAAGCCAATAAATACAATGTAAAGATTGTGACCAACGCCTATATTGTGAATGGTGGTTTAAACTAAAAGTTGATAGTGCAGTGATCTTATAATTGTATCGTATCTGCTTATGTTTCTGTTGTTATCGTTAAGAATGCACCCGGTTCGTTCGCCGCCAGGAAATTGTACACTGTTGTTTAAGTTGTTTGTTCAAAAATCTCAATGTCTAATAATAAAGTTTAAACAATTTTGCATTCTATCATACAACGCATAAATTGTTCAAACTTTATTATTAGATTTATTATTTGATACTTTAAAACCTTATTAAAAACTTAAGTCTCTTTTTCACCAAACAGCTCGAATTATGAATCCAGATTTTAAAAAGGCTGATGGTTTTTATAATAGGTCGAGTCTTTTGAAACTTATTCTATGAGGCGAGCTCTAAAAAGGACTCAAGTCTCTTTTTATGTTAAGACTCGTGTTTTTTGTAACATTAGTTAGAAAAACTTCGTGATTCTGAGCTACTTGAATAATAAAAAATAGCCTCATAAGTCAGTCAGCTCGTGACCATGGTTGGTGCAACCCAACCGAAACTTCAAATAAAATAAATAAGGTAAACATTCGCGTTAAGACCCGTTTTCAATAGATAAACATGTGTGAAAAACGCTAAAGTCTCAAATGTTCTTATAGCCTCTTAAGTTTTACTAGAGGGAGCTATTTACTATTAAAACAAAATCCACGCGGGCGAACCCGTGGCCAAGATTAGTGCAAGGTGCATAGTTACCGCTGCGAGCACGAGTGCGAGTTCAGACGGCGCGCGTTGTGAGGCGGCCGCGCGGCGGCGCGCGAGCGTGCGCGTGCGCGGCGGCCGCAGCCCGCCCATAGCGCCGCACGACTCCCTCTCGCACTTGAACAGTGCCGTCGCTAACTTCTGGAAGTGCCACACCTGGAAAACGACAAACACCACACACATCAGTCAAATAATTGGTATTGACCAATCGAACGTTCGAATAGTCAGAAGATATTGTTTAAGTATACCATCCTAACTAAAAGTGCAGTAACTAGTGTTTTTGTCAAAATCGCATTATGTACATAATACGTAATCACTGATTACGTATTATGATTACTGATTACTAATCAGTATTCAATAAGTATTCAAGTAACGCGTAATTCAATCTTACCCGCGTTTGTAAACTCCACTTTCTACACTTTCAGAAAACATTTAAGTTATATTATAACATGCTACCTTCTATGCTTTGGGTAAACAATGTAAACAAAAATTTGTTTACATTGTTTTATCCGCCTCGGGGTAGTTTTATTGCAGTTTTTTTTAGCTCGGCAGTTAATTGTGCAACTGTGTAGTTGCTTGAATTTTGTAAGTGTTGTTTAAAGTTTTTAAGTCTGGCGATAGATGGCGTTGTACCAAGAACTGCAACGTGGTGACAAAATTCTCAGTAAAGTTATGAGATCATTGACTATTAACTAAATGTCGACTTGTCTTGAACTAGCAAAGGGTAATTTCAGTTATTCCTTTCTGTGTAGTTTGGGATCTTTTCTGAGGAATTTGTACACGTATTCTATTCCTATTTCCTATTCGAATGAAGAATCTTTTTTCTCAGTCTTTTTAACGTACCACTGCAGGGCACAGCGTCGAGTCGAGTTGACACGATAAATACTTAAAGCTCTACCTTGAGGTAATACGTTATCTCGTTGTAACTTGGAGCTGACATGCTAAATAGTCAACGACTAAAGACTTGTTACATTAAAAAAACATGGGGTCGAAGATACACCTGTGAAACTGGTAAATTCCAGCTGACACTAAGTAGAGTGACAAAAAGTCGAAGTGGCCGCTGGACCACACAAACCCTGAACAGGTTCAGGTTCTAGCTGACACTAAAAAAACAGATTGTCATACCTGTTCCGGGTCCGTGTGGTCCAACGCGTCGTGTAGTTCCGTCTGCAGGTAGTGCAGCGCGTGCGAGTCTCGTCCGCGCGCGATCAGCTCGCGGTAGCACGCCTCGCGCAGGGCGACTCGCGCGGACGACACCACGTGAGGTAGGGAAGCGCGACGTAGTTGCAGCGACCACAGGTCGTCTAGTCGCAGGCGGGGAGATGCCTGCGCGCCGGGGTTGCCGCCGAACAGGTAGTGTATCTGTACACGAAAGTAGAATAATAGCAACTCGCCCTAGTTTTGCTCAGGTGCATTGGTCAGCATTTTCTTCCGAGGGGGAAAACCAAACTTGCAAAATTCTATGTATCTGATAAATCAATTATTTTTTTAGATTGTTACATTTAGTTTAGATTAAGTATTTTATTTTAGTTTAGCACAAGCCTTTTTAGAGAAGGCCGTGTCCTCTCCTAACCCCCCCCCCCCCCCCCCTCACCGCATCGCTCATCATCGTCGTGCGGTTCATTCGCACTTCCTTGCCTCAGAGTCGCTGCGTACTGTGCGGTCGTAGAGACACTTTATACAGCGAACCCGAAAGTTGTGGAATGAACTGCCAACTGAGCTACTTCCGTTACGCTGCAATATGGGGCTCTTCAAAAGAGCTGTGATCAGGTTTCTGTAAGATCGGCAGCGCACCCGTAAGCCCCCTGGAGATTAGGAATAGATTTGAAGAAAGGATTGGGAAAATGGGGAGGGGAAATGGGGAAACTGGAGAGGATGGGAATGGGCTCTGGCACATCTCACTCACTATCGAAATACGTATGTACATCAGGGAAATAAGATAAAGTGGGAAATGCAGTGAATTTCAAGTCTTCCGGGAGAGAGGGATGGCCAGTCGAGCGCGCCCAGCGGCTGTTGGATTGCAGCGTGCACTCTCCCCCTTAACATTTATTTTGAATAGTTAATAATTAACTCTGTATATCACTAGCTTTCTTTTGTGAAATTTATAGTGTGTCAAATAAAGAATTTACTTATTTATGTGAATAGTTGCACGTTACCTTCTTGACTGGGTCGTATACGAGCTGGTGGGCGAACCTGGGTCGCGGCTCTGTGGGCGCGATGCTGTCGTTCCGGTACACGCACGTCCACGTCAGGTGACGTAGCGAGAACACCCACAGCGTGTTGTACACGCGTTTGTCCTTCTCTTTGCTCATGCCCTGGGAAAAGAGAGGAATTCTTATTATGAGCATAAAGGCCCGTTTACACAAGAAGAGTTTCTCGAACGGCTCGGGCGAGAATATTGTATACGATTCTCATACGCAACCAAACTACATACAATTCTCTTCTACAACTATTCACATGATGATAAAAATCGATGGTAACGGGGATAACAGTGATCAGATGATGGTAAGTTGTTTATACTGGCTTTTGATCGATGTTAGAGAAATTCCGTGTTCGAGAAACTCTCCTAGTGTAAATGAGCCATAAGAGTATGCAGCATTTTGCGTTATATTCCGTTATATTTGTTTGGTCCGAGAAAATACAGAATTTAAGAAATGTCAAAAAAATATTTTGACATTTGCAAGGAGGGTTTAAATTGTTTTCAAGTTGCTGTGTATCTACTTCAGTCATTGAACTTTGTTAATGAAGTCAATCAAGCTTCGATCTCGATTTTTTTATATAAAGAAGACGGCAGACGATGGTTAGTGGATACGCCCATGGACATCCTCCGCGATACATGCCAACTTCAGTTGAGAATGACAAACGTTGGCATGCCTCAATATGTGGTTTTGGATTTGGAAAAAGGATTGGAAAAATGGGGAGGGATAGGACAGGATGGGGTGGGATAGGGGTACCGAGGCACGAACATCTCGTCGGTGTCGACTGTCGAGTCGAGTCAGTGTAGTCTATGTCAAGAGTTGTCGGTGGCGCAGTATGCATGTACTGAGAGCACGTACAATAAGTTGGTATTGAGGTCAGTTCGAGCCTGTGTCGGGTGTCGTTGGTGTCGCAGTGTTCACGTACCGAGAGCACATACACCGTCGGTGTCGAGTAGAGTAAGTGTCAAGTTTGTATTTTCAAGTTGTTATTACGTGCACGGTGTGCACGTAATAACTCGTCGATGTCGAGTGCCGTCGGTGTGCACGTACCGAGAGCACGAACATCTCGTCGGTGTCGGGGTCGATGGTGGCGCGCTGCGTGAACCCGGCGATGGGCGGCGGCAGCGCGGCGGCGGCGCACAGCGCGGCGCCGCGGCCCGCGCCCGGCTCCCACCACCACACGTCCACCATGTGCTCCTTGTTGCGCTGACCCGCGAATATATACAGACGGCCCTGCAACTGTAACACACACACAGTTACACTTTTAGGAAGATTACAAAAAATCCACCTATTGCAGAATCGAAAATGAAAAAATGAAAAAAAAATCACTACATCTAAATTGAATAGATGAATGAATTTCAAATAATATTTTCGAATATCAACATTTTTTTTATATTTGACGACGCATTATAGAGTGTCAATGACGATTGATTATTGAAAATTGTCACACGGGAGTGAAAGTACACACTAGCGGAACGTCGGAGGGGGAGGTTGCACGCTGCAATCCAACAGCCATCTGTATTTATATAACTACGAATTTTATATAAAACTTTTAATCTGATAAAGCCACAGAACCAAATGGTATCATACCCTAATGCTAAGAGAACCGACGCGGACGTCGACAAACTCACACACTTGTAAATACAATAATATATGTACCGCAATACTACGAAAACTTTGGTCATAATTCGTAGATTGGAAAGGGCCCTAGTCGGATTGAAATTGAACTGTCTTTATAAGGCCATTGAGTTGATACTGCCTTACGTTTAATCATTTTATACTAAAATTTATCCTTGGACTGGAAACAAGAATAATGTACTAGTAAGTTCTGCTATTCGACGCTAGATGTCACCCAATGTTATTCAATTCAAATTATAAACCTTATGACCATTAAAATATGTTTGATATTTGCTTGTCAATACGTATAATGTTCTTTCATTGTTACTACTGAATTTAGGGGTGAGACATTCATGGTTCGTCGATATTATCGATTATCGATAGGGATAATAAAAGTATAGTATTTTACATCAGTATGCTAAATACAATGCTGTGAATAATTTATAATAAAACCTATTTCAAAAGAGCTTTTGTGCTTGAATTCTTTTTATTTGCAAACTTTGTCTTTTAATAACACTTTCTTTATTAGAAATTATTTTTAAGTTTTCTTTTTCTTGGCGTGGATAAATTTGAAGTCGTCGGTGACGCCGAATTAGTCAGTGTGGCATCTCCCTGAAATACCAAATTGTACAATTTAAGCATTAATCAGTAATTACTTCCAGTAAATGAAGCGAGTACCTATCTACGATTTTTTTTATAACTACCATATAGGAAATATTTGATTCCTATGACTTATTACCTTTACTTTCTTTGTTACTTCAGGTAATTTCTTTCCATCATCCTGTTTACGTTTTGCATTTGAAGTTGACGTCATTGAAGAATCGCTTAACTAAAATCATATGAATAGTATAAATTAATAAATTTGGTTTCAGTATGTATTTACTTATTATTATTACTATATACTGCTTGAAACACTTACACGGTCATGAACATAAAATACCAATATGTTCCGAGTTGGTGCTGCATCATCGGTTAAATATTTATTGTCACTTTTTTATGATGAATTCATTGTTTTGAAAGTCCATCTATTAATGGTACTAAATTTCGATGGAAACCAGTTCTGTCATCCCGTTGCGTTTATCTATTTTTAATTAACAACCGGATTATTTGGAAAACTGAAACATAAAATGTATAGTGTAATTATATTTTTATAGTAGTAGTCAATTATAATTGTCAATAATATACAAGCCAAAGTATCGATATATGACAAAAATAATTATAGTACAATACTAAACGAGTAGCATACTGAGTTCTAGAAAGACAATCAAATCAAAGCCCTTCGAGAACAAGGAAATTCGACTTTATGCCGTGTGTGATACAGTCGATTTTCCTTGTTTCTTCTTATTCACGTTTTACTAAACTGCATAGTTTCGTTTTCTAAGTATTATTAGTTTAAATATAACTTACCGATGATATGTAATCCCACCTGTGGACAAATTTTGGCTTATGCTATTATTTTTACACTCCAGCACGGCAAAGGAAGGCATTTTATCAATTTAAGTATCGTAAATACGAAAACCACAAAACGTGGGCAGAGAACGACGTCAATCTGACAACTAACGGCGAATGACAACGAAGTAAGCTTGCCATGGCTTACTTGTGGTTACGCGGGAACGCCCACTTTGCATTTCTATTAGTCTTATAATGTTCTGTGGTTAAAACAGTCTCGCGACATTTATAATATACTGTTTGAATCATAAACCATCACCCATTAGAATCCCCAAGTTTTTATCTGTAGATACACGTTCGATACGATTGATTTCTTAAGTAAATTATTGGATTCAATTAGATATTTGAACTTTAGTATCAATAATCATGTATTTACTTTTCTGATGATTGAGCACTAGAGTATTACGTTCAGAGCAAACTACTATTTGTTGTAGATCCGTTATATTATTATATGTAGTGTAACCATGTATACTGACCGGGTGGAAGAGCATGGAGTGCGAGACGCGCGGCTGCGGGGCGGCCAGCTCGTGCTTGTCCGGTAGCAGCAGCTGCCACGTGTTCGTCGGCACGTAGTACGCGTACAGCCCCGAGTACTGCGGGCTCACCGCCTCCTCGCTACGCACACACAAACACACGGACATGCACAACCATTAGCTGACAGCACGTCGGTAACAAACAAACCAGCGTTCCAAACGATAATTATTTATTCAATAATTATCTGAATAATCAATCTCTCATTCACATTTGATGCATTAAAACAAATACGTATACTGGAATATTTGAATGGGTACGTTTTTTTAATAAACTAGCTAAACTCCCGCAGCGCTGGCCGCAGTATTCCCGTTGGAAAATATATTAACTTTCCCGGGATATTATAATATAGCCTATGTTAATAAGATAATAGCTATCGAATAGGGAAATAATTTTTAAAATCGGTTGGGTAGTTTCTAAGATTACCTCGTACAAATAAAAAAAACAGATGTTTCTTTATTATAATATAAGTAATAGATTGACATTTGCCTAAGCTGGTGTGCAAGATGATAGAAAAGATGATCTCAGTAAAAATCTTTTGGTACCTATTTATTCGATAATTATCAATAAGAATAATTATCTGAATAATTCGAACCCCTGACTTCTCGAGTTCCCGCCAAAAGTGCCAAAATTAATTGTTCTTATTGATTCTAATGTTTGTACTTATAAGTGTATTGTGTTGTTATATTCATAAACGCCGGTCATTTTGCGTGTGCACTCACGTGTTATGCGGCAGAACGCGCCCGCCGAACACGTATATCACCTGGGCGCGGTGGTCCATACACATCTGGTGGTCGAACACGAGCCGCGGCCCGCCCACACCAGCCGTGTCGCTCATGATCAGCGACCACGTGTTGCACTCCATCGAGTACGAGTATAGGTCGCTCTGTACAACACAGTCGACAAGTCAACATTTTGGTCCTAAAGTACACCACAGTTCAAAATAACCTCATTTAAATCTGTCAATCCTTCTTCTCGAGCGCCCTGGCTATGGGTCAACTATACGTAGTGGTCCTACAATAATCAGCGTGTTCAATATATGCGTTCAGAGTGCTGTTGGGGCGGCCCCGTTTCTGCAGCGCATCCAATATGTTCGCAAAAACGCGAACAGATGGATTTTACGCAATTATGTATAAGAAAATAGCTTCTTTATTAAACAGAACGACGTGTAGCACCAACAGCAATCTGAGCATTACAGCTAGTGTTGCCAGGTCCAGTGTGTCAAATATCGGGACGGAAGGTTAAAATAATCGGGAATATGATTTTCAAATCGGGACAGCTGCAAAAAAAACTGGTTTTTGTGAATCATCATTTATTTTTATTGGTCGGTCAATTTTTTTTATAATGGTATGTTACCATTGGTTAGTACAACAAATAAAACAAATAAAACTTAAACAAACTAGATAAACAACTTCTTTCAAATATAACAAAATTCAAACGGAACCGTTTTGACTAATTAAGTCGGATCATAATCATCTTTATCTCACCAACACAATACGCGCGAAATTTAAAACGTTTATGATGACTATTTAGTCCGAGTTTGGTGAGAAAATATGAAAATGTGAAAGTAAAAACATTTTTATGGAGTAACAGCTTACAGATATATTCGTTTTTCCTGTCAATATTCTCGATCAAAATACAGACTAAGGAGGTTAGTGAAAAATCGGGACATTCGGCGTGCCGATCAAGGGTGAATCGGGACGTGTCACCAGACCCCTGAAAATCGGGACGTCCCGCGCAAATCGGGACACCTGGCAACACTAATTACAGCGGATAAATAAGATTGTCTGATAATCAGGCATGGCATCATGCCTGATAAATACCCCTTACTCATGTCTCATTAGTTTGTAAGTTAGATCTACTAACGCTTAGTCCATAAGATAACTTTACTAACACATTTGGATCTTGTAATCTGATATATCAAATTAAATAAATAAATAACCTTAAGGGCCGGCGCAGACCTGGCGAAGCGAAGCGCAGAGCGTGCTCGCAAAGTCTCCTAGTTGGCGCGCACGCCAGGCGAATCGCATTAGCGCTGCACCTACGTCCGCTTTAACGTGTTCGAGGACTAGTAGGTGGGTTGGTGAATTTGTGATCTTATTTCAAAATCGACAACGTCCATTGTTGTTTGTTAATGAAAATCGCGCTGCGTCAGGTCTGCGCCGGCTCTAAGGGTGGATTTAATGCTTGACTGACGGTCAACGATGACTGTTTAAGCGACGTATGTCTAATTGGTAAAATCGGTAGCCATTAAAAGGCTAGCTAGCTAGCTAGAACAGCTAGCTACACATGCTGTTAAGCAGACCTGACGAGGACATCGTAAGCCGGCGTGGCGTACGTCAGATGTGACTCATTACTACTTTATGTACATTGCATTCTAATGTCGTTACCTTAGTAACCGCGATTATCTGACTACACCATGATTTCGAGAAAATTCGATTTGAAAGATGGCAACTAGAACAAGTACTTAAAATAGGGATTTTTTTTTTTTCAATTGAATTAATTTATTTTGCAAGGACAGGTAAATGTAGTCTTAAATAATTATAAACATCGCCATTCCGTTCTTCCTTAGGAATAATAATAAATACCATATAAAAACTAAACTCGCGCACCGTACGCATTCAAGGTCACGATAATAGCCTACAGTTTCACATTGTGTCACAAGCCGTCACAGTCAGGGCCGCGTCGTGCCGTCTGACACCACCCGCTCGATTTAATACCTTGCCACCTTACTTTTTTATAAAACTATTGATAAAAAAAACTAATTCATATTATTTGTAATTAATGAAACGTATTAATAACTATTTAATTTTAATTAATTTTATTTCAATAAGTACAGATACATTACGAAAACATTCGCCATCGGCTAATCTGGAAACGCGTCATCCACGTCTATGAATTACCGTACTTACTTCTAATTGCATACTTTATTTCGAGATACTTTATTGCATAGACGTGGATGAAGCGTTCGTGTTTTCGGATTAGCCCACAGCTAATGATTTCGTAATGTATCTGTAACCTAATAGGTATACGGATATAAATTATTAAATAAATGACAGCGCCCTCAAGGCTTCCGTGGGCGACAGAGGGACGTTACGGGCTGGAGGGGGGAAGTAGGTGTTTATTTCGCGGCTTTTAATACACGCACAAAGGAGATTCCCTTCTATACTCGTATTATTTATTATTCTTATTGTTCCGCCTCAATAGATGTGCAAAAACATGATGACTACAAATGTCACTATTAAATTCCCTTTCAGATAAATAATTATGATAGCGCAAAGCATTTAGAATTCAATTGACTATTTAGGCATAAATTTCAAAGCATATTTTCAAATCTATCAATCAATTTAAATTGAAAATTTCATAAATTCCTACATAACATCTTTTGTACATAAAACATGAGAATCAAGACAAAACAGGAAATAAACTTAGAATCCAATCGGTTTTTTCTGTCAAATTCTCTGAAATGATTCATCTTAGCAAAATGCTAATTTAACCACTAGAAAGAACTCACAAAGCTCTATCTTCTGGTATAATCATTAATCAACTCATTTTTGGTGAAATTATCAAATAATCCATTTGGACTTCAAATACTCACGTTCATATTGCTGGGTATCCGCTGCGCACTATCCAGGTACCTGCCGAGCGTGTAAAGCTTCCTGTGCACCGGGTCGAACACCATCTTGTGGCAGGAGCGCGGCGAGGGGCCGCCCACGGTCGAGCTGTGCGCGCACAGCAGCGACCACCGCTCTGCGTCCGTGTCGAATGACCACAAGTCGTCCAAGTCTGTCGTGCCGTTCCAACCGCCAAACAGGTATAGTGTGCCTGTTAACAATTGACCAAGTCATGACCTCAATGAGATGTATTTAAAAACAGATATAGTGAGGCCGCGGTCCGACCAAGAACGAGAAATGATGAGCTGAGCTATGAACTTTTTCTTGCCATATAAAAATTCTACAAGACACGAGATGGAAATAATACTTCGATGGAATCATTGTAAGCTTCAGTCAACTCGCGATCAGGGCTGGTGTAACCGGTGCCTGTGGAACGTAGAGTAGATATAAAAGGTAATCAAAACCCTTTAATTTTACGCGTTCAGACCCGGATTTACAATATAAAATGTATACAAAACGGAAAAGTTTAAAAAGTTATACTGAATCTTAGTGTCCTGCTAGATAGACTTCAAGAAAGTCATTAGTAGTAGATAGTTGAAAAGAATGACAACAGATTCATCAAGAGGTTTATCACTGCTCTTATCGTGTAAATAGCTGGTCAGATCAAGGTGATAATGCTCACCTGTAGTGGAATCGACGACGAGCTGGTGTCCGCCACGTGGCCCTGGCTTGTTACAGCACGTGCTTCCTTCACACATTATCTCGCGGTCGAGCACGTCGTCACCGATTATTTGCACCTCCTGTAATCAACGCGATTTTATTACAGCTCATTTATTAGGAGAGTTTCTTGAAAACGACTTTCTCAAACATCGGTCAAAAGCCAGTATAAACAACTGTTATCAACATCTGATTACTGTTATCCCTGCTATCATCGAGTTTTTAACTATTTTTCATGTTTTTTTAATTATTTTTTTTTCTTATTTTTAAGGTACTTTTATGCCTTGGCACATGTCAGTTCCAACGTACCCTAAATTTACATTCTACGACATTGATGTAGGTACCAATATATCAGCCTTAGGGAGAGCTCATCCTAGTATCTTATGGAACATACAAACATCATTCCTGTTCAGATTGAGAGCCCTCACTAAGGCCTCCCGTTCGTTGACTCCGGACACACTCCACCAACATGTGTTGGACATCTTCAACAATTCCACATATATCGCAATTTGGAGAGCTAGTCTTTTTCATGTGAACAATTATAGGCGAGAATTGTATGTAATTTGGTCATATCAAATATTCTCATCTGAATCGTTCGAGAAACTCTACTTTTGTAAATGAGCCATTACAAGAATGGAACAAAGATTATATTGAATATGGCGAGAAAAGACACCAACAGTGGCCATTTTGAAATTTCAGTCTATGTTAAGGATGTACTGGATATTGGATATCCGGCGAATGTGATATAGCTAGATAAGTGTGGCCAGATAGGCGGATATTCGGCGGATGAATATTGGGTTGGTGAACCAACGATCACGCGTTTAGAAACGATGGGCGGGATTACTCGCGACTATGATATTCACAAATAGTGGGGATTTAATTCAAAACAATATTACATTCTATTATAACTAACGATAAAATTACAAAAATATATTATCCTTGCCATGTACCAGTGTATACTGAGAATCTCTTTTCTGAGGCTAGAAATGTTTATGAAAATAAATATAACAACCTATCTTTAAATGCAGAAAAAAGGTATAAATTTCTTATAAAAGAAAAACAACTTTTTCACTCATTATATTAAAAACTAACTGTATTATATTAATACCCTTGTATTTTAACTAACTGGATAGTTGCCCGATATCCACAATGTTAATACATAACGATAGATCCAGATATGGGTAGATCCACAGGTGCTTGCTATTTGATAAATTCTAATTTAATAATGAAGATGATGTCACTCACGGCACTGTCGGGTCGCAGGTCGCGGTCGCAGGTGTCGTATTGTCGCGAGCTCACACACAAGGCCCCGCCTTCGTTCGCTTGCAGCTTCTCTTCCACACCAGCCGAACATGGCGACATCAGTCTCCATGACGGTGAATAAGGCAGCCATGACATGTACCAGTCAAATTCGCCTTCTGCAAGTGATTAAAAAATGTCAGATGAGTGATAGGACCGGACATATGTATTATTCGTGCACGAGCTCTGTAGCATGAAATCTTAATATTTACAATGTAAACAGTGCTCATGTATGATTACATTTTTAATGAGTGCACATGAGTGCACAGAGCTGTCACATGTACAGCTGTTTGTGAATTCAAGCTTAAGTATCTTGTGGTTTACTGATTTAATTTTGATGAAATTCTGACTATTGTGAGGGTATTAATTTGGGAAGAGTTTAGTATAATATTTTTTATCCTAGGTTTAAATCTTACAAATAATAAATCTATTCAAAACCCTACTGGTTTTTAAGGTCCAAATAACACCTCATTTTGAATGCAGCATTGATTGGATTGACTGGAGACTAAGTTATTATGAGTTATGGTTGTGATAGACTTTAGATTTAGATGTTCATATATAGGTATTAAATTGTCTTTTTATAATGTGCTTCAAACTTTTCCTCACCTGCATGACACTCGTCCAGGATCCTCTCGGCCTGCTTGTAATCCCCCGTTTCGACGAGCGCGTTCCACAATCGCGCCTGTAAAGCGCCCTCTAGTTGCACCCCACTCTCTCTTGATAGCGCCTCGAAAGCGTCCTTGTATCGACGCCGCCGTAAGTGCTTCAGTAACAATCTTACAGCTTCCTCCTCCTTACGCTGTTATTATTATTAATTAAAAGAATTAGTACTGAATATAATCTATTTATATTAAAGCACCCAGGAATAAAAATGAATATGTTCATACTACCAACCACTCATTTTTAAACAATCCACACACACTCAAGAAAAGATGAAGCTAATATAGTGTGTCAGATTGGGCGCTGGATTTAAAATTCGTGCCATTTTTTTGTTTGGTAGTTGGCAACTCTGGTTTGTTTATAGATGTCACATATGACAGTTGCAATTAGTCAAAATGGAACGCAACACGAAAGAGCAATGCAGTATATATTTTAGAGCAATATGAAGTGGACCATCATTTTGGGGAAAAAATCATCTTTAGTGATAAGGCCCATTTGCACCTTGACGGATACGTCAATAAGCAAAATTGTCATATCTGGGGCTTGGAGAATCCTCATGAGATTCATGAAGAACAGATACATCCTCAAAGAGTTACAGTTTGGTGCAGCTTTTGGTTCAGCGGGATCATAGCCCCATTTTTTTTTTAGGTATCGGTATTTAGGTAGGCATAGAAAGGTATTGGAACATGCTACAGGAGTTTTTTTGGCATCAATTGGAAGATATGGGCGTCAATCAACCGTGGTTCCAACAGGACGGTGCCACGTGTCACACAGCTGGAGAAACAATCTTTTTTTTTCTAAATTAAATCCGGCACTCAATCTGGGACATCCTTTACATTTAACTACTTATTTAAACATAAATTTATTTAACTACATTTATCTTGAAGTAGATGGAGTCGACGGGTGCCAGACCTACCCAGTAGCCATTAGTACATTTTTATCTAGAATAGTATAAGCCTAATGGTATCAACTGAACATTTCAGCCTAAGGTTAAAATTTATTTACCAAATAATTACTGAATATTTGGTGCATCTCAAGTTCTTCAATTTATTGTTTCCTTGATACATACTTGATAGTGTTCATATGTTATAAGTTAAGCTTATGTGTTATGCTTTCACAGATTTATGAAGTTTCCAAAAATTAAAAACATATAAATATCAGTTATATAAACAGCTTAGTCATAATACAATAAACAGCTACAGTTTTTGCAAAATATTGTTCAAGTAAACTTTAAAATGAGAATCTGTTTTTATGACCAGTGATTTTAAATACAGACTAGATATTCAAAACAAATAATTAGGTCCTTACCTATGAAATTGCCATTTTATATGGAAAACATCCAACATTTTTTTTGTATGAAAATAATATATTTAATAATAATACTTCAATAATACACTATGATGCAGTGTGTGGGCGAGCATTATCATGAAGAAGCAGTGAACTAGAGCGATTGTCCAGACTCGATTGTTTGATAGAGAGCTTGTCCATCATCATTTGCAGTTCTTAACAGTACTCATCTTCTTTAAATGTGCCAGATCTCAAGAACCGCAGTCACCACTTCATACGAAACGTCAAGTAGGAATAAAATGTAAACAAATACCTTTATTATAGGCTTCAGACCCGATTTAAAATAAAAAAAATGGCTTTAAACTATTAAAAATCTACTATGTATTTCAGGTTCTCAGGTTCCAAAAATGTAAAATATAACAATATACCATATTAATTGTGTCCATAACAGTATCCATGAGTTGAGGCTGGTTCTTTCCATGTAGCTCTATGTACCAGATGGTGAAATTGTATGCAGGTCCCCAGGACTGCAATGGCACTATCTTGATGTACTGCACTGGCAACTGGAGACCCTCTACAGTCTTATGTCTCAGGCGGAATGTCTCAGGGTTGTTGTCGTTCTTCAGACCACTAAAATTATGACATATTATCCCACATTAGTTAGAAATGTTATAATATAATGGTAGAGTAGAAACAACAACTTAAAAATCACTACAATCTGTAAATACAATTATTACACCACAATAACTTTTTATCTAATGATTATTTAATGAGCCTTTGAGCTAAAACTAGTGTTCAATTAAAGTAGAGCAAACAAATAAATGACAATAATTATACTCTGTGCCATTTAGCATGGCAATAGCAGTCATTGCCTCAACTTTCACCCCTTACTAATCTAATGAACGAAAATACTTATTACCAGTGTGTCCTGGTAGCAGCATGTTGAGATCAAGCAACTCTCACTATTGTAAACAATAGTACATTAATAGGGAGGTATGAATGCTCACTATTGCCGTGGTAAATGGCAAAATCTATAGTATTAAATGTCAAAAATGTATTCATTGTTTGTTTCTGTTAGTTTGCATGAGCCAGATTTTGCTACACACATTACAATACAATCTTACTTCTTCAATATTAGCATATAATATCTTCAATATTAATAACATCTTGAATCAAGACAATTTTCACCATGAAAGCTCAGTGCAGATTGGTGGATATTACACATGCATCAGATTTTAATTCCCAAGCATGTGGATATACTCATAATATTTTCTTTGACTACTGAGCTAACAATAATTGAAAGGTTGACTGATAATGTTATTAATACATTAAGTCCGCCTTTTGTAATAATTTACAAAAAAAGAGTAAATAAAGAAATAGAATACTCTTACTGTAGTAATTATGTTTAAAGGTGCTAGAACTTACGCCGTTAGTAACAGAGACAGGTTGGTATCATCAGTACCTCCATACACCTGGAACTTCTTGAGGTCGCTCACATGAGGCTTGATAAACTTTCCAAATTTTATTGTTTGTACAATTGCAGGCGATTCCAGTTTCAATGTAATGAACTGCGAAGCCGCAATATTGTCTGTGAACCATCTTGAGAGATGATCAGAAGGTTTATTCACCAATATATTCCTGCAAAATTAATTATAACCACTATATGTGCCCACATTTAAACAAGTGATGTATACTGGAAAATAAAGCTATTGATAATAAATAATAAACTGAATTGCTAAAAACAAGCACATTAACACTAGTAGTAACGTTATAGGAACGTCGTAGTTTAGAGGATTCCCCCTGGAATCTTAGCAGAATGCGATGTCAAGAATAGCGACAATTAGCAGTTCATTGAATTACTTACTCTGGCACACACTTAGAGGAATAACTCGAATATTTGTGTACTTTATAGGAAAGTTTAATTGTTTCATATGTTTCATCCATTTTTAATACAAAGTTTTATAAAAATTCACTGGGATAAACCGAGATACTTTTGTTATTATTTTATCACCGCTGACAGAAGTATTTTTTTTCTGGATATTTCATTTGGACACTGGCATAGCTATTGGCTATACTAGCGATAAAAATGATTGCTACTTTTAATTCATTTTTATTTGATGAAATTAATAATATTTTTCACTGTGAAAAGTAGCAGGCAATGATTTTCATCTAGAATAAACACATGCCATTGTGCTACCTGCTCTAACTCAATGAATAATTTTCGTTGCAAGAAATCACGGTCATATAAAAAACACGATATTTACACAATAACAATTTTTGTATCTATTTGAGATTATTTGTCTAAAATATGTCTGTTAGATTAATACAAATAAAATAAGCAAGCAGCATTTAATCAGTAGAGTGGCTCTAGCGCGCACGTTTTTTTAACTTAAGTAACCTTCATTAACACGCTGATCACCGATTGGTCTTATAATTGCGCAGTGTAGACTAGTCACTTTGTGATATGAGTGTTATTAGGACTTTCTTTTACATTCCTTCGTCTCACTTAGAGTTGTGCACAATGGAAAATTTGTTCTCTAACGTGGATTTCAAGAAATTAAAGGTGATGGCCATAGGATTGATTTGTTTTATTATATCTATATCAAGCTAACATTAAATATATTAAAGCCATTTATTAGAGCAGACGAGCTCTTGTCTATGGCTTTCTGTAGGTATAGGTAGAACTCTTCTGCCTATCTTTTCATCTGCATCAGATATATAAAATACTTAAAAATGATATCATTACATTTTTCATCGATATCCACTTGCACTACTAATACGCACATCACTATGGCGCTCCTTAAGACCAATAAGTGCGAGCGAGACAGACTGATAAAAAATATTTATGGTCGGACGACTCAATGTTATGGACATTATGAAGTTTAATAGACGGATTTTTTTACAATAATCAAACAAAAACTCAACTTCACTTCTTTGAGTTCCATTGAAGTCAGATTAAAGTCAGCGTGAATCCATAAACCATACGCATATGTCCTCCATCCGGGATGAGTGAGGGATGGACCATCCCTCACTCATCTTTATGATAACAGGCTTTGAATAAAGAAACAAGTTTCTATTATCAATTTCATTATTGCATTTGTTATAAATTCATGAATTTTAAGATAGATATTTTATTTATAGAGACATAACTATAATAAGCAAGAATATTTTACGGTAAGAATTTACTGTTTATGACTATGACTATTAGGTATGTTTATACACATTCAGTTAATATGATATGATAATATTGTTTATGTCAACTCATTCGTAAACAACATGTGTTGCTCACCCACTAACCTTCTTACATAGAAAAGTTGTTAATTTGCCCTCATAATGGAATTATTGATTATTTTTTGTTTTATTTTAAAATACTCTACAGTGTTGTCTTTAAAGTCCAATCTTGAAAAAAATGACTTAATATTTCTTTCGAAGTTCATTATTCCATCTCTAGAAGGAAAAACAAAAGGAGAGGCCGGTAAAATCGGAGTTATTGGCGGCTCTATTGAATATACCGGAGCGCCTTACTTTTCAGCCATTACAGCTCTGAAGGTACGTTTTATTTATTTATTATAATTACTACTTTATTTTGTACTTTATTAAATTTAAAAGTAACCTTTGCCTAGGGTGGTATGCATTATTAATTATTAATCATAATAACAATTTATTAATCCCTAAAATACAATTCAATTAATGAAAAAAACTGTTTGCGGGGTGTAACAGAGAGATTTTTTTAAAGGCAATGTAATTGACTATGTATTTCACGAGCGAGAACAAGTTCTTAAAGGGTGTAGCCGCAGCCAAATGTTGCTTAATTAAAAACAAACGGATGTACTTCTTATACCTGCTTAAGGGTGCCGTGTTAAACAGCTTGATATTGTGTTTAAAATACTATACATTAAGTATTTTTTATTTCAGGTGGGAGCCGATCTGGTGTATGTCATAACAACAGAGAATGCTGCACCAGTTATAAAGGCGTACAGTCCAGAACTTATTGTTTACCCCTTTTTGAATATTGAGACTCTAACTAAAGTAATCTCACTTTTGAAGAAAATGGACACCATCATAATAGGACCTGGATTAGGAAGGGAACCTGATACTTTAAAATTAATTTATGAAATTATACAGGCTTGCAAAGATTTAAGCAAACCATTAATCTTAGATGCAGACGGGCTTTATGCTATTTCGAAAAATGTCTCAATTATAAAAGACTACCCTACACCAGGAGTAATTTTAACACCCAATCACCATGAAGCTAAAAAAATAATGCAAGCTTCAACAAATGATAGCTATTGGTATGATTTTTGGGGAGATTCTGTAACTGTTTTAGTTAAAGGTCAGGAGGATTATTATCATTGTCATGATTCTTGTTTCACTTGGTCTGTGGCAGAAGGAGGATCTGGACGACGAGCTGGTGGACAGGGAGATATTTTATCCGGTACTTTGGGAACATTTTATAATTGGGCTCTAAAATCGAGAAAATTAAATAATACGAATTTATGTAAAGATAAACCTTTAACAACTGTTCAACTTGCTAAAAGTATAGCTACCTATGCAGCATCAATATTTACAAGAAAATGTAACAAATTAGCGTTTGCATTGCACGGTCGCAGTATGACTGCTTCAGATATGCTAAATGAAATTCATCCAGCTTTCAAAGAGTTATTTGAGACTTCCTGAGAATTAAATATATTGTTTTTAATAAAAAAATCTGTGTTGTTTTCATTTCAAGTTAACAATTTAGGGTAATTTTATTGCATGAAGAGAAAGTAATAATCAAAAGCCATTAGACTCATTACCGAGAATTGAATCTCACGGACAGATTCACTTTGTGTAAACGGAGACTATGTAATAATTCGATTATTGACAGAAACTGTAGTTCTTCTAATTAACAAAATGATATAATCATATTTGACCTCAGAGCAACTAACAAGCCTAGATAAATAGCTATTAATTGAACTTGTCATATGCATAGGCACTCTTTCATCTAATATTACTATACCACCGTGATAAAAATATATAAATATTTTTATATATATATATATATATCTATTAACTGTACTTTTAAATTCCAATGTAACCGTTTTTTGATGGTTGCACCTAGTGACGTACTATTAAATTGTCTACAATGTATCGATATCGATCGAATAATCCTGTTTATTTTTATGACTGGTAATTTTCTAACTGACCAATAACTATTTATTATACATAACTCAAATTCAAATTATTTATTTGCCAGAACACAGTTAACACAAGATTTGAAGTTAATTACATTGCCCAATATGTTCTGCCAACTTTTTTAGACAACTTTTAGACAAATTGCAAAAGGTTTTTTAAAAGCCGTCGCATACCGCCAGCATCAGCAGATGACTGCCGTCGATTAAAGTCTTAAGTCAGCGGCACGCTCACGGCAAACAATGGCAAGGTGCTGACGATGGCGGCATGCGAGGCTGCAGTTGCCTATGTCGTCGATAAAGTGTCGTCCGTCTGTTTGCGCCCTACGCACGAAACTGAAGATTTTTAAAGTTTAAGTTGTTCTTTGTTCTTGTCCGCCCATGCAGTCATCTCACATCGGACAGAGGTTTTGTTACACGTGTAAATCAAAGGTTTTTTATTTACAGGAAAATACTTCTTCCGGTAATCATGGTTAGTAACACATATTATGCATAAACATTGTTTGTTCTACTTTAGCTACGGTCAGTATGGCTGATTCGGCTACCGGCCCTGTGTTGTGGATAGGGCTGCTACCTTCGGAATACTCTACACCCGGAGATTTAAAAAAATGGGACAAAAACAAAACAGAAAATAGTAATACATTTTTAATTTAGTCAGTACTAAATTATGAAAAAAATTACCACAACATGAACTTAGACTGTCTTTGATACACACAGGGACGCTTTAAATTGTATCTTTGCATTTGTCCCAGCAATAATTTTTAATGTAATCTATCTTAGTGGATATTAGGTAATGTTTACTATAGCCGGTTTAAAAATCATATACCTATCTATTTTTTCTGAGATTTTTGAATGTTCAACGTCACAGCCGTGCCACCCGGAGATTTACGCAGCTGGCAGCCCTAGTTGTGGATGGTATAGGCACAGTGTACACAGTGGGCCAACGCCATTGATGTTCGCGTAAAAGCCGACAACGCAAGACTGGTTACAACACCTAGGGTTGTCACAATTCTTTATTATTTAAATAAAATACAATTATATTATTTAATATTTTAATACTTTTTTTTACCATGCTTTATATGTAGGTATATGTATTACACATGCTTTATAATGTTTTATATAAAACTATATGGACATTATAATAATGTATGAATTTCCAAATCTGCTATTATAAATGGGCAACCGACAAATATTTCCCGTTTTTAGATTTAATGGATTTGAAATTTCTGTTGTTGAACTTAATTATATAAAAAATCCTCATCCTGACAAATAATCTTAACAAAAATCTATTGGGAAGCATGCGCCCGGTTTGGTATTGAATTTATTGTGCTCAAATACTGAAACAGTTTGAATCCGATATTGTTTCCAGTAATAGAAGTAAAGATCGACATCAATTCTGTTTCCAAGCTATGGATATAATTCACAAAATCATACAAATTAAAACATTTAAAACAAACACGCGTTAGTCACAAAAGAGTAGTCCCGAGCTACTAATACGGCAGCTCGGGCTCGCCCTACCCGCGTCTCACCCCTCACGCCCCGCACGATTGCCGTCTAAACGTCTCCGTTGGCCGACTGTATGGATTCTTAGATTGTGATATAGGTATGGTGGCGCAAGAAAGATTTTGTTTGGTCAATTGTCCGAATATACGTGATACGTTCGTCTAGTGTGGTATGGTGATTACGGTCGACTGCATGCCGACGTGACGCTGACGACGCGGCCGCGGCGCCACCTGGTGGTCTTCATTAAATGTTGCGTGTAGATGTACTTACACAACTCTGCGCACACCGTCGAACAATCGGTTATTTATTTGAAATAAGTAGATATAATAGGTACATACTAAAATATCTTTCTTTTACAGGTTTTGGGTTGCAACAGGTAAGTACATAGGTATGTGTTACAATATTATTTATCATATATATGTATGTAGGTACTAATTTCAATCTAAACGTGGCCTTCATCCTCAACAGTCACCTACTAACCTGCCCTTTAAATAAAACACTTTTATTCGAAAAGTTACAAACTCTCTTGCGGTTGTATTATATAAGTTGTTTTGTCATCGAATGAATTCTCCTTTTCAAATAGCTCTCGGATATGGCTTTTATTAGTAACTTTCTATGATTGTCTACATTCCATTAAAATCAATACTATGTTGGGATAATTGTTCAAATAAATCAATGCAGCGATTTGGCAAACGTTTGCCTTATAATCTTTAACATGTTTTGCGGAATTCCTACTTGGTGAGCTTCCAATGAAAAAATATATTGCTTTAAGATTTTTCAGCCATTTCGCATTGCCATTTGCGTCCTCTAGGAATCTACAAAAAAAAATGCAATTTCCAATAGTACCTATAAAAACTCACACTGCATTTATTTAGTCAATAGAACTCATTAATCATTATTGACAGCAAAACTTATATAGCATTAGTCTCACTATGAACTTGCAACCTTTTTAATCACAGTTACGATAAATCGATATCAAAATTGCGATTGTGAAAAACTTTTTGTATAATACCTTGTAATTTTTTTTGATATTTTTTTTATTGGCCTAAATGCTTCCCTATACTATTCAAAAATGATACCCAAAAGCCTATATGTGAGGGAAATTTTTTTAATGGTCCAATAAATCGATTTTTCGAGTGAAATCACGATGCAGATTTGTAATTTGGTAATTTGAGAGCGAATATATTAAAATGTGTTTTTCTCAAATCTATGTTTCTCAAAGCGGGCGACCAACTAGCGCCTTAAATTTTCAACCGATCGACTCCAAATTTTAACAGTTCCAGCTTTAAAATGACATTTTCTAGTGAAGTACGTAGGATTTTTTCGATTAATTAAAATTTAACGATTTTATGACCGAATTTTGAATAAAAAAAAAATCCTTTAAAGTGACACCATTTTTGTAAAAATTAATATTTCTGAATAATCCTACGTACTTCACTAGATTTTGGCAATTTCTTTTAAAATCTCGTTGTTTGTTCTAAATTGAAAATTGCGACCTGCAGGTGGTCACCCGTAATTTAAAAAAAAGTTTCCTCTCATCAGCTACTCCACCGCAATTTTGTTTTAAAATAATTTTAAAAAAAATTCTTGTATTATACTTCAAGACATAGCATTTATGAAAAACAGAATTAAAAAATATTGATTCATTTTTCTTAAATAAATTGGAGAAAATGATCCTTGATTTCGTATAAACAAGGTACCACTTAACCAAACATTTACATATTTTTGGTCTAAAAAGGTCAAAATCTAACTCCTTCCATAGCATAGGACATAATAATATACATGTTTTTTATTAAACGGTTTTATTTAGCTCGACCCGTACGGAATTTATTTATTTAGGTCAAAATTAGAAATTGAAATTTAAGCACCTTCCCGTTGTCAGATTGATCTGAAATTTGGTACACACATTTAATTTAGATGACAATACAATATAATAAAATCAATAACATTATAAATCTAAGATGGCCGCCGATACAAAATGGCGGATTACATATTTTTCCTTAACCCCCTCAATATGGGTATCAAATGAAAGGGCTACACGTAGTTTTCAGTGCACATAAAATATAAAACCGTTTAACTTAAAAGTTTTTTAAGATTGTTATTATGACATAAAGCTTAGGACATGTACCATTTTTATATTTCAATATTTTCTATCAGTTTACTGTTATTTTGTGTAAAATTAACCTAAAACCTAACCTGTGAAATATCACATACCGGCCTTCATCACATTTCTGCGAGCTTTTACAGCCGTAAGCCACGAATTCTTAGTTGAATAAACGTCAAGGTAATACAATATTTTGAAAAAAATTACAGAAACTCACATAAATTCAGAAATTACTTACTCAGCTGAAATGGCGTCGTCGTTCGTGTCCTATGTTCCATTTCACGATGGAACAGGACAGATGATATATTATTTTTATTATTATATAATAGTGGGCGGACGAGCAAGCGGTCCCACGTGATGGTAAGTGTTACCGCCGCCCATGGACGGCAACACCAGGGGGTACGCGGGCGCGCCGCCGACCTTGCAAAATCCCATTCACAGCTCTCTTGAAGAATCCCATATCGTAGCTTAATGGACAGACCTCTTGAGGCAGTTCGTTCCACAGCCTACGGGTTCGCGGTATAAAGTAATTTTTGGACCGAACAGTGCGCGACACCTCCGTATCGAGGAAATGCGGATGGACCGCACTTCTGGGACGAGAGGTGCGGTTATAGAAACCCGAGGTGGGAATTATATTGAACAATTCTTCAGAGCATTCCCCATTGTACAGGCGGTAGAACACACAGAGAGACGCAACGTCTCTCCGACTGCTGAGGGATTCTAAACCGCCCGTGAGAGTGGGATCGTCGACAATACGAACGGCACGTCGTTGGATGGAGTCAAATGGGTCCAGTTGGTATTTCGGTGCGCTGGCCCTTTTTTTTTTTTTTTTTTCGGAAGGACTAAATTCTTGTGGCCCTATTGGCCTTTCAAGAGTCACCGGACTTGTTTAGATTAGGGCGAGCGCAGAAGGCGCTCAGCCAGGAGCAAAAGTGTGTGTTGTAACGAGCCTAAGGGCTCCCCCGCCGGTAAACCGGCGGAAGGAACGGACCTCGGCTTAGGGCGTTGCATTGGGGGGAAACCGCGGGATCGCGAGTCGGCGAGAAGCGCCCAGGCACGTGAACATGTTGGCTGAGGGCCGGTGTGTGTTAACGGTGTATCGGGGGGGACGTCCACGTCTCCGCCGGCGGGGACGGTGTCTGTGTGCAGTGTTCGAGTGCAGTGAGGGAACCGCATTGGCAGCGGTGATCGGGTCGTCGGGATCGTCCAGGATGTGCCGCGGCCTACGATAGCGGGGAGGGGCACTCCTGTCCGGTGTGTAAGTGAGGGAGGAGACAATCAGAGGATTGGGATGATGGGGGATGGCGTCATAGTAGCGTCGGGCAGAGTCTTTTATGTATTTGACGATGGAGGGAAGCTCAAAGTCTTTGTGGAGGTCGACGTTACGCAAGTACCATGGTGAAGCCACGGCCTTGCGCGCGAATCTGTTTTGGAGCCTTTGGAGGGTCCTGATGTTAGAGGGAGCCGCGTGTGCGAACACAACGCTGGCATAGGTCATGATGGGACGGACGAGAGATTTGTATAATGTCAACTTATTTCTAAGCGACATTTTACTTTTCCCGCTTATGAGGGGGTTGAGGCGACTGAGCACAAAGGCGGCTCGGTTGCGGACAGTTTTGATATGATCTCGGAAGGTCATTCTGTGGTCTAGAGTGACTCCGAGATATTTGGTCTTTTTGACGAGAGGAATCGTTTGACCGAGAAGGGTTATCGGGAGAGGGGAGAGCTTAGGAGTGAGACAGCATGGGAAGCACATGGCTGCACTTTTCCCCGTCTTTATCTCTATCCTCCACTTCACAAACCACTCGCCTAGGGCGGTGACTGCGCGCTGGAGGCGTAGAGAGAGCATGCGTACATTCCTATCTGAAGCGTAGAGGGCGGTGTCGTCCGCGAAGAGGGCGAGCTCTATTCCTGGGGGGTGGAGGGTGTCGTTAGTATAGAGTGAATAGAGCGTGGGTGCTAGAACGGAGCCCTGGGGGACTCCAGCTCTTATTGGGCGGGGGCTGCATAGCGTGCCTTCAACTCTGTAGTGAAAGGTGCGATTGGTAAGGTAGTCTCTAATGATGAGAATGAGACTTTCGGGCACCTCCAGTTGGTACAGTTTATAAATTAAACCGTTGTGCCACACCTTATCAAAGGCCCTCGCTACGTCGAAGAAGACAGCTAGTGTTCTGAGAGGTCTCTTTTGTTTTAGACCTGAAAGTATGTGCTCCGTTATTCGGTGCACTTGTTGGACTGCGGAGTGTTTGGCTCTAAAGCCCAATTGTTCGTTGATTAGAAGGCCTTTTGAGTCAATGTGTCTCAGAAGGCGGGTATGGAGGACTCTTTCATAGATTTTAGCCATTGTATTCAATAGGCTAATGGGTCTGTAGCTAGCGGGATCCGAGCGGTGTTTGCCCGGTTTGGGGATGCCGATGACGACGGCTTCTTTCCAGGCGGCTGGAAAGAGATGGTTCCGCATGGCGGCATTGTAGATGGCCGCGAGGAGGGCGATCAATTGGATCGGAAGACTTTTAAACACCCTGTTGGGTATTCCGTCGATACCAGGAGATTTCTTAATTTTAGGATTTTGAATAATCTGGATTTCTGAAACCGTAACCGGTAGAAGGGAGTCTGAGGGAGGGATGGAGGCTCGATAACTCACCTCTCCGTCAACCAGGTCGACGTGGGACTCGTCAACCGGCTGGCGGCTAGGGGAGCACTGGGCCTCTAGGCTATCAGCCAGGCATTCGGCCTTCTCTGCATCGTCAAATGCGGGAGGACCAGTCTAGTCAGTGGGGGCATGGAGGCTGTATTGTCTGTTTTCATAGACCTCGCCATCCGCCAGTAGGCTGTGTGTGATGGCAAGATCTCTGACAACAGGGTTTCCCAATTGTTGTTTCTGAATTCAGCGATGCGATTTTTTACGTCCCTCTGTAAAGCTCGCATTCTACGCCTATTCTCGATACATGGGAAGGAGTCGTAAGCACGGATGGCTGCGTTCTTGGCTCTTAGCAGCTCCCTAATGCCCTCAGGCAGCTCCCATCGGCGATCATTCGCCGCTGGGACCCTCCTGGAGGAGCTTTGGATTAAATCCTTAAGGTGGCTGCCGAGTCCAGAGACCGCCGTGTTTGTGTCATCCGCACTGGTCAGGTGGTCGGGGATAGAGTCGAGGTGGGGAGAGCTAGAAACCTTAAGGGCTTCTTTTAGTTTGGCCCAGTCGATAATGGTCTTGTCATGGGGAGGTGAATCGGTCTGCCGTCCTAGTTTCATGATTATGGGGCGGTGATCAGTCTAACTCGGCAAGGGTTTCTAGTGAGTTTAGACCTAGGGTAATGCCTTTGAAAAGGGCGATGTCGAGGACGTCGGGTCTGTGGGTGACTATAGAAGGGTAATGAGTTGCCGTCGTGGGAGCTATGACGTCAAAGTCCAGTAGGTCAATAAGTCTGTAGAGGCGATTTCCATTACGGTTTGAAGTATGACTATTGAAGCTGGGGTGCTTGCAATTTAGATCTCCTGCCAGGATGACTGAGTTACCTAAGTCGAGGAGTGACTCTAGGTCAGTCCTGAGCAGTTCTCTGTCGGGGGGCAGGTAAACAGATGCCAGAGTGACAGGTTGATGACCTGTCATGGCTATACGGCAGACCGAGGCCTCCATGTTAGTCAGTGGAGGGGTAGGAATAGGAATGCAGTGCAGAGAGCTCTTGTAGTAAATGAGGGTTCCGCCGCCATGTCTGGCTAACCTGTCATTTCGTACAATGTTGTACTGGGCGATTTTGGGATCGCGGTGACTAGGCTTCAAGAAGGTTTCTTGCACTAGCATTACATCTATTTGGTGATTTCTGAGGAAATCATGGATCTGGGTGCGTTGGGAGCGGATGCCGTCAGCGTTGAAGAACGCAACGGAGAGGGAGGAGGGTTTGATTCTCTTGGATGTGTTATCCATTTTAGAGAATTTAAAAGAGGGGGTTTTTATGGACAGGCCTTGAAGAGGCCAAGGGCGCTAAGTACGGGCTCGTACCTAATTATGAGGTCCAGACGGGCCATTGGGTTGCCGTCAGTGGACCTAAGGGCTTGGGCCAGGTTTCTAATCTCCTGGAGATTTATGGTCCCCAGGAAGTTACTGACAAATGCCAGATCTTCCGTTAGACCAGGACTGGTCTGGACTTGGGAGGAGGTGGCCTTAGGGGGCTGCGGCTTAGGGACGGGTTTGGGGGCCGGCGCAGGGGCGGCTGGAGTGGTTAAAAAGAGACTTATAGACCTCCGGATGGGAGGCCCGTAATAGAGCAACGATCTCGTCGTTGCTCAACGACATGGTGGAGGGGGGTCGTAGAGAGAGGGGGGGAGAATGTTGTCCTAGCACCCCGGGTTGTGTAACCCGGGGTTGTGTAACCCTCCCTGCTGGGTGTAAGCAGGGAGGTGTGTGCCTAGTGAGGCCTAAGCTTGTAGCCCTTTGCCAATCTTAATGTGCGACGGGGCCCTACGGGGCCCTATGGGGTCTAGTGCGAAGGGTGTAGACACACCCGACCGACACTAGGTGTGTCGCTGAAAGGCAAACCAGAGACTAGGCCGACTAGGAGATCCCCCAAGGCCGGTTACCTAGCTCCCGTCCAAATGACTGCCTCACCCTGAAGGGGCTCGGCGGGTGTATTTGGGTCAACACCCCGCTCGGATCGTTGGCACCGTTAGGTTTCCACCGAGGACCACGAAACAGTGGATTTTCCCGGAAGGGGCAAATTGCAGTTGTGCTGCAGTAGTTTTGACGATTTTAATCAGCCGCCGCCTTGAGAAAGGCAACTTTTGATTTGTAGCGATGAGGCCACGCGGTCGGAAGCGGAGTCCCGCATAGAGCGGAGAGTCGGTGGCGGAGCAGACGTCCGATCGCTGGCGCGGTCGGAAGCGGAATGTGACCTTGTGCGCTGGCCCAGAGATGGGAGCAATACTCCATATGGGGCCTCACTTGAGCTTTGTAAAGCATAAGGAGATGCCCAGGGGTGAAGTACCGCTTCGCTCTGTTCAGCACACCGAGCTTTTTGGAAGCCATTTTGGCCTTATTTTCCAGATGACCCCTAAATTCGACTTTGCTGGAAATGTCGACACCAAGGATCCCGATACTCTCCGAGATCTTAAGAGGCATGCTCTGAAAGCGAGGTGCTACGACAAAGTGGGTTGACATTAATAAAGAAATTCCATTAGTGTGCCGCACTTCAATTAATTGCTACATTAATTTCTCCAGCAGGCTTGTTAATTGCTTTGAGTATTTTACTGAGGCCGTAATATTTTTATATTTCATAATTTTCATAATCGATTAAATAAATAATCGACTCTTTCATTTTTGTCAGTAGCAAGAATGTAGTCAAATGCCAAATTCTGACAAATGTTTGTGACAGATTGACGACTGTGCGAAATTATTTTTTTGTACTATTGTTTTAAAATTAAATTTGTTTAATTTCAAATTACTATAATAAAGCTATTTAAAAAGGTTACCTGTTATTTAATTTATATTAGAGGTATTTATTGCAATTATTTCATAGAAAATGACGGCATATTTTTTTTATTAGATTATTTTGTAGTAGCCTTTATAAATTTTGTATTGTTATGAATTTGTCAGTCGTCCTTGTCCAATCATCTAATCGGTCTTAAAATTCTATTTTCTTTTTTCCTACAAAATGTTTTGTGGCGTTTATAGCCAAGGTCAATCATTATTTTCCTTTAAATGTTAATTAGGACTACAATTTTCATACAATGGAGGATGAAATAGAGGAGTGTGTTAGAAAAAAAATTCTTTGGCCTCAGTTACCTACAACTGGGAAAAAGGTAAATGTATATCTAAATCTTTCTTTAAATTCAGTTCTCTGATGATCTCATCTACGTTTTCTATTCTATAAATCCTCAACCCACTTTGTCGTTTGTATAAGTAATTCTCGTACTTTCAAATACCTACGTAAATCAGTGTGTAATATAATTACAACTATCAAGACATGCTCCACATGTTAAAACTAAACAAACAATCAAATAAGACATTAATGAACCAAAATTAGATGAAACATTGGCCAAGACATAAAAGCAGTAACAAACATTCTCAGTAACAAAGTTGAAAATATGGGATAGGTAATTATCCAACAATATGAAATAATTACAACCTCATTGAAACAATATTTATAAACAGTTTGAAAATAAATTCATTACTTAAAAAATGGATCTGAAAAGGAAATATATGGCAAAACCTGTAACACCAGCTAACACAATATACATATAGACCTACCACTAGTGCTGCTGTTTGCCTATTACATATTAATAATATATATTATGAAAATATAGAACATTTGCTCCATTCCACCATCTGATGTTGAAAATTACACTGTAATGATAGTGTCATGAACTCCATTAACTTTTATTTTGCTGGAAGTGTACATCTGCACTCTCATTTTTGTACAGGTTGTCTGCTGGTTGTACAGGTTGTACAACATATGCACTCTGGCACAATTTTTTTTTTCTTTATGTAAACATTCAGAAATAGTAAAGTAAAATAGGTCAATCAAACCAATCATGTGAGCTCCGGTAAACAAACGGTACAAAAATGAGTGTGCTTTAGCTTTAAATGCACAAGAGAAGTTAAACATTTTAGCTTTATCTACACTAATATTATAATCTTTCCTATTTGTATTTTTGTATGTTTGTAACGAATAAACTCAAAAACTACGGGACCGATTTCAAAGATTCTTTCACCATTAGAATGCTACATTATCCCTGAGTAACATAGGCCATATTCTACACAAATATTATAAAGAGGAAAGATTTGTATTTTTGTATGTTTGTAACGAATAAACTCAAAAACTACTGGACCAATTTCAAAGATTCTTTCACCATTAGAATGCTACATTATCCCTGAGTAACATAGGCTATATTTATTACTAGAAAAAATTAGGGATCCCTCAAAATAAAATGGCTATATTTTATTTTGAAATTTTGAAAAAAAAATCTTATTAACCTTAGCGAGGGTGGGTCGCTATTTATTATATATCACCATGTTATATGTCATCCCATCCACCTTTCTGATACTGTTAAACGTTAAAAAATATTGCTACCTATGTTAAATATTAAAAAACTAATTCCAGTTATCCTTTTAATAATTACAGCTGGTATTTATTGTTGATTTAACCTGAGAATTAACTAACTATACATCATTAGTTAATATTATTAGTTTATATCACAAATGGTATTAAAAATATATATCCATTGTTCATTGTCTGTGATAATGATAACTTGTTATAATGGCACTGCTATAGTTGTAATTGTATAATGATAACTTGTTATAATGGCACTGCTATAGTTGTAATTGTATAATTATAGCACTAAATTGTCACATTTGGAGCTACAATAACAGGCCTATATCATTAAATTGTAATACAAATGTGCCAAATCCTGTTTGTATAATAAATGTATGTATTACACAAGGTTTAAAATTTACATATAACTTTTAATTTAACTTTTAAAGGACCAATTTTAATTGTGTTGTTAGTTGGAGGTTGGAACTGCCATAAAAGGTTATTTATTTTCTAAATAAAATTCATCCTTGGTTAATATTATTATTGCTAATTGTACTTTTTACAGCTTTTGGGAGATTCTCCGAAAGCCTATGAAAAGTTCATATATGAATTCAGTATTAAAAACCAACTGAGATATAGGGGGAGCCTTGGTTAGTATAAATTATTATAATTGCTTTAAAAAGAGAAATTTCGTTTGAGATTGAATAATATTATAGTAAGTAATATTATATTTTTTAAATTATTATTTTATTAAATAATATTAATGTTATTATTATCGCTTAAGCAGTAAGGCCACCAATTGTATAAATTCTTCATTATTGTCCTAAGGATATTAAATATTGTTTATTTACACACAATAAAGTGATATATAAGTGACATGACATGCCATTTGATGTAAAGAACAAAGTATTTTTCTATCCTGAAATGTGGTATGTTCCCTACATCAATTGGCATTAAGCAAATGTGATTTTGCTTGGTTAATTCTAATATTTTTGAATTGTTTACATTCCAGTGAGGACAGTTCGTAAGGATGAAAGGAAATACTATGAGACACTCATACAGAGCAGCATTCAGAGGCTCATGCTCTATCCCTATCACTTAGCTGATATGATTGTTAAAGGTAAAGCCTTAAATATACTCTTAGATACTGAATAGTAAGGAGATATTTACATTTTGGCAAATAAGGAGCAAATATTTGTGTAGAAGATGGGCATTGTGATTGGATTGTGCCAGTTATAATTTAGTTTTTTGTCTGAATTATTTTAGGGACACCTCTGATGTATTTGATTGTAATGCTAGTTTCACCATTTTCCTGCCTCCTTTTCAGTTAATTGCGTAGTGCTTGTACTTCTTCTCTTTGTTTGGGCTACGTGATTTTGGCTACAGGCTCAGGCTATGTGATTTTAATATGACCTTTTATTGGGCGTGGCTTATCTGCTCCCTTTTTTGCCCAGTCAAATCACCTTTACAATGTCTTTTGAGTTGTGATTTTCATTTGCAATTGTTAATTGCGCATTGCTTACCATTCGCATCCAATGCGCATCCATCTATGGATTGTGACTGTGTTGGTAATGAATTACATTTTTCTTGTCTTAAAAAAAAGGGGAAGTTATTGTATTTCTCTAATTATTGGGTAATAATTAGCCTTGACAGAAGTGTGGATTGAAGTGGCCTACTAGAAATATATAATTATATGTGGACCCCGAAATTAGTGAATTGAAGTGGCAAGTAAAAAAATGTTATTATTTTGAATTCCTAAATTAGTGGACCGAAGAGGAGGAAAAATGATGCAAAAATCCACTTGTGGAGCCTGATTATGGATCCATGTGAATGGAGGGAAAATATTGATTATAGTAAATAAAAAAATGTGGAATAATCCATTTACATAACAATTATTATATTCAGCCATAATAATAAAAGTTCGAAATCTTACAAAATTAAAGAAATGTTTGAATATATTTTGAAATATTCACAAATATTAGCAACTTTTATCATCACACCTCTTGTCACCAAAGGGTGTTTCATCCACTTACTTGACAAAGAGTTACTGCATGCAGTGCTGTCTTTAAAACACTTTATTCTGCGAACACGGAAAGTTGTAGAATGAACTGCCCACTGAAGTTTTTACACTTAGTTAGCTTTTCGAAGGACTGTGAATAGGGTCCTGCAAGGTCGGCGGCGCACCCACATCCCTCCTGGTGTTGTCCATGGGCGGCGGGGACCACTTACCATCTCATGGGTCACCCGTCCGCCTGCTACTTCCGGAAAAAGAACTTAAGTTCAAGTTTAAACATAATTTTGGAACTTTTCTGTTTAGTAATGTGTAACAATATCTATTATATATTATATACATTTCAGGTTTAAGGATAACCCCATTCATTTACTATGTAGAAGTAGTTGCCCTGCTTATTGAACTTGAGAAGAGTTATGATACAATGCCTAATTTTACTGCAGCCGACTGTAAGTAGAACTGTCAATAAATAACACTATACACTAGAATAATAATGTTAACAACAAGCATGTTTATAATTTTTGCATGCCGTGTCGAATATGACTATGCATCTTATTATATCTGTAATCGTTGCCAATAAAAAAGAAAGAACCAAAGAAAAATGACAGAAATCCAGTTTAATAGTACTAGATAACACTACACACTAATAATAAAGACTCATTAAACTATGTATATAATCTACTTAACATATTCTAACAGACTACAGCTTAGCATGTGCTACAAAAGAAAACTGCAGTCCTGATTTTAGTGTTGAAAATTGCAGTCCTGATTTTAGTGTTGAAAATTGCAGTCCTGATTTTAGTGCCCCGAGCTCTAAGTCGGCGCTCGAACCTTGAAGGTTCATTAGTGCTCACTCACCGGTCGGACATAGAGTTTGAACGTTAATTTTTACAAAACTAGCTGATTATCAGTTGTAGCTCCTTGTGGCTACAACTAAATATCAATTGCTACAACTAAAATGCTATCAGCAGCATTTTACGCTTAATTGTATGTTTTTTGTTTACACTCCACAGGCCTCCGTCTCTTAGGTATAGGACGTAACGAGTATCTAGAGTTAGTTGCAAAGGCTAGATCGTTGGGTCGGCGCGGACGCAGTAAGGCCATAAGAGCATTGTTGCCGCGCGTGCCTCTAAATATACCCATGCAACCCTGGTGGAGAGTAGAGTTGGGATATGTACTTGAGGATGATGTTAAGGTGAATATTAAGCGGTTTTAAGAGTTTGGAGATTGAGGGCATGTTTTTTATAAGACTGAGGTTAATAATGGTTTCTTTTTTAAATAGTTTTTTTCTAATGCTGACAGTTGAATAAGTGCATTGGTGTCATATCATCTACCTGACACTACCAAAGGGGTCTGGAAGTTCTTGGCATGTGGTTATAAGTATAAAAAATCTTCTAGATATTCAATTAATAATTTTCAGCATTTTTTTCTAAAACCTATAGACGAGAAGTCTATTGTTTTGATGGTAAGAATACAGTGTCAAGAAGTGGCCGGTATATTTTACCGATAATCCTGAATAAAAAATATTGTCAGCGAAAAAAATTACTGTTTGATCAGCAAAAAGAAGAATTTCGAAATGTTTTAGTGGTTTATTTTTGCTTTAGCATGTTTAAAATAATTAACATTTAAATTTGCTGAGTGCTGAATATTCAGATATATTCAGTAAAGGTTTTGATAAGGAATCGTTTTCTTATTATTGATAAAATAACACTAGATACACAGTTCTTAATAACAAAATGCGTTAGCAATACGGTAGTTGAATGATCTTCAAATTGATACGTTTTATTCGACAACTAGAAAAGAAAACAAACCCGAATTTTTAATTAATTAGAAAATTACTTGATATGAACTTTAAAAATGTACATAGATTTGAGGTAGGGAGCTATCGCCGTCTCTGTTACTCACGCGTAATTGTTATAGCACTATTTTGTAGATGACATCATCAGTACAGTAATGTGGTCCTTTTGTAACATGTGACTACTAAGCTCTATAACTCGATTTGCCGATTCCTTTCTAGTATATAGTTGTATTTAATTGTACATTTATTTACAAAGAGTACCCTATTCATGTGTATAATGGCCGCCACACACGACCAGTTAGTTTAAAGTGACAGTTAAAACTACCTTCTTAGTATGAAAACTGTCAGTTTTAATACACACAGTCAGTTTAAACTGTTCACTCAAAATTGACAGTTTTGACTGATTATGTGTGGTGGCTATAACAAGTATACTCTTATGTACATTCAATTCGACCGTAATACTACAAAAGTAATGTTCATTCTTAATCGAAATTACGGAATTATTAGCTAACAGATTTTGTACTTTTTATGTGAACACTTGAACGCCGCTGTGTGTATATAGTGTTGTTTGATCAATGTTTGTTTACCTTGTGACCGCTAACCGCATGCATTCCGCGCGGTGCAGCCGCTGAGCGCGGGCGAGCGCACGCTGATAGACCTGCTGATCGACCGCGGCTCGCAGACCGCCGGCACGCTCGACTACAACCTCGTCAAGACGCTCTACAGGTGAGTTAGTTTTATTCATCCTATGTATAATATTGCTTTATAATCTTCCTCAAAGTTTAAGACGAAATTGCTTATAGCATACTGTTTTTATACGGTAAGGGAATATATTATGGCCTTACCTATGAAATTGCCGTTTGTTTATAGTGACCACTTTGAACTTAGTTATCTTGCATTTGGCTAGGAGTTCCAAATTCAATTTAAAGTTATGACATTCTTTTCAAAATAAGTTATTCATTTGTTTTTCCGTCAAACTACTTTTTGTTTAGGTATCATTGTTTGCGACCGTGGAATAGTTAAAAATTCGCGTTATTGTCAAATATGAGTTCCGTCGTGGCCGCTACGCAGCACAGATGGTACGCAATATCAACGATGTGTACGGACTAAACACCTCACACGAACGCACGGTGCAATTTTGGTTTGATTGTTTCCATTCTGGAAATCTCAAGGACAACCCCCATGGACGGCCGCAGACTAGTCCTCTTTTTTTATTTATGGCACCAAATGTGTAATCACAATTCTGCCAATGTCTTGTTGCTTAAGAATACACGATGGGGATACTTGATTGGTAGTTGAATTCACCAAGCAGAGATAGATTATGCATTATGCACCTATTATACAACAGTCAGAAGACAACACATCTAAACTGTTATTAAAACATTAACCGTTACCTATCATAAAATTAGGTAAATACACATATAATGATAACATTGAAAAATACAAATCTATTGGCATAATATGAGATTAAAGTTTAATTTTGTTATTAGTAATAAATTTGGAAATTAATTGTACAATGTTAAATTCATGCATGTTAAAGCCTGACCAGAAAAATAAAAAACTTGCTGCGGGGGCGCCACATTTGCTTTTTTCATAGCTAGGTGTTGTCAGTAGAAGATATTAGTTTTACGCATCATGGCGAGGTTTTTTATTTTCTTGGTCAGGCTATAAATATCAGGCTTTTCGTATTGATGGGGCGGGAATGTCCGAATGGAGGACATCATATAATAAAGGAGCAAATGTCGGGCTGCCGGAAAAAAAGGCCTATGAAATGACCGATTTATACGAAAAATTGGGAAATTTTGTTTTGTTATAAATATATTTATTGTGTTAGTCGAAATATTGACCATATTTATTAAGTTTTATTCATCGTTAGATTTGATAGTAATTTAATACTTTTTAATGTTCTTTATTTACAATAACCTTTAGATTAGATTTAGATGAAAACATTAAACCTTACTAATTAACGCCTTTGTCTTCGCAGGCGCGGCCTAATCTACCTGGACGTGCCAATAACAACGGCGGATAAAGTGTCGGTGCCGCCCCTCAAGGGGTTCGTGATGAACCGCATCGCGGGTGACTACTTCGAGACACTACTATACAAGGTGTTCGTGTCGATAGACGAACATACCACTGTCGCTGACTTGGCACAGGTTCTACAGGTATATTCTGTTTGACTTAACGATCTTAATTTACGATCAAGAATGAGGCTTCACCGTCTAGACTTTCAGTTAGTAAATTCTGTGAGACTATAGTCTAGGCATCTAGTTAACACATTTAGATATCCAGTTAATGGGAATATTAACAGGCACATTATATAAGGTTTAAGTTTACCGTGTAGACATCTAACTAATATATTTAGGTGTGTATTTTGCTTGTAGGTGGAATGTGAGCTAGTAAAGCAAGCGGTGTCCCTGTATTGTCGACTGGGCTTTGCCAATAACCTGCAGCCGCCGCCCGTTTCGCCACAACACGTGTCGTGGCGCGACGCAGTTACCACGCATAGTCATCAGCCGTGAGTTGTTGCTGCTCTACTTTAAATATCTATAATATTCTAGTGAGTGTGAACAGTTCATTTTATTTGTCTATTTGTGTGATAGATTAGACACACCATCCACAGAAATAAATGTTTATATTAGACTATACAACGTGTCACTGAAATAACGCAAAGCTAAAAATAGGTGGTTTAGAATTTGAGTAGAATTGATTCTACCAGTTTTTAGTGATAGTACAATTCTAGTATATCATTTATTATATCATAGCACGCCGTCTGGGCGCACGGTTCGAGTAATGAGCGCTACGAACGTTTTAGACAGGACAACGAAACTACATGTTTATATCGTTTGATTTATTCCATAAAATAATCTTATTTATCGTTAGAACGGTATTAATATTTAGAATAGGTTGACATGTTTTAGATTTTGCGTTGTTTCGGTGACACCATTGTATAAAACATACTTCAATTTTAGTAAATAGTGCACAAACGTTATTTTTCTTTTAAAGAAAATTTCGTTTTATTTTAAAGGTTCTTGATTCCAAGCTTATTGAATGTTAAATATTAATCTCAATATCCAGGTACAGCCAAATAGCGCCACTGACATTCGACCCCAGTATGGAAGAAGAAACTTTGCAAATGGAACCTGTACTTATAAAACAAGAGCCATCCACCTCCAAGCAGGTTGTACAATTATTGTACATTATGTACCATTATTACTTATACCATTTTAATTATTTATTGGTATTCTTTTGCTGAAGTGTAGGTAGTGCCATTAGAATCATTTTACTAGTTTACATTTTCTACGTTATCATGAATAAAATTCGAGATTTTTTTAGACTCATTATGATAATACCAGTATATATATGTACATATTTAAAAATGACTTCCATAATCGAGGCTCCGACTTAACTAGTCGCGTCTGGTCGCTCGGTCACGAGACTAGCTTTCTAGTCGACAGCTGGTTAATATGACAGTGTCGCCTAGTCGCGCGTTCCTTTCATCGAAGCCTTTCACTGTTCTTTCTTACTTTCCCTCATGTCGATGCTCTCCAGTCACTGATTATTACAAAAATAAAACAATTTCATTATTTCACTTTGTTATAAATCTTTTTTATACTAAAGTATCGATCCACCATCCAATCCACCACGCGGTTGATACACATGCTCCACATTTCTCCTCGATTCTCGAACATACGAGTTTTCTCACTATATGTTCACTCTCGAGTTAGTGATTGATAATTTATAAAAATCGATACTTAAGTGGAAACTAAATGGTACGACGGCCCAGTGGTAAATATAAAATAAAACTAGTGGTAATGTATAACATGTAAATATTTATTTCCTGTCTGCCCGAAGATTGTTTGACAAACATCGCTTTTGTGCATTTTGTCTGCAATATTAGTTATAGTTTTGTTTTGGTATGCATTAAAGAGTTTTATCCATCTATCTGTGGCCCGAGTACATATTTGATCTTACGACGCCATGAATGAGAGTCGAGAACAGTCCAATCTGTCACCGCATTTTATACTGAAGTGTCGTTGTTGGTCGTAGAGTTATCGAGACGCGACGGATGCCCCAAGTAGCGGCAGCAACAGGCGCGTGGCTGTACTGTTTGACTCGACACTAGCCGCCTACCTTATGATGGGAAACTTATCGCCGGTGAGTTTAGCATTATTTCACTAGCTTCACCTGCTTGCGCTTATATTTCGACTGAGGAGTCGTTCAATTTGGATAATTTTTAAAACTACTTTAATAATAAAACAAATAATGCTGGCAAAAATTACATATATCGTGTGGCGCATATATTCGTGCACGTTGTTAAAATTGTATCAAAATAATTACTCAATTATTTAAATAGTGAACGCTACATATAAGTTAAAGTTAGCAGATAAGTTAAAGCATAATTACCTGTCAGATAATGTTGTTCCAATAAAATAATAAAAGTTTCGTCTATGGGAAGTTACCTTGCCGTTTTAATACACGGTATGTGTGCGAGCATATGTGCGCGTGTGTTCGCGTGTGTGTGCGCACGCATACGTGCCTATATTTATTTGACTGCGTGCATACTTGCGTGTGTGTATGTTTAGTATATTAAAATTAGTAAATAATTTTAATAAAAATACATATTAAAATCACCCGGAATATAAGTATGTTTTAGTTAACAGTGATAAGTGATAATAACAGTATCAAAATCCAGGGTACAGTATTTTTCGTGAACATTCGTGAACATGAACAGACAGACGCGTTTTAGGAACTTATGCAAAGAGTATGTAAACATTAATGCATACTATTGAAATCATAGTAACATGCATACTTAGGGTCTTTCTCAAAACTCCAAATACCTTATCAGAAGGTGGTGAGAAAGGCCCCTAATGTTTTAATGGCTATATTATTGCAGGATCTCAAAAGCCACGCCGTGACGTTGTTTGAAGTTGGAAAACTTTGTGACGAAAGCTTGGATAGTTTACTAGTAGAGCTTGATAAGGTGAGTTTACATATATTTGTGAAATTCATTATCGGTATTGCGGTTGAAAGTTTGATACCACACCATCAGCCTGTATCTCTCCACTGCTAGATTTAAGTTAACGGGAAGATGATTCCACAACGGAATTGCTCGCACAGTAAAGGATTAAGAATAGAAAATTGAACGGTGAAATGGAATAACGAGAATAAGGTGTAAGTTAATTGTAAATATTATTGTGCAGGTGGCAGCAGACCCCGAGATCGAAGGGGAAGCGAGGCGGTACCTAGCAGCGGCCGCTTGCCTCCGCACAGCGCTGCGGACTCTGAGGCCGCGGTTGCGACCGTTAGACTTACTGCGCTGTGAAGCGCTGCACGCTTTGGGAGCTGCTGCTCGCTCGAGGCTACTCACTGCGAAGTACAGGTAATATTGATATGAACCAATATCAACGTACGAAACGAAACGTTGAAACGACGTAGCAACATCGGGTAGGAAGTGAGACGTTGCGTTATCTCAGCGACTGCTTACTTTCAAGCAGCGTTTTGAATATTACGGCGCGATTACTAGCAATAAACTTATTACGCTGTGAAGCGGTGCACGCTTTAGCCCCGACGCTAAGAACGACCGCAAGTAGTGACTTATTTTAATTATACCGTAACATTGCGACGTTAGTGCAGTATATAGATTCGTAATGTAGGATACCTATTTTAAGTGCGATACCAAAATACTAGTTTAAGCTTCACTCTAATAAAAAATACACTAATTATTAATTATAATAAAACTAAGGTTCAACAGTCTCCATAGATAAATAGTCTAAATAGACCTGCTCTCCATCGCCATGCCACATCCCCAAAAAGTGTTCTAGAAAACGAATAAGCGAATAACACGCTCGTTGTTGTATAGTAATGTATGTTTAGGTCTTTTTAGAGTCGTTTTATTGCCGATTCGAGACTACTCATTGTAACTACATATTTATTCATTTAGACTTTTATCCACAAGGCAACATTGTACAAAAGGCGGACTTAATACCTAGTGGCATCTCTGCCAGTCAACCTTTGGTTTAACAGAAATACGAAGAGCACGGAAAATACATATGTCACGGCCTAACAATTACGTGGATTTTTCGTTAAAAACGTACAGCAAAGGGAGGTAATTCTTATACCGGGGAAGTTTTATACAGCAGTATCAACTGTGCTAATCGGTTGTAAATCTTTTAAAACCAGCATTCTCTTCCCCAGGCTAGCAATATCAACAGCGCCTCTATGTAGAGAGGCTCGCGCGGGCGTAGCGGCGGCTGCGCTGCCGCACGTGGGCCCCGCGCCCCCCGAAGCCGCCTCGCCCTGGATGCGCCTCTACCTCTACCACGTAGCAGGATATGGACCGCCTACGTTGCTGCTCACCAAAGGTCAGTTGAACACCACTCAACAGCGCCTCCGTCAGGTGGCCGGCTACCGACCGCCCACGTTGCTGCTAATGTCAAAATAAAATAATCTACATTCTTCAGGCACAGTGCTACGCAGCGTGCCACGCCCCCTCATAGGTTTTTCCCGCTTAGCAGTGGCCTGGTGGGGGGCGGAAGCTCTGGAAGGTTCCGCAAACGTGGCGTCCGCTTTACCGGCGCCGGCAGCCCTCGCTGCAGCCAATTCAGCTTTACGAAGAGGACCGGTGTTGTTGCAAGCTGTGGGCGTACGGCAACCTGCAAATTTGAAGCATTTGATGTTCCCACCTGAAGCTGACACTTGCTCCGGTAAGTTGCTAGTCTAATCAACGAAACAGTATAAAAAAGTCAAATTAAAAAAAAATTGTCGGTTACCGCTCGTTAGTTAGAAATATAGTCCAGTCAATAGAGATCAAGAATATGTATGGTTTCGGAATAACTTCCTCGGTTAATGAATTAATGTGAAACATTTTGGATCATATTTTTTGTGGCCTAAATATAAAAGTTTACTCTTCGAATTACTCCGCTAACATTTATGTTTTGCAATAAATTTTATTTATGCAAAATGAGATACACAATGAAATTTCTCTAAATATATGTATTAAAGATATAGGCGTGAAAATTTTATATGTGGTTTTTTGTGAATGCTGAACACGATACTGAAGTCAAAATTATAAAAATCAAACGGGCGGCTTCAATATGGATGTACAAATATTAGGATGTAATCTTACGTAAAATTTTCCGTTCTTTCGATTGGCGTAGTCAGATTTTTTAAAAAAATCAAACCCAAACGTGTTATTTACAAAAAGAACATATTTTGCAATCTAATTTTTAAAATAAATAATTGTGCAGCGGTAAACTTCTTTTTCCCTTAATGCTGATATAAAAACAAAGATTTTCACAGAGTTTACCGACTGAGGAACTTTTTACTAAATATAAATCTCTATTGACTGGTCTAATGTTATATTGAAGAGATCCATGCATTTGCAAACCTAATTCTGTACAAACACACTTAAATGTCCAGCGCCGATTGAACCCGCGCCCCTTCAGTATTATATTGTACTCTTAAATAAATCGGGTTTCGGGGCCTTCAATAAGTTAAATAAATCTTTTATTACATATTATAATTATTTTGTAATTGTTACAATGAATAAATATATGTAAAAAAAATAACAACAGTATGCAGGTACTCGGTAAATCAGTCTTTAGTCATTTATGCACTTTTAAATTTAGCCTTGAGAAACTAATAAAATACTAAACTAATAAGCTCGTAATAAGTTAAAAATTCTGAAAGGTATTATAGTTAGTGTGTTATCGGGTTTTGCTGTGGTCGCTTAGAAGGAGAGGAAAGTTAGAGTAAGGTCACTTATGGACTTTGAAGGGTCTATACAGCCTTTCAGCAGTGGCAGGAAGCCTAGCCGTATACGAAGATGCAGGCAGCGCAGGCGACACAGCGCAGCATAGGACAGGTTTTTGTACAAAAGGCATTTTCATATGTGAGCGTAAACATCGGCACCGACACGTGCAACGCTGGTACATGCCTGTGTCCGTCTGTGCCACTTAAATACGACACAGTTTTCTGCGCGCAGGAAGCACAAGCGGTCATGTTTTTTTTTATAAAGTAATATTATAATTTCCCTCCAAAAGTCAGAATCTGATAAACTCATGTAGCTTCGACTGTTCGCTACGAAAACCAATTACTGACTGAATTTTCAATACAGATGTCGCCAGACGTACACAGTTTCTCAAATATGTATACTAAGGTCTAACTGTATCGCACAGGCAAACTGCACTGTCGCCTGTGTCTGCGTCTTCGTATACGCCTAATGGTGCTACGGTGCTCGCCTATTACACAATAACAATAATATTTCATAGAGTCGCAGTCGCTGTGGTGTCGGCACGCGGGCCTGCGCCGCCTGTGCCGGCGACTGCGGCTGTCGCGTTCCACGGGCTACGTGACGATCGCCGACATCGGCGTGCCCGACCTCGGCTGCGCGCGACCGCCCACCAACGTGCAACTTGGTAATGCGAATAGACTAAAAAGAATTATCTTATTGCTTATACTTAATTTGACTACTTTATGTATATTGTATACCAGCAGTGACAGCGACTTCTTTCGCGTGAACTTGGGAGTCCCGTAGGAACTTCATAATTTACCTTATGATTTTTATTATCGTACTGCTCGTCATCGTTGTGCGGTTCATCCGCACTCCCTTGTCATAGAGTCGCTGCGTACCATGCGGTCAAAAAGACACTATACCCCTAATCCGAAAGTTGTGGAATGCAGCTGAGGTATTTCCGTTATATTACGACAGGGGGCTCTTCAAGAGAGCTGTAAACATAATTCTGCAAGGTCGACAAGCCCCTGGTGTTGCAGGTGTTCCCATGGGCGGCGGTGGCCGTTTACCATCATGTGGCCCGCCCGCTCGCCTGCCAACTATTCTATAAAAAAAACCTCGACAAAAAGTACTAAAAGTAATAAAAAGTAAAAGTGAGATATACCTATTACCATCCCATCCTATGCCTTCCCATTTCCCATACCCTTCCTCCAAATTTAATAAAAAATTACGCGTAGACTAAAAGATGAACTATAAGTTATTAGAAAAAAACCTATTGTAAGAACTGGTGGAATCGACTCTACTCTCGAATCTAAACAACATACGAGTACTTTCGACTTTTGCATTATTTCAAGGATATGTTATATAAAAAAGAATGAAAATTAATGATTTTATTCGCATTAAAAATTTCATCATTTGTCATTTTTAGTTCCACTAAGAAAGAAGAAAGACATTTGCGGCATGGCCAAACCTCTATCCGAGATTTCCATTTCCTCAAACGACTCCACAGAGAAAGTTGAAGACACAAAGGCCAGTAGACTACAGTCGCCCATAGAATCACACTTTGCTGTGACTCCTACTGTAGATAGCAAGACTAGTTCACCGGCAAATGGATTTACTAGTTTCGAAGGAGGGCAGTTACTATGCGAAGAGTTGGATAATTTAGCAATAGTTGACACTCATCAAAGTAAGGAATCGATTGCCTGCAGCGATGACCTGGTACCCATACATTCCTCATCAACCAGCATCGAAGATTTGAAAGAAAAAAACGATTTGCAAAAGCATTCCAAAGAGAACTCGAGCAAAGAATCAATCATAGATTTAGTATCGATACACTCGTCTTCGGTGGAGAATTTAAACGAGTACAAATATGATCCGAGTGATAAATCCGTGAACCAAGTGGGCGATTTGTTGAGTCCAGCGGAGGAGTCGATATCGATGTTTACGCAGTTGTCAGATAAATTGACTGAAATGTCGACAGCGGAAGGCGATAGTGGTGTTGATACGGCTCATAACTTTTCCGACGATGAAACATGTAGACCGGAGGTATGTATTATATTTACACCGGGACGGACCAGTGACGACCGCTAGGACAGCTACCGATAGTCTTTTTGTTTTTTTTATAGAAAGAAAGAAAGTGATAACCGAGCAGTACAGTCCACCTGGTGGTAAGTGGATACCGTCGCCCGTGGACAGCCGCGGTACAACATTAGTCCAGAAACGACAAAATTTGGCACGCCCCCGGATGCGCTGCCTACCTTTATTGATGTAACGAGAAAATATCTATGCGTTCTGTGTCTGTTTTTGTGCTCTAAGATGTCGGTAGAGTCGGTTGATTAATGTTCTCATATGATATGACTTCCTTAGGTAATCTGTTCCATTAATTTACCACTCTATTTGTAATGAAGTGGTAGTAAAGCTTTGATGTCCCTAGTTTCCTTTTTGTAGGATGCGTAATTTTTTTAGCTAAACTGCATTTAAATGTGACTTCTGCAATATTATTTTTATTTCCTTTGTAGATGAATATTGCGTTTGAGTACAGTTGTTGCTCTCTCTTTCAGAAATGGACCATATTGGACCTGCAGTTTGGCATTCCATTGTTTGACGAGGCGTTGTGCGAAAAAATATGTCAGTGTATAGTTAATCGAATAGCGAAGCCAGAAGTGTAAGTATACAACATTGATATGAATCAATACCTATCTATAATGTCTCACTGTAGGGCAGAGGCCACTTGCGAGCACGAGGGGGTTTGTTTTTGGAAATGGTTTGGTACCGTTGTCCCACCGACAATTCCCACTGGTGGGTACAACGGGAATTGTAGATAAAATTATTTACGTTGTCCCCGCGACATCAGTGGGAATGACGGTAATTAACGGTAATTTGAATTTTTATTGTCCTTACTATTGTTGTTACGAAATAAAATCTACCAAATTTAATAAATAACATCTGACGTTCTTTTACGTTCATTTGTTGATTAAAAAAAAACACTTATAATCTGAAGTTACTTTATAGTTTTTTATTTTATTCTTGCTTTAATTAGGGTATTTCATTATTACTACAGTGGGGACAAGAGAAAACTTTTTACCGTTCTTCCCATTCATGTCAGGAGGGCCAACAGTAAGAATTTTGTCTACAATTTCCGATGTCCCCAGCATGTGGGGAGTGTCGGTGGGCACAATGCTACTAATTTTTTCATGATGTTTTCCTCCAAGTAGAGATAGTCCTAACATAAGATACGACTTCACGAATGTGGATCAATATTAGACAGACTGTCCTGTCTGAAAACATAAGTTGGCTGAAATAATGACTGGCATCTAATGTTTAAATGTATTGAGTGTTAAGATCTATCACATTCTTTCTAAACATTTTCCATCTAAAAATTAAGGAAACTTTAACCCTTTTTCAGATTGGAAAAAGTGAAAGAAGACAATGAGTTCATTTGTTCGGATGTACTGAAATTTGTTTCACAATGTCAGGTAAGGTGAATTACCAAATATTTGACCGCCTACTTATGTTTTCAAGATTACTTAATATTTTTAATTTCTTTCAGTATTATCCCGGTGAAGACATGGGAATCGTAAAGCGGGGTACCCTAGTTCCTTTGCCAAGGAAAAATTTGGCATTTGAAAATGGAAGAATCAGTGAGTGGAGCGGCAAATAGTGCCGTCCCCCTCTAACACGCCATATCTACCCATCGATCTTATTAGAGAAAGAGAAGACAATACAATTGTATCGATACCTGACAAATATTTTTAGTTATCATAAAAACAATAAACAGAGTAAAAGTATAAAATCTGAAAGTCTATATACAACACTTAGAGCTGTATAGACATTTCTCGGTCAAAATTAGTTCGAGGGTTGTTTTATACGACCTTATGCAGTCTGCGTAGAGGTTAATTTCGAACCTGGTCTATCTATATGTACATATAAAGAGAAATGTCCTAGAGAAATGAAATGGCAAGAGCCGAAATCATTGAAACTAGAAATTTGATAATTCGACATTAGATTAGTAAGTCAAATTTTGTATGGAATCACAATTAAACCTACGTTAACGAAGTCGCCAGCAAAAGGTAATCTAAGTAAGAAAATCTGCTATTTATCCCGGGCTTTAGGTTCAAACCAATAGCCAATTTTAAAATGATACTAAAGTATTGGCCGACCTTGCGTTTGCACGATTTTTTTACGCTCGCAGAATAGGTTTGCTCTACAACGTACTATTGGCCTTTGGCGGTACGTAGCTCCTTACTGAAAAAAATGATAAAGAGCTGCAAAGGAATCTGTATTTTTGCCAACGCTCGATTGGCCGATGCTTTATATTTAAGAGCGAGTAATTTGAATGAAGTTACAATTTAGACTACATAAGGTCCTACAAAACGTGCTGCGATCAGAATGCTTATGCAGCAAATCGTCTAATTCACATAACGTTTATATATAACGTGCAGAATATCCTAAGAGCTAAAGGTCTTATTAGCAAAACGTCTAACACGCATCCTGTACAATCGATGACAGAAATATTAAAAATCGTAATATTTATTTCAGAACAATAACAATGGCTATAACAAAACGAATTAAATATGAATTTTCTAATATTGTTACAACTTGTAAACTAAAGAAGCTGATTTAGGATTAGGAAAATTAGGATGTAGGATTTTATTCAATATTTTTGTTGTACGTCCAATACTTTTTAAATCAAAAGGTCCTACCAAAGGTCCTGAAGGATCAAATCTTCATTTACCGCCTTTTTTAGTTCCCTTTTATATGTTTTATTAAAAACGATAAGTCTGCGAAGGTCAAATAAAAACGTTCAAATTAACGATCTTGCCACTCCGCTTATGTTTTAGGGCAATCAGAAATAGGAACAAAGTAGGTTTTGTCTTCACGCGCGCAAACCTACGGTGCCCACCCCTCTAAAGAATTATTATTGCAACAGCTTATTATAATATAGTTAATTAATTATTTTTGTACCTATATATCGAGGCGTTTTGCGATCTGAACGTTTCGCTAACCCAGCCCTTTCGCTTTTAGGACATTCTGCATACTTGGACATTCAGCGACTTGGACCTTGTGTGATTTGGACGATTTGCTACATAGGCATTCTGATCGTAACACAAAAACACCACTAAGACTGAGAAACATATTCATCTGTCCGTTGACTTTTGTCAATGTAAAAATTGTTATACACGTATCACCAGAATCTAGACTTAATTTCATATTACTCTTTTCTCACAGAAGACTACCGTGAAACGTAGTAACTAACGTCTTTCGGGAGCGAGTAAGAATTCCCAAAGCCCATTTTCCATCTCATGCCATCCTATTGAGTAGGTAATATAACGGGAATTTAAGGTAACTTAATATCGTTATCTTAAGTCTGTTACATTTAATTCATCATTCTTCCTACATCCTGTCCCATCTAATTCCATCGAGTAACATATAGTGGGAAACTCGCATATCTTTTTAAAATCTTTAAAGTAGATGGCAAATCTTGGGTCTTGTGCCAATGATTATCATTCTTTAACATTGGCATGTGTCGCGTATATAATTATTTTTTTTTATAAAAAAAAATCATCCGTCCCCGCTTCTTCAAAGACATCTTATTTACATACTCCTAACCTAAATCATCAAAGATGACGTTTAAAGGGGCGTACCAACGTTTGTCACTCTTGACTACCAACATTTGTCTTGTTTGTTCCCATGTATCGAGGATGTCCACAGACGACAGTGTTCATTATTTTCCATAAATGAAAAAGTACCCAAATAAACATCAAAGTACTTTGAGAGAATAACACGAGTAAGTAGAATAGTCTTGTTACTACATTCCTAAACTGATTCTATCGATATCGAAAAATGAAAAAAAACTTATACAAATATAAAAAAGCATTATGCAGTAATAAAACCCACCTGACATTTTATTCTACAACCTGAGTTTATTTACGTATTTCGAACCTTTTATTTACTTTTTCCAAGTACCTATTTAAACACCACAAAAAAATCCCGATGTCAGGGGCCAGTCAGAGGCGACATTTCAATATTTTCCTTGTTTTAGAAAAAAAATGTCAAAATTTGTAGATATCTATTTAAACGGGTCTCAACGTGTATGTTTAACTTGTTTAGTTGACTCGACGTTTCAGTTGGGTTGCACCAACCACGTTCACGAGCTAACTGAAGAGGGCTACGAGAGTTACGAGCAGTTTCATCAAGTTCAAATGTTGTAGTATGAGCCGTATATCCAACAACATTTATATTGGCGTTGAATAGTTTTTTTGGGACTTTTTGAAAAGTTTTGACTTTTCTTCGAATTAATCCAGATATAACCCAAACTCTGTTTGTGTCGAAATTCACTGGTTATTACTACTGGCAAATAACTTGAACATTGACTTTGACTGCCCATTAATCTATTTTTGTGTCTCTTCGGCCGTGGCCACGGGGCGCCACGACAGGGAGTGTCATTTTGAGCGCGGCGGACCGCGTGATTTGGTTCGTCGGTCGGCCCTTGTCACGTCCCGCTCATTCCTGTGTGCACTTCCGTTCAATATTATTTTCGTATTCCGTCCGTGCAATATCGTGTTCTGATGCCGCGAAAAAGTAATATGTCTTTAAGAAGGCAAACAAGAAAAATGGTGTGTGATGTCTGCTGTTTTATGAACCAAGAGGCTAAAGGAGGCGAATTACAAATAGAGACAGTAAAACGGACTGCACAGGTAACTAAAACTTCCATAAGTACTGTGAGGCGTATTATAAAACCAGGGAAAGACTAATTCTTCAACGATTTTAGAACACCTGGGAAAAACAGGTCTAAAATGAAAACCGTCACACCGTTTTTAGTTTCGATCATAAAAAGGTGTACATTAACCTTCTTATTAATAAAGAATTGAAAGAGTGAGTTAAAGGAAGATATTAATTTTATTGGGTCAGAACGCAGTCTTCGACGGATCATTAGGGAATTATGCTATAGGTGGAAACGAACAGAAAAAAACGGAAGAATTTTAATTGAAAAGTCGAATATTCCTTACTAAAGATTGAATACTTACAAAAAATACGCGTAAGTATCGACAAGAGGGAAGACATATAATTTGTACCCATAGTACGTCGATTCTTCTCATTCGTGTCCTAACTTATGGTCAGATGGTTTCACCAAAGGCCTTCAAACAACAATATCGACAAGTCAACAAATAATAATTGTGCACGTGGGTTCTGAAACTGGATTTGTGCCTTTCTCACATTCAAAGCTAGGACAAAATCGGGAGATTATCACGATAATATAAATTTTGAAAACTACGAAAAATTGTTACGTACTCAACTTTACCAAATATTTTACCAAAATTCCATAGTAGTAGTTGACAACGCGGCTTATCACAATATGCAATATGATTGCGCCCCAACATTGAATTTAAAAAAAGCCGATATGCACAACTAGTTGACTAAAAAAGGCATAATACATTATAATGAAAATATGTTAAAACGTCAGTTATATTGACTGACGTTTAATATGTTAAAAAAATAGTATTGACAAAACATTAGCTGATCATAATCATGACGTATTCAGGTTACCACCTTACCACCCAAATTTACCTAAACCTGAGTGAGATGGAAGAGTGATAGAACTGGTAAATGAAAAGGTGGCAACGATGGGTGCGACAGAATGGGAAAAATTAACTAAAAATAAGTTGACATTGAGGACTATATAAAAAAAAAATCATGTCGTATATAGGGTTACCGAAAAATTATTATTTTTAGCGATGACGATGACTAGTGACTCGGATTATGATTATAACGATGTAGGTGATGATGATGTACCTACCTGCTGGCCACATATGCAATGTGCCACGATGATTTAATAAAAGGAGTATCGTCATTACCTGGAGGTAATGGGACTATTAAGTTTTATGTTGATTACTTAATAATTAAAATTACTTTGTAGCCTTTGTTCTTTCCGGTTATGATTGAAATTATTTGATAACTTAATTTTCATTCCAAAAAAAGGTTTATTTTAGAACTTAAGAGAATACAAGATAAAATAAGTAAAAAAATCGTAAGTGTATCATCGAATTATTTCGTTCGTAAGTGTACATGCGCGAACTTGACCCCGCACTACGCCGACTTGTGTTCAAGTTATATGCCGGGATTACCTTAGCTGAAGTGAAATTTTACTTAAATTGAAATTTGAAAATTTCTTTACACCTATTTTAAGAGTTAAATGTTATTATTATTATTATTATTATAATATAGTTATTGTCGAGTAATACGAGTCAATTATTATTGTTACTTTGTTTTTATTTTATTATACTGTTAACATTGACTTTACGTTGATTTCAGATTTCTGCTTGTGCTGTGATATATAATATAATTCAGACTGTACATTTTTTATTGATTCAAAGTTGTTCCATCAACAAAGAAGAAACCAAATTTTTAGCTTTATCAACTCAAGTACTACGGTTCAAATTAATACAAGACTTGTCAGATGTTTTATGAACATTTTTGTTCAACAATCGGCTTGATTATCACGATCAGTTGTCTGAAACCAGCTTTAATATGTTATGAGATTATGAATTAATTATCTCAAAAGTAATATACACTTACGGAACAGATTGCAACAAATTACTGGATGACTTATCCAAGTTATCACCCGACTAAAATCGGTGATGACATGAGGCCACCAGATTGTATAGAATACAAAAGTAAAACAACGCCCTCAATTTTAATTAAACATTTCAAATTAAACACTGTTTTCTAATATATTTTTATTGATACCATTTTTTTTATTATTTAATAAGCAAAATTGGGAGACAATTGCTTTCAAGTTTCATTTCAAATAGTCAAATAGGATGCACATTATTTTAGAATTTTAGTTCGAAAGTCATCACGTACTTTGATGCTGTTTGTGTGTCTACTTATTAGCTAACAGATTACTTTTGTCGTTTGTATAATTATAAATGATTTAAAATTGACTTTATGTCTTGTAACATAATTATTGGTACATGAGGCATTGAATTATTGGCTAAGACTTGGGTCTTACGCCAATGACTTATTAGGTTGTCAATCAGGCGTTAGAACGAGTACAAATCAATTTGCAGCTCGTTAACATAACCAATATGTGTTAATTTTATAAGGAGAATAATCTCCTTGTGCCCACGAGTATGTGTCGCCAACCGCAACAATAATGTTGTAGTACAAACTTATTTATTTTCAGTTACCTTCTTGTTTGCAAAATGCAAAAACATAGTTGTTCGATCGCATCGTTGGCCTAGTGTTTATAATTTTTACGAAGAACATCAACCATGTAAATGTACGGAGAATCGCAAGTCAAGCTATACAATGTACCTTAACGTCAGTAGTAGGCGCTAGAGTAGAATGACTTCGAATAGCTTTATGTCTATCAAATGATTTCCTATCAATTGATGTCTTAATTGATTATATATGTATGTAATTTGATTTAGATAGTACTTTGTGTATAATATTTTTCGTTACCTATTACAATGTAGTCTTCAATTAGATAATTATTGTTTTTTTATTTTTTTTATTTACAGATTTATTCACTGTTGTTCATATAAAAAATATATTTTAACCTGTACATGTGAAATTATAAAATAAACTAAAAAATAACAATGTATTGAGAAATTAGTCATTAGGGATGTTCCGTCCCACACGTTTCCATGTACATTTTACAATGCTTGCTGATTTTGCTATGATACGTCCACATTATGGCTGCGTTTCAAAACGTGTAATTAACTCATCACTAAAGGCGGTCACTGACCGGGAGCATTCGCGTGTAATGTATCAGTTCAGATTCGAGCATTACATCAGTGAATGCGTCCAGGCGACCATTACAGTGCACACGCCTGTCGAGCTGGCGCAGTATTGTGCTCGAAATCGAATCTTGCATTGTGTTACATTACACGCGAATGCTCCCGGTCAGTGACCGCCCTTAGGCCACTAAAGATGCACTATAATAATTGGATTGTCGAAGAGCTATTTTTACATGTTTTTGAAATCCCTTTTAAAGTTATTCCACCACAAAGCGTGCGAATTTCTCTATTTGACAATCTTTGATAACATTTAATGTATGTAAAGCAGCAGCTGCAGTGACAGATGTTTGTTGATACTCATAAATTACTTGTTCATTAATAAATTTACTCATTTGGCATATTTTAAAACAGGTAGCTAATGTACATGAAATATGGTCATATTTTTGAGTGTGTAGCAGCTTATGACAAGTCTTTTTCTTTCCTTCTAATATATGTAATCCTTATAGACAGAGATGGCATACTTAAACTTTTTCATACAGCGTTTTTTGCACGTTTTGTGGCACAACCCCAAAAGAAAAAATATATAGGACGATCTTGTTCAGTGTCGTTATATATTGCTGCATACAGATAAAGCGATATACAGAGATGGCTGCGATTGCTGCAGTGCGCCAAGTGAGTTTCCGCTCTCTGTACAATTCCCGTATTGCTCCCCCCACACCCCTGCATCTGCGCAGGCGACCACTCAATAATCTTGTTTGTCTATAGTTTGTGAGAGTTATTTTGTAAATAGCATTTACAATATCTGTGCACACTGATTTACTCAACTAACTGGACCGAAGAATAACTTTAAGAGCGCAATATAGCTGGAAGTATTGTAATATGTAACATAGGACGTGTTACATTATTATACATAGGACAAGTGTTACATTATTATACATAGGACAATAGGACATTTTACATACCTACCTAATTAGGACAATAATATGCGAAGTATACTAACCTACCCAATTTGATTTAAATGCTTATATAGATATTAATGTGAATTATAATTTTGCCTCCGTGATGTCCGTTATCACAAAATCATGTTTACAAGAAGAATCTATGATCTTTGTATTGAAAATATCGTTTAGCATGCGTTTTATGTAATGTTAGAATAAAGAACTTGTAAATATAACTAAAGTTTTTTTACTGTCTTTCAAACATTTAACCGAATTATATTTTTTGACAGCATTACCAAATGTAATGAGAATTTTAGTACACAGCCCTCCACTAATCAGAAGATTAGTGCTGTAGAACTACCAGAAGGTAGTGCTGTCTTCTAACGAAAGTTGGCAATCATCTTGCCTATTTGATCTATGAACATTTTTATCATTCAGGCACATTATAGAGATGTATCACTCGTAAAGGTGTGCACTGTGCGTGCTTCGAAGCGTTCCGAAACGTGCAAAAACTGCTCTCTGACAAACTAATTATTTATTATTTTTTTTTTTTTTATTATTAACAATTTTACAAAGATTAAGTATATAGCTAACATAATTGTATCTAATAAACCATACAGATTTGTCTAAGATACAAGTACTGCTGGAATCAGTAGTCGAGACATTAAAAACCTACCTGTGAGCAGTGAACAAATTATAATTTGGACAAGAAATATGTTCTTAATTTATATTTTAAATTATTTCGCTGATATCTTTTTTAAATTTAGGATCTAATTCATTTATTAACCTGGGAACAGAGTAAGCGCTGGTCCGCTGACCGTATATATTAAAAGTGCGCTCCTCAAACTATGGCCCGAATCTATGAAATGTGCGCCCCTCGGCCGTATAAACCCTACTTAACCAGCCTAGCTACAGAAACTAATTTTCAGTATGATTTAGTTATAGCTAATAAATAAATATATTGATTATTATGATTAGGATTACTGGATTGTTTCATCCTTATTTACGTAGTTTCATATTCTAAAATGAATTTTTTAACAATAATAATAAATATCGCAACACTATAGTAATTGAATAAGAAGTTACGAGTATAATTAAAAATGTACCCTATGTCCCTTTTGTTATCTCCAGGAATAACGTATAGGAACTCCAGAAGTTATTTTATAAAGGGCTTTATTAAAGCCTATTGCCGTCATCTTTAAAAGATATCTATCATATTTTATAATACATTAATGTTTATTGAGCTTCATGACATCATGGAAAATTACACGATTCAACAAAGCGTGGAAATCATTAAATTTTACTATCAAAATGATTGTTCAGTTCGTGTAACGTTATGGTCAGAATAATCGGCCCGTTGATTCCTCAAATCGACGTCTAATCAACAAATTCGAAAAAACCGGTTCAGTTGCCGATCGAACAGCTGCACGTCAACGAAACGCAAGGTCTCTCAAAACATTATTGCTGTTGGGCACAGGGAATCTCGGGTAGGCTGAGCTACTATTATATTACAATCATGAACACTGGTAAAATTTTTAAAGTTCTTGTCGAATCCGCTTTAATATTACTTTCAAGACATCGACGTATATATGTATTCACAATCAATGGAGATCCCATTCTCAGGTCGAGAACTATTGGATGTCTAAGTGTGTTATAAGGGAACAAGTTTGAATGCTAAGTACCCCAGATTCCATACGCTCATCAGTATCATCATCATCCATACGCTTATCGGAATCCAGGTAATCTCTACCCTGGTAAACTATGAGTTCTATAGTGAACTAAATCCGGACGGCGTGCGCCCCCCCCCCCCCCCCCCCCTCTTCCCCCACCGATCGTGAAACGGAAACTTACTAGCGAACGACGAAGGAACGGAGTCGCGCTAGATAGGCCGCAACCGACAAAAAGACAGTTCCTTGCCTCAACATGTATTCCGAATACCGTAGGAAAAATAATAAGTAAGTTTTATTGTTAATTAAAACTATAATAATATGTATGAAGCCTTTTTTACAAACAACCACTGTTTTAAAGAGCTAACTTCTGAACGATATAATCGCACATTTTAGAACGCAGTTTTGTTTGACAACTCACAATTTTTCTGAATAATTGGATTTCAATTGTCATTTTCTGGGTAAATTTGCGATTCGTGGCTTTTTTAGTTTTGATTTAACTTTGACATAGGAAAAAGCTAAAAAATAGCTCTTCTCGCTTAGAAATAACTAAATCTTTATTGGTAACAAAGGATACTAATCCTGGCTGTGTATAATTTTAACGATTCGCAAACAATGGAGGTGGACCAATTGGCCATCGAGTATTCGTATACCGGCGAAAGTTCACGGCTCCCACTTATTGACGAGTCGTCGGCTTTTTTAGGTACGCGGGCACCGAAAGACAGGTAATTACTTCTCATTTATATATCGAATAGGCATCTGGTGGTCGACGTTTTTGCGCAGTTTCTCTCAACATTTGACATCCGCAGTTCCTTATCCTAATTTGGCGATGGCGTTTTTATGGCCTACCTATAAAAAGTTCATAGTTACCTATGTTTACGCCCACATAATTTGTTACTGTAACCATCACCAAGTATCTTTGACATTCTAATATGATAATATTTTATTTGATAAACAGAATACAGATAAAATGTGGTGTGGTTTGAGAGATAACAATGACCGAATATGTACTTTACTCTACATTTCGTTGAACTTATTATAATTGTATAATAATTACTATTATTTGCTGTAATTTTGTGTACTATATTGTATTATAAGGTTATTGATTCCTAATATCACTATTTTATGTGATATTTTTGAGAAAACCTTACTGCAGGTTTGGTTTGTTTCCTCTGAAACAAACCTAATGATTCACTGAGTTTTTTAACTATCTGTATAATATTTGTGCTTTTTAATTGAAAGATGTTGCAACATATAGCTTAATTTATTTATGAAAGTCTATGCAACTTTTCCAATTTGAAAAAGCACCCATTTAAATAGAGGGTTGACTTTAGAATATGACTGCACGAATTTAGGGATGATAGGGGTGGCATTTTAAAGGGATAGGTCTCCCCTTTCAAACGACACCCTTCCCCCGCGGAGATGTGTTTTTTTTTAAAATAATACTCAGAAAACTTTGCCCATGTAATAGAAGAATTTGTGTGGTGAAGATTAATTAATAAAAATGATCCATTTGTTGAATTTTTAAAGGCTGTAAAGCATAGTTATAAAATAAATTAATTAATATAAAGAAAATCTTTTATTACTTTAGTGCATATATGGGCAACAACCAGCCCGCTGTAAGATATGATCCGGCCCGCGAGACATTTTGAAAAAACCCAATTAAAAACATATTACATTAGGTACTTATACTCACGGGAGTGCAGTGAGGCGGGAGTGACAGTGAGGCAGCAAACATCAAATCCTTTGATGTTTGCCGCCTCCTCACTCTTTGATAATCGCCGCCACTCGGCTTGCTCCATCAAATTCTTTGAGGTTTGCGCCTCACGGGCGACACATCAAAAGATTTATTGCTTCGCAATTATTCTAAACTAGTTTATTCCAGATTATTCCTTCATTTTGCCTATATAAGCGGGTGGATGGCCTGAACGTTAGTTCAGTTCTATTTGAGCTACCGAGGTGATAACTTAGACAAGCGATATCCTAGCGAACTGCTCGAGCCGTCAACTTGCTTTGTGACTTTGTGTGCATCTTGAGTGGTTACTAACTATAGTTTGTTATTAAGTTTATTGAACGAAAAGTAAACAAAAATGATGTCTGGTGGAAAGAAACGAAAAGTAGATACAGAGGGTCGCCAGTTTCAAGAAAAATGGACTGAAGAATTCTTTTTTATCTTGCACAATGGTAAGCCTATTTGTTTGCTGTGTAATGAATCCATTTCAGTAATGAAAGAATTCAATATAAAGAGGCATTACTCAACTAAGCATGCTACGCTGCACTCACTGACAGGACAATTAAGAACAGACAAAATCCAGAAGCTTACCGCAAATTTGTTAAAACAGCAACAAATGTTTCATAAACAAAGAACACAACTTGATAATGTTGTGAAAGCTAGTTAGTTAGCTAGCTAGTTAGCTCAAAATTGGCAAAGGCATTAAAACCATTTGCCGAAGGAGAATTTATCAAGGAGTGTATGTTAGAAGTTTGCGTTATTTTGTGTCCTGAAAAGAAAAATGAATTTGAAAAAATTAGTTTGTCAAGACGAACTGTTGTTGGACGTATAGAAATGATGGCTAATGATATAAAAACAACATTGACTGACCGTATGGCTGGTTTTGAATCATTTTCCATAGCATTAGACGAGAGCACCGATTTGTCTGACACAGCTCAACTGGCTATATTTATTCGAGGTGTTGATAAAGAGTTCACTGTTACTGAGGAATTGCTTGCTTTACAGCCGCTAAAAGGAACCACTACAGGAGAGGATATTTTTATTGAAGTTCAAAAGGTATTCACAAGTTTTGGCTTGCCATGGTCAAAATTAATTGGAGTATGCACTGATGGTGCACCTTCTATGGTCGGCTTATGTAAAGGTTTCATCGGAATTTTGAATGAAAAAGCAACAGAATTAAATGTGCAAAAAGATGATTTGATAGTGCAAAAATGTGCAAAAAGATGAAGATGACCAACAGAACTTGTGTTCTGAGTCGATTCGACTCCAGAATTTTATGAATGTGGTAGTAAAAACCATCAACTTTATTCGATCCCGAGGGCTTAACCATCGTCAGTTCAAGGCGTTTTTGGATGAAATATCAGCTGAATATAACGACGTAACATATTATTGTGAAGTCAGATGGCTGAGCAAAAGAAAAATGTTGAAACGGTTTTACGAGCTTAGAAATGAGATAGCAGACTCAGATAAACCTCTATCTGAATTAAGTGACCCAAAATGGATATGTGACTTAGCATTTCTGGTCGATCTTACAGGCTATTTGAATGATTTAAATTTGAAACTTCAAAAACAAGGACAGTTAGTAAATGATTTGTACAGCCATTTGAAAGCGTTTCAGATCAAACTACGCTTGTGGGAGTCACAGATGCTGTCTGGTAACAGTTACCATTTCAACACGCTCTCTGCGTATGAAAATATTGCTTATGCTCAATATGCTGAAGAACTCAAGTTACTGTCGGAACAATTTTCGAACACATTTAGCAACTTCAAAAACATGGAAGACTGTTTCAGTTTATTTGCTACTCCTACAAAATATAATGTACAAAATGCTCCAATACACTTACAAATGGAGTTGATCGAGATTCAAGAAAACTCACTCCTAAAATCCAAATTTGAAGAGAAGACGTAGAGTTGTGCGATTTCTACAAAAAATACCTAGAAAAAGACAATTTTCCGCAGCTTAGAAAATTCGCAAGAAGATTGATTTGTGCGTTTGGCAGTACTCATAAATGCGAACAGTTCTTTTCATTGATGAAAGTTAATAAATCAACACATCGTACAAGACTGACTGACGATAATTTGGAAAATTCTTTACGTCTTTGTATCAGTGGAATTAATCCAAATATCGATGGATTAGTTTCCCAAATTCAAGCTCAAGTGTCTCATTGATTTCGGTGTATTTAACTTTCGTAGTTTGTAACAATTGCAAATTTAACGATTTAATTATAATGTACCATTTTTTTAAATTTCATTTTGTTATTTTAATAAATTGTACTATAATAACATTGTCGTATTATTTCATGTCTAATATCTATCGCAAAAAATATTATCACTACTTTAAAATGCACTAAGTACTTTTAAACGCGGCCCGCGAACGTATTTGCACGCTAAAGTTTGGCCCTCAACATGTCAAAGGTTGCCCATACCTGCTTTAGTGGGTGTCAGAGAACCGAATCTGTCAACCCCGAATCCACATGATACTTGTCTGCCCTACCCCTAGAGTGTTTTTATAAGCTGGAGGCGCGAAGGGAGGGCAGCCCTCGCCTGCCATAACATATCATACGGAAACCTGTAGCGGCTGAGGCTGGTCGCCGAAGGTGACCAAAAAGCCGAAGCTGCGGAGGCAAACGTGGATTTCTGTGCTGTGTTATGCAAGGACGAAGGGGCTGCACTTCCCATAGCGCCGGAGCAGTTTCAATGACCCCTTCAATTCGTGCGATGCCTTTATGAATTATGAAAATCCTTTGTCGTAATTTTGAGGTTAGTTTCTAAGAAACTTCAAATTAATATTTCTCAATAACAGCATCTCCGCGGCAGGGGGCCCTCCCTCCCAAAGGGCCTTTTCCCACCCTTAAATTGTGCAGTCATATTCTAAATATTTACCTGAATAGATATTAATTAAAAAACCTCATTGAATTTAGGTAGTAAGTCAGTGTTCAAGTAGCTTTGCATTATTGTGATTTCAATGACATCTCAAATAATGTCATTTTTTATTGTTGTGTGTTAAACATATTTTAGATTTAGTAACACATTTGAACCAAATATTAAACATATTTGGTAGGAAGAGAGTGCATTGTATTTGTGGCATTGTTTCATTGTTCCAAAAACATACCCCATTTTCAGAAATAAACAGGGTTTGTAAAAATCCAATATTTATAATAAATATTAAAATATCTGATATTTGATACATATCTGATATACATCATGTATTTAAATAAGATGCAGAATTTCATTCTGTAAGTGGTTTTAATGTGACACAAATTGTTAAATGAAACTGAGTTTGATTAATAAACTTATTTATTATAAAACAAAACAAAAAGTAACATTAAAATTAGAGTTCTAATAGAACAATATAGTAACAAAAATTAAAATCTAGTAGGGAGAGGGTGCATGTTGCATTCCCACAGCCCCTGGGTGCACTCGAATGCACATTACCCCTCTCTCACAGAAGATTACCTTGAAATGTACTGCATTTCCTACTTAATCGTATTTCCCCAATGTTTCATGTTTACATGTAGGGAGTGAGATATGCCAGAGCCCATCCTATCCCTCCTCATTTACCTAACCCATTCCTTAATCTGCAAAGGTAGGCAATGCATCCCGGGGTGTGCCAACATTTGTCATTCTGGACTGATCTTGGCATGTATTGTGGATGGATGTCTATGGACGACAGTATGTATCCACTTACAATCAGGTTGACTGTATGCTTGTCTGCCGTCTTTTTCTATAAACTAAATTATAATCTTCAGTGTTTGATCATTGGAAGTGGCAGTGATCATAATTGTTATTTATGTCAGTATAACAATTTAAAAGCGTGGCTTCTGCCAAAATTCTAGTTTTGATGATAAATATCAACTGATATATGTATATAAATACATATGTATACTATTTGATTAACACATAATACAAAATGGGGAATCACAATGTACTATTTTAAGTATATAAAGCCGATTTTCAAATAATTTTGTTTCAACTTATTTACAGCTTTAGGTGGGATCTACACTGATGATATAAATCTAAGTTCTGTCCAAAGAGTTATGACTTACAAACATTCATACCTTTCTTTTGAATAAAAACCTCCTAGGTTTTTTCTTAATTAATTAATCAGTCCAATTTTTGTATTGTTCTAGGTTGACTGAAATATTAGACCAGGTGGAGTTGAGAGTAGAACGGCTCCGCCGTGACACTGCCCGAATCGAAGAAGAGAAGGATTCCTTGCTCTCTACCCTGGACAGTGTCAGGCACTCGGAACTTCTCAATGAAATATCTGAATGTGAGTTGCCTCTTGCAGGAAATCATTTATAAGTATACATAAAAAAAGCATTAGCCAACCGAGCCATTTGCAGATTACAAACTTCTTTTGCATTCATAAACCAGTTACTCTGATGATTTTAAAGTTCATTTTTGTTGTGCAAACTAAATGAATAAGTTTGCTTTATGTTATATTTGTGGTTGGTGGTACCTAGCCGCTTATTGAACAAATTGATCTGCAAAGGAGTTTTCATTTGTGCGAACACTCAATTTGCCAATACTTTATATAGTTTGTGCAACTCACGAGCGCGTGTCTATCTTGCTTGTAGTGTTGAGTGTGTATTCGTATTAAAAGAGACCTCTGACGCGAAAGTTGCTTACACATATACAACATTTATACAGAAACTATACTTAATGTAAAAAGAATTTTGGAAGTGTAAAAGGAGAATGCTAATGAAGGTGTGGAGTATGGAGATCAGGCCCCTTTTCGAAAATTTTTGTGGTAAAATATCAAGAATGTGTAACAAGCACCATTTGCGTAATCTTTACATAGTATAAAACAAAGTCGCTTCCCGCCGTCTGTCACTCTGTATGTACGCTTAGATCTTTTAAACTACGCAACGGATTTTAATGCGGTTTTCATCAATAGATAGAGTGATTCAAGAGGAAGGTTTATACGTATAGTTTAATATTGTTTTGTGTTAATTTGTTGAAATATGACGATAATAGTTCAAGATGTCGGAAAAAATCAAGCCGACAGAGCTTTCATCGAAAATGCTGTCTTATTCTTTTGAAATAGAGGAATCACTCCACACTGACACCACATTAGTATCTACATTGCACCCGTGCGAAGCCGGGGCGGGTCGCTAGTTTCAATATAAATTTATATAAATATTTCTTGAACCCAATGTTCGATTATGCAGAAAATAATATAGGATTTAACGATTTTTCCGTTTGTTTTTGACAAAACATTTACGAAGTATGCTATTTAGTTTGTTTTTGTGTAATAAGAAAAATCTTATCTGAATACATATCTACAAAAGGAGTAACGTTTTTATTCAACATTATAAAATAATATTTGTCAGAATACCAGTACAATGAGCTCAAACAACATTCCTAAATGCTACTTTAGAGTCACTCATAAGTGTCTATAGTTACTGTTCAATTACTGTGTCAATACAATTACTAACATAATTAATGAAATATTACCCCCACAACCAAATTGCCTAAATCTTTTTTACAGACTTAAAATATGTTTCGAATTTATATTATAGTTACCCTACTGTAATTCATCGTAAAATTGGGGGCCCACAAATTCTCCTTAATTTCCCTAAGAACTTTTTGTAATCTTTAATCTTGGCTAGGTTTCTTGTTATCAAATATTTTTTTCAACCACTGATTGGCTTGCCCGCTAAACAAATATAATAAAATTAGAATCCAGAGTAGACGTATGATACTTATTATCTCCGAAAATTGATTAATTTTTCCAAGGTGGAGCCTGTTGTCTGTCAAAAGCACATTAATGTTAAAAACTTATTTATTATTTAGGAATTTACCAGCTTTTCTGGTGCTTTTCTAGACATTCCTTCCTATAACAAGACTAATGTCTTATTTACTACACTGTGTATGTGTAGTGTTAGTTGTTTTGTATGCAAATGTTGTTATTACCTTCACAGCAACTGTTTTTTCTATGAGGTTTTTAAGTTTTGAAATAGAGCCGCTCTAGAAGCATTGCTTAAATTTCTATATAAAAATCACTATATGAACAACTGATAGTGTTTGCAAACGAAAACTCTGTTGTTTCCAGGTGATAGGGAGGATATAACGCGATACGCAGACCGCATTTTGGCGCGTGCCATGACAGTGGAAGCGGCCGTGCGCACCGACCGCGACTCACAGCAGGAGGAGGCGCTACACCAGGTGAGTACCCAGCTAACAAAATGACATTTATGGTATGCACTATATCAAAGCTCCTACCACAAGCCCCGAAGAATGACTTTACCTCTAAAAGAGTGGATTCGCCTAATTGCTTGGCCACTATTGTTTTACATCCCTCAAACACAAGATAATGTGTATGAGGAGGCCCATGCCCTGCAGTAGACGATAAAAGGATTGGAGGATATTATACATGCCCAGATTTTTATAAAATTCTACATTACTGGGACATGCAGGTTTCCTCACGATGTTTTTCCTCACCGCCGAGTCACAATCACTCAAATATGAGTCTAGTATAGATACCCCTAGACCCTAACCCTAGGCTAGATATGTATGTAGCCTAGGCTATCACCACTCTTCCAAATTATTTACGTTATTTTATTATTTATTATTGAAATAGCATCACCTCATCTCTTCTCGTGGGTGTCGTAAAGGCGACAGCCGCTACCACAAGCCCTGACGAAACTACACCACCTCTAAAAGAATGGACTCGTAAAACGCCCGGCCAGCATGTCGTTTCGAGGCCATACATTCCTCATGCATTACACAATGTGCATGAGGATGCTCATGTCTAGCAGTGGACAATAAAAGGGCTGGTTACGGTTACTGTATAACTCAAGATCATCAACTCCCAATTCCAGGTGAATCTTTACATAGACCAGCTAGTGATGTCAGTTCACGATGATGCAGTGATTGCTCACACCCGCTGTCAGACGTTCATGAACGCCTGCACTTCTCAGCCAGACCCCTCTGCACCCACTGACAAAAACTTTGAAACAGTTATCTTAGGGTGCACATTGGACGACCAGAAACGTGTCAAGAAACGCTTGCAAGGACTCTTGGATTATATTGCTAAATTAAATGTAACCACTTGCTCTTGAGTCACGGATAATTTAGAGAAGCTAATTATTGCTTAAACGTTCCTGGTTATCTAATTTGCGAAGGTTGAAGCTGGCTGATATAAAGGTAAAATTTTGTTTTTATTTTCAGTCCTCTTAAGGGGCTTTTGGCTAGTGTGAAACACTGATGGTTTCCCATGTTGTATCAACACATGTACTAACATACTTGTTAACATTTACTATAGACAAATAAGTCAAATGAGTCCTCACCAGGCCTTGTGCTGTCTACATTAAACATCAATAGTTTGTAAGATCGATAAATATCGATATTGTCTAAAAGAAACTATCGATGGTTTGATTGCATGTAGGTAGGTAAATGAGAAAATAATCTATTTATATAATTTAATTACTTTTTTCTAACAAGCCTGACAAGCTTAAGGTACACTAGCTTGAACGGTTGTAGGGGGTGCGGGGCGGGGAGTGCCCGTACAGCGGGTGGCAGTTGCGTTTGCCATTATCTTGTTTATCTATAGTTATACTAGTTAACATAATGGTACACAATATTACTAAGTATGTTAAAACTTATCTGTGAAATAAATATGTTGAATTTGAAATATGTTGAAAAATGTCGGTGATATAGCAATTAGAAATCAGAAGAACCTTAATATAGAACAATGACTAATGTGCTTTTAATTTTCTAAATTTCCTTATCTTAATTCCTATTTCCTATATTGGTCAAAACACAAAATGAACTGTGAGTATGTTTTACTATGAAACCGCCAGTGCCTTTATAATTTGTTTAATATTTGGAGAGCAGTAATTTTAATCGCAAGTTAGATAACAATCAGAGGGATGCAACGTACAATGAACCGAAAAGCTTATTTATATAATAGATACATTTTTGAAATTGCCAAAAAAAAAGAGCTTCAGTAGTTTATGCATAATACATTATCACAATTGTGGACTCCGTTGAATTGTTGCACCCTTTTTAATTAAATAATTTCACGTTCATATTTCACGTAATTTGCTATTCATCGACGTTCCTCAGCTTCCACTACAACAGGTCGGCTCAAAGGACCAATAATGTCTTGGTGGAAGCTTAGGAAGGTAATAGCAAATTGTGTGAAAAATTGTTTTAGTTAGATAAGTGGAAAGATTGAAACGCATAAAGTGAAGCACAATACCGTGACATCTACAGTGTCGACAAGATATTTTTTGTCAACAACTGCATAAAAAAGATCACCGCAAAGAGTTCACAAAAATTGTTATGATGAGAATTTCTGAATTTAATGAAACTCATGGCGATCATGATGGAAGTTAAACGTAAATATAATTCAATACAATTCACACATTATAATGCTATGCGATTCCGTTACATTCTACGTTGCGTTGCACGTTGCATCCACCATACAACTGCCACATTTCTGTTTTGATTGTTTTAGCTTCGGCAACGTGATATTTTTGTATACTTAATGAATTTTAGCGTGGTGCACGGTGAGCTAACTTTATACGAACATGTACGATCGGTGGTCACGCACACTGAATTTATATGGAACACTTAAAGTCAATTAATAAATAACAGTTTAAAGGGGACCGTTCATGGGCGACTAGTCCCATCAGCGTTATAGTCGCTCAATATTTTCCAGTTGCTGACTTAAGCATAAATACACCGCAACTACAATAGTTACTCGAGCGATTAACTATATTGCTCGATATCTGTCGAAAAGTATTGCTTTCGGATCGATAAACAAACGCTCACGCATCGAATCTACAATTATTTTTCTGTATAATCTGGTGGTGACTGGTACAGAATGCCTTATGACATTAAGTCCACCTGTTATACATATCATTGTGTAATGACGTTTAAATAAGTAATCTAGTCACCAGTATTGACGCCAAAGCAACTAAATACGCAGGAGCTGAGCCACCAATTCGTGTGCGAAATTAAAATAAAATTTAACAGCAACCAGGAACCCACGGGACTCGATCTTAACTGAACAGAAAAAGCTAAAATATTATTATAACTTTATTAATATAAACAATACAGATGCAAGTGGCCGCTCGCCGCTTCCCTGTAATTTTGTCTTTATTTTTTCTTTTTTCTGAATGGCTAAATTGTTGTGGCCCAAGGTGCAGATGGCCTTTCAAGAGTCACCGGACATATGTAATTTTGTCATTTTCAGTCTTATATTATAGTTTAAATTAGTTGATCTTAGTTTAATTAGTTTAGTATTGATCTTACAAGTTTAATTTTTAAAATTTATCGAATTGGTCGTTTCAGCGCCCCGCTGTAGCAAATGGTAATTAACCGTTACATACATACAAAAACAGGAATGTATTTTGTATGGGCATATTCTTGATTAAATTTTAGGTTGAGAATAGTGAAATTGTTTCAGGTATTTCATTTGTAGTACACTGTGTCAACACTACAGTGTTTATACATTTATTTTTTCTGAATAAAGATAATAATTTTATTATCTCTCTTCATCTAACTTTGAGCAACCATTTATGTAGATGGATACATACTTAAATGTCGCGACGAAATTTACTTCGTGATTGTGTGATGCACATTTGGCGTTCATATGAAGTTGGCTAAATCGTTTTTAGTTTATTTTAGTTGTCTCGTGGGCTCTAGACGAACTTGTTTGCGTATGGACCATTTAAAACTATCGTATAGTTTACTGTTACCTTACCTTATGGCATTCGAATTGATCAGTTCAACAGCTGCGTTAATTGTTATCTGTAAGTCTATAAAGATATACGAATAAATAGACAATTCTCGATTATAAAATTGGTCGATTTTTTTTTAATTTTTTGGGGGAAGTAGTTTTAGAAGATATATTATAGATAGATAACGCAAGCTGCCCCTCGCTGCGTGTCCGAAATTTGGCGCTAATCTCCTACTTCTCGCGCTGGTCGTTCAGTCTGTTTGGACCCGTGTCGATAGCAAATCATTATTGCAAAACACAAGTGTTTGTATTCTCAAAAGTGGTGAACAGAGTCGAGGGAGATGTTACATCGGTGAGTGGTTCTCCATCACTAAAGTGACACGCTTGGTTTCCATACAATTTCACGAACTTGCGTTGTCTATCTATGTCAATGGTTTTATAGAATCCTATACAGTCTACGTAGAGGTTAACTTCAACGATTCTGTCTAAATTTAAGCAAAGAACTGTCTAAGAGACTTCTATTTATCCGGCCCCATTTAGTATTAGAGCATAGTTTTTAGTTGTCGAGGGAAATTGTTCAATATTACTGAATTATGTAACGACGGTGCCGTTCTAACCACACACAATGCAGCGAGCGTATCAGTTATACACTTATGATTGCTTAAATTTAGACATTGCTTGGAACCGGTTTCGATATCCGGTGCCTTTTTAGGTTAAATCAGTTTTTTATTTCGGTATCATTTCAACATAATCAACGAAATCCTATAATTTGTATACTCTAGAACTGTATAAATGAGCGTCGAGCGCTATGTCATCGCTATAGTAGAGTGCAATAACACATAAAAAATTATAAACCTCGGAACCCAGTTATACTGAATGGATTTGTATAATTTTTTTGTTGTATTTCTAAGGTCAATTACTAAAAATACCGCATATGTTTTTTTTTGCTCAGGTGGGTCAATAAAGTTAATCTTTGTTCATATACCTACTACCTTATTTTTTTCAAAGTACGTTGTCAAATAATACATTTCCCCATAAGCTTAAACCACTCATTAATCCAACCTTAATCCACTTGTACTAGAACGCTCACGAGCGTTTAGCGCTCAAGTTTTTTAGGGCTCATTAGCGGTCACTCAGCGCTCATTTGTACAACAATAGCCCTAACTGGTATTTGGATTTAGTTTCTTTTGTTTTTGTGGTGATGAAAATTAAAAATCGGTTTGTCAAATAAACTGATTTTCGATCTCAGTCTTAATTACATTACAGCTTATAAATACCAAAAAAAAATTTGAGGTATGGCCTCAAATTAATGTAATTTATTCTAAAACTGCTCAGCTACCCACATCTCATCATTCTATAGGGCTGTGTCAATGTCTAACAAGCTCGGTGTGTTATCGATATGTAAATTATAAAGTACAAAATGTACTGCAGTATACTAAGTGAATTATCAGTATGACCTGAAATGTACCATTAGTGTCCGTGGATGGTATAGCGCAGGGAGAGTTGAGGAATGAGCCACGTTCCTAGAGCGCTCCTAGATTGACTAATTAACAACAATTGAACAGATGACATCACTTTTTTCTTCAATGTGAATAGAGTATAATTCAAAATTGATTTTTAATATACTAACCGACTTAACATTTTATACTTTCCATAACGTGTTTTAAACATATTTAATAAATTATGTATCGATTTTTATAACAAAAAAAAATACAATAACATTTATAAAAGAGTGTAGGTAGAAGAATAAAAAACGAGCTAAACATAGGGTAGGCAGATTCGCCTGCCAATAGCAGTGACACCCTCACCTGCCACCGCATGTCTCTGTGACCACGACCCGTATAATTGAACCGGCTATAATATAAATCGTGATAAAACCGGTCCTAAAAAATATTTAAACGAATCTGTGTGAATACCGTGTTTACCTCAACTCTTGTTGCGCTTTCCTATGCAGGTTTTATTGTACTAAATCGGTTATTATGACATTGTCTAAGAAGAATATAATTCTGTAAATCGTAGAGTAAGTACCTAGCTATAATGACGTCATAATAATATATATAATAACTTATTACAAAAAATATGAATTACGTACTTTTAGCGATTTCGCGACTTTGTCCTGAATTTTTAAACTAATACTTCATTTGAGACACCAGCGATTAATGAATGTTGTGAACTGTCAAGTACCGTCTCAGTCTTGCAAATGAACATTGAGACTGGATAAGCATTTTGAAGGTTTTAGAACGATTTGACAGTTAAGGATTATACCCGTAATGTTGAGAATGAGTTTTTGTCATAACTAAATTAATCTCTACTTATTTTTAATAGTAGGGATTTTTAATAGTTAAAATTTAACCAGCCCGCTGCAGTTAAACAGGTTTTAATGTGAGATTGTATATTGACCATTTATTTCTTATGAAACGATATGTTTACGCAACAAGTATAGAAACTACACCTCCTGTGTTTCAATATTGAGCGTTTGAACAAATACAAACATTTTGCCATTCGAATATGTGGCGCCGACCACAAACAACTTTCTATAACAATTTTTTTTCAGCTGGAGCAACGACTGAATGTTAAAGTCAATAACATAATTACTTGTTTACGACTGCAAAAAAAGTTTTTAATCATTGCTCGGGCGACTAAAGTTATAACTACACTCGAGTATGTATCCGGCGATATATTTTACATTAGTAGGTCTTTCGTTTTTGACTTTCGCGTGAAGGCTCTTCATAGAAAAAAAAAAGTATAATATACAAAACCGAAAACAGCCGATCACTATGATCGGTCAACTTTTTCTCAAGTGATTAATTTAATTTATTGATTAGTAAAAACTTGCAAAAGGAACACAATAAATAATCTTCATTCATTCCTTTCTCATTCACAACTATCGGTGGGTATTATTATATTTAGAGTAGGCGCCACAAAAAAGTCCCTTAGGCGCGCCGCCGAGACCCGCCGACATAATCTTGCCAACTTATTGGTTTCATTTTACTTAATCAAATTATGTATTGGTACTTTATTGGTAGGTGACCAATAAAGATGTGTCTAAATTAGGAAGTAAATTATACAGTAATATTTATTTTGCAAAATGGCCGACCTGTCATATCTAGTTCTCTTAAATTCCGCGGCACTTCTTTAGTGCCACTCTACATATTGAACCAGAAAATGTGGCTTCTCATTAAAAATTGGTACAAATTTCATAACGAAAGCGTGCGCGTACCATACTACATATGAGTCGTATAGAATCAAAGACGGCAAAATAGGTTAGTAACTTCACCATAAACTCTTTATTAACTCTATTAATTAACTTTATTAACTAAGAGTTTATTAACTCTTCACCATCAAGGATGTTAGTACATATATGTATTAACATCCTTGATGGTGAAGAGTTAATCAAATCAGTTTAGTTTTAAATTTTCTACGTTGCCATATATTTACCTCATTTTTGCTTACTAACCTATTTTGCCGTCTTTGATTCTATACGACTCGTATTATAAGCATAAGTTTTATACTTTGACGTACCGTTGCAACTGACATTTATTTCTGTTTGGAAACTAGTTACGCTGCACATCCAATATGTCGCATTGTGTACCGTTTAACTGCACCAAGCTACCGAATATATCTTACGAGAGGGTTATATTATAAATTTACATTCGTATAAAACTTATGTAGTGTTGATCAATCCAGCGTTGGCACGATTTGAAATTTCTATTGCGTTATAAGTGACTAAACGTTTTTATTCACTTTTACCGGGTATCGGCACATGCCTGGGTGCTTCTCACAGACTCGCGATCCCGCGGTATCACCCAAAGCAATGCCCTAAGCCAAGGTCTGTTTCTTCCGCCGGTCTACCGGCGGGGGAGCCCTTAAGCTCGTTGCTGCACACACACACTTTGCTCCTGGCTGAGCGCCTTCTACGCTCGCCCTAAACCAACATGTCCCGGTGACTCTTGAAAGGCCACAAGAATATAGCCATTCCGAAAAAGAAACGTTTTTATTTGTTGCTCTAACTGAAAGAATAAGTTTGTTTTACAACGTTGTACTGCGGTTGACGCAACTTCACCGGCTGTTGGATAAATTGATATTTAGCTGCAAAGGAGTTTGTAATTGTTTGAACACTCCATTGGCCAATACAGTAAAGCATGAATCAATCGAACGTTCGTGCGATCACAAACTTCATTTGCGTTCATAAACGAGTTATTAGGATAACTAGCGTTTATATTCGTTGCTCGTAACCGAACGAAAGGGTTTGTTCTACAAAATTGTATTTACCTACGATGGGCGCAACTTATCCGGATTTTGTATAAATTGATAAGCAAAGAAGTTTGGGATCATTCGCACAAGTACAGATTCTCAAAAGGACAAGTAGAAAAAAATAACTGGTTAAGTTTCGGTAACGTCGTTATCAAGTTTGTATTCATTCGTACGCTTCATTACTCCATACTACAATGTCCAAGTCAATACACATGAATACATTTCTACATTTCGATATGTCAAAAAAAGAATTGCAGTTAGATTTTGAATAAAATATGAGATTGAGACTCCATTGACATATTAGATGTTGGCTCTGAAACGATCCCTTTGGCCCGATGTTGCGGCTTCTCTTTGTACTGTAATAAACTTCAAAGTACCTCGTATTAATAGTTTTAATTTTTAATAAATATTATAACCTTATGGTTGTCTTTTATTGATTCTAAGGATAATGTAAGCAAAACTATTGAATTGTAGCTCTTAAGTAATTAAATACGTTATTAATATGAATGATTATTTAAGAATGTGTGAATATTTAAGATTATTATGTTCTTGCAAATCAAACATTTTGCATTTGCAAATATGTACAATAGATAATCAAAATTGATATCAACATGTCTTACACGTTAATTTCAATCTACTGGACCGATTTCGATGAAAAATATGCCTTAACTACCTGAATAAACATACTGTGGCGTAGCATGGTGAAAACCGTAACAAAATCGTCACAGTACATTGTGAGATTATCGCGAATAAACAGATGTGTGTGTCCTAATTGTTTTTATTGGGTTAAAGAATTACACAAGTTGCATAAAAATAATTTATTAGTTTTTCACAATTTGATTAAGTACATTATATTTACACAATGTTCAGTTATGATTATGAATAACCCTCCGTTCACATGGATTCACAATAATATGTAAATTGTTCATTGAATAAGTGACTCGATTTTTAAGAATGAATAACTAAATTCGTACAATTTTAATTCACTATCTATCTAATGCTTTAATAAAAATGTAAATATTCCAAATTAAAGTGAAATACTAAGAATTTGAACAGTTTTGTGCCGCCATGTGTTCACTTAAATATCCAATTCTTGCTCGTCCACGATAGCAAATATCACCAGATACGCGTGCACCTCTGAGTTATGATAGAAAGGTGTATTCTCAGATCTACGGCAGTGTGACACCAGACCTGGGGCGGGGGCGGGTCAAGGTGTAAATTAAAAAGCAATACGTATGTTATTATATAATTATTTTTCCTTCCGCCCAAATTGTTTTTATTCAGCCCTAATAAATAAATTTAGTAACGGATTCTTAACTCTACCACTAAATTGCACTGCTTTTTACACAGATCTAAGATTTTTTTGCTACCGCTAGTCTATGGTTTATTGCTGCCTTTGAAATGTATAACTGTCAAGAGCTACTATACATATTTCAATTAAAAGTTACGCAAAGTATCTTAAGGTATTTATTCACAATTAATAATATAACGTCGAAATGCTTTATTGGAACACTTTGTAGGAAGTAAATCCTTGTTGAACACTTGGATTGTGTTTTGCCCAAATTCATTAGGTAGTTATTAGAAGCAGAAAATTATCAACTAAAATCTTAAAATTATTAACGGAATCTTACGACGATTGCACGATGATTTTAAAACCTACTTAAACATTATGTACGTACACATCAACTTTTTAATGTATTTCTCTAGGGTCTTGTTTTCGACGTACAGTCAGCTGCAAAAGTAAATTTAAACGGCAACGGGTTTTAAATCCCACTATCCTGTTACAAGTAATTAATAATTGATTGTACAACGGAAGTCTGACACAAAGTTGTACGAAGGCTGTTTGATCGACATAACGTTTGGCAGTCACAACAATAGAGCGACGTAACGGTGCGAAGAATGTATATCCGACTGAAGGTTTGACCGACACGACCGTTGAACATCTTAACGTTGAACGGAAGTCTATTTTCGTAAGTAGGTACGTTATACAGACAATCTTAATGCAAAATCAAATAACACCATATTTCATCAAAAAAATCCCTTGCTATCGACTACTGAGATCACATTCAAAGTTTCACCTAAGAGTATATATAAAAGCAAAGCTTCATTTTTTTAAAGAAATTTCTTCAATGTTATGTCGTTCTACTGTTGTGTCGGTCAAAATCTTTGTCGGTGTAACATTCTTTGGCCCGACGTGATTTCGAATAATCATCGTGTTGGTTAAACGTTTTGTCGAACAAACAGCTTTCGCACAACTGTGTCGGGCTTCCGTTCTATAATCATCACAAGTATAGTTCTCCTCCAATGTCAGCCTTTATCATCCCTTTACAAGGCACACGGTTCTCCTCTGCCTCTGATTTATAAATTCTCGTGCACGTGGGTCTCCTAACATGTTTTTTGAGTTTCTACTTAAGATCTTTTCGGGTCAGAGCGAACTCAATTCGAGCCCATGACCACAAAGATATAAGTCTAGAATAAATGACCTTAGGCTATGACGGCATCTTAGATGCAATTATTTTTATACGAACACCCAGACCGCAAAAAATACATCTTTTCAATAATTAGATACATTTAAAATATTAAACTAGTTTTGTAAATCTGTAACCATCAATATGACTATATACTCTTATCATTGGTCTTAACTTACTGTTAATGCTGACTGTACCTAAATATAGGCCTATTATTGTATTATAAGCTGGTATGCACGGCTTGATGGGTAATACCCAAGTTTACTTATGTGATTAGAATAGCACCATCCCATAACTTCCCGTAGGGTCATAAATGGGATAAAAAAAAGTAGCTATTACAAGCCCAGAGGAACTACACCACCTCTGGAGGAGTGGCCTCGTCAACCCACTTGTCCAACGTTCCATTTTGAGGCCATAAATCCCACATGCACTCAGGCAATTTGTTAAAAAAAGAAAACGAAACTAAATTCTGGATACGAACCTGTATAATGTTTATTTGCTTCTGATTGTAGCTTGTTTATTAGCTAATCAATGTATCAGTATTCCAAGCGTATGGAAAGAAAAAAAGAAACTTTATAACTAGTTGCAAGGCAGACTTCACTCCCTGTGACCACATTAATATCGATATGTGTACGAGCAGCAAAAAAAATCTGACTGAGCTGCAAATCATGATAACGAAGAACAGGCTTCTGCAAGGCCGGCAGCGCACCCGCAAGGCCCCTGGATCACTTACCATCATGTGACCCGCCCGCTCGTCTGCCAACTATTCTATAAAAAAATATGTGAATAACAAGTAAATACTTTTAAATTGACGAAGTCCCGACTCCCCATGTCTTGTCTTTATCGTCACCAGAGAACTCAACCCACCTTTAAATTTGCTGCTATCGATTTGCTGCCCATTCATTATTTTCTTTTGCTTATTTAATTATCTGTCATTCATATCGATCACAGTATCCTGCACGCGTTTTTGAGCACGTTCTTCTTCTTGCCGCCGGGCCGGTGCTTGGCGGGCCGCAGCAGGATCGTGCCGTTACTGTTGTGGTTCGTGAACGTGCCTGGAATAGTTGATAAAGGAATTACAACCCTACCGTCATACAAAGTCTGTTCAGAATGAAGAAATATGCTTTTGAAATAAACGAAGGTAGGTAGTGGATAATAATGAAACTGTCTAACTGCAATTACAATGACGGCTCGTTTACACAAGGAGAGTTTCTCGAACGGTTCGTATACGATACAACTCGCCTACAACTATTTACATGACGATAGAAACTTAATAATAACAGTGATCCGTAACAGTGATATGCAAATATAGTTTGCAAGCATTTATGGATAAAGTTAGTAATTATTTATATAAAGGGTAACCGCCGAGCCATCACTTACCATTCGGCCCAACAGTCTAACTAAGCTAATGAATCTACACTTGCTAAGTCTTCTACCTAGCGGTCCTGGATGTAGTGTACTCTTGGATGCAATTGTATTCAATTATATATAACGGTGAACTCATTTAACTCCTTCTGTTCTGAGACTAATCTGAACACGGGATATGGATCTCATATTTTGTCATCGACATAAAGTCGCTGCGTACCGAGCGCTCAGAAAGACACTATGCTGCGAACCTGAAACTTGTGGAATTAATTGCTAACCGATGTTTTCCCATTCCGCTTTGATATGCGGCTCTTTACGAGAACTGTCAACAGGATTCTGCAAGATCGGCGGCGCACCCGCATACCCCCTAATGTTGCAGGTGTCCATGGACGGCGGTGACCACTTACCATCATGTGGCCCGCCCGCTAGTCAGCGTCTTCTCATTCTATAAAAAAATGTAAATGTGCTAAAAAGTCGCAGTTACCTATGACGGGCGCTGGGCAGGGCGGCAGCATGTGGTCGGCGCTGTCCTCGCGCCGCATGTCTGATAGGCAGCGCGCGGCGAGCGCTCGGAACACGGTGCCCACGTTCACGTCCTCCTTCACGGACGCTCGCATCAGCCGGCATCCTAGCGCACGTGCTACTAGCTCTGCTTCCTCGCTGGAAACGAGGATTAATATATTTTTTAAGTATGACTAATTGTAAGTCTTGTGATCCTATTGGCCTTTTGAGACTCATCGGACATATATAGTTTAGGACGAGTAATGAAGACGCGCAGTCAAGTGTGGTGTCGGCCGGTGTTAGGATAGCACCACCCCATCCCTTCCCGCGGATGTCGTAAAAGGCGACTAAGGGATAACAAAACTGCTACCACAAACCCTGAGGAACTACATCATCTTTAAAAGAGCCTCTAAATAACTCGCTTGGCCAGCGTGACGTTTTATGAGCATGTGCATGAGAATTCCCATGTCTACAGTGGACGATGAAAGAGCTCATCCAAGAAAAAGTGTGTAGAAGAGCATAAGGCAGAATAAACTTGCCTCAGCTGAGGGCATTGCTATATGACGGCAGTGTAGGATCGTGGGTTTGGTGAGAAGCGCACAGATACGTACCGATACTTGGTGTAAGTGTTGGCGGAAGGTCAGTGTGTGTTCTATGTGTCGCCCAATATTGCAATAATTTAATACGACAAAAATGTGAGTTGCTTTCCTATTCTCGTTGGATTGATGTTATTGTTATAATTTCACTTATTTTCCCTTTCAATTATAACATCCACATATAACAGAATCAGTGCATTGGCAGTTTAATTCCAGATCGTCGATGGACGGTCCAAAAGATATAAAAGTGTGGAGGACGCGTCATGTTCCTGCGTGACTCACATCCGGCTCGAAGGATCAGTAAAAGATATAAAACACCGTTTTACATTTCGATATAATAAGGTCTAACAATTAATAAATAATTATGTACTCACGGTCCAACGACGCATTGGTCCATCAAATCTATCTTATTTTGAACTATTATTGTTGGTATTTCGCCACACTCATTTTCTACCTGAAAAACGAAAATAAGTGTGAAAACTTACCTTTTATCACATCTTTATCGAGTTAGGTTTATAACACGATTAAAATTAACAAATTAGGCATTACCTTAGAAATATGTTAAATTGCTTAAATGCCTTAAAACTTGCAGCTTTGGGAATAAAAACAAAAGTATATATTATTGTATGTTAATTATAATGAATTAATTTATGGCGTTAAAAGTAATATTATTATGAAAATTGTCTTATATGTGTTTTGGTAAAAACGACAGTTTTTAGTTAATTCCTCTTGAGTGGACAGTCGGGCCTGCCGTCGCGGCCTCTCATAATGTCTATGCCGTTCACAATATACTCCACTTCAGTCAACGAATGAAAAACTTTAGCTATAAGAATTCCACGACCTCCTGAAGAACAGTTGATGCCTAATACGTAATCTTCATTAACTTGGATAAATATGTACTTGAAAATGCGATCGCAAGAACGATATAAACTCTTCACTTCATCGTTTCCATAATAAATGATGGTGGTTAACTTTCCCCCGCTGTTTATGTATGTTGCTTGCAATATAGTATCGTTTGATGATACATTAGCGTTGTAACAACTACGCAGAGCATCCAGATCACTTTGTGGCGGGTTCTTGAAGTTGATCACCTCACAGCTATCCCGCTGCCTTTGGTTAGGGGGCCAGAAGTATGCGGCATACCATTGATGACCTTGCAGCAGATTTAGGTCGAAGGTATTGTTCCCGGTTTTATAGTAATCGATGCAGTTGTTCTCTTGTTCTTCTCTTTTGGAAATATTTAAACAGTTTATTTCACAAAACAAAACTATAAATCCTAACACAGGCGCGTACTTAATAGACATATTTGCAGATTTTGTCACAGATTCGCGAAATGTAGGTAACGAAGTTAATTAAAAGTGCGGAAATGTAAACATAATATCGCGTGAACTGATTCTGCATGTGCACACGATGCCCGTATGTTACTCAGCTTTATACTAATGTGTGCGTGGATATCTGTACCGGACAGCGGAACACGACCCCAGTTATCTTTTATGATCCCGATTATGTTCTGAGCTTACGTCAACTGTATAAAAATATTTACTTAATCGTTTTAAGATGCCGCACGCGTTTTAAATTTCAATATAAAATTATACAGTATATCTCTTTAGCGGTGAAAATGGTAAAACAACGTGAGGAAAATAAATAAAATACATAATTTGTATAAATTATATGAACAAATATTTATCGGATCTCCGAATACCTACCGATAGCTGAGAATACCGTTGAGTAGAGAAGTTTATTAATTATGGATTTATTTTCTGAGTATGATTATGACATTCACTAGACGCAGACTAGATATCTATCTATAGCATGCTGGTTTGGAGATGATAGCTATATCAACTATGTACCCGTAATTCTCTTTACGAGTAGGTATATGTTGTTCTCTAGTATGTAGTCTTGGGATTGAACGGTTGAAAGACAAATCAAACACGTTTGACTCAGGTAAAGATTGTAAACGATCAATAACGAATGATTCAAGCAATTTAACCGTTTTTAAAGCTCTTTAGATAGAGCCAGATGGTTCTTAGATGAGGATCTTTTAGAAACTCGTAAAAGTCTCTTAAAGGAAATTGACAAACTGCTTACTCGCTTGACACAGAAATAATACTCTACCTATATCAACTGTGCTGAAGACTACTTACAATTTATTTTTAATTTGAAGTTTTACTGCCGAACAAAACCTAATCGAACGAAACTGCAAAAGGAATCCGTAGCCCGTGGAAAGTACTGCCGCAAGAGGTCTTTCCATTACGTTACGATATGGGGTTTTCCAAGAAAGTTATGAGTAGGATTTTGCAAGGTCAGCGGTGTACCCGTATACCTGCTGGTGTTGCCGGTCTCCATGGGCGGCGGTAACTACTTACCATTACGTGGGCCACTTATCAGCCCTCCTTCTTTCTTATAAACAACTGTACCTACCTAATAAACGCACTGTTATTATATCTAGGTGTTTTGCAAACCTGATGAGTTGATGTTGATAAGGATCGATGAATAAATTACAATAAACTATAATTTACTCATCAACCTTTGAACATTGAGAGGGAGAGGGCACGCTGCAATCCAACAGCTGCTGGACGCGGTCGACTGGCCACGTTACCCCTCTCTCACAGAAGACTACCTTAAAATGTACTGCATTTCCCAGTGAGTAGTGAGTGCGATGTGCCAGAGCCCATTCCCATCCTGCCCCATTTACCCAGCTCTTTCTCCAAATCCATTCAAATATCTCCAAAGGTAGGCAGCGCATCCGGTGGCGTGCCAACGTTTGTCATTTTGGACTAATGTTGGCATGTATCGCGGATATCTATAGGCCATAGTATTCACTTACCATCAGGTGGACTGTACGCTCGTCTGACGCCTTCGTTAATAAAAAAATTGTATGTTTAATTGTAAATAAGTAATTTACCTTTAGTTTCCATGAGTGTAATGCTAGGAATGAGTCTCGGTCGGTGGTGGAGAAGGCGAGCACGCATGCGTGCGCGCCGCGGTAGTACGCCTTCGTGATAGCGTCGAACTCCTCCTGCCCCGCCGTGTCCCACAGCATCAGGCGGACCTCTTCACCGTCGATCCTGTTTAAATGTTTTTTTAAATCTTCAATTATCAAAGTATTATTATTATTAAACCCTACCTCGCTAAAAACTAAAGGCACCTCGGTAACAACGAGATTTTTGTGATTAAGTATAGTCTCTAGTTTCTAGAGATATGAAGCTATAAATATTTGAAGTACAGGGTCGTCAATGCGTCTAATTATGGATGTACTCGGTAATTATGGAGGTGGGGGATGTACTCTGTTATCCCACGGCCGCTTGCGCTGAGCGCACACGACTAACCAATTTACCCCTCTCTCACAGAAGATAACCGTTAAATATACTGCATTTCCCACTTTGTCCTATTTCACCAATTACGTACAGTTCAGTAATACAATTCCTCTCCATTTTTCGAACCCAAAATTCTTTTCAAATCTCCAAAGGTAGATAGCGCAGCGCAGCCCGGAGCGTGCCAACATTTGTCATTCTAGCTTGATGTAGAGGCGTGTAAATTTAAGAAGACATTTAGATTGCTTCTATCTACAGCTGGATAGCAGGGTCCCTCTTCTTAGATGCGCAAAATAATAAAGGATTAAGTATATATAGAGTTCTCCTTACTCGATCTGTCTCTCAAGGAAGTCGACGCCGATTGTCTTCTTGTAGTCTCTGGTGAAGGTGCCGCGGCAGTAGCGCTGGATCATGCTGGACTTGCCGACGCCGCCGTCGCCCACGATGACCACCTTCAGCGCCACCTCCAGCTCCTCCTCGCGCATCCTCGCACCATCCCACGATCACCGCACATTAGGATTGGTAATCTGCTCCTGGAAGACAAAGCGTTCGCTTTAGTAACAAAATTTTTGTAATGGAAAATAATTTGTAGTAATGTGGAAAGGAGTGGCGTAACAGAAGTGTCACTTTGAAGCTCCTACGAAGGAAAAGAAAGTTTGTAGCGGAGTCATGTGTGACGTAAATATCACGGAAGGTGGATCTACAAATGCTCGATTGGCGGTATAAAAGAATAAAGTGTAAAAATCTCAAATGGAAAGCTAATCCACAACAAACTGGCTTTGGACGACATACTATTTTTTTAAAAAATGCCGAAAGTGTTGTTAAATACTATTTAATTAAAGCCCTATACAGCGTTATCTCAATGTAATGTGCTCACAATCATCAATCACAATCATTTTAATTGTAATTTTCACATTTACTCTGTGACCTGGATTTCAAACGAGACTTTTTATATTTAACCTTCACCAATACGGTGCTTAAAATCTCAGGATATAAATGGCTGTTTTTTTAATTAATCTAAGGATAACCGTGCAGATTAAAATCACGGGAAAAAGACCAAGGGTATTAATTAGATTACCTATATGAATATGTAAACCCTATGAATATAACCCCTTGACAAAGGCCTGTACTCATATCTACGAATACAAATCAAGTAGCATTATTGCCTAGTACTATTTTATTCAAATAGTTCATTCACAAGTCTTCAATGGGCATTCTGTATGTACGGTATGATCGCATTGTTATCGTGCTGATCACGTGTCTCGTCGGATTTACGATATTTATCTTTGGTCTACACGTTGCTTGAATACAAAATTTTTGACTGTACTAAACGTACAAGTTCTTTAACTCTACTAAACAAAGTTTTACGTTTCGTTAGCTAAATTATCTTCCATAAATCGACGTTTAAAATAACATTAGTTAACAAAGAGTTTAGTAATGTAATAAGTTTAATTGTGATGGTATGTATGAACAAATGAATAATTACCTAAAAGTTTAAGGAGATGGATAGTGCATTAGCAGATTATTTGGTAGTGAGTAGTGACTTAAGACAAAATCATTGTCGTTATAGTAAAATTTTCGTTTAAAAAAATTCTGGATTATCTATTTATCTATCAATTATTATTTATATTAATTATAAATAATCAATATAAATTGTTCAATATAATAATCAATATAAATAATCAATCAATTATAAATTGGCTTGGGCTGATTTATTTTATATTCTAAATCGGGTTTGAACGCGTATAATAAAGGGATTTATTATACCTATTATACGGCGTTTATTTCATTTTATTACAAACCAGGCGTGGTCACGAGTTGAAACGTCTCTCGCGTGAGAAAGGCCATGCTGTTCGCCAACCTCCATTAGGAGAACTGATGGTACGGTACTAAAAGAAGAAGAAGAATGTTACTGAACATCAGCGTGTTAAAGATGTCAATACTAAAACATCAATAACTGATAAAATAAGAGTATCAAAAATTATTTTTTAAGAATATATTCACAACTAGCGACCCGCCCTCACTTTGCTTCCGTTTATTAAATTTAAAACAATCGGAATAAGATTATTTCCTGCGGTAAAATGGAGCCTATATTTTAAGTTAGACCTCTAGCAATACATCGGTGAAAACTGCATTCAATTCCATGCAGTAGTTTTTGCGTGATGTGTGTACAAACATACAGACAGACAAAATTTCTAAAAACTGTTTTTTTTTGGCTTCTGTTGCTCTAATAAAGACCCCCCATATCGGCCCAGACATCGGCCTGTTACAATTTTATTATATGTATAGATTATTGTCATGCGATTATTAATATTATTTATACATGAATATTTAGAGGTCCATTTTAAATATTCTTTTGTGGAATAATAACGCTTTTCCAACATCCGACGAAACATTTCAGACCCTTTGTTAAGTGATACTTTTCTTGTCTTTGGGCAATTTGTTATAATTACTTACCATATCTCCATATAATATCCATTATTACTGAACATTTGCAATTTTTGACGCGGAGAAAAAGTGTAAAAAAGTGAAGAAAATCATATTTTTGTAAATATTTCTGTTTCTAAAATATCTATGCTCTTAGGTCACTAAAACATTTTTATTAATTATTGAAATAGATTTCAAATTATAACTCACGCGTGAAAATCGGTTACATAGTTCTCGAAATATAATAAAGCGTCGCTGGCCATCTTGATCTTGTCATAACTCTCCCCTCTACAGTCCTGGAGAGCGACATCCGGTTTTTTCCGTACTCTAACGAGCTCTAAAACTCTCCACCTCTAAATGATTATGCCAGGTGTCCGTATATCCCCGGTGAGTCCGACCAAGGAAATCGTTATTTAACGACTTTTTGTAATACGGCCGCCCTACTAATAGATTGGATCCTATCAGATCTCTGCAAACAGCAGAGATCACTATTTTCTAATTTCTTTCCCTCGTTAAACACAATTTATTTTGACTAGCTAAAGAGAAATTTAAGGACACATTTTTCAACAGATTGAATATCTAATAAACCTGAAATATAGTTTAGGTCTATTAGATATCTCTGCTAAGATCGTAGTAGAGTTAATAATAACATATGTAATAACATTTATTTTCAGATATACAACATCCATATTTGTCCGTGTAAAAAATCAAAAACAAAATTTCAGTAGGTATACACACAAATGCCAACTAGGCGATGGAGCAAACGTGTTCTTTTCTAGAGACCGCGGACGGGAAGATAAAGCGCGGGCAGACCACCAATCCGATGGTTCAACGACGCTACGAACGTTAAGATTTGCAGGCCCCATCTGGACGTAAGACCAAATAGACAAAGTGGAGAGGCAAGTACATACTTACTTGGAGAGGCATATTTTTGTTATTGGAACAGGAGGCAGAGGGGTTAGCGACTGCAACACTAAAGTAGCGAAATCTCTTTCTCGAATGGCGCGTGCCATCGGAGTTTTGTACTAAATAGCGACTACCCATGAGTTCGCTCTCGTTAGTTTAACCTTTTGAGGATAGCATAGGGTTAGTATAACTAGTTAGATAACAGCGTTTTCATCGATTAATTTGATCAAACTTTGTTTAACTTTTTCTCTTTATATTATAACATGATGGTTGTTTGCAGAAATTACCTAAACATCTAATATAGTGTCAAAAAATTACCTGTATAATAATAATTTTTATAAGATTGAAATATCATATTCATAATTTATAAAGGAAATGAGATGTGTATCTTAATTTATGTGGATGACTCGTGCGTGTCGTGGCCGATGGCATTAAAATGTTAGAATAATGTAAATTTTAAACTTATTCTGATTATATTAATATTAATAAGGCGTTTTGTCAAATATTGTAGCAAGTAGAGTTTATGATATCTTATTTAACATTAGATACGTACCGACAGATTATTTTAGTTATTAGTTAGAATTTAGATGCACGCGATAGAAACTGGCTGCAGTTACACATTACATAGACGTACGGAAAGTACCTAATAAACGAGAACAGTAGAAAGGGAATTAACGATTTGATGTAAAATCAAACGCCTTTTACCTTTATAGGTTAACCGAACCCGACATAGAAACTGTTATATTGTTGTTATATTTAAGATTAGTACCTACCTATTTGAATGGATTATAATTAGATATGTATAAGTTATCTGTTATGGTTTTCAAATAATAAAAAGTGTTATTAATAATAATATAATATAATCGAATGTGGTTTTATTTTAAATATCATTTCATACAATATTACAAATACCTATTATATGGCATGTCTATGATTACACAATATTATACTTTTTGGTAGATTTTTATTTTATAGTAAGTACGTTCGTGCTAGAAAATGAAAATTACCAGGATCTGTTGTTCTATTAAGCTTTAATTCTGTAATCGTTGTTAGCAAATACTTAAGTTCATTAAAAAAATATTTAAATAATGAAATCTGATCAGACTAATTAGGAATTTTTGGAATATTCAAACAAGGAAAAGATAGAAGATTGAGATAATCTTGGTTACTTTGCCATAAAGAACATGTTTTAACACTAAGCTGCAAACACAATGAGCTTGTAAATGCGTGTGCCAGCCATTTTACGGGTTTTAATAAATGTTAACGGTCTTCATATGAGGCCTCGGTACAGCTCTGTCCCTCGCTGGTGTTCCGATGAGTTATTTTACTGTACCATACTACTGTTGGCTCAAAGCAATAATAATCCCCCGTAATATTTTACAAGATAGACAGAAACAGTAAAAAACAGAAAATCCAGATTTTTAAATTCATTTATTTATTATAATTTTATTGCACAAACAAAATGTACAAAAAGTGCACCCAATTATTTATCTAATTAAACGTTTGCAAATAAAGGGTAAGTAGTCTAGAGTTGCAACGAATATTCGGTTGGTATTCGGCCCTTTTTCGATATTCAGCCGAATATCGAATATTAAATTACTATTCGGCCGGATACCGAATACCTATATTAAATACCTATATCTTGCAAGCAGGATATTTTATCATGAAAATAACCTACTTTTTTATAATTTTAAGTGTTTCTTTTTCTATTGGTAATAACATATCTACATATTTTTTTAAATTAGTAATCAAAATTTAAAACTGGTAGATAGTGGTGTAAAAATTATATATTTTTTTGCATTACGAGGAAGAAGCTTGTTTCTCTTCTCTTCATACGAACTTTCTGCTTCTGAAAAAGTCTCTCCGAATAACACTGCTTCCAGGTGGGGACTAATACTTTGCAGCAAGCTTTACTAAGACTTGAAAAAATGTTGCTTTATTTTTTACCCACCAAAAAATGTATTTTTATTTCTATGTAATTATTTTAGATTAAGGTAAATATATCTAGATCTGCTACAATTTCGTTGTCAACACCTGACTCATCTCTCGGCTGTTTTTCGGCAATTATCTCTTCAAAACATTCCATGAAGGATCTGTGAATCGAGAGCTTTACGGCCTGAGCTGCGAAATAATTGCACGTATAATTCATTTATATTATTAATTACTGTTCATTAGTTATTAGAAGGAAGCGCAAACAGAATATTGCTTAAGAAAAGAGAGTTTTGTATGATGCTGTGTTTTGCGTTGCTACACCTTCATCCTAGCGGATGCTTTCATTCTTACGTATATGAGTTCGTATCGTTTACTGCCACGTGTTATCACATGGATTACTTAGTGACTCAATCAACAAAACATATAGAAATAGGGTATTGGATACTTGCCTCGTTTTCAATCAGATCACAATTCAAGAATCTGTTGTTTTGGCTGCTGTGTAACACAATAAAGACGTAATATATGTTCTCGTGTCTACCTAAGTTAATATACGCAGTCTCAATATTATTTTAACTGCACAGATTTATCATTATTTATAATATTTAGTCGGAAAACAGTCGTGTTTGCTCGTGGGGACGGCAAACATTAAACCTGTTCTAGCAGTCTCGCGCGACGTGAAGCCAGTCCATTGATGTCATTTAGCATATTATTGAAACCATTTTCTCTAGGTACTGTTTGTATAAAAACGTTTCAAGGGCGTGAAAGTTCATAGAACTTAAAGTGAGTAAAACCTTAATTAAGAGTTTTTTTAACGTTATTTTTTATTTTAATTTCCAACCAGAACACAACGATGAATATAGATTCAGTATTGTGACGGTAACATAATTAGGTAGGGGTTTAATTACTGTCTACCTTTTTCACGCTTGTATTAAATCGTAACGCAATCATATCGCAACTTTATAAGTTGCTCGAAAGGTCCAGGAGTCATAGTAACCAGTCGCAGGAGTTTCTTCCACACATACAAATCTTAAATGATGTCATATGGCTCTCAAAAACTAATAACTGGCATCAATTCGTGTTGCACATCGTAGTCAGTAAAAACAGTTTTTAGAGCAAAAACACACCCATCTTGTTTTTTTTTATCGCAGCGCCCGACTTCAACCCAAATCAATGACCTGATCTTTATAATTTTAGTGCAAAATACCAGTATATACGTATAATAAAGTACCTATGCGACAAGATGACTCTCGAACGACAGAACGAGGTCGTACCACTTTCCCATCTCCCATCTATACAGCTCGGCAATTTATATATTTAATTTTATTCACAATTTTTACGATTCTCGAATGTTTGCATTTCTAAACTGAACCCGTGAAATTTACATGGTTTAGTATGAGTAGTCCTAATAGATCAAATCTGTCTGCGATCCGATGACTTACACGATGACTCAAATATATTTATCGACTGATTTGAATAAAAATGTTTATTTGAAATCAATAAGCTTTGATAAATTTAATAAATACCTACACTGTAGATAAGTTAAAGTTATGATTAATCGAGGGTATTAACTTGAATCCAGTGAGGCAATTAAAAAAATACACAAGTTATTAGTTTCTAAATAGACGTGTAGGGGAGGAGAATGGGGTAATGGGAGTCACGTAGGTTGTAATAAAAACAAAATTTGGAATCTGTCATTATTGCAATTAATTGTTTACCTATTGAAACTTATAAACTCTTAATTTAAAACGAATTTAACATCTTTGGGATGATATATTGGTTAATATAAACTTTTTTAAAAACTATTACTTGATCACTATTTCTCTGAATATGCAGGTAATGGTGGTCACAATGAGAGTCAAGGGTCCTCAACAGTTATCACTTATCTATCACACACGTAGCCTACCGCCGAACCTACTCCAAAGCATTCCACATAAGCTCATAATCCACAAGAAGTATCTATGTAGGTAGGTATATTGGAAATCAATGCGAATTTTACGAGCGCAAAAGCCTTGGTTTCTTACAATACCAATTGCAATAAAAATGTTGCTATTATTTCAAAAGTAGAACCAACATCATCGTGTCGGCAAAATCTAAATCAGTGGGTAAAAGTGGTAATAAAATGCAGGTAGCTATCTAATCAATGGCTTTATCCTGATGCAATCTGCAATACCCGGTACACGCGACATTCAGTCGAGATAGATAGAATGCACTCGGTGTGAATGCACCCGATTGCTATCATGTGAGACGACCTAGTTGAAGTTTGATGCAAGAATTGACTTGCTGAGAGGTTCCATCTGATTCGGATTAATTTACGTTATTAGACTATAAAATATGTTCTGTTTTATAATAAAGAATGTGGCAAACTAGCGGTGGCAGAGTTGGTAAGTGGATATAGTCGCCCGTGCACATTCGCCTTACATCAGTCCAAAACGACAAACGATGTCACGTCCCTACGACAAACGATGTCACGTCCCCACGACAAACGATGTCACGTCCCCACGACAAATGATGTCACGTCCCCACGACAAACGTTGTAACGTCCTCGGGTGCGCCATCTTTTTTTTACAAATGAAGTGTACACACAACAATTTCTTGGTGCCATAAAACTGTGTGAGTTTATGAGCTTTAACCTACTTTTGTAAATTTATTACCTTTACCTATGGAATCTAAAAGGGGTTGGGACTTGGGAAGGATAAGGAATAGCAAGTATAGGACGAGAAGATTTCTTTATCCCATTACATAGCTCTCTACTCAAAGGGGCAGCAGGGGGTGGACTAGAGAGTAAGGAATATAATGATATGAGAAATCTCCTAAAAACCTCTTATGAAAGACCTTCTGTAGCTTATAAATAGATTTGATACTCCTCACTGGATGGGATGGGAAAAATGGGTTCTGACATATCACAGTCAGTCTCGAAACACGTCATACATTTCGCGTTAAGACCCGTTTAAATAGATAAATATGTGTTAAAAACCCGAAAATCTCAAATGTTAAACATTGCATGAGACAAAATAAATCAGTCCGTCTGCATCAAGCGGTACTAACAATTTCAGATAAGTATCCTATAATGTTTAATGATAATACTTTCACTCTTTGAACCCGGTATTTTTGTTTTATATGTTATGGAGTAATTATTATTTAGTCTATAAATGAAAATAAAAATTCAGATCATTTCGAGATATGAGAACGTGTTACCTAAATAAATTTAGCTTGTATAACGAGCAGCAAAAAATACTGAAAGGGCAGCCAGTCATGATCAACAAAAGAACCTATTTTTGAATATAAATAATAAATTTGAATATAAATTTTGAATATAATATGATTTAAAATATAAATTAAGAAGATATTTCTTGTTCAAATTATAATTTGTTCACTGCTCACGGGTAGGTTTTTAAAATATAAATTAAGAAGATATTTCTTGTTCAAATTATAATTTGTTCACTGCTCACGGGTAGGTTTTTAAAATATAAATTAAGAAGATATTTCTTGCTCAAATTATAATTTTTTCACTGCTCACGGGTAGGTTTTAGATGTCTCGACTACTGATAGCGCACTGCTTGTATCTTAGACAAATCTGTGTGGTTTATTAGATACAATTATGATAGTTTCATGCTTTTTGTCTGTAAATTTAATAATGAAATGAAAAAGGGAATAACTAAAGTAAAATTTTACTAAGAATGTCATTACGGAACTCCTATTTCTCTATTGTCACAAGAGAAGATAAACCTAGTCCATCTTGAAATTTGCCTCTTTTGCTACCATCGATTTGCTACCCATTCAATACTTTCGGCTGCCCGTTTGATTTCTCAATAAAGTAGTTTTGTATTCGTTATGTATATATATATTACTTTATCACTAATAGTATGTATGTTACACAGAGGAATAAGATTTATGTTGACATAATCGGAATAGCTCATCTGCTTGCATGACTATGTGGAATTTACAGTTCGCGGCGCGAAGAGAAACGCGATGTTGAAAGTAAAATGATGGCCGATCGGAACGAGAATCATCCTCGAACATTAAGTGCCCGATGTTCAGTCCGATGATAATGTCATGTCTCTTATTTGATTTAGAGTAAGAGTCAAAATCCCTTGTATAAAATGTTGGGTATAACGATTTCGACCTATAGCAAACTGTTCATTTATTGTTACTTATTGGAGTGACCAAGGAGTGACCCTCATTTGCGTCCATCATGAAATTGAAAAGCTTCTGTAGTTTGCTTTTAGGTAGGTATTCTTGCTGGTACTCATTAAATTCTAATTTGTTTCTTCTTTTCATCTTTCATTATCGGACCTAACCATCCCTGATTCTCAATACTTTTTGAATTTAGTAATCTTATTAATTATTTATTTTTTACGGAAAAAATATTGAAATATTTATATATATTGCAAATCTTAAAATCAATACACGTATACACGTATCTGGAATTGTATTGTTTGAAAGCTGAATAAATAAGTACAACGCGGATGTATTATAAATAGATTTGATGACTTTAGAAATTGATTGAAGTTTGATGACGCTAAAGAAGTTTCACTAATAATTAAACATGTTGGTTGTTACGGTCTTTTTGATCGGTCTGTGTTTATTTTTATACAATATTCGAATTAAAAACCAAAGCCAGATATTAGCTGGAGTTAATATTAACAGCTGGAGGTAATAAATATCGTTAATATCTATTTTATAACAAACAGTGATAGACAGAAGTACGCATTGTCTTCCTGGATACTGTAAACGTAAACGATACATTTTAATTTTCTTATATCTTTAATTTAATATTAGTTATGACTTTCCGCCGGCTTTAGAAGGCACCACCCCGTCTTCCCGTGGGCGATTAAAACCGCTACCTACCAATTCCGAGGAGCAACATCACCTCTAAAAGACTACTTTCCAACCGGCTTGGTCAGCATGGCGTTTTAAGGTATCCTTCGTACACTAAACAATGTGCCCATGTCCAACAGTGAACGAAAAAAGGGCTGGTCGCGAAATAGACTGTTAAGTATATCTCCCTATTTAATTATTATCTAACCATTGATGCACCCTGGCTACGCTCAAGTGGCATAAAACATATTTTATATTGTAAATCGGCTCTGAACGCGTATAAGGGTTTTTTGTTTACCTTCTATTTCTACTCAACGTTTCGGCACGGATTACATCCGCCGTGGTCACGAGTTGACTGACGAGGCGGGTAGTCCAGGATGGGAGCTACGAGCAGTTTTATCAACTATCCACATTTGATCTTCACATTCGGAAAGACTGCAACACACTACACTAACAATGTCCGCGGACGTATTCGACGGGAAATCGCAAGGTTTAAATTTGTTAATCACTGGATTCCACATCGACGACAGTTTATATCCATCTTTCCAAATATATAACATAGCCTACGTCCATCTGCATTAGTTTCGCTTCCTAAAAGTGAAAGAATCATCAAAATCAGTCCTCTTCTATTAAATTATTAAATAATGCTGATCGGCCGTCTTCGCATTTCTGACCGTGATCGAAAATGCTGAGACCAATAAAATAGAGTGGATGTTTGAATGTTTGTTACTTTTTTACTCGATCATGCTGAAATTATTGCTGAATACAAAGATGGCCGTCCGGCGTTATTTAGGTAGTTTTACTGTACATAACCTACATACGAGTACCTCCTAAATAAAACAAAAAAACGAAACGGTCTCACTATAGCCGTAATTATATACTAAATAAGTATACCTAAATAGACATTCGACAGTTGCATTTCATTCGAAAGAAAAAAGCGGGAGTGAGTAGCGTACAAACTTCAATAATTTAATTGACATAAAAAAAACTACAATAAATACAGAGTAAAAACAGGTGGGTGTCATACAAAACTACTCCAATAGCTACTGACATGGTCTTTCTGGTTGAATACAGAGATAATATCGTGGAGAGAACGCCTAAGGCTATGTAGACAACTAATGGTTAAATTTTGCTTTCCAAATGCTGACGTGAGATGTACCTACTTATCTGGAAAGTGTAGATGCACAGGAGCAAAAGTGCTTTGGACGCCTTAATGAAGTAGTAATAAGGACTAGAACAGCGCGATTTTAATTAGTTTGAAGTGTACCGTCGACAAATTATTCACAATAGCGTCTTAGTGAAAATAAATAGGCTTTAATACGGTGATAGCCTGATAGCGTATCAGTTCTACCGATCACGATACTTCGTGAAATATCTTATGGTTCTAAATCTTGAAATCTTGGTTTTAAATTAAACATTGAGTTCGTGGACATTCTTAAAAATCACATAAAGGACATCCTAGTTCATGCTGCTGATGATGATTTAATACTTCAAGTTATCACATAGTCAAACTTTCAACTATTACAATATTAACAAAAATGTTTTTTTTTATAGTTTGAGAATCGCGGGGGGGGGGGGGGGTTCAAGATGGATACTTTATTTTAAATCGAATACTTATTTAAAAAATATTTATTATTATTAAATTTAAATTTTATTTAATTTAAAAACTTGGTGGATTTCTGAACCAGGCACCACCATCATGAAATTTAGGTTCAAGTATAATACATCTTTTTACAAGCTTTTTTTTTACAGAAAAGTTGGCAGACGGGCGGATAGCCCATGAAATGGTAAACAGCCGCTGGGCGCACTCGACTGGCCACGTTACCCCTCTCTCACAGAAGACTACCTTGAAATGTACTGCATTTCCCACTTTATTTTATTTCCCTAATGTACGTGTTTCGGTAGTGAGTGAGATGTGCCAGAGCCCATTCCCATTCTATCCCTCCCCATTTTCCCAACCCTTTCTCCAAATCCATTCCTATATTTCCAAAGGTAGGCAGTACATCCGGTGGCGTGCCAACGTTTGTCATTTTGGACTAATGTTGTCATGTATCACGGAGCGAGTATATTTACCATAAGCAAGGCCCAATTTCAAAGGGCGGCACACGTTTTGAACTAGTCGCTGAGGCCCAGAGTCCCGATAAAAACTTATATTACGAACATCGATTAACCGAATTACTTTAGTCGATCATTACGAATTGGTTTAGTGTTTCTGTAGGCGTTGTACGCGGTTTATAATAAATCACGCAACGCACACTAGTAGATTTTTTCTACAGCGTTAAATTTGACATTGTGCTTTCTTGACATTCAAGTTTTTTTTATTCTTCCTTTTAAGAAACTTATGCCTTGGCACATGTCAGTTCCATCGTACCCTAAACTTACATTCAACAATGTTATGTAGGTACCAATATATCAGGCCAAATAAGAATCTGTAACGAATCTGTACAAACTAAATGCTGCTCGTGAATTAGGTTCTCCTAGCATCAGGAACATACAAACATTATTCCTGTCATTCAAATTTATAAGTAGTCAGAGTATAGATGAATCATACAATTTTCCACATTATTTGTGATCCCATACAGAAGCTATATGGGATTACCAGCAGTTTCCAATTGAGTTTACTATACTCCATAGCTACAATATAGGTACATTGAATAATATACAATATACATGAAATAATGTACAATATACATTTAATAATATACAATGTACATATAATAATGTAAAATATACATATAATAATGTACAATATACATTTAGTAAATAAATTTAATTAAACAAATAAAAGTTAAACGTTCAATTTATTTATTGTTTAGTCCGGTAGGTAATTAATTTCTGAAATCATAACTAATACATACCTATCTTATATGGGTTTGTGTGATTAATCAAATATTAATATTAATCAAATATATTAATCAAAATTATCAAATATTCATTAATTATGTGATTAATTATGGATTAATCAAATATAATAGAAAAGTATTGAAATTTGTCAGTCTGAATGTACAGTCGGCAACAGATCAACCCGGAACCACCATAATTTGCAAATACATAATAATAATGAAATCGAATGATTTTTGATTTCTTACAATAGCGTGTTGCTGAATGTACAAATAAGTATAATAAAAGGATTGTACTCTAGTTTCGTATAAAAGGTATTGGTTTGATTCAACCAAGTGCAACTGGTGTAATTGTAATATGAAAAGTCATTGCGGTCAGAGTGAATTAGAGTCAAATAACGAGTACAGTTAGGTGTTAGATGTCCACATTACTATACTGTTATAATAATAAAGAGTATCTGATTAGTTGATTACACATTTGCTTAAATCAATGTAATTATAGAGCATAGATATTAGATTTGTGGTAATAATACTTAGAGAATAAGCTCAAATGTGGGATACGTCGTGAAGAGAGGTCAATCAGCAATACAGAAATTGATCAACAGTTATCGGATCTTTATTGGTTATCAATAAATGGTTTATGGGAAAGGGGAGGGTGCACTTTGCAATCCAACAGCCGCTGGACGCACTCTACTAGCCTCGTCACTCCTCACACAGGTAGTAGGTATATTTCAAGGTAGTCACAGAAGACCTTGAAATGTACTTATTGAAATGAGTGAAATCAGATATAAAAAATAGAAGTTGTTTTATTGCTTTTCAAAGTATTCTCCGCGGCGATCGATACACTTTTTCATGCGATGAAACCATTGCGTGAAACATTCAGCACACCTTTAGCACATTCAGCAAACATTTAGGCACCTGAGCTACTGAACTTTTTGCATTCATAAAACTTATTCCTCTGAGTTTATCCTTAATTTTAGGGAATAAATATCTGGTTTAGACGGCATAGAAAGTCATAAAAAATCATTGAACGAAAATGTTCTCTTGTTAAATTTATTTTTCCGCAAACACTTAAATTTCAAATTGCCGCCAGAATTAAAAACACATGACAGCTTTGAAATTTTAATGGCGTTTGACAAGCGCAGAGTTCCATTTTCAAAATTCTAATTTGTTTTTTTCTTATTATACGTATCGTAGGTATATATTGTAACTTAAACCAGTCTTGGCTTATTAGCTTATTACAAACGCGGTTAACTTTCTGAAAAATCATTGTGGGACATTATGTGTAGTACACACACGGGCATAGAAATCAGAAAGAACCAAGGGATAGACACACTTACATACAGTATTTTTAAAAATGCATTCCTCACGTGTGACATTTTTTTATTAGGTCAGGATTTTGGTTGAGAATGGCATACATAAAAGCTTTCATAATTACCCATATAAAATTAATTTATTTTAAATTAGTTCGGGATCATTATAATAATTTTTACTTTGCAGGATTATAAAAGATATTGCGGGAGTTTCCCGTGTAATGCGAATCGATTAGCCGCTTTATGCACATTCATGATTCTCCTCTATTATTTTTGTAAGCATTTAATTTTCAATTTATAACGGTAAGTTCAATATATGTATTTAAATTTTGTAGGAACCTACTAGAACCGGTTTGATCTCGGATCAAGTACGTAGCCCATCGATTTTATGTAATTGCATGTCTTCCTGCGTTCACGAAGCAGAGTAAATCTACCGTGAAATAACAATAAATCCGGTCAAATGTCCACTGTCCAATGGGATTATGTTTCCGTAATACTAACTTTTGATCTAGTAATTTAACAGATTTTTCAACAATCTGTTATGGCACACTTACTAGATCAAAAGTATTGCAGTATCAAAAGTATTGGCAATACTTATTTTGCAGTATTGCCACATTGCATCTAATTCAATGTAAAGTAGATACTTTACATTGAATTAGATGCAATGTGGCAATACTGCAAAATACATCTGATAGCTGGGAGTATCCTGGTAAAAGATGTGATACTTTGAGAGGGGTTGAGCGAAAATGACATTGGTTCTGATTCTCTCTTATGGTATGACACATTCTTGCTGTTATGGTTCGAATTCTCGTTCACACACTGTTACGTTGATTATTTACACGGTCATCAAAAGTTTTAGAGTAAGCCTACGGCTATTTTCAAGTTTTCTGTAGGATACTCGGAACAGTACAAAGTATTTATTGCACCTAAAGGAAAGCGACGAAAAATATAGTTTTTCATAATTCACAGGTGTCTTCATCGACTTCATCCTGAAATAAAGGAAAAAAAATGGTATTCTTTGAAAATAATTAAATGCAGCTACGAGTAGGTACAATATCATGTCACTGAAAAATACAACCCTTTTATTTAAAAAAGTACTTATAGCTTATTTGGTAGCATAGTTGTGCAAAACAATAACGTCTTTATTCCTTCAGACATGCGAAAAAACTAGCATTTGATCGATGCATAAATTGATACCTGAGTAAATTATTACGCCTGATTTGCGATCTCAAACTCACGTAACTGTATTGTTATCTGTTTCATCTCTTAATAAAATTACATGGAAATTGCTTTAGTATAATCCAATTTAATTAATCTGTAACTATGCAGTTCCGGGAGCGATCCAATCATTTTTGTATCGACAGTATTTATTAATATACTAGCTGACCCGACAGACGTTGTCCTGTCTTAGCTATGAATATTCAATTCGAACTGGAATAAATAATTAAAAAAAAAATATTCAAAAACATAGTGTTCATTGTAATGCTTTTTGATACATAACATTGTTAGTTTTGTTTTCTGGCGCGTAAATAAATCATGTTGATGGTTTTCCGACACGGGAACGGGCGACATACAATTGGCCATGTGAAAAACATGGATTTTCAAGATTGATGCCACAAACACTTAACGACTGCCCTTGCGATTTATTTATCGACATTGCAAATGCAAGCCGCACTGGAAATTGTAACCGTTTAAAGTCGAATGGCATGTCGTTCGGAATCATAGGGATGCGTGGAATCAAAACGTCTTCGCCTTTGTACTTCCCTTTCAAAATTGTGGCTTCGATGACGTTGTTCATTAATTTCTTCACCGCAAGCCGGGTGCCATTACAAAGACGTGGCTGGTTTATGTTCCGCAACATAATGATTACCGATTCGACTTTTAATTGCAGATTATGAGGCGGTAATCCGGGCAATTCCAGCGAATTTAAAAATTCCGTTGGATAGTTGACAACATCATCTTGGTTAGTAACGGAATCAACCGATTTGTATGTCATCAATTCGCCAGCTATCTTATTTTGAATCTGAATATTAATTTCCTTGATATCAACGTTTTTTGCAGCCAATATAACACGTTCGCTCAACCAAAAATGATTTTTGTAATTTTAAGCAATGTTTGGGAACACCATCTCGATGAGTTCGGTCTTTGATTCAGTAAAGTGACAAAAATTGGCAGGGAATTTAATGTATCCAGAAGATGTGTCAACAGGAATTTTGCCATTACCAATGTCGAGCACTTGTTTGGAGAAAACTTCTCCAGATCGGTCGTTCTGCAATTCGACTCGCATGTTCATATTTAATTTGAGTGTTTTGACGTATTTCCATAAAATGGACGACTTCAAACATCTTAATGCATGTTCGTCGGCTGGCGTTGATCGTGGAATGACTGGCAATGTTTGTCGAAAATCACCTGTCAATAGATTCATCGCACCACCAAACCGATTTTGGTTATTTCGTAAATCTTACATCGTGCGGTCTAATGCCTCCAAAGATTTTTTGTGTGCCATTGTGCATTCATCCCAAACGATCAATTTGCTTTGCTGCAACATTTTGGCCATCGCAGAATTCCTTGAAAGGTTGCAAGTTGGAATTTCATTAGTTTGCATGTTCAACGGCAACTTGGGTGCTGAATGAGCTGTTCGACCGCCTTCCAACAACGTAGCTGCAATACCCGATGAAGCAAGTGCAAGTGCGATTCCATTTTGCAATCGAATCGTTACCAAAATCAATGATGTTAAAAACGTTTTTCCAGTTCCACCGGGAGCATCTAAGAAAAAAATTCCGCTAGTTCCATCGTTCACTACTTTCATGAGCGTATCGTAGGCATATTTTTGTTGCTGATTTAAAAAGTCGAATTTCTGTCTACTGTATATTGCACGTGAACGTGATAAACAAATCTGGTGTGCCATAATGACGTACATACGACATAGCATCTTGTGCGTATTCATGCATATGTCGCGGACTTCCGACGTATGTTGCTGGTTCAACCTGATAAATGTCAATCGCTCAGTTTCAACTTTGACGTACATATCCACAGCATATTGGTAAAATAGACGCCGACATTTTAAGATGTGATTGTCCTCATTTTCCCGAACCATCAGTCTGTATGAATAATAATTCATTGAACTAACTTTTTTGTTAGTTTCGGCGCCTGTAAATAAATGTTTGTGTTAATAAGATAAAGTAACGTTGTGATTAAGGTAGTAAAGGTAGATTGATTATATACCTGTAACTGGATTTATCATCTTGATTGAAAAACGATACCCATCTTCACCTTGCCAAAATAAGATAGGATATTGTAAGATAGGCCAAAATATGATCGGTGTGTTTCGTACACACGCTGCAGTTGATCGTTCCGCCGATGTAAAACAATATCTCGGTTTTCTAAATTTTCACCCACGACGACAATAGCGACTTCATCAATTGTTGGCGCATTAAAACGTCTTGCGTATTGTCCTGCAGGCGTCTTATCGGCTCTGATGACAATTTTGTGATTATCAGATGGCATGCGGTCTAATGCGGTCTTGAATAATGCAACCAATTCGTTGTGTTGATGGAATAATGTTTGGAGTTGTTCCACAATTGGTCTTTTCACCGAATTGTTGTGTGCACAACGCTGATCGACTTGTCTTGCTGAATCGCCCATAAAATAAATTTGCAAAAATTTTTAGTCACTATCCGGCGTTGGCAATAAGGAACCTGTTCGATGATATATTTGACCCTGAATCTGCAAGGGTAAATAGATGTAATATAGGTAATTGTATAGCGAAGTATTTGTACCGCCATGTGGCTGGCAAAATACGTTGGCAGCACTGCCATTCCACCATCAACTTCTGTAAACACACTCACATCTGGTAGCGATGTACTTCAGAGCTACCAACGTACTTTACACCATGTCCATTGAAAGCTGCCAACGTATTTTGCACCAGCCACATGGTGGTAATAGTTTATTGTTTCCCATTATACTTACCTTGAAAGTAGGCATAAAATTATCTCGAATAACTTTTGTTGCGCCAAATGACGTCATTTGAAAGCAATTATTGTATTGCTGGATATGAGTCAAAAAATGTTTAGAATCTGGCCCATTTCCGGACACCAATGAATGTAGTGGCTCTGGTGGCGGTACCAATGGCGTCAATTTGACTTGGCCACTGGCGCAACACAATCCAGGGGCTTCATTTTTAAACTTAAATGCCTTGCAATGTGGACACACAACGTTCATTGGTCCAATAGCAACGATTTGCTGTGAACTGTAATCGATTGCCACGTTATAATTGAATGCAGCTCGATGGGGATTAAACGCAACATTTCTACGTTGTTGATTTCGATTCCATCGATTCCGTTCAACTTCATTTCGCGCTTCGCGTTGCTCGTCAGTTTGACTTGCTCGTATATATCTTTGACTTGCAGCATTGCGAGTTCTGCGACCTAAGTTGGTACGTCTAATTGGTGGCATTTTGAAGAACCAAAATTCAACTAAAAATAAAAAATTGACAAAACGACGACAAAACAGCACTTCTCAAAAAACTCACTGAACAAACTGAAAACTGGATAAACGTTCCGATCGAACGGACTGTGCACTAAGAAATGAATAAATAAATTTTTTGATCGACTGATGCAGCTGTTAAACGACATTTGCGGCGCGCGAACTGTCAAACGCGCGAAGTTTAAATAGTCGTTAAGTTTTCTGAAATTTTCCAATTTTCTTCGCAATTTTCTTAATTTTTCTTTCCGTAACAAGCTTGTACAAAGTATTAGAAAATTAAAAAAGAAAAGATGAATGAAATCGGTAAAGTCGTTCTCAAGTTATGGCGTGACCAAGGGAAATAGGGATTCATTTTTATTTATATAGATAGATAAGAGTGTTATGTCGTGTTTGCCTATTGCCTTGGGGCGGTTTTATTACTATATAGATCAGATATTATTTACAAAATAGTACCTTATAATACAAGCAAATGTTTTTACTATCGACACGTATTTTCAATTGAATTAATTTATTTCATTGTTGATTGTAAGTAGAAAACGTCTTCTACCTACATATAATTATCTTTAAGAAACTGAATGTCCCGAGGCATGAGCATTTTCTACATTATATTCGTATTTAAGCATAACCAGAGGCCATGGGATCTGGATTTTACCAGATAATTACATAAGTGTACCTACCTACAATACTAAAGCAAAGGAAGAAATTATTAAGATAAACTGTTGCTTAATTATTACATTTAATAAAGTGTAATCGTTATTTCTTCATGATTGAAAATTTTACTATGAGGGATTTATTACATAAACCCATCCTAATCTTAACGTAGGCCTTGGAACTCTTTCGAACTCTAAGCAATAAGTACAAATGTTTAATTATTTTTTGAAAATTATTTTATATTGTAATAAGTGTGATTCCAAATCGAATACCTTAAAAGCATTATTTGTTGTCGCAATGATCTCGCAGTGGACTTTTATAGGTAGATTGATATCAAACGAATTCTCCTCAAAGCACATTACGATAAAATTGTTGAATGTGAAAAATATCTACTCGTAAACGTTGCCGCGTTGGCAGTAAATTGCTAATGTCGATCAATGTGTGTGACAACAACACGAGACAAGACAATGCCGTGGTTTGACCTCCGCTGTATGAGCTGTCTTTTGTTTTATAACTCTGATTCAATCCAAATTGATGACCGTTCATTATATTGACCTTGTTGAGCTCTAACTAAAGGTTTTGTATAGTTTAAAATTTTCGGAAGATAAAAAAAAAATGAATTCCGAAATAAGTACAGGATCAGTTTAATATTCAGGCAAGTATTCGTGATTTTGTTTTTGTAAGGTGGTGTTCCAAAACGCTTAAATAATTCAAATTAAAAAACTGGGACCATTAAATTAGGTACCTAAGGTTTATGGTTTTGACTTCTGTTACGCCCTCTGTTTTTATTCTTTCTTTTAAGCAACAAGATACTTTACTAAGAAAAAACGAGAAGTTCTATTACGTGTCAATCACACTTAATTTGGTATTTCCCTCGTAAGATTTGTCGTTATTACGTTTATCGTAAGAATTCTTAGAGATTCCCCGAACGCATATGAATACAATACAAACCTGCTAAGTAGAGATTGAGGAGTAAATCTTTACATTTATTCCTCAATGTCTACCTTAAAGACTCAATGTCTATGTACGGTCCGCATCCTTCATGCTTATGATTAAAAACAAAAGTGATGGACGAATTTTGGATACAGTATTTGGGTTTACCGGTTTTAAAACATCTATCTATGTTTCACCAAAATCACTGGAGAGGTTTCAACTTCGTACCTAAAGGGTGTTTTTTTAGAGGTATAGAACTTTAAGTTGGCAACACTGTTTTAACTGGCGCCCATTTTGTCAGCTGTCAAGTGATTTGTGTTTAGTTTGGTTTGGCATTTCAACATGAATAGACTGACGCCTGAACAACGCTTCCAAATTGTGCAAATTTATTTTGAAAATAATGGTTCTGTTCGAAATACGTATCGCGCACTACGTCCATTTTACGGTCAACATAATCGTCCATCAGAGCAATTAATTCGACTAACTATGGACCGTTTTCGCACCACGTTTACTCTAAATGATAATACGCATCTACAGAGACGTCGTACAGTGCGTACAGAAGAAGCCATTGCTGCTGTAGAGCGAGCGTAGAGGAAGACCGGAATCAGTCTATCCGCCATCGTGCACAGGAATTGGATATGTGTCCATCCACTTTATGGAAGATTTTGCGGAAAGATCTTGGTTTGCGTGCTTACAAAATCCAACTCGTGCAAGAATTGAAGCCACGCGATCACCTAGCAAGGCGTAGATTCGGTGAATGGGCCCAAAACAAGATTGCCGTTGATCCCGATTTTCATAAGAGAATTTTGTTTAGCGATGAAGCTCACTTTTGGTTGAATGGCTACGTCAATAAACAAAACTGCCGTATTTGGAGTGAAGATAATCCTCAAGTGTATGTTGAGACACCGTTACATCCAGAAAAACTGACTGTTTGGTGTGCTTTATGGGCTGGTGGAATCATTGGTCCGTACTTCTTTAAAAACGATGCTGGCCAGAACGTTACAGTCAATGGTGACCGCTATAGAGCCATGATTACTGACCTTTTCGTTCCTCAATTGAACAACCATGATGTGCAGGAGCTGTGGTTTCAACAAGACGGTGCAACATGTCACACAGCTCGTGCCACAATTGATTTACTGAAGGAAACGTTTGGTAACCGCATAATTTCACGTTCCGGACCCGTGAATTGGCCTCCAAGATCGTGCGATTTAACGCCGCTAGACTATTTTCTATGGGGATATGTGAAGTCGCTAGTCTACGCCGATAAGCCCGAAACGATCGACCACTTGGAGGACAACATTTGCCGCGTTATTGCCGATATACGGCCACAAACGTTGGAAAAAGTTATTGAAAATTGGACCTCCAGATTGGATTACGTCCGAGCCAGCCGTGGCGGTCATATGCAAGAAATCATATTTAAATTATAATGCCAAAAGATTATCTTTTGAATAATGTCAATTTCATGTTAATTTTAAAAAGTCATCCGTTATATTCCATTTCAAAGTTCCATACCTCTAAAAAAACACCCTTTACCTCGTGTAGTTCAAATTAATTAACCATGACCCACCTATCTATTATTTAGTAGTTAGCAAACTTCAAACACAACACTTCTGATTTATCGCAAGTAATTCTTGGGTACTTTGTACATGCTAGATGAGCTCTTTATGCAGTGAGGATGTCGTTATTGATGTAATGAAGGCGTTTGGTCATTCAACTTAGCGGAATGCGAGCCGACACCGCGGATTGTTCCCGATTGAGCCGATCACAGACATAATTGTAATCGCATTACGACGGTACTGTTACTGTCTGCACGCCATTTATGATCTATTCTTAGTGTGTTGATGAAGTTACAGAGTGTGGTGTCTGACACAAGGTTTTAATCAAGTCTGTAATACGGACGTCTAGAATAAATGTCAGCCCATGCGGTAATACTGTAGGGTACAGACCTTCCCAAGTGATCAAGAGGGGTTAGATCATAATCTATCACTCGAGGTAAGTGCGAATTGGTAGATCACGAGAGTACATTGGATTAATGCACATCTCAGTGGCTCTAGACAAGGGGCCGGGCCAGCGTGACGCACGTGGGTTTCTTTAGTTACTAGTTTTTGTTTCTGTTAAGGTTCGTACGTCAGTAGCAATTAGAGCCGGGTTTTGGACTCACGATTTTATGAATGAGAGTTGAGAATAGATACTCCTAGGCTATCATCGTTATTATCACTTTATTCGTTTAGAATAGGTAGGCGAAATGTAATTCGCCTACCTATTCTAATGAGCAATTGTTCCAAACACGCTCAACTCTCAAGCAGCTATTTGAACCTTTTTGTTTTCATTAGTGGAATAGGGGACCGGATTATGAACAGTCCTTCTAGGACAGCTTCAAATTTCAATCTTTCAGACTGCCTTCATTGATGCTTCTGAATTGACGGCAGACTAAACGATGCTGCCTTAGGGCCCCGCCGGATAAATTTAATACATATTTTAGAACGTTTTTTTTTAGGCTTAGACCAAGTGGTTGGAAATTAATCTCTATGCAGACTGCATAAGCATAAAACATGACTCCGATAATTCTAAGGTTATCCGACACTAATTTTACTAGCTTTGTTTATAGCTTAAGTAATAAATTGGATATTAAATTGAAAAGTTTAATTTCCTTATAACGAATATGTGTGTAGCTGTAAAGGCGTTTCATCGGTTGTTACCGGTTATTTACACCACTATTGAACGGTACACTCTTATCCCACATTTTTATACTGGTCCCCGACCATATAGAGCACAATGCTTCAGTCTCTGCTGCAAGAAGAAAATGGCATGAAGTGCCTGGTGCGATCGAAGACAGTAGAAACATTGACTACAACAGTAGTCAATACACAGTACTACAACAGCAGTCAATGTTTAATATTCAATTTTAGTTTAGAAAATATTAAGCGCTTTTTATTTAATAACGAAATTAAAAAATAATATTAAAATTTGACAGAAATAAGTTATAAAATGCCGCAAAACGTTTGTATTATTGAAATTTATATAAGGATTCCAACTCAAATATATGGCAAAAAGAATTCAAAATATCGACGGCGGCATATTCAAGCCCCCAGCAGATGTTTCCACGCACCTGTTACTTCCACGGGATGCAGAGAAATACAGAGCCCTATTTTTGTAATTCTTTTGCATTTTAAACCTTTCCTTGGAGGTACAAGTCTTGTAGTTAATTGTAGGATTAAAAGTTAACTAATCTTTGTTCAAGTTAAGAAAAAGTGATGTCATCACTATCAATCAAATGATTTCACCTATTGACCAATTCAGAAAGTGAGCGTCCCTCGATTGATCAATTACGAGAGGAAGCGTTCCTCCGATTTAACCAATTAACGCTGACATGCTACATTAAACGGATGACGTCACATTTTTCTAATGTGAATAGATATATAATGCCTATGTGTATAATAATCACATGCCCATACCTCCTCGTAAATGCTTTAAACTAAATAGAAATCAGTTTTGTTGGATGAAATGAGAACGAAGAAATAAAGTGGATAATGTGCGGCTGTAAGTTAGAATATAACCAGAGAGAGACGTTGCAGATTTTATTTGAAAGTAGATGTACCTAATGGAATAAATACTACGGAGAATTTGTTGAAGATTAATGTATCTGATCTTAATGTATCTGCGTTCAACAACGTAAAAGCACAAAAGGGGCCGTTCAAGTATTACGTAAGGACCAAAGGGGGGGGAGGGTGTCTTTGGTTTGCTTATTTGGTTTGATGAAATGGGGGACGGGGGGGGGGGGGGGTCGGTATGGTTGATTACATCAGCAATATTTATTTATTTACTCTTCGTATTTTTTGGCAAAACTTAGTAGATTCTGATTAAATAAGAAACTTGAACAGATTTTGTAAAAATTATATCACGAGTCGTAGAATCAAGTTGCACTTTATTATTTCCTTTATTATTTTTGATCTGACTCATAGTTTATCGAGTAAAATCGTGACTTATATGAAGACGCATTTTAAGGTAAACTTACATTGCGGTCCATCGATGACATCCGAATTCGATTTGAACGATCGATTCGATCATTCTTATCGAATATGTGTGGTGCTCTAGAACCGAACGATGTACTTCGATTATGTATTTCGATCGACTTCTATCAATGTTTACAAGTCCACTATTTTCAATCGATATAGACGTCGATTTACCGCAATCTAACGCACCTTAACATAAGTGTAAAGATTTCAATAGGTACAAAATGTCCAATATTTTGGTTTCTCAATAATCTTTGAAGACAGTATCGGACATGTTGGTATCCACAAACTTGTTAATCGCTAAGTTGTTTACAAGCTGTACGAGTAAGGGCAGTCACCCAGAACAAGGACGAACACCATTCATAACCGGGCAAGTCGGGTTCGCGTGCGCAGGCGCAGACAAATTGAGTAGGATATGAATACACAACAAAGCGCCGCACATCACGTCCAGACATACTTTTATGTTTGTGTGATATTGAGATAATTTCTACACGCATTATTTCATATAGGAGAAAAATATTGTTTTCTATTTTGGGATTATAATTCTTTATATATTGCAGTTTCGTTTCATTTGACTCTATTATTAGTGAGAATTAGGCAGTCGTGTAAACACGTTTTCTCATTGTGTTTCTTTGCTCATTGCTCTTACTACTAGATACTCTATGGCTCCGATAAGAATGCCTTTTAAGCTCAACAACTAGTTGCAGGTGGTAATCGGTCAGGTGTATAACCTGCATAGCGTCCTTGAATTTCGATACGGGTTTTGTTATACCTAGGTACTACACCCAGATGTTCTAACGTGGATAGTCAGGTAAAGAGCATATCTCCTCGATAGCCTTAATTTAAAAATAAAACCTGTTTAACTGGGTACATTAAGGCCATAATAAATTGTCCTTAAAGTGTACTAACTTGTAACACGCATAATGGATACCTACCACACCACGTACCGAGAAACAGCGTGAAAGTCTCCGGTGATGGTCGGATGAGAGAAACAGAAGATCGTGTGTTATGGCGATCCTGGGGAGAGGCCAACAGTGAAGAAACATAGGCTTGTGGTATGGCAACTTATAAAGATATAACACTGACTGTTTTATGGTTTTGTAATTTGTAACCTAAGGATAAGGTACGAGTATAGACAATCTTTGCTTCATTCAAGAACACTTGTAACAAAGATATATTTTATTTTTATAAGTTCTTAATCGTCACTTCTGTCATCATTGTTTCACGAAAGTCACGTCTCATGAGTGACTTCTTCTAGCAACCTTTCAGTTTCTGCAGTTTTTTGTTCCCTTTCCTTAAGATCACTAACCGATGAGCTCGACATTGATCGTTCCAGTTATTTCATTATAGAAAAATAATTTATAGAAATGTTAGATTTTTTCAAAGGACTGTAATATTTGCCCTGGCTGATGGTTCGTTCTACTAATTAATTTTTGAATGTTTTATAAATCAGTATAAATTATGACTGAATATATTTCACCTATCGATGCCATTTGCAGACGTTATTATTAATTAAATGTTAAACTTATGTTAAAGTTAATTTATTACAACAAGGCCATAATTTAGTTGTAGTTATATTACCTTTGTTACGTCAAATAACCCTTATCGTTATACAATTCACACGAAACTATTGCGCGTTCCACTTTTCCCTAAATGCCGGCCTGGCCGAGTATTTTCTATTTATTGCTTCCGCACACTTCATGATGCTTCCGAGATTATTTCCGCCATCTTTATGTAACCGTTTATTAAAAAAGTATTGACATAGATATCGATCATCTTGGCAACGTCTATGTTAAGTTATGTAACAAGTGAGTAGATGTTATAATATTATATATCTACTTTTATGATTTACATATTAAGTATTTTTGTTCAAAACTTGGGGTTTTGTGATGGACGTTGTTTTTATATTTATACTGGTATATAAAGTGCGACGTCCGTATGTCCATCAATAATTATTATTGTCAGAGAGGTTTTAAAGAAATTCACTTTTGGGTGTAACGTGAATTTGAATTAAAATCTATACGGTGGTGATTCAAATTCAATTTTCCCACGCTCAACTGTTCTTTTTCTTCTCTTTTTTAGAACTCTGCCTGCGTACCTGTTATTGGGCAAGGCAGTAATTTCGAAAAAACAGTGTTTATGATGTTACAAACGTAGGTACTAAATATACACGAATCTATATATATTACACGTAGTATTCAAAGTATTCTCAGAAATTATCTATATTGATAACATTTACACAATTTCATTGGATTCTCTCCGAAGCTACTTTCAACTGGCTATGCTTCTGCAGACGATATCGCGAGGAGTCCCTAGTCAGTTTCTATAATTTATAGCCACATAAAATACAAGAAAAGTGTAAGTAGGTATTATAGAAAAGGAAAGGCGATTAATTTTTGAATCGCTCGACTTGTTTCATATAGCTATAGCTATAGACAAGTTATAGCTATCTTAATATTTAAATATCTACTTAACGTGCGCGATGTCGATTGGAAATCAACATTTCTTTATCTAAAACTAGATCTGTAATAATAAATTAATACTGTGGTATTCTAGAAAATATTTTATGAGCTGGTTTCTTGTGTGTAAACGCGAATGATTAACGTTGTCGGAGTGAAATGGCGAACTCGAACTAATTGGCATTTAACAATACAAGATACAAGTCTTCAGATACAAGGGATTCAGGTTCAGATTCAGATACTTTAGTTTGGACAGATCGTTCAAGTAGTTTAATTTATAGTATAGAAGTGGTATAGTTAAATGTGATTGTTTTCGTTCTTTCAATTAGATAATTGTTTTTTTCATTCTTTCCATTTCTTTCAAACATTTACATATACATATGCATGTTGTACCTACCTGCCTTAAATAGGTTTCACACTTATTTATTTATGACTAGCGACCCGCCCTCACTTCGCTTCGGTTGATTAAATTTAAAACAATCGGAATAAGATATTTTCCTGCGGTAAAATGGAGCCTATATTTTAAGTTAGACCTCTAGCAATACATCGGTGAAAACTGCATTCAATTCCATGCAGTAGCTTTCGCGTGATGCGTGTACAAACATACATACAGACAGACAAAATTTCTAAAAACTTGTTTTGGGTTCTGTTGCTCTAATAAAGACCCCCATATTAGTTTTTTTTCAATATCTATAATGTACAATTTTATTATATGTATAGATTAATATACAATGCAATAATTACCACTGATTGGCCTTGAATAAATAATTAAAAAATGGCGTCGCGTTGCACACGGAACATGTCAATATTAATATGATGTATTTAGTATTGAAAGAGGTCATAATAACTATCGTGGTTGACATGAGGTTGCGTCGCGGGAGGACACAGCACACGTGAATATTTTCTACCAAAGAATTATCAATAGAATTATGTATTACTTTAACTGTATAAATGGATGTCCACTTCTGTACTCAGCTAACCAATTTCATTCATTTTACAATATGTATCGGTGTCATTGATCTATCATATAATTCAATGGTGTTTTACAATATGGAAGTCAATAACATTTTATTTGACTGCCGATTAGCCCCATTGGTAGTGTCTCTACCTGTTGTGCACAAGGTCCTGGGTTCAATTTCGGTCGGACATTCGTTTAAAGACAACTTTTTGTTCGAGTATGGGTGGTGTGTTCGTCTTTGTACGTCTATTTAGACACACACAACACGGAATCCTAGTGTGTCCATTGCACGTGGCGTTATTCTTCTACATATCTACAAGTAGAAGGTATCGTACAATCGAATGCAAAAATCGCTAGCTAATTCTTAATTAAATCATATGATTAACTTTACTTCGATCACTTGTAATTTTCAAATACCTATATTGGGTACATAAGTAGTAGCTAAATTGTGTTGTTACGTTTGATGACATATAACTAATATCTATAATGTCCATGATCATTATTTATTTCATTTCCATAAATGATTCTAACGATTCTACGACTACGATTCTAATGATTACTTATTAAGTGTTTTATTTATTTAAACATAATTCCATAGACCAAAACGTAGGTACAATTGTACAAAAGGCGGACTTATAGCATTACCTTTTGGTAAACAGAGAAAAGAGAGGAGAATTGTACAGTTGATATTATTATTACTCTCAAATAGATAATAAATTAACGTAACACATATATAAACATATACATAACAATGCACTAAATAAATAAGTGTTCCTTTATACTAACATGAATCACTTAAAATGTTACTTTTATATGTTCCTTTTTCATCATCCCTAACACTAAATTATATAATATAGTTAAAATAACAATAAATTGTTAAGGAGAGAAGATGCGCCCGCTCCGCGAAGCGTGAACCGTGACGGCATGGACAACGACCTAAAAGGAGACTGCCGAATTTTGTATATTTTTTTCTATTCGTTATATAGACAGGTACACACTTACTTACGTTATAATATTGAGTGATTCGATTATGTTATTTTTTCACATTTACTCTTTGTGTTATTTATTCATAATTTATTTGTTAATATTGACTTATTAACTGTAAATTATTATTATTATTATATAATTATGAGTATTATTAACTAAATAATGTTCTAAATAACTTTAGATCACAAAATAACAGGTTATTTTCTTTTCAACTTGTTTTGACTTAAATATGCAAGCTGTAACCAAATTTTTTCCAAAGTCATTCTCAGTGCCTTTTATAAAACTGATAAAGAAAATGAAGTTTGTGGTATCAAATTTGTGGCCTGCATACTTACCTACCAGCTTTACGATGCTGAGGTGCACTTTTATCATGGCATAAAAATTGCCCTCATTTAATTTTTATATTGGCAAAATAAATGATGAAATCCATTATAAATTTTTAATATATGAAGTAAAACATTTCAATTTTTGCAATTGCAACGTAAGCTTCATAAAGTAGTTGATGACTTCTATGTAGACTAAAATAAGTAATATGTATCCATTTAGGTAATATGTAGGAATACGGATTTTTTTTCTCATACCTACTCCGACAAACTGAAATAACTTTATTGGAATTTCTCTATTACTTAAATAATAAATTCGCACCACTGAGGAACAATGCATCGCAATATACGAATGCATTTTAACTATGGATTTTAAAATCTGACGTAACAAAATACAATCAGTGTGCTATCCGTTTTATAATGACGTCACCGATATATTTTTTTACTAAAATGTCATCAAAGGGAATGTGTAGAAGGTACTAGTTTAATAATTGGCTACAATCACTTTTCATGTAGGTAAAAATGTTACTGTAGTTTTACTAGTTTTTCATTTCTGCTGGTTTTTAATTTTTCATTTCTGCTGGTATTTCATTTTTCATTAGCGTATGTTTTAAATTTAACAAGTACCTACTTACTATTCATAAATTATGTAAGTTACGTACTTTATGAACAATTTCGCGATTAAAATCAATCATTTACATACTTCAACATTTCATATAAGATTCTTAGATTAATCATAACCTAAGATAGGAATAGACAGAAAGTATTTAAAAGAAGGCCAACTATTATGTCTCAAAAATATTAACTAATTAGGTACTGTATTATTTTAACTTTTGTATTGTTATTAATAAAATAATTATTCGTAATAAAACTATAGATAATATTATAGGTAAATCTATACTTATAGAAGTATATATTAGTATAGACTAATATAATAAAGAGGTAAAATCGTGTGTTTGTATGTTGAGGGTAATCTCTGAAGCTACTGAACCGATTTCAAAAATTCTTTCACAAATAGGAAGTTATATTATCCGTGTCTAATATAAGCTATATTTTATTACGAAATTTTGAAAAAAAAAACTTATAAACCGAAGCGAAGCGAGGGCGGGTCGCTAGTATTCAAATAACATTATAATAATTGTCTTTTTATATTCTGCCTATTAATTAATTAACTATTCATTGTATGCAGCATTTCTTTAGTCACGACTATTTAGCGAACCATATGAGATGAACAATGATTTAAATGACCTCCTAATTAAATTCAATTTTAATGACCTTCTTTAGTTGACGTTTGTGATCGATATTTCAAAGAATAAGATGATTATGTTATAAAAACAACATGTGACTCCGTGAACAGAAAATGAGAAAGTATATCGGGCTTACACTCTCAAGCATCATATTTTAAGTCGATTGTAAATTATGAATTTATTTTATGACTTCATTAAAGAGTTTTTTTACTTGGTTGCTTTTGTTTTTTATTGGAATATACTTTTAGTTCATGTTCTACGAGTATGTTATTGATAAATGCTACCTAGCCTTATTTAGGTGAGGTGAAATGTTAAATCTCCATTTCCAAGTCCAGTCGGTATCACAGTTTATAGAAACAGAAATGGAAAAGGATGTTCACAACAGAATGGAAAGGATGATATAAAATGGTTGGATAACATTACATTGTAAGTGCGGATAGCTAATAGCAGCAGGTAGATATACCTACTTCGTTGTCCCATTATAAATTCCTCACACTGAAGCAAAAACAACCACAACAATGTGGCCTTCAAGCCTTTGCAAACACTGCCCTAATGAAGCTTTTTACATTCGAAACACATTCTACAAAATGTACACACATAAACCGATACATCTAAATAGATTTTTCTGTGGATGTAATTTTATCATCAAAGGTAGGTATATATTTAATTGATAGACACATAGTCAATCTATAGATAGTTAATCTCTGTAGCTTGATTACCTTTTGTGTTTCTATTTCGTTTAACATATAATCAGTAAATTACTTAGACATTTCTATCATATTTAGTATTCTTAATTAATTATACAAATATTTGGCCTTTCTTATCATGTCTACTTAACTACTTCAGGTAATAAACATAATAAAACCACAAAAGCTAGTAAACTTACAGTAAGCTCTGGCTGTCGAAGTTCCCCGCGCGTACGTTATCATTCCGTAAAAAGTTGATTTCGTTATTTGCACTAAAATCTGCTTCTCTACACGTATATCTAATGCACACGCGAGTTTTTCACTACACTAATGTTACATAGACACTCACTCGAGAGAGAGCTTTGACTAGTTTTGTCGTGTGAAATTCAACGCGAAATGTTACATACAGACAGTGTTAACGTTACGTTACGTTAAAGTTTGTGTAGAGACTGGTGTTATAGTAGGCTGGCGGTTAGCGGCCGGCGGCACAGAGGCGTCAGCGCAGGCTTCGCGAATGGAAAGTTCATCGAACGAGTTGTTCGAGCGCAAGGCACTACTCGTCACATGAGAAAACGTCTTTCCGAACACATGCTCAGCGGTTAGGCATAAAGCCTCCAGAAAAATTACTAAATAGTTAGCGGTATTTTAATGTCATTGTTGATGGCAATGTGCTAGTTTATTAACATTTTTATCTAAATATGTGGTTTAGGTAGTCTTTAATTAAACATTTAATTAAACTCATAACTATTATTACTGTGCAATATTTATGATCCAATTTCAGATTGGACCCTTTTCTTCTAACCTGAGGATCCAATTATGATATTATGTAGGCAGATATAATATCTATTATTCTGTTTTAGCAATTAGAACTTCACACGAGTTAGAAAGTGACAAAGAATTTTAATTAATTAATGATTTATGTTTATGTTTATAGAATGTTAAAGAATGTTAATAAATGTTAAATGTTAAACAGATAAATGAAAACTATTATGTTAATCCGTCCCCAATGGGTCCAGTCTCATCCAGTCCGTCCAGTTTTCATCCCGGCCAATGGAGTAGTTAGCTAGGAAAGAAACTCAACCTAAGCCAAACTATTAATTTCAGTACCTACCTATGTAACTTTTGTGTAATAGTGAATCAGTGCAAGTACCAAGCGATGATTCGAGGTAATTATAGGGGCTTAGTATCATTTGACCTAAACATCATTAGCCCAATATCTTATAATAATATAGTTATCCTAAGGTTAGAAATTTTGGACCCCACGGGTTCCAGATCTTCTGTGGCCTGTGGGGTCGAAAAGTTACTAATACGTTACGCGGCCTGTATCATTTAAAAAAATACTGCATACATATACTAAGAAATTGCTTGTTCAGTCACTTGTTTTACCCATACCTACTTGATTACGCTGATATTTGCTACTCTGATGTTAGCCAAGTTCTTGGATTGTCTTAATTGCATACGTTTCATATAGGGGAATTGTGCTTAAGATGACATACATTTTGTTTTGAGGCAAATATTTGAAAATTCAAAGGTTATAAAAAATAAATGTAAGGCTACACATTTAAAACGTTTATTTACGACGCACAAAAATTAATCTTGACGCTACAGAAAACTTAATAATTGAAATAAAATAAAAAAACACCAATCATGTCCATGTGGGTAAGATGACACACGTCAGTCTAAGTTGACATACCTAATTATCGGTGCACATTTCACATTTGAAAACCTTAGTTCTTGGTGCAACGCCAGCACATGGAGTGTGGCACCATCGCTTACATAATTGGCAACATATCCAATGCTTTCCTGGCTTCGATTTGCTATGTAATTCGTTACAATAAAGGCATGCAGCATCGGAGTCATCAACATCATCAGCGTCCTGATTAAAATCTTCCATAGATCCGGCCATCTGAGTCATCCTGAAGGATAGTACGCTTCACCTGCTTTCGAGCTCTAACGCTCTTGCGATTTTCCTTCTCTTTTTTATTTTGGACTTGGGCTTTAACTTCGTCCATAAAAGGAGTGCCTGTCAGAACCTGAGAGCCAGTGATTTTCCTCTTCATGCTTCTTGCTTGCCCCGTAGACACTGATTTCGGAAATGGAGAAATTTCATTTAGTATCTCCTGGGTGGTAGACTATCCAGCAATGGCTTGGCAATCACGCTGAACTGGACCGACTGATGTAGGATCTTTAGTGCTCTTTGAGAAAGAAGGTCCACCAACGACTTGGCTAGCACGCTGAACTAGATCGACTGTTGCAGGATCTATCGTATCAATCAAACAATAACAATGTTAACTATCAAATAAATACTATAAGAAAACTTAAATAATAAAATCTACTCAAACAAAGACTTAAAATTATTGTCGCATCGGTCGTCCCGAACAAAAATAAAACAGGATTTTAAAGTATTCATAAACGCAAGAACTTCAGGGTAAGATGACATACTATGTCATCTTAAGCCGACCGTTGCTATGTCATCTTACCCTACGAGGTAAAAAATATTTGCCACCTTTTGTGACTTAAAAACTTTAAAGTTACTTTAATTATTCTTCAATATTCATAACCCACATTAACCACAGTTCATATCAAAGTAGTCAAACACAACTAAAAACTTACCTGAACATATTTATTGGCAGAAACACTTTCAACAAAATAATATTTTCGAGTGACGAAATCAAAACAATCCACACCACATCCAAACAACGCAAGCGGTCGCTCACAAAAGTTTTGAGTGGTGACGCCATCTGTGAGCCGATGTGTGATCGTCGTTTAGGCGTTTGTGGCGCGTATATTTGAACGGATATAGGCACTATGTCATCTTACCTGAGTATGTCATCTTAAGCACAATTCCCCTATGGGTTGCGTAAGTACAACCATATTTCTCCTTATCGTTCTCAGCTTAAATGGCTACCAATTCGACAACGTACACACTATAGAATTTTATGTTTATTATTTTGTATTTTATACGATCTATTTGTCCTCGGTTAAATGTAAATTTCAGTTTCTAGGAAGTACATACTCATGATTTTCACCTTCGATTGGATGAAAACTCCTCTTTGCTTGTCTCCTCTTTCCGTACTGACTTTACATCCCATTCTTTCGTCATTCAGGCTACAAAACTCTGGAAAGCGCTTCCTGCTGACATTAGAAAAGCTAACAAGCATTTGTTCAAAATGTTGCTCCGCGATCTTTTCAACAATACCATAATACTTTTGTTCTCTTTCTATTATTTTGTATTTTATACGATCTTAGTATCATTACGTTCTCTTTTGTATTTTCTATTTCTCATCTCTTTTTTACTACGCTTTGCAACTATTTCCGTATTATAACAAAGGTTTTTATTATATATATTCATATATAGGTATGTATTTAAGTAAATATTTATAGATATGTATGTAGGTACCTACCTACCCAGCGATATATCTATATCCCACGTCCTAAGGAAACAATTAGGTAATTCTTTTTGTAGAGCATCTTACCGGTAATCCGTCATTGACTGTCGCCTGGCATGAGACCTTTGATTTACGTATAATAGCTATATATTATACAATATACCGACAATTTATTATTGAATAGTTATTTACATAATTCAAAACAGCTATTATCTCCTACATCTCTTACGATAAAATTAGGTACCTCCGTGTAGGTACTGTTCCTACTTACTTATTTACAAAGAGTTGTTAGTAATGCTGAAATAAAATGGATTTAATGAGTTGGCTGATTGTTTTATTACCTATCAAATGGTCTTTGTTTTCTTTTGGAAGAAGAATTAGCTAACTAAAAATTATTGAAACTTTATATTTCAACTTAATTAAGTACCTACAGATGGCGCTGCATGTAGAATTTATAAGACTAGACGGCACGGACGTGTGTATTTGTTGATTCTTATGTATGAAATATATATCATTAAAACATAATAGTCGTTAAAATAAAATTAATTCCTAATTTTATTGATAATTGTTATTTTTCAATATTTGCCGGTTTTCCTTAAATACCATAAACAAAAGTGATAAGATGAAACTAACGTCCGTGTTGTCGGATCATCAAATTCAATCGGTCTCTCGTTCGGTGTGACAGAACGTGAACTTGAAAGCCAATCGTGACTTTCAATTCGTAAGAAATAAACGAAAATTTCTATTACTCAAATAAAATAAGTGGTCATATAAGTTAGCAAACGATGCCTAAGTTTTCCGGTGAGTTTTTAAATCGTTCGGACAACGGAAATTACTTCGTGTAATTGTCTAATTTCTGCTGTGTAGGCTTTGTTTAGGTTATAATTCGGTGTACAAATGTCAGTGAATATTTGATTATCTTTTCCTATTTTGCTTTTATTATTCTGATATTTTCTTTAAATACTTTGTTGTTAACAAAAAACCGTGACTTCTTAATAATAAACGTATAAATAATTTTGTTGTGTCATGTCACTATGTTAAAAGCTGACAAATATAGAAGGCCGGTTATGTTTATGTTTTATTCTAGAACTTTTGTTTAATGTTCCTTCAACTTATAACAGTGTCGATCTTGACGAGAGAAGAGATAAGTCAGCATTTTCGACTTCTTTTCTCCTATATCTAAAATTGGCTATTTATTTCATCAGTAAAGGTAAAATGGGGCAAGGAGTTGTATCCGGGCGTGGAGGTGAACACGGATGATGAGCCCGAGGTGTTCAAGGCGCAGATCTTCGCGCTGACGGGTGTACAGCCGGAGAGACAAAAGGTGGTCTGTAAAGGGGTCACACTCAGGGATGATGCTTGGGGAAACTTCAAGTTATCCAATGTAAGTATTTGTCTATAGTCCTTATTATATGTGTAAATAATAAAAGTATTGCATATAGTACTAGCTTCTTCCTGCGACTTCTCTTGTGTGGACTAAGCAGCTGTAGTTGTTAACACCTGTAAGCATCTACATGATGGATTTCACAGCTGTAAATCCATCCAGTAGCTTTTGAGTAATTCTATTAAGTATTTTTTTTTTATTTTCCTATATAAATCACTTCCTTGTGTCATACGAAGATCACACACCAGTTTTTCATCTGGATACTTTTAGCTATTCTTTTGTGAAAACCTGATCAAAATCCATTCAGTAGTTTTTTATTTGATGCTCAAACAGACAGCCAAAATTTTTAAAAACTATTGGTTTTTGTAGCTTTGGTTTCCAAAGAGCCATCCTATTCATGTACAGACAACCCTTTTACTGTTATATGTATAGATTATGAACAATTATGTCAATTATGAACTATCCAAAGGTAATAATGTACATGTCAAAATAATATATGTTATATCAAATATATGTTACCCAATTTGCCAATGAACTACCTATTAAGCTGCAGGAAAAATATATGAATGATCACAAAATAGAACTTTTATTAAAACAACATTTTTTAACAATAAGTAGGATAGAAAGTTAAGGAATGGCTTCAGTACTACAGTGAATGGGTAGTGTCCCAAAAAAATTCAACATGTGCCAACACACACCATTATTTCAAACGAAAGCTTTTGTTTCATAGATCTATAATACATTTTCAAACTAAATTATTAAGTATTTAAATTTATACTAACTTCCATATTTTATTTAATAATACTAATATAATTAATGTTTTCCATTTTTTCAGAATGCTCTGGTGCTAGTGATGGGCAGTAAAGAGGAAGATGTGCCATCGGCACCAGTGGAACAAACAAGATTTGTTGAGGACATGAATGAGGCAGAGCTTGCTACTGCTGTATGTATTTTACTGTGCCTGTTCTTATTAATCTCTACAAGAAAAATATGTTCAACTTATATATTAGCCCTCATAGATAGAATCAGTGAACTAGCAAAATTTATCAATAAATAATCAATAAAGCCATATTTTACTATTTACTTAAATGTTACAGTTACTGATATATTAATGTAACCTACACAACACGCATTTGATGGAGTGGGCCCAGTGCGGGTTCGTCCAGATTCTATTAATTCTCGAGCATGCAGGTTTTACTCTCAACATTTCCTTGAGGCCATATTGATAATTTAGAAGGCCATATTTGACTAGAAATTCAGTGGTACAGACCAAGGTTTTGGATTTGAAAAGTTAAATTATTTACTATCATTAATAAAGATGAATGATAGTCAATAATAAATGCACTAACCTTGATACATATTAATCAGTTACAAACAATGTGCTTTTTCTTCAGATGGATCTCCCCGAGGGTCTCATCAATTTAGGCAACACTTGCTACATGAATGCTACGGTCCAGTGCCTCAAGACTGTGCCAGAGTTAAAGAATGCTCTACTCGACTACAATAAGGGTAAGTTCACCTGTAAAATGCATATGTGGATCAAATTTATTAAAATATTAGGTATATTATTTTAGAAACATTTGTTATGTCACAATTAAGTGCACTGGAAATATGTACAATATTTTGATATCTTTATAAGATTGTTTGCTGTAATACATTTGCAAAGAGAACTCAATTGACTAACTTCTCTTATTTTCTCTTCGAAGAAAGCAAACCTGGACAGTCTCAATCTGAATGTAAGTATAATTAGATACATAATGGAATGTAAGACAGTACATCTCTAATAAACTTTACTTTTTATTTAACACTATGTAACCTATGATAGGAAGTATTTTGTTGCAATGTCATTGAATATAATTAATCAAATCATACTCTGAACAATATAGCATCAAAAATTTTAAGTTTATTAAATTTGTTATTAAAAATGAAAATGTAAGCAGAAATTTATATAGCCATTTAGCTTCAATCCTGCCAGTTGTTGGGGACCTTTATGATGTTTTATTTTGATGTGCTGATATCCACAGGTTTTTAAATGACTTCTATAAGTCTTTAACTTGATTTTCTTGTCATAGACAGTTTGCATAATGCGGCAAAGGCCAGCATGAAGGTAGCATAATGCGCTAAAGGCCAGTATGAAGTAAGCATAATGTGGCAAAGGCCAGTATGAAGTTTGCATAGTGCAATTGATACATTCTAGACCAGAAAAATATAATTTGTTGATTTTGCTAATGTTATATTTAGTTAGACCTTCATACGTCGCTACCTATTGCTTATGGAGGTACTGAATATTTAGTCACTACGTTTAAAATATGCACCTGTGTGTATAGAGACGAGAATATCTGAAACTGCAAACAACTGGCCCCCCGGTCGCGCGACAGTGCTACACTTAAGTGTACAACTCCTTTAAAATTATTTGTCGCCTCGTTATGGATCGCCTGTAAACCCAACGCCAAATAAGCACTGGGTATTTTCGTTTGATTCAGCTACCAGCGGCGGTACAGTGGGAGAACTAACGTCCGCACTCAGCGAGACAATGTCAGCTTTGGAAGGGGGCGGTGCAGGGGCTTGTGCCGGGGCCGCAGCGCGGTTGTTACGGGCGTTACACGCGGCCGCGCCTCGGTTCGCGGAGCGCGCCGCTGGCGGAGGACTAGCGCAACAAGACGCTTCCGAGTGCTGGACAGAGATTGTGAGGGCTTTGCAGCAGAGGTTACCCGCTGCTCCTACAACTATCTCTAATGACAGGTTAGATGACGTTAATCTATACTAAATGAACTCACTGACCCATTTGGCCAGTGTGCCATTTTAAGGCCATACAACCCTCTTGTACAGAATAATGTGCACGAGGAGGCCCATGGACATAAAACGATTATGTGGAAATATTAATAATACTAACACATTACATTAGTTAATAAGGTTTTAGCTGTGGTTTTAGGTTTTAGGTGTGAGCTGTCAGTTTAAAAACATCAAAATATATCCCAAATAAGTGAGAAGGTCGCCTATAATTATTATATTCTGTCATTTAAATATATGTGCACATGTAATAATTATTTGTATACAATGAAGAGTATTTATTATTATTATTATTATAAATAGACAAATGCATCACTGTGGTTACATTGTAATATTAGTTTACAAAAACAAGCATTTTAGCTATTTTAGCTGACCTGATATCACCTTACTTTCTATGGCAGCCTGTTAACTTGTACATACAAGTTAACATGTACATACAACATACAAGTACATACAACGTACATGTTGTACATACAAGGCTGCTATACACATGTACTTATTTTTGTCTATAGGTCGTCTGTGATAGAGCAGTACTTTGGCGGCACGCTGGACGTGGAGCTGGTGTGTTCGGAGGCGGACGAGCCGCCGTCTCGCAGCACCGACTCCTTCCTGCAGCTCTCCTGCTTCATCTCGCAGGACGTCAAGTACCTGCAGTCGGGGCTCAGATCGGTGAGTGCACTACATAGACACACTATACACAAACGGACACGCACTTCTGCGTACATATACAATATTGTATACATTGTGCACCTTATTGTTTGTTACAGAAAATGTCAGAGCAGATCACAAAAATGTCGCAGACCCTGGGGAGGGACGCAGTTTACACAAAAACCGTAAGAACGCCCATTTTCAAATTTGGTCCCTTGAAAATTAACATTAATTAAATTTTTGTAATTCTTAACTATTAAATATTAGCCTAAGTTTTCCCTGTTTGATTATAGATTATTTATTTATTATTATTAATATTTTTGTATTAGGCTAGCAGCTTTCGCTGATGCACCCATATCAGTACACTTTTGCTGCCTTCTTTCTGTGTAATCAGTTTTTGAATTTTATCACTCCTACTTTAACTGTCTTGTGTGGTAAGTTATACCATGGTTGATCACTATTTCATAGATTTTCTTATTACATAATTTATAACTTATTTTTATAATTACAGTTTTGTATTATGAGTCCAGTAAGAACGGTGATAGCCTAGGTCACATTCGTCTGATTGTGAGTTGAAATCCCTGATCAGTAACACTCGAGTTTCTACTTAACTACGGATTTTTAAAACCACCTTGGCAGTGATGGAAAACATCGTGAGGAAACCCGCATGTACCAGAAATAAAAAAAAATCTTGTGATTCACCAATCTGCACTGAACTCGCGTGGTGAATTAAGGTCCCAAATCCCCCCAGGGATGTACTACAGTGGGCGAGGCTCGTGCTCTACAGTGGGACGTTATAGGCTGGTACAAAAAAATATATAATTCTAGTGCAAAATCAGCCGCCTGCCCGCGTACCTAACGGTGCAGTTCGTGCGGTTCTACTACAAGGAGAAGGAGTCGATCAACGCCAAAATCCTGAAGGACGTCAAGTTCCCGCTCGACCTGGACGTGTACGAACTGTGCTCGCCCGAGCTGCAGGAGAGACTCGCACCTATGAGGGCCAAGTTTAAGGTAAAATGCACTTTATTAAAAGTTTAAACTTATTAAAGTTTTCATTTTCAAAGGGACCATTGAATTTCGATTATGGGTTTAAATATTTTTTATTCTGTTTTTATATTAATTTTAAATCTCTGAGCACGCATTTCTTCCTTTAAGAAATGGTCCATGATGAGAAAAGAAAGTGGTCAAATGGTTCCTCATGTCTAAAAGGTTGGGAATCACTGGATAAAGCCTAGTCCAGATGACCCGATTTGATTGATAATTTACTCGAATTGTCAATCAAATTGCATGAAGTAGAGTGCAGTTGGCGATAAATTCAAATTGGTGGTCGCCCGATCAAAACGAGCCCGAGTCGCCCAATCAAATTGATGCCGTATAATAGTGATTAACAATTTTCGGCGAAATATTGGTAAATTTTGAGAGAAACTGCGTCATGCATAATTGTGTCTTGCTTCGTAATATATGCTTTACAAGGTCTAATAACTCGAGAAACCTAATTTCATAAAATTGTAAAATTCATCGGCTTCTAACTCTTGTAAGAGCCATATGGCTTAGTTTTTCTTTTGTAAGAGCCACTTTTTTGTCCAGATTCTTCTTTCTTCCTCGTTAATATTAATCCTAAGCCCCAAAACTAGGCGCTATGTTTCATTTTTTGGGTAAAATTGGAAGCATACCTGCCGTCCGTACCTCTAAGCTCGAAAATTAAAATGAGATTGGGCGCCGTGTGGATGGCCGATTTGATTCAATTTCAATTGAACTAGACGTCTGGAGACCCAGTCTGACTAACACTCAATTCAGTTGGCCATCATAACAGTGTCATCTGGACTAGGCTTTAGAAGAGAGAAATATTAATGAGGTCATATGGTTTGCTGAGGAAGAAATAGAACTTACTATAAATCGATAAATAAGTTAGAAGTTTTACTAACTAGTAAGCATTCAGTCACAAGGTGAATTCATGTTTTGTCAATTATACAAATACGGATTGGGATTCAACAGGCTCAAAAATATGCTTCACTAAAATTGGTGAAATTTTTGAGCTTGCGTTTGCGTTACTAATTACTGGATTCTTAATTCGGTATGGAATGTCAAAAATGCCATTTATTAAATATTTTTTTACATATATTTCTTGTTGACTGAATAACTCCGTGGACGACTCCTGGAGTTCTGGCAGACTGCCGGTTAAGAACCACTGTACTAACACATATAATATTTCATTTTTGCAAACGCTTATGATGCTCATTATTGACCACAATATCCATTCACTGAACATCTCTTCTCAATTTTGAACATATTTTGAATAATTGCATTAGATTTATTTGGCGTTAGTTTAAGAGCAATAAATACTGAAGAAATAAATTCATTGCACTTTTAAAATTGCAGGAATTAGATGATGCTTCTGTGGAATCATCTTTAATTTCAAAGAACAAAAGCCACGGCGATAGCAAAAGAGACAGCAAAAAGAAGAGGATTTTGCCGTACTGGTTTGAAAATGGTATTTATAAACTTTTATTATAGGTACTCTTTAAAAGGTAAACATAAAAGATAATAATAGCACATACAGATGTTTCTGTAATTTTCATTTATTTTCGTACACTTAAACAACAAAGTTTCTGATTGCTACACTCGACTGCTGACTTTCTGATTGCTACACTCGACTGCTGACTTTCTGATTGTTACACTCGACTGCTGACTTTCTGATTGCTACACTCGACTGCTGACTTTCTGATTGTTACACTCGACTGCTGACTTTCTGATTGTTACACCATAAAAATGTGTGTTTATTTTTTGACAATATAAAGTTCTAAATATAGTAATGTAATGTAAAATGTAAGTAATGTAAATATAGAGAGTTTGCTTGCGTTTGAGTGTGTGTGCGTATGCGACACACTATACAAGTTCCATTGCTTTATTTTCTCGATGACAGCTGACACACAGTGGTCGATATAACTTTGTTCTAGCGTCAACGCCTAAAACTCCGAACAAAAATTAGGCACCAAGACGTCATATTTCATTAACAAGGTCACGTCAGCCAGAAAGCAATTTTAGGGATGTAGTTATCGATAAACGTAACACGATAACAGATCCAATATTTTTTTACAAAATGTAAGAAACTAAACTACTGCCGGATACTTTTGTACAAATTTATTAACTAATATTATATTTCATTACAAGATGTTACACGTGTTAATTCTTGATTGATAATGCCAACTTCTTTAAAATTTTCGAAGCTGTTGTAAAATAAGTAGGTATAGGTAGGTACTCGACAATGAAACGAAATAATTATAATGACAGGTAATCTTTATTTATTTATTTTAATCAAAATCTGATGAATCGTCACTGTCACTCGATGAGCTCTCCCCAACATTTATTATAAGTTCCTGTACTTCTATATTATCGAATGCCACATGAATTTCCCAATCCGACGCTATAATGTTTTGGGTTCTTCTCACAATTTTTTCCCAGTTTTCGGCAATTACTTCCGCACATGCATTTTTTAATAAATCTAACATCTTGTTTGCCGTAAAAGGGGGATGGGTATTGTTTCGAGCGGCGTGTCCTTTGATTTGTGCCCATATTAGTTCTATAGCATTGTACTGGCAATGATACGGCGGAAGTCGAAGAACCCAATGACCACATTCGGCAGCTATTTCGTCGATAACATATCTTTTAGGGTGGCTTTTATTCGATTTTAAAATATTCACTAATTGTACTTTTAATAAACTATTATCCACATTTTCGCCATGACGTTGGAGCCAGTCAATTATCTCTTGTTTTTTATTGGCCTGCGTCGGCATTTTATCAATTTGTCTGGAGTGATATGTAGCGTTGTCCATAATAATTATCGACGGTTCTTCCAGAGATTGCACCATTTCTTTAAACCATCCTTCGTAAATCTCCGCGTTCATTTCTTCGTGGTAGTCCACTGTTTTCTTGGATTTAAAGGCCAGTAAAGCATCTGACATGAATCCTTTCGTAGACCCTGCATGGCATATGATGAGGCGTTCACCTTTTCCCATTGGCACTGAACTAGTGGAAGCGACGGTGTCGTCAGTCCAGTTCTTAGATACTGTGTGGTTTGCATTTAACCAAGTCTCGTCAGTGAAAATAACATTTGACCAATCTGATATCTTTTTGGCTTCGCTCAAAAATTCGCAGCGAGCCATAGCAACGTCGTGACGCTCCATCTGTATTTTACGTTTGTCCGATTTTTTATAACAAAATCCAATTTCTTTCAAAACCAAGCTTAATGACGATTTTTGGCCATGGAACAAACCACATTCACGTAAAGAAACAACAAGTTTTTTAAGTGTTGGAATTTCTTTGCGCAAGTAATAGTCATATATATGACGGCGAATAGCGTCAGCGTCGAAGTTGTCAACCGATGTCACACGACGTGGTTGGCGTTTTTCCTTCGACGTACGAAGCTTATTTTCCTGCATGCCGCTTGTACCGTAAGCTTCGGTAGTAATTTTTGAAACAGTAGGTCCACTAATTCCTAATGCGGCCGCAACACGCTCTCGCACTTGCGACAGTGGTAATAGCGGGCCACCATTTTGATACTCTGCTTCAAAGTAATTACGAACCTTGATCACCAGTTCTCTCGCCTGCCTTTTCAGAACAGATCCTTTCGGCATTTTGATATTTGACAGCTGGGCAGCAATCAACACGGAGGAACACAAAATACACAACGTAACGTATGGATAATGTGAAAAAACTCAGCGAACAGAAATGTAGTGACTAGCACGACCGTCTTGTTGCGAGTGACAGATTAAAAAAAACACAAAATGGCGGTGGGCCATTGAGTGTTCCCACCTTGAAAAAATATATTTGAATGTTTTTGTTGTATTTGTCTTTGTTCAAAATATAATAAATATATGCGATCGATATCATTACTTATTTGGTCACACAACACTACAACTATCAAATTAGAACTGTCATCGAGAAAATAAACAAATGGAAATACTATAGTGGTGCTTTGCCCTGAGTATTGGCTGTTGTCGTGTGCCCAGACATCGGCAGCAACAACAGTGGCTACTACAGGCTGCAGGCGGTGTTGACGCACCGCGGACGCTCGTCGTCCTCCGGCCACTATGTGGCGTGGGTCTCCCGCGGCGACTCGTGGCTGCGATGCGACGACGACGCCGTTTCGTCGGTTAGCGAGGACGAGGTGCTAAAGCTCAGCGGTGGCGGTGAGTCAAACGTTATAGCAGTAACTAACTGTAGCAGCGAAGCTCACACAATGTGATCCTGAAAACTGTCAGTTTTTCATACTAGGAAGGTTAAAACTATTTGTGGCAGCCATTAGACAGCTGACATTCTACATTAATTCTATTTACTCTACAACATTTAGACACACGATTTTCTTACCTCACATACTCACTTTTTTATTTCATATCAATAAGTAAACTTTCTGATTATTACACTTCAACAGCAGACTTTGTGATTGATTGCTGCACTTAGCTGACTTTCTGACTGCTACACTCAAACGGTAAAGTCTTTGAATCTTACATTTAGACAACAATATTTCTAACTGCTACTCTTAGTTGATTTTTTGACTGTTGCACTTGGATAACTGGTTTTGTGTTTGCTACACTTAAACAGCTGTCTTATTCCCACACTTGGTTACACACGACTGCTGGTTACAACCACTATACTGTCTTAATTCCTGTCCACCCACCGTGTACAAGATTTAACAAATAATAAGATTTGTAACAGTCAAATAAACAGCTCATAAAACAGCCTTTATAACATTAATACAGGTGACTGGCATTGCGCTTACCTCCTTCTCTATGGACCACGTATATTGGAACTGCCTGAGGAGGAACCCGAGGAAGAACCCATGGTGACGGATGTGACCCAAGACCCGGCTGGAGACCCACCCACAGCACTTGCGTAAATACGAAGACTGGAGGTGTTACACGTGGATACAATGATGTTTAGGGCACGATTAGGATGAAGGATGTTGTAACTGAACATGTGATTACCCGCGAGGTAACTTTTTGTAATTTTAAACGAAAATTATTGGCTACTTTATATAGTAACTAGCCGTTGCTCGTGGCTTCGCTATTTAATTGTGATTTCATACAAAATTTGGCACTATACAACATGGCACTGAAATAATGCAAAAGCTGAAAATTTGTTCTTCAATATTGATCTATCGGTCTACCAACAATTATACCAGATTTTTTATTAATTTATAGTACAAATATAGGATACATTTATTGTACGCGCGTCGCCCGAGCCGCGAGCGCGCGCGCCGCCGCCGCGCCCGGCCTCACTAATGAGCGCTACGAACGTTTTAGTTAGGAACAAAACCTTACATGTTTTGTAACTTTCAATTTACTCCTTAAAATAATTTTATTTTCCGCTAGAGCGCTCTTATATATTTTAAATTCGTTGACATATTTCAGGTTTTACGTTATTTCGGTGACATTTTGTATAAAGTCCTGCGAAAATAGTGCGAAATATTCTAGTAAGTCATTTTGTGGGTTGTAGTGATAATATTTAAAAAAAGAATAAGATTATACATTAATTTAACAGTCCACAGCTTGTAAAAGTGGGATGGAGAATTATAATTAACATCAAACCATTAACTGATTAAAAGTTCAATTTACTAAGTACCTATAAGTAGGTATGAAATACGAGTTTAGAAGCGCGTTCAAAGGTCAAAATCCTAAGTATAATTATTTTTTTAATCATTAATTATTGTTAACTAGCTGAGCCGACAGACGTCGTCCTGTTCAAATTTCAATAATACAATAATTTCAATAAGTTCATACAAAAATCCCATAGAAAAAAGCACTTTCAGTTTTTCCCGAATTTCCCAATTTTCCGGGCAACTTTTCCAATTTTTCTTTCCCTAAAAACCTTATTCGGACTATTACGAACATTTAAAAAAAAAAATAGCCAAATCGGTCGAGCCGTTCTCAAGTAATGCGCTTACCAACGAACAGCATCTAATTGTTATTTATATAGATAGTTTTAGTCAAGTGATTGACATATTAAAATATTCTACACAATTTTTGTAGGACCTTATGTTTTAAGTCTCTGACACATGTTTGAACAATACGTACGATACATATTTAATGATTTGTGTTAAATAATTTTGATACGAAGTTTCAAGTTAACAAAAATTGACCATCAAATAATGTATTTCCACAAAAAGTTCGAACTTCTGTTAGAAAAAAATTGACTATTTATTAGTTCATACCTCTTGTAATCGTCACTTTTTTGTAATTTTATACATATTTTTTACAAAATATGCCACAATCCTACTGTACTGTACTGAAAATCGGATCTTAAATGTAAAGGATGATGGGAAAATATGTCTGGATATTGTGCCAACCCACCAACAAGCATCAAATTAGTGACAACGTATTTGTTGTGATCTACTGTAGGCGTTGTAGGCAATTAAAAAGATTTTAACAGGTGATTTTGGAAAAGAAAAACAGTTTATATCATAGTTCATCCACGAGTTTGACATTAACTGCCTTAACGTTAAAAGATCTACGAAAAAAAAGCTGTCATTTGAGGTACATCATTTAAGGCATTAAACTCGCCTTTTGTATTTGTACAATAATGTGCAATGAAGTGTATACATAAATAAATCTATATCTCAATAATGTGGATACATGTCAATTTTTTTTGAGGTATTTACCTATCGTCCTTTACCTTTTAAAATATGTACAAAAAGGCGGACTTTAAGTAGTTACACTAGTAATGCTACATCTCGTAAGATGTTAGACTTATTATTAAATAAGTTTTATATTCCAATACATTTACAATGTTCTTTACAACGTTCTTCATTTCGAACGCCACTGTTCCCTCTTACGCATAGTTTCTATGATCAATATTAATATTATGTATAATTTCAGTGTGAGACTAAGGGACCTTATTCTTATTTCCCAGATATAGTGATTTAGTAAATTGTTAAAAACGAGTTATTTACCGCTGTCTTCTATTTCTGATTAGGCCTTTTTTTTAAATATAAATATTTTGGTCGGAATAGAAGTATTGTTGTTTTAATACAATAATGTTGTGGCTCATTCCCACTGGGACGATTGCGACTAATCTATACTAATATAATAAAGAGGTAAAATTGTGTGTTTGTATGTTATGGGTAATCTCTGGAACTACTGAACCGATTTCATAAAATCTTTCACAAATAGGTGGCTACGTTTTCCATGTCTAATATAGGCTTTAGAATTTTATTTTATTTTGAAATTTTGAAAAAGAAAAACTTATAAACCGAAGCCAAGCGAGGGCGGGTCGCTAGTTAGCTAATAATTCTATGTGCGATTACATCTTAATTACGTAAAATAATTCTAGAGATTCACCATTACACCGTGTAGTTAACGGTGGATCGACTAGTTCTGGTTTTTGGCGGCTAATTTCGACTGATTAGTGACTAATTTTGGTAGTAATCGGATCTTAGCTGTGTAAAATTGTTCTTGACGTCCAGCGGTGTCCATCCGGTGCAGGAACACCGAAACCCTTATAACTTTTAATTGGCAAATTAAGAGTTGTGATTTTTGGCGACAAATTTCAACTAATTATCGACTTTTCCCCTCACTAGTCAGAATTCAAACCTATCACTATATCCCAGCCAAAATAATAGGCAAATATATTTTGTTAATTAGCTGTGCCCAGCACGCGTTCCAATACGTTAGTTTCTTTCTGTCAGAAACTTTCGCGGCCACGAGCACAACAACACCAGTTTCATCAAAATCGGACGAATGGTTTAGGAGCGCATAGAAGACGAACAAACAAACATTATTTTTCATATATTATAGATTAAGAAAAAAATAATCTAATTAAGGTTTTTCTTAAAACAACGAAATTTTTGGTTAGAAAATCCTAACTAAAGTTTAATAAATCCATGTCAACAATAAGGTCCCTTTACTCAGATAACGTCACATGTTGGCCAAATTTGAGTTATTTACATAATATTGCTACATATTATTATTATTTCTTTGGTACGTAACGCATTCACTAACCGAGCATCCGCACAATTACAATCTTGTTTTGCGTTCGTTAACGAGTTATTATAGTGACTTTAAAGTTCACATTCATCGCTCTAACTGAAAATATAAGTTTGTTCTACAACGTTATATTTCCGAGTTGAATACGTTGATATAATGAGCTGTTCGAACGTTCCATTGGGCACTACTATAAAGCCGAATTTTACAATTTCAAGATCTGTCATGTTTCCACAAATGTTTTTTTTACAAGATCCATAATATACTTAATTGTGACAGAAAATCAACAGCACATCAAACTGTATAAATCAACATTTTACATTACGTAATCTAACGCGTATAAACTTTAACGCCTCCTTAAGGCTCGCGTATATTAATTACAGCGGGCCGCACCGTAGCGCAATAACATTGCAAAAATTTTCCTGAATTATTTTCATACATTTTGTATAAACCGTCGCACAATTGAGGCGGGCGCCATCGCGCCGCAGCGCGCCGCCGGATCGCTCGCCAGCCCCATTTATACGTATGTTATACGCTGCGACACGGCCCGCCTCAATGTACGATGCGCGGGCTAAATAGATGGACGACATCTGAGAATTATTTGCTGTGCCACGTGAGGAATTGAAACTGCTAAACGTTCTTCTGGGCTACCAGGCAAAATTTAAAGCAGTTCACAATATTGCTTTTCATTCTTAACTCTTCATTTAACATAAGTTGAAATATATATACATAGTTTTTCGTATGTGCTCTCCATTGCAACTATATGGACGCAAACAATGTAACCAGCCTACTTAAATTATTATTTGTTTGAGCTGCGGCGCCCCGCGTCTGTAACGTGCTTCGACGCAGTGTTGCAGCGCGGCGCGGCTATAATGTGCGCGAGCCTTTAGAACCAAACGGAGGCATGTACAAAAATTGATCGTTGTAATATCTATTTTAATTGTATTTAATATATCTAGTTTTAGCTCGTATTCAAACGGTTTTTTTTCTCTTATGCCATTTTGACACATTCGTCATTTTGTCGCATAGGATATGTCATTTAATTAAATTAATTTGTGTACCAAAATATGTTCTGAATTTTGAAAAATACTTTAATTAGTTCTTAGGCGTCGTTAATGTCCTACTGCAATGCCTTGAAACCGGTTTCAAATGTATCGATATTTATTTATTTAAATATCCCAACCGGGATCTACTATTTCTTTTCCAAACAAACGTAAATAGAAAAGTTACAAATAGAAATGCAATACTTATGTATTTACAAAGTCCAATTTAATTTCAAGCCCTTTTCTAACTGGTTAGTTTCAATACGAGGTTTTTTTTCGTCGCCAAAACAAACGAATGTTTCATGGCTTTGCTCACAATCTCAAGTACATGTGAGTTAAGGTATTGTTACTCATTTATCACCACTTGTATCTCAAGCCCACTAAGCCTTGGATCTGTATAATTTTGACGCGCACTTGGCGACATTGCGCATCTTCAATAGTTTATTTTGTAATAACACGCATGTTATCAATATAAGTTTTAAATATTAAATATTTTTGCTACTGATACGTCGGCATCGATAAAATAAACACAAGATACACAGTTCCTAATAAAAAAGTGTTGCCAAAGTTGGTATAACATGTGCATTAAACTTTCAACTGTAGCAGCACAAACATAAGATTCACTCTTAAACAGTTCGTTTTGCAATTAGGTACTCGGTACTGACAGTATGCAGGTACCTGTACAATAAAGATATTTTTATCTGTTTGGAAAATGTGGAGAACAATAGCAATATGAGCAACCGCCAGAGATTCGCTCACGTTAGTGTAGGTTTGACGCCACAGACTGTCCGTCGCTGCGTGCTTGAAGTAGGCGCTAAGCACCTTCTCACGCTCCTTGAGTGTTCTGAGCCGTGTCGCTACTAAGTCGTTACAAGACACCAAAATTTTTATTTGCGCTATAACCAATTGTAAAAATTCGTCAAAAATGGTTAACCGAGTTCCCTTGGGAGATGTTTCGTTACATCGGTGAGTGGTTTCCCATCACTAAAATTGACACGCTTGGTTTCCACGCAATTTCGCGAATTTGCGTTGCTTTTTTTCGACTCCCTTAACATTGTACTTGACCTTAGACCTTTAAACGACTTTGTATTGATACAGAACAAAACCCATAAGCGGAGAAATGAGAAAACAGTAAACTACACTTCTCTGCGTATATATTTCTGTTCTGTGTCAATCAATAGTGAATGATAAGTGCGCCAAACTATTACATGGCTCACTTTCTGTCATCATTACTTTAGTGGCGCACTGTGCTATCTTGTATTTGTTTTATTGAAGTACGTATTTATTCATGTCGATGGCAAGCGGTTTGTTACAACTTGGAGTGGACGTTTTAATTTTATCTTACATAGTCTAACCAACGAGACGTGGCATAAGATTTGAAACTTCTGTTATCATAGTTGAAATTGTGTGGGTTTGTAAATGGATCACGTAATAAATGTTGGAAGTAATTGGGTACAAGCTACGGAATAATATAGCAGTAACAATCAAAGTTAACAATTAGAGAAATTATAAGATATCAACATTTTTGCGACCATAACTAATGATAAACAGCTCAAGATTTTTTAGTTTTGCTCTATTGTGCCATATTTCGTTGACCAGACTAATAAAAAAAATATATTGTCTGAAAACCGCATACTCGCATTCTTAAAACTTCTTTTAAAGTATAACATGTTACAGAGAAAGAAATGCAAGGAATGTATATCTCTCTGGAGCGTGTGTGTACTAGTGTATTCAGTAATTGGCATAAAATGCTGGTCGCTTGAGGCATTTTATTGAAATGTTCTGTTTGTCATTCTCAGTGTCCTCTATAATGAATTATATAAGACTAATTATACTTAACTATTAATGATGATGAATAAAGTTAATTATAAATTAATATTTTGTTTAATTTCAAAACAAATTTCGTCGTCGTTGTAGCAGATCATAGACTATAAGGGCACACCATACCTATCTATGAAAATAAGGTGCTGACGCGAGTTAACTAAATGGTGGCTATTTGCAATATTAAGGGCCTTTCTCACCACCTTCCGATAAGGTATCAGGAGGTTTTGAGAAAGGCCCTTAGGGCCTCTAATAAAGTAACTTAAATTGCATCGTAAATAATGCAATAAAGTTATCATATCAGTATTCAGGCACATAAATGTTTAGCTTATGCTCAGTGAGTAGATGAGTATTAAACCCACCCGAGAAGATCAATGTATACACGAATATACATACATACGCACATAGAATTAAGCTATATATATGGAATATAAGATATAGTATCATAGTCATGATTTTGTAATGAACGGGTACGACCGAGTGCAACTTGCACTCACCTCAATATGATGTTTTACAACTACTTATATAGTATTAATTGTATTGTATTGGTCTTGGTTTTTTAATATTTATTTAACAATTTATTGTGTAGTTCCTCTGGGCTTGTGGTAGCCGCGTTGTTATCCCTTAGTGGCCACGACACAACACCCACGGGAAGTGGTGCTGTCCTAAAGCAGGGCGACACCACACGGCCAATTATAGAGACATAGATACCTACCAAAAAAATCGTATATACTTACTGTGATACTTACAATTAGTATGTTTACTCCATACCTAAATTATTCGTAAAGTGTCTATGGTATTCGGTAAAAGCGATTGACAAGCGTGTCTCATGATAGTTTTATAAGCGAAGATTGTACTACGCAAATAGTGTCATAACATCTATGAAAAGTCCACTAACTTTATTGTAATCATTCATTAAAGCGAAATGTCGATTCCTGTACGTTCTAACAAGGGAATGCAAAGGTTTCTAGGTTTTATCGTCGGTGTAGTGCTAGGACAAGTTTACTACAATTATATGTTGAAAAAAATCCAGTTCCCTTACTATGTAGCAGCTACTCTTTCCTTGATTGTAAGCTTAATCTTAGGTTAGTATATCAAACAATAATTTTAAATTATTTCCAAGTTACATGCCTTCACATTTTTTTCTTATTCATTCTTTTGACTTCCTAAACCTTAATATGCAATTTCACTAACGATTTGTCGTGTTTTCTCATGGGTTTACATTTATTTACAGTTTACTTATTTACTCTTTTTTGTAAATTATTACAAAAGACGGACTTAAAGCTTTACAGATTTACCTATCTCGCGATCAATCGTTGGGCTATGCAAGACGTGTAGTGGTTTTTCCGTTTTGCACACCGACGAATTCTTAAATTGTTGAATTCTCAAAATGTAAGTTGATTTATGTCGATTTCTCGGACTCCATCAGTCAGTCCATTTGTCGTCAGTCGATCACAGTCCATTTGTTCCATAAGTTTTTCTAAATTGTTATTTTCTTTGTGGTAACATTTTCTATAGTTACACGTTTTTTCTAATACCTATCATTATTTTTTCTGATAGTTCTGTATTTAATTCATTTTATGTAAATACCGTTTCTTTCTTAAGTCATAGTCATAACAATAACATATAAAGAACTATTCTTATAGGACTATAGCGTTGTAAAACGATTTTTACTACATTTAAAGATTTATGTCAGCTGTTATATAATAATCCATAGCTATCCATTCTATCCATCCATAGAAGGGGGTTAAAAATGACCAAAATTCTGCTTACGTAATACTTGAACGGCCCCCATGCATTACTCTTTCAGGTGTTGGCAATGCAGTGTGCGTACAGTTACGGTGTATATCTTTACTTTCTTTGCCCATGTACTGTGGCAGGCACGGCCGCGGACTGTGGAAGGCTGTGGTTCTCACTTATGTTATTACTGGTACCAACTTTCTGGATGTTTGATTTGATTACTAAATATGTTATTAGGATTTTTATCTCGTACTACAGGTAAGTATATGAGTACCATTCGTTAGTTAAATCAGGAGGGATTTACCATAATCCACCACGCGGGCCCATAGCAGATTGGTGGATATATTACACATGCTCCAGAATTTAATTCTCAAACACAGGGATTTTCTTACAATATTTTCCTTCACCGTCAAACTAGTGATATTTAATTAAAATATCTGCATATGTTTAATTAGCAATTCGATGGTACGGGCCGGGATTCTGAGCCAACGCCATGAATGTTAGTCGATAATACAATAGATAGGTATCCCTAGTTTATCACTGCTTTCTCTTTATCATAATTAGAAAGAATATGTTTTATATTTCTGGTATATTTCAAATTGTAAAGTTGGGTTTAAGATCTTGTGCGACAATTAGCGTACAGTACACAATTTTGTACCGAGAATTTTCCACTGAGCTAAGCTGAGATATGTGGTTTTTTATGAAAGAGTCCTTCTCAAATAAGGGTCGTCGGTCCCATCCGTACCCCTGGTGAGGGTGAACCTACCCCTTTTCACTAAGGCGATGTCCATAAACGGCAGCAGTCGTATATTCTATCGCTATTGGGGCCAGGCTCTCTAATCGCATACAAAAATACCATAAATAATATTAATAGTTACTTTCATTACTAACTCAATAGATTTCAAGTTTTAAATTTTCAAATGGAACATTTTATTTGAAGGTCCAATAATGAATATGGGTTTAAACGCCAAAGAAGTTGTGAGGGTGTTTGCGTGCAGTACACAGCTCTCACACAACCTCTCCAAAACCAAATACGAATTATTTGCTAGTCCCTTGAAGAAAGCGTTACTCGAACTGAACACTGAAATTGTTGAAGCTAAGGATACGTTAAGGTATCTTCCTCCAATGTTGTATATTTAATTGTTAAAATAATGGGTTATGTTGTTAGATCTAGTGTCATTATCAATTGATTAAGTTCTGAAGCTGCTTGTTTTGCTTCCATGATATTTATACAGAAAAAAGACGATCGAGTAGGCAGTTCATAAGGTAATTTCTTATTGTTGTCCTCTGCGATACTTGCCACTATCGGTGGAAAATGAGGAACATTGGCACAAATGCATTATCTACTTAAAACAGAAGTGTGCAGAAAGAATGAACGAAACGTACCGATATTATCTTACAATGCCACTGCAGGACTCGCCAGGAAGTTTTGCACCATAATTGACCACTAGAACCCATTGCGAATTGATGATGAATGTTATAAACGCCCGAGATTTAGTTTCATTTCTCGACCACGCAAGTTCCTCACGATGTGTTCCTTCACCGCCGAGCTAGCCATGAGTCATAGAAAAATCCGTACTTAAGAAAAAGTCGGTGGTAGAAACCTCACGGATGTGAGTTGAGAAAAGGTACTCCTAGGTATTGTTATCTATTTCCGTACCACTCCATCGTGCTTTCCTCATTCCAATAGGACCAGGAAACGTAACAGGACGGCATAAGGCTTACAGCATCCCACATTGCGCTATTCCATCCCAAATTATCTATGATCGCTCATCACCATATTCTCAATTTCAATTTCCATCTCTATATTCTGCAGAATATGGAACACAATTTTTATGATTTTTTGTAAGGTAGTTTTCAATGTGGCTAAAATAAATCGGAACAGGCACGACACCAGTGTCTATCTACAATCTATAGGTATTTTTGTTTATACGAGTAGAGAACTATGATGTTATTTTTTTACAGGTCATTTCGTGATGTAGTGGCACCGATTCAAATGGAAATAGAAGGCACAGAAGAGTTGTTAGAGGATCGCAAGGAAATTTACTTTATAGATAATTTCTTTGGACACAGAAGTCGCACCGATGTTATCGATAAAAAATATTTGTCAGTTACTATAACAAATTGTTCCTAATTCCGTCATGTTTGAAATCTTATTCCGTTTTTTCAGTGTTTATTTTTATAATACACTCACAAGCTCTCAGGGACACCCAATTGTAGGGTACAAATTATGGTTCAGGCGGGTCCAACACCCCTTATAAGATGAACACAAACTACCATACACACAAAAGATGACTATTTCTTTTTTCTTTACATACAAAGATTTTTCTTTAAACGTTTCTCCGAGAATCGAATCCGTATCTCCATAGTATCTCCATTTTATCAACTATACCAATCTATCGTCCGTTTAAATTCTGACCATTCATTAGTCCTTTAAGTATCCACAAATCAGTGTAATCCACCAGAAGGGGAGGCACGCATTATCACAATAAAACAAGACGTCAGGCACCAACTAATAAACTAATGTGTCTTTTACCCATTCAACGCTGTATTTGGACTAACGATGAGTAACGTTTTTAATGGTCTAAAATCATATGATACGAATTTTCGACCACGTGACTGATAACTGTAGGTTATAGACGTCATCCCGACTTTCATCGCTTCAATTATTATTACATTGGCCACTAGCCTTGCAATCCACAGACCCCAGACATGATACACATTATCCCTAACATTCAAGAGACTACTTCTAAGGCTTCTATTTTAAAAAAAAAATACGGATCAGCAACGTATTGAGAATATAAGTTCAGAGATAGTCATCTTCCAAATACGTGATGTGAACCTAAATGCGTCCTTCAAAAATCATTTTTCAGACTCAAACCAACGGACAACGTGGATGATACATATCAAAAGAAATACCTCAAGAAAATTGAGTATCGTTGTCAAACCCAACTATCCCACGCTGTCGAAGTTTGTATGAACACGTTTGCTACAACGTATGAGAAGTGCTTCGACGCAGTGCCCTTCTATGCAGTAGCGCTTGCACTGTGTTGGCCCATGAACCTTAAATTCATATGTAATATTATGCATATGGGAGACGCTTTATGCGATAGTGAAAAACAGGTGAGTCAGCCAAAGCTGGATCTAACTACAGTGTTAAATAACCCTTTGTAGCTCAGTATATTAATTATAAAAAAAGAAATTATCCTAACCGTTTGCTTCAAATGCTTTCATGCGTCAACGGATGAACGATTTTTTTCAGGAACCTTATTATTTATTATTATTTCTTCAACCACTTGAGTATTGGTTTTGGTTGGACGGAACTATTTCTTATTACCTATTTAGTTCTATTATTTACTCTCTTTTGTAAATTATTACAAAAGACGTACTGAATGCCCTACAACATTATCTCCCAAACTTTGAGTCATGAAAACTATGGTTCCAATTATACCTACAGAGTTACAAGTAGCGGAAACTACATCCCCGCTGAATGTGGTGATGATGTATAAAAATTACCCTTTCATTTTGTCGAAGCACATAACTCGAGGGTTGGGTGAAGGATACGCGGCCCTACAGAAATCACAACAAGAGTTAACCCACAAGCTGGATGACGTCAAACTTCAGTACAAGGTTACACACGTGCGCGAGTTGTATAAAATGCAGGTATATTTTTCTTGTAAATTTTTATATGCATAAAGCCCAAAGTAAACGATGGACAGTTCGTGGCACGATTTTTTTGTCCGTGAAAATAGACAACATTATGACACACAGGCCGTACAAAATGTACCGCCTACAAAAGATCCCCCGGACATCGATAAACTTTGCCGACTGGACTGAACCGTACAAATAGTCTCTCATGTTCTCTTTCAAAACCTTTTTCGTTTTTTTTGTACCTTTACTATTAATAATACAATATTAACATCCAGTCCTCTCGAGTTTTGACGATAAAATGAATTTGTATGTCGTGTGCGTTAAGGATGTGGACATCTCATGCTTTTTTTCTCACGCCACACGAATTTTGTCCGCCGAGGACTACAGTTCGTCGTCTGCGTAAGGCCTAACTAAATCATCTTCCAAGAACGTAGAACTCAAATAAAATTTATTTTAGCATTGACTTGTAGAATTTGTAACACTTGCATAGTGTCATGATCGATGACATCTCTGCGATGACCGTGGTCAATATCTGCATGGCATTGCTGTTCCTCCGCGCTCTTGTCTAAAAAAAATCATATTACTGTGTAATAAAATAGGGGTAGAACATCGAAAAATAATACCCAACGGTATCTATTCTTGACTCGTTTCATAATCTCACCAATATAGGAATATTGATTCCGCAAAGCAGGCAATGATTTTGATAAACAATTATTTGATAGGATAGGTTGAAGCAGACAATTATTTAAAGAGTCTGGAACCACGAAGCCCTTTGGACTTACTTTCTTTCTATAAAAAAATATGAATACATTAAAGAAAGAGAAATAAAACAAAAGATGTAAGGAAGTCAAAATGATAAATCCTTCTGAGTTTTAAGGTGTAGGAGTAGATACTCAATGTAGTGATATCAAATAGACTTACATCATCTAGGACGCAAAAGAAACAGGAGAACGCGTGATACACGCGTTTGAAGAGAAGAGTATCATAATGCAGTCTGCGATGACCGTGGTCAATATCTGCATGGCATTGCTGTTCCTCCGCATCTTCACCGCCGCAGTCAGTTACCATGAGGCGTACCTCACGAGCATAGGATACGATAATATGTACATCACGAGTTACTTCAAGAGGATTGATAATCGGAGGAAGATGAGGAATAAGTACTCTCTGTTGCCACTCAAAAAGGTAATTACCGTACTGTGCAATAAAAGAAGTAAGTATGCATATAGGTACTACAGCGATTTATTTAGAACTGAGGTATTCGACATGGATACTTTATTATAAGAGTAGGTACCTTATATATCATACGATCAACCTATATGTCTCGGGTCTCCACTGCTGGATATACGCATAGCCCATGCTGGCCACTACACACGGCTCTTCTCATCTTCGGATTTCCTCATCCAACAACTACCATCGAAAGTTCTTCAAGTCATCGGTTCACGCTGTCGGAGGGTGTCCCACAGCCTGCAGAATCCAACCAATCAAGGACTACCCCATCGATTGTCGGTCCCGCGGCAAATGTGACCTGCCCGCTGCCACCTCAGCGCGTTGATTCTTTGAGATAATTTAATAGTTTCTTATTATTGTATCTATTTTTACTGTTTAAAAATAAATATTCTCTGAACCATCACTAGCGATTTGGTAATTAAATTTAAAGTAAGTAGTATGTAGGTAATTTGGGCAGCTCTTGTTAAAATCTTAAATTACTAATTACATATAAATTCATTCATTTTTAGCAGTCATATTTGACTCCCTGTATTCCCTGTTGTTACACAATTCATCCAGAAATTCCCCCTCCCCCTCCACACAAACCACAAGAAATAATCACCATAGTTTACAATTTGTAGATGGAAAGAAACAAATACGTGGATGTCTATTGCTTCTCGTACGTAACAGTCAAACGTCACAAACTATTCACGCAGACGCTGAAGGTTACACTGGAAGTAATCACCGCCACCACGTTTGTGATGCTGGACCGGCTGTTCTATGAGGCGCTTGATATGGTCAGGCAACACGCACAGGTTGAAGTGATCCAGAAAGGGGCCCATGATCTGGATATACAGGTTGGTATCTTACGGCTGACTTATGACCTAACAGAAGTCCCCCGTCCGCAAAATTTCTTATGTAGTCATAGCTTCACGATTCATGTACCTAATCACGATGTTTCCCTTTACTCTCAAGCGAATGATAACTGAAAAATCCTTACTTTTGGCGGTACAGGTCGAAATTCGAATGTGTGTTGTGAACCCCTACTCTATAAATCACCGCTTATATTACTTGAAGGTAAATGATAGGCGAAGGAAAGAAAATACCAGAGGAATCCGAGAATTTGAGAATTAAAAAAATCTAGAGCATGTATAACATCCTCACTGGACCTACCCTACATCTTTCGGGATACATGGCTTACCCAAAAGTGAAAACAGCAATATAATAACTTTAGTAGGACACGAAATATACCAAAGAAAAAGATTACAAAAAATTCAGACTAGCATTTCAAATAAAATAAAATCAATTTATTTGCATAGATTTTACAAATGTGATTTGTGCCAACACATTTGCCATTTCTGGCGTGCCAAATATTTTTAAACCAAAAACAATAAAATAATTATTAACGAAAAAAAATAGCAATAATAATTAGAAAAATAAAAATAATGTCATAGATAATTATAATGTCAAATTATCAAATTAATAATTATTATTTATTATAGAATGTCATTTAGGTTAAGTCAAAAGATTTCAAATTTTAATTTATGGTTTGTTTTTTGAATAACTGGAAGAAATAATTGTAAATTACTAAGAATATGATCACCAAGTCGACTCGGATCTTCTATTACTTTATTGTCACTAGAGAACCCGAACCTAATCCACCTATAAATTTGCTGCCCATTCAGTATTTTTTGCCGCTCATTTAATTATTTCTTTTAATTTATTTATATATCATATACTTAAGTTTGGATTTATGTATGTACCTACCTATTATGTGTCGACGGACAAGGGGATTGTAGGTGCAGCGAGATCAATAGGGTGTACTGTCGGTCGTAGACCTTTATTTAGCTCCCTCGTTTTAGGGGTACATCGGGTGCGTACCTACACGCGGCTTCACCTACATTGTTTTGGTATTGATTTTTTCTTATAGGACAGTTAGAGATGAGTAACTACTGGAAAGTCAGTTTTATTAATTTTATTTTATCACTATTAGGGGACTAATTATATCGACAATTTAATTTAGTTAACTATACCGTTATTTTCTTCTTAGTTGTGACATGAGGTTTTTCATGAAGACTATTAATTAAGGATGTTACTAGGTCGCGTCTCCTCTGGTGTTACAGGTGTTCATGTGCGGCGGCGACCACTTGAAATCTCGTGGTCCACCCGCCTGTCTGCTATCTCTTCTATAAAAAAAGTATTTTCCGGGATAAATACTGGAGGACATGGGCATGTTAGCTTCCATACGTAAAGTATGTTTTTTATAGAAACGGTGGCAGACGGGCGCTCGGCTCACGAGGTTTTAAGTGGTCATGTGTTGGTATATATTTATTTATATTAAAGTCACCCATTATAACCTTATGTTTCTTTATAAAAACGTTTATTATAACTACATAATAAAAATAATTATACAACATATCATATAGTAATAACTGTATTTCAAATATTTCTATAATAATATATTTTTTTAAATTTGTTATTGAAGACACATTCTGACACATTTTTAATTCTTAAATATAAAGGTAAATTATTTTCAAATTTAGGTAGGTAGGTACTATATATTTTCGGGTTCTTTTGCCATAATAATTGTAAACTCTGGGCACTGCTTAAATTGTTAAATTAAATATTGCTGGGTAAATTGCTTAACAAGTTTTCAATATCTGCGTAAAAAAATTCTATTTTGGTCATCAGTTTTGTCAGCTGTTGGAGCATAACCTGGAACTATGTTGATGTAAAAAGGTTTTACACTTAACTGAAGTAACACACAGGGTTGGAAATCGGGATAAAGTAATTAATATATATACAATTATAATTTTGCGTAAGTACTTATATAATTTTAACTTATTGCACTTACGCGTCATCTTTGTTGATTGGGATTATCTTAATCAACTTAATCTTAATTGGGATTAATCAACAATGAACCCAAAGATTGATTGGGAGATAATAATGCTTCAAAGCATCCACCGTTTGTCATTTTACGAAATAATTAATTAATAAATAAAGCTCTAGGTGGGCACGTACATCGATTAGTTACAAACCTACCGTCGCCATAGACTCATGACAACTGCCTAATTCTTGTCTCTGGATATTTATTTACTATTTATTTATACACTTCGCTGCACATTATCATATAAAAGGCGAGCATAATTAAGGCTTTCTCTACCAGCCAACCTTTGAGTTGATCACAGAGGTTTAATTAGAAGGTGCGTGAAAGATTCAAATGAGATGGTGTGGTAAAAGAAATATAAATACATAGTGTATTATTATTATTATTATTGTATATACATACACCCATCTGGGGCTTACAATTCTGCTCTTGTACAATTCAATATATATCCGATGCTGTCTGCATGCTAAGAATTTTACCGATTTCTTGTTTATTAGGTGGAGGGCACGGGTATGTTAGCTACAATAATCCGTAAAGTCCTGGGTGGACGCGTTCACGGTCACGTCCAGCGGGTGGTCACAAACGCTCCATGCCTGCCGCGACCCCGACTCATGCCCACTGCCTACTTCGTGCATATATACGGCGGGTATCTTTGGATACTCTTCCTGTTGATTGTCAATCCGTATACGATAAGACTGAGAAGGTACGCAGTAGCTGAAGCTATCACCATGTCTTAATTTGTTATTGAATAAATCTACTACTACTGGACACGAGCCTCATCACGCACATTATCTCGTGCATGGCCTTGAAACGCAACGCAGACCAAGAAAGTTGGTGAGTCCACCCTTTTAGAGGTGATGTAGTTCCTCAGGGCTTATGGCAGCGGCATTGTTAGCCTTAGTCGCCTTTTACCACACCCATGGGAAAAGGTGGGGGGGGGGTCATATTTTAAAGCCGGCCGACACCATTGAATCAACGCAAAATATTTAAATATAAGAAATATTTAATAATAATAAATAGGTAATAATAATAAATATTTAAAATATAATTTACACATTCGTCTGTTATTCTTCCTACAACTCAGTGAAAATTGTATAATATCGTCACCTGATTAGTACTTTCTAGGACTCGATGGCCCCAAACACATCGAAAAGCGGACGCGGTCTTTGCTATTTTGTTTTTTCATAGAAAGAAGGTGGCAGATACTCCACCAAATAAATGTCATCGCCCGGTGTATATTTACATTTGAGATACATCAGTCAAAAATGACGAACGTTGGTACTTTCCCGGACGCTAGGAATGTTCAAGGGTCAATTTGGAAAAGGGATTGTGCAGGGATATAACGGGATCAGGGGTTTTCTTCATCCGATCACACTCTTCCTCCTCTGATAGGATGGGGAGGCAGTGAATATTTTATAAATAATTCCCTGCGGAGTTTTCTATATTCCGTTATAGTCTCTACTCGATGGAATTAGATGAGAAGAGAGACTTACCTGATTTTATTTCTGCTCGCTCAGCGGGATCTTTATGGGAATAGCAAATCCTACGCGCTCACGTCCGCTCTTACGATACTTTTGGACCTTATGGAAGGCTATACGATTTTGATGACTACGAGTTTTATAATAATTTGTCGATGCAGATAATCAATTAGAAATAATTATTTATCTTTACAGACTAATTTGCAGTTACTTCTATCCTCGTCGCGAAAAGCAGCGCATATTGCACTTATACAACGACATCCTCAAGAAACGACTGAAGATGCAGAAGACTTTACGTAAAAAAGCAGTGCAAGCTGTACGAGCGCACTATCTCTCCGGTGAGAGCTTGCTTAGCATCAGGATGAGGTTTCCGAAAATCCTGGGCTGGTTGAAGGTGCTGCCAGCTGCCAGGATGTGCTGCCTTATATGCGGAGAGACGGAGCCTAGGATGCATACCCGTAAAAACCTTTTACTTTTTTATCCTTTCTTGGGTAAGAAGTCCTGTGATCGGCCGACATAATGTTTCCAGCTTATTTACCCTATCAAATTATGTATTAGCCAATAAATATGTGTCCTAATTAGGAAGTAAATTATAAATGGATATAATAATATTTATTTTGCAGAATTACCGACCTGTCATATTTAGTTCCCTTAATTTCCGCGGGAGTTCTTTGTTGGCGAGCACTCTTCGAGGGAACAAATGAACATACAGAGCAATGAACATACCACTTATTATTATTATTATTTGAGGGGGAGAGTGCACGCTGCAATCCAACAGCCGCTGGGTGCGCTCGACTGGCCACGTTACCCCTCTCTCACAGAAGACTACCTTGAAATGTATTGCATTTCCCACTTTATCGTATTTCCCCAATGTACGTACGTGTTTCGGTAGTGAGTGAGATGTGCCAGAGCCCATTCCCATCCCATCCTATCCCTCCCCATTTTCCCAACCCTTTCTCCAAATCCATTCCTATATCTCCAAAGGTAGGCAGCGCATCCAGGGGCGTGCCAACATTGCCATTTTGGACTAATGTTGGCATGTATTCCGGATGTCTATGGGCGACAGTATCCACTTACCATCAGGTGGACTGTATGCTCGTCTGCCGCCTTCGTACATAAAAAAAAAACATACATACATACTAACATACACTGATAAAATCATAACCCTCTTTTAGCTTTGTTTAGATTTGGAGACGCCGTAGTCAGGTAAAAAAATAACCACGAAGAATGAGGCTAACACTTCTAACTTAAACCAGCCAAATCGTTCTGGGTAGGAAAGAATTTCGCGCAATAGTCATCCCGAATTTAACACATTTCCAGTTTCTACTTAGGAAATATAGACAACTCCTAGGTAATTATTTCTCAGTTTCCATGTGTATATATGGCATATTCATACTCCACCCTTACAGGTCGAATGACCTGATCTGTACCTGCAGTACATTTAGTTTACTTTCTCCATTTCTCCGGACTTCGTCCAGAATAAATCGAGGACATAAGGTACCCTCAGTACACCACGTCCTTCGATTAAGCATCTCATAAAATATAGTTTTATTTCACTATTATATTGAACAAAAAATAACTTAAATAAAACTGTTGGGTAATTTACGCGCGCAATTTCACTTACCCCACCAATGCATAATCTCAACCACCTTCACTGCTTAAAACAAAGCTGTCTCTGACGCTATCTACCCAGATACTAGAATCTGCAAGGAATCTAGGTTGTTCGGACGATGTGAAGGGATATTTTCGCCGAAAAATACACTGATTGAATTATTGAAAATATACATTCTCGAAACATACAAAAGTTACATGAAAAGCGATAATTTATTTGAAAATTACCTGTCGCTTCTGTTTTCAAACATTTCAATTTTTTTTTTCGCTGCAAACTCCTTCGCACTCGAGCATCAGAATACAACTGAGGTTGCCGCAGACGTCATTTTTCGTTTGAATAATGAGCATTGAGCAATCTTATCTCTTGCGCAAACTTAGGCACCTTACCCTACTGTACATTATGGTGACAATTTTTTTCTACAGATGGAAGGCGGCCGATCAGCATACAGTCCACCTGGTGGTAAGTGGATACTGTCGTCCATAGACATCAGCGAAGCTAACATCAGTCCAGAATGGCAAGCGTTGGCACGCCTCCGGAATGCCTACCTTTTGTTGATTTAGGAATTGATTTGAAGAAAGGGTTGGGAAAATTGGGAGGGATAGGACAGGATGGAACGGTTTTTGGCATATCTCACTTATTACCAAAACACGTAAGTACATAATGGGAATAGGATAAAGTGGAAATACATTTCACGGTAGTCTTCTATGAGAGAGAGAGAGAGAGAAATATGTCACCCCTCTCACATAAAAGCAAATCAGCAAATTTCACGACACGTAAATACTAATCGGTCAAGTAATTTTTGAATTATTGCAGAAGTGTTTGTAGTTTATGGAGTTATAAAATACTTTCATTACAGAAAACTCTCTCCTCTCGTGGCACTCGTGCGCAATAACGAAATGTCCGTTCGTGTACTGCCCAGAATGTTGGGTGGAGGTGGGCGAGCGGTGCCTCGCCTGCGACTCGAGCCTGGCTGAGCTGAGTGACGTGGACTCTTTGACTGATGAAGAGCAACCGAGATATTGATACAATACGCCCCAGTACCTACATATCAGACCACATGTAAAAACACAAAAATGGTTAATTGTCTCATTGTTAAAATGTACAACATGTATATGTGATAAAATGACCAAGTTAATTGAGAAATGTTCCTTTTCGCAATTGGTCAATAGGTGAAATCAAGTGACTGATAGTATGTATATAGGTAAGAGGCTTATGCCTTGGACGCGACTATAACTAATACTAAATCATCTATTTATCCGGCCATATTACAACTCAGTTAAAATATGCAACAGTTGTTTGGAACTCTTTATACAATACATACATAAAACAAATCGAGAGAGAGCAGAACAATTTTCAGAAGCATCTCAATTATCGCTTTAGATTAGGGGAATTGTGCTTAAGATGACATACTTTTTGTTTTGAGGCAAATATTTGAAAATTCAAAGGTTATAAAAAATAAATGTAAGGCTACACATTTAAAACGTTTATTTACGACGCACGAAAATTAATCTTGACGCTATAGAAAACTTAATAATTGATATAAAATAAAAAAACACCAATCATGTCCATGTGGGTAAGATGACACACGTCAGTCTAAGTTGACATACCTAATTATCGGTGTACATTTCACTTTTGAAAACCTTAGTTCTTGGTGCAACGCCAGCACATAGTGTAACACCATCGCTTACATAATTGGCAGCATACCCAATGCTCTCCTGGCTTCCATTTGCTATATAATTCGTTACAATAAAGGCATGCAGCATCGGAGTCATCAACATCATCAGCGTCCTGATTAAAATCTTCCATAGATCCGGCCATCTGAGTCATCCTGAAGGATAGTACGCTTCACCTGCTTTCGAGCTCTAACGCTCTTGCGATTTTCCTTCTCTTTTTTATTTTGGACTTGGGCTTTAACTTCGTCCATAAAAGGAGTGCCTGTCAGAACCCGAGAGCCAGTGATTTTCCTCTTCGTGCTTCTTGCTTGCCCCGTAGACATTGATTTCGGAAATGGAGAAATTTCTATTTGGTATCTCCTGGGTGGTAGACTATCCAGCAATGACTTGGCAATCACGCTGAACTGGACCGACTGATGTAGGATTTTTAGTGCTCTTTGAGAAAGAAGGTCCACCAACGATTTGGCTAGCACGCTGAACTAGATCGACTGTTGCAGGATCTATCGTATCAATCAAACAATAACAATGTTAACTATCAAATAAATACTATAAGAAAACTTAAATAATAAAATCTACTCAAACAAAGACTTAAAACTATTGTCGCATCGGTCGTCCCGAACAAAAATAAAACAGGATTTTAAAGTATTCATAAACGCAAGAACTTCAGGGTAAGATGACATACTATGTCATCTTAAGCCGACTGTTGCTATGTCATCTTACCCTACGAGGTAAAAAATATTTGCCACCTTTTGCGACTTAAAAACTTTAAAGTTACTTTAATTATTCTTCAATATTCATAACCCATATTAACCACAGTTCATATCAAAGTAGTCAAACACAACTAAAATCTTACCTGAACATATTTATTGGCACAAACACTTTCAACAAAATAATATTTTCGAGTGTCGAAATCAAAACAATCCACACCACATCCAAACAACGCAAGCGGTCGCTCACAAAAGTTTTGAGTGGTGACGCTATCTGTGAGCCGATGTGTGATCGTCGTTTAGGCGTTTCTGGCGCGTATATTTGAACGGATATAGGCACTATGTCATCTTACCTGAGTATGTCATCTTAAGCACAATTCCCCTATATCATTCTGAAAACCCTATACAAAATTTATGTGCGCAGGAAAATTCGTGACCAAATGAATGTATTTATATAAAATACTAGCGACCCGCCCTCGCTTCGTTTTTTTTTTTTTTTTCATAATTTAAAAATAAAATATAGCCTATATTAGACGCGGATAATCTAGCTTCCTACTTGTGAAAGAATTTTGGAAATCGGTTCAGTAGTTCCAGAGATTACCCGCCAACATACCTACAAACAAACTCAATTTTACCTCTATATTATATATTAGTACAGATTAAATCACAATGTGGACATCATCATTCCTGTTAAAACAAATTATTCAAAAAATACTTTTATTCCTCGAGCCTGTGAATACTCTAAATATAGTGAACTGGACTTATTTGATTTAACTTTAGGTAAATATAAAAATATGTTGTACAAAATTAAGTGAAGCAACGATCCTCAGCATCTCTTTGTATTGCATACTTTAGGGCTGTGTTTCTGACTAATATAATTTGTAAACACTATTCTGTCCTTGCGCTATGTTTATTTCATAGTGTCATATTATGTAATTTATTATGACTGCTTGTGTTCCACATATAATAAAATCCGAAGGGATTCGTTGAGCGATAAAAAGCACTTTGGCAATAAATGTTAAGCCAAGGTATCGAAATAAGACTCTGTAGCGTCGATTGAAATAAATCACTGTTAAATCCACAAGAATCTGCTTGGTCGCCTCTTCAACTGACCCTTATAAACTACAATTAGGAAGCTAAACTAAAATGATAAAAGTTTTGCGAATAAGTACCTATAAGCAGTCAATTTCAATTTAAATTATGTGAAAGAAATAATAAATTGTATAATCAAAAATTCACTGTTTTATTCAAAACAGACCATATTCCAACTGTTCCCCAACTGACAAGTTACTGACAAATTGAATGTTGTCGGCCACCTCGTTGCAGAGCAAAGCCAGGCCTGAGATCTGACCGTTCCTTTGCGGACTGAAGTTATATACCAGCTGGAAAATTAAGGTAATAAATTAGAAAAGAAATAATGATTTATTTACGACACACAAACGTAGAATGAACAACCCAATAAGATAGACATATCGGTCGTTTGTCGGCCGGCTTTAGTTATAGTACCACAACATCTCTTCCGCCTTGCCTTCCCTTGACGACATGGGTGTCTTCAAGAGAAGGCAACAAAGGGATAATAAAGTCCCTACCACTAGCCCCGAAGAACTACCCACTTCTATTGTAAAATAGTGGACACGCCAATCTGACACCACATGGCAGGTACCACTATTAGGTAGTTACCGGTAAATTTCCATTTTTATCACAGAAACACTGCAAGATGAAATAATTTAGTGTTTAGATATCTAGAAAATTTCCAGCAAGTTTACCTACGTAATAAGTAGGTACATTAAAGTGATAACCGATGAGGGAGACGAGTCCTCCGAATGTAGACCACGTACCGGAAACGTAGCGTGGGACGCTTTCCAGGTGGACTGACGACTTAAAGAAAGTCATCGGTAGTGGGTGGATGAGAAGAGCTGAAGACCGTGTGTGGTGGCTGGCGGTCCTTGGGAGAGGCCTATATCCAGCAGCGCAGACACAGGCTGATGGTTAGGTTAGTTTAGTGATATACGTGAGATTTTAGATGAAAAGCGGCTTATTACCGAGAGGAACTCGTCGTATGTGATCCAGCCGTCGTTGTCAGTGTCCGCCGCAATGAATTTTTCTTTCCTCAACTCCATGGAGGTTTCATCGCCCAAACTCTCCAATATTGCTCCACTGATCAATATAAAAATCTCATTGATAAAGAAGACCAATTTATTTGCTAGACTGACTCGCTATCTAAAGTTACTCTGTAGGGCACAAACTTCACAATCAATTAATCTATCACAAGGGGGTTAAGGACCATGGTCCAAGACGCGAGTCCACAATCATTCCACCTCCGTTGGTTATGATTGCGGTTATTCGGACTGATTCGTGGGTGGAGCACGCATTACTTGCAAAGGCACTTTAAGACGTTTTTTTACACCCTACAAATTATTGTATACCTACATACAGTCCCTTCTCATGTATTCTACTCGTCCCTTTCTAGATTTTGACGACACATTAACACCTAGCACGCGAATTGGTGTTGATTTTTAATGTTTTGAGCCGGCGTTCTAATTTTTAATCGCACAAGTGTGAGTGGAGAGTACCTGTAAGCTATAGGACGTGATTATTGGGCTAAGAAATACTACTTCATTGTGATATACTTTTTTTCGCTTTAGTCCATATAAGGATGGTGTGCTGCAATGGAGCCTGCAATCCCACAGCCGCTGTCGACGGGCGCGCTCGACTGAGATATGCCAGAGGCCATTCCCATCCCTCCATATTTCTCAACCTTTTAAATCTCCAAAGGAAAGCAGCGCATCCGGGGGGCATGTCGACATTTTTTATTCTGGACTGATGTCGGTATGTATCGCGAAGGTCGATATGCGAAAGTATCCACTTACCTCTAGATAGACTGTCTATTATCCTTTCCATAAAAATACAATGTTTAACTAACAAATCATCAAGACCAAGCATTCCGTTGGCTTGGTTGTCGAAGAGCAGGAAGAGACTGTGTAGGTTGGCGATAGTAACTTCATTCCAGCCCGGGAAACGCCGAACCACTTGCTGAGTGCTCCACCGGCGGTCTTTCTCTTTCATCTCCTGGGATCATACCGTATATCTACGTATAAATATGCTCTTTAGGTGTGGTAGGTTTTTAGCCATAGCTGGTTTCTATTGTTACATAACTTAAAAGGATTTCTTCAATGTAAATTTTAGGGCAGACCGTTAAGTCAGATAATTTGCAATACGACATAATTAATACATATTTAGGGAGTCCTATATTTACAGGTCTGTTCTAGATGCACAGGAGAGTATTTTAATCTCTATGATAGTTTCATAGAAATAAAACATATGGTTTATATATGAAAATAAAAAAAAACAGAGAAAGATGAGTTTTATTAATTTGCCAAGAAACCATTCTTCTTATTAGTTTGTTTCTACTGCAAAATAAAACTGGAGCGCCCACCGCACTCTAGAGAATAACTGCGTTCCCAAAGGCAGGATTACAGTAAAAGTACAATGTAAAAGGACTACAGGATTAAAAAAGTAAAAGGGTTGAGTCTGTACATTGACTTAATTTAAAAAAATAATAATTAGTGGTCTCTTTAAAAGCTGCAGAACCCAAAACAGTAGTTTTAAATTTTTTGTCTGTTTGAGCATCATGTAAAAACTACTCAAAGGATTTTGATCGGGTATAGCTATGTAAGTATTCAGAAGGAAAACTGGTATATGTTTCATCTTCATGTGATATAAGGAAGTTAAGTTATAGAGGAAAATAAAATAATAACTTTTAATATAATTACTCAAAAATCATCGGGTGGATTTTCAATAATGAAATCCATCATGTCGGTGTTTTTACAGGTGTAAAAATCTTTTACAGCTAGTTTTATATAAAATCGACAGTAATTCAGGGTCTATTATTTAATTCACTTGTGTGTGTTATTCTCAAATTTAGACGTCTGAGAATATACTTAGTTACATGTAGTTTAATAACAACGGCGACACTGTAATAATAACAGGAATGAGGATGCTATTGTCAGTCCGGTAACTACGCAAATGATAATAGAAATGGCCAATAAAAATAAAATACAAAATGGTATACCTATATTCTATATGTTACACCCAAGTTGTTTGATTTCTTGCAGTTAAATAGAAAAAATGTAAGTGGTTGCCAGCCAGTGGTTACCAAGATGTTATTCTTTACTACTGGTACCTAATTTCGTGGACAAGCAGAATGTAATAATGAGTTACAAAAAGCTTCTGGTTGTCAGACAAAAAATATCTATTTCCCCACGTGGTTATAATATATTCTATGTATAAGTGTAAACAATTTGTTACATACTCGATTATGTTGCCTTTGCTCCGCTAATCTCTCGTAGAATAAATCGACTAATCTGTCGTAGTCTGTCGCCAGAGCTTTCTGGCCGTCTGGTGGTCTCTTCACTGGTTCTCCTGTTACATTGGGAGGTTACGGTTTCTGTTACGGTGGGGGGGGGGGGTGCACATTGAAACCCCACAGCCGCTGGGCACGCCCATCTGGCCAAATTACATCTGATCTCGCATAACATTATTATATTTGTTGTATAATTGTTTTATTTTACAAAAAAAATACAATGACATTACAGTAAAATGTATTAGAAGTAGGTATTTTCCATCCCTATCCTATTCCCATCAATATACGTTGAGCGTTTCGGTATTGAATAAGAAATGCGAATACCCACCTGATCCTATCCCATCGAATAGAGTATAATGGAATACAGGGAACTCCTGATTGGGACGATTGGGAGGTGTACTACTAATGCTTAAATATTACTTAAAAATTAATACTGTTACTTAGTAATTAATACCGGGCTGCTTACGGTACTTCCCATTCAATCTTCATAGGTGTAAATAGGTAGACAGCGTATTCGGGGGCAGTCCAATGTTTGTTGTTCTGGACTGTTGTTACTTGTTAGCATGTACCGTGGGTGCCCACGGGCGACAGTGTCCACTTACCACCAGGTGGACCGTGTGCTGGTCTGCCATGTTACTTCTATAAAAATTTGAAACCCAGTGATACGGGTCAATGGTCGAACTCACGAATGTGAGCTCTAAAGTTAGGCTTATTCAATTAACCAAAAATTGCTTTACCCATATAAGTGATTATTACCACCATATACAACCCATTGTTGAATACAGATCTCTTCTTATTTTTGCCGCTCTTATTGGTCCCTCCTATTAGCTTCTTTATATCTTTGACTTGCTTACTGCTGAACTAACAATACACCATTTACTAATCTCTTGGCTACCACTCGGTCAAAGGTAAAGGCATGTGTTCTTAAGGTACTTTTGTGCTAGCAGCATACCGGTGGCTGTGAAATCCTCCTGTCTGTAGAAACATATTGGTTTCCTTTGCACTGGATATTCGAAGAACCTTCCTAGACTGGAGATAAAAGTGCTTACACTGTGACCCATCTATGTTCTTTTTATTATAATGATCGTACTTTGAGATGGAGCTACGCTCAATTCAGTTTAATTATAATAGTCGGAGAAATATGCCAATATCTTTGAAATGGTGAAATGTCAACATGCAGCAATCGGCAATATTGTCAATTAAATCTATGTCAAATCTTAACTTTATATTTTCCAAGTTATCATTATGGCTATGATTTCAAAATACCTCCGGTACCTACATGCACAATTTACATTAGCTATAAGAGGTACTCTTATAAGTTTGACTTATATTTTAGAGAAAGTATGGTACAAGGAGGTCGATAGACGTATTCAACTTGGCTGGGCAGTATTTGGGAAAATACGTCGGCTCTTCTCGTCGCCTATACCACAATGCTTGAAGAAGATTCTGAATCAATGTCCTGTCAGTTATGACGTATGGTGCCGAAACCAGGCCTTTGACTGTAGGCCTGATGCACAAGTTCAAGGTCAATCAGAGAGCTATGGAAAGGGCTTTGCTCCGAGTTTCTTTGCGGGATAGGATTCGAAACGAAGACATTGGCCAAAGAACTAAAGTCGTAGCTTGAAAAATCAGCATGTTGAAGTGGCAACGGGCAGGTTTGGCGCAGGACCGATAACCGTTGGGGTAGACGAGTCCCCGAGTGGCGGCCACGTACCGGGAAGCACAGTGTTGGACGCCCTCCAGCCAGATGGACCGACCACTTAAAGAAATTCACTTTAAGTGGTGGTGGATGAATGAGAAAAACCGAGGATAGTGTGTGACGGCGAGCCTTGGGAAAGGCCTATATCCAGCTGTGGAGAGACATAGATTGATGGTATGGTAAGATACAATAGTAGGCTGTGAAATAAAAACGCCAGTCACTATCAATCACTTTATTATGTTTTCATACAAAAATCCATTAAAAAATTCAAAAATTCTATGACATTATATAGCGTCATACACAATTGATAAGACTATTAGATAAAAGTAACGTTATTATTGAAGGAATAAAAATAAAGTAAAAGGAAATAATTAGTCTAAAAAAACTAGGAACATTCATAAAATACTCAGTCTTCAATAACAACATTACAGAAGTGTAACGTAAGATACATACGACATAAACACAAAGACTGTTGTCCACTGCCTGCTTCTTATTACATTTATCATGAGAAGTCGCCCTACAGGCTAAACGGTTAAGTGCCACTCGGAGATTACCACATAGGATAAATATGATCGCGCGTCCTAACCCAGAGGCCGAGTATAGATTAAGATAGAAAAACGACAGGGTATGTAAGCTACTTATTTTATATTGCTATTAATACACTTAACATTATTATCATATTGCCTCTAGGCAGCTGACTTTTGTTCTCTTAAACTAAGTTCTTACAGTAGACAACAGACTTAAAAACGGTGATCAAACCACCATTGCATAAAAGTCAGTCTTAATATTTATTACAAAGGAGGTAGATACGGTTAACGTATGAACACAAGCGGTCACCTCGCGGAGCGCGCGGCCGCCACTAGCCACCAGTCCGCGCGCGTCACGAAGCTCGTACAATTACAAGCGGTCACTTCGCGGAGCGCGCGGCCGTCACTAGCCACGAGTCCCCGCGCGTCGCGAGGCTCGTACAATTATAGGTCTACCAGAATCTCATGGTATAAAAAAAAATAAAAAATAGTGATTTTCATATGGCAATGTCAATTGTCACCTGTCAAATCAAAGTACGAGATTTGTCAACCGCTGCTGAGATTTTGTGATATCTTCTTGACAATTAGTTGTTTTTGTGAAAATGTCGAAAAAGCCACTTCGATCTCAAGCGAGAAATATTGTTTTCAATGTGTATCGTAAAATAAGGGAAGAAGAAGGCGTAAATCAAACTCAATCTGATTTTAAAGCGCGTCGTAGAGTTGACCGGTAAGTTGGACTGAGTTGTTTTGATACTTTTAGTTTATTTTATATTTTTCGTACTTAATTGTAGCTTCTTTATAGGGGTTTCCGTGTAGTAGTATTACTATACGGCGAATCGTAGGTGAGGGCACATCGAATAATGGTGTATTTTCCACGCCTGGTAAAAAGAGGAGAGGGGGGAAGAAGAAAATTAACTTGGACAGTTTCGATTTAGAGTTTGATTAGGAATAAAGTAAATGAATTGTATACAGTTCGGAAGGAAATTCCAACAGTAATGAAACTGTTACAAATTCTTCGACAAGATATTGATTTCAACGGAGGTAGAGAATCATTGAGGTAAGAAAAATATTAAGTAATAATCCCTCTCACTCTCACTCGTAAGAGGAGGCCTGTGGCCTGCAGTGGGACGTATATAGACTGATGATGATGATGATGAATGACTAAGCTATCGTTTGAGTAACATGATAAATTTTATTATTTTTTACAGACTTATACTTAAGGAGATTGGTTTTGAATATGTTAAATGCCAATCAAAAAGGACGATTTTGATGGAGAGAGATGACATAAAACTACAAAGATACAAGTTTTTGAAGCGTATAAACGAAAACCGCGAAGCTGAAGAGCATAATAAATTGGATGTGATTTATTTACCATAGATGAGACTTACATTCACGGTTCATGTTCTGTGAACAAGTGCTGGCAAACCAAAGATATTGCAGGTCCATCTAAAAGTATTTCACTTGGAGCGAGGTGGATCATTGTAAACACTGGTGGAGAAAATGGCTTTGTACCAAATTGTTGTCTGGTGTACAGGTCAACAAGTGTATCTGCTGACTGTCACCACGATATGAATAAGGACAATTTTACAAAATGGGTGAATAATAACAAAAGCTAATTCCAAATCTGACAAGACCTTCACTAATTGTTATGGATAATGCTAGTTATCATTCCGTACGGATGAACAAACCGCCCACACAAGCCAATCGTATCGCTGATATAAAAGAATGGCTTCGTGCAAATGATGTACATTATGATGATCTTTGGCGTAAATGTCAACTACTTGAAGTAGTGAAACAAAACATGTCTGCGCCCTTATATGAGATAGATGAAGTATTAAAATCGCACGGTCACGAAGTTTTAATGCTCCCACCTTATCATTGCACATTGAATCCCATAGAAATGATTTGGGGTATAATGAAGCAAAAAGTTGCTGATAAAAATGTAAATAGGCCTGCAAGTGACATTAAATTATTAACAGAAGAAGCTTTCTCACAAATTGGTGCAGAGGAATGGCGAAAATGTTGTGAACATGTAAAGAAAATTGAAAACGATTTCATCGAGCAAGATAGAATAATTGAAATGCTGGAAGAGCGATTTATAATAAATATCTCTTTACCTTCATCATCTGATGAAGAACAAGAAATGCAAGTGGAGTTCTTGGAATCGTTTTCTAGTTCTGAATGAGGTGTTAAGTTAGTAGTATGATTTAAATGATATATAATAAATTAGTACATAAAGTAATATACGATTGATTTATTTTTCATGACATATTTTCCTATGTTAAGAACCCAATGTATAACAACATTATTCATACACATACCTAATATACTTCATGTTCATTAATACTAAAGACATAAATAAAAATTAAACAGTATCAAGGTCGTTTAATCCAATTTCCCCAGTATTGCACACAACAAATTTTTATTTCCCCATTTGCCATGAGATTCCGGTAGACCTATACAAGCGGTCACCTCGCGGAGCGCGCGGCCGCCACTAGCCACCAGTCCGAGCGCGTCGCGAGGCTCGTACAATTACAAAAATACTACTAATCTGTATGTAATATTAGACTAATTCATATCTCTCCCCTTTGTCGTTACAATGTCAGAGCAGCTACAATTACGTTCTATTTGATATTTCTGGCAAGATTTATTCCTGTTAGAGTGTGAGAAGTCATCATGCATTCTAGACGATAATTCGTGCTTAAACATAACGCAGCTACTTCTTGGTGTTAATAAAATGGTAACATTTAAGCTACCTAATCTACTGGATCGATTTAGCTGACGTCCAATCAATGTCAATTTATCGAAACTCAGTAAACAGAAAGTCGTGGAGGGTGGCGATGTCCACACTAAGTTTCTAGATTTACTTTGGTATTTTAAAGCAAGGACAACGTGAGCTCTAATGTAGCTTATTATGTTGGTATATAAGTGTCATTTACAATTAACATTTCAATGGCGTCGATCGAACAGATATAGGTAGCATCATATAAGTTCATTGCAACCGACCAAGAGAAGACAAGTGAACACACATTTAATTCTAACACTAATACAACACAAGCTAGTTAATATTACAAAAATAGCACGTAGCTGGCTTAATACAATTTTGCATAAAATCTCACGATTATGAGATTATTACAGAGAACTGTACCTACATCATATTATCATATTATTGGATCATAATATCGGCAACATGATGCGATCAGCTGAACTACAGTTATTGGTTGATGGAACATTAAATACATTTATAATCTTGTAGAAAATTATTAATTTCATTTTTATTTTAATTCATTCAATTTCATTGTATTTATCACAAAACTACAATTTTACTGCTAGCTACTAGCAACATTTTCACAGATGATCGATTAGTTATGAGAAAACCTCTGATTGACCTTGTGATAATAGAAGTGGATAAAGTAGCATACGATAGATAGATACACGTGACGTAGCAACTGCAGAATTCAAATGTTTCGTTATTATTCTCACCTAGAATTTAATGTGATACAATATAATATCGACATCGCGACACACGGGCGCAGGCGACACTGCTCAGCTGGCTTTCCTCAATTGTTTCCACGTTTTTATTGCATGAAACGGTTATTTTATTTGTTTACAGACGAGCACTTTACACAGCATTGTATGTACAGAGTGCAACCATCGTTGCGAAAAAACCAATGCAGGAAGTAATTGTCGGTGTATTTCTTTCTCCTACAGATGTATGCCACATTGCAGTAATCAACTTATATTTTTACAGATGTATGCCATGCCATATTGTAGTAATCACTTCATATTTTTACAAATGTATACCACATTGTACATTTTGACAGGCAGATGAAACAGTTCTAACAGTATGCATACTCATCTCCACATGACCACAAGTCCACAAGTTTGATAAAACTAAATAAAACAAAATAAATTATCACGTAAAAGGGGGTCTCAAAATTAAATTATGTATTTACGTAGCAGCTTACAGCTGTTATCCTCGCGAACTGTGAGTCCACTTTAAGTCTCGGTATTATTATGAAAATTCTGTCTGACCAAGTGTTAAAATATAATAATCACTAATATTTTATATTATGCATAATATACCTAAATTAGGTGAAGTCGGTGTCTTCTGATAGGACTGCTAAATGAATATTATATCTTACCACCTCGTGGACACGTGCTTACAAAAGGTGCAAAAGGAGTAACAGAGACTTAATTGTCGGACTATTTAAACTTTATTTTAATTATTATGCACGATTGATGCACATTCTTTGAATACATCATTCGGCACGTATGATGTATGTACACATCATGCGTGTATGTACACGCAATAGCCGCCGGAGTTTGCTTTGCAAATCCATTTAAACGGAACCTTAACCATCGGTAGGTAAGAATTACCGGTTTTTGTATTAAGAGATTCTATATTTCATTTATGTCGAAATTGACTTTGAAAAATCAATAATTAAACATGCATTTTATGCAACTTATTTTGAAAATAACATCTAAAATGGCATCAAACAAAAAGTTTCACTTTAATAACTTAGAAGATACTGGTAGGTCTACCAGGAAATAGTACTAATTGAATACTACTATCTGGTTTGTGATGTGTAAACTGTGCAAAAATGCAACGTATAGAAAGTTTGACTCATTTTTATTTTACTTAAAGTCCAAACAAAAATTTTCTCGTCATTATCAATTACTTTAAAATTAATCTCAGACTCATGACCCCAGTCTATATAGTATAATATAATCAGTTCGTTAGCATTATTTCATACGAAATTACATTCACACACCATAAGAAAATTCTTGTTTGAATTGATGTATGTTTGTTTGTTACACCTTACGCATATAAAATAGTTTCGTTTGAAAAGAGAAACCTATCCTAGACTTAATCTAAATGTAGATAGCTAAACGTGTTAAAACTACACGCCAAACGTATAGATTAATACGACTTATTGATCTATACCTATTTATAAGTTATTACTACATAATATGAGTTTACGTTTCCGATTGAAACGAGCGAGTTGAATAGGATTTTGATTTAAGGCTAATTATCCCGATTACTATGGTTAATTGTCGTGTTGTTTGTATTTTCAGTCATAATATCTATAAACTCGGGTGCTAAGTTGCTTTGTATAATATTATATTAATTAAGACGCCTCCTATGCAGTGACTAAATACGTCGCGATAGCATGTATCGCATAGACTACTTACAAAATAGTTAATCTACAGTGCTCCTATAACATACGTAAGCGAACTAAAGTTACTGAACACATGCAGATGAACACATCACAGGCCTTAGAGTCGGACAAATCCGCACCCGTACCTAGATCGTTAGACGAGTGTTTCATTTGGGTCCGCATACGATTATCCTAAACGCGTTCTCAGGCAGATGTCGGAGTTAAAACTGTGCGCGTGCGGATTCCAAGGACTCTACGACTGGCCATAATATCGATTTAGGTCGATAAATGACAATTACATTATGCAATCTATCAATTTCACTACAATATTTGCACTAATACAACAGTTTTGTTTGAATACAAGTTACCTGATAGGCAATATAATATGTTAATATTAATATGTAGAAGAATAACTATAAATTGGCTAATATTTCAACATATAATATGCGCAATAAGAGCTACATTATTACATGTATGTTAACTAAGTTAGCGAATACAAGTTAGTTACGACTGGTTACAATCGTAACTCGCCGCAAAAGCCACAGTTGAAAATTGATGATAATCATAGGATAAGATAAACCACAGGTCATACAGTCAGGTAATTACTATCGCACACAAAGTGACACGCATTTTATATTTAAGCAAATACGCCACGCAATTTTGACATCGATTGATAAATAATCTCCCGACTGTAAATTACATATCTAAATTTTGGTACTACAACACTCTCGCGTAAATATAAACGGTCAGCGGCCCGCGTCCGCAATGCGAGCGCGGCGCGCTGCGGGCGCTCCGCCTCGCGCACGACACGCGCCTCTCACCACGCCCCAGATCAAACTCTTCAAGACAGTCTTCTGAAGTCAGTCTCAAAGTTTTATTGCATTGATTCACTCTAATCCCCATCCCCTCGCGATTAAAATAAAAAAGCGAGTAGCGAGAGAAATCAATTTAGTCAATGTAACAGCGCCAATGCCCAAACAATGGTATAATAAAAATAACCTAAATCAATATTTTGTGAAATAACACAGCGCTAGTATAATATAAAAGTCTGCAATAATTAATTAACCAAGTTAAAAAAAACGCAGAAATTAACATTTTGGAAAAATACTTTTGAAGTTATTTTAAAAATATCTAATTTAAAACATTTTTATATCACAACGTGATTTCTTATACATTTGATATAAATCGTAAGCCTACGGACAGAATACATGTAATCGAGACTACGATTTTTATAATTTATTATTATTGACTGAATTGTAGTACAATCTAGACTATTGACGCTATAAATAATTGGTGCTTTACTGTAATCGTGCAAGTAAATCTGTGTCAAACAAAGTTTGGTCCTAGACTAGTCTAAAGTGGAAACAGAAATCGAATGACTACATGGTAACAAATTAAATTAAAGGTTATTAAATATTTTTAAGGAGAATTCAATTTGCACATAACATTAATGGGCATACATTAGTTCTCCATACAAGCTATGCTCGATCGAGTTCTTTTAAAACGTTAATAATAAACTTGGCACATTATAAAAAAAAATCACAAATACATTCAAAATAAAATTCCGACAGACCTTAAGGTCCATGCAGGTAGTTTCTCGTAAAAAATATACCAATTTAATATACTTTGATGTACTGCTTGCCGTGAGAGGTGATGTCGCGCGCGGTGTCGGGCAGCGTTTCGAAAAGCACCACGAGGTAGCCCTCGGTCGTGAGCGCAACGTCGCTGGGGCGGTCTTTGTCATCCAGTCCGGGGCTCTTCAGGTCTACCGCCCAGAGCACGCGCAGGTCCCATGTCAACACCAGTACCCGGTGGTTCTTCGAGTCGGCTACGATCACACGCCCGTCGTCATCCGTCACAATGCCCGAGGGACGATTCAGTTCGCCGATGCCAGCGCCTTCGCGGCCCACGCATTGTAACACTTTCGACAGAGTGCTGTCCACAAGCAGCAAGCGATGGTTCTCGAAATCGGACACTATGATGTTCCCCGTTGTGGTGAAAGATACGCCCCTCGGAGTCGTAGGCCCCTTCAACATCTTAGCCGGGTTAGCACCCTCGAACACAAACTTGGTAAGGAAAGTGCCGTCGCTGCTGAACAGCTGTATGCGATGGTTGCGCGTGTCAGTGACTACGATGTTACCGACTGTATTTACAGCTACATCCCAAGGATACTGGAACTGGCCACACTCCTTACCAAAGGAGCCGAATTTTAAGATAAAGTTGCCGGATGCTGTAAATATTTGAACTCTATGATTATCCTTGTCGATAACGATAATGCGCCCGCAAAGGTCTGTTGTTATCCCGGCTGGAAGATCAAACTCTCCGGGTCCTGTTCCTTTACAACCGAACATAGTTTTGAATTCCCCTCTACTATTAAATATTTGAATTCTATTATTTCTTCTGTCTGCAACTATAATGTTACCTTCTTTGTCGACGCACAAACCCCAAGGTCGTGATACTTGTCCTTCGTCTTGACCTTCGCGACCGAAAGAAAACATAGGAACACCTGGTACAGCGCTCCTTGTTGGTTTCACAATGACGGGCATCCACGATCCTGGTACCGCCTGGCCGATGCCGGCAGCGGTGTTTATGTCCAGACTACTGATTGGTTGGTCGTAATAGTTAGTAGATCTCGTGTGCGTGCCGCTGTAATCGGGCATAGACCTCGAACTGCTAGCAAGGGGTATATTATAGGGAGGAAATGAATGTGCAGATTGCAAAGGTTGTAATGCGTGCAATGAATGGCGCGATTGAAGTGTCGGTGCGGAATTTAAAGAATGAATTGCACTTGCAGATGCTGACTGAACATCGCACTGCCTTTTTAGCTGATCTACTAAATCGTAATTTGGTGGCAAGAATATAATTCTATCCTCTTTTAAATACAAGTTCTTAAACATAGCAGAAAAATAGTCTACTTGAGATCTCGCTTTCTCTTTAATCATGAATAAGTCGATACTTTCAGCGTCTAATATCCGTACCAAGGTCTCGTTGGTGTGCGCCAGGCCGGCGAGAATGCCACGCAGCGTATTCATGTGATCAGTGAGCTCGTTCATTTTTCCCTGGCGCATTTTTTCCACTTTGTCCAAAAGGTATTTTTCACGATCTTCAATAGCTTGAGCGTAGCAACGCATTGCCTTTCTTATTTTCATTGTTGCTTCAACGGTCTCCTTTTCATAGGCCTTGGACATGGCCACAGCGCGATCGATAGCGGATTTGATCGCTTTCGTGCCGGTCTTTGTGTCGTCTATTGCTCTCAGCACTCCTACGCGACACATGTCAAGTGCGCCTTTGATAGGAGTAAAGGAGTGATCTTTGTGGTACCAGAGCGTGCATTCCTGGCAGATGAAAGTAACGCAGGCTTCGCAGTAGTATCTGACAGGGTCTCCGTGGTGTTCACAAAGGACTGACTCTTTTTCGTGATTGACGGAGTTCGGTCTGACGCCTATAGGTGATATTTGGTGTATGGGTAAGAGCGTGTGCTCCTTCAGCTGGCAGTCACAATTTGCGCTGTGGCAGCACTCGTAGCAGAATATGTCGTTGCATTCGAGGCAACGCGTGGTAGGCGAACGCTCCTCGCAGCGGTAGCAGGTTATGGACATAGAGGAAGAGGTGCCAGGTGAGCCACTAGAATTGTCTTCTTTATGATGATGGTGATTATTGTTTGTATTTAAGGCGCTGTACTCACGTGACACGGCCATAACGGGCTCTGGCGGTGCGCTGCAGGATGGTAGTGCCCATATATCGTACGGGATGGTTGAAGAGGAAGCGGCGCTGGTTAGGGAGGAGGAGGATGGTTTGTTCATGTTCTCGAGCAGATTGCAGATCACGTGGGTCATGACGAGCGAGTCCTCCTGCTCGGTGGGGCTGTGGGTGGAGCCGGCCGCCGCCGCCGCCGAGTTCGACGGCAGGCTCGCGCCGAGAGTCTGTGCAATGTTCGCGAACGACGTCATTGTGTTACACACACATCACACCTGAAATCAACAGAACGATTGTAAATAATAATGTTTAAGAAATACAATATAAGAAATAGATTAAGAATAGCCTCCTTAAACTCTAATTATCACTCCACAAATATTGCTAAAAAATAATAAATCGTTACATAGTAATAATAAAATAATAATCGTTGCATCGTTGTTAATCGTTGCATAATAAATTAATAATAATCGTTGCAAGAATTTATTCATTTTCCGTGTTTCAAAATCATTACTTTCTTTATAATTATATTCAAATTTAATGGTAATGAACCATATACTACACAAACAATTAATAAATTAATTAAATTAAGAAGTACTACTCTGTCAAATAAACTTCGGGATATTTTTAATAAAATAAAAAATATTGCTTCAATCGTGTAAATTTATTTTGTCGCCCTCGAAATAGCTCCATTTGACGCAATACACCTTCGCAAGCGAATAATCCATTCGTCGAAACACTTCTTATAGGCACTTTCCGGTACGACCTTTAGCTCATTTAGCCAATTTTGTTTTATTACGTCAACGGACTGAAAACGTCTGCCACGAAATTCCCGTACGATGATTGAGATGTGATTGAAGTGCGCATTGTCGTGGTGCAGTATCCAGAATAATTATTGCTGTTCCACAAATCTGGTCTTTTTCGACGAATATTCTCTAGTAATCGCCTCATGACGACCAGATAATAATGTTTATTGACTGTTTGACCCTCCAGAAAGAATTCTGAGTGGGCAACACCATGATAATCAAAGAAAATAGTCAACGTAACTTTGTTTTTAGAGTGGCTTTGACGTGTTTTTTTCGGTTTCGGTTCGTTGGCTGGTTTGCATGTCAAACTCATAAACCCACGTTTCGTCACCCGTTATGATGCGTTTCATGAATGTGGGATCCGCATTGGCTCGTTCAAATATGTCCGTAGCAACCTGTTGGCGGGTATCTTTTTTGAAGAAAATTCAGTTCCTTCGGAACAAACCGTGCCGCGATGGGTTGCATACTTAAAACATCAAGACAAATGGTGCGAACGGATTCGGGACACATGTCAACTTAGTGAGCTTAAGCCAGCGCGACGATTTACCATCACCGTGTCCTTTATCGTGTTGATATTTTTTTCAGTCGAAGACGTTGATGATCGATCAGAACGCGGTAAGTCTTCAACCAATTCTCGGCCTTCATTGAATGCTTTGTACCACTCATATGCTCTTGTTTTTGATAAAGTCGTCTCACCGTAGGTCTTCTCTAACATTTCCAATGATTCCGTACAAGAAAAATTATTTCATACAAATTCGTTGTTCGATATCTTTATCCATTGTAAAATTCGCAGAGTATACTCGAGGTCGTCTAGCATATATGAAAATCGGGAAAAATCGAGATTTAGCTATATGAAATCGCAAAACGTATCGAGGAAATGCGGATGAACCGCACTTTTAGGACGGGAGGTGCGGTTGTAGAAACCCGAAGTGGGAATTAATAATTCTTCACAGAATTCCCCGTTGTACTTTATTTGTTTATTTGGTTTGTTTATTTTGGTTATTATGGGGGATAATACTTTGTGACGGGATCCTTTATTATTACATGTAGCCATTTTGTGATAAACCTACTCATACTTTAAATCATAGGAGAAGTTAGGAAAGGACTAGATGTGAATTGTATTAATCATAAAAACAAATTGAAAAAAACAATTATCCTTTTAAAAAAAAAAATTTTAAGTACATTGAAGTCCGGATTAAATAAAATTGAATATTTTATAATAATACGAAAATATACGTACGTGATAATACGAGTGATAATACACTGACTCAAACATTAACTATATTACAAAACCGACAAAATAACAACGGTATAATAATTGTTTGTAAACAAATAAAAAATTAAACACATTTAAACTAAAAAGGCGGTGGCGCGTGCGCCGCGGGAGACTGCACCAGAGGAACTGATGGTCTCAACAAATAAATTCATGTGGTGCAGTTTGCAAAAAAATGTATCCCAAAATCTTTTGTGCGCCCCTACTCTCCGCCCCTCGTGATACTTAGGTAACGACCCTAGAGGGAGCGAGCGAGATGTGTATAAGAGAGTATGTAAGGGAGATGGAATAAGTCGCATTCCAAAATTTTCCATAATTTAGATAAAGAAGGTTTGCTATGATTAGGGTTGTCATTGCAAAGTATCTATTCCGATCAATAAGTGCAAATGATTACTAAATTAGCGGTGTTTTGTATGTTGTAAGGCAACAAATTCGGTAGAACAGTCGTAAGTACTACAAGACTGTTAATGCCAAATTTGAAATGGCACATGTCAAATATTGCTTAATTTAAAGCGGATGATTTGGACGTGATGGTCCCGCGCCTGCTAAAACACAGCAAGCCTTGTAATGCGAACGTTTAACAGAAGTCTGGGTTGATTCCATCTTTTCTTCACTTATGATTAACGTGCAAATTATCGCTCGTATGCTAGTTTGATCTTTGCGGTTAGCAAAAATGTAGTACAGAAGACTAAATGCTGATAAACAATGAGTATAACAAAGACACATCTTAACTGTAGTTCCACTGCAGTTACAGAATAGATATGTATGTTATATTACCGTAATAATAAATTCTTTTAGAAAAAATGCACTCACAAAAATATCGATTTGACATTGTAATTAGATTGAGTCAGCCCTAGCGTTAAAATCACTATTGGGCAGCATACTTCCACATTTCATGGGCGGATGTGCAACAAGGACGCAAGACGAACACAGGCGAGAGTGAAAGGGAAAAAGTAGCATTTGGAGATTTTGTATTTCGGGTGAGGCACCATATGCGGCGTGTTCGTGACCTTGGGTAGCGAGCGCGCGTGAGGCAGGTCCGGAGACCCCATCGAGCGTCGCCATCTTACGCCCCCGCACAACGCAACGCTGCTTCGAAAACTCGGGAGGGTGTTGAAAATCGATGTTTTTCCCTTGTCCCTACAAAACCCATGAGGGGCGCAGCCACGGGCGCGGCCATAACACCCAACCTTTGAGTAAAATGGATGCCTGAACTGATATCACTGTTTTTGTGTTGTTAGATCAGCATGGGCTCATCGATATTTGCTAATCAGTTGCCATGCACTAAGGCATTTCATTTTTGCTAAATCACCGTAAAATATGTCTTAAGATCTAGAATACCTTAGGTTAGATTAATCAGTGTTAGGTATAATTACTAACAATAGGGCCGTTTTTCAAATTGTTATTATCGCTATTTGACAATCTACATCATTCTGCGCTTTTTATAAAGATAATACGGATGCACCATAATATTTAGATCGTCACGGAGCTATTTTTACACGTTTTGTAACTGAGTCTAGGTAAAGGGATGTCCTGCACGGGCTAATTTCGCTAACTACAGAATTCGATTTCATAGCAGTTGTGATTGTTGTGGTATTAATTTCGAGACTTTTTTTTTCAAATACCATTCGTAATATGGAGTGTTTTTTTTTGTATTTAAAATCATCGTGCTCAATTCGATTATCCCAGATAAAACCGGGAACTAGGTGGAGTAAAACAGTCACAGGAGACGTTTTGAGCAATGTTTGCGGTGTTTCAGTAAGATATAAAGTTCATTCTTTCAAAAATATCGCAACATAATGCAAACACATTCTTGATAACAGATTCCTTTCCAATTCCAACGTTAACTATCAAACAACATTAGCACATGTCCACACTCGTCGCAGTAATTACAAGATCCGGTCAGCCTCAACTGCGCTTTGTACAAACACATTAGTTTTGTGTAGTATTTACAATTGATTCGTCAATTGTAAACATTTGAATTGCTCTAATGGGGGCCATTTAGTAAACACAGTAGGTACATCGTTAGTTTTAGAAAGCAAAAAAAAAACATGAAAAACAAATCTGCAAAAATTTTGGAGTTGTGGTGGAATATCCACACTTAGGGATAGCATATAAGTATGTTTCGAATATCAAAAACACACTATTCGCGAATACGAATACGAATAGTAACTAGCCCACTACGCACGCACTTGTAAAATTAGTAAGTAGGTAATTTGTAGTTAGTCTTGATATATTTTTTTTAGTTCAATCTTGGTACCTTCTTGGTTTAATCTAATGTTGAGTACCTGCCCAATTTTAAATTAAACCAAAAAAACGTTTGCATATTGAGCTATTGTGATACGCTACGTACGTCAGTACATTGTACTTTAATGCGATTGAACTTAAAAGTATTTATTATTGTAATAAAATAATTAAAAATAAATAAATCGATACAAAACATGATTTGGGTATACGATTAAGATAAGACCGCTATTCGATTAGAAAATAACGATTATGAGTCCGCCAATATTAATACGATAATTCGGAACATCCCTAATACATAATAATCGTTATTATGTAATAATCGTGGAAAATAATAATCTTTAAAATTCGCCCGCCGTAGTCGGGTAACAATTACACGACATCTCAAAAATAGAGTACACAATGAAGGCGTTTTGTTAAGGAAGAAGACCAATGTCGGGTTCTAGTAGATAACAAAAAATGCGATGTGATATTGTGCTACTGAATAACGGGACCTTATTGTCGGTATGGACTTTGCTCAACATTTTATAATTTAAAATTCCGTTATTTCAAAATTATGTTTAAATAGAAACACGATTTTATTAAAGAAATTATCTACATCTTTAGAGTGAAACAAGACTGACGTCTTTAATTTCGAGTGAATCCAGAACAAAATCATAAAATAAATAAATTTTAAATATTTATTTTAAATAATTTTAATATCAAATATTTTAATATTTAGTGTTTACTTTTCTAGATAATCACTAGAAAATATCACAAATGATTACGTTTTGTGATACAGATGGCTTTTAAAACTGTTGGTTGTTTATTAAATAAGCAATTTAATAAACATCCATAATTTTATAGCCTGGATATTATAAATTGCTCTCAACGTATTTACTCTTATTTTAGATTGCTTAATTAAGTTTAACATCAGAACTACGTACGACATAAATATTTACATTTTTTTTAAAGACAAGAGGGCGGACGAGCTAGCGGTCCCACGTGATGGTAAGTGTTACCGCCGCCCATGGACACCTGCAACACCTGCGGGTGCGCCGCCGACCTTGCAAAATCCTATTCACAGCTTTCTTGAAGAACCCCATTCCATTCCATTTTTAAAACCACAACATTTAAAAATAGGTACTATTTATAACAGCACCAGGTTTATGAACCTTTCATGTACTTTCACAGTAAAGAGAAACTACTGAAAAAACCCTTTGTTGGACGCAGGTACCAAATGTGCATGTTTCGGCAAAAAATTCAATGGTCGGTGATTTTTTCTGTGGTGCCTTGATAAGAAACAATAGCTTTGCGCAGGTCGGGACCGTAGCAACGGCGCACAGTGCACACCCTGCGACCATCCCTCGGGGCAGAAGTGCCCAACATTTTAACAAACAAGTGAATTTATATCTGAAGCAAAAAGCTATCTATTCTCGACTCACATTCGTGAGGTTGTCAGTTTGAACTAGAAGGCATGCATTACCGAGAACCGGTAAGACCGGATCACTTTTTGCCGTTGGTAATTAGTAATTACCGATAAATTCGGTAAATTAGGAAAGGCTATTTTTATATGGATACTTAACTAAATACTAAAGTGAAATCTATAGAACGTATTGCAGTATATTTGCAATAAAATTCAAGAACACAAGCGAATGAATAATGTGGAACATCTTAGAAGACGACATATCTATCGCTCCTTGTCTAACGTACCATGAACCCGATGCACCCGTTTCCCGCGAAATTAATGTTTGTTTGTTTGTTCGTCTACTATGCGTCCCTAAACCATTCATCTGATTTCCATGAAACTTTGGTGAGTTGCTGTGCGTGCGCCCGTGAAGGTATCTGACAAAAAAAAATTCTAACGCATTGCAACGCCTGTCGGGCACAGCTAGCTAGAATAGATGTCCTGACTACCTGATTCATCATCGCCAACCCGAAACCGTTGAAGCTAGAAACATGAAATTTGCACAGTAGATAGATAGGTTTTATGACGTACGTAACCACCAAGGAAGGATTATTGGAAGGGGGCAAAATGAGGTAGATGATTTCTTATGCAATGCCTGTATCTCAAGAACTATTTAAGTTAAATACATATATGAATTTTGGTATACAGACTTTTAATTAAAGGAAAGGGCAAAAAGCTAGTCAATAATATAAGTAAATAAACTTATTATTCCAGTAGGTATTGGCAAAAAAGTTTGTAGTGGTATCAAAACAATTTATCAACAGTTTATAGTTTTTAAATAGATAATGCTTTTCAGTTTTTTATTATTGTATAATTAGGTTTTGTACATTATTATATTTATTATCGATTTATTCTTGGATAAAGGCGATGTGTGTTCGACTTTGTTTAGGGTCGTGTCATCAAATAAATGGTATGATATAAAATATTCTTTAGTGTAACTTATTAAATTTACCGATATCTATTGAACGCTGCATCCGCTAATCATTGCTTCGTTTTAATGAAGTTCACTTACTTAGCTTATATTTTTTTTAAATTTTTCTTTTAGTCCTGATTGTTGCTGGAATATATTTATAGCCATGCCATATTTTCGAGAATATAAATGATATATTTCTGATAATCGAAGATGGTTTGAATACATTGGTTCGAATTCGAAGAAACATGGTTTGAAGATGAGAAGATGGGGGCGACCTGGATACCTTTTTTATAGTAGAGGTGGCTGACGAGCGGTGGCCCTACGAGATGGCGCGTGGTTACCGGCGCCTATGGACACCTGCGGGCGCACTGTAGACCTTGGACAATGTTTAGGAAACTAAGCAGCAGATAGATGCCGGCTATATTTTAGTTTCTTATGAAATCGTTATGCTACATGAAGCCATGGGCTGGTCTGTAATAAAACCGAAATGTAGCAAATAAGATGTCAAATGTTGAGCACCTCTGAAACTTCCCCGATAGAAAAACTCTACTACCTGCTTGACGACCCAATCCGAGCGCGTGAACAGTGCCATAAGAAATTGAGTTTCATTTTGTGGAATTGGCATTACATTGTTTTTAAAGAGCGCCCATCAATAACGGGCTCGAAATCAATGGGAAATGTGACAGGAACAATTTTTTTTATACCCAAGGCCGTGTCAGATATATTCCAGATTACTGAAAGTGAATCTCTGCAATAGGCCCACGTGGTAGATTATGACCGGAAAAGCCCACGTGATTGCAAGAGAGGCCTATGCCCTGAAGGGCACTGAAATGGAGGTTAAAAAAATGTTGATTAGAAAAAGTGTTACTAAGTAACGCACTTCTCTGGAAGATTCTCGCTATGAAATTTCAGTGAAAAAACTTACAAACAATTAAAATGTAATAATGCAATAGCTGGTGAATTCACAGTTGAGTCTGCAGCATTAACAAGGCTTTCTAGACCTACGTTCCGAGTACAGAAAACTTTAATGTAAAAGTTTCTAGCTTCTGGGATATTTTTCTTGTATGCGGTCGTGTGGTGTCAGCGTTAGAATACCACCACCCAGTCTCTTCCTGTGGGTGTCGGCTCGAGGCGACTAAGAGATAACGAAGCCGCTACCACAAGCGCTAAGGAAATACCTCTAAAAGAGTGAACTGGCCAGCATACTTGACGAGGGTGCCGTTTTAACGCCATTCATCCCTCATGCGCAAGGCAATGTGCACGAAGAGGCCCACGGCCAGCAGTAGACGAAAGTATAATGACCGGGCGCACCTAGGCGACGCGTAAAATAAACAATAAGTTATGAAAAAAAATCAATTGTGAAAACTGGTAGAATCGATCTGCACTAGTAGATTCTACTCTCGATAGTAAAGCCTTTGCGTTACTTCAATGACACTTATACAAAAGCGCGTAATACATCCATACGGTCCAAACTTAGGATTCAATGCGAGTTCAGAAAAAGAAGAAAAATACAAATCTCAAAAAAAAATGTGTTTTACAATTGCCTTTAAACAAATATTTCTCGAAGATGGAACCCGGAACCTTTCGCAGAAAAGCAGGAAAACTATATTATGTTATAACAACAGGACTTAAACAAATTATTATCAGTGATTTGACTGCATAGTCGTAAAATTCTTATGAAAGAAACTTTCGAACGATTATGAATAGTTTTTCGCTTCGTCTTTGTATTTCACAGCCTGAGAAGGTTTTTGTTCAATACTTTTGTTCTTTTTTGTTTTACATTAACACAGGCCGAGTTATAAAACATTATATTACGCTTTAAAAATTGTGCTGCATCTGTTTCTTTACAACGAAAATACAGCCGAAAAAGATGTACAGCAATTATATTGTCAAAGAGTGATTTTCGCCCATTTTGTAACTATTTAAGATTTTTGTAAAGGCCATATCACACAAGCTATTTTCGAGCGTAGGCCATGAGTGAGCGGAGCGACATCGTCACGATATCGCTGCGATATAGTCGCGGCCTCAGATTACAAGAAAAATGTAATCTGAAGTCGCGGTATTTCGATCATGTAACAAGCCCAGAAGAATACTCTATTTCTAGAAGTTGGGGTGGCTCAAATAGAGTTCATGCCTGAGGAGGGGCTTCCACACAATATTGTCGCTTCGATCGACAAAACGTGGAAAACAGCTCGGCAAAGAAGAACATTGCGACAATGTTGCTGGCACATCTCCTACACTCGAAAATCACTTGTGTGATATGGGCTCTAATTGACTGTATATTTTGTATATTTAGTTTGCTAGTTCTGATGGCCAGGTTAGTCTAAGCTGTACATGTTGACCACCACTTGTATCACCACGATCCTTATTCTATCAATTGTGACAGATATTTAACATGACTGCATGATTCGACCGGGCTCGTATAATACAATGTCACTTGATGTATTGGCCAAATGAGTGTTCGAATAAACACAAACTCATTTGTAGCTCATTAGAACGTTAAATAGTTGACGTAAATGGCAAATACAAGTTTGTAGAACAAACGTGTTCTTTCAGTTATTTATAAATATGCACTAACTAAAAAGACATTGAATAACTTTTACAAGAACGCAAACATGTTTTGTGATCGTTCTATGTTGACCAATGCTTGTATATTTATATATTCCTAATTACTACAGGACATAAAGCCGTAGGTGGATCATAGTAGCGATATTTCGGGCATTATTACTATAAATAATTACGCTAGTGTAGGAGGGGACCCGCGCTGCGGCCGTGTCGCCGCGCATGCGCGCCGACAAACGTGGGGAACAACCCTCCACTGGGATTAGAAGCTTGAGACTTCGAAAAATACTTGTAGAAAAGACAATAAATAAAATAACTCTTGTGTTAACTGGTTTTGGCTTGAGGTTTCACCTACCGAGGGTAGTCTTAAGGTCAATTACTTTGACAGAATTATTAGAGCTGATTGTAATTAAAATACTCATTGAAATTTATAAATTTAAAGCGCAACCTTTTAATTCAAAGTAAAGGCGTTAAATTAATAGAAATTTGTTGAGTATCTTATTCTATAACAAAGAGAAAATCTAGGAATGAAGAACTCATTTGACTTGACCAGATTAGCGAAATACGGCTTCAACGCGAAGGTTGAAAAAAGCGCGTTGGATCCTTTGTTTACAGAGGAAGGAGCTTTTGCGAAAACGTTAGCATCGATAACGTTTTTATTAATTATTACGTATTATTAGTACTTATAATTATTAGCGTGTATAATATATTATATATATTATAATAGATTTATTTAGATATATGTATTAGGTACGTATTTGGTTTAATATGTATATAAATTAGTTCTCTTTTTCTACCTGCTATATTCGTTAAATTTATTTACTCTTCTACCGCTTCATATGCTGCACAGTCCAAAGGTTGACTGGGAGATAATGCTATGCTGTAAGGCATTCCGGTCCACCTTTTGTCCACGCGACTTATGGTACTTTTGCACCACTTACTTTGCTTTTGCATAAGACCTTAGGATTAGGAACATGTTACAGAATGAACGAAGAAGTAGATCAAGAAAGAAAGAGATGACGGGATGACTTGGATGCCTATGAGTTTAAAGGCTCTTTACACAAGGAGAGTTTGATGAGTCACTCATGAGGGGAAGGTAGTGCGTAAGTGGATGGGAAGGTGGAGTAAATCGAGGGGATTTTTAGCCATACAATAATACCCCCCCCCCCTACAAAGGCATCAGTGCATTTTGATAAGAAACGAGAAAAATGAAAAAAAAAAGATTTTTTTTTCATTAATTAAATCAAGCTAAAAATATGGAATTTTCAATAACAAAAAAAAGAATAACCAATGTATATTCCCTTTGTTTATATTTAATATCATATAATGTCATATATGCTTTTGTTAAACATTTCACTTAAAGAGAAATCTTATGAGTAACTTAAGTTTACAATACTCCAATCAGTGAGCTTATATGTACATCAATGGTTTACATATAAACCGTGAAAATATCCTTCGGACAAAGTTCGTATTCCACACAAGTTTATACAGCCCGGTCAATATTTTACAACTAACATTGTAAATAAAATTGACAGAGAAGGAAGATTTAGGGGCTTAAATTGTTTTTTGTTGATTTAGCAGACTATACAGTGTGTTTGGTATGTACAAATTCTAAGGGTAAGTAGGAAGTATGTACACTCAATTTTATTGATGGCTGTCATAAAGCAATCCCCTCTGAATGACAACAATGTCTTTGGAAGTTGAAGTGTTAAAAATGTCATTTAATAGACAAACGTGTAATCTATTAACTATGTAACTGAAATGCACATAATATTAGTTGGTGTAACATTTCGAAAAAAATGATAAAGCCAAAATTCAATACATATTAAATGTAACATATTTTCTTGTTTTTCGGATTTTGAAGGTACTTATTTTATGCGTTCATTTAACAGTTTTTAAGCTATTCTAAATAACAGTACCAAAGTTTAGTCCTTACATAAACTAATTTAAGAGTTATTGTGCTTGAACATAGCCCATCCCGTGCATGCCTAAAAAAGGGAGGGAACTAATTTGAGCAACTTTTATAAATTTTTATTTACTAGGTACTAGCACTCGTCGCGACTTCTTACAATGATTCCCGCGGAAATTTATAACAGCTCGGGATTTAAAAGCATCCCGTATGTTGGCCGAGGATATAAGTTATCATTGTACTAAATTTGATAAAAATCCATACAGTGTAACTCTAATAAAGGATCTGGATAAAAAGTAGTCTAAAAATGAACCCAGGTACAATAAGCATAGGTATAGCTTATTGTACCAGGTTAACATTTACGGTACTTTTAGACTTTATTGAATTCCCACGGGATTCACAGGTACACGCGAACAAAGTCGCGGGCATCGTTAGTAGTCGCCGCAGCGCACTAAAGACAAATAGTCATAAACTGTTATTTCTTGGAACGTTTATTCCTAAAGGTCGCATGTCTGTTATGTTATTATACATGCAAAAAAAATAATGAAATAGTTTGACATAAGATTCAAATCAAAACCACATTATTGGAAAAGGTGATTAGGATAAAAAGATTTTACTGACAGGGTTGCTATAAACATGATTCATTCGTGATCACAAGCACCAGTCTCTGTTTTGCACTGACAAATTGTTGACAAACATTGGTGTTCGGATTCGTTTAAGTTCTCAAAGTAAGCAAATGTATACATTGATGAATGTATACAACGGATTATTTAGAGAACTAAGAGTGAAGGCATTACAAAAGACTGCTGGACTTACTCAAGTGTCTTACGGAACGGTTCGGAAAATAATACAGCATCGTGTTGTAGAAGATATTTCCAATGAGAGTCGACAAACGAATAGTCTTTCAGGGAAGTTCAGTAAAATTGACAATTTCACAGGTGATCTTATATATATCGAATAATTTATGATTGTTATAAGCAAAATCTCGTGACAACAGTTGCCAGAAGGCTCATCTTCAGAAATTAAATGCTGACACTGATACACTACACGGAAAAGTAACACGTATCGTGTGAAACTCCTACAAAAGTACCGTATCGTGTGAAACTCCTACAAAAGTACCGTATCGTGTGAAACTCCTACAAAAGTACCGTATCGTGTGAAACTCCTACAAAAGTACCGTATCGTGTGAAACTCCTACAAAAGTACCGTATCGTGTGAAACTCCTACAAAAGTACCGTATCGTGTGAAACTCCTACAAAAACCGTGAAGAAACTTAAAAAAATCTGAAATCTGCTCGTCTTGTGAAATTGAGGACAGAATATATTGAGAAAAATCAAGTTTCGATGTTAAGGTCGGGAAATAGTAGTGACAGATGAAACGTGGTGTGACACCCACGATGCTGTGAAGAAAGGATGGGTTGATGAGTCTGGAAATTGCTCTCTGTACGCACCTTGTTCAAGACGTCAACGCATTATAATACTCCTTGCTGGTATGACACAAAGAACTGTGCCAGAATCTCTTCTTTTATCTGCCAAGAACATCAAAAATAGTTCTGCTGATTACCATGAAGACATGATAGCAAATATTTATGAAAATTGGTTTGAAGAACAACTGCTGTCAAACATACCGTCAAACTTTATTGTTCTTATTGTTCTATTTATTATTGTTATTGTTCTCAACAATGCTTCATATCACTCACGGCAAGCTGAAAAAATACAAATAATTCTACAAAAAAAAAGCAGATTTAATAAAATATTTGGTATACCACGGTCAAATAATTATTCCAAAGGTTACTAAATTCTACTTCCTAAATTCTGTGAAAAATCAGAATCCTGAGAAAATAATAATTACAGATAAAATGGCGAAGCAGAGAGTTAGTAAGGAGTGAATTAAAACAGAAAATACGACGGAACAACACCCAGCCACCACTGAATTCGGAAGTGGTCGAATTGCTTCGCAGTGAGGTAGAAAGTATTCCAGAAAATCTTTGGACTCCTTGTTTTAGACACGATCAAACTATTGAGAGGACAGCTACCACCACCGACACCAACCACCGCCAACGCTTCGTTATCAATGTAGTGTCCTCATACTAAAGCGAAAATGAAGATAATGATTTTGATGTTTCCATGTCATCATAGATTATATAGGTACTTACAAGATAAATTATATTTTGTTATATTTTTGTTATTACAATAATCCACCCTTCCTTTCGTTTGGTAATTGGGTAAGAAGTAATTGACAACCCTGTGAATTGTAGAAAATTCTGTTTCTTTGAAATGCATTGAATTTTAGCTTTAAAAAGTGCCTGGTTAAGATTTACTTTCATTTGAATAAATTAGCAATTATGACTTTTCGGAATGGACATTTGTTCTTAGTGCACTGCGGCGACTATAAATGAGCAAGGCCATTATAATAAAATCAAATGTACATGAAATGATTTTTTTTTTAAATCGCGTACTCGTGCCGGGGCTATGTTCAACCAACAACAACTCATAAAGCAGTTGACTTAGGGTCTAAACTTCGATTCTGTTTTTTCGAATGGCTCAAAAACTGTTGAATGAGTGGATAAAACGAGTACCGTAGACTATAAGGCTTATAGGTTTCCAGTAAGTTAGAAAATACAAAAAAAAAAGGTGTTAATTTTAGTATAATATTAAAATACAACTATCATTTTAGTCACACCAAATAATATGTACATTCGCGTTACATAGTCAATAGAAATAGATTCACTGTTCTTAATTAAATGGTATTTATACGTCGATAACATTTCAACTTCCAAAGATATTTTTGAAAATAGAAATGAAATTGTCCACTCAACTTCAGTATTACTTGTAAAACTGTATTACAAATTCATAATAATTACTAGTTTTGGGTATTCATGACTCCTCACTCCTTACGAGTGCTTCGGCTCTCTTATTCCGGTTCCGCTTGCGGATCCGACTCCTTTTAACGATTCAATGACTCCTTTGATTCACCAACTCGCATACAGCAACTTTGGATATAGCGCCGATTTTGGTTATAGAGACTGTTTTTAGTAAGTTTTTTGTAACAAATTCCTAGAAATCATATGCAGATGTAGCGACCTATTGAAATTCAACAGGCAGGGACATAAAGACTTACAGCACGTTATCTTTTGTTTACATTCACTTACTAACTGCTTTTGTTTCGCTGTTTTGTTTTTTTTTGCTGACCAGGTAGATTGGGGAAGGGAGTTAGTGTTAGCAATAAAGATCAGTTACAAATAAACATTGTTTGTGTTAACTGTGTCTTGTTGAGTAGAAAGTATGGCACCTACAACTGAACGAAGACGTGCATTCACTGTTAAAGAAAAAATGTCAATCATTTGGAGACTCCACAATGGTGAAAATAATATTGATTTGTGCAAAGAATTCAATGTTTCGCATTCTACAATATCAACGATATGGAAAAATCGGGCTAAAATACAGGAGTGTTTTGAATCAAAATCCTTGAATATCAAGAAAAATCGTAAGCCATTGCATCAAGATGTGGAAACTGCTCTTCTAATGTGGTTTAAGGGTCAGACAAGCCAAAATGTACCTATAAGCGGTCGCCTTTTACAAGAAAAGGCTAATCATTTTGCTGAACTTTTTGGAAAACGGGACGTTCAATTCTCCGAAAGCTGGATATACCGATTCCGTCAACGTAATGATATTGTAGTCGGTAAAGTTTGTGGACAAGCTGCAAGTGTATCACAAAATGTTTGTGACAATTGGCTAAAAACAGTTTATCCCAAATTGATTGAGGGATACAGTGACAGTGAAATATGGAATGCTGACGAAACAGGTTTATTTTTTAAGTTAACACCTGAGAGAACCTTAAAATATAAAGGAGAAAAATGTGTAGAGGGAAAATTAGCAAAAGAAAGAATCACTGTGCTTGTTGCTTCAAGTATGAACGGAGAAAAACGCAAGTTACTGGTCATAGGGAAGACAAAAAAACCAAGATGTTTCAAAAATGTCAAAACTTTGCCAGTAGACTACGAAGCAAACAAAAAAGCCTGGATTACATCAGAGATTTTTGAAAAAGTTTTGCATAAATGGGATTCTCAGCTAAGAAATGACAAAAAGAAGATCATTTTATTTATTGACAATTGTCCAGCTCATCCAAAAATGGAGAAATTAACAAACATAAAACTGGCTTTTCTACCACCAAACACCACGTCAGTAATTCAGCCTACTGCCCAAGGGATAATTAAAACACTTAAGAGCCATTACCGAAAAATTCTTGTACAGAAAATGATAAACAATATCGAAAATGCTTCCCCCTTTTCCGTTAATCTCCTAGATGCCATTGAGATAATAACAACAGCATGGACACGAGTTACTCCGCAGAAAATAAAAAAATGTTTCTCACATGCTGGCTTCTGTAAATCCTCGACTATCACAACAACTGATGATGATTCTGATGATGAATTGGACAATGTGCCATTAGCACAACTGGCTACAATATCTTCCGGGGAAACAAACATTGCAGATTGGGAATATTACATAAATATTGACAATCAAGTTGTCACAACTAGTAACCTGACTGATGAGGAAATCATTGAAACTGTGGTTTCATCACATATAAATATAGAAGAAGAAATTCCTACGATTAAGGATGCTTTTGGTGCTATAACAACACTGAAAAGATTCTGTTTATTTGGTGACGGAAAAGACAAAATAGAATTTGAGAGTCTTATAAAAACAGACTTTACAACGTCAAATAATGCAAAAAAAACTAAATTGAAACAGTCAAGTATTACAAAATTCTTTAAAAATATGTAAAACGTTATTCATAAACATATAAAAAATAAAGAGCAGATTACTGGAATATAACCCATTTACTCATGTTATTATATAATTATAATACATACATGTGTAATAGATTGTGTATGTAACTTGCGTAGTATTTTTTTTGTATCATAAATCCCTATATTCCGGATATTCAGCATACTCCGGATATAGCGTCGTAATTGTAAAGGTCCCTTTGTCGTCGTTATAACCAAAATCCACCATCCATGTGTACTTCTATTTATTTACCTCAGGCAACAAGTACAATCTATCTATATATATAAAAGAGGATGTTGGTATATATCTGATGTTAATAGACTTCAACACCGTTTGACCGATCACCATGAAAGTTGGCACATATATGTATCTTTTCATGGAGAAGGTTTCTATGCAATCGACTTTGTTGTAACTCGCCACTAGATGGCGCTGCAGCACATCAACTTCTATAGCGTTCAACCGATCGCCATGAAAATTGATATGCAGAATATTTTCGAGCTATGGACTTTATTATAACTCGCCACTAGATATATAGAGAATATAGTGAATTTATATATAGAGGTAAATAAATATACACAGGCAAGACAACGTCTGCCGGGTTTTGCAATATAGTAGAATATACAAATAAAAACAAATAAAAAAGTAAAACTAAATTTTCACTATGTGTAGTGCTGCCCTTCAATGATATCTCACAATAATTTAAATAGTTATTAATATTTAAACTCACAATACTTTATTAGTTAGTTTTTACATATTGTCCCTATAGGTTTTATTATTGTAATCAATGTCTAATATTATTTACAAGTAATAATTAATATGGAATTGTTTTAAATTTTAAGAATATACTGCTCCCTCTAACGGGATTCATATTTCAATTATATTTTACATTGTAAGATTTTTATAGCAACGATAAAATCATTTTTATTTTATAATGGATTGAATTATTGTTCTATTTTCGCCTTTAACTCTATGCAATAAGATCCATTAATGTATGTTTGATGTTGTGTCTTCTGTGTGGAGCCTACTATATCCAGACTTCCATATCCCATCTCTAACAGCTTAGCAAAATAGAGGATGAATTGATGTTGACGTGAAATCCTACAATAAGGTAAGTTACCGAGTGAGCAGTTCTCAAAGTAGGGGGTGGAGTTTATAGCTAATTTTCAGACAGTATTAAATGATAGACAAGTGCACTCCTCTTGCTAAATTAGGGTGCCAAAGATATTTTTGATTTTATTCAAAGTTGGGGGTGAGTTTATAGTTACTTTTCACAGTTAAATGACAGACTAAGTGTGCTTCTTACACTAATTAGGCTACTAATTATTTACAATTCTTATTACGCTGCCAAAGATATTTTTTATTTTAAAGAAACAGCTTCACAATACTGAATAATGCACATGTGACATGCACTTGATTGGTTTCTGCAATACATTACATAATATTTGTACTACCCGACTGCAAGTAAGTACCTAGGTTAAAAAATCATTCATCTTTAATTAGACATTAAAGCCTTACATTTAGCAGGTCATCTTTTATATACATTGGGAGCGACGTATCCATCTACAGCAATTTATTTGTCAGTTGAGTATTTGTACTTGCATAGGTAGCAAATAAATGTATTGTATGTGTTTTATTTGGTTGATTGTAGTTCTTGTCTTGGAAACAGTTTGAATAAAGTTTTCTTAAGCTTTGCATGTGATTGTTAATTACACCCATAGCTCAAGATGTCTTTTAGCACCCTCTCTTAAGATTTTTCAGTCTCTGCACCTGCTGTTTTACATTAATCTGACCACTGAACTTCTTTAACCAAGGCTCTTGTATTTGTAATATTGCGCAAGTTGCAGACATTTTCAACTTGATAAAGTGCTCATTTTAAATATATATATAGAGGTCTGAATTGCATAGCTTTGCATAGTTGTTAGCATCTTCATTAAATATTTCGTTTTATTTTTTCCTACTTCTAATTAATTACAGAATATGAGCTGTTGGTACATAGACGATGAAAGCTTTCATTTAGGCAGATTATGGATTTTTTTTAAATTTCTGGATATAAAGTAGGTACCTGTATAAAATTTTCTTCATTTTTTTTGTAGTTAAAGATAAGTAACAAGCATAAATATTGTGAAAGCTTTTGTTAATTTTATTTAAGAAATATGTGGGAATAAAAATTGTCTGTAAATACTCATTGGACTAATTTCTTGATATCTTTGCTGCACACAAAGTTTTTTAAATATTAATATAAATATTTTATAAGTAAAAATCTGATAGCAGATTTCTAAAGCTCTACATTTTTATACTCACATTGTAAGACAGGTTTAGAGTATGTATTGTATGCATCCCTACAATGGAGTGCATAAGATAAAATGAATCATTACTTATTATCTGCTTATACCTACAGGTACTCACCAAAAATATCCTGGATCATGTAGCGCACAGCCTATTCACAAGCAAACAGGAGTAATACACATCAAAACTGTTTTTTTTCAATACGGACAACTAAAAATATAAATCTTGTTTGTCGCGACAGAATAATTATTGGAAAATATGCCCGACGAATGCAGGTAGACTACTAAAGATAGGATAACAAATGATTTATGTTTCGGATACAAAATAGGCTCTTACGATTTTATTGCAGTAAATAAATACTGCTGATCATAGCAATTATTTCGAATAACGTGTCTCATTTAATTGTTTGTATTGTATTTATTTATTCACAAAACCACGAAAACATCAGCGGTGAATGAACGATCAATGAATAAAAAACTTAAACTCTTTTGTCTGTGGAAATTGACAACTTGACAGCACTAGGAGTCATTGAACTATGATTAACCGGAAACTTACGAAAATTACGATAATATAGTTATCTAAAATACAAAATAAATATCGTTATAAGCTCAGTACACCTACAAGATGATAACTTTTTAGCATTTGATCACCAATGGTAGAGTAAAAGGTTTTACCCAACTTTTATAATGAAACACCTTTCATCACGAAACCGATTTATTTACGATACATAAAATAACCGTCATCCACCGTCCACCACTTGACTGTCAACTGGCATTTTGACATCTTCTTTCGCGTTAAAATGACCTCACTACGTTTTCACTAGTCTGTTTGTTTTTAGTGAAATTACACTGTTTTATTGTTTTTAATTTTTCTACAAGTGTACAAACCAACAATGTCGACTCCATCCAAACGCCCGTCATCACGTGCATCGTCGGAAACGGCGACTCCTTCAAGAAGGACCAGGTCGTCACAACAACTTGTTGTTCCTGAAACACCACAGCGGTCTACCGGCACACCTTCAAAAGGTAAGTATCAGAAATACTTATTCTTTTATTCAACTCTATTGTAATTTATTCATCTTCTAAGCGAATATACTTTACATACATAAAAATAAGGAACAATGTTGTAATGCTACGGCCACAATGTCCGCTTCGCCTAAGCTTCGCGTTGGCGCTGTAGGTATGGCCAAAATGTTCGTAACATTTCCCGATGAAATACATAAGAATTGTTCAATATAATTACCACCTTGGGTTTCTACAACCGTACCTCCCATCTCAGAAGTGTGTTCCATCCGCATTTCCTCAACACGGAGGTGTCGCGTACCTACTGTTCCATTCTAAAATGATTTTATACCGCGAACCGTAGGCTGTGGAATGAACTGCTTCAAGAGTAATGGAAAGCCATTACTCTTTGATAAGGGGTTCTTTATGAATAGGATTTTGTAAGGTTGGTGTTGCACCTGCATACCCCCTGGTGTTGCAGGTGTCTATGGGCGGCGGTAACACTTACCATCACGTGGTACCGCTTGCTTCTCTGCCTACTTACCTATAAAAATTAATTGCAATCACTGTTTTAGTATTTTAGCATCACAAATATTTGCAAAATATTTGTGGCTGCTCTTGGCAAAGAGTTTTGAGTAGGAACATTTCCGAAAAAAATTGTAGAAATATTTCTACATATCTGTTCTTTGAGAAAAAGTGTTGTGACTGAGGTAATAATGTAGTTAGTGTACATACTCATGTTAAGTAATGTAATTATAAATATGAATTTGGATAATAAATACTACATATAACTACAGTAAAATATATATCTTTATGGTTAAATATATTTTTAAAGATGGATCTCCTAGCGGTAGAGCTCCCGGTACACCTAGGACTCCTCGCACACCCAGTGCTCAACCACCTGCTTCATCACCAGCTCTTGCCTTGGCATACAGTCCTATTGGTAAGCAACTCTTCTTTGTTTCTTGATAGACTCACTATTTGTTACAACACTACTGCTTTTTGGTCCTCAATGTAAATCAATAAAAATCGTGATTTTTTATTTATCATTCTAGTGCCCTTCAAATCATGATTATTTATATTCTGGTGTCCCTCAAATGTCCTTTTCTCACCTTTTTGCAAGAAGGCTGTTTGTTTGCTTTTAAATACCTAATTATATAACTGAACTCATTATATGAAATAAAATCAAAAGGGCTATAAAACTTATGGTTAAAGGACTTTCAAATTGGAAAGGACCATGTAGATGTAATGAACCTTTAATATTCTCAAACCTTGTCCTTTTTATTTTCTATTTTCTTTTGTAGTTATTAAATAATTAAATCATAAAACATAAATTTTAACTACAGTCAACTACTGTGATGAAGATGATGTCAGCCTTTTGATCCTTCCACTAGAGAGCTCAGGCCTCCCTTAACAAATTACTATGGGGTGTCAGGCCACAATCCACCATGCAGGTCTATTACTGAATGGTGAATACATATGAACCAGTTTTTTAATTCTGTAACATGTGTGTACTTCAGTTGAAAATTAGTGGTACGAGCCAATGATTTGAACTCACAATCTCACAAATGAAAGTTAAGACTAGTTACCCTGAACTATCACCATTCCATCAAAATGATAAAGTCTGTATCATTTATATGACTTTATCAGTATACCATAATCAAAATGTCTTTATCATTTTGTAATGATTTGGTGGTAGTGACCACCAAATCGATACAAAGTTAGTGGTCAGTGGACCACTTCTTAAAATGTCTTCTTTTGAATAAGATTGCTTCTGAATTTCACCACTTCCTGTAAAGGCCAGTTCCAGGGAAAACCATTTCTGGATTTGAACACTTCATATTATTAATTGAACCTTTTATTTTTACAACTACAAACAGGGCCGTCTTTACCAGGGGGTGCAAGGGGTGCGGTGCACCCGGGCGCGGAGCCTGTTGAGCGCTGAATTTTTGGATATTTCATTGAACTTAACGCCATTGCACAGTTTTATATACTTGTTACTTACGACAAATATGTATGCGCAAGCAAAAAAAAAATAGTCATTAACAATAATATTTTTTTTACTTTTATTACGCTTTCGGCGCTTGTCATACCGCATTACTACACTACACAAATAACAATTTTATTTAATACAACACGCGCGCGGCAAAATCTCTAATCCAAAGACAGTGTATGTATGTACGTTTGCCACGTTGCCGCCCGGTAGCAAAATGATCTCTAAGTCAATAGAGTGTAAGTTCATTTGAAATGGGCGCGCGGCGCGGCACCTCAGCGCAGTGCCGGCTTTACCTATGGTGCAGTGTGCGGCGCACACGGGCGTAGGGTCTTAGGGGGCGCCGAGCGTCTTAAGGCGCCGTCTTAGGGGGCGTCGCCGCCCGCGACGCCTCCAAAGAGCCTGCTAGAGGGCGCCAGGGTATTGATTGCACCCGGGCGCTACATGGGCTAGAGCCGGCTCTGACTACAAATAAACTTCTTTTTCATTTGTGTTTGCACACTGTACCAGCAGTGGACATATGTGAGTGACTAGGTAAATTTTACGATACAAAAAAATGTTTGGGTGTCAACACAAATTTTTATTACAACTTGTCAGAATACTTTCCATTAGACTCTGTACAGTGATTCATTCGTCTATACTAAGATTTAAAGCACTAGCAATACTCTTCTTTACTGAGGTCCTCAAGAGCTGCCATAAAAGCATTCCAAGCATACTCAGGGCTGTCGAAAAGTATGCCACAGAATCCAAACTTCACTTTTGGAAAGAGAAAGAAGTTGCATAGAGCTAAATAAACGGTACAGCTTAAATGAGTTCTCTTTCTGAAATTTGAGTATCTCAAAATTTACCTAGCCACCCCATGTATTAGGAAGTGGTCAAATACAGAAATGATCCTCTCCAAAAGAAAACATTTTAAGGACAGAGTAACAGTTTTCACTGCCCACCAAATTGGTTTGTTGGATTAACATTGGAAGGGAACCCTGCGATCAGTACTGTGGCATAAATGGATTGTAAGAAGTTTGAAAGGAGATGTGCCATATCAAACTATTTGTTATAAGCAAATGCCAAACAAATTTTCAGGTACAGACATAGACATGAGTTCTCCTCTTAACTATGGCACACCAAGCTCATTGAGCACCCCACGCTCCCTGATGAGGGGTACCATGACTCCAGCACGACAAAGGGCAGACTTGAGGACTAACCACATTGGGCCCACTGTGCCTGCCCCCACACCAATAAGGGTAAGGTACACTAAGCACAAGGGTGTAGTTAGGATTTTATTCAGGGAGCTGCAAAGTAATTATAATATATAAAGCTCGATTTTCATATAATTTTTATAGAGATTGTATAATGCAGAAAATCTGTAACTTATTCTTTCCTATAGCCCCGCCCTGTTATTCAAGCGCCCCACCCTCACCCTGTCCCACTGTCTAAGCAGATTTATAACTCAGATTATTGACTTAAAATATCACCTCTTAAAATGACACGCATTATAATTCATGCCAATTGTAAAGATTTTCACTCTATGTGGACAGTAAAAGAAAGTCATTATTAATTTATGGTTTCTATTTTTATCCAATGTCACTAAACTGGACTGTTTAAACATTACCTTGGTTGCTATTTTTTGTTTTAAAACCATTTCAATTCTAACCTCAAAATTGTTAATAAATTTACAAATGAAGGCTGCAACCATTTCACAAAATAATAAAGTACAGGCATAAGGATGCTCATTTTGAGACAAAAGAGTGTCACATTGTTCATGTCTACATTATTTGTGTTTTCTATACTGCTTGTAGTGAATGTCTTGCGGAACTCTTCTGTTGATGATACATCTGCTTTCTGCGAACATAAATTCAATATTTTATTTAAAAGTAAATAAAATTTAAAATTGTGTTTGTGACAGGCACTTTCTTAACTAACAATAAATAGCTGGCGATGTGCTGCACACAAAAACAAAAAAGATTAAAAAAGTGCTCATCATAGAAATAAATAAGTCATAAATAAGTAATAAGTCGTGCAGAATTAATAATAATAATGCTCTCTATTTACTTAACACAACAATGAAAAAAATTATACAATAAGCGGTCTTATCGCTTAAGCGATCTCTTCTAGGCAACCATACGATAGAGATAAATTTAGAAGAAACAATTCGTCTTTTTGTTTGGCACTCCGCCCTTATGGTCAGGTCAAGGACTTAAAAGGATTAAGGGGTTTATTATCAATATACCATACCATTAGTCTGTCTCTCCATTGTTGGATATGTCTCTCTCTTGTTATCCAGCTACTACCAGTAACATTTAAGTCATCAGAAACTATACAATCTTAATTCGAGGAAACTCTTATCTTTACTAAACAGTGGTGTAGTGATATGCTAAGTGCAGTTATCATTTGCAGCTAGGGGTATACGCTAACCTCTATAGAGTATACTCAAATATCAACTCAAAATAAGAAAGCTACCTTAGCAAATGCGACATCAAATGCAAAATTACGGCACAGTGGACAAACTATGAAGTCGGGTTCTTCTCTTGTATGCCAGTACTGTTCGAGGCACTTCTCACAAAATGTGTGACCGCACGTCAGACAGGCGGGATCAAAAATACTTGAGAGACAGATTCTGCAAGTGCTCCGTATCAAAGATGTTTTTCCTAAACTACTATGCGACTTGAATCTTTTTGTAGTGGAGTAGTTGACCAACGTTTCATTATTTGTTTGAGACATTTTTTGAGTTTTTACATAATTACAAAATAATATTTTTATTTATGATTAATTTTGAATATTTAACATAATTCATATTAATGACATTGACATTGAAAATTGTCTAAAAAGTTTTTTATTTGCAAAGATTATCTATATTTATCCTCTTTTTAGTCTTTTCATACTGCTTTTATAGTTAGACGCATGTCTTATAGTAAGGTTAGAGATACATTTTTAATAGGATTGTTCGGAACCAGATGCGGAGACGCAGCAGACAGGGGTTAATCAGTTGTCATTGGTACAGGAAGAAGATGGTGTAACCAACACTCCGTCAGACGAGCCGCAACTAGTGGTGTGGGGTACAGACGTGGCGATCGCGGAGTGCCGCGACAAGTTCGTCAAGTTCATACAGAGGTACGTCGAGCCGACCGCCGTTATCAACGAGCCGCTCTACGAACAAAAGCTGGAGGAGGTCAGTGTAACTGAGACAATAACAACCTAGCCATTTGTCACTCTAATCACATTAGTATGAGTATTCAACACATTAACACAGTTTTATGTTTGTTTACATTTTTAACAAATTGGATTGGAACTGAATATACACTACCTTGAGAAACTAAGTTAGACCATGGAATATGAATATTAAAGTCACCGTAATAACTCATTTATAAATGCAAAAAAGGTAATCAGCACTTGATGGACAAGCCATTTTTTTAATTTTTTTCCAGATTCACACATTGGAAGAGCCATTCTTGGATGTGGATTGTGAACACGTCAAAGTATTTGATGCTAAACTCCACCGTCAACTTATCTCTTACCCACAAGAGGTAGGTATGTTTTCTTCAGTCAGAACCCAGTTAATGTTAAATTTGTCTGTATGATGTGTAGGTATATATTTATGTTATATATGTATATTTATTTATTGTATAATCTATTATGTTATTATAAATTATTTTCTTTGTTTATTTTCTAATTCAAAACTGCCCATGCGATTCTGTACAATCTGGTGGCTGACTGGTACAGAATGCCTTATGGCATTATGTCCGCCTGTTCTTCATATACACCATTGTGCAACAAAGTTTAAATAAATAAAATATACCGGGAATAATATCCTCTAAGTACTTTGACCATTAATAATTTTAATTACGTCATTAACGCACGAGGGAGCTTAAATCGTCTCGATTAAAATCCATTTGTGTATAAGTAGTATGATGGCTTTTAGGAATAATGGTGTCATAAATTATTATTATCGTAACACCGAATTAAAGAACATAAGGGAGAAAAATGATTGTAAAATGGAGCCTATATTTTAAGTTAGACCTCTAGCAATACATCGGTGAAAACTGCATTCAATTCCATGCAGTAGTTTTTGCGTGATGCGTGTATAAACATACAGACACAGACAAAATTTCTAAAAACTGTTGTTTTGGCTTCTGTTGCTCTAATAAAGACTAGTTAAAGACTAGCCCATATTAGTTTTTTTTCAATATCTATAATGTACAGACAGCGGCGTGTTACAATTTTATTATATGTATAGATAGATGCTCCAAAAATCGAACTTTAAACAATTTGTAGGTAGTACCAGCTTTCGATGCGGCTGTGAACGAATTGTTTTTCGATAAGTATCCAGCTGCCGTATTAGAGCATCAGATCCAAGTGCGGCCTTACAACGCACCCCAACGGCACATGAGGGATCTTAATCCTGAAGGTATGGTTTCACTGATTAATGTTATAGATGAGGTTTGATTAGAATGTCAAAACCGTTAATGTCAAATTTAGTATAGTACAAAATAGCATAGCATAGTTCTATTCTCTCTCTGGCATAGTGATCCGTACATCCAGCATTATGTCGGTGATGCAGGAAGCATATTTAGATGAAGCTACATTAGCATGACCAAGACCACTATTTGCTTCCCAGACATTGACCAACTCGTAATAATCTCTGACATGATCTGTATATTCAGCATCGCGTCAGAGATTGTGCTGGAGATGCAGGAAGTATATTTCAGCTCCAAAACTCTCCAATTTATATGTAGTTTTCTACCTCTCTAAAACCACTATTTGTTCCCCCATACATCGACCAGTTAGTAATAATTTCTGGTATGGTGATCCGTACATTTAACATCGTTTTAAAAGACTATTCTCAATTTTTCCAATTTATTATTATTGTAATAGTCGAGCACCATTACTGCTGGTATGCTTGATATCTTTTGTTAGCTAGTTACAGATTTTGCCATATCTTTTTACCTGGAAGCCATTTGTTAAGTCCGTTTTTGATATTGTTTATACTTGGCAATTTAGATTTCTTGTGGTAACTTATTCCATATGTCCACAACTTGTTACTGTATGTCATGGCCTAGGTTAAGCTACTTTTCTAAGAGATTGTGCTGGAGATGCAGGAAGTATATCCTGCTCCAAAATATATGCTCCAAATCATATATATGCATATATATGATATATATGCATATCCCTATATATGCTCCAAAACTCTACAATTTATATGTAGTTTTCTACCTCTCTAAAACCACTATTTGTTTCCCAGACATCGACCAGCTAGTAACAATCTCCGGCATGGTGATCCGTACATCCAACATCGTGCCGGAGATGCGGGAAGCGTATTTCCGTTGCACAGTTTGCAGCGCGGCTACAGTAGCCGAACTAGTTCGCGGCCGAGTACCGGAGCCAGTGCACTGCAGTCAATGCAACACTGCACATTGCTTCCAGCTGGTGCATAACAGGTCGCACTTTAACGATAAACAGCTGGTTAAACTGCAGGAGGCACCGGGTAAGAGAAATTCGCTACAATTTTTTGAGTATTTGTTCTTTTCAGCATATGTTCATCCACTAATATACATGTGTGTTGTGTTTGGAGGTTTGTCTGACTAGAATATGGTCCTCCACATCATATTGGGATCACTACTTTAAAAATGTGTTGTCTAATGTTCCGTTGTAATTAGTGTTATTTTACTAAGCATTGTATTGTACATACAGGGTTGTTGTCAGTTAACGATTCATTGTCTCCCAAAAATAATTATATTTCTCGTCCTATTGTTGATTACAACAGTGACATGATGATTGTAGGATGCGTTCCTGATAGGCGAGTACAGGCTCATAGTTACGTTTTACTGTAAAATAACTGATAGTACAAAACACTGTGCCGTTCTGTATACAGTGTCCCTCAAACTGGTAATAAATAATGTATAAAGATTTTCACAATAAAGACTCGCATAGTACCTACATTAATGATGTAGAATGTAAGTTTAGGGTACGATGGAACTGACATGTGCCAAGGCATAAGAGTTCCTTAAAAATAAGAAGAAAAAAACAAATTAAATAGTTTCTCGAGCAGTTTGGACGAGAATATTGTATACAATTCTCTCCTGCAACTGGACGATAAAAGCGTTCCGTTTTGAGGTTATGTGCACAATGTTATGTGTTATGTATACGAGTCCAGTGTCCAGCATCACAGTGAATGATAAAATGGCTGGTTACGGTTATTGCCTCGTCCTCAGACGACATGCCAGCCGGTCGCACACCGGCCACAGTGAACGTAATGGCGCACGGAGCTCTAGTAGACGGGGTGGGCGCGGGCGAGCGCGTGAGCGTGACGGGCGTGTTCCGCGCCGCATCCGCCGCCGCACACCCGCTCAGGGCCACGCTGCGCGCGCTTCATCGCACCCATGTGGACGCGCTGCACTACGGGAAGGTGCACAGCGACCGCTTGCTCGAGACCGAGGAGGGGTAAGTGCGTTGTTCTTTTGTGACCACGGCTGCTGTAACCCACGTGAGCACGTGGGCCAAACCGCGGGCAAAAGCTAGTATGCTATCTACATTCATGGATATATTTATTTTCAGCAAAGAACACCGTTTCCCCCCAGAACGCGTGGAACTATTCAAGGCGCTATCATCGCAGCCGGATTGCTATGAGCGCCTTGCGAGAGCTATTGCGCCATCTGTTTATGAAAATTTGGACATTAAAAAAGGAGTGCTGCTGCAATTACTTGGAGGAACTAAGAAGAATTTCAACGCTGCTGGGAGAACACATTTTAGGTAAGATATATCAGATGCAATCATAGAATGCATTATTACAATTAGAAGACTATTTCGTGTCCACCTGTTTCATACCTTCTGTATTTTATTTCTGTTTATTTGATGAAGACATTATGGAACAATTAGATTAATACACTTTACTAATTAGTTAATAACTCATAAACCAGAAAAGTTGTCACTTATTTCAGATATTTTATACTTTAGTATGTATTTTCTGAACATAATTTATGAAATACATGTGTTTGGTTCAGTTACATCGACCACCTCTATTGATTTTTTAACACATTTTTTTTCCAATATATATGTACGAGTCAAGTCGTACATTTTGGTGCATTAAGCATTTTCATGACATGTAGTTAGTGCAGTAGAAACAGGTATTCACGTCGCGCACGTTTTATTTCACAATTGACTTGACATACCACACATAATTTCTATACAGAATGTCCTGTACAGATTTTCGTCCATCGAGCCGGATTTGTAAAAGCTGTGTAATCTGTGTGGGGTCACTGCTTGTTGTGATTCCGCACAATATTTTTTGCTGAGCTTGTAAAGACTTCATTACCATTGTTAATCAAAAGTCAGATTTATTGGTTACTTTGAAGATTTACCTGTCTGCCCCCAGATCTGAGATCAACATCCTTCTATACGTAGAACCAGCCACAAGCAAATTCCAACTTCTCTGGGTGCATGCCTTAGTCCTTCGTGCGCAATAGTGCATCCTCAATAGCTCATTGAAATCTTGTTTATCGCCAGATCTGAGATCAACATCCTCCTGTGCGGCGATCCAGGCACGAGCAAATCTCAGCTCCTCCGGTGGGTACATGCCTTAGTTCCTCGTGCACAATACACGTCTGGACGCGGCTCTTCCGCCGTAGGGCTCACGGCGTACGTCACTAAGGACCCGGATACGAGGCAATTGGTGCTGCAGACGTGAGTATAGTACACGGAAACATGTATATATGGACCAATTAGCCTAAACACTACGCACCTGCAATAAATTGTTAGAATAAAATCAGCCAATCTACCGATGCTCGAGGGGGTGTATATCGAGGGCGGGGGGTATTCGTACTTATCGATGAAAATTAATTCTGTCATTTTTGTAATTTCGTGAACTGCTTTACTCACACAAAAAGCAACCTATCCATCTGACATGCGGCGTCCGTACATATACAGATACATTACGATAACATTGGCCATCGGCTAATCTGGAAACACCCAAACGCGTCATCCACGTCTATGAATTGCCGTACCTATAATTGCATACCTTAATACGAAATAAATACAAAACTTTATGAACATGTCATGAGTCAGTGCCGAGAAATATATAGAGCTGTTATTTTCCGTTGAAAAACTAATGATATTATGTCTACTAAACAAGTATTACTAACAACTAATATTGCCAGTTCATCGTATTACATTTTTTCTACTTAGGTCTTTTATTTATTTATGTATATTTGCATACTAGATAATTAATTTTAGTAAGTATCTATATTGTGTAATGTATGTAGATATAATTTTATATTGCTTTTATTAGCCTTATTCACATTATATCTTAAAAATCAACAACTATATCACAGCACCTATATGTGGGTGACTAGGTAAATATTGAGGTACAAAAAATATATTTGGGTTACAATACAAATTTTTATTACAACATCTCAAAATACTCTCCATTAGTCTTGGTACAGCGATTCATTCGTCTAAACCAAGATTTAAAGCATGCCATAAAGGCATTCCGAGCGTCCTCAGGGCTGTCGAAAATAATGCCACGGTGTCCAAGCTTTTGGAAAGAGAAAGAAATCGCATTGAGCTAAGTCAGGATGGTGGCTTAATTCTTTGATCTCTGTAGCCTTCAAAAACTCTTGGGTAAGTTTTACATTGTGACATGATGCATTGTCATGATGCAAGTAAAACCCCGTCAAACTTGTTTTAGGCTGTTTTTAATACAGTTGGTAAACACTTCACTGTACCATTGGGCGTTAACAGTTTTATGAGCGTCTAAAGAAATTGTCGCTAAATGCCCAATCGCAGAAAAAATTTTGTCACCATTTTTTGCCAACACTGCACCCACTTTTGACCTTACATATACCCACATGCCCGAATATTCCCGATGGCTAATATTTTCGTGCAAGATCTGTACACGATACACAATACACCACAGAACATGACTCGACTCATCTCTGCTATAAGAAGTATCAAGAAACACCTTTGCTGTACTGTCGTGTACAAATAGAAACACGCCAATTTATTTAAAACCGTTCAATTCTAGTCCTTATTAATAGCAACACACTGTTGCGGGTCGCCGTTCGATCAATTGTCGAAAGGACAGTTTCGAACGGAGTCTTTTCCAAGCTCGAAAGAAATTGTATGTATTGCATTTTAAATGGAATTGTATTGCTGACACCGCGGCGTTCGTATGATATTTATTTATACGGCGTCTTGAAAGTTTTATTAGATACAAAAGAACGGAAGTAGATTTTTTGTTATGTACTTTTTGATATAACAACTAAATGTTGCCATGTAAAGAATTTTCGATCCTACAGTAACCACGTTTAGTCTGTCAAACTATCACATACAATATCCTGACCTGTATATTGTATGTGTATATTGTATTTTATTGGCCAAAACCTGTATCTTAGAACGCATATAATGGTAATTAGGTGGAGTATGGATATTTGAAATGTAGGGGTTATATTTATGATAAGGATAGTGGGCTTACTGTTCATTAGAAAGTGGCTGACGACCTGACAGTTCACCTGGTACTCTAGTATCAGCCTATAACGTCCCACTGCAGGGCTCAGGCTCCCCCTAGTAATTCACTAGGGGGTTTCAGGCCGTAAAATACAGCACGAGGGCCCTTTGCGGGTTGGTGGATCACATACTCCAAATTTATTTTCATTTCTTTAGCATGCGGGTTTCCTCAGGATGTTTTCCCTTACTAGTAACTAGTAGCAATTTATTTTAAAAAAATGCGTATCTGTAGATACTCAGTGGTATGTACTAGCCGAGGATTTGAACTCACTGTCACACAAAGGCAAGTCTAGTGTAAATATCCCTAGGCTATCACTGCTCTTACCTGGTTCTAAGTGGTTATTGTCGTTCGTGGACATCGCGATATATGCCAACGTCAGTCAATAATGACAAACGTCGGCACACCCTCGTATGTGCTAACTTACCTTTGGAGATTTAGGAATGGATTTAGGAAATGGGGGGAATAGGAAGTACGGAAGAGTTTTACTCCTTTAATCACGCTTTTTAATCCTATTTGGGAGAGATGGAGTGGAACGGTGCTCATCTGCCACTTCTTTCTTTAAAAAAAACAACACTGACACAGTCTATTTGTTACTACAATAATGAAACTACATTGAAAATTAAATTAGATTCTAAATTATTTACAGGGGCGCCTTGGTACTTGCTGACAATGGAATATGTTGTATCGATGAGTTCGACAAAATGAATGACTCAACCCGTAGCGTGCTACATGAAGTGAGTGTTTTATTAATGATTCAGTAAGCTTGGAATATTAAATTAACTACATGGGACCCGATTCACAAATTATTTTGCCAGTGTACTTTGATAGATATTTTATTCAAATGTTTTCGTTATATATTCCTACAATATCATCCAGATAAGTCATCGTAATGACGCTACTGTATTTTCAAAATTACTTATTAACAATCTTAGACTACTAGCTGTTACCCGCTGTTTCGCTCACGGAGATTTTGCTTGTGTTTCATTATCGTTGGTATTTGGTGCAGGGAAAAGTCTATTTATGTATTTGTATTAAATGATGTCTCTTATGATTGTGGTTTTACATATTGGCGATTTAAGTGATTCTATACAAAATTTGACACCATAATTTGACCCCTGACACAAATTTAAAAATAACTGTGTACAATTCGTGTGTAATTATTATTTTGAAACACCGTTTTACCTCAGGGTTCGAATTTCAAGAAGTCTCTTCGAAGCATACAGTGTGTCCGGGTACGAACTAGCGAAAGTCTAGGGACCTATAATACATCTAATGTAATCGTCAATAACACCATTGGTACCTATAGTCGGAATTTTAATTCGATTCCAGATTTGACAATTTCAGTGTTGCAACGTTATGACAAGTACTAAATAGTAACGTTGCGAAATTATTCGATACGGAAATGGAATATTTCCGGATCGATTCTTCTCGTTTATAATTTTATTCTCGTAAACTAAGTATATCAGGAAATTAAATATTTGTGAACGGATAATTTAGTTATGACGATTAATTTTATTACGGATCTGAGAGTTTTCTTTAATAATTGTGTGTGAAATAAATAAATAAATGTGATCATGAAGGAACATGAGAAATAAAACAAATAGATGTATTATGGTAATATTTTATTTTATAAATCGTCGCCGTCATCGCTATCGCTATCGCTGTCACTTTCTGTAACATTTATTATAAATGTGTCTGTGATATTGTCAATTAACATATCTAGCCTACTCATTTTTTCCTCTTCTTTGACAACATGGGATACGCATTTAGACCATTCGGTGGCCGTAATTTTTTGAATGCCTTCCTCAAATAAATTTCTCACGTCTGTCAATTTGAAGGTTTTATTATTTTGAGCTACATGCCCCTTTACCTGAGCCCATATCAATTCGATAGGGTTCAGCTCGCAATGGTAAGGGGGCAGTCTTAAAACCGTGATCCCATGTTGTGCTGCCATTTCGTCTACAGCGTACTTATTAAAAGACTCGTTATGTGGAATCAGTTCTAAAAGCGTAGCTTTAACCATATCTGGTTCGTAATGAATATTTTTATTTAAAAGCCAGTCTTGAATGGCAGCTTTTTTCCAGCTCATTTTTGGTGCCGTTTCCAATTTTCGGGAGTGGTAAGGTGCATTATCCATCACCACAATTGAGTTTGGTCTTAATTTTGGTAAGACTCCAGCGAACCACTCCTCAAAACAAACTGCATTCATCTCATCATGGTAATCTTCACAATTTTTCTTTGCTTCAAAAATCATGAGCCCCTCTTCCAGGAAGCCTTCTTCACTACCTATATGGCTAATTATGAGACGTTTGCCTTTTCCAGATGGGTTTTTTAATCCAGTGGTCAGTCCCTCCAAAAACGCTTGCCGAGATGATGTGACTTGCTTGTCCACCCAAGTTTTTTTTACAGTATGACCTTAAATCACATATAGTACATGAACATTCAATATTACTATTAAATTTAATGTAAATGTATATTAATTCAAAATGTTAGCCTTACCTGCGTTAACCCAAGTTTCATCTTGATAATATATATGTCTCCCTTCTCGTCGAAACTGACATATAGATCGCAAGTAACGCTGGCGCCATGTTATTATATCATTTCGATCAATAAGTGTGCTCTTGCGTGACCGTGCAACAAATTTAAAATTAAGATGCTTCAAAATTTTTCTGAGGGTGTCTTTGGAAACCTTGGGCATTTCTGGATCATCGTTCATCACTTGTAAAATCTGAAATAGTAAATTTTATAATAGTTTGGAATCATTACTTATATATAAAAGATGTAGGTATAAAATAATACTGTCTGACTGATTGACTAACCTTTGCAATGGTTGGAGGTTCATTTCGGTAAAAGAACTGATGAACTATTCGTCGTATTGCGGAGAATGTAAATTCATCAATTTTATCTTTGAAACTTCGCTTTGGTCCAGTTTTTTTAGGGGGAGTTGGCGGCGCACCTTTATTTACTTCCTTCAAAACGTTACAAACAGAGCGTGAGGTTATTCCCAATATGTGAGCAACTTTGTTCATACATTCATTTTCTTCCACAACTTCCAAGTCCTCCAATTGCGCAGAAGTTTCATTTTTCAGGTACTTATATGCGTTGCGGATCATTACTTTTTCAGTAACAGTGAAAGCTTTTCGTGGACGTTTTTTTCTTGGAGACAAGAAAACATCCACGTCTTTTTGTGATGTACTTGGCGGAGGATCCATTTTGATGGAAAACCAAAACAAATAGATTCACTCAAAGTTCACAAAAAACTATAAACGTAACAACAAACACAACGTAACAAAACTTTAACAAAAACCCAACAAAATAACAAAATATCGATTCGCAATGAAACGAGATATTCGTGCAGTCAGACTAGGAGAATGAAGCCGAATGACAAGATAAACAAAATGGCGATAGCTGCACGAGCGCGCACGGGTTGCCAATACAGAAAACTATCTAGGCTCTTTTATTATAAGTTTTGTTTTTAATATAAAAAAAAAACAAAAATATTAACTTTTTATAAAATAAAGCAGCGGTTACTAATTAATAAATAATTGTTATGAATAATTATGTATTTATTTAAATAAAAATCAATAATTTAGTCTTTAATTGGCACACCAATATTATGATTACATAAACATAAATCGCGATTGTTTATCGATTTTTGTGTTCATCACTACACTATTATATGTGGTATCATTATTTTACAAAATGACAGTAGCTAATGTCAAATGTGGAATCGAATTATAATTCCGACTTTAGACGTCATCTGAGCGCCAACCATTTTAATTTTTTGTTCCTACTTTTCCAATTAAATAATTCATCGTAATGCAGACACGCATTTGTAAAATGACGCCACAATGAAAAAACAAATGACTGTTAGATGAAACAAATTTTATTCTACAGCCAAAGAGTTCCATTTTCATTGTAATTGCAATATTTGAAATTCAAAAAGTAATTACATACTTTTTGAATATAGTTTATGCCAGTTTCGAAAATTTTCAGTGTGACCTATGTATTTATTACAGGTAATGGAACAACAAACCCTGTCAATAGCAAAAGCGGGTATCATCTGTCAGCTGAACGCTCGCACGTCAATTTTAGCGGCGGCAAATCCAGCAGAATCGCAGTGGAACAAGAAGAAGACTATTGTGGAAAATGTGCAACTACCGCACACGCTCATGTCCAGGTATTTTTCTGTACATGAAATATTTATCGAAAAAAGTGATTGCAGTGTAATGTACGAATGAAATAGAGCCCAAACTAACAATTTTTGGAATTTTTATCTGTACGTTTGAATGCGCACCACGAAAAATCTACTGGCCGGATTTCAATGAAACTTAGTATAGTTACAGCTTATGTTCCGGGTTAATATTTAAAGGTCGCGCACATTACACCCGCGTCGCGTCGCACTACAAAACTGGGACAACGCACGTTTTACAGACGCGGGCCGCAGCTTAATCCATTGATTTAAGTCGTGTAGCTGTTGACATTCAATACTTCACGTCGTCGCACAGCGAATAACTGGAATTACTGCGCCCGTTCAACGCGCATTGAGGCATGCGCTGAACTGCGCCGCGATGCGGCCCACCTCAATTGTGCGATGGCTTATACAAAATGTATGAATGGTTCAGGAGGATTTTTACAATGCTATGCACTGTGGTGCGGCCCGCCGTGCTTTTTATTCAGGTCCATTATAGAGTTCTCACTGAATCACAAGTTCACACGAACGAAGTCACAGACACCCCAAGTTTAATATCTGAGTACCGTTTGATGTCGGCCGACTTTAGGACCACCCCCTCTCTTCCCGCGGGTGTCATAAAAGGCGATTAAGGGATGACAAAGCGGCTCCCACAAGCCCCGAGAAATTACACCACCTCTAAAAGAGTGGACTCGCCAACTCGCTTGGCCAGCGTAACGTTTTATGGCCATACATCCCTTATGCACAAGACAATGTGTATGAGGAGGCGCATATCCAGCAGTGGATACTGCAAGGGCTCGTTGCTGTTTGGAATAATATCCAAATTAGAGAGGTTAATAATTTTAGTTATTCCAAAATATCAATTTCATATTGTCTTGTCTGGACTACAGAGAGAGTTAACAGCCGAAGATTTTTTAAATTTCCATCTGTTTTTTGCCAAACTCTTAGTCTCGTTTACGCCAGAGCAGTTTCTCGAACGCTTCTGGTGAGAATATTGTATACGGTTCTCGTATGCGACCAAACTAAATACAAATCTCGCCTACAACTGTTCACATAGAAACTCGATGATAACAGTGATCAGATGAGTCGTTTACACAACTTGAACCGTTGAACAGAACTTGAACAGTTGGTTGTTGTACAGTTGTTTATATAGTTGAAAAATTGGTAGTTGGCACCTATGAAAAAGAAAAAAAAAGAAATAATTAGTTGACATAGATGTTGCTAAGTAACCGGTTTTTTGTTACAAAGTTACTGACTTACGTTATTATGTAAATAAAAGTTTCCGCGCAATTAATACTGCAATTAATCTTTTTTTTAATTCAACTTACACCACTGTTTGTGATAGCAATTGCATTGACATCTCTGGCGACTCCTTGCCGGTGTTCAAGCGTGGTGTGTCAGCACTATTGTAACTAGGAACCCGCCGGCCGAAGCCAACTAGATTGCCAGCCAACTAGATCGACATCTAGTTGGTCATGACGTCTGCCATTGTTGTTGTCTTTTGTTTTTTATTCTTCTTTTGCTTTTACAATTCATTTATTTTAAGGTTTAATTTTTCATGCTCTTTATCTATTTATGTAAATTTTGCTTTCGTATTAAATATAAAGTGTTGTTCCCGAGTGTGGACTTTTATTGAGAAGAGGGCCGAGTGTTCACATACAAGCAACCACAGCACTTTATAACTTTCAATTTCATTACTTTAATTTTCAATCAGACTTTTATATTTATTATTATTGCTCTGGGCTTCAAATACTTTTTTAAATATGAGTTCTGCTTTTAGGTTCGACCTAATATTCCTGGTGCTGGACCCACAGGACGAGGTATTTGACCGTCGACTGGCGACGCATCTCGTCTCGCTCTATTACAAAGACCCCGCCGACTCGCAGAAAGCGGAAGATGTTGTTGTAAGTACCTACTATATATTGATGATTTAAGAACAGTCTCTTAGTGATTTGTGTGTGACAGCATTTATTGTATAAGGTCCGACTAAAATGGTGTAAAATATTTTAATATGTCAATCAGTAGACTAAAATTATTTATAATACACATTTAGCACGAAATATTATTTCATTAATATTCATAAATAGTGGGTTTATATATGTTACTATTGTATTATATACTTACACTTACAGGTCGCTAGACCCGCCCTCACTTCGCTTCGGTTTATTAAATTTAAAACAATCGGAATAAGATATTTTCTATATTTTAAGTTAGACCTCTAGCAATACATCTGTGAAAACTGCATTCAATTCCATGCAGTAGTTCTTGCGTGATGCGTGTACAAACATACAGACAGACGGACAAAATTTCTAAAAATTGTTGTTTTGGCTTCTGTTGCTCTAATCTATAATAATGTTTTTCTCAATATCTATAATGTACAGACATCGGCCTGTTACAATTTTATTATATGTATAGATAAGGGTACTTCTCTATTAAGCGAAAAATCCATGTTCTGAGTTAGTTTAGTTAATATATGTTCAGGGGCCCCGACTCCGTGGGTGCTCGGGGGCTCCAGTAATAGTACACGAGAAGTAAATAGTGGGTTGCGGAGCACCCATGACCATAGACATCAAAACTAATCAGGAATCGGCTTTAAGCGACACCTCCACTACATCAGCCGCCGCGCGGCAAAACCTCTAATTATATTGTTAATGAATTTGTTTGACGCGTCAATCACAAAACATTTTTTTTTCTCCCTCGTTCACGATAAAATATTTTTTTTTTTGTAATGTTGCAAGATATAATAATACAATGCCTTGTTCAATTATTTTTTCCACCTGGCAATGTTAGTTAATGTTAAGCGGCCTCAAAAGTAACTCAAAAAGTAGCAAAGCTCTTACATCCCCCCCCCCCCCTTATTCTTACGTAAGCATTGGTATATTTTTTTACAAAATCTGTTCAAGTTTCTTATTTAATCAGAATCTACTAAATTTTGCCAAAAAATTACGAAAAGTAAATAAATAAATAAATATTGCTGACGTAATCGCCATTCCGCCTATGATGGCGCCAATATTCCCCGTATTGTAAACGTAGGTACCAGTCACGTTAGTAGAACCACGTAGCTACCACGATACGCTGACGATAGTTATTTTCACTCATTACGGGAACATTGGCAAGTGTCGCTATCGTAAACACGAGTACTTTAGTAGGGAGGTGTAAATGCTCACTATTGCCGAGTTAAATGGCACGAACTATGCAATGCAACCGGCCCTTTCAGTATCCACCGCTGAACATGGGCCTCCTCGTGCACATTGTTTTATGCACGAGGGATGTATGGTCTTAAAACGCCACGCTGGCCAAGCCGGCGGGTTGGCGAATCCACTCTTAGAGGTGGTGTAGTTCCTCAGCGCTTGTGGTAACCAATTTGTTATCCCTGTCACTTTTTACGACACCCACGGGATGAGATGTTATGGTTCTATAGCCGGCCGACACCACGCGGCACAGGCACGAACTATACATCTCTGTATTTTGGTTGATCGGTGTTTTGGTGTTAGGACATGAGCGTGATGCGCGAGTACATCGCGTTCGCGAAGGAGAACGTTCACCCGGCGATCACAGAAGCTGCGCAGCAGAGACTCATCGACGCATACGTCGACATGAGGTACATATTTATTCATATTGTGACTTACTGGACTGCAAAATTAAACTTGACACGAAAATACCATCGAAATTTTATACATGCTAATACTTTTTTCAATAGTACTTTACTTGTATCAGTCTTTAATGTCCCCTACATGGCACAGGCCTCACCTAGTATATCTGGGTGTTTCGTGCCGTAATCCACCACGCGGGCGATTACGCGGCGGATTGGTATCCATCAATCCACGCATACACCAGATTTGTTTAAATTTCTGGGCATGCTAGTTTCTTCACGATGTTTTCCTCACACCGGCGAGATAGTGACTATTTTTAAAAATTGGTACTGTATGAATATTTGCTCAGTAGTGCAGAAGGGATAAGTAATTCCCCACGACACTACCTACTGGTAGTGCGGTTTGGTAGTGTCGTGGGTCAGACCCAGATCATTTTTGTAGATTTCTCTGTAATCTCTCTATGAAACATGCAATTTTATATTAATTTTTGGCATTGTTTTCAGACGCATAGGCAGCGGCCACGGTCAGATATCAGCGTATCCACGTCAATTGGAGTCATTGATCCGATTGGCCGAAGCAAACGCAAGAGTACGACTTTCTCCCACCGTTGAGGTATCTGACGTCGACGAAGCGTCCAGGTATAACTTATTTAATTTAGATTAATTATTTAATCCCATCCTGTCGTGCTCGCGTTCTATCTATCCCTTTAATCTGTGGACCCGACAATACTCCATCACGTATTCGAAATGAAATGAAATCAGTGTTTGCAATTACCATATCATCACTAAATAACCCTGAGATTGGTAAAAAGAAATTGCTTAAATTGAAAGAAACAATAAATAAATTTGTCTTCCATATAATAATAATAATAATGTTATTTTCCATGATCTTATTTATTTATTTATTGTAGCTGTACTATAACATGTTCACATGCGCTCTCGGTAAAATTAATACAGTTCAAGATCATACGAGTACTTGTATTCATCAATAACATGTGTACCACTACATAAAAATATTGTTAAAATATACGCTCGTAATTATTACAGTTTATAAAATTTGGCTTTAATATGTTGAATTGTACATACAAATGATCTTCCATGTCCACGAATATCTCAAAACAAGTCGCAATGTTACAGATTACACCGCGAAGCCCTAAAGCAATCCGCAACAGACCCAGCCTCTGGGCGAATAGACGTGGGTATTCTAACGACAGGCCTAGGAGCGGCCGCTAGGCGCCGCCGCGCGGAGCTAATCACCGCTTTAAAGGAGTTGATCAAACCGTTCACCAAGCCACATACCATCACACACGTCAAGCTGCTGCAGGAGCTCAATGCCAGCTCGCAGATTGTAAGTAATGTTCCATTTACATACAACATACATTACTCACGGCTTTGAAGAAACTGATCAAACTTGTGTTGTAAAAACGACCGCTGAGAGCTCGAGTGCTGAGTGAGCGCTAATGAAATTTGAGACTCAAGCGTCAATGACTAGTGAGCGTTATAGTCAAAAATTTTTAAGTTTGATGGTTAAAATACCTTTAAAATCACTAACGTAGTCGCCTCGTGTAGTCGCACTCGTTTTAACAATACTTGGTCAAATTATACATCAAGCCACATACCATCACACACGCCAAGTTGCTGCAGGAGGTCAATGCTACCTCGCAGATTTTAAGTAATGTTCCATTTAACGGAAAGTCAATGAGTCCAGATACAAAATATAAACACGCCGATCCTCACTAACTTATGTTGCGACTGCGAGCGATTAGTATCTCTATTTTTTCTCTCGCACAATAACGATATAAGTGGCGGCTGTTAAGTGATTCATGGTACAGGGAACGGTTTGGCTCATGAGCTGATAAAGAGGTAGATACCAGCCTATAATATTGCACTGTAGGGCACAGGCCTCCCCTAGTAAATCACTGGGGATTTCAGGCCATAATCCACTACGCAGACCCAGGGCGGATTGATGGATACACACACATACACCAGATTTTTTTTATTTCTCAGGTTTCCTCGCGATGTTTTTTCTCACCGCCTAGCTACTGACATTTTTTTTAAATTCGATTTAAGTAGAAATTCAGTAGTAAGGGCCGATAGCGACCCGTACCAATGCCAACGGCACTGGTACGCTGGTAGGATATTATTGACGAACACTAGTTGGTTATACTTTTGTTGTGTCTTCTTTAGCCATAAGCAAAAACACAAACCAGCTTTGCGACTTTCTGCAGTGTCCTATACACTGTCCTCCTTACAATAAAAGGCACGAGTCACAATTTTGATGAGATTCAAAAGAAATGTAAAAAACTTTTGGTTAAAGTTTTCATTACTTTAAAATGAGAAATAAATGACCAGCAAAAATACTAAATACGCAGCAAATATAAAAGTGGGTTAGATTTAGGTCCTCTGCTGCCAATAAAGATATGACGCTCTTAGTTTTCAAATTAAGTTACTCAAAAATAATTTGCTTTGTTGGTCATCATTTAGTTAGTTTAGTCCATTTTTTTTTTGCTGTTCGTTTAAATACAAGCCATTTATAATCAATCTAGAAACTTGTGAGTTTTCGATAAAACAAAGAAAATAATGGAATTTATTTTTTTATTTCCGAATATGATGCTCTTATGCTTTCGCTAAAAAAGTTACTTGTGCCTGTTCTTAATAGGGCAGTATAAATTTATGTTCACAAAAAATAATTATTTCACTTGAATTTTCAGACTGTAACACGAGATCAACTGGAGGAGGCGTTACGCGATTTACAAGACGAGGGCAAAGTTCTTATAGTGAGCCAAACGCACTTGCGCCTCTGTTGAACTGATTGTGTTATTTTATAAAAAAAACATAGGGTATTTGACTCTTTTTTGAAAAGTGTTTTAAATGGACACATTTAAGTAATAATTATAACCGATCTTTGAAATCAAAATTAAAATTTCTTTAAAATTGCTGAGGGGCCGTTCAAGTATTACGTAAGCAGAATTTTAGTCATTTTTACCCCCCCCCCCCCCCCCCCCTGTCAGCGAAAGTAAGCAAAGCCATGCTCACGTTAACACCCCCCCCCCCCCCGATGCTCACGTAGGCATTGGTATAATTTTTACAAAATCTGTTGTTTTTTTATTTAATCAGAATCTACTAAATTTTGCCAGAAAAATACGAAAGTAAATAAATAAATATTGCTGACGTAATCGCCATTCAGACCCCCTCCCCCGTTCCCCATGTCATCAAAAATAAGCAAAGCAAAGAAACCCCTCCCCACCGCCCCTTTGGTGCTTACGCAATACTTGAACGGCCCCTGAGTTATAAGGGCTTCAGACGTTTTGATGACGTTGTGCCATTAATAGCCATGCGTGAATAACAGGCCGAGATAGGCTCTGCATTTCAAGTATTTGAATATATGCAATAATCTGATAAAAATAATTATTTTTGATTTCGATTTCTTTTCTACAACTAGGGGTTGTAGAATAAGTTCAGTAAAATTTTTAACTACTGTCAATTGTACACGCTCAACATTAAACGTTAGCTGCCATGATGCAGTTGCTCTGACGTCATTCCTGCTGTAAATAAAGGCGAAAGCTAGACGCTTACAGTAACTACTACTAACTAAATAATGCCGGAGGCACATCTTCGTATTTCCGACCGTGACCAAATGCCCGGAGACCGTTGAGGGGTTACAACTAAAGTAATGAACTCTTCAAAGTGTGTTTTTGATGTCTGTTTCTCTTGTACGCTGTTCCTTTTAATCGTCACTTTTACTCCTCAATTCCGGAATACGAAGATGACCAGCCGGCATTTGTAGCAGTACTGTCAAATTTTAACGCGATATAAATACTATTTTTTTAAAACCCAGTCTCGAATCAGGTAATTCATTATTTACCCGAATCGAGATTTTGTTTGGACAAAAATAGGATTGTATAAAACCATCTGTGATTGTCGTACTTTAACGAAAAGATATAAACATTTCTATATAATATATGTTAAATACTTTTTATTCATTACAAAAATACACGACATCTTTTTCTCCAAAATACGGCAATTAAATTTACGCTGATTTTAATTGTAATTAATTTACTTAATCTCGTGTTTTTACGAATGAAAACTCAACGAATGAAATATTTTATTGTACACACCCATATTTTAATAACGTCGCAAACGAAATAACGTTAATAATGTCGTTTCATAATGTTCTTCATGCGTCAAATTACAAGTGACTATAAGATAGTGTGTAAATTTTTCAGTTTTAAGAATTAAAATGTCTTTCATAGACAGCAACGTTGCTTTTTGTTTATGTTTCCTTTGTCAATACGTTACAATGTGATGAGTTTTCGTTTTCACATAACAAACTTTCACTATGAACCTGCTCTCTGTTGCATTTGGTCAGAAATATCCAAGTGAGATCAGCACAACACTGATATGTAATGAATAGAAAAAAATAATTCTCTGTAGTACCTAGTGTAGGGTAGTGGGGCATGTTTCGTTCCATATTTTGTCACTTATGACGGCTTTCGGCTATCAGTTTAGCCTAGGCAATACTCGTTTGCCCTGAAGAGTGTCGGCACAAGCTGATATTGCCTAAGCTAAACTAGTTTATCCTAAAACGCTTTGGCTTAACTAGTATGACCCACGGAAAACTGGTTCAACCTGGAATCAGGTTTGCCGGTAACATATACAAGGGAATCAGTCTGTAATATTAATCTTCTTCTGGTGCCATCTAAAGGAGGTTGGCGATCAGCATGGCTATCCTTGCGAGATACTGCTGCCCGGAATAAAGACTTCGTGGCCATATTCCAACCATTTTCTAAGATTTCTGAGTCAAGATGTCAGTCTTCTGCCAGGTTTACAGCGACCGTGTATCTTACACCGCGTTACAAGTTGTAAAAGATGGTATCTGTCGGTGACTGCATTGATGACCTCCATCATCTTATTCATTCTTTGCAAAACCGTCTCCTTTCTCATCGGATCCACCCGTCCTTCTGTAAACCAACATTTCAAATGTCTATAACCTTTTTTACACATAGTGTGGGCGAGGCTCCAGGACTCTACACTACGGTGTAGGATGCAGAAGGCGTAACATGAATCGGATCCTACTATCGAGACAGAGAACGGGCTTCTAAAAAGCCGAACCGAATATATGTGATACCTATTATCTGAGAAAGGGACTGTCCTTGTGGCCAGCGGATGAATATTAAAACAACCGTATTCAGGATGAAGACAGCTTTATTGCTTACTAGCGACCCGCCCTCGCTTCGCTTGGGTTATTAAGATTTTTTTTTCAAAATTTCAAATTAAATAGCCTATGTTGCTCAGGGATAATGTAGCATTCTAATGGTGAAAGAATCTTTGAAATCGGTCCAGTAGTTTTTGAATTTATTCGTTACAAACATACAAATCTTTCCTCTTTATAATAATATTAGTATGAAAACTCCAGTTGGTTTTAGTTTCCCAGATATTGGACTAACCATAAAAAATATCAATTTTTATTGATAGAAATATTTAGATGTTAGAACGTGTTTGTATTTAAACAGAATCTTGAAACGAAATTTTAAGTTAGGAAATCTTATCTTATGTCAAATTTATACCGACAATAAGGTCCATTTGCTCAAATAACATCACATATAAGATGGGGGGTGTACATTAAATGATAACACACATTGGTCAATATATTATTTTTATTTACAATTAAAGTTCATTCCGTATATCAAAAAAGCCTGTGGCCAACAACAAATAATACTTAATACACTTGTGCATTCTTACTGAACAAAGAACCGTTTGAAAATAGCGAATCCGCATGTACCTACATTTTCATTGAGCGAAACAAGTCTTCTTTTTACCCACGATAAAACAAAGGTGTCTGGAGTAAGACAATATGTCTCTTGTCTACTCTTATTGCAATCATTGTTCTCTGAAACGCTTCAATTGATTTTATTACGGGTTGTTTTTTTTTTTAGATTGAATCATTTTTAAGCGCTACTCGGTATAACGTTCCATTGCAGAGCACAAGTTTCCCCTAATAATCACGAGGAGGTTTAGAGCCATAGTCCGCCACGTGCGCCGTTTTCTGATTAGTTGATGCACATACCCTATATTTTTAATTTTAATCCAGGTATTCGAGTTTTTCTATTACCGCAAAAATCTGTAGTAAGTAAAAACAGCGGTACGGGTCAAGCTTTTAACTCTCTCGACCTCTCAAACGAGAATAGTATATCTATCACCTCTTTGAAACGGAATTGAATTTGTTAAAACGCGCACAGGATTAATCTTAATGTCGCATCTTAATCTTGTTTTATGTCAATTTATTCCCCATTACTAATACCAGGTTAACATCTATGCTTACTAACACAATATGGACATTTTGTCTGAAAATAAAAATATTATTATTAAGTCCTAGAAACAGTATTACATGTTATGTACATACTTTCCCGTTTGTTTTCTTTCGCGCGGGAAAACAAAAACGGCATTTAATAAAAAGTATTTTCGATACTGATTTTCGTACATGTATAGAAACTATTGTATGGTTTCGGACTTGATACTCGTGGAGTAGGTGCGGACTTGATGCTTGATATTTTTAAATGCGGATTCGCTACGCCTCAAAGCAGCTTAACAAGTATTGTTTAATACAACAAAGAGAAAGTATACAGGGTGCAAACAAATATATTACCGAAGACTGGAACCACGCATTTTGTTCACGATTCGCACTTAATTGACATAACATATAAATTTTTACTAATAAAATTTTGGTTAGAAACAAAATTTTTAATTTTGTTTTCTATTTTACGGGTACATATCCGTGACAGCGTGTATGTCCGAATAATACCCGAAAGAATAAATTCGTAAGGTGATGCAACCGAGGAAACTGTTCTAATAATAAATAAACTGGAAGTCTGGAATGAAGGAAATAATTACTAAAGAACATAATTATACTAATTCTGAGCATGTACGAGGGAAGAGTAGCAACTATCCTTTGGTTTACAAATAACAAAAAATAAATCTTTACCCTAAACCTCTACCTTTACCCTTTACTTGTATAATAAAAGAGATAAATAAGCTTTCATAATAACCTAGAATAAGAAAGCATATAAAGGGTGTAATCGATATATTCAATAAGATTGAAATTAATATTCTGTGCATGATTCGGACCTATTATAACATTTTTTTTTGTGCTTTGTATTTAGCATATACAAGTAAATATACAAGTCTGTAGTAAATATTAATAATTAGATTGAAATAAATATCAAAACAATTATCTCAGAGTCATGAACGGAATCCATTCTGTCAGTATTTGGGAATATATCGATTACACGCTGATATTTTCATGGTTTTAGAGCAGTGACGTAATTACTGTATTAAAGAAGTACTATCAATATGTAAAGCGAAGAAATATATACAATGTTCAATAAAATGAAGTAATTTTTAGTGAACTAGTTCCTCATCGTGCGCCTCTCACGTCACGACTCGGAGGTACCTTCATATTTTTAATGTAACTTTATGTACTGATACTACTAACGCTTTAAAGGGATCGCGGTAAAAAATCCATTAAACCATTAAAAATGCAGCGTGTATACTTTTCACATTTTTAACAATAGAGTACAAGATTACCACAAATAAGTCTCCCCTGTATACCTGCGCAGTAAACACATTTTAGTAGCGCGGTACACATCATTCCACCAATGGCAATGTTGAATATTTCGCGCGCGCTGAAATCTTGCGGCATTACTGGTCGATCGATTCCGCGGTAAATCGCGGCCGGTCGTGTCGTGTCGTGCGCCGGGCGCCATATTGGCTGTGTACGAATCGTGAACGGGACAGAGGGGTATGCACGGTAAGTAATATTCTGCCATTAACGTTTGCAAATAAAGTTTAATATAAATTGTTCACACGTCCGGCTATTGTCGGGATACAGTCGGCACTTTTTTGCGTGAACGAAAACTGTCGAGAGGACTTACTTTTGTGGTAATGGTGTACTTGACTGTTAAGAAATATATTACAACATAAAACAATTTAAATAACTCAATTAAATTAGTTGTGAATTCAAATATCTATTAAAAAATGACAGAAGTTACAAGTTAAGAAAAGGACCATAGTATTAGAAACAATGGCGTCATTTTTCAATAGAACCTTTTTTTTACTTTTTAAATAAACAATTTTTTTTTAAATTAAATTCATACATCACATCACATTCAACAAATTCCTAAAACATGCATTTTATATGCCAATTAAATTCTTTGCAAAATTTGAAGCTTTGCAAATATCATATAGGTATTTTGTAAAAATCAGTTCTTAAATACGGTTTCAAAATATAATTATACAACATATGAGTTAAATTATACTCAATATACCTTAGATCAAATCAAAAGGAGGAAGATACGTTACTCACTTACCGCGCGTGGTCCTACAAAACAGTCCAATGGACCCACTTCGTTTAGTCACCGATTTGCTTGCACGTCATACGCTCACACGGTAAACACACTTTTGTGGTGTGTAGTTGAAAATACATTTAACAATGCCTTCCTGTGCATACAAGGAGCAAAAACAGGACACATGGAATCACTTTTCACGCGTAAGTACACCAAAAACTAATAATTTGTCGAAGTTTTTAAAATTATTAGTTTACATTCGGCCATTAATGAGTGAGCGAGATGAAAACCGGGAAGCAGTGCTCGTCTCGCTCGTGCTATTGTCCAAGCACATCGCTCTACACGTACACAGAGGTCTTTCGGTGTCGTACAACGTGACTTCAATCGTAGCTGTATTAGTTTGTGTGCATGTAGTTTGTGCATTCGAGCCTATTTTATTTGTGACGCAATGTAAGAACGTACCGTATCTTCCACTTTTGCTTTGATCTAGTATTCATTATAATTATTTTGTTAAAACAAGATCTATTGACTATTCATAGATAACAATCAGAATGCGAAGCAGAGATAGCAACACCTCTCCACTATGTCTTTTTAAACATTATCAAAGTTATATGGACGTTATTTTGTAATGAACAATTGAATAATAATTAACAACTGAATTCTAATGAACAATATCGAGAATTCATTTATTATTTTATATTTTTTATCTACGCACATCAGTCATAAGATGGATTTCTGGAACAGTCACGTGCCTTATTTGTGATATGTAAAATGCATTATTTAACTCAGGGTTGTCCAACTGGCGGCCCGCGGGCCGCATGCGGCCCCCGAAAGAGACAAAAAGAATCAGAAAATTACTTTGAAATGCCCTCCTTTTCAAAAAGATTTGATAATTTAATATAAACAAACTTACTAAATATGCTGGTTTATAATTTACTTTTTGGTTTTATTAATAACTTTACCTTACATAGGTTCTTATTGATACTTTAAAATTAAAAGTATATAATAATAATAATTTAATTTAAAGTGTTATTATATGGCCCGCAACTACGTTCAAGGTTTTAATTTTGGCCCTCGAGGCTTTGTAAGTTGGACACCCCTGAATTTAACTAACAAAACAAACAAACAAACAAACATTTCTGAAGTGAAAACATTAAAAATCAAGAAGCTGATTTTTATATCAACACGAATTATACGTATTATAATTAAGCCCTATTATTTACCACGATATAATTTGATATTAATTTAGGAAGTAGTATGTTGCTTGTGTTTATATAATGGACGTTATTAAAACAAGTTTAGGCTTGTTTCCCTGCAATGCCGAAGCGTGTCTGCGCGCACAATGGGTGTGCTATAATAAATTTGTTTCTAAACAAATCTCACGCAAGTGAAACCCGCTATTCTTTGGATAAACACCAGAAAACATTTCCGAGCAACGGATATAAATCTGCATTATAACGATATCAATTCTTATATAGGTTCACTTCAGGCTGTGCAAATTGAAAATCTAGTAAGTGCAGGAATTAACAGTTTTGTAAGATGAGCATCTTAGCAGTTTTAGAAAGAGAACTAATTTATTATTTATATTTCCTGATATAAAACTTGTATGAAATTGACACAAGTGAATTGAGAAAGATATTTAGCTTAAAAGTTTTTCAAATTTCCGCTCTTTTTTGTGCCACGTTTAATTTGCAAGACTACCTTACGTATTAGCATGAAATACGATCAGAAGTATAAAAATCCTCTTCACATACATGCCCCTTAATAGGTTTTTGTATTGCACAACCGCTTTAGTGGCCCGTTTATTCATTACCAAGTTTATATCCTGTAGCGCGGCCGTCAATCTTTGAAAACTTAACACTAGAACTTGAACTAAAAGACATTTTCATCATAAAATGTATAATAATATAATTAAAGTCATGAATCACAAAACCGGAGACACGATCAGAACACCTTAATTCCAATATACATATCGACTCATCCGTAGAACAAAGTGCCATCTGCAAGATGGGACGCACTTACTTTCAGGAGAGAGCTCATTGAAGATGTAAACGCGTATATTTCCTATACTCAGAAACTTGAATTTCTGGTATTATGTTATTGAAATTGGTATAGTTCTATACCCTTTCACATAATTATCTTGCACTGATTTTAACATGGCACGTTTTTGGTCTATGATTATATCGGACTCTGTTCTACGGATGAGTCTATATATTATATGGTAACACGCCGTTAACACGTACCTTACGTCACGTTACATCTCGTAATGTAAACCAAATGTGTTTCTAAACACCTTTTTATATAGATATGAACATAGAATATATGGAAACTGGTGTGATCGAGTTATCGCGGCGTCGTCACGTATTATACTTGCAACCCCCCCCCCCCCCATCCCCGATGAAAAAGGCACAAATAGCATTTTGATGACATTCCATAGAATAATATTATAAATGTGAAAGTTTGAATGTTTGTTTGTCACCTCGAAACCGCTGAACCGATTTCGTTGAAACTTTTCAAATAGGTAGACTGTAAATCCGGATTAACACAATTGTGCTACTATATGTGTATAATAAATCGGACGCAACAAAATTCTTGAAATTGTATAATTGAGCTCCCATTGAGTGGTTTATTAATCAAGTAAATTTCAAGTTTTAAAATAAGATTATATCAAGAGGCAGCAGGTTCAGTGGTTTCATTGGTAATTTCGTTCGTCTGTTTGTGTACGATAGTTTCGCGCGGACTGTCGTCTGCGCGCGCGCACGCCTCCACTACGTACTTATTGAATAGTTCCGGTTTGTCTAAGTACACGTGGTGACCGGCACCGTTTATTATCTGTGGAAAATAAACAATACAATCAGCAATAGGTTACACTTCATTGATAAAATATATTAGAAATCAATCTATAACATAAGATTGGAAATAATCAAGATAAAGGATTTTTTTTTCTTTGTATTAAATAAATAACGCCATGGGCCATACTAGGATGATGCCCTATACAAAGATGACGAACACCACCCAGACCCGTACAAACATTTGTCTTTAAAAAAATAAATGTCCGACCGGGAATCGAACTCGAAACCTTTTACACAGCAGGTTAGCATAATTATCACAATTGGTAGTGCCCCAGCACTATCAATTGTGCTAATCGGTCTTAGAAGTCACCGATTAGAAAACAGAGGACTAATTGTATTGGGCAATCATTGAAACTATTCACAACTGCATCTCCCATGTTAGTGAGAATGTATGTGACGTCATACCTGCACGTAAGTCTTGGACGACGGTTGTCTATGCTCGATAAGGCACTGTGCGGTGGCATTGTCCACCCACGAGCGGCTCCCGTACAGGACAGTAACTGGCAAACTTGCGGGTAGTTGATTCACTCGCTTCACCATCGGGTTCTTCGGCCAACCGAAGCCGTGCATTAGAGTGTGGAATGCGCTTTCGCCACTAAAATGAATGTTTTTGGTTTATTTCGTTGTCTATTCCAAGTTTCCCCCCCTAGGGTGGAACAGGAATGCGAAAATATACTTGATAAAGCTTATTTTCGGTTTAGCTACGTGTTTGGACATATCTATCTAAGTGTTTGGACATTTCTACCTACATGTATATATGTATGTATAACTCACCTAGGCGTTTGCGCATTACACTGATGAATATACTCCGGGATAGTAGTCTCGGCATCGGACACGTAATTGAGGTATTTCCTGGAGAGGTCAGGCCTGGTCTTGCTAACCAGCCATTTGCCCGCAGGTCCGGCCGCTCTCACTGCCCACAGGGGGTTGAGGGGTTGTACCGCGTAACCCACCGCGCGAACCCATAGAGGTAATTGATATTTCTCATTGATGTTCGCCGGCCGCTCGGGGAAACCCCAAGGGTCGGCTAGGATTAGGTGTCGGACCCTGTCGAGTGATAGATAGGTCGAAATAAACAGACAATAATAGAATTAGTTGGAGTCGTGTTTTATAGTGCCCGCTCCAATCCAATTTGGCGAAAACAAAACCAAATAAATGAAATATCTTAACATTTTGCTTTAAATCTAGTTCAAACTTGCTGTCACGATGAATCAAATTATGAATTATGGATATGTAAACAATTATCTCCCCCTACTATTTTATTTAAGGCCGTGTCAGTTAATTAAAGCAGTCATGTTTGTTAACATTTTAGACAAATTGTATTGGAATCGACTATAACTTATTCAATACTAGCGAACCGCCCTCGCTTCACTTCGATTTCTTTAAACTATATTAAACTATACGTATAAATCTTCCTCTTGAATCACACTATATATTGATGAAAACCGCATCCGTTGCGTAGTTTAAAAGATCTAAGCGTACATAAAGAGGGACAGACGGCGGGAAGCGACTTTGTTTTATACTATGTAAAGATGTTAGTTTAATCAATAGGTTAGTTTCTAATATCCCCTTTAAATAAAGAATTATCTTAGACTTATCTTATTTACTGTAACAGCAGAGAAACGGGTAAACTGTTTATTTTATTACAGAAAATACATTAAAAAAAATGAGATCTATATAGATTATACGAGTATTGCAAAAACTTAGGCCATTTAGTTTTCTACTTTAAATTTCATTACACAGTAAGGATTGAAGAACAAAAAATGTATTTAGTATTTTACATAGAACGCGTTAATAGTTTAACAATATCTAGTCTCAACATGGACGCACATAACAAGAGATTATAAAACTGTCAGTGTTTGAAGTTGAAGCATAGAATATCTCGATAATTTACTTTAGGCTGTTCTTTTATCTATACTAATATCATAGAGGTAAAATTGTCTGTTTGTTTGTATGTTAGGGGTAATCTCTGGAACTACTGAATCGATTTCAAAAAATATTACACAAATAGGAAGCTACACTGTCCTTGTCTAATATAGGCTATATTTTATTTTGAAATTTGAAAAAAAAAATCTTATAAACTGAAGCGAAGCGAGGACGGGTCGCTAGTATAAAATAAAGATAGATTCTAGCACGAAAAGGTTGATGTAGGTTGACTTTAACATTGATTGTAGGTTATACACAATGTTTTATATTTAATACAATTCATTTTCGAAGGGGGAGAGTGCACGCTGCAATCCAACAGCCGCTGGGCGCGCTCGACTGGCCACGTTACCCCTCTCTCACAGAAGACTACCTTGAAATGTACTGCATTTCCCACTTTATCGTATTTCCCTAATGTACGTACGTGTTTCGGTAGTGAGTGAGATGTGCCAGAGCCCATTCCCATCCCATCCTATCCCTCTCCATTTTTCCACCCTTTCTCCAAATCCATTCCTATATCTCCACAGGTAGGCAGCGCATCTGGGGGCGTGCTAACGTTTGTCATTTTGGACTAATGTTGGCATGTATCGCGGATGTCTATGGGCGACAGTATCCACTTACCATCAGGTGGACTGTATGCTCGTCTGCCGCCTTCGTACATTAAAAAAAAAATCACTTATTCGCTATTAAAATTCGAGAAATACTGAAATGAGCAGCTGAAATACTGAAAGTGGCAGTAAATTTAAAGGTGGGTTAAGTTTAGGTTCTCTGGTGATACCAGATACAGGATTGACTCCGTCGACTTTGTGTTGACATTCTTAGTAAATAAAAATTGTTTATTTCAGAGTTATTCAAAGATAATTTATTTTGTTGGTCATTTGCTGCTCATTCTGTATTTGTTGGTCATGACTTGGTGCCCATTCAGTACTTGTTGGTCATGATTTGCTGCCCATTCTGTATTTGTTGGTCATGATTTGGTGCCCATTCAGTACTTGTTGGTCATGATTTGCTGCCCATTCTGTATTTGTTGATCATGATTTACTGCCCATTTAGCAGTTTTTTGCTGCTCGTTTAAATACAAGCCTTAAAATTTTAATTCCTTCTCCTGCTTACGAGTAATCTTTGCCTAGCATTAACATGGGAATCATGAAAGCAATACACATTATACACTCACTCACCTTTCTGGATACTTAATAGCGTAAGCTGTAGCGATGTATCCCCCGAGGCTGTGACCCAAGAGCACGAACTCTTTGACGTTGACCTCGCGCCGCCACTCCTCCACCGATTCCACCCACTGAGCTTCTGCCTTCTCGGCGTCATTGGAGAACTTGGGCCGGGAACTGCGGCCGAAGCCTGGACAAATATTATAGATAGATAGGTATCGATTTATATATAAGTCATAGTTATACAAAAACCAGATTTACACAGATTTAAACAACAGGATTAGTTTAGGTTTTAAACAAGGTTTAAAATTGTCAGAGTGGAATGAATTCCTCAGTACACAGGTAAATCCTAGCCCTCACATTAGGATTCTCTGTATACTGTGGAGCTCGTTCCACTATGACAATTTTGACATTATGCATATTTATATTTAAGACTATAATGATTAATATAATCAATAACATAATAAATTAGCTTGAGTTCCAAAACATGTATGTGCAAAATAGCATTTGGAGAATCCATAATTCATACTGCATCTCTTTTTGTAATAAGAAAATAAAAAAGGATATAAATTAACTAAATTATCAAACTGCAATTTTCACACGTTTCAGAATTTCGTCAATTCATCCCATCAAGTCTATGCTGCTTACCGTAACCAGCGCTTTTATCGTCCACTACTGGACATGGACCTCCTCATGTACATTGTATTGTCTTGTGCATGGCCTTAAAACGGCACACTGGGCAAGGAGGTTGGCGAGTCCAGCGAGCGGTTTTGTTATCCCTTAGTCGCCTTTTATGACACCCATAAAACTAGATGGTGTCGTGACAGACTAGATGGTGTCGTGCTATAGGTGGGGGTACTGTGCGGTGTTGTTCATGTTTTTGGCTGCGTAAATTAAAAATCTAGTAATGGACTTTTGTGAAAAATAGCATTCTCACATTAGGATACAGTATGATACGATTATAATTAGCTTTTGAAGCGCAAACCTGTCCATATTCTTGCTGCTCGTGTAAAATTTACTTCATTGCAGTTACTGCATTCCTAATTTGCACAGCTATGGTCATCATTACAAGCATAGAAAATACAGTCTTTATACCATGGAATAATGTTGATATTCCATGTATTCTTATTATTATTAAATTAATATATGTACTAAATGTTGTAAAATAACGTTAGTAATAAACTGTGAGGGTATTTTTAAATTAGCACAGTAATGTTAATACTTAGCCATCCGTGACATTGAAATTAACGAGCCAATTTTAGATCTTCGCGTGAAAAAAAAAAGTTAGGTAAACATATAAAAACACTCGCCTAACAAGTCGAAGGCATACACCGGTCGTGTAGCTGCAAAAGCGTCAAGGTTTGGACACCAGAGGGCGACACCAGCACCCATGCCGTGTAACATAACTAGAGGCGTTTTTGGTGATTCGTCGTTGAGCGCTATCGTCCATATTTTGTCGCATTCCCCTACCACTGATCCAATGTCGACGTAGAATCGCTTGTAGGCTGTCTTCAAACCTATTGTACAATAAACATCTATTAGTACGATAACTTATTGTTTAACTAGTTTTTGTTCGTAGAGTAAAAGTTACGGTAATCTAGATAGTAAGTTGAATGTTCTTAAAATTTATGATTTACTTAATTCGATAAAATTAAAGAAGAAAACAGATGCATGTTAGAAAACTTCTAAATTTGTTAGAAAATTAGATAAATTGTGCACGACAGAATAAATAAGGGCGTAGCACAAGTGCAGTGTAAATTATGTAAATATTATGTAATCAAGTGTACATGATATGTACGTACTGGCATCGCACGGCTCGGGGAAGAAAGGGGGTTGTCTCACAAGGGTTGCGCAACTAGCGAGGTGAGGACGAAGGAATTCTCACATTACACTAATAGAAGCGTACGAGACAAATCCATACACCTTTCCTACGAGACTATGGGATGTTAGTGCGTACATTTATATTATATTTTTTTAAAGTGTCCTTTGTTTATAAACTGTATGTGTTTGTATTCGCTCTCCATAAATGTATTAGGGAAACTAGGTTGCGGGTCAGGGTATAGGCAAAATAAAGGCTACCGCCCGCAGTGTATTTTATTGAGCATTGAATTAAACATATAAAGTTGCGGGCTAGATGACGAAGTTCCGGTATCGGCGCCACTACTTCCCCTTTACCTTCAGTCCTCCCATTCCCCTTGCTATTCAACGAAGGAGGGAGGGAAAAAGGAGCTAAATTGCCCAGAAAGATGTAAAATCATCATGCATCGTCATCGAAAATAGCCTTGTTCTCCGCATAAGAGGAGAACCGACCCTAGGATAAGTGACTTGTAACTTAGAAGTTATGTATGACGTGGGAGAGCGAATAGCACAATAAACTACCCCAGGGAGCAGGGGGATCGCACGGGCAGCGAACTTGCTATAAAAGGCATAGGTTCCGACCTCTCTTTGCCAGTTCGTCCTCAGCACTTCAAGTAGTAACTTGAACATTATCACTTCACTTATCATTTATCACTTCACATTATCACTTATTATCATTATCATTATCACGTTTTACATTTATCACTTCAAGCAGTAACTTGATCCAACAGACTCCTCATTGTGGAGATACCTAACAAGTTCATACAAGCAAGCTCGCTGCCGACTGCCGCTTCCTCTCTGCCCCCCTGTGGTTCAATGTGAATTAGAGCAGCGTTTTATTTCCGTATTTCACCCCTACACCCCCCCGTTGGAAGGCAACGTGCGGCCTGCAACATTGGCCCTGCGGTATAAGATCGATCGCGAGCACCGCCTTATATATACTATATATATCGTAGCCAACATAAATATCACCAGGATTATTTGAGTTGATGATGCTGTGGGGAGCTATTGCTATCTGTATTAGTCGTGTGTCGTTACAATGGCAGTGTGGAAGAATGAAAACAAACATGTTAAATATAGTTGTCCAAATTCATGTCTATACATCGGCACTATCGGCATAAGACCCCAAAAATGCGCAGGAACAGGACTGAGTAATAATATCCAGTATTCCAAGCGGAGTACCCTTACGCTTATTTTTCCTTGCATTTATATGGAAGTCATAAAACCAAATGCATGCTGTATGCTTTTACAGAAAAAGGCGGCAGAAGAGCATACCGTCCACCTGATGGGAAGTGGATACTGTCGTCCATAGACATCCGCGATACATGCCAACATCAGTCCAGAACGACAAACGTTGGCACGCCCCCGGATGCGCTGCCCACCTTTGCAGATTAAGGAATGGATTGGAATGGATGGATTTAAGAATGGATTGGTTGAGAAAATGGGGAGGGATAGGATAGGATGGGAATAGGCTCTGGCATATCTCACTCACTATCAAAACACGTACGTACATTGGGAAAATACAATAAAGTAGGAAATGCAGTACATTTCAAGGTAGTCTTCTGTGAGAGAGGGGTAACGTAACCAGTCGAGTGCGACTAGCGGCTGTGGGAATGCAGCGTGCACTATCCCCCTACAAAACTATTATTATTTTATTAAAGTTATCACAACAGACGAGTATAATAATTATTGCGTATACGGTCAGAGTTTTAATCGTAAAGAAATTTATATTAATATAATAAAGAGAGTGCGAATTTTGTGAGTTTGTGTGTATGTGGAGGGTAATCTCCGGAACCACTGCACCTATTTGAAAAATTCACCAATTGAAAGGTATATTATTCTAGATGGACATAGATAGGCTATATATTATGTGCAAAAAAATTGCCGGGCATGTAACTCATGCCAGGCAAAGCTAGTAATTAATAATTTCTGTAAAATATAAGGAAGGAAAATAACAAGGGAACAACAAACATAAAGGAATAATTATGCAGGAATTACTACACGTATATTGCATTATAATAATATATCTGTGGCAAGTGGCAAGACTCGTGAAAGAACACTACCTCGCAGTTAAGGGTACTCTTACGGCCAAATTCTTTTCTTTTATCTGTTTTAGTTCCTTAGATCTTTCTGTATGTATGTATATAATGTATGTATATAAAGACATTATTTCTTTATTGCACCATCTACCTCTATTTCGTCTACAGACTTCTTACCACCCAAAGGTTGCCTCGAAGAAATCGCTAATAAGAATAATGTCGCCACTTAAACATCTAATTACTTGTATTTTGTATTACTCTGTATGTTTTTGGTGTACAATAAAGCGTATCAATCTATCAATAAATAATTTATTTCCCACGAGTTGGGGTTATTTGAATAAGTAATAATTTTAATTATTTGCTTTTTAGTTTTTATTTTCGCTTAAGAGAATCGACTGATATATGGAAAAAATAAAATGTGGAAGAGAAAATGTACATTACTTTGTGTATAGTTGATGACGCAAGATTAGCGGGCCGCGCGGGACTTACTACGGGAGGCCTGTGCACTGCAGTGGAACGTTATAGGCTGATACAATTAAATATTGTATTAGTCATATATTGTAGTGGTGGGTAATCAAGACTTCTCGGAGTGTTTTAACTCACTATATCCTGCTCCACTTGCGGATCCGACTCCTGTTGGTTACTCCTTAACTCTTTTGATTCACGTATTTATTCACCTTCCGAGAGCGTTTCCTTCCCTTTCACTAACGGTTGTTACATAAGCAAAAAAAAAGTCATGCCATCATTGCATCTCGATTTTGAGCCCCCGACAAGTGCCGATGCGCGATTACACTCACAATCATGATTGGCGCCGGAATCGGAATGAATAACAATTCGATGGAACAATTAAGGGATTCTGCTCCGCTCGCGGATTCTACTCTTTTGATTCATTAACTCCGGAGTTAAACATCACTAATATATTGTCAGTTCTGCATCAAGAAATAAAGTCATTTATCGATTACACGACTTGTGTAACTTCTGTTTGTTTTCGTAAAAGGCACATGGATATGAAGAAATATTCTTTTAAAATAGTTGAATCACAGTATGATTGTTTAATATGTCCAACTACTGTGCTCAATTTCGAAAATTATTTACTTTTACTCCCCTTATATTTCCCTAAACCTTCCGGAATAAATAGCCAACAACAGTGAAAACCCACAATAGCAGAGAGTGGTGGTAGTATATTCTCTGTTCACACGAGGACGAGTCCTTTCTAAAGCATGGCCTGTTCCCACGATTACGCTCAGTAATGTGTTACTTCGGTGATTTTAAAGGATATATTCGTTTCTCTACCTGAATAAATAGCTTTGTTTTACAACGTTATATTTGCGTTCGGCGCTACTTAACCGTTTATTGAATAAGTTGATAATGATCTGCAAAGGAATTTGTATTTATACGAACGTTCGATTGGACGAAACTTCAGTTAAGTAGTCTATGAGTTGATAAAATCTCACTGTGAATATTGCTGGTTTATTGTGATCGTCACTCTTCTTATAGTTAGCTGCCAATACCTGTGGCCTGCAGATATCGCAGCATTGTTCTGGCAGCGAGTTGTTGGACCTCTTCCGGTTTTAATATTACTATTATTATCAATTACCATTAGATAGACGGTGGAGGAAAACACCGTGAGAAAACTAGTGTACCAATTTGAATTTAAAAAAAAAGGGTATTCCTATCCGCAATAGGTTTGCGTGGTGGATTATAATCCGACACCGCCTCGTGATTGTGCAGGCCCTACAGTGGGACGTCATTATCTAATATTCATCAATCGATGACACAGAGTCCAAAAAACGTTAAATATTATGTCAGAATATATATTAAATTTCTTATCAAACAAAGCAATATTACAGACCGTGCGATAAAGTAGATAATTAATTATATGTCATTATGATATATGAATATGATAAAATTTAAAGAGAAAAAGGACATTGAAAATGTGTGCGAAAATAAAATCTGACAAAATCTGATTATTATTGTGAAATTAGGTTAGGTTATCTAGGGATTATTCTCGACTCACAATTCGTGTGATCGCGAGTTCAAATCCTCGGCCCGTACCACTAAGTATCTATGTACTTGACTACGGCTTTTTTAAAAATTATCACTAGCTCGGCGGCGGTGAGGAAAAACATCGTGAGGAAACCCGTATGCTCAAGGAATAAAAAAAAATCCTGGAGTATGTTATCCACCAATCCGCACTGGGCCCGCGTGGTGGATTACGGCCCGAAACTCCCCAGTGCCTACGGGATACTATATTAGGGGAGACCTGTGCCCTGCAGTGGGATGTTATAGGCTGATACAATAACAACTACAAGATGACTCAACTATTCTCGAGTGTTGTGATTAAACTGGTATTTGACATTGAACTACCTATTTGAAAGACTGGCATGGTATGACTTGTAGAAAACAGGAAATGATGTTAGCTTATTGTACCTTTATTAGTAAAACTTGTAATCAGTAGATTATTCTCAAGGTTGAGTTATAATCTGTATACTGTAATTATAACCAGCCCTTCTATCATCCACTGCAGGACATGGACCTGTTCATGGACATTGTCTTGTGCACGACAGATGTATGGCCTGAAAACGCCACCTTGGCCAAGCGGTTTGGCGAGTTCACTATTTTAGAGGTGGTGTAATCCGTCAGTCCGGGCTTGTGATAATGGGTTTGTTATCCTATAGTCACTTTTTGAGACACCCACAAGATGGGGTGGTGATATTCTTAAGTGGGCCGACAGAACACTGCTACCGTCATACAGAGATGCGTGTATGTTTGATGTAGGTAGCAAAATTCAAATTTGATAATAATCCTCATACAGTTTGCTAGTTTTAATATTACTCCACCATTTAAATAAATAAAAAATTAAAACCATGTCTAACATAAAAACAAGGTCAGATATGTAATTACAGAGTCCAAACTAACAAATAGACATATGTACTACACACACAGGCATATATTGTCATTAAATATTATCATTTTATGTTTTGCAGAAAGCAAATTAAGAAATCTTCTATTCTCTATTATATATGTTTTCGTCTATCTGAACGAGCATCACACTTGACAGATTTTAATGGAACTTGGTATAGCTTATGTGCTGGGTTAACATTTAGGGTATGTTTTATCCACGGGGAAGCTAATTAAATATACTCTAACATTTATATACACGAAGACGCAGGCACTGCTAGTAATAAATAAAGTGATTCTTACATGACAATATTTTCTTCTCAGCATTCCGCAGCATTATCTCTGACTGACGAGTCCAACTAAACCATCCACCAGTCCAACTAAAAAAAATCACAAAAAGCCCTTAAGGATAACAAAAAAAAAACAGCAAAATAACACATATTGCTACATAATTATGTAAGCACACAATGAAAATATCAAATCAAACTCTAGTCACACCAAATTTCATCTAATGAGTTACTAACAAGGAAATACTAAAATTTACGAATAAATAAGTTCAATCCTTGTTTCCATCCAACCATACAATTAAGTATAAGTAAACATAAATGAATAAAACTAACAATTTTGAGTACCTAAATATTTTGCAACCTTTTCATTTTGTCTATATACTGTCTATATACTGTCTATATGTCTATTTTGTCTAGAAATAAATACAATATATATATATACAGGATTTCAAAAAAAAAAGCACTCTAAACACTGATTTCTATGATTAAAAACTAACAATTTTTCTTTTAGGACCTTATCTGAACATGACATTTTCCCCAAAAACGAAGTTTTTTTTTAATTCTATTTTGTCCTGCTTTTTGTGTATTCTTTGTCTAACACGCCACTCACTTGCAAATTCTATTTGACAACATTGCGTTTCGTATGGCTCCCATTAAGCTGTACAAGGAAAATTATTACTTTTTACAAAAGAAATCAGTGTTAAGACAGTGGAGCTATTTTTCATTGAACCCTGTATATTTAGTAAAGGGAATAAATCTTACTTCCATATAATGGATAAGATTCGTCCAGGCCATTTTCTGGTATCTGTACTGAAATACAGAAACATTATGTTTTATGCTGAGCTAAATACATTATACTAAGCATGTTTTTCGCAGAACTCAAATTGTTTTAATGTAGTGTAAAAATTAATTAAAACTTTTTGTAAAAACACAAAGCTAATAATTATTTATATATTTCATATTTTTATAAAATTTTATGGAAATATTCCACTGATATTATAAATGTGAAAGTTTGGATGTTTGTTACTATGTCATGTCAAAACTGTTGAACTGATTTTGTTGAAACTTAGCAAATAGGTACATTGTAATCTGGATTCACACAGACCATGCAAAGAAATTGTGGGCAAAAGCTAGTTATGTCAAAATTTTTGTATGTTATTAATATTATTTGTATTAATATTAACTAATGATATTAATAACTTCATGTAAGTGAGTCATAGAATGAAATTTATAATTAGTATATTGCAATAATGTAATTATTTATTATTACATCAATAATTATATTTAATTCTCAAGTGTTACGGAACTCTCGGAAATGTTTTCTCATTGCTAAAATTACTTATGCAATTTATTGTTATATTTTCAAGCTGCAATAAAGTTAATATCACATATTTAGGAAAGCCAAATTTTATTTTTAACACCTTTCATACACAAATCTTACATGCAGTTACAAGTCTAAATACACAGATAAATATATTTATTGCAGGTAAAAATTCCACAAAATCTGGTACAATGTTCTTATTTTGAAGAAAAAGAAAATCATGCAAATATTGTAAAAGAAAACAAAACACATCAATTCGGCTACAACTTGCTTGTTAAAAACCATTGGTGCCTGTTCTTGCAATCAATATCTGGAATTATTAACATTGATTCTGTAAGAATTCTTTTTAATAATTAATTACGGTTATCAAGTTTTTGTAACAGAATTTATTGTTTCAATGGATATTACCGACAATTTTAACAATTCTGTCAACAAGGTAGGTGACAATGAAGCCATCTATCTAGGCTGTATGAGATTAATGTATGAATATAATGTTTCAATGAATCTTAGGGCCAATAGATGTTTCTTTGTAATCTTAGAATTAGGTATAGTTATATTTTATGAGTATTATATTTCATAGAGGTTACTTTTGAGAACCACTTGATCAAAGTTTAAGACAGAATCATCTATTCATAAAAATCTATGTGTGAACCAAATGTTAATTAGCAATACTTATTAATTAGGTACATAACATTCGTTTACACAAAATTTTAACTTAAAATTTAGTTAAACACTTATCCACTTGGTATGTCTAAACCAGCCTGTAGTGAAACTGATAATGAAACAGCTAGTTCAAGGTGAAGTGCATAACATATAAAACTAAAGAGAAATTAGTGTAACTGTGAAATTACCTTAGAAAGCCGATAATGACACGATATATAAGTAGCATGAAAAACTGCGTCCAAATGTTACAACATGACACGAAAATTCTGGACATAACAGATGTAACGGAATGTTGATCGCGCGACACCTAAAATACAGAAAACAAAGCTCTACTAAGCCACAAATTAAAGCTAAGCGTCATACTGAAATATGAAATAGTTGCGCAATTACAATGATAATGAAACGGAACTGCAATTTGGTATTTTGTAAATAAACAAAGAAATACCTGGTTTCAGCTGGTACAATATTTAATTCACTACCCATTTGGTTACAAATCTTTAATTCACTAAATACATATCACGTTGAGAGCAATACTGTTTATCACTATAATCCACCGGAAAAGTTTCAAACGTTCAAGTCCAATGCGTAAAATAAAATGACACGAAAAAATTTCTTTTATAAAACAGCTGTGTCAACTGTCAATAATACGTCATTTACGTGTGTTTCGAAGATCACAAAATTTTGTAAAAATATTGAATTATTAATATAAAAATTATTGCCATTAATTAATATATCTTGATAAAAATAAACGTTTTATAAATTAATGAATACAAATTAATAACCATTTCTTTGAAGTAGATGTTTATTGAAATGTTTTTATACCTAACAAAACAGTGTCATAACAATATATTATATAAAGAAAGAATCAGTTTTGGAAAGAATATTTCCTAATTTACGTTCTAATTCCAATCCCATTCTATCCCTCCCCATTTTCCTAACTCTTCCTTTAAATCCATTCCTACAGCCTACATCATCAAAGGCAGGCATCGTATCGAAGGGCGTGCCAACGTTTGTTATTCTGGATTGAAGTTGGCATGTACAGTGACCGGTGGATGTCCATGGGTGACAGCATCTACTTAGCACCAGGTGGACTGTATGCTTGTCCGCCGCCTTATTCCTATTTATAATAAAGTTTCAAAATTTACCACTATTTAGTCTGAGTGGTCTTTGACAATTTAATACAGTTTGTCCTTTTCTACCTTCCTATTACAAAAAAAAGACGTAGCATGATTTAGATTGACAATAACCGATAATTACACGTTTGGGAACGCGGTTTAGGTATTTTGTATAAGCAACTCGAGTGGGCTATAATATGCTCTATGGCAGCATTCTAACTTGTTACAGAAATTTTTCCATCTAGGATAGTTAAATTTTATCATATGACTTTTTTTAAAGAACGAATAATTCAAGAACTTTATGGATTAATATTTTCATTTCACCCCATCTAATTTAGATTCTAATTTTATAATTAAGCAACCCATAAAAAATATCGTCGACTTTGTAACTATAACAACAGAAGCCTACAAAATTACGAACACTAAAATAAAACACGTTCGGTAAAACATAACATTGAAAATGCAAATATCTACTGTTCAGCCAGTATTCAAATTGGAATTAAATCATAAAGTTACTCCAAACATAGTAACGATAGCGAAATATGATGGAACACATCCCTGTCTTACTGCATCTGCTGGCTATGATAAAGTAGGTAACAATTATTTACAATAAACCTATCAACTGCAAATACATTAAAGTTATCAGAGAGATTAATTGGAAAGTTTAGGGATCACTTTTAGCACGACACATTCACATATTCTCACCGACTCGCGATACTCTTCCAAAGCAACGACATATTCTCATAGGTCTTTATACACGGGCTGTTCCTACTTCGGCTTATACTTACCTACTCTGTGTTGTACCTACAGTACCCACCCATATCCGTTGAGCGTAAGAGGATACTGATTTTTTCTCGCTAGCAGTAGAAAATTGAAAACCTATAAAACAACCTTTACCAAAATATCTTACATAAATATCTTTTACACTGTGATGTTTTTTATTCGAGGCCCAGTTCTTATTACCTACTAAGTAACGACCTACTTGTGTGGTTTTATGGTTTACAGATAATAATTCACCACCCTCACGGCGGCGTGATCAGCGGTCGTGCGCAAAGATCGCAAGCGCATGGCGAGGTGTCAGAGTTGAACCTTAGTCAGGCCGTCATAGCAGTTGCTGCTGGACCGTTAAAACCAGACTCCATTAGGGACATGTTGCTGATTGGGTCGCCTTCGCAGATTTTAGGTATGTAGATAATAATACATAGTGATATTTTAAATGATTCGTGTGATATTACCGTTATTTAGATACAAAGGTACCATTTTTATATATTTATATACTTAGTCTGGCCTGTTTTGAACGTAGCACTGGCCTATACAATAAACATTAATTTATAAGTATGCGTCTAGATATGTAGTTAAGGTTCTAAGCTGATATTGAAGTTACTTGCAAATATACATTGATAAAGGATGGTAGACTTTAAATCAGTTCCAAGTTCCAATCACAACGAAACATTATTACTAGTACATGGCCATAAATACCGTTACGATAAAGAAAAAAAAATACATTTGAATTTGGAATTTGTTATTCTCACGTGAAAAATAAATGTCTGTTCTCATTTTGGCGCCAATCATTATTAAATATTGTACTAATATTAAAAATGGAGTGCGGTGATAACGAAAACCGTGATAACGGTGAACGACTGGCCACGTTATCCCTCTCTCACAGAAGACTACCTTTAATTATACTGCATTTCCCACTTTATCTTATTTCCCTAATGTACGTACGTGTTTCGGTAGTGAGTGAGATGTGCCAAAGCACATTCCCATCCTACCCCTCCCCATTTTCCCAACCCTTTCTCCAAATCCATTCCTATATCTCCAAAGGTAGGCAGCACATCCGGGGGCGTGCCAACGTTTGTTATTTTGGACTAATTTATGCATGTATGGCGGATGTCTATGGGCGACAGTATCCACTTACCATCCGGTGGACAGTATGCTCGTCTGCCGCCATCGTCCATGAAAAAACATAAAGTAGGTATGGCCCAAGTGCAATTTTTAAAACTTTCCATCTACTTGGTATTAGTCGAATGTTTGTAGACCAGGCTATTGGTAGATACAATTAAGTCCTACCTACCGTTCTACCCACCCATTAAGTCCGCCTTGAGTTTTGAGAACAAATAGTAATCACTGGGAGCCAAGTCAGGACTATAGGGGTTAGGGACTAAAGCCACACTTTGAAACACCAACTTTCGCAACTGCAGCGGCGTGGACGGGTGCGCACTGTCTCTGAGAAGCCACACACCTTTGCTTTGTTTTCCACGACGTTTCTGCTTGATTGATTCTCATAACTGCTCTGTAAGGCTATCAGAATAGCTTCCAGTCGCCATACTATTGCGTTCTTTTATGTCTATAAGCAATATTCCTTGACAACCCGATAATATCGAAGCCATAATCTTTTTAGTGCACTGTGTCCACCTTTGCCTTTCTAGGCGGTGCTTCACCAGAACGACGCCACTCCATCTATACTTTTGGAAAAGGGATAGTAAAGAATCATAATTTCATCCCCAGTAACAATTGACTGCAAAAAATCGTGTCCGTTGCTTAGAGCACGCTACTCGTTCATTTCACTGCATACTGAATGTCTTTTTGGCACCCATCTCGCACTAACTTTATTTATATGAAGATGTTCGTGAAGAATCCTAGGGACTGTAGTTTTTGAAAGCCCTGTCCTTGCTGCTGTTTCTTTCTTTAGCCGTCAGGCCAGTGCCGGCTTTACCTATGGTGCAGGGTGTGCGGCGCACACGGGCGCAGGGTCTTAAGGGGCGCCGAGCGTCGCTCGCGACGCCTCCAAAGAGCCTACTAGAGGGCTCCAGGGTATTGATTGCACCCGGGGATTGCGCTACATGGGCTAGAGCCGGCGCTGCGTCAAGTGCTCAGAACTTCTTCTTCCACTAGTACTAACAACTCAAAACTAACGAGGGTTGAAGTTTAAAAATTATACATGAATTAGCAGGATAAATGACAATAAATAAATAATCATAACAATAAATAACAGGATAAATTATACTATTTTTTTTTTAGTCATCTAGAAATATGTCAAGCCAAAAACTTTTGGACCTCACTGGTATATCCACGCGTCAGTTAGATATGTATTTAAAATTTATCCATGAGTATGAATTCCAGCATACGATGTCCACGACAACGCAGACCTTTTCTTCAAAGAGTCTCCGGACGGGGTAAATGTGATCATTACTGGAACTTTTGGGAAATATAACGAGACCCTGGCCATTGTTGGTGGCAACAGTTCAGTACAAGGGCTGAATTGGGAGGGCAATGAAGCGTTTTGGAACGTAGTCAGCGGGAAAGTGTCCGCTTTGATCCTTTTCGACTTTGATAAGGACGGCGAGAATGAGGTAAAAGATTGTATATCTATGTCATTTTCTAGGTACGTAGTGAATAAATGAGCGGTGGCAGCCTAAGGATATTTATTATTTGACTCACATTCGCCTAAACATGCGTTAAATCCTCGGCCCGTACCACTGAATTTCTACATAAACAATAACATATTTTTAAAAATAATCATCAACCCCGGCAGTGAAGGAAAAAGCCGCGAAGAAACCCGCATGATCGAGAAATAAATAAAAATCTGTACTATGTGTATCCACATAACTTTCGCGTCTAAAACTCTAAATATTCTAAATCGATAGGAATAAAAGGTAAACAAATACCTTTATCATACGCGTTCAAACCCGATTTAGAATATAAAATGTGTATCCACCAATCAGCACTGAGCCCACGTGGTGGACATGTCCCAAAAACTATCCAGTGATTTACTAGGGGAGGCCTGTGCCCTGTAGTGGGACGTTATAGGTCGATACAAGTACAAGTGTAGGTATAAATAAATTTAATAAATAACCTTCATAGTCGGTCATTCCATCATTATTAATAACTATGCACTAGGTATCGCTAAGTAAACTATACAGATTACTATTTTATATGGGAATATATTTTTTCTTCAATTTGTTACCAGTAGAAAAATAAGGTCGGCAGCGCACCCGTTTTTCCCCTGGGATAGCAGACAGGCGTCGGTGACCACTTACTAGTTCGTGGGCTGCCTGTCTGTCTGCTACCTCTTCTATAAAACAAAAAATAACCTTTCGTTCTTACAAAGTTTTTACAATTTTTGTTGACTTCTCACTAACGATTCATGCACTTAGGGGGCGTTCAAGTATTACGTAATGCAATTTGGGGGGGGGGGGGGTCTTGTAAAACGTTACGATGCGTTACAGGGGCGGGAGGGGGGTTCGAACAACGCGTTACGTAACATTGTTTTTTTTTTATTTAAATAAAAAACTAGGGAATTAAAATCTCCCAAGTTAGCAACCCTTTTCGTTTATGTTTTACGGGGTATTTTAGCGACTTTCCGGTACTTTGCGCAACATAATTGTGACTTTTAGATAAAAATGGTCACTTGGTTGTTACGTTTAGGGAGGGGAGCGGGGGTACAGAATAGGTTCAAAAATCTTCAAAAATTGCGTTACGTAATACTTGAACGCTCCCTTAAAAGAAAATAAAGCTATTTTATTCGTTACTTTCTAAGAGTTTGAAAGGTAGACTGAATAGCTTGCTTCAGATTAACTTTATAAATAAGAGGATTTTCATATAAGTACCTTTTTTACAGCTTCTCATTGGTTGTGATGATTCATATATCAGAGTGTTGAAGAACAACCAGTTTATTGTGGAACTAGCTGAAACTGGACCAGTAATCTGCCTCTCTGTTATAACTGAAGTTAGATTCGCTTACGGCCTGGCCAATGGCACTATCGGGATTTACGAAGAAGGAATACGTTTGTGGAGAGTTAAAGTAGGTATACGAACCATCTTTTCTAGGGCTTTTTAGACTTTTGTTCTAGGGCTTTAGAAAATGTGGGAAAAAATTGGGTCTCTAAATAAAGCACAAAGATGAAAGCCGGTGCGTGTTCACAGTGCAGCGAGGGTGAGGTCCTCGTCTCCGCCGGCGGGGACGGTGTATATGTGTAGTCTGTGAATATAGTGTAAGAACCGCATTGACAGCAGTAATTGGGTCGTCTAAGACGTGCCGAGGACGACGACGACGGTAACGGGGAGGTTTATTCCTATCGGGGACATAGGTTAACCTATCAACTACTAGAGGGTTGAGATGGTGAGGGACTTTGTCGTAGTAGCGTCGGGCAGAGTCTTTCACCTATTAACTATGGAAGGAAGTTCCAAATCCTTATGGAGGTCGACATTGTGAGAGTACCATGGCTCCATGGCCACGGCCTTACGCATGAATCTCTTTTGGAGGGTTTGAAGTATTTTAATGTTGAAGGGGGCTGCGTGTGCAAAGTCAACGCTAGCGAAGGTCATTATGGGACGTAGCAGGTTTTGTACAATTTCAGCTTATTTCTAAGCGACATATTACTTCTCCTGCCTATGAGAGGGTTGAGACGACGAGTACAAAGGCGGCTCCGTTTCGGACGTTTTTATGTGTTCTCGAAGGGTCAACCGATGGTCTAGATATTTGGTCTAGGTTATACTCCAAGATATTTGGTCTTCCTAGCCCAAGGGACAGTGTGACCGAAAAGGGATATCGGGAGAGGGGAAGGAAGAGAGACACTTCGTCGTCCTTTATAAGTAGTCTGTTTTTGATATCATAATACCTTCTTAAATAATGAAATATTTCACAATACTGACCTGATCTGATTTATACCCAGTCGAAGCAAAACGCTGTATCCCTCCAATGGTCGGGTGAGAGCCTCGCATGTTGCTGGGGCAACGGGCGTGTGGACTGGAGAGAGGGTACTTCGGGAAGAGTGCTGCGTCGAGTACAGATGCGTTCAAACGCAGCCGCTATGTTACTCGCTGACTACCGGTCTGTGGGCGCGCCTGATCTTGTTTGCGTGTCGGATAGAGGTGAAGGTAATCGTTGAACTTTATTTTAAAAAGAACAATGAGGCAGGTCTCTGTTGCCAGGCCGAGAACCGTAGGTAGGTACAGACCGTTGACGTCATCAAGTGTAGGTTTTTTGTCAGAAATCTGAGAATGCTCAAATTATTTATCGATGATAAAGTAGTTTCGCTCTGGCGAGGTTGAGTATAGTAAGGAATACAGACAAGTTTACATTTTGGAGGCATATACATAGGTTCCTCCAGAGATTACGAGTAGGTATTATCAATTGTTTGATGGATTTTGATAAAAGAGTGTTTCGTAAAACAAATTCTATATGGGTGAATGTTTCGAAGATCATCATTGGTGTGAGATTATTCAAATTGTGGCTTTTATTTGGAAACTAGTTTTGCTACCTATTATAAGGTGAGCACTAAAGTCGTCTAGGGTGGACTGAATCCATGTGGTCCCTCTTAGTTACATCAATGAATATAAGAAATGGTAATGTAATAAATTTACAAATCATATTTTTATTGCATCAGTTTTAGGCTACCCATCATACCAAGAAAACGCAGGCTTTAACGCGACATCGAAAAAGCTTCCTTCCGAAGAAGATCGCTTGGCGATTACGGAACTATTCAACAAGAAACAGGCCCTAATGGTTGAACTGCAGCACTATGAGGCAAATGCAGCTAGCGGCAACATGAGCTTGGAAAATGACCGACCGGCGAGTGCGATGCCGACCAACACTAAGTTGCAGGTGGCTGTTTCGGCAACTGCCGAAGAGGTAGGATATCGATATGTTGTAGACTTGCCGGATAGGTATTCGTCCTATGTCATTGAAAAACAACCAACCGCTCGTTCTCCGTGCAATTCCCGCGCTCGCCCGCCCCTGAACCCTTGCAATCACGCTTGTGATGACTCACTTATTCTGTTTGTATATAGACTTCATTGACACTAGGCAACTCCATGACAGGGTACTCCTATCTTGGGCATTGAATTGTGCCCTGCGAGCGACTGAGACTTCATCGAAACTACGTTGAGTATTCAACGAGTTTCAGCAGCAGCTGCCACACCTTTACACAGCTTTGTATGGTATAGTAGAGAAGAATAAAATAGATATACGACGTCTTCATTATTCCGCTATTTCCACTTATAGCAACCTTTAATCGCAAGATGTTTAAAAGGTGTCTTTGTCCGTGTTGGGCACAGACTTCCCCTTGTAATCTCGAGGAGATTTGAGGTCCTTAATTAATACGCCATGCTGGCCATTCTGAGTTGGCTAGTGCACTCTTTTTTGTACCAATGACTTATTTACCAAAGCTGGTGGTAGCCGCGCTGATATACTAAAGGTTCAGATTGTCGCCGCCCGACCCGATTTTCGGCGTTATGCTGTAGTCTATATGGAACTATACCCGGTGGTGTACTACACATATAAGGTGTGAGGTAATGCTTAAGGATACAGGAACTGTTGCTGGTCTGTGACTTGATATGTTCAGGGTGTAAAAAATTGTTGGTGATTGATCTGTTATTATACAGGGATGTCTACAGCTAGTAATTACGACTAACAACGACACCGTGGTCCGAGCAGCCCTAGTTTTAGCCGAGGGAATTTTCGATAGTGGCGAGACGCTGGCGCGGCATCCATTGCCGGCCGAACTGCGCTCCATTCTGCAAGTACCGTTGCGGCCACCAAGGGATGTGCCCGTTGATGTGCATATTAAAGTAAGTATTCAATTATGCCCAGTGCTCATAAAGCGATAACCAAATGATCTCAGTAGGTCTCGAGAGTACAATTCATGACCAAACATTGTCTTTTTAAAGTATATAGAAATTTTATTACAGGCACTAATCGGATATCCAGAGAGTGAGCAATATCACATCTTCGAGCTTACCAAACAGTTACCAAGATTCTCAATGTATACACTGGCTGAGCCATCTTTAGCCAGAAAGAAAAACATCAGTCATGTGACATTCCGCATCACAGAGAGAGTACAGAGGATCTGCATATGGATAAATCAAAACTTTCTCTTAGAACAAGAAATAGAACTTCAATCAGAAGATACTAAAGAACTACACATTAGTCTTCTACATCTTAGAGATAAGTCGCATCTGGATATGGATTTTGGTGCAGATGGACTAGTGAAATTTTCAACACCTGATATTAGGCTGGCCGGAAATCTAGTGCAGAGCCTGGCTATTTATTTGAATTTAACCGATTTACAGGTAAATATTCCATTACAGTGAAAATAATAATTTATATGATTAGATTTAACATTTTTTAAATGAAATTTTCTTATAAGAATAAAATAAGGTAGGCAGAGCATCCAGAGGTATGAGAAGTTTGTAATTCTGGACTGATGTTGGCATGTATCACATGAGTGACAGTATTCATTTACCATCAGTCCATATGGAGCAGATATGCCTTCTTTCAATAAAAAATATATTTCAGTTTAGGTTAGTGATGTTTATTCAATGTTTTTGTCAATCAGTTTAAGCACTAAGATTGGCCGTTTCCAACGCAATTCTGATATTCCTTTTTTTTATTTTTTTTGGTTTTTTGGTTTTACTAATATTTTTTGGTTCATTTAAGAATGAAAAGGAAGCGAATACTACAACTAGAACAAGAAACCATCAACTTTTCTTCATGTAAAATGTCATTCTGTTACAGATATGTTGTGCTTGTTTTTGTTACAGGTTTTACCAAATTTCATTTAGAAGCTATTTTGAATTCATTTAATTTTTTAATAATTATAAAGAAAAAACAAAATGTACTCAAATATTTATTATTTCACTTATGCTAAAAAATATTACAAAAAAATAATTTAGAAAATTGAATCTCACTGACCATAAAGTTCTACAAAGCCATTACACTTTACTGGGTTGAAGAAGAACATGTTATTGTGCGGAGGTTCGCGTTGGCTTACTGCCTTTACTACCTCCTGCCCGATGACTCCTCCAACAATTGCAGCAGCTCCCGAAACAATCCCAAAGACATCTGTTAGCAAGTCATCACTTACAAATCCAGCTGGCAATGTCAATTCTTTCACAAGTTCATCTCTCATGCGCAATATAATTTCTGTGTCAGCTTTCCTCTTTGTTGGATCTGGATTTCTGTTGTATTCATCCCTGAAACGTAGCAGGATCTTCATCACGAAATATGAAGGGTCACCGCGACGTAAACGTGACCGCAGTTCGGGTTTCGACCAATCGGCTGACAATGCGTTTTGTAACGGGACGTATATCGCCCGTCTTTTCACTGTGATCGTCACTGTTTCCCTTGCATTCTGTGTGTTCCCCTGTGTGTCGTGGGGGCCACGTTTCACAGCTTTATGTTGCACTATCTCTTCGCAGTATTCGTGGTCGACTAAATCGGCGAACATGTAACCAAACTTGCCCCAAACATCGCCACAGAGGAATTTCTTGTTATTGTCACGGCAAACGTTGTTAATGCGCTCCAATTGCTCCTGCTTTAATCCTGTCGCGCAGACAATGTCGAAAGCTGCAAAATAGCTGTCTGGCAGGTCGTCAACACCCTTAGTTTCAGCAGTAATCTCAACCATAGGGTTCAACGCCCTAGCTCTTTGCAACGAAGCCTCTGCTCTGTTCTCTCCAATTTTATCTGGTGGAGTTAAAAACTGAGAGTATAAATCCACATTATTGAGTTTCTCGTTGTCTAATAAGCAAACACTCTTAGCTCCAGACAGAATTATGTTTTTAGCTGTTTCGGCACCGAGCCCGGATAACCCGATGATTAATATCTTGGAAGCACGCAACCTTTTCTGAGATTCTAGCCCCCATAGACGAATTTGACGATCATATTGTTCTGCTTCAGCTTCTGAAAGTTCAATTTCATTGTTTTCAACCATATTTATACTTTTTTCTTGAAATGCAAGTAAAATTTCTAATGTTTGACAGTTGCACGAGGCGATTTGTTTGACAACTGACAAACGCGCTTTGTGTCTACCATCTTGAAAATATCGTAGACAGAGAAATCGATAGACAAAGTTTTTGTTTTTGTCTAACAAAAAGGAAGCGCTTATGTTTCAATATTTAAAAAAAGGCGCAGTATTGCTATCGTATATTCCACTCTGCGCGCCGGTTCTTTCAAGGGCGGCATATCATTCTGCCGTGATTGTGTCCAAACTTTTTTACTATGTGTGGTAAAACTGAATACAGATACATTACGAAACATCGGCTAATCGGGAAACATCGGAACGCATCATCCACGTTTATGATTTACCTATTATGAACATGTCACGAGTCAGTCTATATAAATATATGATGCTGTTATTTTCCCTTGAAAAATAATGACATTATATCTTTACTATGCAGTCACTAAAACTCCATAAAATCATCTATGGCATGTTCATATTTTCTATATTCATCTTCGCATTCCGTGATCACAAACTTATGTTGCAACCATATGTTTCCAATCACATTAAAATCCGGATTATAGAATAGTATTATTATAGTATCAATCCTTTTGACTTCTTGGCGTGAACTCCAGAAGTGAAGTTGAGTTATTGTTTGATATATGTACTATAGAAATATTGTAGTGTATTGTAGTAAGTTTTGTGGTTTAATAGTTATATTTAATTAACACTTTCCCAGGGGGGGCTTTCGCGCGCACAACGCGTACCTACGTGGGACATTTTTAACATATTTTATGGCTTCTTAGACAATTAAGATAATATTGATATCGATTTGGCGGTTTTATCTTTTATGTTGTAGTAGAATTATATTTTAGAAATAAAATAATTAAATATTGTACTAATCGTATTAATTTGTTAAAAACCAACAAGGCACTTTCAATGAAAAAAAAAACTTCCATACTTCTAAATGTTCTAACTCAGTGGTCGTCACACTTTTCTGGTCAAGGGCCACATAGGACAATGTGAGGTATCACTGCGGGCCGCACATTCTTGGATTGTTTAGTTGACACCACCAATCAATTGACATATTTTTTATGAGCTGTCAAAAATGCTACCTGTGACCAATGTGGTCTTTATTTGCCAACTCAATGAACTAACTAGCATACAATTAACGGACACAAAGAACAGGAGGAAGTTTATACCTACCCGCGTACTTCTATTTAGTTAACTTCATGTGTAAAATCATATTTTGATATTATCTACTAAAATTGTTTTCCTTGTCGCGGGCCGCACAAATATCGTCCGCGGGCCGCATGCGGCCCGCGGGCCGCAGTTTAACGACCACTGTTCTAACTCCTTATAAATGTCTGTTTTACAAAGTGTAATCCATTTTGGTATTTTTTTTTATAGACAAGGGGCGGATGAGCAAGCGGTCCCACGTGATGGTAAGTGTTACCGCCGCCCATGGACACCTGCAACACCAGGGGGTATGCGGGCGTGCCGCCGACCTTGCAAAATCTTATTCAAAGCTTTCTTGAAGAACCCCATGTCGTAGCTTAATGGGAAGACCTCTCGAGGCAGCTCGTTCCACAGCCTACAGGTTCGCGATATAAAGTATTGATATGATATATTTGGTATATATATTTTGGTATGATATATTTTGAAAAAGGATGCTAACAGTGGTATTCGGGACAGTAAAAAACTATTTGATCGCGGATGAGTCATTTTGCGCCAAAAACCAACATGCAACTCTCAATAGCTATTTCGCAGTCGCACTGGTCGGCGCGCGCTAACACAGAGCGGCTCCCAAGATTGAATAAACCGAAGATTGATTTTTTGTTTGTATGTGTGTCTAGTAGTAGTGAGTCTTAATAGTGACTTTAATAGTCACTTTAGAGAGCGACTCCAAGGTACTTCGACCGAATTTGACATTGACGAGATGCGTTTTGATTGTGTTTGAATTGTTTTCTTTTCAAATTGTTAAAGTCGACACTGAAGCAATATTACGAATTAAAGTCGACACTGGAACAATAAGCTAATTGGGCAATTGCCAAAAAAAATGAAAAAAATACCCATATTTTTTAACGCGATACGTGTTTTGAATTTCAGTCAACGGCACAGTTTCCGGAAGCTGAAAATCAGCTTCGAGAGGAAATGGCACACGCCGCTCAAGTTGGGGAAACTAGATCTCGATTAGCTGCCGAGACAGCCGAAAGAGCGCAGTTAATTACTGCCCTATTACCGGCGGCTCAAGATGCAGCAGCTCATGACATGTATGAATATACAATATTTGTTTACATACCATAAAACACACTATCAGCCTGTCTCTCTCCACTGGTGGATATAGACCTCTCCTAAGGAACGCCACCACTCACGGTCTTCCGTTCTTTTCATCCAGATGTGCAGGGCATGGAATGTTATATTCCTTGTTCCGTGATACTCGTAGGCGGACGGAGTCAACCTTGGTTTAATCAGTCCTGCAGAGAGGCCCGTCGTAATAAACGGGCTGCATACAGGGCCTGGGCCTAAGCGCAGGTGTCCGAAGATCCGAATACACAGACTTGAGGAAGAAATTTAACGCTGCCTCGAGGTGCAGTAAGAGGATCACTGTCAGAGTAAGGAATGAGCACATCCGCAGAATTGGCGATCGACTAGCTAGCTGTCCTTCTGGAAGCCGAGCTTTCTGGTCGCTCGCCAACGCTGCCGAAGGTAACCTCTGTCAGTCGTCACTCCCACCACTGCGGAAACTCGATGGCTCACTGGCCCACGGGCGAAGGAGAAAGCCGATCTCCTGGGCTGTTTCTTTGCCTCAAACTCGACTCTGGACGATTCTAAGTATCAATTTTGGTTATTTACTTTCACGTTATGAATCCCGCCTCACCTGCTTCCTCCCCCCTAAAAACCGCCAAACTGATGTCTTCGGAACGAACGTAGGATGTGTCATCTATGTATTATAATTATCGAATCGATGGTAATGTTTTATATTATAAACGATAAGCTAGTAGATTATACTACTACACTTTTATAACACTTCCTGTAAATTTTGGTTCTAAGTTAATTAAGACAGATTTTAATGTTATGTTAATGATAAATAAATATTGATTGTTATAAGGAAAGAAATGTTAAATCGCTACAAAGAGGTGGTGATGTTAAATGAAGAGTTGATAACGGGATGCCACATGCGTCGCGCTACCCAAGAGCAAGCCGTTGCCTCACTGAAAAGTTTACACACTATTTTGCAACAAGCGGCCCGGCTAAGAGGTGAATTCCACAAAATATTTTCAACTGCATATTATTCAATTACTTTTATTTTTTTACCTACACAAACTATATTTTTTATTTAATTTTAAACGATATACAGGTCTAATTAAGTTAGTACAATAAAATTAACTTATGAAATACCTGTTTAAAGTTAAAGTTATCAGAAACTAAAGTATCAAGTACCTAAATATATTTTTTCAGTTGGGAAATGCAGCAAAGCAGTTGTTGCTGCAAGCAGACAGGCTGTTCGAGATAACAACGTTGAAGGTCTTATAAAGATTCTACAAGTGGGAGATTCGTAAATTAATTAAAATGAAACTTGTACTTCATCAGTCAATCTTTTATTCACTTATTTATTCGATAAATACAAATAAATCTTAAAATTTACTTAAAAATCATGTCAATTTACTCAGAATTATAAATGTAATCCCATAGTTTAAGTTTTCTGGAGTTCATTTGACACAACCTGTATGTATGCATACCTATGTATTCTACAACATAACTTTTAAGTTTACGCTTTTTTGAACATATAAGTAGTCCAGTCCATTCAACATAAAAATGTTTACCTTTTTATGTGTCATTTTGAAACTTTTGTTTATTTATTTAAAAAGCCATTGTTGCACATTATAGTACAAAAGGGGAGCTCACTGCCCTATAGCATTCTCTACCAGCTAATTTTTCCGGATTATGAACACCTAATGCGGGTAGTTGAAAAAACTGCTCACGGCTATCGACGTGAACTACCCGCAGTCGTCAAGAAACGTCGTGTAAAATAGAGAAAGGTAAATATACTTGTTTAAGATCAGTTTAATAGTCCAATGGCATAGTCTGGCAAAAGAAATATGATACAAGTAAAAGAGCGGTAAATTTAAAAAATATTGGGTATTTTATTATATTATAAATCGGGTTTGAACGCGTAAAATTAAAGGTTTTTGTTAGTTTTTATTTCTACTCTGAAGTTTCGGCACGGGTTAGGTTACACCGACCGTGGTCACGAATTAATTGATCTGGATATCAGACAGTATTTTAGATTTGCACATACAGTGTAAGATCTCTGCTGTCAGAAGAAAGGATGATTGAACTTAAGGCAGCCTTAACACATATAAAATACGAGATTATCAGTTTGTCAGTAGTCCGAAGTCCCAATATTCCCAAGAATAGCATATTCGAAGACAACGAGCACATATTATGCAACGTAGGCGAAACCAAAGGACAAAACGGAGTTGGTTTCCTTTTAGAAAACAAATTTAAACCACATATAGAGGGATTTATCGGTTTATCGGAAAGAGTATACCCACTAAATCTTAAATTTGAAGCAATAATACTTTCTTTAACCGTATGCGCTCACATTGGAGTCCCCAGATGAAGACAGAAACTTTCTACCAACAGGTACAAGAAGCACACAACTATTCCGGTAATAACATAATACTAATGGATGTCTTCAATGCCCAAATTGGAGAGCGAAAATCTGCTGAATAAACAATAATGGGACCATACCACTACGGAAAGAGAAACAATTATTTAAAATAAAAAACAATTAATGTTAGCAGCACAACCAGTCAATTAAAAACGTAGGCTGAAGTTTACTTTAAAGACAAATAAGTGCGAGTTAAACCTATCACAGGATGAAAGCGTAGAATCGTTGTATAAAGCCATACAAAATCTAATAACAGACAGATTAAAATGTGTAAGCGTAGCCAAAATGATTGAAACTAAAGATATAATTACATTTTTTTTATTAAACTGGTATCTTATTTTCTTTTCAAATATTTAAACTTTTATTAAAAACCTTACAATCTTCAAAAAACATATAAAAGACCATAAAAATCCCTATCAATGTGGCATACGTCTCTCAGACGTATGATTATCTTTAACGTAAGCAGACTATGATTGTCTTTCTAGGGTTAATAAAAAAGTGCCACGAATTGCAAAACAGTCGACTATTAACCATAGAACAAAGAAGAAAATAAATATATATATAAAACAATAAATAAACGCATTAAAAAAGACTACCAAGAATATAGACAAAACTATCTAAAAATACCTTTCATCTACCAGCAGCCCCAAGAAAGCTAACAAACAATTGAATAACAAGAAAGTTTGGATTCCCCGTGTCTAAAAAATCTATGTAAAAACGAAGAATTACTAACAAGAACAGATATTGTATAAATCGCAACAGATTTCGTTGCAAAGCTTTATTGTTTCTCAACAAATACAAACAACAATAAACAATAAACAGTTTCAAAATACTTCCAACAATTCTGTAATCCCACTTAAAGAGTTCGGACGTGGATGAGATTATGAAAAAAATCGATAAATTAAACAACGATTAAAAGCCCAGTAACTAGTCTGGAAAATTCCATGTACCTGATGTATTGACAGTTCTCTGCAATAAGATTTTAATGGAAAGTAAGGTACCTAAAAGGCGGACCCAATCTAATTATATATACTTTATTATACCCAATTATACTTTTATAATAGGTAATCGGAAATGTTGGCGGCCTCCTATAACGTATGAATCTAGCGTGCCATATTTCTGGCTGGAAAGTGATACACCGTTTGATAGCTGACTTTTTTTTGTTATGGCGGCAAATTAAAAATAACAAGTTACAAGTTTTATCTTTTCCTATTTTTTTTTGAAATTTCAAAATGGAAGTTGATAAGGAGAAAATTAGATGTTTCACAATTTTTTTTTCGACAAGGCTACGAATGCTTTTAGCGCTTGAAAAGAGATTTGTGGTGTTTACGGAGAAGATACTTTATCTAAAACTATTGCTAAATTACCAAATTTTGATGTGAATGATGTTCCTCGCTGTGGTCGTCCTATTAAGGTAAATGTTGATGTTATCACTGAAAAAAATTAAGCAAAGACGGAGAAGGCTTTTACCCAAAGTATTCCTTCAATAAAGTATCCTAGTAAATTATACATTAATAGCTACATTAATTAACTATCTTTGTTAAGGGATAATAAAGCTTATAAATAAATAAAAAATAGTGACTAGTACACTGTATTCTGCTTCGTGGCATAGTGTACATCGTCAATGTTGGCGCTCAACAGCAGCCTAGGTTCAGCTGCCATAGGCTCTAGGAATAACAACGTCATAGCTGCAAGTCTCTCACAAATTATCAGTGCTTGCGAAGGCGTGAGCGCGCAAATACCGACGGCTGATTTGTATGGAGGACCGTCTAGAGCTACCATAACTGCTGCGGTTCCTAACACACGAGAAAGCGTAGTCTCATCCGTGCCAGTTCTTTCTACCTGTAAATACATATTATTAACCATTTAAACGTATTCGAGATGCGGACAGACTGAAAATCAAACAATAGATAACAATAAAAATAAACGGTCAAAAGTTAACTTATCAAGCAATATTTTTTTTTTTATTTTTTTTATGTACGAAGGCGGCAGACGAGCATACAGTCCACCTGATGGTAAGTGGATACTGTCGCCCATAGACATCCGCGATACATGCCAACATTAGTCCAAAATGACAAACTTTGGCACGCCCCCAGATGCGCTGCCTACCTTTGGAGATATAGGAATGGATTTGGAGAAAGGGTTAGGAAAATGGGGAGGGATAGGATGGGAATGGGCTCTGGCACATCTCACTCACTACAGAAACACGTACGTACATTGGGGAAATACGATAAAGTGGGAAATGCAGTACATTTCAAGGTAGTCTTCTGTGAGAGAGAGGTAACGTGGCCAGTCGAGCGCGCCCAGCGGCTGTTGGATTGCAGCGTGCACTCTCCCCCTCAATAATATGGCCTTTGACCTTCATTGTTGTCTCCTTTTTGTATTGTAATAACTCTGAAAGATAAACGGTCACGAAACTCGAAAATGGTCATATTTACGCTGTTCAAATATGAAGCGGATGCTAAGATTCTGGAGATGCTCGAAGTTAAGTGCCCTTAGAGTGGTGACAGCCTAGGGGTATCGATATTCGACTTACATTCGTATGATTGTGAGTTCAAATTCTCAGTACCACGTACTCAAGTACGCAGTTTCTAATCAAATCACTAACTCGGCGGTGAGGGAATACATCGTGAGGAAACCCGTATCATCGAGAAATAAAAAAAAAAAACTGGAGTATCTGTATCCACCAATGGCTCCCATGGTGGATTATGGCCCAAAACTCCCCCAGTGATTTACTAGGGGGGTTTGTGCCCTGCAGTGGGGCATTATAGGCTGATATAAGTCTCTTAGCACCTGTTGAATCTGTTATGTTCCTATTAAAAATACTAGCTGCAATCTCACCTCGGCAGCCACAGCCCTCAATATGAGCTTCTCAGCCGGTGAACAGTTCCGTATGGCCCTTACGGTAGGGTTGGAGATGGCTTCTTCAAGTGCCTGCTCTACTTCCTTGAGCCCTAGGCCCTTCGGCCCCGCCAGTTGTAACGCCCTTGTGCACAGCGTGAGCGCGCGCCGAGCGTCGCCCGATACTGCTGCTACTTTTCTGTTAAAAGGTAATTGATTAAATATTATAACTGGGGATATACAACATGTCACTGAAATAACGCAATAGCTGAGAATAGGTTTAGGCTCAATGCACACCGCCGCGGAACGGAAGCCTCGTTGCGCGCCAATTCTTAGGAATGCGAAGGAAGTCGTTCGAATTCGACGGAAGTCGTGCGAATGCTTCTGAAGAATTTGATGGAATGCTTGAAGAAGGTACGCAACTGCGCTGAAATCTGGTGTTCAGTTGTGTCTTGATCTGCACACAGACATGACAAGTACGGTGGACTTGGGTCTGGTTTTCATTTTGCTTATATGTGAAGCAGAAGAAGAGAAAAGGAGGAACAGAAAAATGAACGAATTCGTCGGAATTCTCAAGAATTCTCTGATTTCGCGCGCATTCCGACGGTAGCTGCACTTCTTCCGTCGAATTCTCCGGAATGCGTGAGAATTTGTCGGAAAACGGGCGATCAGTTTTTTGTCTCTTTGTACGTTAAACAATGTACATAAAGTTTATTATGCAATGTGCACAAAATTCTATTCCGACGAATTTGGCGGCGGTGTGAATAGACGCAAGTATTAAGAGTAGAATCGATTCGACCAGTTCTTAAAATAGTTTTCTTTTCTAACTTATTATTTATTTTCAGTATATCTTTTATTGTACGGGTAGTGACGCAAAACAAATTACCGGTGCCGAGCCGGGTCACTTTCTGCACTGAGCGCTACGAACATTTTAGATACAACAACAAGACTTTACACGTTTGTAACTTTTGATTTATTCTCTAAAATAATTTTATTTCTGGGTAGAACGATTTTATATATAATAAATTAGTTGAGGTGTTTCAGGTTTTGCATTATTTCGACGACACGTTGTATAGATCATCCTGTGAAATCAATATCGAGGAATTAAAAAAAAAAGTGTGGACGTTTTGTCTCCGCGTACACATCGCATCTAACTGGCTGGAGAAGAAGTTGGTGAACCTAGTAAAGAACTAATAATAATCACCGCTTTCACTAAATAATAATAATCACTAAAGGGGGTCATCCCATGTGATGGGCTCAAAAAATCGATTTTTTTTTTTCATAAATTGCTTTCTTAACATGTTTAGAATACGGTAGTAAAGTGATTTTTAAAAATTCGAAGTCGTTTTAAAGATATAGCAGTTAGAAGAAGAAGCTGTTCGGAGCGCTGAGTTGGCAGTCGGAGTCCGGGCCTATTGTGTGCAGTCGGCTTGATACCTGGGACCCTTTTATACATATATATGTTTATACAAGTTTAGACAAGTTTCTACAGGCTTAAAAAGGAATTTCTATAACTATTAAATATTTTACCGAAGTTATTTTAGTCTTGGTTTAACTTCGAAGAGCGCAACAACTACAAATTATTTATTTTCATAATGAGTGGACGGAAAGGAAATACGAGTAGAAATGTTCATCCTGGTCGTAGTAAAAAAAGAAAGTTTAGTGGAAACCGTTTCACCACCCAAAATGAAACGGCATTTACATCAGCTTCGGCGAAAAAACTTCAAAATAGCATGAACATGGAGGTTCCCATCGCTTCGAATTTTGCATATTGCATTTTGGAGTTTGTTTCTGTATTCGCTGCAATTTCTGAAATGGTAATATGCAAAACTTGTAAAAGTGATGTGTCTATTTCGCAATCAAGTTTCCGAGGCTTAGGTTTTGAAATTATTCTATCGTGTGAGTGTGAAAAACAGACAGTTATAAACTCGGGCCCATTGATCGAGAATGCATTTGAAGTTAATCGCCGGTTTGTATTTGTGATGCGTTTATTAGGAGTTGGTCACGAAGGAATAAATCTTTTCTGCAGCTTCATGGACATATGTTCGGGTATTGGAAATTCAACTTATACTGCACTACTGAAAAACATTCATATTGCCACATCTTCACTGTGTGAAACTTTATTATCATTCGCTGTCACGCAAGAAAAAACTATGAATGAAGAAGAAGGAAAACCGGAGGATGAATTGATTGTGTCAGGTGACGGTACTTGGAAGAAAAGAGGCTTTTCATCTCTATTTGCAGCTTGTACATTGATTGGAAAGTACACCGGGAAAGTTTTAGATGTCATGGTTATGAGTAGTTTTTGTGGTGCATGTAATAAGTGGAAAAGTAAAAAACAACGGATCCTTTAGAGTACGAAATGTGGTATGAAACGCATGTAGATGAATGCACCATAAACCATTCCGGAAGTTCCGATAAAATGCAAATAAGTGCCATCACGCAAATGTTTTTGAGGTCTGTGGAAAAATATGGCGTAAAGTATCTTACATACATCGGCGATGGTGACAGTAAAACTTACAAGGGGATCCTAGATGCTAAACCGTATGGAGATACTGTAGTAACAAAAAAAGAATGTGTGGGCCACGTAGAAAAGAGAATGGGAACACGACTTCGGGCTGTTAAAAAGGATAAAACAAATAAAGGAATCGGTGGAAAAGGACCAGGTAAACTTACTGATAAAGTTATTCAAGAAACAACGAAATTCTACGGATTTTCTACTCTAAACAATTCTACTCGACGTCATCCAGATTCGCTTGAAGATATGAAAAAGGAAGTTTGGGAAGTTTGACCACAAATGTTCTTCAGATGAAAACCCTCAACATCATTTTTGTCCAGAAGGCGAAGACAGTTGGTGTAAATGGCGTAAGGCAGAAGCTAAGAATGAGCTCGACCAATTTCATCACGATAAACCACCTCTAATACCAGAAGTACAAGTAGCTATCAAACCTGTTTTCGAAGATTTATCGAAAGACGAATTATTAATTCGTTGTTTAGGAGCAGACACAAAACAATAACGAATCTTTGAATTCGTTGATTTGGACTTTTTCATATCATATCGTTTATTTTGCAAACATCATATCGTTTATTTGCTCCTAAGCATCTCCATTCTGGCCCCAAGATAGTTGAAATTGCTAGCTACTTATCAGTTATCATCTTTAATCAAGGTTTTGAAGGTGTTTTAAAAGTAATGTCGATTATGGGATGCCCCATTGGCCGCGAAGCCCATACATATGTTGAGAAACGTGATGAAAAACGAATCTCACGTTCTGAGCGGCGCGTAAGTGATGTCGTTAAACAAGCCAGGATTGACTCAAGAGCTGAACAATCTGCTTTGAAAGAGTTTCAAGAGGAAGAGGAAGGAATACTCTATGGACCAGGCATCGCCGATTGAGGGTAAGTTGAGATTTTCATAGTTTTTAAGCGGACTTGAAACTTTAAACGCGTTTTTCTCAAAACTGTTTTTCAAACTTTCCTCCATCGTATCTCAAAAACACGGCTTGACCGAATGACTTGAAATTTGTAGGGTACACTCAGCACATGTAAACGCAAGGAATGAACTATTATCAATCAAAAATTCCCAAAATTTCGATTTTTTTTATAGCAAAAAACAAAAACAAAAAACCCAAAATTCGCAACTTTTTTTTCAAATGTCTACCAAAAGTCCAATTTTTGGTATATTCATTTGATAATAGTCCATTTCGTGCATTTAGGCTTACAGATTAAAACGCCGCTAATTTTTTTTGTTTCAGATAAGCCAATCAGCCGGAATCGTGGAGGAAGTGCGAGCCCATTTTTTCGAGGCGGGGGCGGGGGTGTTCAGAACGCTGTAACTCATGTTCTACACAATATTTTTAGCTTAAAATTTATATTTATACTGTTGAAATATATGTTAATAAATGATAATAAACTTAAAGCTCTATCTATTTACTGGTCGTAGAAAAAAAATCCTAAAAAATCCCTAAAAAACAGGCCGTCACATGGGATGACCCCTTAAAAGGAGTGGCAAACAACGCATTGCTGTTGCGTATGTGCGCGCTTCACAGATCCATAGTATTAGCGATCAACAACACTGTTAGTAGCGCCGAGTTGTGTGACGCCCACTTTATTATACTGTACAAGACCTATCTGTTTGGACAAGAAGTTGGTAAACCCAGTAAAAAACTAATACTCACCGCGCGATGAGTTGCACCGCGTCAGAAGTGATGCTGGCATTAGCTAGCCTCGTGGCAACAATGCGTTGCAGTTGCGTGTGCGTGTAAGGCTGGAAGACGATTCGCTTGAGGCTGACCCGTGAAGTCACAGACGCCGCGAGCAAGCGCTCCGGCAGGTCCTGGATGTTGGCCACCGTCAGTACTGTTAGTAGCGCTGCGTTACGGGATGCCCAGTCCGTTATAATGTACAGGATGTTTTGTTTCCGCGTGCACAGGGCATCTAACTGGATAATTGAATACACTACATGTAAATCTTTTTATTTATTTGCTTAACAAGTTATAGCTAAGTCATACTAAGCTTTATACATTCTACCAGAAACAGAGTGAGCTGAAAGTATGCTATTTGACTAGTTCTTCAGTAGTAGTCGTAGACTATAAGAAGTACTAGGGGTATCTGCGTTATGGTCAAAGTTTGTAGTACAGGCTCTTCGCGGAAGGACTAGTCAATCCTAGAATTGACCTTTATGCTTTGACATTGATCATGGCTTTGGTCAAACCCCGAAATAGACTTACGAAAATCTTTATTCGTGTCAGGTAATTATGTAAAAGCGTCGTATTCGTCTGGCTTTTTGCACATATTTTCAATATTATTATATATAAATTAATTGATAAATCTGCTACAAAAATTTCAGTGCCTAAAGTATATTTTTTGCGTATATTAATAAAACAAATTGGGGACAGTCTGGTCATACTTCAAAACCGTCCAAATAGTCTGGGATTTTTATTTCTGGATTCTATAAATGCTAAAATTAAAAATTAAAATAATTCCAAGGTGCCTGGAGGATTAATTTTTTGCTAACGTCGTAAGCTGCGTAGTAGCCAAATAACCGCAAACGCCCTTCCAGACTCATCGATTGATATAGTACTCTAGTCTATATCAATCTAACATTGATATAGTACTGTTTTTTATAATTTCAAAGTGCCTAAAATACCTTCTCCAAATTCGTCATCAGCTCTCCGGCTATAGGATTAATCAAAAATACATCAGCAAAGGTCGAAATATAAAAATGCTTTGGGCTTTGACCAAGAGACCTCGTCAATGGTCAAGATTGACCAGTCGAACCTAGAAGCGACCATGCGTCTTTGACTATAACACATACATCATGATCTTGAGAAATAGGAAAACATTTTGATATTATATTAGTAGTTGGAAATAATTACTTCAAAGTTAGTTCGTAATCAAAATAATAATTTATTTATTTATTCATTAATTCGACAGAAAATAATGAAAAAAATTTTACCTCATCAATGAACAAGACAATGGGTAATCTCCTGGATGCGGGTGTGGCGAAGCGTTTTCGTAACAATGAGCAAGCTTCCTTCCACACTACAGATTTACCTGAAACAATCGAGATATTTTGCTTGATCTGATCTTGAAATCAACAAATCTAAAAAGATGTTTTCCCGTGACCATCAATATTTTTGTTCTTATCTCTTAGGGGGGGTTCATGTTGGTTAGGCTCTCGGTGGTATATGCTTTGCTGGGAGGTGTATATCTATAAAATCTTATAAGTGTATATCTATTTAGGCAGTTAGTGTGCGTCTAGGCGAGTGAAATTGAACTGTTATTGGCATGCACCAATAAATGTCCTACCATAAGTATAAGGGTCCTCGCCGTTGTTAGTCGGCCGCCGCGGGCTGGTGGTAGCGGACCCACGCCACTCAAAAACTTATTAAATCACCTCCTGTTTATGTAGATCTATATATATAAATAAAAGAGGATGTTGGTATATCTGACTTCGACACCGTTTGACCGATCACCATGAAAGTTGGCATATATATGTATTTTTCATGGAGGTTTCATATTTTTCATGCTATCCATTTTGTTGTAACTCGCCACTAGATGGCGCTGCAGCACATCAACTTCTATACCGTTCAACCGATCGCCATGAAAATCGGTATACATAGATATTTGAGCACGGAGAATATTTTCGAGCTATCGACTTTGTTATAACTCGCCACTAGATCAACTTCTATGGCAGAACAACGTCTGCGGGGTTCTGCTAGTAATATATAATAATAATATCTCTTAATAATATATAATTATATATAATATATAATAATAATATATAATTAATCTCTTTATAAAAGTCATAAAAAAAACCATAAAATAAACTAGGTAAAAACAAGGACAGCACTTAAAAGTCAATAATTATAACTAAGTATATTGTTATAACAATAACTTTGGCGTCAAAATTTAGGGTCAGCGATATACAACCTTTAATTCAATTATTAAACGAAACAGTTGAAGAATTATATGAGATCAAAGTAATCTCCTGGTACATTCTTATTGATAAAAGTAGGTACTTACCTACTGAAAAAAATAACATTATCTTCAGATATGTCGCAACTAGTCAGACGCGTGACGAAGATGATGAGGAATTTTATGTTTCAATAATGCTAAACTTTTTAAGCTTGAACCCAAAAATGTTCCTTACATTACTTTTCAACAGATAATTACAATTATTCCTACGCCTTCAATAAAAATGAATGATACTGATGTTTATTTGAAAAGTTCTAATTTCTGTTGTATGTACATTTATTAAATTTATTACTTAGTTTTGATTTTATATTATATTTTTGTTTCATTCTAATTAGGAGTATAAACGTACGTTTAAAACGTTATTTGCAATTGGCTGTGCACTACTACTAGATAACATAACACAACTGATTATAACTATCTACTTAATAAGTTAAAATGTTGATTTGTTTTGTAGAACGTTAAGAGTTGAATTAAATTGAAGTTTAATAAAAGTTATGATTTATATTTACGCATTTATTATTTCAAAAAATCCATGACTGCAAATGTTTTGTTATTTCGGGAACATTAATGTCATTTCGTGAACACCTGGAACGCTACTAAGAACAAATCAATGATCCAAAATAATAGCTTTTCTTATGAAACAAGTTGAAAAATAACAATTATATGGTTATTTCATTCTATATAAAAGTAATTAAATGTTGAAAAAGTATATAAAGTATACTTCATGTGGCATATGAATAGTCTTTGCTATAGAGCTTAAATATACTCAATAATTGACATGTTTTTCATTTGAAGACACGCTGCTATATGTCTATTAACTAAAAAAACTATTTTGTGCATTAACAAACTAGCAATTGTTTTAAAAGGTTCCTGGTATGACGTTATCTCATGACATCTTCTCCATGTATAGCTCTTATTAGGGTAATTTAAAATTCTGTGCATGCTCCTTTTAAATATTAATTACACACCCGTCTAATAATGATTTGAGTCGATTTTTATTAAAGATAACTTTAAAAATATTTTTGTCCAAATTCAAAGCTGAAATTCGCCACCTTCTTGATTTTGCAACATATAGAGGCCAAACTAGTAAATCAGCAATAGCCAAGCACATTTCAACGCTGGAATTAATCACTCCCTGGATAGAACTCTGCACTCCCAAAATCCTCTCCGCCCAAAGTCACTATTATTCCTGGATTGTACGTGAGGCGATTGAAATTAATAAATATAAAAATTTCAATCGGGAAGACGGATATAAACTGTCGTCGACGTGGAATCCAGTAATTAACAAATTTAAAGCTTGCGATTGAATATGTCCGGCGGACATTGTTAGTGTAGTGTCGCAGCCTTTCTGAATGTGAAGATCAAATGTGGGTAGTTGATGAAACTGCTCGCAGCTCCCATCTTGGCCTACCCGCCTCTTCAGTCAGCTCGTGACCACGGCTGATGTAACCCGCGCCTAAACGTCCAGTAGGAATAAAAGGTAAACAAATACCTTTATTATACAAGTTCAGACTAGATTTAGAATATAAAATTATGTATTGAGCACGCAAGTTAAGCCGCGGGCCAAAGCTAGTATGTAACACTTACCAGTTAGCTGTTTATATATCTGTACAAAGATTTGCAGAGGGTCTGCAATCATCATGCCATTAACTGTGACCAGATGGAAGTCAGGGAGATCCGGATCTTCTTTGAGAATCTTGAGAGCTGAACATACAGTTGCCGTCTTCCCAGTGCCCGGCATTCCAGAGATATACATACATCTGTAAGAAATATAACATTTGAAATTTTCGGGTATTTCACACATACTCATCTATTTAAACGGGTTTTAACGCGAATGTTTACTTTATTTAGTAGATAGAGGACCATGTACTCAACGCTGAGATCAATCACTGGATAGAACTCCATGGTCCAAAAATCCTCTCCACTGATCGTCACTATAATAAAAAAATATAGAAATTTCAATCAAGAAATTTGTATCCAACAAATTATCCTCGACATGGAATTTATAATAATAAAATTGAACCTAGCGATTTTTCGTCTGACGCTACTTCTGATATTGTGTGTTGTGTGCTGCAACTTTCCAGAATATGACAACTCTCAATGTGGACTACCCGCTCTTCAGTCAGCTCGTGACCATGGCTGGTGCAATTTGCAGTTTGCAGGGGGAGAGTGCATGCTGCATTCTCACAGCCGCTGGGCGCACCCGACTGGCCACGTTACCTTTCTCTCACAGAAGACTACTTGAAATTCGTACTCTATCGTATTTCCCCAAAGTACGTACGTGTTTCAGTAGTGAGTGAGATATGCCAGAGCCCATTCCCATCCCTTCCTATCCCGGCCCATTTCCCCAATCCATTCTTTAAGCTGCAGAGGTAGGCAGCGCATCTGGGGGCGCGCCAACGTGTCATTCTAGACTGATGTTGCCATGTATCATGGATGTCTATGGACGACAATATCCACTTACCATCAGGTGGACTGTATGCTCGTCTGCCGCCATTTTCACGAGTACTCTCGAAGTCACGGATATCATCGATGTTAAATGAAACAAGCTCACTCAAGATAAAAAAAGTGATTGTTCACGGCCTCGGGGCGCGGTGCTTCTAGGAAGTGCCTACCTGTGATATATTAAGGACCCCTTTTTTTGGAATATGCATATTATATTGCAAACATTTTTACCTCATAGTACTAGCAAGTCATTAAAATAGTTTGTATGCTACGCTCGATATATTGTTTTTTAGAAAATCACAGCTGTTTATACAAAACTTGATTTTTTTTCTCATCATGATAATGTATTTTGACATGCTACTCGTAAATCTCGTAATTCAATAGCCTTTTTCAAAATGTTCTTTTTTATAATGACTTACTAACATGTTACCTAAAAGCCTACCTAAGTGTTAAAAATTTAGTATATTTTATAATTAATTTGTTGATGAAAATCGGGAAATTATGAAAAAAAATTAAAAGTCGAATTACTCAAAAACCAGTCATTTTTGCCTAGGACCTTATCATAAAATTTACTGCAAATGAGCTCAACTATAAACCCTTAAAAGGAATACGTCGAATTTCCTGTAACCTAAAAAAAATAAGCGAAACGTCGAGTAAAATAAATAAGGAAAATGTTTGCATTAAGGCCCGTTTAAATAGATAAATATCTGTAACTAATGTATACCTATCATAACGAGAAATGTCTGACTGACATTTCTCATCAGACTGCCTGACTCATCAGTACCAATAACACCTGAATTTAAAAACATAAATTTTGGACAGTAGTTCCATTTCATGTCATGTAATTTAAATGCATATAAAAGTGATGCTTTGAATGTACTAACAATGTCCTGTATGTGTTTAGTAGATATGCCTTAAATGAATAAAGTAAAGCCTAAAGTAAAGACTTATTAAGAAGGGACTTCTCGAAATTTAGGGTAAAGCCTAAAGGGGTGAAATGGAGTATCAAATTCTTGCATGGAAAATGATGTGTTGATCCTATGAACTTCTTGGTATAAATGTAAATAATTAAAAACGTGTTTTATCGTGTTTCGGAATGGGGATAAAATACAGGCTGTCAAAGTTTGTATGAAATCACTTAAATTGCTAATATCTCGGTTTGGCCAATCAAAAGAATTCACATTTTTTATTCCGTCTGCCTTAGAAAGCAGATGATATAATACAAATATATAGACTTTTCCTGCACCAAATACGAGACTAAATAAATTACGAGACATGACACGACAATTACGAGTAAATGTGAGCAAAACCGCAGGAAAGAGATAGTTTTATACATATACACATCACGAAAAGACAGCATCTGTTTGTCACTTTGCATAAATTGTTTTAAAATTAGTGTTTGATAATTTTGTTTTAAAATAAAAGAAACTTTAAAATATGGTCACTCACCTACTGATCCTATCTGAAAGATTAGTCCTTACAAAGGATAGGACTTCTTCCATTTGACTTTCTCTTCCAGGAAGGATTGTGTTGTCTTTAATAAAATCTGAAAATACAATTATAAGTAATAATTTCAAGGCTTTTTAATGAACAACTTATAAAAAGTAAATAAGAACAGGAACTTTATTAAAAAGAGTTATTTTACCATCAATTTCATCTACAGGATGTGCTCTAGAAGGCAAGGATGGAGTTAACTGGCTAGTTATATTTCTCTTAACACGTGCTGTAGGAGTTTTAACCGGAGTAGTCTTAGGGGTGGGAAGTAGTTTAGTCTTAGGTGTTGTAGAGGTAACTTTCCAATTTTCATTATCAATATTCATTGATTGATTTCTCGTTTTCAGTGGAGTCCTTTTAAGAGTTCCAATATTTTTTTTTGGACTTTTCGTTTCTTGGCAAGATTGATTCATGTATTCTTCCTTCTCTTCCTCAAAAACTAGCAATTTTTTTGGAGTCTCCTTGTTAATTTTGGATACAGAATGTTTACGCTTCGGAGTCTTTATATGCTGTCTTATAATAAGAGTCGGTAACTCTTCATCATTAGAATTTTCTTTTAATTCCATTGACAGTACTTCTATATGATCAATTAGTTTCTTACTCTTGGGCACCACAGATGTTGCTATAGATGTAATTTTAGGAGTAGCCTGTTTAGGGGACTCTGTTTTGTCAAACAAAGCTCTTTTAAGTAATAATTTTGTACCATTATTTTTGCTGACACTCCAGTTGTCTTTCTCCGAAATAGAAATACTATTTATTCTTTTAATCAAACTGTTTGGTGTTTTTGGGGTTCTTGTCGTTCTCGTTCTAGGCATTGAGACCTTTTTTTTTGGTGTGCATAATGATTGTAAGGGATTCCTTTCTATTTCAAGTACTGGTTCTATTTGGACCTTTCTTTTACTTATAGGTATGATTCTATATCGGCACAGGTAGTGGTATGGAGTGGTATGAACTGCATCTATGTGTTCGGTGAATGTTAGTGTGATTGTGCATTTCTTGAAGAATGTTTCAATGGAAACATCTTTATCAAATGGGCGGTGATCTTCTAGAATCTAGAAAAATATCTTCATTAATAAACTACCTACCACATTTATGGCACTAGTTTGTATTTATAAAGTAAATTTTATAAAATGAAAGCATTACGAAGCATTTTATGAAGTTACTGCTTACCTCCCTCTCAACAAAGTTTGTTTCAAAATCTTTAAAGACATATTTGGGAAAGTCCTTTGGTCGGGAATACCACTGAACCTTGGCCCTAAAAGGGCCCTGTGATTTGGAGGAATCTTCATAAAGGGATATTATTTTCGCCGCATCACAACCTTCCTCAGTGTCTGGGTCCGCAGCATCAGCATTTGATATTAGCACACAATCTCCTACTGACGCGATTATGTTTTTGAACTGAAACTTTCTGAAATCGGAAATAACAAAGAATGTTTGTTTATCTTAATAAATACAAAGTAATTAAATTAGAAGGCTTTGCTACTTACTCATATTGATTGTTTACTTTTTCACCGAGCCATTGAACAGCTGTAGGGACCACCACCTCCTTACGCATTTTAACCTATGATAGGTATGATCTCTGTACGTCACACTTAGTTTTGCACGTTTTGCAAATGCACGTTTTTTAGTTTTAAATAATTTTGACAGTTATCAAGATTGTTATTTATTTCCACTCAATATTTCAAACAAAGAAAGTTGATGGTAGCTAATGGAAAAAGTTACCTCAACGAATGGTCACTTCGCGCCTTTAGTTGTAATTGTGACAGCTGCGTTCCAAAACGTGTGCTTACCGCTCTCACTTTTATAACTTTATTATACTCAATACAAAATAGGGCCTTAATTTTTAAAGTGTAACTTACAAAGTAGCGCTTCCAACACCGGGGTGGCCATAAAGGTCAAGGTCCCCTCATCCAAGGACGGTCGCTTACCTCGTTCCTTCGGAACAAGAAAATCTCCTTCCACACTTAAGCCACGGAGGAGGAGAAACGCCTCCCTTCGTGGTCCGTGGCCTCCCTCTCCAGTTGGGAGAGGATGAGATCCTCGAGGATCTCAAGTGCTGGAAGTTCATCGCCTTTACAAAGGGCGCGACAGGACCCCCTATAATCTCCTTATGGTCGTCCTTACCCTCACCCCTAAGGATAAGAACATTTTCAACACCCGTGCTATCTGCGGGCTTTCCAATCTCTCCTTCGAGAACCCCCCCCCCCCCCCCCCTAAATCAAGCCCCCTAAGGCCGGTCTACTGGCGGGGGACCCCTTAGGCTCGTTGCAATACACATTTTGTTCCTGGCTGAGCGCCTTCTGCGCTCGCCCTAAATTAAATATGACCGGCGACTCTTGGAAGGCCACTAGGGCCACAAGAATTTAGATATTCCGAAAAAAAAAAAAGTATCGTATCGGAAGTGACGACATCACCTGACCTCGCAAACCTTCGGTTACTAATATACAATTTTTTTTTTTTATGAATAGATATGTTTAAATTAGGGATTCAGAAATTGTATAAACATAACCAATGGTAAGTTGTTTATTTTTTAAATTACTCACGAAAAACTGTAATATATAGTATATAGGGAAATTATCACTAAATAAACACTAAAAGTAAACTTTGGTTATAACCATTTCTCTAAAAGAAAACTGATGATAGGTGTCATGTTTAATAGCGTGTAGGGCCCTCTCGGCTCCATATGCATTCTCTGAGCAGGTATTCTCCATATTTTCATCAGGTATTCGCTCTCAACAGACTTTTAGAGCGTTTATGAGCTCTCGTTGACTGTTGACGCTGAAATTTTCTTTGAGTTCTTTTCTATTGATCCCATAAATATTCGATGGGATTAAGGTCGGGACTCATCGCTGGCCATGGCAAAACTGTAATATTGGCGTCAGAAAGTGCTCTTTATGTGGTATGTGCAGGGTACGAGCTAAATGCACACGAGCATTATCTTGCATTGAAACAAAATCATTGCCCAATCTTTATGAAAATGGGACCGCATGAGGTCAGATTACTCGCTCGACGTAACTAGCAGCCGTTACGGTACCTTCATTAAGATTTACCAGTTCTGTTTTGCCTATCAAGTTTATTCCACCCCATACCATCACACTTGCGCCTCCAAAACGGTCTGTTCAGTGGATACACGGATGATTGTGTGAAAAATTTCGCCTTCTCTTCTCCACACGTACTCGTCTGTCATCATTAAAAAACTTAACCTTACACTCGTGTGTCAAGAGTACAGTAATCAGTTATCCATGGTCCAGTCCAAATGCTCACGTGCGAACCTTAAACGCACTGCACGATGACTACTTGTCGGATGGTTTGATCACTAAAGCGTGTACCATTAGATTGCCGTAGTCGGTTTTCTAAGGTCCGGGTGGTTACAGTACGATTCCGACATGCAGTTAGCCTGATGTACCGGTCTGGGCGGTACATCAGGGCCTGGGCGGTTATGGCACGAACTCTTCCTGATCCTCGTCTTCTAGCCACAGAATAGCGTCTGGTAGCGTTCCCATACGTTCTCTGACACGTATTGCTATACATCCCTGAAATTCTCCCTTCTGAAGCTAAACCACCGTTCTGGTCACGGTTTCTATGTTCACGTGACGGCGAGAACCAGGTATAGCAATCAGGACTAATACCGAAACTAAACACTACAGCTAAACTAAATGACTTTCAACAGAAGAGTTTACAACGAGACTGGGAGCACAGGTGATTATGAGGTAATTTCAAACTGATCGGTTTTTCTGTCTACCTACTTGAGAATAACATTAATGTTGTCGCTCAAAACATTGATATGGACTCATAAACGCGTCTACTTTGTGTTTTAATGCTTCAAATCACTAATGATTACCTCACGAGTTGCTTAAAAAGAAACTTCTAGCTTATCTCGAGACGCGCCCTATTTTGTTTTGAGTAGTCAAAGAGCCATAATCGCACGTTTTGGAGCGCAGTGTAGATGCGTCCAGAGAGAAACCACTTTTTTTCTAGGCGAAAGTTATAAAAATAATAGAGACGTTCAATATTTCTTTTTCTTTCGGTTAGAAATCTTCAGTTGGTATAAAATAACTAGATGTTTCTCGATTTTACAATTAATGCCCGTAGTATTTTAAACACTATCACTGCGTCATAAGTCTAAGCCTAGAACGGTCTATAAAACGTATGATTTATCTTATCCTAACAGGCTTGCTTGTCCAAATGCCAGTATCCAAATAAATGAAAAATATCATACTGTCATTTGTGTGTCACCGTCGAAAATGTCAAAAGCACGTTCATATTCTTCTTTTCGATTCCGTCATTCGTCTACTTTGGAATTGGAAAAAATATAAAAATGGTGAAACCAAAGCAAAAGAAATCGACAATAATTACATTGTCCGATAAAATATCCGATGCTTTAACGGTCAAAGCTAGAGCAGACATCGAGGATGACCAGGTATTTGGTACGAAACCACAAACAGTTAGGAGTGTGGATTTTAGTTACTCAGAGAGCGAGGAAGAGGCGTTGATAAGCGACTTCCACAAGAGGAACGTGAATTTGTTAAGTGAAATCAGTAAGAAGTATGAGGGACAGATCGTTACAAAGAAGGACTTGCAAGAGGCCTCTGAAGGTAGTGATGACGAAAGCTGTACCGAAAAAGAAATATCCTTACGGGAGCTGTCAATAGATGATGAGAACTCTTCAGCCGTTTCAGACGTGGATGTGCACCTTAAAACTGTGACAAATGCATCTGATTCTGAAGATATTGAGTCTGACGGAAGTGAGAGTGAGGACTGCATTGTTACAAAGCTTCGCAAGCAATCTGACAGTGAACATGAGGAAGGTGATGATGATGAAGAAGGTTATGACATCAGCCAAATGGAAAAGCCACCTAAAGAAGATTTCGAGCATATAAAGAAACAGAATGTGACTGAAGAAGTCCAGAAAGGAAGTTGTGTAAGAAACCAACTGTTAGTCTGGGAAGGTCTTCTTGAGATACGAATCCACCTACAAAGATGTATGAACACCGCTAATCAGATGCCCATGCCAGATACTTTTGAAGAGTTGAAGAACCAAACTGAGTTTTCAGAAGAATGTAATGCAACTAAAGCCAATGTGGCTAATGTTTTAGACAAGTAAGTGAAGTACTTTCTAAACTTCTTTTATGAAGCAGTAACTGAACCAATTTTAATTAGCTTAAGACATTGATTTTTGTTATTATTATATATTATACAGGTCTTTATGTATAATAATGTATATATAATTTACTCAAAGTTCTGACTGGGTTATACTAATGACAGATCAGTGTGACCAACAATGGTCATATGCCCTTAAAACCTCTTTAATTAATAGATAGATGTGTGAAAAATATGAAAATGTTGTAAATCAAGTTGCGGACTGTCTATAATAATCAATATATTTATTATTTCAGATTATTGACACTTCAGAGCTTACTTTTCAAAAACTATCCCGAAACAAAAGGCTTGTCTACAAAGAAGCAAATTGTAGAACAGAAACAGGACATACATGGGGAGAGTGATGAGGAAATACCAAGTGACACAGACAATGAAGAAATACCTTCTGACACTGAACACAAAGACAATAAAGAAGATGAAAGAGCTATGAAAGCTATGAAAAGCGAAAAAACCAATTCTACACCTAAAAAACGTAAGTTAGAGGACTATGAGCAAGAAATAGCAACCTCCCATAAAGCATTCAAGGCATTCAGAGATACAACCATACAAAAATGGAATGATAAGACTCGTCTCGCTTCAGCTGTGAACATCAAAAATGCCCCAACTAACACCATATTGCAGCAAATTTCATATATTTTATCTGATAAAAATAAACTAGTTAGACGAACACAGTTAAAACGGTCTCAGTATGAATTTGTTGGATCTAAGAAAGAAGATAAAGAAAAAGATGCAAATGATTTAGAGAATCCAGTAAATAAAGACAGGAAGGATGATGATGAATATATTCCTGAAATATTTGATGACAGTGACTTCTATCACCAACTGCTTAGAGAATTGATAGAGTGCAAATCAGCTGACATTTCGGACCCTGTACAGTTGAGCCGACAGTGGATAGCTTTGCAGCAAATGAGAAGCAAGATGAAAAGAAAGGTTGATACTAAAGCAACGAAAGGAAGGAAAATTAAGTATGTTGTACATAATAAGTTAGTGAATTTTATGGCTCAAGAGAAAAGTATGACGTGGACAGACGAGAGTACAAATGAATTGTATAGTTCATTATTTGGTAAGATGTTTGAGCAAAATAATGTAGGCTTGAATGGAAATGTAGAAATCAGACTTAAAATAAAAGATTGATCATTGTCATTTAAATATCTTTTTATTTATAAATATTAAGTAATGTGTTAATATTGATTTTTCTGTGTTTCCGACCAACGTGTGCTCCGACCACGCTCGCGCTCATACTCCTGTGTCATACCGTCACCGCCCTCTGCTTGTCGCTCTGCGCACGTACTCCTACGTGCGTCCCGCGCCTTGACTCTTACTGCAACTTCACCGCGCGGTAGATTTTCGCCACTGCGCTTCCCGCATGGTGTTTTTCTTTTCTTACCTGCACACCTTGTGCGTGGTAATTTTTACTCCTTTTCGCATGTCCTTCTAACGCGGAGACTACTTCCCCCAGTATTAGTGCACGGACTCCGTGACTTCAGTGAAGTGCTCTACCAATTGCCTGTGGTTTTTCATAGTTAGTTCATAGTTGTGGACTTGTTAATGTGTAAGGGTTTACACATTAACAAGTCCACACTAGATGTGCCTCCTCCAACCCCCGTTGCTGTGCGCGCCCTGTTCCAGACAAGAAGGGCTTTGTCAGAAGCGACGCGTTAGTGTGCAAAGCCTTGACTCTCGCTCCGATAGAACCTGTGGTTCACACAGAGCCCTGTCTCGCCCGACTCCGTCTCCCAGGAGAAAAATTGTTCTCCCCAGGAGGATAAGAACATAGTCCAACTCTCCTCCGACTCCCCTTCTAAATCGGAGAGCACCGACAATGGGTTCACCGTTGTCCGCTCCAAGTGGAAGAGGACTAAAAAGTCCTCACCCTCTGCCCTATCAAAGTCCGCCTAGCCGCACCGAAGTGTCCATCCTGGTCAAGCCTCTCAGCACGTAAAACTTACTGCATTTCGCACTATCCTATTCGTCCAATGTAATGTACGTGTTTCGGTAGTGAGTGAGATATGCTAGAACTCTTTCCTATCCTTTCCTATACTGTCCCACCTTATTTTCACAATTCTTTCCCAAATTCATTCCTAAATCTCCAAAGGTAAGCAGCTCATTCAGGGGCGTGCTAACGTTTGTCATTCTGGATTGATGTTGGCATGTATCGCGGATGTCAATGGGCGGCAGTCCCCATTTACCACCAGATGGACTGTATGCTCGTCTATAATTTTTTTTCTAAAAAAACGAGATTTGTGTACGAACGGTTAAGGAAATTCTGCACAAATATTTAGTTTGGTTCTATAATCGTATCTCGGTTAAGTTCAAAGATGAGCTGAATCAAAGCAGTGGTAAAAATTATGACTGAGTTAAAACTTAAAAATTATGAATACCCAAACATTTATAAAAATAAAATGATAAAGATACACTATAAATATGTCGTTGGATAGGGTTTGTAAATTCGATCAAAAAGTTTCCAGAATTCGATATTTCTAGTTATGATATATGGATAGTTATATTTTTATTTTAACGTCAAACTCATTCGTATACATACACCTGAATTCCACCATGATATGTACCCTTATATGTACAAATTGTAATATTTTTTCAAGTTGGTGTGGCGATATGTTGAGAGATAAATTGATAAAACTGAAGATCGCTCCGTAATTAAATGTTTCATTGTAAAAAAAATATGGTACCATTTGTAACTATGGACGAAACGTGGATGCACCATTTTGACCCAGACAGAAAAAAATCAATGCATTATAGGAAAAAGGCCATCAATAATGAAAAAAAAATCCTGTTTCTATATCGACTGGCAAAGTTCTGATCTCTGTCTTCAGAAATACTGATGGAATCATGTTCATTGATTATTCAAATAAAGGGGAGACAATTACCGATTGATGTTATGCCTCCTTGATACAGAAAATACGCGACGAAATTAACTTTTCATCAAGGCAGCGCGGCGCCCTCGCGCACTAGTCTGAAGTTGCGCTCGCTGTCATCAAGTACCGCCGGTACAAACCCTGCCGGTTTCAACTGATGGAACAACCTCCATATTCACCGGTATTTACCCCTAGTGATTTCTATCTTTTTTCCGTTTTAAAAGAACATGTCATTGGCATTAAACTCGACAAAAACGAGGAGGCTGTGTCTGTGGTAGACGCTTTTTTGAGATTAGTATTCATGATTTTTTTTTCAATAAAGCGTCTTGAAAAATGTTACTCTAGTATATTGATTTAGGAGGAGATTACGTAGAAAAATAAATAATATTTTTTTATTTATTCTCGTTTATTTCATACTAATTGTGGAAACTTTTTGATTAACCCACGTATGTCTTTGAATAGGGTTTGTAAAACTACAACTACAAGCGTATGGCAAGCCTTTTTTCATTTGCCTTTGGACAAAACCATTTTCTTTTATCGTAGGTATCTTATAATAGAGCGAAAGGAGCGCTATTATTGAGACTCACATGTGTTTCTTATCAGAAAGTCATAGGTCACGATACCCTTTGAAATCGGTGAGCTAATGGAACAGAGTCCAGCTACGGGCAAAACAGGTGACGTGTCGCTAATTAAAGCTTTTAAGATTGATTGTTGTTTGTCCATGTGTCAAGGATAATAAAGATTACTCTTTCGTCGTATTTTCTATCAATTTCCGGGAGCTCGTTTGTTTATGGAGCATGTTAAGCATGCCCGTTAGCCGTGAGGTGTTTAGCATATGTTGTAGACGTAATGAAAACAAGATAGATATCGACATTTCTATTTCTACTTTTATATAATGTACTAGCTTTTTGCCCACGGCTTCGCCCGCGTGGATTTTGTTTTAAAAGTACATAATGGACTCCGCAATAGAAACTGGAAAATATTATGGGATAAAAAGCATGCATGTATTTTTCCGGATTTAAGGCTACCTCATGTATTCATAAAATTACGCGTTCTTTAAATTAAATTTCTTTAAATTAAATAGCTTTAAATTAATTGAGAAGTCTATATAGCAAATTTCAAGGCCCCAACATAAGTTTTGAGATATAGATTTTGTGTCGATAACCCTCCCTCCCTTTTATGCCCTCTTCTAAGTCAAATATCAATAAACGCCGATTACACGTGTTTAACTATTAACGTAAAGTCTTCACACCAAATTTCACGTCTCTTACTTAAATAGTTTTTGAGATACAGGCATTGCATATAAAAATATCTCACCCCCTTTTCCCCCTCAATCCCACTGCTTCTTTCCGCTTCAATCCCACATCCGCTAAGCGAACTCGAATGGCCATGTTAGCTCTCTCTTACAGAAGACTACCTTAAAATGTATTACATTTTTTACTTCTTATTCCTCCAATATTACCGTACGTGTTTCGATAGTGAGTGAGATATGCCATTGCCCGTTTCTATTATATCTTATCCCTCCCCATTTTCCTAACCGTTTCTTCAAATCCATTCCCCAATCTTTAAAGGCAGGCAGCACATCCGGGGTCGTGCTTTTGTCATTCTGGACTGATGTTGACATGTATCCATTGGCGACAGTATCCACTTGCCACCAAGTGGACTGTCTGCTCGTTTGCCACCTGCTTTCTATAATAAAAATATAGAATATATTTCATAATATTTACTTAAGTTATTAAGAACTAAGTTTTTAAGTTACTTAGTACTAAGTATTTAACTAAGTTATTTACATAAGTTATTTCTGAAAGGTGGGTGGCCAAGCGGATTATTTTTTCGAAGTCAATCATGTGTAAGTGTGTAGCTTCATGTAAAAGGTAAATAAACGTGTACATGGCCGAATACCTACCGATGAATAGGTTTTTTTTTTCATTCACGAAAATAAATAATGAAAACGTATGTTCTGCTCATTTAATAATTGAATTATATTTTGGTTTATTTCCAGAAACTGAAGCTTAACCTTTATTACCACACAATGTTCACATAAAATTGACCAGAGGTGTACGTACACTTACACCTGTATAGTACGTTAATTAATGTGTAACTTTGAACAACAGATATGCAATTTCCCTGTAATATTGTATACTAGCGACCCGCCCTCACTTCGCTTCGGTTTATTAAATTTAAAACAATCGGAATAAGATATTTTCCTGCGGTAAAATGGAGCCTATGTTTTAAGTTAGACCTCTAGCAATACATCGGTGAAAACTGCATTCAATTCCATGCAGTAGTTTTTGCGTGATGCGTGTACAAACATAAAGACAGACAGACAGACAAAATTTCTAAAAACTGTTGTTTTGGCTTCTGTTGCTCTAATAAAGACCCCCATATTAGTTTTTTTTCAATATCTATAATGTACAGACATCGTCCTGTTACAATTTTATTATATATATAGATATGTAGATTCTGAAGTAGAGGTGACGTCATTGCCAGGGGGTATTTTATACCGCTAATACTATCAAAGATATCCGATCGTATTTATTAAAGTATCTACATTAGTTGTTTTTAAATATGTCGATTATGAAATGTTATTAACGAATGTGTTATATATGGGTGATATTATCAAATTATCTTTAATAGTGTAATAACGGTCTTGGAGTGGATCGAAGGATCTGGGGTACGTTACGAAGATCAGTGTTATTATTTACTAGACGCAGTAAATACATAAGTATTTAGGTACTACATTTGTATTAGATGTTGTAATAAAAAGGTAGCTTTTCGGACAACGTCAACGACACCTACCTATGTACTTATGACGGGGAAAATATCCCTACATTAGTTGCGACATGCTTATCGTTTCAATGACCTCTGGCAAGCGTTAGGTTATCATCCACGCACACAAATAAGATATTTCAGATTCCACAAATAATTATACTCGTAAGTATGTTGTTTTTGGTTTCATAAGCCACCCATGACTTTGCCAGCTGTGCTCTGTTGGTTTATGTGAAACAAATATCTTCACATACATTTTCCAGTTTGCTATTCATAATTGTATTCTTATACAGATTTACTTAACTTTTATTTCGTCTGGTCACAAAGTGTATTACCGCACAGTATCGTAACCAGCACTTTTATGGCTTCCTCATGCACATTGCCACGCTGGCCAAGCTGGTTGGCGAGTACACTCTTTTAGAGGTGGTGTAGTTCCTCAGCGCTTGTGGTAGCGATTTATTATTATTTAGTCCCCTTTTACGACACTCACAGAAAGAGACGGGATAGTGCTATTCTAACACCGGCAGACACCACATGGCTCTCACGGCATTACCATAGACTATTGGTATTAAAAAGTTTCCGAAAGATGGATAATATGGGACAGACTGAATATCTAGGCAGAATGCTAGGGCCTTTTTTTTACCAATACTACATCGACAATCAGCTCGATGTATCACGGCTTTCCGTGTTGCAATCTATGCAATCCCTGTGGAGCCTATATTTTGTTATTGCGACTCACATAATTTCATACTTTCGTTTGTTTAATATTTTGTTACCCTTTGTAAACACTTAAAAATTGAAGCGGCTCGACTTTTTTAACCTTTTTCTTCCTCAAACCAAATGTTTAATATGTCGTTTTATAACAAATAATCTTTTTATTAATTTAGTTTATTAATTAATTCATATAGAGGAGTAAGCAAGTTGTTCCATAAATAGTGTGTATTAATAATCTTCCTTGCAAGTGTAATTGTACAAAAAAATACGGTACCTATTAATTAGTCTTGTGCCAAAATATTTTGCTGTATTTCAGCGCAGCACGTAAGAGTGTACCTACTTATTGCGAAAGAACCTGCTTCATGTTAATTGGAATGTTAATTAATGTCAACCAAATTGATTGGAAAAATATGTAATGTCGTGTGGGGAAAAGAATGTAACAACAAGTATATAGTCAATTTGCAATTTGTGTTTTAACTTTCGATAAACAGGCTAGAAAGTAAGTTGTTCAATAAAGAATACCTTTAGGGAGCCTTCCTTGCAAGTCAATTGTAAACGTACGGTAATTATAATCAGTATTTTACCGAAATTTCTTGCTGCCTTTCAGTGTGACAAGAAATAGAAATAAGAAATAGTTTTAAAAAGGATGATAATAAACGAACAAGCTACTATCTATAAGGGTGTTTTTTTTAGAGGTATAGAACTTTGAAATGGAATAAAACAAGGATGAATTTTTAAAATTGACATGAAATTGACTTTATTCAAAAGATAATCTTGGCATTATAATTTAAATATGATTTCTGGCATATGACCCCACGGCTGGCTCGGACGTAATCCAATTTGGAGGTCCAATTTTCAATAACTTTTTCCAACGTTTGTGGCCGTATATCGGCAATAACGCGGCAAATGTTGTCCTCCAAGTGGTCGATCGTTTCGGGCTTATCGGCGTAGACTAGCGACTTCACATATCCCCACAGAAAATAGTCTAGCGGCGTTAAATCGCACGATCTTGGAGGCCAATTCACGGGTCCGGAACGTGAAATTATGCGGTTACCAAACGTTTCCTTCAGTAAATCAATTGTGGCACGAGCTGTGTGACATGTTGCGCCGTCTTGTTGAAACCACAGCTCCTGCACATCATGGTTGTTCAATTGAGGAACGAAAAAGTCAGTAATCATGGCTCTATAGCGGTCACCATTGACTGTAACGTTCTGGCCAGCATCGTTTTTAAAGAAGTACGGACCAATGATTCCACCAGCCCATAAAGCACACCAAACAGTCAGTTTTTCTGGATGTAACGGTGTCTCAACATACACTTGAGGATTATCTTCACTCCAAATACGGCAGTTTTGTTTATTGACGTAGCCATTCAACCAAAAGTGAGCTTCATCGCTAAACAAAATTCTCTTATGAAAATCGGGATCAACGGCAATCTTGTTTTGGGCCCATTCACCGAATCTACGCCTTGCTAGGTGATCGCGTGGCTTCAATTCTTGCACGAGTTGGATTTTGTAAGCACGCAAACCAAGATCTTTCCGCAAAATCTTCCATAAAGTGGATGGACACATATCCAATTCCTGTGCACGATGGCGGATAGACTGATTCCGGTCTTCCTCTACGCTCGCTCTACAGCAGCAATTGCTTCTTCTGTACGCACTGTACGACGTCTCTGTAGATGCGTATTATCATTTAGAGTAAACGTGGTGCGAAAACGGTCCATACTTAGTCGAATTAATTGCTCTGATGGACGATTATGTTGACCGTAAAATGGACGTAGTGCGCGATACGTATTTCGAACAGAACCATTATTTTCAAAATAAATTTGCACAATTTGGAAGCGTTGTTCAGGCGTCAGTCTATTCATGTTGAAATGCCAAACCAAACTAAACACAAATCACTTGACAGCTGACAAAATGGCCGCCAGTTAAAAGTTAAGTGTTGCCAACTTAAAGTTCTATACCTCTAAAAAAAACACCCTTTAGAAAGAATCCGGAAAACGAGCACACACGCAGCTATCGACGTTGTTGTAACTCGCCACCAGATGGCGCTGTAGCACATTAACTTCCTATACCGTTTAACCGATCGCAAAAATCATATCGAGGGCAAAACAGAATAATTTGTGATTTTATATACAGAGGCAAATAAATATACACAGGCAGGACAACGTCTGCCGGGTTTTGCTAGTATATTCTAAAGCCTTATATTATAGTCGCAAAGTTTTGATGTTTTCCTCTGTCACCGCCGCCGCAGGACGCCTTTATCTAACATGACATCGTCACTGAGGTGGTTACGACCATGTTTAAATTTACTGAACCAGTTAAGTATAAACAGTGTCACTGGATGGGGCTTCATCACTAAATGTTAACTTAAGTCTTTCATAACTTTGTTTCTGGTTTAGACCGCAACGAAAGTCATTGAACAGAAATGTTCTCTTGTTAAATTCATATTTCCGCAAACACTTAATTTTCAAATTGCTGCCAGAACTAAATACAAATGACAGCCGTGAAGAATTCTATTTTCAAAATTCGAATTTGTTTTTTTTTCCTATCGCATTGTATAGTAGCCAGTTCTAAGAACTTTTAGTTTGACCTATCATGTTAATTAAATGTCCTTTAACATTAACAGACATCTCCTATATAGTCTATATAGACGTGCGTTTCCACTAACCGATTACAATGTCGTACACTGTCTTGTGTGATATGTTTTATACGATTGTGGCCCGGGTAAAAGTTATGGTAAAAGGAAACAAAATCAAAATAAACCATGTTGGCGACAATATCGTCGGCTAGAGCCACATGCTCACATGACTTTGAAGGGAATTATTCTTGTTCCACTTAGGTATCAAACTCTATTTCTTATTTTGCTATAGGTATCGTTATACGTATTCATTTTTATACCTGGGGTGACAGGCAATATTCTGGAGGAAGCCATTCGGGCTCTTTGCTAGTTACATCGAACGGACCGGAATTATCGGCTTAAACAAAGACTCGTCATCACTTACGTCTCTTCTACCCTTTTCACTTTATCGCTTGATACGGATAAAGGAAAAGTTAACTGTAAATATAATATAAAATCTATGGAAAGATAGCTATCAAATAGCTACGGTTGGCAGTTATCAATTATCTTGCCCAATAATAAAAACAGGTACCTAATCACATACAATATTAATACAACATCCCCAAACATCCAATGGAAAAGTATTTACGAATTATTGCTCGTCACTTATCTATCATATAAAGTACTGAACTTGAGATATATCTGGGCGGCCGCCCGCCCGTTCAGGGCACCAGTCTGAAGAACGAGCGCGAACGATTACAACGCCTCTTGAAGAATTGTTGCTACGTACATAGTTAATAAAACACGAAACTCACTTTAGTAAAGTGACAAAAGTAACTTTAAATACGTGGGAAAAATTAAGGTCTGGTAATTTGACAAACAACAGTTTACGCGAATGTGTTTTATGTGGTTGCTGTTGTGAGTGTTGTGAAAAAGTTTGGATGCAAACTATTCGAAGTAGGTAAGTAGCTTCTACACAAAACAAATAAATAAATGTTTTATTATTATATATACATTTTACCACAGAATATAAGAAAATCAATGAAGTAAAAAAAGGATAACTTCGATGTTTTATTCTATAAGGCAAGAAGGGAATATACTTGTTCACGTATGTAATTTTTTCTCCTTTTTAGTAGTGTCTTCTAGAAATTGCAATGATGGACTATGGTATTTTAGAATTACAATTAAATTTTCCACGTAGAATGTGAATAAGTATTTTTATGGTTTAATTATGACAGGAATACCAAATGTTTTTAAAGAATCATAATTTCATCGTGCTCGTAGATACTACCTATACTCGAATTTCATATTATTTTGTTTAATTGTTTTATATAAATATTTCATGTTATAGGTATATTTTACTAGCTGTACCCGGCAGACGTCCTGCCTGTGTACATTTATTTACCTCTGTATATAAAATCACAAATTAGTCTGTTTTGCCGTCGTGATGATTTTTGCGATCAGTGGAACGGTATAGAACAGGGGTCGGCAATTAACTTTAAGTGGGGTGCGGATGATTAAAATGTTTCAATCGAGAGTCCAGAAAAAAGAAATTAAAAGCAACTTTGTATGCCAAAAGAGGAACATGGTCAAATAAAAACTATCTATAATAATTATTTTCATGTTTATTAAAGAAGCCATAATAGAACATAATTAAATATTGTTCGTATTAATTAATTTACTTATCAACTAACGTCGCTTGCATGGCAACTGATCGCTCTCGAGTTAACGTACGACCATCTTTAAAAATGGGGCGAAAATAATATTGAAAATGCATCACATTATGCAGATTGTACAATAGAAATATATGAATAGAAATAGGTAGAAGGTCCAGTTTTATACCCTCCTTGGTCCGGACCCGGACCGCGGTTCGCCAATTGCCGAACCCTAGTATAGAAGTTGATGTGCTGCAGCGCCATCTAGTGGCGAGTTACAACAAAGTCGATAGCTCGAAAATATTCTCCGTGCTCAAATACCTATTCTAAATCAATTTTCATGGCGATCGGTTGAACGGTATAGAAGTTGATGTGCTGCAGCGCTATGTAATGGCGAGTTACAACAAAGTCGATAGCATAAAAACCTTCTCCATGAAAAGATACATATATGTGCCAACTTTCATGGTGATCGGTCAAACGGTGTTGAGGTCTATTAACATCAGATATACCAACATCCTCTTTTATATATATAGATTAACGATGCAGAATATATTTTTTTGTAGCAAAGAGTACATCGCAGACAAACAAACATTATGATCTTTCAACCGTATATAATGTTAATGTTGGAAATAAATAAAAAAAATCAGCATTTTCAGCAATAATTTTCTAATAAAAATAAAATTACTATATAATATAATATCTAGATTGGATTACTTTATTCGTTGATATATACTCACTACTGGATTACACGATATACATAGTAAATGTAGGTATCTAGGTGATACCGTGTTAATAAATTTTGCTACGAAGTTTAATTAACGTAGAGTCCATCGTGTAGTTGCTTATCACACAGCCAATGTATGGGCTATCTATAAGATAAATTATATCTAGAGGAATAGTTTAAGAGAGCAGGGTGTAGAACCATACAGACCCTATTAAATTTGTAAATTATAATTTTTAATTATAAAACACCACAAATATATTTATACTGGTACACATACATGCCTTCAAACTATCACAATCAATTGATATTTAGGGAATTTTAAATAGTAAAATAGACAGACAGGTTACATTAAGATACATTAAGAATTACAAACGCTGCCAAAAGAAGGTTTTAAGAAAAACTTACTGTGTTACTCTTACTCTTAAAGTGTGATTTATTATAATGTATGTGATGACACCTAGTATATACTCCAGACGACATACTTTATATTCTCTTCCCATACCATCCTAACCTATCCCTCTCATCTTCCCAACCATCTTTTAAATTCATTCTCAAATGTCCATAGGTAAGTAGCGCATCCGGGGGCGTGCCGATGTTTGTCATCTGGATTGATGTTGTCATGTATCGCGGATATCCATGGACGACAGTATCCACTTACCTACGACCAGGTGGACAGTAAGCTCGTTTGCTGCCTTCCTTCTTTAAAAAAAATCCTCGCTGTCTACGAGTAGTTAAAAACGTGTACCACTTGACAGTTGATTCTATCAAGTTCAAATTACTTCGGTCTCCGTATGCGGTAAACGTAAACGAATTCGGGCGACGAGTGTCGTTATTACGGTGACCGGATACGGCCGCAGGATCTCGCGGTCACGTCACAAATTCTCATCATCGAATGTCGGGAAGTGCCAAGTCATACGACAGCACGACATATTGTTTTTTTTTTATAGAAAAAAGGCGATATACGAGCATACAGTCCACCTGATGCTAAGTGGATACTGTCGTCCATAGGTATCCGCGATAAATGCCAACATCAGTTCAGAATGACAAACGTTGTAACGCCTCCGGATGCGTTGCCTGCCTTTGGAGATATAGGAATGGATTTGGGGAAAGGGTTGGTACAATAGGGAGGAATAGGATAGAATGGGATGGGAATAAATTTTGTACAACAGACACGACTTATACAATGCAGTACATTCCAAGGTAGTCTTCTGTGAGAGAGTGAACAGTTGAAACAACACTCGAAACAAATGAACACCTCCTCATCTGCTTCACCCCCCTAACAGTTGCCAACCAGGTTTCTTTGATAAGAACGTATGATGTGTCATGTAGTCTATTCCCATATCCATGGCCAACGCCTATAAAAGCGAAAAGAGCAAGAAGCGCTGGAATAATTAATCGCAAGATTTTTCACTTTAGCTGGTTAACTGATACCCGGACCTGTACGAAACCAAAGCAGGCTTTGGTTGTGAAGGAGGAGTGAGGAGGAGGTTGTTGAGGAGGCTGTGAAAGAAGTACATTAGGGAAAATGGATAAAATGTTTGAAAAATTGGTTCACACGCATGAAACTTTGATAGATGTAGTGTAAATGAAAAAATGTAATAAAACATCGGAATCCGTAGAATTTTTTTTTTTTTCCGCAAATATTTCTGCGTTCCCCACGTACATATTGACATATACATACGAGTAGTGATCTAAATAGGAACAATTTGATATATATTTACATTTTACTTACATTAAATACTTATACTAGGGATGAATTAATAAAATAATGGTATTGTTATAATGATATTCTATAGAATTGTGTAGTCACATGTCACATTTTATTTTATTTTAAGTTACATTTATATTATGACACATCATTGTACGCCCGTGGAGTATATCACAGAGGAGAATACCACTGTACTTGTAACATCTGTTCACCTGTAATTATCACAATGAATAAATAAATGATTAAATGGACTGTATATTCGTCTGTCGCCTTTTTTCCCATAAATAATGGAATATTATTATGGAAAATATTCTGATTGAAAATTGACGTTGACGTCGCATTCGTTAAGCCCCAAAAGGTCGTATGTCCGTCCGGTGATTGATTGGGTTGCCACGTCGTTGCCTGCCTCTGATCTATTCGATATAAAAATGTGTTCATACCAATTTTCGTCAATATCGTGTAGAATGCCCATCTAAAGTGAGTGTTTATCGATTTTTGAGACTGTTACAGATACGTACCTAATAATAATCTAATGATCTTTTGTAGTCGATTATTCGAATGTTTTATGTAATAAAGAAGGAACGTTTATTTAAATCAGTAAAACAATACAAAATTTAAAAAACATATTGACAGTAGTATATATTTACCGCAGGACCGAGGGGTACCGAGGGGTAGACGAGTCTTCGAATTGAGCCTACGTACCGTGAAACACAGTGTGGGACGTCCTCCGGCTAGATGGAATGAGGAGAATTGAAAATCGTATGCGGTGACGAGCCTTGGAAGAGACCTCTATACAGCAGTAGAGAAATACAGGCTGATGATGCTATTGGAATTTAAGTTTATTGAATACGGAAAAAGCCACAGAATATATACTTAAATAGTACATCTGTAAAAAACCTAACCACACTTATTTGGATACTACAATACATCTTTAATATATCGCGCTACGAGTAGCTACGACACGCGACACTATTGCTACGCCATCGCTATAGTGAAACCTACGCGGGTTACGAATGCCTACGCAACACAGGTGTCACGATATTATGCTACGCCACTTTTCTGAGTTTATATAGACGCTAATTTTATGTAACGTTCATTTAAGACAGGTATGGGCAACCTTTGACATGTTGAGGGCCAAACTTTAGCGTGCAAATACGTTCGCGGGCCGCGTTTAAAAGTACTTAGTGCATTTTAAAGTAGTGATAATATTTTTTGCGATAGATATTAGACATGAAATAATACGACAATGTTATTATAGTACAATTTATTAAAATAACAAAATGAAATTTAAAAAAATGGTACATTATAATTAAATCGTTAAATTTGCAATTGTTACAAACTACGAAAGTTAAATACACCGAAATCAATGAGACACTTGAGCTTGAATTTGGGAAACTAATCCATCGATATTTGGATTAATTCCACTGATACAAAGACGTAAAGAATTTTCCAAATTATCGTCAGTCAGTCTTGTACGATGTGTTGATTTATTAACTTTCATCAATGAAAAGAACTGTTCGCATTTATAAGTACTGCCAAACGCACAAATCAATCTTCTTGCGAATTTTCTAAGCTGCGGAAAATTGTCTTTTTCTAGGTATTTTTTGTAGAAATCGCACAACTCTACGTCTTCAAATTTGGATTTTAGGAGTGAGTTTTCTTGAATCTCGATCAACTCCATTTGTAAGTGTATTGGAGCATTTTGTACATTATATTTTGTAGGAGTAGCAAATAAACTGAAACAGTCTTCCATGTTTTTGAAGTCGCTAAATCTGTTCGAAAATTGTTCCGACAGTAACTTGAGTTCTTCAGCATATTGAGCATAAGCAATATTTTCATACGCAGAGAGCGTGTTGAAATGGTAACTGTTACCAGACAGCATCTGTGACTCCCACAAGCGTAGTTTGATCTGAAACGCTTTCAAATGGCTGTACAAATAATTTACTAACTGTCCTTGTTTTTGAAGTTTCAAATTTAAATCATTCAAATAGCCTGTAAGATCGACCAGAAATGCTGTCACATATCCATTTTGGGTCACTTAATTCAGATAGTGGTTTATCTTTTATTTTCATAAAGTCTGCTATCTCATTTCTAAGCTCGTAAAACCGTCTCAACATTTTTCTTTTGCTCAGCCATCTGACTTCACAATAATATGTTACGTCGTTATATTCAGCTGATATTTCATCCAAAAACGCCTTGAACTGACGATGGTTAAGCCCTCGGGATCGAATAAAGTTGATGGTTTTTACTACCACATTCATAACATTCTGGAGTCTAATGGACTTAGAACACAAGTTCTGTTGGTGGATAATGCAATGAAGGACTATCAAATCATCTTTTTGCACATTTAATTCTGTTGCTTTTTCATTCAAAATTCCGATGAAACCTTTACGTAAGCCGACCATAGAAGGTGCACCATCAGTGCATACTCCAATTAATTTTGACCATGGCAAGCCAAAACTTGTGAATACCTTTTGAACTTCAATAAAAATATCCTCTCCTGTAGTGGTTCCTTTTAGCGGCTGTAAAGCAAGCAATTCCTCAGTAACAGTGAACTCCTTATCAACACCTCGAATAAATATAGCCAGTTGAGCTGTGTCAGACAAATCGTTGCTCTCGTCTAATGCTATGGAAAATGATTCAAAACCAGCCATACGGTCAGTCAATGTTGTTTTTATATCATTAGCCATCATTTCTATACGTCGAACAACAGTTCGTCTTGACAAACTAATTTTTTCAAATTCATTTTTCTTTTCAGGACACAAAATACCGCAAACTTCTAACATACACTCCTTGATAAATTCTCCTTCGGCAAATGGTTTTAATGCCTTTGCCAATTTTGAGCTAACTATAAAACTAGCTTTCACAACATTATCAAGTTGTGTTCTTTGTTTATGAAACATTTGTTGCTGTTTTTCCAAATTTGCGGTAAGCTTCTGGATTTTGTCTGTTTTTAATTGTCCTGTCAGTGAGTGCAGCGTAGCATGCTTAGTTGAGTAATGCCTCTTTATATTGAATTCTTTCATTACTGAAATGGATTCATTACACAGCAAACAAATAGGCTTACCATTGTGCAAGATAAAAAAGAATTCTTCAGTCCATTTTTATTGAAACTGGCGACCCTCTGTATCTACTTTTCGTTTCTTTCCACCAGACATCATTTTTGTTTACTTTTCGTTCAATAAACTTAATAACAAACTATAGTTAGTAACCACTCAAGATGCACACAAAGTCACAAAGCAAGTTGACGGCTCGAGCAGTTCGCTAGGATATCGCTTGTCCAAGTTATCACCTCGGTAGCTCAAATAGAACTGAACTAACGTTCGGGCCATCCACCCGCTTATATAGGCAAAATGAAGGAATAATCTGGAATAAACTAGTTTAGAATAATTGAGAAGCAATAAATCTTTTGATGTGTCCGCCCGTGAGGCGGCAAACCTCAAAGAATTTGATCGAGCAAGCCGAGTGGCGGCGATTATCAAATAGTGAGGCGGCAAACATCAAAGGATTTGATGTTTGCCGCCTCACTGTCACTCCCGTGAGTATAAGTACCTAATGTAATATTTTTTTAATTGGGTTTTTTCAAAATGTCTCGCGGGCCGGTTCATATCTTACAGCGGGCCGGATCCGGCCCGCGGGCTGGTTGTTGCCCATATATGATTTAAGACATACTAACAAATTAGGCTTAAAACTATTTATTAATATACGTATACCGCGTATTTAGCTTTATGTAGTCTTTTATGAAAGCAATTAATAATGTCACGATTTTGGGGTCCAGTATTAGTTGCCAAATGAAATTTCCAATAAATTCCCTACAGAATTCCAATGATTCCAATGTACTCAAACTTATCGAGTTTTATCGATTATCGATTATTGGAATGACTCCTTGGGCTCGTGGCGCCACCTCAGATCTCTTCACGACGCCCTCACGGTATTAGCTCACCAACCGGTAGAATTCCGCTTGTGGAGGGACCGGAGTAGGCCTTGCTATCGCTAGACGGAACGTACAAGGCGTTTTCTCTTTAATATGTGGGAGAAGCGAGGTATCAACGATTGATCAAAGGTATCAACAATCAATCAATGGTTGTGATGTGTGCGTGATGATTGCAAGGCAGATGATGAACGTGTACTTAAAGAGTTTTAAGAGTTTACAGCCCTACAAACATTTAATACTAGTATATACATGTACGTAGGCTAGACTTAATGGATATTCAATTGCGTCTATTGATTGAAGGTTAATACTGGTAAAGGTCATCAATGCGTTATTACTCGCATTGTAAAAATGTGTATCATGTAATGGCTTTTTAAGTTTTTTTAGTATTAAGCATTACAATAGGAAGTGAAAATCAAAATAATTTTGGATTAGTTTAACATGATAGTATTGTGCACATAAAAATATTAGAGTATTCTATCGCGTCACTCTTACATGCTCTTTATAAAACGGTATAAAATAATTATCTGGGAAACTGACATACAATAAGAAATAAGCGATACGCATGGGTTATCAACTATCATGTTAATGGTTACATTAAGATACGAATATAAGAATATCTGTAAGTCTATTGGTGTCAACATTTCATAAACCATTGTGCTATGCCTCTTGTATATATTATATTTTGATTAAATCTATGATATTTGCAAAAAATAAAATTTGGAATTATTTCCTTTCAATTTCAACTTATCAGCCTGTTTTTTGACTGCTGGATAAAGGCTTCAAGGACCGCTACCACATTCGCCTAACCACTATCGGCAAATTATAAGTTCATCTGGCTGGAGTGCGTACCACGGCGATTAGTCATAAATTTCCCTATTTTACCTCAAAACTTGCACTTTGCAAACGTTTTGCAGGGCGACGGTGGATACTCAATGCTGATTACGTTTGAATGGAAGTAGTTTTATTGTTACTTATTCTATAATACTAGCATAAGTGAAATTGTTAGGGGCTTTGAGTAGACGAAGTGGTGGGAACGCTGTAAAGCCTACTCAGACAAAGAAATTTAAAATAATTAATTTATGTCCTTGAGACTAAAATTGCACCTATTACTTAGGCAGAATAATCTTATTCCTAAACGGAATAAGATGCATATGAAAATTTATAATAAGTACTGTTTTGGTTTATTATTATTAACAGCTATGTTATTAGGTAAAGTTGTCGGAGTTAATCGAAAATATTTATATAACTGACACACACACATACGCAAGCATAAATGTTATTACATTTAATCAAAAATTGTTATCCCATAACAATTTTATTGCTCTGTGTACAAATTTACCATTTCATGTTAGAATATAGAGCTAGTGGAACTAAGCATACCGCTCACGAGAGATAGTCACTGGAAAAATAATGGCAATTTTTAACATTTAATATTAACATGTAACATTTAATTGTTACATGTTAACTTTTAACGTGTTAGGGGGTAACTGTAACCTCAAGATTTCACTGAACCTCACGGAATTTCTCCAGATTCGTCTCGAGAATAGTCGGCATTGATCGTACTTCTTGGACTCTTTAGTCGAGGCCAAATTACCTTTGATTTAAAATTTAAGGAAATTACAAACTCTCTTGAAATTAAATTAAACTTATTTGTATTAAATATACAAGATACAAATTGTAATAAGCCCCGACTCCCAAACTAAAAAAAAATGTATCTTGGGAGCCAGTATCTAGATGTATGTATTAGATGACAGTTACTTTAAGAATCAATAGGCATTTATTCGCATTAAACACTTTCTATCTAAAAAAGAAAAATGTTTGGAATTGTTTGTGTGTCCATCTGAATGTCACATATTCGTTTATATATTAGGAAGTTTAAGGATATCCCCCGAGACGCATCTCGAAACTCGATTTCTCGATTAAATCTCTTAAGTATTTTGAGATATACTTTTGATGATACGAATAATAAATACCTACCCACTGTAATATGGTAAAAACGTAGATTGATAAGCGTTTTATCTGTCTCACTGCAACTTCTAATATTTATAATCACGGTTAGGAAACTGCACATTAGGAAATGTGCAGTTCCCTATTTTATTATTAGTAGAATTCCTAACCATATTTATTGGCTATTATAAGGTAGGTGATATGTGGGGGCTTGGCTATGTTGTGTCGACTTTCGAATAGAACCACTCTATCTCTTCTCGTGCATGGATGTCGTAAAAGGCGACTAAAATATAACAAAGCAGCTACCCCCAGCCTCGAGGAACTACACTTCTAAAATAGTGAACTCGCCAATCCGCTTGGCCAGAGTGGCGTTTATAAGACAATTTATATGTCCAGTAGAGGACGATAAAAGACCTGGTTACGGTTACGATATGTGGACATCCAAGCAAAAAGATTATAAACTGGAATAACAAACGTAAAATAAACGAGATGTTAGATAAGAATTATTCAGCGAAACAAATTTCAAAGTTCAGAGTCAAAAAAGTACATTTTGATAAACTCGAATATTAAAGTTTGACTTAAAAAAACACTTGGCAGTTATATAAGGGAATAATTTATTATGAGAATTTCCGTATCGGGCTTTTTATTACGAGAGTATTTTGCTACAATTACAATTGTTTTAAATAAATCGAAAATAAGGTCAATATGCGTCCTTAACGCAATGAGCTGATGTCACGCGCACGTCACAGTACCGCCTTCTTTAGTGATCTGTGACGCAAGGGCCCTTTTATGCATTTGATAACAAAATAATGTGTAAACATATCTTTACTTGCACTACAAAGTTTACAGAAAATTCTGGTGTAGGTACACTTCCAATTAGGTACTAAACATTTACACATTTGATAAAATTTCCAGAAACCAAAATAAAAGCGAGCGAGCGCGTCTTTGAAGCCCGCGGAAGAATATAAATTCCTAATTTTCTAGCGATAAAATTACGATTCTTACAAGGAATTATACGATTTCCAATATTTCATTTAGCGTAAAGTGCGCGCCACGAACAGGAAGACGGTTCAATAATATGAGGGGTCTAGTAAAGTGGTCGGGAATCGACGATTTCATACAAATCTCTTTATCGTCCTGTCTTGGCTGATCTTATGTCAATGACCGAAAATCTTCATGCTCGTGGCGCGCGCTTCAGGATAGGACGAGAAATATAAAAAAAAACGATATCTGCCTATATTTATTTGCAGGGTACAGGCCTCCCCTTGCATTTGCATCCTCTGTTTCGAGCATACCTAATCTACCATGCAGGCCCAGTACGATTTGGTGGATGTTACACACACTCAATTTTTGAGCACGCAGTTTACCGTAATCCGCGATCCCAAGAAATAATCTAATTACGTCGACGTACTTAGTTAGTGATAATTGAAAAAAATATACTTAAGTAGGAAGTGGTGCTGGTGGGTTCAAACTTACGACCTCACACGAATATGATTCAAAGATAGATACTCATAATCTATCATTGTAATATAAATACATGTTATTGTATTACGTATTATGTGTAAACGTATTATTTTAATTAATTAATTAATTAATTTTATTTACATACTTTATTGTACACATAAGTAATAAAAATATTTATAAAAGGTGTGGTCATCCCTTGGATATCTCTACCATTAAACCTGCGAAAGCGATACGTGTTAGTATCCAGTAATAATCGCCCTTGTTATACTTTTTGTCTAATTCTATATAAATAGCTATTAAAATCCTATGTGCACGCTGCAATCTCATAGCACCGTTGGGCCCACTCGACTGACCAAGTAACCCCTCTCTCACAGAAGATTGTTGTAAAATATACTGCATTTCCCACTTTATCCTATTCCCCCAATGTACGATGTACTTGTTTCGCTAGTGAGTGCTAATTGTTATTGTATAGTATGTACTAATTGTTATTATTTACGAATACACGCGCTGTTGTGTATGTACGAGTATGTATAAACACGCGTTTTGGTTTACAACTATATTGTGTTAAAGTTTGCCTATTAAAAGTTGTTGACTAAATTAGTTAGCCGAATAAATGTACTTAAACTGTTCATTTACAGTCGATATGTTTACACGCAAACATAACACCATATGACATTGGCTTGATATTGCCAATTAAGAGACGATTGAGACAAGCAACAATTATGTACTTCAATATGTAAGTAAACATTACTGAGAAAGTGTTTATAACGCTTGTTTGTTGTCTAGTTACTTGTTATCTCAAAAATATTATCTTAGAGACGTCCGTACAAATTTATATTAAAACTTTTTAAATATTTTGGGGGCAAATACTGTAATGCCGCCACTACACTAACCCCGTGAAGCCAAGCGAATAGCCGCGAATGCGAGTGTGGATGCTTTTAGCGACTTCTAGCGTGTTAATGGATTTCGTTTCCCGGTTAGGAGTTGGTAAGTTTGTTTGTTCACGAGAACAATTGTGGGTTTAGAGAGGTGTTCTCGGGGAATGCAGGTTCACAGCGTGAATCCTGGCCGTGACTTCACGGAGTGATGGAAGAGCCGGCATAAAAATGTAAGGTAAATTCCTAAAAGCCTATTCAGATATAAGCGATATTCGCTGTCTCCTGCGGTGACGATATACCGCCGGGTGCTTGGTACGAATAGCAGAAGTCGCGCGAATTCGCCAGAGGGAGCGAATATTGCCTAGGCACTCGTTTTACCGCTTGTGTAAACGATACGTTTAACACTGGGCCTAGGCCGCTATACGCGGTATATCCCTACTCGAAGCGGTTAGCGAATATCGCCTATATCTCTGAACGCAAGGAATTATCGCGTACCCACACGAAAAACGCTACCGCAGGCGGCAACGAACATCACTTATATTTGAACAGGCCTTAAAACAGAACTAGCCCGATTATGATTATTAATCTGTTATTTGTATATGCTGTGAAATATCTAAAATGTTTCTCTAGGAGACGTTTTATACACATCATAATATAAGACATTTTCTAAAGAAAGAATGTAGTAGACAAGCAGACAGTCCTGGTGGTAAGTGGATACCCTCGCCAATAGATATCCGCGACATATGCTAGCATTAGTTAGGAATTAGATACAAAGGTTGACACGCCCTCAGATGCATCGCTTATCTTCGAAGATTTAGTAGTGGATTTGGAAAAAGGATTAGGGTGGGTAGGGGAATAGAAAATAACGAAGACAGAAGGTATATATAAAAGATATATAAATAAAGATATACATTAAAGCTATAAACTAAAATATACATTTTTTAGTCTAAGTTCAGCGCAATGTTCGAGTCCGCGTTTAAAATTATAATTTATAATATTATTCAGGTATTTCTGAAAATGTGATATACCTACATATTTATTTACTTCCTTTCCAAAATACAGTTTACATAATACCGACAATCACATATTTTTTGACACCGTTCTTATAAATACAAATATGTTTTCTTTTTCTTGTAAATGGTCCCCAAACCAGGCAGGGTCTAGGATCCATAAGAAGTTAGGTGACAGAGTAGTTACTAACCCAGACATTTTATAAGCCCAGTTAGTGTATGTAAATACTACGAGCAATGAATATATGCAGTATAATTTATAAAGTAAAATCTATCTAGGTATATACAAGATATTTCGAAGCGTTTTGTCCTTCCGTCGATATCATTTTGTCTAAATGCGAGGGTTAAGAAAACAAGATTAAAACTATACTAGGGCAGTCACTGTCCCAGTTATAAAGTGAGGTTAGTTTTATCAAATAATAAAGACACTTTTTTATATATTTTATTATCCACGTTAGAGACCCGGCAGGCGATGATTTCATTTTCTTAGAAAGGAAAATTAAGAGATCCTAAAACAATATGTAAACAGAAATAAGAAAGTTGGAGTTAAAGTTAAAGTTAGTTAACTGTAAGCTAGTAAATTTTCTCAAATATATCTCATGATTGCAGACAAAGTAGGTAGAAAGTAAGCGAGCACATAAAACTGATCTGAAAATAACGCATTCCTTCGATAATTAGTATCAGAAGGTATTTTAAAACGTATTATTTGTACAAGAACTGACATTGATATTAAAAAGTTGTATAAGTTCAACGAAAATAGAATTTACACTTGAAAAGACACAAAAAACAACTAAATACTCTTTTTCCTGGTATCGTCAAATTACAATTCGACGAAAATTATATTCGACGCATTAAGGAACTTTCAAATGAATTATTTATTTATATTATTACTTATCAGATGTTCATTATATAATCAGTTCTATCATATTAGAAAAAAATGTAGCATGCAAAGATGAATCAAATCATTTGTAACGTTAAAATTACGTTATGAAAATACATATTTAAAAGGGTAATAAAATCAATACTTAATCAACATCTAAGTCAATATACGTTAAATTCCAATACATTTAATAAATGTCATCTCAAAGTAAAAAATATCGTCCCTCTAGTGACATAACCGATTATCTGACGACATGATTTTGAGAAAACTGTAATTTGAAAGTTTGGCGACTAGAATAAGACAATAAAATAAAATATCTTTTCGACCTCCTCCACACTTTGAATAGAAAATTAAATAAATTCTTTTATTTTGTGCTAAAACCTGATGAAATTCTTGAGCATCAAGGCGGAAAAAAGGAAAAAATCTTGAACATTGGATTTAATTGTTTTTTTCTCCCAATATCTCAGAAACGCTTAGCAGATCCATCTTAGGAGAAAACTAATTTTACCAGCAGAAAGAGCTCTAAAAGCTGAATATATAACGGGTATACATGATTAAATATTTTGTGGAAAAACATGAGATAATTGGTGTGGTCTCTCAAGGGGACGATGTAAGGAGTTAGTTTGTGAGGTCTTCTATAGATGAGTCCGTATCCAGTGTAGTTATCGTTTATAAGGAAGGTCGGGGTCTGACCCCTGGTATGATAGTGCTAGTGGGGCACATGTGTAGGCCGTGTAGTAATTAATGTAAATAACGACGTACGATAATTTTAAGAAACCTATGCGGAAAAGTTTTCAGCGACTTAATGGGAACACCGTTAATTCTCAACTTTTCATGGCATCAATACAACAACAGATGCCTCAAAGTTTTTATATTTTTATAGTGTTAAAAGATATATATATATATATATATATATATATATATATATATATTAATTGTATTATTTACAATGTTTGCCAGGCAAATTACAATGAATTAAATTCTTTAATTCACGAAATTTATATAATAAAATTTAATCGAAATTTAATCCTTTATAAATAAAATATATTTTATCTTTTGAATCCTATCCTATATATGCCATATCGCTATGTCCCATGGTATCTTACAATATCATTAAGTCTCATGCTGTAGTAACGAAACGAAGTTCCATTAATGAGATAACCAAACGCAGTTCGGGGCGCACTCTGCGCTCTCGCCCTCTTTTTACAAAAATAATAATAATAAAAATTAAAAAAAATCTCGTTTATTTATCTTATGTAGTAGACTAGCTGGTGCCCGCGACTTCGTTCGCTTGAAATTTAGAGTGATCCCGTGAGAATTCTTTAATGGATCTGGATGAAAGTGCCCTAAATTTTAACCCCGCTCATAAGTTATAACTATACCAAGTTAGATTAAAATCCGTCCAGTAGTTTTTGCGTAATGCGGGTTCAGACGGACAAACAGACATAAATTCCAAAAGTTGTTGTTTTAGGCTTTATATCCATCGTACTTTATTACCATTTTTCTAAAAAAATCATGTACAGACACGGTTTTTTTACGATTTCATTATATGTATAGGTAGAAGTGGGGGGAAATAGTATAGGATCGTCCAGTTTGATGCGTTCCGTCACGTTCCCCTTCTAAAACCCTCAACGGTTAAAGGATGGGATTTGATATTTCCTATTTCCCATCCATCGTTATCCCCTTTCTATCGTGATTCGTGAATCACCAATCCGTAATTCACCGTATCATGGCGCCTTTCATCATTTTTGACTGATATTGGCATGTATCGTAAATTTTCACGGACGACTGTATCCGCTTGTCACGAGGAAGAGGGCTTCTACTTTTTCCTTCTACTTTCTATAAAAAAAAACACAAAGTTTCAAAAACTTTGTTGTTCTCAGTATACAAAAATTATCTTAAACTGTTTCACTAGGCAAAGTTATACACAATTATTTATTTTAATAAAAAATATAGCCCTTATTGCTACTACATACGGTTCCAAATTGCAGTAAAGTCCACAAATTGGAGGCATAACGACCCTACAATTACATTTATCTACACATGTCGAATATGATAACGTTTATTTGTTTTTCTTTTCAATAAGAACAATTTTGATTAAAATATGTTTATACATAATCTGTAGTGGAGTGCAATTAGGTTTTAACCTCGGAGCTCGTAAATACTGAATGAATTTTTATGCGTTGACTTCACAAATCATAAAATCAAGGAATAGATGCCATTCATTACCTACTGAAAATTAAGAAAAATAAATACCAATGTCGCCACTTTAAAAGGAGTGTGCATAATGTTAATACTGTTAGCATATTTTTTTTTATGTTTTACTGTCCCACACACATTTTTTGTGTTGCACGTGTTAAATGTGCTCAAGTTACATGTTGCTCAAGCTGAAAATGTGACGACAAATAATTCTACACTCAAACTGTGAAAGCTATGTGAGGCGTCAGGCGCCACGCGCCCATGGCATATCTCCCTTTTTTATGATCTGCGGTTGACGTTCTTTCTTTCACGCTGCAATTCCGCGGCCACTGAGCACACTCGTCTGGTTAAGTTGTCCCGCACTCACAGAAAACTACTACCATTTCCTTTCCCCATTTTATTTCCTCTAACGTAGGTACGTGTTTTGATAGTAAGTGAGATATAGAGCTTATTTACCAACGCATCCTATCCCATCAAATGGAGAATATAGTTGAAACTTCTTATTCCATTAAATACTGGACTGCCCATCTCACTCTATGAGGATATAGGATAAGGAAAGCTTCTAGTTCTATGCTTCCCATTCTGGATTTTCCCAATCCATTCCATCCATCCATTACAGTTTTATCAGTTTAATATTTGCAATAAAAAGTCGATTACACTACGTAACAAAAAAATGTTTATGTTTATTTCTTTGTGTTTATTGTATGAAAGTAATGTGCTGAACGCGAATATGCCATTCATTTTTTACAGATGTCGATACTTTTCGATATTTTAACGGTTTTTTAATAATTTCAAATTTATCGCTTTTTCTGGCAATCGTAGTTGTTCAAACTAATCACCAGTACATGGCTCTAACGTGGTGTTCCAACTTTATTAATTAAAAGCTGGAAGGCTTCAGTATATCAACTTCTGTAACAAACCAACTATAGATATCGATATTTTACACAAAATATCTTCCTTTTGTGTGTGAGTGTAGATGCAGTTTTTTGGTTATAAGTAAAGTTGATTGTTGTCTTTTAACGTAAAATGTCATCATACAGAAATTGTAAATTGTTAGCAGATACGTTTTGTTACGTTTACATTACATTAGATTGGATCTAAACAAGCGAAACATAAAATTGTGCTTGGCACAAAGTTCTGTGAGGCGTACCGTGCTTATTTCGGTTATGTTCAAGACCAACATGTTACATGGGCTCCCCATGTCTTGTGGCAGCTGCCGGTCTACTTTAGAGGGTTGGCTACGTGGAACAAGAAAATGTATGCCGTTTGCGATTTCTCGGATATGGCGAGAGCCTACAAATCATCACGACAACTGTTAATTTTGTATGGTGGATATTACACATTACAAGAGTTAATGGTCTCTTTGAGCACATTAAAATTCCTCACGAACCAGACCAATGGTGTCTGTTTATAGACAGCTCAAGTAGAAGTCTCAAAGTTGTCCTACTGCACAAAGGGAATAAGTTTCCGTCCATACCAGTAGCTCATTCTGCACAACTTAAAGAGACTTACGAAAATATCAAGCTGCTCTTAGAAAAACTAAAATATGAATGTTACAAATGGGATGTTTGTGGTGATTTAAAGGTGTTGGGATTTCTTCTGGGGCTTCAAGGTTCATCAAACAATTCATCAAAGTTTTAGATAGCAACAGTGAGGCTCTGAACCTCATCAGACAAATGTTCCCCAAGATAAGTGAAGCAAAAATAAAAGGTGGAATTGTCACCGGACCTCAGATTCGTGTGATGTTAAAGTCAAAAGAACTTGTAGGTGTAATGATGAAAGAAATGCTTGGGATGCATTTAGAATAGTAGTGCAACAGTTTTTGGGCAACAATAGAAGTGAGAAATACACACAATTGATAGAAAATTTGATACAGAGTTACCATGTATATGGATATAAAATTTCCGTGAAAATGCATTACTTGTTTTCTTATATTGACTTCTTTAGGCCAAATTTAGGAGCTGTTAGCGAGAACACGGTGAACGCTTTCACCAAGACATTCACTGCATGGAACGAAGGTATCAGGGACGTTGGGACTGTGCTATGATGGGAGACTATGTATGGGGTATAGTGCGTGAAGAGTGGTCAGAAAAACACAAGAGGAAAAGCCATTCTGATGTAAATTTTTGAAAGACACTATTGTTGTATGAAAATTCATTGTTATTAAATATTTTTGCACTTATTGCTACCAATTCTTAAAGTACTGTTCGTTAGATTTCTTCTATAAGACCCTAGTTATATTAAATAAACATGTAATATTAGAAGTTTTAAGGAAAATTGAAAAATTTACTATTATAGCCAAAGTATTGACACTTGAGAAAAACTGCTTGTATATTCATAATCAGCATCATCAAATTAATCAATAAACACTAAAAAAGTAAGATAAACAAAAACTTGGTCAAATTTTGTTACGTAGTGTTATGTGTATTTGTTTTATATTATTACTCACCTTTCAAACACTACATTCCTATAAATGCCGGCTAGAACTGTTGTATAGAGAGCTAAATGATTACGTATAAATACGTAGTTGGCATTTATACTTGGGAGGTAGTTACGTATATTTACGTAGCTGGCAGGGAAAAGGTAAAATTTTTCGTCAAGCGAATCGTTACGGCGACTTAGCTGATGATCTATGGAAGTCATAATTGAGAGCCAACAAACTATTATGAAGAAAACTTTGTAACCCAATTCAAAACACGTCAAACCATTCGATAAACTTAATTGTTTATATAACATAATAGCAACGATTATAATCGTATTTTTTTATTCTACGCGTCAAAATGCAGCATTGCGAAGCAATTGTTTACTATTGTGTTCGTAACGCGCCACGTGTATTGACAAGTATTTACGTGGAGGGAGATCTCACGATAAATCGGCTTCGACACTAACGATCTCTGTTGCTAACATTACTGACACCTAGACTACACACGCCTTACCTTCTGAGGGCATAGGGTTATATACTATACCTTTACGCGGACATCACATATACCATATTATACCGATAACTATATATTAAATGTGTTTCAACGGTCGGATAATTTACAGGTATGGCCGCTAAAGCCGAAGCTAAGCTGAGCTTACCCAAAGCTGGGCTGGACGTCCATTCAGTACAGTCACATAGGCTGTATTAGCTACTCTGTAATATCATATATCACTATCTATACTAATATAATAAAGAGGTAAAATTGTGTGTTTGTATGCATGTTGAGAGTAATCTCTGGAACTACTGAACCGATTTCAAAAAATATTTCACAAATAGGAAGCTACATTATCCGTGTCTAATATAACAATCTTAAAAAACTTTTAAGTTAAACGGTTTTATATTTTATGTGCACTGAAAACTACGTGTAGCCCTTTCATTTGATACCCATATTGAGGGGGTTAAGGAAAAATATGTAATCCGCCATTTTGTATCGGCGGCCATCTTAGATTTATAATGTTATTGATTTTATTATATTGTATTGTCATCTAAATTAAATGTGTGTACCAAATTTCAGATCAATCTGACAACGGGAAGGTGCTTAAATTTCAATTTCTAATTTTGACCCAAATAAATAAATTCCGTACGGGTCGAGCTAAATAAAACCGTTTAAAAATATGTTTTATTTTGAAAAAAAGAATTGAACCGAAGCGAGGGTGGGTCGCTAGTTTTTTATCTTCTTTCTTATCTAGTTTTTATTTATGTATATGCGCGTTTGTCCATTTTCTTTTTAAAAACCTTTAAGCTTAAATGAATAAGTAAATACCTGAATAAATGGCTTTATCTTAATCTAAGAGTATCTACTACATTTTTACTTCCGCTCTTCTTATCCAAACATTACTGGCAATTTTTTTATTGTATATAGCGGCATTATTTAAAAAAAATGCACATTAGTAATGAGATAAATAATGCATCTAACATATTATTTACTAGCTGTGCCCGCGGCTTCGTAAGCGTGGAATTTTAGTTTATAAATTCTAAATCGGGATGGGATATCTTTTCCTCCCGTCAGCCGATTTCGATGAAGCAAAGCCTATTCGAAGCGCCAAGCTAAGCTTAATTAACCTGTGGACACCCCATGACCATCTGTTCAGTAGTTTTGGAGATTAGCGTGTTAGAACAAACAAACAGACAGACATACAGTCAAAAATTTTCGAAATCGCCTTTTTATATTCTAATACTCTTCCTTATCGCCCCCAATCAGTTTTTGGTACATATATTCAATGTACATACACGCTGGTTCTACAGTTTTATTATATGTATAGGTAATTTAATACACATAGTTTTTGCTAGCGGATGTGGGTCCACTTTTAAACTTCAGGTGTACTCTTAGCGCCATTCCAATGATCATAATGAAATGTCAACATTTGACACGGATTTATCATATGTACCTGCAACTAAGAATTTTCATGTTGAATGAGAGAAAATGCCTTGTTTTTATTCAGAAACTTTCTACACAAATGTAAATGTATTATAAAGCTGACGTGGGCATGACTTTCGGCTCTCGCATTTCCCCCCGCCCACACTAAACACCTACCCTTTTACACCTGATACATATGACCTTTCCAGGGTCAAGGAATGTCCCCTAGTGTCCGGACATGCGCTGCAGGATTCGTCAAAACAACTCTAATTGCTGCAAGATAGCGACTGATATCGCAGAGATTGACACAAGGTGATAAAAGGCGGTTCGTTGAAGGGCAATGTTAAATGATTCCAATATATGAAAAGTATCGACCTTCATCGAGGTGGAATATGTTAACATTTTACTTGATGTTGCTCGGGATCTTGCCGGAGCTATTTTGCATATAAAACAGATTAATAACAGATTATTATAAAAGTTTGATTTCTACATGCCTTCAGTGCACTATTGTCATAATTTTAATTTGATTACTTAATTAATGTGGATTAAACAGGCAATCATTCCACTTGGTGTTTAATTTCATTAATCATTACCCAGCCAGTATTGGGTAGACCTAGGCATAAACGGGTAATTGCCAAAATCATATTTATTTTAATGATAATTCGGACTTTACCCAAAAAGCTTGGGTAATTCTACGTATACCCGGGTAAACCTAAGTTCACTCGTTCTTATGGCATTACCCGTAACATATACACTCTTTTGAAACAAAAACGGGCTCCTATGCGGATAAGTAGTTATTTTCGATTATTTTAATTTCTTTTATTTCCCAGTATGATCCCAATATAGTTAAGTTTTAATATTAAGATTAAGAAACACTCCCGTCATTAAATTTTGATTCAATCAGTATAGACATGTTAAAGTCAATTTCTGATTTTTTTTAACAATGTTATGTGAACAAGTAAAAGTTTAGTAACGTGTGTGGCCCCCTCTACCCAAAATTGCGACTTGTAATCTTGTAGGCATGCTTTTGATGTCTCTTGATTTGCACGTCTCTTGTGAAATACGTTCCCACTACGTGGCGATCACACTTTTAAGCTCCCCGATGTTTTTGTGGAGCTGGCTGTACTGATCTTATGCGTCGTTTGAGAATATCCATAAAAATAGAATCCTCTTCAGTAGCAGTCAATGAGGGCTGTGCATGAGGAATTAGGACCTCTGTTGTGTACCTGTGTGGTTTTAATGTGCCATTTTCGATGGAAACTAATGCCGTACGGTCTTCAGAACTGATGACTGCCCAAAACATAGCGGAGCCTCCACCATAGAGGGTGAGTTCTTCAAAACGTCTACAAAGCGCTCCCATAGTCTTCTATGAGCCCGCCAACGTCGGTCCTCACCATATAGCGATACCCGGGCTTACACTACTCCAGTACTCCTGACTCCATCCATGATACACAATTTCGAGCAAATCTCATAACATTTAACATACATACATACATCTAAAAATTTTGAATTTAACAGAATATTCCCCTGTTTTTTTTCAGATTTTTTTTTTCTATCACTTTGTTACCAGTGACTCTTAATAGGTCGTATTGTATTTAGTAACTGCCGTGGTCGCCTCGCCTATAAGGGGATGACGAGGAGGCAGACCCAGAGTCTGTGAGGTTTCTGTATTTAAAAGAACTATTATAAATACTGTTCAATATTGGAATGACACTAGGCTGCGCATAAATAGAAGTCACAGTTTTTTTTCCACATTAAGCAGTCTAGGTACATAGAGATAATTGGATATTGAAACAGGAAGGCGATCGACAAATTTTATTCAATAATTCATAGAATTAAGCGTAGGCTTATAGTGGTGGATATTTACAACATTAATATTTTTGACGGTAAGATTGTTGTCTTCATAGAAGCGTACCTAAAGTGGCAAAGTATTTAATGGGGGTGCTAAAGCACTTTTGTGATGTAATACCACAAAAATACACGGAGTATTTCTTTTAATTCATATTGTTTTATTTGTAATTAATTTCCATTTCATATCTAAATGCAGTGCAATATAAATGCAATGTAACTGTCACCGTTATCGAGCAATTAACGCGACGAGGTCAGGGGTTCCTAGACACTTTATAATCGCATGTTTAGCATGCAAATGCACACTTATTCCTATAGAGAATAGAATAGGAGCATCTGGAAAGTTTAAAGTTTCTCTGTATTTTGTCCGACTCGGCGATCTTCATCATTGTCTAATTAAAGTATCGACCACGATTTTATTACATATATATATAGATAGATTTTGTCGGCAAAGAAAAGCACATCGAGAAAATCCGCATAACAGAATTGAGGAATTTTTGAAGCATTCGTGTGTAGATAATAATCTTCAATCGAGAGTGGTGTATTACCGTTTAAAACCCATTAAACCTTAAAAGTTAACTGAACATATAGGGTTTAAGAGCCATTTCACGTTTTAAGCGAAAAATACAAGTTTTTGAGCTCTCCTATAGGTGAAATGAAAGTTGCTTTATATTTCTGAGTAAATATTTTAAATAGCTCATTTCTTTGTATTGACATTTAATAGGATACATTTCGAAATATATCTTTATTTATCCTGTAGTACTCAACCATGTTTTAGTAAAAACGCGCCTAGTAAGAACTTCAGAGCCGTGCTTCTTCCACTAAAAATAATTATTATAATTCGACAAGATAAGTTACAATTATACGTAGTATATAATTCTATTGACACATAGTACACTAATATTTCCGTAAATTAACACAAATCACGAGAGAAAATAAAATAATGTGCGACAATTTCGACGTAAAATACCTGGCATTTAACTGCAATTTTTTATCATTTATTAAAGAATTTTTTTAGTTATTACTTAGAATAATATCAATTTTGTACCTAATTAAAACGGAAACAAGTATTTTTATAAATTATGATTTAATATATATATATATATTTTAATATCACATAATTGCTCTAATTCCTCTATTATATTCGAGGATTTTCGCGTCGGCCATTAGTATTATCTATAGAAGCACACGGAGAAAAGTTCGGCTTATTCAAAGTATCAAAACTTGTTTTCCATAGTTACGCTATAGAGACGGGGGCATGAACTGCCAGTCGCGTTGCGTTGTAATTACCTAAACTTGCTTTAGTCATTTTTGTGAAATGGCTCTTAAAGATCTTTATTTAAAAATATTATAATAAGAACCTAAAATTAACTTAGGTATAATAATAATAATTCATTTTGACGTGGACCTTAATGGAGGGGCTGGTACACCGGCTAAAAGTCTCTTAGCGAACTATGGAGGGAGTAATGCTGGGAGTTTTGTTGAAGAATAAAATCCTGAACTGAAGCTAAAGTGGCTGTGCGCCGGCCATGTATGTCCTACTAGCGATGAGCGTCAGAGCAAACAGATGCTCGAATGGAGGCCGCGTGCTGGTAAACGTAGTGTTGGTCGTCCCCGCCTAGATGGACCGATGATCCGACGAGAGTAGCAGGTGGCGGTTGGATGGGGAAGGCAAACGATAGAGCATTTTGGCGTACCTGGGGAGAGGCTTATATCCAGCAGTGGAGAGACTCAGGCTGACAAAGAAGAATTCATTTAGAAAATATTCCATTCTAAATACATAAAATTGAGCCAAAAATTCTCCATTTACAAAATAACGAAAACTTATAGTAATTTAATGAAATCGCCGTTGAAAAGTACGCTTTTTATATTAAGTTAAATTAAAAGTAATGCATGTGTAGTCGAACAGCTTATGGTGCAATTATGAGATAGTAGCAAATCGATTTCTAATTACGCTTTCCTCAGCGGGGCTCTATCTTAGCTTAACCGCTTATTACGTCACTATTGTATCTTATTACAACTATTTGTGACATTATCTCAGAAAGAGGACCTTATTGTCGGTAAAATTTTCTTAGATAATGCGAATTTAGTGAAAGAAAGAAAAGGACAAAGGAAGTGAGAAAAGGAAGCACTTTAGAGAAAACTTATTTAGAGTAAGATGCCCTTAGAGAAAAATTAAAAATTGGCTTATCTCAAAATCAGATGTTAGAATATATCCCTATTTATTAATTTAAGTACAAACTCGTGGTGCGGAGCGGGGATTAAACTCACAAATGAGACTCGAGAAGTACTTTGGCTGTCACCGAAGTATATTTGGGTATAAGTATATTTGGCATAATACAACCTCACTTATCTATTATTTGTAAACAACAAATTAAAAAAAAGTATTTTATTCCGAGGTTTATTTGTTTTCTTATAGGATTAACGATTATTAGAGAGCAACTTTCGAATCCGCAGTTGAACTACTTTGGTTGGTAACGGGTCAGTAATTACATGACGACAAATTAATTTAAAAAAATCTTAAACAAGTATTCAATAAAGAACCAACATATATATCACTGATATATATAATGAATGTGAAAATATTTTTTTAGTACATAGGAAGAAATGGAGAAGAAAATAGCTCACTGTTAATTAAGAATAACTCCGATAATACCATAATTTAGCGTTTAATTAATTTTGCCCTAAAATTAATTGTTTAATATTTCCGTGAAATTTTAGTCATAGGTAACAATGTTTTTGTTAAGTGCTTATTATATTTTATCAACAACCTTGCGTGTATTGTTTTCGGGTTCGTTAATTATGATGAAATTGCTTATTTCAAAGCGACTTCAAAGTAATGTTTAGATGTAATTATTGTTATCCGCTCTATCTACACCGATGGAACTGGTTAAAACTGCCTACTATCTTATTATCATCAAAATAAAGCATCTAATTATTTATTAATTAAATTAAGTGATCCTATTGTAATGTTACATAATATGATTAATTAATGACATATTCGTGTGCGTAGATAATTATGTGGTAGATTTGAAATTCATTAATTTCTTTTTAATAAAAGTTGTGGTGTTAGCTGGCTTTAGAATAACACTAAGTATTATATAATGTAGCAAAAAGCGACTAAGGGATAACGGAGCCGCTACCAGAAGCCCTGAGGAACTACACTACCTTTAAAAGAGTGCACTCGCCAACTGTTTGTCGTTTTGTCGTTCTGGACTAAAGTTGGCATGTACCGCGAGTGTCCACGGGCGACAGTATCCACTTACTAACCAGGTGGACTGTATGCTCATCTGCCGCCTTCTTTGCATAAAATAATAATAATAATATCGCCTATATTTAGGATCACATTCGGGCAAATAAACTATTATTATTATTAAATAAAATATGCAACATCATCTGTCAATTAACTTAACCATGAGCAAAATTCATGTCCTCGGGACACATCGGACAAAATTTCGGACACATCGTGTGTGTATAGCTGAAAAATAGTCAAGAAATATACAAGTATAATTTGAAAAATACCTCCTTATTTTTTTTTTTCGGAATGTCTAAATTCTTGTGGCGCTAGTGGTCTTTCAAGAGTCACCGATCATGTTTAATTTAGGGCGAGCGCAGAAGGCACTCAGCCAAGAACAAATTGTGTGTTGCAACGAGTCTAAGGGCTCCCCCCCCCCGCCGGTAAACCGGTGGCCTCGGCTTAGGGCGTTGCATTAGGGGGATACCGCGGGATCGCGAGTCGGTGAGAAGCGCCCAGGCACGTGCCGATACCTGGTAAGTGTTGGCCGAGGGCCGATGTGTGTTAACGGTGTGTCGAGGGGGACGTCCACGTCTCCGCCGGCGGGGACGGTGTATCTTTGTAGTACCTCCTTATACTTTGTTTTCATTTCTTTTTCAAAATCAGAATCGAGAATATATTTATAGCGAATCTGATTTTGAAAAAGAAATTTTCCGAATAGATGCAAGTTTTTTTTTTCATTTGTTTCAGGTTAAATAAAAGGATTAATTGAAAGACGTTTCTTTGAAAATATAGTGGTTGTTACAATGAAGAGAAAACTTTGTTCACGGTAATAAGTTACACCAAGTAAAGTGTGAAAGTGCTATAATATTCCAAAATGAATATCGACGAGAAAGTGTCCGGCCCCGGCGGAGCATCGCAGAAGAACTGGACTCATCTGAACACGAGTTACGATGAACTGCCTCTAGAGATGAAGTTCAATCATGGACACATGGTGTCCATAACTGTGTACAGTGTACTGATGATGGTGTCGGCCACTGGTAATTTAACAGTGCTCACGCAGCTGATGAAGAGGCGGAGAGCGGGTCGAGCGAGTCGGTTGGACTTGCTTCTTATGCACTTGGCAGTCGCGGACCTTATGGTAAGATTTTTATTAGTTTTCTTTTTATTACTACGTACTGTCTGTTCGTGTTCAGAATGTAGTGACTCATCACTAGTAAAGGCATGTTTACATTGATTTCCAATATTTGAAAATAATAAAATACAATACATTTCATAAGTGCTGTGTGACTTTATATAATATATACTTTATATAGTATATAATAATAAAAAATAATAAAATATTAAAATTTAAAAATATCTATTAAGAGAAAAATCCTTAATACTTGATAGAAATACAAATTTAATTAATACTAGCGACCCGCCCTCGCTTCGCTTCGGTTTATATTTTTTTTTTCAAAATTTCAAAATAAAATATAGCCTATATTAGACACGGATAATGTAGCTTCCTATTCGTGAAAGAATTTGTGAAATCTTTTCAGTTGTACCAGAGATACAACATACAAACACACAATTTTACCCTTTTATTATATTAGTATAGATTACTAAAATGTCTTTATATACAACACTAAAATGTTAATTATTTCGTAAAGATAATTATAAATAATAATTAACTCTCGTTCTGAGAACTACTATTTGTAAGTATATTATTGATCGACTTCATTTTTAAGGAGAAGTAAGCGCCAAAGTAGAACTGTTTATTTTTATATCGATATAAAACAAGTGATACTTTACAAAACAATAGACATGTCTACACAAAGTATTGAGTGAGATTGAGATCTGTATTTGACTGTGAAACAGACCTAAGAATTATAAGAAAAAATATTGGTTAAAAAAAGGTGACGCCTAATGTCTTGGGCGATGAGTCACTGCATTATTCACTTGAACCGACTATCGTTATCCACCAATTCGCACTGGGCCCGCCTGGTGGATTACGGCCCGAAACCCCCTAGTTATTTATTAGGCGCGGCCTGTGACCTGCAGTGGGAGCAGTGGGACGTTATAGGCTGGTATCGGAACTACTTAACTCGTCTGTTTATATGTTTACTGAACATATAAACTTATATAAATGTTATAAAATTACTGAACAGATTTTAATGCGCTTTTCATCGTTGTGTGAAATATTTATACTAGAAGGTATTTTCCCTAGTATTGATTCATGTACAAGTAGGTAACCGTGCTAAAGAGTTGTTTGTTAAAGTAACTATTTAGTTTAGGAGAAATAAAGCCCTAGGGAACTTAGATTACAGGAATAAAGTACTTATATGATCTATACATACATATAATAAAATTGTAACAGGCCAATGTCTGTACATTATAGATATTGAAATAAAACTAATATGGGAGGTCTTTATTAGAGCAACAGAAGCCAAAACAACAGTTTTTAGAAATTTTGTCTTTATGTTTGTACACGCATCACGCAAAAACTACTGCATGAAATTGAATGCAGTTTTCACCGATGTATTGCTAGAGGTCTAACTTAAAATATAGGCTCCATTTTACCGCAGGAAAATATCTTATTCCGATTGTTTTAAATTTAATAAACCGAAGCGAAGTGAGGGCGGGTCGCTAGTTTACAATAAAGAAATTCATTTTTTTTTTTTCGAAATTTGAATGGACTAAGTCCATTTCCACTGGTAGAAATTAAAATAAAAAATACCTATTAAAACTTATTATTTTTGACAATCAAACTGGGTGTAAGGTTCTATGTAGAAAATGCACTATATTGTGCGTTACAATTTAGTATCCATACTTATATGCAAATAGAACGTAAATAAACAGTGGATATTATAACTCGTTTCAAATTCTAAATAAAATTTTGCTACAATACAGTTAAATTCAAAATTAATTTCTATTTTATCCAAATTAATATTTGGAATTAAATGGCTTAAACGTTATAAATAAAGTATATCGTCTGTAGTAGTTTTCGATACGAGAGGTTAGTTTTTCTTGCGTTAAAGAGCAGCGGTCAAACACCTTCAATTCTTCCGAAGAGAACACTTTGGACAACTTGCTAGATAGTATTTCATGACTTAATAAAATGAATAAACTTATTATTAATAAACTTAACTGAGTTATTATCCGAACAAAGGGTGTCGCCAGCCAACGCCAGACAATGGGCCTTTGCAAGATGAGAGAGGATGGGAGAAATAGGAATTGTTGCTACAAATACAATTTTTTTCGAATCTCTAGAGGGGGGCAATGTTTGTTCATAGAGTAGGTACACTGTAATTACTTTTTTCAAAAAATATTTCATTTACAGACACGATTTTATTACCTATATGTAGGTACTCGATAATAATAAAAGATTTATATTGCTCAAGACTCGATTCAAGAAATCATAACAACCTAACTTTTTAACAGTTATATTGCAAAAGTACACTAGATAGTTGCGAATGTTCTATCAATCTTAGTATTATTAAGCGAGACCTATTATTGTCTCTTGTTTGGTTACTTCTCCTGCAAACTGTAGTTAAGGCAGAGCTTCAAGTAGGCAATCAGTTGACTAGCTGACGATTAATACACCTAGGTAAATCGAGGCGGTTAACGAGCAATTTACTTGTCTTAATGTTCCTCTATCTTCTCATTCTCATCATTCACAGATCATTAACAGTCCACAAGTTTGTTCGTCAAAATCTTTACTTAATTGATTTTAATGAGTCTTTTATTGGGAGGTAGTTAATTTATTGTTACTTTATCTCATTGAAACAATCTGCGATACAGATATTATCTCCACGCGGACGAAACTATTGACGTAAATTGATAGAGATAATAAAATGTCGTCGACCCTTTCAGGAAGAACATCGTAACCGACAATTACAAATTAAGCATTAGGACGCGATATGATTGTATTTTGTACATACAGTTGTTGTATCGAAGTTGTTGCCTTTGCCTTAGTTATTTCTAATTTTAATGCTGACCTTATTCCTTCTTCTTGTCTATGGATGCTGGTTTTGATGTGCATCGCTTTGTATATTTTTAATTATAAAAATACAGATCATTTGGAGATTTAACCAGGCGTTTAAAGGAATAAAACAGAATCAGCGTCCAGTCTGCTTTAACATGAGGCTGTATGTGTCGCTTACTCTGTTCGGTCTGAACAGTGTCAGAGATCTAAACGTTGTCGTCCTTGACTCCATACATATTTGACATACAAATTGAAAAATTATGACGTGTTCTAATCCTATCAAAACGAGTAATTGGACAATATACTGAGAGCAATAAAAATTGGCATTTACAAGTTACTTTGCTAAAAGCATCGTAAACACAGTAGTAATCTTCGGTTTGATGTTTAGACTTTTTTTATAGGGAAGTAGACGGACGAGCAAGCGGTCCCACGTGATGGTAAGTGTTACCGCCGCCCATGGACACTTGCAACAAACACCAGGGGGTATTCACAGCTTTCTCGATGAACCCATATCGTAGCTTTCATAATTTATGCGTATCGTTATACTTTCTCAATCTGAATTAATTAGATACCTTTATAATCACATTCTCTTAAAAGGTGTTAGAATTCTCAATTGGCAATTTAATTTAATTCCAATTAATTTTAATTGGCAACTGAAACTCAAACTCTATAGAAATTGATAAAGAATTTCAAGCAATGAATAATTAAATAACAACCTTTCTAGAAGATTTCGGAGGTTTAATGAATAAATTCAACGTCAACCTTTTTAAAAACATTTTTTTATGTATCTACAAAGGCGGCAATCCACTCGATGGTAAGTGGATACTGTCGCCCATACACATTGTAGCGATATATGCCAACATCAGTCCAAAATGACAATCGTTGGACCCCAGATGCGCTGCCTACCTTTGGAACTATAGGAATGGATTTGGAGAAAGGGTTGGGAAAATGGGAAGGGATAGGATGGGAATGGGCTCTGGCACATCTCACTCACTACCGAAACATGTACCTACGTACATTAGGGAAATAAGATAAAGTGTAGTCTTCTCTGAGAGAGGGGTAGCGAGGCCAATCGAGCGCGCCCAGCGGCTGTTGGATTGCAGCGTGAACTCTCCCCCTCTCATGTTTTATGGATAATACGAATATTGCTTCTTTTTTCTTTCCATAAAGTCCACGGATAGTATTTTATAGAAAGAAAGTAGCAAATTAATAACAATTCGCGAGATTAAACCAAATGGTCCAAGTACATGTGTGGCAGGTAAGTAGGTACATACACGCCAATATCAGTCAAAAATGATGAACGTTGGTATATTCACAGATACGCTTCCTATTTAAGGGCATTTTAATAATCAGGTTTATGGAATAAAAATTGGAAACGGTGAGAAATAGAGAGAATATTTAAATGAGAGAAGGAAAAAATGATCTGTTAGAGAATGGGGTAAAATACGTGCCCCGACAACATTTACAGTTGTTTTAATCAAAACATGTGAGAGTAGGATAAGTCGGCCAGTTTGACGCGCCAGCTGCTGTGGCAACCAGTATCATTCTTCCCCGTTTGAATTTGACTCCCGTGATCTTTAAGGAGTCTCCTCCTAAGGATTAATTATGTATACCACACACAAATCAATTCTTTCTTATGTTCTTTTCTTCAATTTCTTCTTTTATGTTGTCTTTTAAACGTATTTATCACCATTTCTTTCCTATAAAACATACATACACTAAGAACTTTGGTATAAATACTTTATACAACAGTGAATAGTAATATAACAAAACGAAATCAGTATTTCAAGAGATTAGCCCCCTCTAATAAAAACAGATTCGCATACACTGTTTTATTCTGAAACAGAAGAACGGATTGCGTTAAAAGATTTAATTAAAATCCGTTCTTCATGATCCGTGGTACTTAAACCTGAATTGCCTACGCTTGTTTTATGTGATCTAGATTTCTATAGATCAAGGTTTAGGAGCCATTCGTGGTCCCTAATCCTTGATTACGCTAGTTATTTGTTACCTACATTACAATTTATATAATTATTTTTAAATATCTCTATAGAGTATTGAAGGGTATAAATATATTGTAAACGGGTCTAAATGCGGCTTTTGCTTACCTTATATTAATTGGTATGTATGTAGATATATATGTATTATATGTATTTATATATTATATTTTATTTATATATTATTAAGCTATTTATTATTATATGTATTTATTATACTATATTTATTATCAATATTGTCGATAAGTATATATTGAACATGATCCATCTGTGGATTTCGGTGGATTGAAGGTATATAAAAGTCATTAAAACAGTTAAATAATATGGTTTATGTAAGCAACACCAGAGTAGGCTGCTACATAGAGAAGATATTTACTTATACCTACATATAATAAAACTGTAGAACCAGCGTGTCTGTACATTGAATATATTTACCAAAAACTGATTGGGGGCGATGAAGGAAGAGTATCAGAATACAAAAAGACGATTTGGAAAATTTTTGTCTGTCTGTCTGTTTGTGTGTTCGAACACGCTAATCTCCAAAACTACGGAACGGATTTTTATGGGGTCTCCATACGTTAATTAAGCTTAGCTTAGCGCTTCGAATAGGCTTTGTTTCATCAAAATCGGCTGACGGGAGGAAAAGATAACCCAATTTAGACTTTAAAAACTAAAATTCCACGTGTACGAAGTCGCGGACACAGCTTGTTAATAATATTAGCGTTACTGAGTTCCTCCATAAGCGCCGTAAGGAAGCTCCTCAAGAAATGTGAGCTGTACGTCGGCCGGCTCCCGTGGACTCAGGTACAAAACAAGAAAAGCGAACTTTTAGTGTTCCAACCACATGGTCCTAAAATTACCACTGTAACACCCGTCTTTCTAACCACCTTCAAGTACCTTCAAGTCTCGTCTTTCAAGTACCTGGACCACTGAATCTCGGATGGTCTCACAGACAATGAGGATATTGAGAGGGACTGCACTGCAGCAGTAAGGATTGTACTTTCGAAGTCTTTTTGTCAGTTCTTTTATACGTGCAGAAGACGCTGAAGACAATCAACGCCATGCTCGTGCAATATAATAATGCGTTTATGATACTATTAGGGTTTCCGGGTCTCTGCAGCGCATCAGGCATGTTTAAACACCGATGGCTTCCATGCCATCCTAACCAAAAGAGCTGGTTAAAATTTAAGCCGTGTCCGTGGTAGCACTAACGGCATCCTAAGGTAGCTGGCTGAATTGACTGCCCAATTGTAATACTGTGGCGGTTGATTTGGCTACACGCCAATACATTAAATACCCATATTCATAATATTATTACTAACAAAGTTTGTGTACCTACTAACAATTATATGAACCATAAAGTCTGAAATAAATAATTTAAATTGAAGTTATTACCGTTAAACTACTCGTCACGAGATACGACACTAATCATTAATCTGCAAGCAGTGCGTGTGCGCAGGTGACGTTTCTGATGATGCCGCTGGAGATCGCTTGGGCCAGCACAGTGCAGTGGCTGGCTGGAGACCTCATGTGCCGCGTCATGATGTTCGCCCGGACCTTCGGCCTGTACCTCTCCAGCTTCGTTCTCATCTGTATCGCTATAGATAGGTGAGGATAGTAAGGTGACATTCTAATACTGCTGGAGGCCCATAGTACAGTAGCTAGCCAGGAACCTCATTTCCTTGTCGTAATATTGGCCTAGGTTTTCGACCTGAATCTAAGTATTTTTCCAGCTTTGAGCGCATATGTATCGCTGTGTACAGGTAAGTATAGTGAAGTAACGTTCCTAATGATGTTGGTGATGACTCACGGTAGTTAGAAGGCGACGTCGTCTGTCTAGCATGTCATGATATTCACCTGGTTCTTAAACTTGTAGGTATCTATACTTATTCAAACTAGTAACTCTATGTATCGCTATAGAGATTTGAATACTGATGATAGGTAATAATGCCTGAGATCGTTTGGGCGGGCACTGTGTTGGGGCTGACCGGTGATGTTATGATGTTATGTGGAGCATGTACACACACCATGATGCGTCAGACCGAAAGCCCAGGCGAGGTTTTGTGTTTTGTTAAAAGCTAGACCATCGACGGCATCGATCCACTAGTTAACAAAACTCAAAAGTATTTATTATTAAATTCTGGAAAAATTTACCACAAGCCTGTATGGCAGTTCTATAAACGGTTTATTTCTGATCTGATCTATAAACAGTTTATTGTTAATTTCGAGTTTTATATGGTTTTCCTGGTATACCATTAATTATCTTCCCCTGGGTTTGAGACACCCTACAGCATCCTTTTTATCATTTCAGATACTACGCGATCTTGAAACCGCTGAACGTGGCGTGGGAGGCGCGGGCGCGGAAGGCGCTCTCCATTGCGTGGATTTGCGCAGCTCTGGCCAGTCTGCCTCAGAGTTTCATATTTCACCTAGAGGAGCATCCTGACGTTAGAGGGTATGTACGGGTTTCTATAACTATTGTACTTTATTTATATGGAAAGAAGGTGACAGACGAGCCGACATTCCACCTGGTGCCAAGTGGATACTGCCGCCCATGAATATCCGTGTTATATGCCAACATCAATTCGCATTGATGTTGACGACAAACATTGGCACGCTCCTGGATACGCTACCCTCTTTCGGAGATTTAGGAATGGATTTAGAGAAAATGTAGGTAGAATCAGGAGGAATAGAATAGGATGGTATGCGAATAGGTTCTGACATATCTCACTCACTACCGAAACACGGACGTACATTGGGAGAATGGGATCGTGATGGAAAATGGGAATTTTACAGTAAGTAGTCTTCTGTGAGAGAGGGGTAACTTGGCCAGTCGAGTGAGTCCAGTGTTTGAGGGATTGCAGCGTGCACCATCCCCTTCCGAATCCCAATAGGTTGAATTTTTTGGTAATGCTTAGTTTTTTGTTATCAAGTTGAGTCTCTTCTAAATAGCAGGTTCCCAGCTGTAATCTCTGACTGTCCCAGTGTTTCAGTAAAGAAGATATACAGTAAAATTTTAATTTTCGTAAAATTCGCAACGGTTTAATTAAGAACCTATCAGTGGAATAACAAAATTGAGAAAGTTGAGAAATTAATAATAGATGATACTATAATAATAAAATTTATATATTATATTTATTTGTTATATATTTTCAAAGAATTATTAAATAAAAGATATGAAGAATTAATTAATTTTATGATTGAGATTTTTATATAGATTGTTAGTGAAAGACAATTAATTCGCGTTATTGTAAATGGCTATCGTGGCCTATGAACATATGCAATATATATGTCAACATCAGTCAAAAATGTCGGACGTTGGTACATTATTCAGATATTCAGCCTGCCCTTAAGCTCTTATTCGCTGTTGAAACACGGTAGTAAATTTTACAGTAATTGATCGCTTTAGTTAAAAGGTCACATTTTTTAAATAAATTAGTTCCTCGGCAGTATCTCAGCATACAGCAAAAAGTGGTTCTATGCAATATAAATCTGTTATTTGCTGACCTAAAAGGTACAAGTTATGCATAAAAATTTATGTCTAGTAAGTAATGATAGATGAAATAGATACGGCAATCGTGATTCATTGGCATAAACCAGGGGTGTCCAACTTACAAAGCCTCAAGGGCCAAAATTAAAACCTTGAACGTAGTTGCCGGCCATGTAATAATACTTTAATTTACGCTTTAAATTAAATTATTATTATATACTATTAATTTTAAAGTATCAATAAGAACCACTGTAAGGTAAAGTTATTAATAAAAAAAACCAAAAGTAGTCATATTTCTTTATATTGCTCAAGTATTTGTTTAACATAAACAAGGAAAATATGATGGACTGAGTAACAGATTCTAACAGATTCTGACCGTCTGTTATTCCTCAAAATATGAGTAAATATTTTATTTTAATTAAATTATAACCCAGTATATTTGGTAAAAGTTTGTTTATATTATATTAAATTATAAAATCTGTTTCTAAAGAAAGGCATTTCAAAGTAATTTTCTGATTTTTTTTGTCTCTTTCGGGGGCCGCACAAAATGGCATCGGGGGCCGCATGCGGCCCGCGGGCCGCCAGTTGGACAACCCTGGCATAAACAATTGCAGCGTCATATAAACATTATTTATTAATAAACCGCCGAGAATGCAAACATAGATTGAATAAATGTCCATCCGGCTAGACTTCTGAATGGAACGCAATGATAAAATTCCATGTTTTATCATGTTTTCACACTTTCACACTTTCCATTCACTTCATGTACATTTCTGGTAAAAAGTTACAATTTGTTCGAAAATAATTTAAATACGGCGTCGCAATTCTTCAAATGAAAGATAACATGTACCAAGTAAATATTATGAAATTTGCTTCGTGCCCCAGGCCCACGTACCAACAAAGAAAATTATACTAACATGACCACGGATGACTTACTTCGTAATACGTAGGCGAAATGTGTGTATTTAAATGTATGAGAAAATATACATGAACACTTTATCCATCATACTTCCATAATATAATGGGGACAAATTTGTAATTTGATTTAATCAGTTGTTTATCTAATATTATATTGTACTATTTAAACGGTTATTTGTATATGACAAAAGATATACGACGCTTCCGAAAAATTGTCAAAACCTATCGATATCAACCTGATATCAATCTCGATATCAACGTGTCGGGAGTCAAGGACAACCCTTTCCTTGTAATCACGTGGATTTTCTGGTCATAAGCTACCACGCCGACCCAATGCGGATTAGACAATACAATACACATGGCCTGTAGTTTGATTTTAATTATGTGGTACACCGAATTTTTGCTTTCATGTTTCACTATACCAAACTGCCGACTTAATCATTTAAATACATTTAAAAATCTGTACTCAAGTAGAAACTTAGCATTAAAAGCCGAGGGCCGAGGATTTGAACTTATGACCTCAATAATATGTGTCGAGAATAAATCAATAATTTGTAGGGGAGAGTGCACGGTGCATTCCCACAGACGCTGGGCGCACTCGACTGGCCACGTTTCCTCTCTCTCAAGAAGACTACCTTGAAATATACTGCATTTCTTACCTTATCATATTTCCCCAATGTACGTACGTGTTTCGGTAGTGAGCGAGATATGCCAGAGCCCATTCCCATCCCATCTGATCCCTCCACATTTTCCCAATCCATTCCTTAATCTGCAAAGTTAGGCAGCGCATCCCGGGGCGTGCCAACGTTTGTCATTCTGGACTGATATTGGCATGGATCGCGGATTAACTTAACTTCCACTTACCATCAGGTGGACTGTATGTTCGCCTGCCGCCTTTTTCTATTAAAAAGAAATACTCCTAGGCTGTCGTGGCTCTTATAAACATGCATACTTTCATAGTTCTTGGCGAATGCTGTGATGCATTAGTGACTACATACACATTTTTACATTAAGGTCAGTTACTCTATTTTGCCAGTTACCTTCTCTTGTATAACCTTATTAACTTTCTCTTTATTTACCAGTTACAGTTCTCAATCAGAAAGAGATTTTTTCCTCACAACATCAAAGACCGATATCAATTACTGAATATATTATCAATGAAGCCTTGCCTCCGATTTCTTTCCATATCTAATTTTCCAGAAATTCTTTGACCCGCGTTTATACTGGTATTTATCTCGGAATTGTGCGTAGATACATGTTGTTAAAGCTTATCAATTTTATGATTAGTAATCTAACCGCATCATGCCCTTTTTCCGTCCATTGCTGGACGTGGGCTTCTTCATGCATATTTTCTTGTGCATCCATGTATGGCCTTAAAACTCAGACTAATTTTAAGATTAGTAATGTTAACTGAAAAATATGTAAAGAGTAAATACCTTGTCCTATCGTTACTAACTATAGTTCTTGTAGGAATAGTTTTCGAACTCGTACTCACAGTCGGTCTAGAATGTCCGGAGATAATATGTTAATTCTCTCTCTGTGGGTAACCGTCTTTACAATAAAACAAACTATCTCTGCTATGTCTACCTTCGATTTTTTTGACCGCACCTCCTGGCATTAGAACGTTAAAACTAGAGGGTTATGCAATAAACTACCTTCCTGGGGTCTTTCCGCTGCATTACTTCACTGGGTTATTCAAGAGAGCTGTAAATAGATCAAGAGGCATCTTGTAAATAACATACACATCTTCCTGATATTGCAGGTATTCATAGGCGACGGTATCAACTTATGTACTTATTACATCATGTAGGTCGTCTGTCTATCTGCTACCATTAATATCTACGACCTTTACAGGTTTGTGCATAAGTATAATAAGACGATTGGTTTGAAGATTTGTGTAGCAGATAAAATCAATGTTATTTTCTTTTTTCTTTCCCAGATACTTTCAATGTGTGTCGTACGGCTCGTTACCCACAGAGCGACACGAGATCGCGTACTTCCTTGTCAACATGGCGCTCATGTACGTAGCGCCACTGTTGTCGACATTGTATTGCTCCTCGGCGGCACTACTAGAGATTATTCGCCGGGCCAATACTGCTAACGGTAAAAAAAAAAAATATTATATAAGCGTTTTTTTATGTATCTTGTAATAAAATATTACGAAAAATATACATTGTAGCGTACAAATAATTTCAATAAACTAACTCCCACACCGAAATTAATAAATAATATACAACATTTTATAACAGAGCAAGGTTTATACCAACACCGAAAAGTAAAATGTTTTTTTACGTTTTCTCAGTGTAGAAGAAGCACTCGTCAAAATGTTTTAATATATTTTTTAACGCTATTGTCAGTGTGGAAGCCATAATAAAAATTTTGAATGTCTTGGCGTTTCATAACGTTATATAACTGAAATAAATTATGCAACCTTGCATGCTTCAATGACGTTTCAAACTCACAAATAAAACATATTTAATGCATACACAATGAGAGCCTTGTTATAACATAATTTAACAGAGAAGATATATATTTATATCTTCTCCATGACGTTCAAATACGTTACGCTACTGCTGTCAACATTACACTTCTCTTCTGTGCTTTAACGTCAATAGTAAATACTCGTCTCCATAATGTATACATTAAATATGTTTCATTTGTGACTGCGAATTCGAACCATGGCACACGTCGCATATAATTAAAAACTCTCAAAAAGCGATCTGTCAAGCACGGCTTAGCTAACAGCATATCCTAAATCTGAGGTTAACAGCATCTTCGTAGTCAACAACAACTGAGGTTAAAGGTCTATATAGTGTGAGAGGTTAAAAAAAGAATATGACATCACCTTTCGAGGGATAAAATGAGAAGGAAAAGTAATACTACACTTTACGCAATATTCCTAAATAAATATTCGCACGGTATGTATGTAAAGGTAATACGTAGCTACATATAGGATTTAATAGAATCGTCAAGTTTTTTTATCATTCAATATTACTTTTTGTCACTCATGTTAATTAAAAATAAATCGTATTCCCCTGATATAGAGCACAATGTCACTTTCAGGAGCCCTATGTTTGGTTACGTACGCTCCTATATGTTTATCATCATCAGATAATCTAAACCTAAACTATCTACCTTTAAATTTACTGCCATCAATTTGCTGCCCATTCACTATTTTTTTGCTGCTCATTTAATTATTTCTCATTTTTAAATTACGAAAACAAATGCTATTCGGTTGTATTTGTTAAAAAATTGAAAAATTCTACAGATGTTGACTAGTTTAAAATACCGTCCGATCAAATAGCTGAGAGACCAATGATTTAAAATCTGTCAAATGGTGGTTGGATGTAAAAAGCGATAAGAGAATAGATACACGCTAATGTTATGGTATGATTTATGATTAAAGACAGTGTTATAGTTATGACGAAATTATGATAGTGAATACTTTCCAAAAGAATTCGGAAAACTCTCGACATCTCTATTTACGAACTTTAGTGCGGCTATTCCGCGTGTCCGAGGGCGCGCCAACCGATGGGGCTTCCTATGTCGCCGCTTACGCTGGATTGGTCGCTTACTAAGCGTTCCACAAGCGGAAGCGGAATTTATATATGTAGTACTTTGTGTTCAGTTAAGCATGGACTTTAATTTGCATCGCCCTCATGCATTTCTGTTTAATCAAAGGTTAACTGGCAGAGAATGCCTGTAGGCATTAAGTTCGCCCTCTGTACAATTTTTGTGCGGTAAAGTTGAGGAAAATAAATCCCCTCGGTGCGCTAGAACCGCGAAAGCGGCGTCAAGAACTCTGAGGTAGTATCACGGCCTCCAGTACCTGTCCGTATTGGCGGACAGAGACGACATCTCAACCCAGAAAACCCAGTCCTGGAACGGTTCGTCGGCCCCCCGCAAGGGAGAGCGCGAGATGACTTCTGGCTCTTAATGAAATTAGGGATCTCCCTTCCGCTTCACACTGTCATGGTCCTTATTTATTAAATAAGTATTCTTTTGTTGTAATTGTCGATCCACCACATTTCAGACAAAATGCGTCGCAGCGGCGTGGGCATTCTCGGACGAGCAAAGTCCCGTACTCTCAAAATGACAGTCACTATAGTGATAGTTTTCTTCACCTGCTGGTCACCGTACTATTGCTACTGTATGTGGTAAGTGTCATAACAAAATATTTTCATATATTTTAATTGAGACCGTCCGGAAATCAATAATAATACTTTTTGCAAGGAGAATTAGCTCAAACTAATTTCAGAATTTAATCTCAATTTTATCGCAATATAATCTAAAAATAAAAAGTTGCTCACTCACATTAAAATATAAGTTGAATTCCTTAACCTATAAATGTTCAAAAATCTCCATGGAGCTTAAGTAACCCACTGGATTGTATAGATATATCAGTCCCATTGCAGGGCACAAGCCTCCCCTAATAAAACACTGGAAGGTTTCGGACCCGAATATGGTATGTTATTTTATTGTAAAATGTAAATTTTCATAAGCGGAGTCTATTTTATATAATCGGGCTTAAAGGCAAAGTTCTTATTGCGTATCAGTAGCATCTAATAGTTGAAAATCAAATTGTGTTATAATATACTATAACAATGTATATTAATATTGATTACTAGTAGTGCCCGCGTTCTTTTGGGGATGATTCCCATAAGAACTCTATCAATGGGCTGGATAAAACGTATACTAAATGTTAATCCGGAACATGAGCTATGGCAAGTATCATTAGAACCCGTCCAAAGGTTTTTTTTTATAGACTAGTGGGCGGACGAGCAAGCGGTCCCACGTGATGGTAAGTGTTATTGCGTGATGCGCGTTTAGATAGACAGACAGACGGACAGACATATAAAGTACAGACATATACAGTACAGACAACGGACAGACCAATCGATTGTACAGACGGCTTTTTACGGTTTTATTATATTGATTTACCTATGAACATAAATATGTAAATCTAAGTACTCATAGTTCTACGTCGGCTCTTTATTGTGTAAATTTATTGAGTAATTGTGTTTATTGTGTAAAGTTTAATGTGTTTTATTGTCTAAGTAAATGCAATCTAGTAATAAATATTTAGTAAATTTGTAATTAAATTAGTTAAGAAGAATGTAAATGATTAAATAAGTAAAACATTTTGTTCAAAACAATACATGACAACAAACAATCTTGAAGTACGCTTCAGACGATATAAAATATCGCTAAAGTTTTTATTTCGAGTTTCGCTTCGGACGGTCCTCTATTTTTAGCTTGCCAATTAATTTACCGTGTAATTAATTAACAAAGAGTGAAAAGTCGGGTAGTTCAGTTAGTAACACTCTTTGTAACCTTTGACTAAATTACTTTCAGCTTAAATAGTGTGAACTGTGTGAGTGTTATTAAATTATATCTTACATGTAGGGATTATAATTATTATTTACCTAATTATGGTCTTTATCCATCAAATATAAAAAGTTGATTTAATTTTTAGACGTAGAACGTAGGTAATAATCTAAGTTTCTAACTAATGTGAAGTTTCATAAAATGTAGACAAAAATGTTAGATTTCTATTTAAAAAAAACACTAAATGAGACTTGGTTTTCACTTTGACACAGTATTTACAAAAAAGAATAAATTAATAACTGGTCGTAACGTATATGTTTACCTTTTTATTTTACCGTGGTTGATTAAGACTAGTTTCATAAATAAATATGTGGGATAAACGCGAAAATCCGAAAATCGATCGATTTTCTAACCAATACCAAAGAAACATTTATTGTCATAAATGTTTACTTTACCAAGAATCGCACCCATGATCCCATACCCATTAAATGCGCTAACCTGCAACTGGCAACGTGACGTCGACACTATTCTCTATTTACTTAATTGTAAAGCCTAAAATAGTATTAAACATAGAGAAATAATATGCTCTATTTCGGGTGGAAAATTGTTTAATCAGCGGAAAAATCAATCAATCATTAGCAACAAGAAGGAATAGGTCCACAATAACTTACGGCAATATCGCAATGTTGTTGTTGCTCTCTATTGTACTTTACACTGCAATATTGCAATTACATTACTTATTGTAATTACGATATTGTTATTGTATAATATGTCTTATTGTAACAATTCATTATAAGTACCTACAGTAAAGAGCAATTAAAACAGCATGCTAGTAACTTTAAGCAAAGAAAACAAGGCGTAAAAAATAAAAGTCCCCTAAGAAATAATAGGAAAATGATAAATTAAATGTTTGAATTATTTTTATACTTATGTACAAAAATCAATGGCTGACGACTGCTTTTGCCTTGTATGCCATTCTGACATTTGATTATTATAGATGTTTGCAATTTTTTCAAATTGGCGTTTCGTTCCTCAGGTTCTGGATAGACAAAGACTCTGTACAAAAACTGGACCCAGCCTTCCAAAAGGCGATGTGGCTGTTCTCGTGTACCAATTCGTGCGCCAACCCCATCGTATACGGCATCTTCAACAGAAACCCCTGGTGTTGGCGCACTGGACATGTAAGTCTAATAAATAATACCTGTTAAAATCCAAAGTGTACGAAAATTAAGTACTTTACAATTAAAATAGATTACAAGTATGTAAGCTATTTTATAAAAAAAAAGATATGGACGGAATGTGGCAGACATGGAGACACTACCTGGTAGTAAGTGGATATTGTCGCCCATGGACGTAAATGACAAACGTATGCGCTGCCCCGGATGTGCTTCACACTTTTGGAGATTTACGAGTGGATTTGAAAAAAGGATTGGGCGGGGTAAAGAGGAAGTATAACGAGACAAGTAGTTTTCCTCAACCCATTACGATCTCCATTCCTCCTTTGGGGATGGAATCTGATGAGGAGTATAGAGTATAAGACTCTTTGATTTCATTGCCAAGGATGAGATTGGGAGAATTTAGTGGAGAGTACTCTGTATTAAAACATATATTAAATAAACTGGAACCCATAGAACAGTTTTTTCTTTTTCCCATAACAGCTGTCGTAAAAGAAAAAAATACGATAAAAGAACGCAAAAGTTTTTGATGATTTAATGACTTGTCGTAGTTAGCCTAAACTCATTAGACACTTGGGAATGAGTTTCTAACTTGTCAAACGATGATTTTAAAGTTGTTTACACAGAGTTTTTACAACGTTTTGTTATCGGATGATAACGCACCATGAGAAAGACACCGTCTATTTTTCGTAGAAAGAAGGAGGCAGATGAGCATACAGTCTATTTGGATACTGTGGATACTTGGTGTAAGTGGATGCTGTCACTCTGCGACATAAGCGATACATGCCAACATCGGTTCAGAATGAGAAACATTGACACGCTTCCGGATGCGCGCCTATTTTTGGAGATAAAAGATGGATGGATAAAAGAAAATGGATATGGATAAAAGGTTGGGAAAATGGGGAGGGATATCATGGGATGAAAATGAGTTCTGGCTTATCTCACTCACTACCCCTCAAAACCGTCTCATGTCGAATAAAAACTGAACCGTCTCAGCTTAATATTTTGGCGATTTTAGCAGATAAGCATTTATCATAAAGAAATGCTGTTTTTCAGAATGGTCGCTGTCGCAGCGGCAGCATGAGACGCGGCTCCCGACTCCCTTACGGCGAATCGATGGAGATTTCCGCAGCCACTCTTGCTAGAGCCAGAAGCTCCATGACCAGCGAGAGAAATGGCAGACGAGACTCGGCATTCGCCGTCCTTATTGGAAACAAGAAACCTATAAATAATAACAACCATTTAACGTTGCCTAACCTGGTAATAACGGACAAAAATAACGGTAATAACGGTTAAATAACTAAAATGAGTTGCTTAACTGTTATTAACAAAAATAACAGGATTGAATTAAGCATGATTAATCCAAGCGCCAAATTTCATATTTTTGCGCCATTTGACTTACCTAATTTACCGTATAATCTACAAGCTTTAAAATGATTCCTGAATTTTCATTGACATTATTCACGATATTTTAGTAGTAGCCCACATGCACAAAATGTTCTTTCATATAAAATTTCAGTTTTGTCGCTTGGATCAGTTGTGCAAAATTCATTAGCGATTAACAATTGTCATGTTATTATACCATGGTATTAATCCTACTTTCGTTATTTCAGTATATTGTAGCTGGAGTTAATTTTATAGTTGATTGCAACTGTAAAATTAATGATGAAACTTACTGTATCGATCTAAATACGATTGAATTTGTTAAAGGCCTGGAATGGTTTGGTTAAATTGCGCGTTTTTGTATTTAGAAATTGTCAGTTGTAATTACGCGGGAATATTATCCACGGGTCATTTCAACACAAGCGAGCAGGCATGATATTTTTATATGACAGTTTCATTCGACATGAAAATGTTGGTATATGATTATTTAATTATAATTTAATTATAGGAGGGGGAGAGTGCACGCTGCAATCCAACAGCCGCTGGGCGCGCTCGACTGGCCACGTTACCCCTCTCTCACAGAAGACTACCTTGAAATGTACTGCATTTCCCACTTTATCGTATTTCCCCAATGTACGTACGTGTTTCGGTAGTGAGTGAGATGTGCCAGAGCCCATTCCCATCCCATCTCATCCCTGCCCATTTTCACAACCCTTTCTCCAAATCCATTCCTATATCTCCAAAGGTAGGCAGCGCATCCGGGGGCGTGCCAACATTTGTCATTTTGGACTAATGTTGGCACGTATCGCGGATGTCTATGGGCGACAGTATCCACTTACCATCAGGTGCTGTATGCTCGTCTGCCGCCTTAGTACATAAAAAAAAAAAAAGGGAGTAATTGAGAGCTTTAAGAGGTAGTCTCTAGACATATCCAGGATTTGGAGAGAATCTCCATGGGGTCGTCGTTTGTGCCATGCTTTGAAGGTAGAATTAATAAATGTTAAGTGTTATATTTGTAACATTCCTGAATGTGACGTTTAATTTAAGAATAGATAGGTGAATTTGGTATGAGTAGTTGTTTCATCTCACTATGTCTTTTTGGTGTTTTAAAAATTATAATTTGTCTGTGTGCACTATTTATTTTCTGAGCTAACATTGATGCATATATGATGTGTAGGTAATTAAGTATACTTTCATACATATTCGCATTTGGTTCTACATTATGATGAATTATTATTATGTTCAGTCGATAGAAAAATAAACGGAGAAAAACAAAAATCATTACGTTATTAATGGTTTATATTTTAATTTTTTTGTATATTTAACTTTAATAGTTTTTAATGTAACTTACTTTAAACAGAAAAATACTCATTTTAAAAGTGAAAAATAATATATTATCTTTATATTAATAATAAAATGTAAATATATATATATAACACGCTTAATTTATTTTCTATGAATAAGACTGACGGATAGACAAAGTATCTATTAGGTATTTTGATATCAAATGCCTCTGTTATCTCCTCAAAGGTTGTTTTTGATGAAACCCCCTTTTATTATTATTTATTACTTTTTGTTGCATGTGCGTACGTCCAGCAGCACCACACACTCTGATTTCGAATCTGATTAGATGACGGTTATGTATCCATTACAAACTATTTCATACGTAGTAAGAAAATTGATCTTAACCGTTCAAAAATTACAGGGCTGCTGCGGTAAAGTTACTCAAGCCGCTGGCACAAATTCTAAGTTTTAAATAATAAATTAAACTTTCCTATCAGATTCAATTTTTTTTGTAGATGTGGCGTTGTGGATTAAACGTAATTTTTTGTTTGTAGTTTAATGAATCTCTTGGCTGTGAGATGATATAGACTCAGCTCTATACATAAAAAAAAAATATAAATTTTATACCTATCAAATAATACTAAGTCAATGCAACTAGGTAAGTGATTTTCATAAATAAATGAATTTAAATCCAAACCTCTGTTATTTAATTTACATATAACATATTGTTGGTTATTAATAATAGATAGCACAGCTAGCGCAGGAATTCACTGTTATTTAATATAAATAAACTACGAAGACATCTTATAAAATAATATTTATTTCAAGAAGAACTAAAAACCTGTTTATAATAGTAAAAGAATAATAATACGATCAGTGCAAAAAATCAAACGAAGAACGTAGAGCCTAGTGATGCGACACAACAACAGTGATGTGCCCATTACCAGTCTTATGCGAGGGAGTTAAAAATACTCATTTACAACACATATATTTCACATTCAATACAAAATAGGGTTATAAGTTATTATAGTCAAAATAGAAGACGCTTACCAGTAGAAGATATAATTAAATAAATAAAATAATAAAAAAGAAGTGTCTTATTTCACAAAGTGTTTATTAAAGTAAATTAACACAACTACCCATACGTATTTTTTATTAATTGTTATAAATGAGAACACAGATGAAATTTGCTGGTAAACATTAAGCAGTAGGGCGTTCATCGATATGATTTTCATGAATCATCATTATGTATTTTATTTCGTTTACTAGCAGTCTCATACGATTGACTGACAATTATCATCTAAAATAGAAACTCTTAAAGTACAACTTTAGAGTCTACTTATAATTTACTATTGTTACGTATATATATTATGTACGTGTTTCGGTAGTGAGTGAGATATGCCAGAGCCCATTTCCATCCCATCCTATCCTGTTCCTCCCTATTTTCCCAACCGTTTCCCAAATCCATTCCTATATCTCTAAAGGAAGGCAGCGCATTCGGGAGCATGCCAATATTTGTCATTTTGGCCTAATGTTGGCATGTATCGCGGATGTTTAACTACAGTATCCATTTACAACCAGGTGGACTGTATGCTCGTCTGCCACCTTACTCGTATAGTATACTATTTCGGTATAGGTACCTAATTATTTTTAAATTTATACATATTAGAAGAATTAACAGTAATTTAAATGATAAAGATTTCCTTTATTTAAAAATATCCTCACCATTTTCATCATGTTAAAAATGCTACGAAATAATACGGTATAGTTTAATTAATTTAAAAATAATAAGTTACAGAGAACAATATTCAAAAATCATTTTAATTTCTAACAACCACTACAGCGAATCAATACAGCAGACTAGAACTATTGTAAACATTCATCCTACATTTATATATTTTGAAACATACAAGAAATATTATAATTTGTTATAAACAAAATATCCACCACATGCAGCGCCGGCTCTAGCTCATGTAGCGCCCGGGTGCAGGGCGCCCTCTAGTAGGCGTTTTGAACTCTTTGGAGGTGTCGCGAGCGGCGCTCGGCGAACCCTAAGACCCTGCGCCCGTGTGCACCGCACCCCCTGCACCATAGGTAAAGCCGGCACTGAATTCAGCGCTCGACAGGCGCCCCCGGGCGCGGGGCGCCCGGGGTGCACCGCACCCCTTACACCCCCTGGTAAAGACGGCCCTGACCACATGAATAGGTCTAACATTTACTTAGAGCTTAGAACTTTGGTAACTTTTATCTATTGATTATAAACATATATTCGTCTCGAGTGACAACCATCGTAAAGAGCACAAAAATGTTTAGCTTATTACAAATTATACTGATAATACTTGTAACAAATATAACAGTTTTTTTTTGCGATGGTGTCTATTTAAACACTAGGCAAATAAATTCCAATTTAATAAACTCATTTCAATAACAATTATGTAAAGACAAAAAATTACTCAAAGAATGATAACAAAACAATTAAAACGATATATGACCTTATGATATGTATCTAAATACACTTCGATATACAATCTCTTCGCTATCAACAATCATACTCAAAGAATGATAACAATTAAACCGATACCTATGTGAACTATGATCTAGTACAACAAATAATGATATTGCAATATAAACACTTCGAGTGTTCATTACAGTTATACTTTACATTGGAATGTAATGGAAATGTGGGAGACTTGAATGCACAACTACTTGTACCTACCTAGTTACAATTTCAGAATGAAGGTTCTACAAGCGAAATCAGACGATGCATACGACCACGCGCCATATGCTACGATGTTGTATGTCGTAGCATGACATGGTAAGACATGATAACACAATCACACAACGAATTACGTTGTGTGATATGCTACGATATATCGTAGCACGAGCCTTTGTAGCCTGCAAGGTTACGATATGCTACGATGCGTTATATTCATTTAGTACAGCAGTATGCGGTGTAACAGGAAACCGTACACCAGTATTCTGGAATTACGTATCAATTAGGGCTAAAATAAGCACGTTATAACTAGAGTAAGCAGACAAGTTACAAAATATTAATTTATCTGCTACTTTATATTGTTAATTATTAAACATTCTAGAAAAATAGATGTAGAGTAGAACTAGAAGGGCATTTTCGTGGTTCGATTCATCATCAAATATATGCGTAGGGTGGACTGGCCATTTTTAAATCCTGTGTTTATAAAGTTCAACAAGAGATGTAGACATTTGCTCTCCCAATTACTGTCTACGTATAAACATATACATAAAAGTGTTCACCTAGGTGTAGATATGACATTACCACGTCCAATAAATAGATATATACTTATTCCTAAATAAAAGCTTCTGTCAAAAATTTGGTCTTGAAAACTATTAGAAAAAATACTATCCGCCTACTGTATAAGTTACAAAAATTCTGTTCTCCTCAAAATCCGTTCCACGACATCTCAAAATATCTTCAAAATGCGAACTATGAGTAACAAATGCTTTTGAGAAATCATGGAATCGGTTTTAAGTACAGTTTAACAGGACTTTTCTATTGCTGTACTTTTAAACTAGACTCAAATATGTACTCAAACTTTACAATGGCACATCAAGAACACACTAAGATATCGTAAGCTCCTAATAATTTCATACTTTTATACAAATACTCACATTTTAAATGATAAAGCTATTTTTTTATATAGGTAACACGAATAAAACCTCAATACTATTTGCCTTCATACAGAATACTTATTTGGCTTATGAAATTATAATACACTGTATATATCTAGGTATATAAATATCTATACAACATAACTACCAAATAATTGTTATGTAAAAACGGTTTATTCACGATTTATTTATTTATTATAGGTGAATCAAAAACGAACACGACGGGGGGTAGACCGATTTATCTCTCAATAGCAACAACACTTTCACCCGCCTCTGCAGTCTGGCCGCGCCCACGGTTCAAGTAACTGGACCGAAATATCGGCTATAATAAATCGTGAAAACCCGTTTACATAACAATTATTATGTTCAACCATAATAAGAAAAGTTTAAAATCTTATATAACTACGAAATATCAAATACCTCCAGAAATTGGAAAAAAAAAGTATTTTACAACAAAATTCTAGTTTAATTCAGTTTTATCTTTATCCCAATCTCCAAAGAACTTTACCATTAATGATTAATTATCTAAGTTTTGTGTTTATACGATTAAGCCAACTTCACAGATGTAGGTACCTTACCTACTAATCTACTAATAATCTACTAATAATTTAAATAAGAACAAAGTAGACAGATTTGACATCTATTAGAACAAATGAACACCATATCAACAATTACACGATTTAAATAACATAGACATCGTACAACGCATCGTTAAATCACAAAATAATTTACACTACTGCATAAACGCGTTATTGTCCTCTCACAAAATAACGTTAACGTTATTTGAACACAAAAACGGCTATAACCGTTATTAATCGCTGAACGTTATTTTCGTTCAATGGTCGCCCTTCTCTAGTTCCGTCAGTTCGTGTGCTGGCGCTAAGTCGCGGTCATTTTGGGCAGCACGACTTTTCTCTATGTCGCTCTGAGATAATGACGTCACTATGATGGCTCCCAGCGCATCGCAAATCACGTTGATCGTTGTTCGGAATCGATCACTAGAACATTTTATATTAAAATAAGTAAAGACATCATTATTAGTTGGAATATTGAGTTATACACAAAGGTACATGGCAAAGTTTGCCAAATAAGCTTACTTGATTGATAATAAGTTGTTTATCTTTGTTGCTTAGATCATTCTGTTCACCTTCTTATCCAACCGGTTACATTTAGATAATAAAACTCCGTTATGTTACAGATGTTTTCAACAATGTCAACTCTTGTGATTTATTCAATCCCGCTTATAATGTAATTCTAGTGCGTCTAAATATACTAGTTAATAGTGTTGTCGTTTGACAGCAGTTAAAGGCTAGTTGGTTATTGGTTTGCTAATTTAAGTAGGCTATTGTGCTATCTATCTGCACTTCCTGAAGTGTCTAGGACTTTCCATAAAATGCTTTTAGTAAGTGGCTACGAGCTATATACTAAGCTAAAGATAAACTTACAGTAGCCAGTCGACCGCGAGGATGATAGAGACGTCTTCAGCGGGCAGGTTGACGGTGTCCAACACCATCACCATAGTAACCAGTCCCGCTTGCGGGATGCCCGCCGCGCCTATACTGGCCGCTGTCGCTGTCACGCTGGAAGCAACCAAAACAAGACTTTTATTGAAGAAATTAGATCACGATTAATGAATTAGAAATTATATTAGATCGTAGGGGTGAATTAACCTATTCTCAAATAGATTGATTACCATCTAGGAAAAATGAATTAAATTAGTGTGAGAATAGGTATATAAGATTGTGTTCCCCTGAATTGGCCAGTTCAGATATTCCACAACCATCGATATGAGCTTTCTCATACCAAAGCCCACAACCAACCTTTTCCGAACGAGTGTTTTCTTTTCAAAGGCAAAAGAGAGACTTGCAGAATTACGTGTTATGAATATTAATGATAAGGAATGTCCACTACCGTTCTGGTAGTAGCAAAGGCATATTTACTCTAATGGCTCAGCAACTCAAAATGAATGTTGGCTTCCGCAACCAAGAGACGCCACAGCTTTCTGTCCCACAAGAAGTCCTTCCACCGAGGTGATCGGAAAACGAGTAGAACCGGTCTCATTTATCGATCCCATTATTTTAGCAACGGCTTAAGAAGAAAAAATACAAAATATCTTACCTGACTGCAACAATTTTGCCGAAAGACATCTCGACCTTTCTGAGCTGCGCGATGAAGATGGCAGCCACCGCCTCGTACAGGGCTGTACCGTCCATGTTGATGGTCGCTCCAATTGGGATCACGAAGCGAGTGATGCGTGGATCCAGGCCCATATCATCGCAGCAACCGATCGTTATCGGCATTGTTGCAGAACTGACATTTGAAAAACATATGTATTACTGAGTTATATACTTGGTAAGAACGTTTTGCTATGATATTTGTTTCAATAAATACTCTGGATAGTATACTCTGGCAAATTGAGAATCATTCATAAAAATGTGAAGTGTAATTTTCCATCTCAAAACTATATCAAAACTCAATTCAATCAAAATTGGAGATTTTCGGGTTTTTCACACTATTAAACGTATGTATGTATTTAAACGGGTCTCAACGCGATTTCTTATCTTATTTATTTGATACGACGTTTCGATTGGGTTGCACCAACCATGGTCACGAGCTGAGACCGTGTTGAGCGTTGAGACCCGTTTAAATAAATAAATAAATATCAAAATGGCGAAAGTTTGTGGAAAACATCAAGAAATTAAACTTTAGTGCACACGTTTTTGACATGTACAAATGGTAGACTTAATAATGCCTTACGGCATTCACTACCAGTCAGCCACCAGATCGAAACAGAAAATATAATCATAATTGACATCAAGTTTAAAAAAATACTCGCCTAGAAGCAGTACCAAAAGCAGTAGCCATAACTTGTCCCATTTTGGCGAGGTATCGGCAGGGCAATTTTTTCGTGGCTATTATGAACAATATGCTAAGGGTTCCAAAACCATGTAGGAATAACCCCAGAAGTACTGTCATGAAGTACAGCCCCAGTCTACCGACGAGTTCGGCGAAAGAGTCGATCTCCATAATCTTCGCCGTCACCAGGAAGAAGACGCCCAGCGGAGATAACCTGAAAAGAAGAAAGGAGTGAGTTGAATAAAAAATGTAATCTGATATAATAAAATTCCACAGGTACGAAGAATTTTGAAATATATTTTGAAATTACTCATGATTTATAGAATTATGTATAGCAAAGTTGTTCTTAAAATTCCATACCTACTCATTTACGATTTCTTTCTTGTACATATTTATTTGGGTTATGTTGTAACTTAAGATAGAAACGGTATTTATATAAAATGAATTTAATATAGAACTGTCAGCGTTCTTCCCATGGCAATCAGATCATGGGACTAATAAATAACTGATCTTTCAAAACTGACACTCGATTTAAATACATTTATTTAAATACATGTATTTAAAATAAATTTGAAATGAACAATAAAATATGAAAAAAAAAACTACAAACTGGTTGAATCGATCCCAATCTCGATACTGAACACTAAGCGTTCAGTCACAGTCAGAAATACAAAGATGGCGGACCACACGCTGCTATACCGTCAGGCTATGTATATCCACTGCTGAATATAGGCGTCTCCCAAAGATCGCCACCACACATCATCTTCCATTCTTCTCATCAACCCATTACTGGCAAACTTCTTCAAATTGTCGGTTCATCTGGTCGAAGGCCGCCCCACACTGCGCTTACCGATACGGGGCCAAGCGGCATTATCCAATTAAATTATTATTAAAAAAGTAATGCCGGTACTACTAATTAAATAATGCTGGTCGGCCGCGTGTTGTATTCGGAAGTGAGTAACAGTGAACGTCACATTATCCGCGATACATGCCAACATTAGTCCAAAATGACAAATGTTGGCACGCCCCCGGATGCGCTGCCTACCTTTGGAGATATAGGAATGGATTTGGAGAAAGGGTTGTGAAAATGGGCAGAGATAGGATGGAATGGGCTCTGGCACATCTCACTCACTACCGAAACACGTACGTACATTGGGGAAATACGATAAAGTGGGAAATGCAGTACATTTCAAGGTAGTCTTCTGTGAGAGAGGGGTAACGTGGCCAGTCGAGCGCGCCCAGCGGCTGTTGGATTGCAGCGTGCACTCTCCCCCTCCTGAAGATTTTATCATAAGATTTAATCCTGAAGTCTGTTTTATCATAGTAGAAGAATAAAAATAACATAATTTTTGAATAATCCATTCTCTATTTAAGTTCAGCACACATACTCGTACTTAACGAAATATAAATATACTCGTAATTAAAGACATTTTTACACACTCGTTTTATTTTTCATTTATATAGAAATAAATAAATCAGTAAACTTTATATAATTGGGTACACAAAAAAGCATTTTATCTTACGCTAAATAAAATATAAAAAATTATCATAATAAACATCAATAAGTATTAAAACTGTTTATTCTTTCATGAATAATATCAATTCATGTATACGGGCAGCCGACCGACGTGGTTCCAAAAATCGAACATATTTACCTAAACTTGGCATCCGTAAATTTGAGAACGCCCTCTTAATGAGGCTATGATTACCTTATCTGACAACTGACTGAAAAATTTGCCCTATACATTTTGAGGAAATCTACGTGATAAAAGCCTTTTCTTACCAAATAACCCATCCAGTGATTATCATCATTGCCTCAGACAGCGAGTGGAAGAAGCTCTGCAGCGGTCTACTCTTTTCGCCCATCTTGCCGAGTGTGATGCCAAGCACTATGCTGAAGCAGACCAGCCCCAGCACGTTACTGCCGCTCTGGTAATCGCCCTCGATTTTGTACGTCTCCAGGCGCCCTGAAAATTATTGACAAAAGTCTTACTTATTTTGAGTTAGTTATAGATAAAAAACGGAAGAAGACGATGATATATATTACAGGACGCATTCTACTTGAGTTACATCACTCTCACAAAAGAAGGTAGGCATGATGCGTACCAACGAGTTTCGGAAATGAGTGAGTACAGTGAGTTTCTGGTAATAAACCATTCCCCCTCCCCATTTCATCCCGTCCAATCCCACCTGATCCGTTTCCTTTGTTTCATTTTACTACTATCATTTCTCAATCTTTTAATTCTCGGAGGTAAACAGTGCATTTGTGAATGTGCCAACATTTGCCATCTTTGGGTGAGGTTGGTATGTGTCGCAGATGAGTGTATTCGCTTACCTGTCTGTCTGTTTGCTTGTATGCCTCCTACTTTAATAAAAAACCGCGATATCAAAGGTATGTTTATTGAATGAACACGACATCAATGTGATCGTAAATTACATAGTCTGGCAAATGAAAGTTGAGTCTGGAAAGGCGCGGCAAATTAAAAAAAACACAATAGGTAAAAAATTTAATGATTCGAATCTATACATATAATAAAAATGTAATTAATCGCTGTCTGTACCTACATGGAAGATATATGAGAAAAATATTATTGGGGGCCTTTATCAACGCAAAAGAAACCAAAACAATGATTGTTAGAATTTGTATCTGTTTGTCTGTGCGTTTGTGCGCGCTAATCTTAGAAACGGCTTAACCGATTTGGGTGCGGTTTTCACTAATGTATTGTGGTAAGCTTTACTTAAAATTTAGATTTTGTTTTATTTCAATCAGTTCATAAATAAAAAGTTATATCAATTTAAAGAATCACGTCGAACATTTGTTCGATAAAAAATAAGCTATAAGAAATAATGTGTGTGATCGTTTTTGAAAATACCCAATACCCCTAAGAAGGTAAAGACGGTGTTCACGCGGACGAAGTCGCGGGCAACAGCTAGTTTAATAATAAAATTAGCCTATTACCTAGCTTAGTCAAATTTTATTATTGAATTCAAGTGTCAAAACTATTTTTCCACCTATTTTAGTGACAACCTATTAAACTTTTTTGAATTTGCAGCGCTTCTCGTTACAACTTTCATTTGTCAAACTCTAAGATAGGTAGGTAAGTAAAGTTATACAGATTTAACCTTCGCCTATACCATCTACAATTCAGGAAGGTTTCTGATTAACACAAGCTTATTAGAATCCTAACCTGAACCACAAATAAAAAGTTATGATTTTTATAACTATTAAATAAAAACAACGTTAGTACCTTTGACGGCTTTTGTATCGTTAACATCGAATGCCAATCTAGTTCTGTATGTCGCTACGGAGGCTTGGACAATGTTCTCTGGGAAGACATTTCTGGAACACACATAATATGTACCTAAAATTTTATATATGTATTTAAAGTTGTAATTTTATATTAATATAGATCTCGCACATGACACAAATAATAATAATAACAGTATGATGTTGATGTGTTAAATAGATAGATAAAACTCTTTGTTGCACATCAAAACAAAACAATGACAGACATTGTAGACACATAATATACAAAAGGCGGCCTTATCGCTAAAAGCGATAAGTTGTGTGGCGGAGGCCAAACAATCTTTGGTCAGAGAGCTTAATTCCGAATCCACATAACTTGTGGTTTTGGGGTGTTTGGGTTTATAGAAAGCAAGGTCGCTCCGCTCAACCAAGGTTTGGACGCGTGACACTCGCTTTCACCGGTTTATACAATGTGGGTTCGGAGATGAGCTCAAGTTCGTTAAACTGTTTATTTATTCAATTATTGTGCACACATAAGATGAAATAAATAAAATGAAGAAGAAGAAAAGTTGTACAAAAGGCAAGCCTATCTCCTGCGGAGATTTCTTTCAGTCAAGACAGAAAGGCAGGTGTAGTGTCGTTTGTTTCGCTTGCTTTCCTAGACCAATCGTTTTTAAAAGTTTTTGCTCCACTACTAAATGTCTTGCGATGGGGCCCGCTGGACCGCGGGACCGTAGGCTATAAAGCCCGTCGAGACTACCCATAATCCGACCCTGGAGCCTAAAAATATTTTACTTTCGCAGATTTGTTTCCCTGGAAGAAAGTTCCGCAGGTGATAAGCTTGCCTTATGTACATATTTTCTTCTTCTTCATTTTTTATTTATTTCGTGTTGTGTGTGTATGATAAATTTATAAATATAATAAAATAATTTTATTTAAGCTGGTAAAATATCGTGAGCTCCAATTTCCAGGATTTAATTTGGAAATTTAATTTGTCGTGATTTTTTATTTCCTGTAACATAATAATTACAGTAATGTCGTAGTATAAGTACGTTACTTCTCGAATGATAATGAAACCTTACTTTTATATGTAAATTGCTCAGTACTCACCTACAAGTATCTAATAAAACTACTTTTATTATTTACAAGCAATCTAGTCTAGGATTCAACACAGTCAATAGCAATACACCGTCCGGAGCTAAGGACGATTCTTTTAACCGATCAAAAGGTTCGCAGGCGCAATTCTATGCGATCCTTTGAATAGCCCAAGGTCGACGACTTCCGGCGATGAATTACTATAATATTATAATAAAAATTAATGTTGAATGATTACGGCATACAGTAATTTGAATAGAATGACACCAATGCAAAATGTCCATGGCAAAATGTTGTACCTATTCATAGAATAGATGTCCTCGTAGATAGATTGTTTTGCATATATATATATAGTCATCTATTCACATCAGGGCCTGTTTCTGTTTAACGGCAAGCGTTTGGATTTGCGACTGACCTATAGGACTCTAGGAGTACCTAGCCGTATAGTTAGGTGGACATCTAAAAAAAGAAGCCGCTGGAAAATCTATATGATTAGTTACAGTATACATGGAATCGTGCGAAGCAATGTCACCTGGCAATCTACTCGGCGACAATCTGATAGATCACTCTTTAGTTTGATTAAACTTCGGCTAGGGTTGACAACGACGACAATATTAATATAGATTCCCGAACATAATCACTTAGGCGTTACAAGTATTTAATTGAATAAGGTAAGCCCTGTTATCATTGACCGTGTGGTGTCGGTGGGCTTAAGAATATCACCACCAACAGGTGTGGTCAAAATTGTCAAATTTGTCAAAATTTACCACACGCAGGGCATGCCGTAAATATTGACAAAGCTGGTAGCAGTTTTATCAAAGAGTCCTGAGGAATTACACACCTCTAAAAGAGTGGACTCGCCAACACGCTTGGCCAGCATGGCGTATTAAGGCCACACATACCAAGACAACGTTCATGAGGAGGCCACGAGGAGGCGGTGCATTAAGCTCTATGATATGGGATTAATATGATGAAAACCAGAAATAATACAGACATTATTGGGACCGCTTGCTCGTCCGCCCTCTAGTCTATAAAAAAAAAACAGATATTGTATGATTAAACCACTTGTACCTAAGATTTCTTATTTAGTAATAGTTAGTAGGTACATTCCTTACTTTCCTAGTACGGAAGTTTTTGCATCCTGGGAAAATTGTTAAAACACATATTATGTACCTAAAGCTACTAACTCAGAAATTCACAAAATACTGGAAAATAATCATTAAAAAACTTCTACATCTATATACGCACGTAAATATTTTGATCGTCTTCGATTATTCCATTAAATGACAGCCCTACAGTCATGTATGTAGAGCGCAATATAAATAACCGGCAGCGGTCTGATGAAGAGTGACGACCAGGGAACTGACACCCGCATCACATCACTGAAACAATTGCCCGCCACGGCGATTGCAAGAATTTTCACGCGTCTGTAGTCTCCTTTAATAGAACAGTCGGTGATGCGGTCAATACCAAAAAAGTAATGGAAGCAAAATGGTCCGATGTCATTGTAAATACCGATGAGAAGTAAAATAACAATTGGTGATCGGATGCGAAGCTGCAAATTAGTTTTATTGCAATTTAAAGCAATAGGTGTGGCGGGTGCATTTTAAGTACATACACCACGCATTTGTTTGGCTATTGATAATACGATTGAATACCTTATCCAGTTTAAAACCACGGCCAAGGCAAGTGCAGGTGAGTAATTAAAAGATGGATTCAGAATTCGAATTTTGGGAGGGTTATTTTTTGACTGCATTCTTAAAACCAAACATCTTTATAAGGCAGGTTCATCACCTCTGTTAATGTTATGTTTAACTTCTTGTACCTTTTTAATCCAATGTACTTGTCTGACATTATCCAGAACGGGTATTTATTGTCGGTTCTAGGTTCACAGATATTCTGACTTTAGAGAATTCTTAAAACAATAACATTTTTTATTTGTATTCAAATCAAATCTTTCAATATTTTATTGATAGCAAACGTCTGTTATACAGTTGCTGCATCTCGTAGGTATACAGGATGTAGTTACTTACAGATCTCACACTAACCGAAGCTTATATCGCGAGACCTATTGTAAAACGATTTGTGCAGTGATTGTAAGATAGTAAAATCAGATGTTAGAGCATAATTCTATGTAAACATAATCTTGACACTACGTAATTTTAATGTCTTGCAATTCTTTTCAATGAAAAGAATATGCAGAGCTTGCTAGTATCTAAATACTAACGTTTATTATGCGGATGTATGTATGTACATTTGAAATAGGGATGTTATAGAGCTCCGTAACCGTAACCGAAACTATCGGATATGCGACTTAAAAAATATTCGAGATTGAAACCGAATTCGAAATAAGAGATTCGGCAGTAATTACAAATAATTTTATTCATTGCTGTTGGCTGCTTGTTACCGACACGGCTTCCCCCGTTAAAACTTACGGTCATCAGTTTTGTAGGGGCCACTATGGGAGCTTGTTAACACTCACGGCGATGCCGCGGCGGGGCAGAAAGCCGTAGAAATTGACTGCGAGATATCGAGCAGTGTTGTATGATAGTCTATGGAAGTTTGTTTACGACACTGGACCTAATTACAGAAATATCATATCCCTAACAACCCTAATTTACAACAGACGTCAGGTAGTGAATATACATTAATTTTTATTTAGCAAAACAACTTGAAACATATAGATGTCCAACACTTGTTGGTGGAGTGTGTCCGGAATCAACAGGAACGGGAGGCCTCAGTGAGGGCTCTCGACCTGAACAGGAATGATGTTTGCATGTTCCATAAGATACTAGGACAACCGAATTCACGAGCAGCATTTAGTTTGTACAGATTAGTGAGTGACATATTGGTACCTACATTAATGTTAAGAATGTAAGTTCAGGGTTCAATGGAACTGACATGTGCCAGAAGTTCCTTAAAAATTGAAAAAAAAAAACCCTCGTAATTTAACGATTTAATGGTCAGGGTGTAAAAGTAAATGGTCCCTGAAAGGTTTAAAAAAATCTTAACCAAATTTCATACATTTACACAGATAATGAAGCCCCCTTTGTTCAGACAACGTCACATAATGAATACTTTTATGAACCCCAGAAAAAAAATTTTCTTTAAATATAATTTTAACGATAACTATGTTTTTTCAAGATAAATTTCGACTTCTTTGAACGTGGAACTTACTCGAAAATTCATTTGTCTAAGTGTGATATCATTCGATCGTGTCTGTTACTGTGTGTGGCGAAACTAATTAGCGCAAGTGAATCAGATGGTCGATACTTGGTCGATAACTCGTGTGACTGCGACCTCTGACCCCGGTTCAGCTAGTTAACGCTGTTGTCTGTATCTACATTGTATATAAAGCAATTGTTTCAAATATAATTGCAAAAACTAAAGGTAACGGTGACGAAACGTGGTCTCTAACGGTAGCTCTGATTTATAAATTCAGTTTCTCAGCAAACTATGAAAAAGCTTAAGCTTAGAGTTTCTTTGCAGGATAAGATCCGAATCGAAGAGGATCGCTAAAGAACGACAGTCACCAACATAGCTCACAGAATCAGCATGCTAAAGTAGCGATGGGCAAGTCATATTTGCCAACAACTATAAGATGTCAACTATAAGAATTGTTGTATTGCTCTAGGAAAATAGCGTAGTAGTATCAAGTTATAGCGTATTGTTAATGCGGACGTCACAATTGAACAGCGGCATAATCCTAGCAAATGACGTAAACGCAATAAGCACCTACAATATACGAGGTATAACCGAATAATTCCTGAAGCTTAAAACCATAGATTCCGTTCATGATTCTAAGTTCAGTGACATTTCACGACTCATATCGTGCAAATATCTTTTTTTATTCTCTTGACACTGAAATCAAACATATCAGATCTGCAACTTGTTAGATTACATTGAATAGAATAGACGGACTTGTCATCCAGAATTTCATGTCTTCAATTTACCTTCTTTCTCTACAATGTATAAAATTAAATAAAATACTTGCACATAATCTTCTTTTTTCTTGCAGTGCCGTTTTCTAACGAATGTTGGCAATCATCATGGCTATTTGTACTTTTGAAACTGTATCACTGAATATTGAACGAATATTGAATCTTGCCTAATACGTAATATTTCATATCAATTATTTTAGAATCTGATTTTGTATGAATTTCAATAAGAGTAGGATAGTTAGATAATTCATGAATATTTAATTTACTTGTAGGTAGCTTTGATTATTATAGCTTGTACCTATATTATATCCTGATACTGTAATTTATATACTGTAAGTACTCGTGTATGAAGTATAATTATTGTTTTTCTCACGAATAAATACATAAATAAACTAAAAAATACGATAAATAGTACAAGCAATAGCGAAGATGACTTAAATTCAACTCCTGGTTCACGTACGCAGTTGAATTTAATTAAATACCTACTATATGTAATTAAGTGTAATGTAATTCATGTAATTTAGTATAATGTCTATGTAAAAATGTTTTATAACCCTTTCTTTAGATAAATAAATTGAAACATAGAGAAGTGTCAAAGGTCAGATGATTCATTAGAAGGAATGCAATCGCATGACGATGTAGGGCACTCAGTCAATTTAAACATAAGGATAGTTGAACTACATAATCGTACACATCAGTCAATTGCAAGGATACAACTGCGAACTGCCACGGAGCGGGGGCCTTAGGCGATAAGGCCCCCGATTCAGAGGGACTACTCTCATTTCATGTAAAGCGTAATGTAATCGTAATCAGCCCTTTTTTGCCCTTTGGTGGACACGGGCCTCAAGCATATTGTCTTGTGCATGACCTATGTATGGGGCCATAAAACGCCACGCTGGCCAAGCGGGTTGGCGAGTCCCCTCTTTTAGAGGTGGTGTCTTTCCTCTGAGCTTGTGGTTGTGGTGTTGTAATAATGTCAAGTAGGCTAGCCTGTTTGATATTATGACTAAACATCATTTAATTTTATTGTCAGCACTTATTACACAGTATCTTTAATTCGAATACACAGTATCTAATACAGTATCAAAACAAAGCATATTAATATGGTGTTGCCACTTAATAAACAGTTTTTTTTTTATTTCGAACATGGGGCCGATAAATTGGTGCTAAAGATACAGAAAAGTTGTTTAAGAACAACATTGTAGTCGAAAACTTCTTAAAATGCTTAGTCTCCTTTTATAAAAAAATATGAGTAGAACTTTAAACTGGTTAGAAAGTGGCAATAAAATATAACTTATAATTAAAATTAAGCACGTATGAAGAAGAGGCTATGGTAAAAGGTTGTCTCAATAAGAACTTGAAATTCGAATGGCGCGCCATTTTCGATTGTCAACTGTTCTGTCACCCATATTTAGTACTTTGTTAATTGAAACATTGTCATTTTTGAAAATGCCGCGTAACAGTTTGGAAGAACATTTATTACTAGTGAAACCCCATTACAAAAATGGAGAAAATTTTACAGTAACAATTCGCAAGTTGAGACACCCTTTAGTTAAGGCTATCATCCGTTAGGATTTCCCTGAATGTGTCCTAGTTTGGAGGGTGTCTGGCTAGGATTGTCGATAGCGATCAGGTTTTTAAATGTATTCCTAAAGATAATGTAAAAGGTTTTTTTTTTAGTTTCATTTTTAATTCGTTTTAATTTTGTGTAATTAGTTTAGTTTCATTTTAGTTTTTTATGCATAGTTTTAGTTTTCTAATCTAATTTACTAAAGCAATCGATTATTCTCCCTTCTATTAAACCAATTTTTTTATAAATTGTAATTACAGATTGTGTTATAGTCACATTATATTGAATAAACAGAATCTCTTATAACTAACTACGTATTTGAACTTTTATTTTATAAGGCGCAACATTTTTTGTTATAGAAACTAATTTTTTATCTGACAACGTGAAATTTTCCAACGTATATATATATATATATTGAAGAAAAACTCCAAGTCAAAAACCGCTAACCGCAAACCACAAAAAATTGGATAACCAAATGAACAAAAAGATTCCATATAGGTAGAGCACACCTTATCAAATCCAATAAGGTGTCCGAAGTGAGTGTGTCCTTCGTGATAACTTTGGTCGCGTTTGGCTGCTTGTATGCTTCGGGATCGTTGCCCGGCTTGATGGTGGTGACGAGCGCAATACCCAGGATCACGGCACAGATCGTTGTCGTCATGTAGTAGATTATGGCGCGGAGACCAACTCTGTGGGCATAATGGCAGATTTTATTAGACATACATACGAGGGACGTTATATGAGTAGTAATGTTTCCGAGGAGGGTTCAAATATTGGTACAGTCATACATACAAATTATATTTTGTTCGATAAGGTTCAAGCTTTATAACTTTTATATAAACACTTTTTTTCTAAAACGAATAGAAAACAGGGATATTTTCACCTTACGCTACATTAAGCTTCTTTTTAGACTTCTTTCATAGCAACCAAATTACAGTAATCACAGAATCAACTCACTTGCCAGAAAGGCTCAAATCCAGCGACCCTATAGCTGATACTATTGAAGACACCAGCAGTGGCACTATAAGACTCTTTAACATCCTCAAAAACAGCTCGCCCGGGTATTGGAAGTACATGACGTCTCGTCGGGACCATTCGATTCCGGAGGCTCGAAGTCCCCAGCCCAGTAAGGTCCCGGAGACCACGCCGATGACCGTCAGCATGGTCAACAGATTTTCCCGCAGGAAGCTGGTGCATCCTTCCCTCCTGATCCGGAGAGGCATCTTGGATTACTCCGACTTTTCTGGGGAAAAAGAGAAATTTATTTATTTTTTTATAAGATAAATTGTGTTAAGCCCTTAACCCAATGAGCATATGACAGGGGTAATATTGACTATGTCTAATATTGAGTTGATTTTTTATATGTTTAATATATAGAGATACCGGTCTGAGAATAAACAGTTCGGCTTAAACAAACTAGACAACCGGATTTTAGACACATAAAATGCACAAAGGGCGGTCTTACACTGAAAGCGATCTCTGCCAGATAATTCATGGGTAGAAAGGAAATAAAGTAGTAATACAAGCAATGATAAAATCGAAGAAAGATATAAATCATAGTTATAAATAAGGAAATTATTGATACTGGAAATGTCAATTGGTGAAATCTTTATTACCAGTTTTTATTTAACTTCATCTGTTAGTATGTTCGGGACAAATCTTGCAAGCCAAATTTGAACCACTTCCTCTAAACTTACGACTTTGAAATTTTGTATGCTTGTTCAGTTTTGATGACAATACACTAAAATGATAGAAATAATCTAATGCTGCAGCCAGGATTGTCTCCTCACGAGGGCACTCCTCAACGCTTAGTAGCACGGACACGAAACTTTGCACATACGTTTAATTTTGATAGCTAAACATGATCTTCACCATAAACTGATGCTGCAGCCAGGATTGCCTCCTCATGAGGGCACTCCTCAACGATTAGTAGCAGAGATACGTAACTTTACATGTAGGTTTAATTTTGATAGCTAAATATGATTTACACCATGAACTGATACTGCAACCAGGATTGTCTCCTCATGAGGGCACTCCTCAACGGTTAGTAGCATGCACATGAAACTTTGCAAAACAAAACATGACTTTCTACCGTAATGATGCGTTACTTGAAATGGATAGATTGAGAAATATTCTAACTAAAATGGTGTAAATAAAATAATATTAAAAAACGTTTTTTAAAAACAAGCTTTTTTTTTTATCAGTGCGGTAGCTATTGTTTAAAAGATTTAAGATTAAAACCATTGCTGTAACACTTATATTCAGAAGTTTATGTACAGAAGTTTCTTTTTAATAAAAATCGAATTTCGTCATCCTGAAAAGTAATCGGTTTGTCTCTTATGCTAATTGAAATTCCAGTATAAATATATATTCCAGTAGAGATGACTAGAACTAAGTAATAATAAAGGGACAAGTTCTAGATAAAAATAGAATATTTGTAACAGGTGTTGAAGGCTGAATGTATTTGCTGAATACACATATTAAACATTTCCGATAATTCTAATTATTTATTTTATACAGTTGTATAAAGTACATTAACATGTTGGCAGCGTAATTAAGTTGCAACACGATGCAGTCGCCCCACTTGTGGATGCAACAGATGATTTAAGTACAATACATCTGAGGTGACAGTCGGAACGTTCTTTGAATATCCAACAGTAATGTCATTTTATACTAATCTATACTAATATATTATTGTGTGTTTGTAGGTATGTTGGGGGTAATCTCTGGAACTACTGAACAGATTTCAAAAATTATTTCCCAAATAGCAAGCTACATTATCCGTTTCTAATATAGGCGATATTTTATTTTGAAATTTTGAAAAAAAAACTTATAATCCGAGGCGAAGCGGAGGCGGGTCATTAGTAGCGAATAATATTCAATTTGATTGTTTGTCAGATAACAACGTTCCACTGTAGGACACAATATAAGCGTCCCGTAGTGAACCACGAGTAGTTCTGGTCCATATTCCGTCACGCTGCTGCCTCAGTGGGAATTGGTGAATATGTTACCCGGGAAACTTGATTTCAGAATAAACTAGTTTATCCGAAGCATGTCACAATCAACCAGTTTAGTCTATGACTAGCGACCCGCCCTCGCTTCGCTTCGGTTTATAAGTCTTTTTTTTTTGCAATTTTTTTTTCAAAATTTCAAAATAAAATATAGCCTGTATTAGACACGGATAATGTAGCTTCCTATTTATGAAAGAATTTTTGAAATTAGTTCAGTAGTTCTAGAGATTACTCCCAACATACCTACAAACACACAATTTTACCTCTTTATTATATTAGTATAGATAAACTATTTGTCCTGATAAGAAAATTCACACTTCAGGACAAACTGGCATTGCTTAGGCTGTTCTTTACTCTCCATAAACAATTAAACATGTTGGTCCGAATATTTATTTACCATTTCTATTTAATGTGATTATTGCGCAGAAGACTTTGCTACCCAGAAACGTTTAGCTCGTGCTTATTTTTATTTAAGCAACGCGAAAAACTTCCTTCCTACAAAAAAAAACAATTTATTTGATGTAATTCATATACTAGTTATTTATTTTCTTATCAGGCCAAACTAGTTTATCCCAGGCTAAACTGGTGATCCTAACACGCTTCGGACTAACTGGTTCGGCCTAGGAAAAAGTAGTAGTTTATCCTGAAATTGGATTTCGCCGGTAACGTATACACATTTTTCATGCCTCAGATTTTTCCCTGGACTCAACATAAAATCAACAGTGCGGGCCGGGATTTAAACTTGCGACAAGGTGTTTCAAGGTGTAGTTGGTATTCCTGAAATTACGAAATACATTGAGAACATTCCAGAAAAACAGTTGACTGTATAAATCAAATTATAAACGCTGATGAACAGCAATTGGACGATAGAAATGTTGTACCGGCATGTCGAATGAGTTGTACCGGCGTGGTACGAGACGCGAGGGGTTAATATTAGTAGTTGCACACTTGGCAGCCGGAGAGAACGATAAACTAATCCACGACGAATTTAAAACGCTGTCTAGAGGTCGGGGTGGAACTTGATGAAACATTGTGCTCAGACGGTAGATAATTTTAGATATTTATTATACGCTCACCAACATCGCCGTTCCCCAACATTTTAGACATCGTTATAATGCTGACAAGAATGGTTCAAATGTTTGTATATTATCAAGGGCGATTGTTTTATAGTTACACATAGCAAGTATCTACTTAAACCAAATATGTAGGTATTCCGACAAGAATGTTAGAGTCAGTGTTTATTTTATTTATTGGCCGAATTGTGTCAGTCGACATTAGATCATTTCCCCCCTCTCTGCTACAACAAGCCCTGAGGAACTACATCACCTCTTAAAGAGTGGAATAGCCAATCCGTTGGGCCACCCGTGCCGTTTTAAGGTCTTACGTTCATTATGCACAAAGGAAGCTCATGTCCAGCAGTGGACGAAAAAAGGGGCTGGTTGCAGTTACTAACAAAATACAATATATTTGTAAATATTAGTTGGCGAAAAACTGAGTGCAGCAAAGTTGAGATGTTTTGCCATACAACCCCAAAAAGGCCGAGACCAGTGCTGGGGCTATATGCAAAGAATGACAACAATACTTAACATAACGTTTTTTTTTTATAGAAAAAATGGCGGCAGACGAGCATACAGTCCAGCTGATATTGAGTGCACACTGTCGTCCATAGACATCAGTGATACATGCCAACATCGGACCAGAATGACAAACGTTGGTTGGTATGCCCCCGGATGCGCCCTACCTTTGCAGATTATGGAATTAATAGGGGAAAGGATTGCGAAAATGGGGAGGGATAGGACACAGTGGGATGGGATGGGCATATCTCACTCACTATCGAAACACGTAAGTACATTGGGGAAAAACGATAAAATAGGAAATTCAATATATTTCAAGGTAGTCTTCTGTGAGAGAGGGATAACCTAGTCAGTCGAGTGCGCCCAGCGGCTGTGCGAATGCAGCGTGCACTCTTCCCCCTACAGAACTGTCTCTTTTAGTATTTTCCTTATTTAAAATACATAGTAAGGATACTTTTTTCAATTTACAATAATCATCGTCCATGGAACGACGACTTGGAGGCTTGCGTCCGGTTATTAGGGCATGAGCTCTGACAGCTGACAGTTAAAAAACCACAGTGATGAGATTTTGTTAATTGATAGCCTAATTAAACGATTTTTTAAAATTATTGATTGATTAAATAGAAGGTTAATCGATCCTTGATAAGGAACTTAACTTTTCTATTCGACTATCTTTTCTATTAAAATTATTATTAAAATATATAAATTTGCATGATTATATGAATATAATAAAACAGAATCAAAGCATCAAAATAAAAACCGTACTTTTTTAATTTAAATACATTATATACATTATGGAATGCATGACCTGTGCGGAAAGAAAATAGAGACACCAAAAACTACAAATTAGAGCGTGTATTCGGTATTTTGCCTGTAGTATCGGCATGCGCGCACGTGGGACCCACGCGGTCCCCCGCGCGGATGTCGCCGCGGAAATCTTTATTTAGTGGTATCGCGATCAATCCGCGGACCCCCTCTGTCGCTCACACGTAATATACTCGTACTTATTGGCTACGCTGGCTACAGAGGGGCATTTGCATGTCAAGTACCACACAACAATAACGTAAGAATGGAAAAAACTGAAAATTTAGTTAAATTACGGCCAGGGTAGCTTAGACAACGAACTATTGAACACATGTATTCTGTATAATGATCTATTCTGAATATTCTGAATTTCTTAAAAAAAAAAGTAACTTGAACATGTGTTGATGATATCAGTCTATAACGTCCCACTACAGGGCTACCACTGGGAGTAAATCACTGGGGGGGTTCCGGGCCATAATCCACCACGCATATGGTAATATCTACAAATCCGCACATCTTCTACATGGTGAACTTCGACCCTTTGTGTCGTTACATAGGTAATTGTCCATAAATACTTATGTAATGTCTTACTGAATTATTTATTTGATTAAGTGTTATTGCAATTGCATTAAAACCCTCGCAATTGCATTAAAATAGTGTAATGTTTCGACCACCAAATAATATAAATGACTCAATTCTTAGTGATCTAGAAAAAGAGGTACCATTTATTATCTATGACTAATAAATAACCGGAAAAGCGAAAATTCAAGTACGAGTATGGTAGGTAGTTAGTTTATTAAATTTATTGTTATTTTTTATTATCATATTGGTCAAATTATATTAATAATATAGTTATAAAAAAGGAATTCATAAACAATGTCATTACTAGTTTATAATTGAATAATAATATAATTAATTAGATTATAATTAATGATGCTTATAATTTATCACATAAATAAAAATAACAAAAATAATGGTCGAAACAATAAGTCAAGAAAAAAGCATTGGTCAAAGTTCACTCCAACCCGTCTAAAGGCAACAAATATTCGTCTAAAGGCGGATTTACATTTATATACAGTAAAATAGTAAAATTGATAGAAAGAGATTCAGGTGTGTCCTATCTCGTAATCCCGTTTCAATCACGACGATAATATCTTTGATGTGTTTCAATACGGATATTGCTTAAAAACATAATACATTTTATATTGTAATAAAATATAAATGATAATAACAAAAATCAATATCATCAAATTAAACTAAAAAGTGAAGTAATAAGTATTACCGTAATCATTACAAAATTCTTAGTTAAAATTAGTTCTCGTATATGAGCAGTGATCAAGCAAGTCGTGGAATGAAATATGAACTAAAATTTTATTTATAGCCACGACATAAAGCTCTCAAGAGGGGTGTGTACTACTGTACACACCCCTCTGAGCCGGTGCACCGAAGTACCAGCTGGAGCCCTTTGACTCTGTCCAACGACGTGTTATCCGAATTGTCTACGATCCCATTCTCACAGGTGGTTTAGAATCGCTCAGCATCCGTGGAAATGTTGCGTCTCTCTGCGTTTTCTACCGCCTTTATAATGGGGAATGTTCTGAAGAGCTGTTCAATTTGATGCCAACTTCGAGTTTTTACCATCGCACCGATCGTCATCGTCGTACGGTCCATCCGCACTTCCATGACACAGAGTCCCTGCGTACAGTGAGGTCTAAAATACACTTTATATGGCCAACCCAAAAGTTGTGGAGTGAACTGCCAGCTGGGGTATTTCCGTTACGCTACGATATGGGGCTCTTCAAGAGAGCTGGGAAGAGGATTCTGCAAGCTCGACAGCGCACCGGCAAGCCCCCTAGTATTGCAGGTGACCTTTTTTTTTTTCTCGGATTGACTAAATTCTTGTGGCCCTAGTGGCCTTTCAAGAGTCACCGGACTTGTTTAGTTTAGGGCGAGCGCAGAAGGCGCTCAGCCAGGAGCAAAAAGTGTGGTTGCAACGAGCCTAAGGGCTCCCCCCGCCGGTAAACCGGCGGAAGGAACGGACCTCGGCTTAGGGCGTTGCATTGGGGGGATACCGCGGGGTCGCGAGTCGGCGAGAAGCGCCCAGGTACGTGTCGATACCTAGTGAAAGTGTTGGCTGAGGGCCGGTGTGTGTTGACGGTGTAACGAGGGGGACGTCCACGTCTCCGCCGGCGGGGACGGTGTCTGTGTGCTGTGTTTGAGTGCAGTGTGAGAACCGCATTGGCAGCGGTGATGGGGTCGTCGGGATCGTCCAGGATGTGCCGCGGGCGCCGATAGCAGGGAGGGGCACTCCTGTCCGGTATGTAGGTGAGGGAGGAGACAATCAGAGGATTGGGATGGTGTGGTATAGCGTCATAGTAGCGTCGGGCGGTGAGTGCAGGTGTCCATGGGCGGCGGTGACCACTTACCATCATGTGGCCCGCCCCGCTCGTCTGCCATCTGTTCTATAGAGAAAAAAAATTAGTAAATAGCATTCTACCAGGTTTGCGGATACCTGTGTAGTACCTGATGTTACAAGTATCCATGGACGCCGGTGATCACAGCAGTACGATTAGCGGTGACCATCCAATGGGCTAGCCGCCATTCTCGGGCACCGCTTCAAAAAAGCATCTATTTAATTGCGGTTGGCCGCAAGTAGTCACCTATTTAATAAAGGCACTTATTTGTTTGAACTCTCAATTGGGCAAAACTATATATAAGGTAGTCTTGTTAATCTAGGCCTACGACCCAATAGACATAATAAATCTATGATTTGACTCGCTCACCCGCACCAGCGTCGCTTCCAACTCGTACACGACAGTCGAACGTGAACGTGTCAATATTAAAAAACCGTACCTAATCGCGCAGGGACAAGAGCTAATCCTCCCTTGTCCCACTTCCTGAACAAAAAACCGCAGACGAAAATCGACATAGATATGAGATTGTCGACCTATATCGCGGGATTATGGCGGTCGACAGCTTCGGCATCCCTCTTGGGGTGTTAATCACGAATGAATGGAACTGCGATTCAACGTGTGACATGTGGAGGAAGATTTTGCGTAATAATTTTTTTGAGTAAAATTTATGTTTATGTATAAAATATGTGATACCTTACGCAAATTATCTGCATTGTTTGCTGAGTCAGCTCTATTTTATTGTCGCGACATACAATAGATTGATAAATAGATAATATGTTAATAAAGAACACAGTGACAGGACTCTACAGTTACAAACGAAAATACAAACACGTATATTTAAACACATAACAACAGAGAAATTTCAGAAAGTGAATAGAAATAGAGATCTGCTCTCCATGTGTCCCGTGACTTCCAGCTTAGTCTTAGCAATAAACCTACTTTAGATATATAAATAACTACATTTAATCTAATGTTTTAATTTTATCTGTGTACTTAGTTGTTGTATTGTGACTATGAGTAATTGTATTTCTTTCTTTCTATATCTAAATATATGGATATATTGGGCAATTACGTTATGTCTGTAGCAGATTGTAGTTTAACGCAATCAAGTGAAATTTCTGAGACCAGCATCGCACGTTAAAAAAATAATAGTATAAATAAAAAATTACAAAATTAATTGGCCATAATTTTGACACTTGAATTTAATCATAAAAAAATTGAATTAGCTCAACATTGAAATTGAGTAAAATTATTTTTTTAACTATTTTTTATTTTTTTTAATTTGACGTGCTTTTCCAGTCTCGACTTCAACTCTAGTATTTTGCGCGCGAATTTCATGATTTTTGATAAGTGATGTTGCTATTGTATTAGTTAGTATTATTTAGCTACAGGAATTTTTGATATCTTTTTAATAAATCTACTATAAGTAATTAGTTCCAGGCGTAATTAAACGTAATTGATTTAAATTACTAAAACCTCGAGCTCCAGGCTATATTACTTATTTAAAATTAATTCACATTTACAATCATTTCTTTCGTCACCACGCTTCTTTAGGATGTTTTTGGGATTCCTCGAGCTTGGTGGTGTACGTATAGTATTAAAACCGTTCATCAATTGAACGGTAATTGATTAATACGAACCATTGTTGGTATTTAATAAATAATAGGTCGGGGAGAAAGTCTTTTCGTATTTTGTACGTATGAAGTTATAATCAAATCTTTTTGGTTGTACTATTTGTAGCTGGCTGGGTGTAATACTATTAAAAGTTAACATTATAAAAAAATATTAGAATAAAAACTAATTTCCTGTGAAAAATAAAGTCTGTGAAAATAACGAAGAACTTCCCTACATTTTGTAATTTTATTACAAAAAGACAAAAGTGCACAAAAGCCGCAAATTTTTTTTATGAAAGCGCCGTTTATGAATCTAATGCGGTATCGGTAAGGGTAGCACAATGTTGGTTCAGGCGTATTCAGTCTGGAAATTGTAACGTGAAAGATGTAGCTCGTTCTGGTCGCCCAGTGACAGATAAAGTCAATGTCATGTGTGAAAAAGTCGAGCAAGGTTGACACATCAGAAGTTATGACATTTATGAGGACGGGGTATTGCTCACAAAACGGTTTTAAGTCATTTGAAAAAGTTTGGGTACCAGAAAAAGCTCGATATTTGGGTGCCACGTGATCTTACGGAAAGAAACCTCATAAACCGTGTTTCCATTTGCGATTCTCTGTTAAAACGAAACGAAACCGAACCATTTTTGAAACGATTGATCACTGGTGACGAGAAATGGATCACTTACGACAAAAAAGTGCGAAAAAGATCGTGGTCAATGGTGGGATTGGAATGGTTTTGTAAATCGTTCATTATGAGCTTTTGCTGCCCGGGGAAACTATTGATTCTAACCTCTTCTGCCAGCAATTGATGAGATTAAAGCAAGCAACTGAGACAAAACGGCCAGAGCTGATAAACAAAAAGAGTGTGATCTGTCACCATGATAACGCCAGACAACACACATCTATAGCCACTCAACAAAAATTGAGAGAGCTTGGCTGTGAAGTGTGCATCCACCGTGTGCATCCACACTGCCCTGACCTTGCCCCCTCAGATTTCCACCTGTTTCGGTCACTTTAGAACTCTTTAAGTAGCGTAAGGTTGACATCAAGAGAGGGCTGTCAAAACTACTAAAAATCACAGAATTTCTACATCAGTGAGATCATAACACTATTTAGAAGATGACAGCCAGTTATCGAACAAAACGGTACATATTTATTATAAGTAGATAATAATATAAAACCTTTAAAAAAATGTCTTAAATTTCTATAGAAAATACGAAGAAACTTTCTCCCCGTAATTAAAAGGGCTGGTTGCATGTATTATTGTGGTTTGGAAATAGTGCATCTAAGAAGAGCCTTAGGCTTAAAGTTTCAACTTTAATGTTTACAATTAAACTGTTTCGAAGTTACCATAGCTACCATGTTTGTTGAATAGCGAATCGTTGTTAGCTCCTAACCGGTACGCGCAGTCACCAACCTGCTCACGGAGGTTACCATCTTGCATTAATTCCAGAGCAATACGTCAATATATTATATTAACGAAATATTAGTGTTAAGTATGAAATATCAATGTCAATTAAATAATAAGTTCTAAGTAGGTACATACTTACAGATACATTACAAAAACATCAGCCATCGTCTAATACGGAAACACGCGTACGCATCATCCACGTCTATGATTACCGTATCTCTAATTGCATACTTTATTACGAGATACTTTTTTGCATAGACGTGGATGACGCTATTAACTGATGGCCAATGTTTCCGTATGAAATTGCCGTTTGGTCATAGTAGCCACTTTGAACTTAGTTATCTTGCGTTTGTCTTGGAATTCCAAATTCAAATAATTCAACATTATTTTTCAAAATCAGTTATTCGTTTGTTTTTCCGTCACACGACGTTCTAAGTTAAGATATTGTGAGTGGCGCCTTAAAAGAATTATTATGCTTACCGAATGATTGAAAAATTAATACACCTCAAGTTATCGCAAATAAGTAGAAATAACAACCCTACGACTCATTGTTTATTAGTCCAGATGACTGCTCACCCAACGTAATAAGACTCTATTAGATTTCCTCAGAGATTGCCCGGGCTCTATTCCTTGGTCGCCCTTCGCTTGACTGCCTGTCGCACCCGGATATCTTATATCGCAGCAAGATATCGTCATTGAGATTATTCTCTGAAGACAGACCAAATATTATTCAGTGTATCACATTGTAAATATCTAGAGCGTATAAAGAAATAATAAAATCTATACTTCTATACTGATATAAAAAAGAGGTAAAATTGTGTGTTTGTAGGTATTTTGGGGGTAATCTCTGGAACTACTGAACCGATTTCAAAAATTCTGTCACAAATAGGAAGCTACATTATCCGTGTCTAATACAGGCTATATTTTATTTTGAAATTTTGAAAAAAAAAGAAAACTTGTAAAGTGAAGCGAAGCGAGGGCGGGTCGCTAGTAATAATATATACGAAAGATTTTACATTAAAGATATATTAAAAAATAATAAACCCAGATGTAGCGACACTAAGTGACAATTACGCCAAGCAAACATTTCACAGTTACTATGGACGCGCTCATCCAAATCTACGGGATATTATTAAGGAAACATTTTCCTGTTTGCTCTCTACGCAACGTGATCGCAACGTGATCGAGGAAGGCTGCCGGGACTGTAAAATGAAGCATTTAGGAGAGTATATTATAATAATTTCTTAGTTACATTTATTACTTGTTCATTTCACACATCTTAACATTAGGCTTACGTTATTGTACCAGTGAGCGCTAAACGCTCATGAGTGATACAATCCAAGATTTTAACGTATTTTAATACCATCAAACAGTTTACCCTTGAGGTTATACGTTCAAGTCCAAAACGCTTAAAGTTCGTTAACTCTGACTTATGGCCCAAACGTTCGAGCGTTCAGAACACACCATTTTAAGGTCTGTCTGTCACTTAGTACTGTTTATCAGAGGCCAGTATTGTTTTGTTTATAGCCACCTTCCACTTATTGTGATCTATTGTTTTCTATTGTTTCTTCATTTGCCATGCCAAGTTACGAATCTTTTTTATTCATAACATTTGAGATTTCGCATTTATTTGTTAAACGGGTCTTAACGCGTGGAATATCCGCCTCTCCATGCAGCTCGTGACCACGGTCAGTGTAACCTAGCCAAAACGTGGAGTAAAATAAAATGAAACATATTTACTTATTTATTACTTTTTCCTACTATTGCCCTATAATACGAATGAATATAATGAACGAAACATTTTGATTGCATTCCTATTTTAACTAATTATAACTGGAATTATTTTTTTAATTAATTATTTACATTAAACATAACATACAAAGCTATAGACAGCCTGGGGATAATACTGCGGATATGTAGATATTACTTAATATACTCTCCGGTGGATTAGATTATATTGTGGTGTCGTTTATACCACACAGCCTACACGTTTTATTAGTATAATACTAACAGTTTTCTAAATAGGCACAACTTAATTGCCGAATTATTAAAGAAAATAGATTTAGCGCTACAAGGCGCGAGTAATAAATATATTTATTTACTAAATAAATTAAATTAAATCATCTGGAAATAAATTGACTGAACCCATTGTCCATTGATTAATAAAATCGTATGTCTGTCACTGACTCTAACGGAACATACACATATATTATTACATACCGTTGCATATCCGTAACCGTAACTAGTTCTTATAAAGGATTTTCTTATTGTTTTACTCGTGTTTTAAAGTAACCTTATTTCAACTATTTTAAGTAACTTTAAAACTGAGTAGGTATTACTTTTAAAAGACATCAACGCGTTTTTTAATAAAGAAAAATGAAAGAAGATGCAGACAAGTAGACAGTACACGTAGTGGTATGTAGATGATGTATCTCTGGGTATTCGTAATAAATACCAATATCGGTCACGAACTCGCGAATGACATACTTTGGCACGCTCGGCGCCTGTGTGCACCGTTTGCCTTGTTAGTCTTACAATAAATGAAAGTTGAAACTGTAGAAGCGCAACAAATCAAAAAATAATAATAAGCGATCACTAAAAATAGTTCAAAAATAATTTTGATATTTAAATACTTAATACATTAGTCTAGTATTAATTTCAAGTATCAAAATTATTTTTTCAACTATTATTAGCAATTTTTTGTTTAATTTGCTGCGCTTTTACAGTATTAACTATCATTTGCCAGACTACTACTATTTAATAAATGAAAGTACTTATTTCATTACGCCTACTTAATTATTACATTAACATTAATTAAATTAATTGACATTACCATAAATTAATCAATAAGGAACACTTAGGGCGCTTGTACACGCTAAGAAAGTTACACGGGTCTTACTATTTACACAATAGATATTTGGACCCAGAAACGACCGATATTCTGTTTAAAGTAATGGGAGACTGTTCTTTATATGTAGTAACGACGTGTAATACGGGTGTAGATCCGTCTAATTTTCATGGCGTGTACAAGCGCCTTTATTAATACGATATTGACTCTTACTCGGTAAAGTATTTACATGTATGTATATATGCACGTTGCGAGAGTAAATATATTTAGTATATGTAAATACAAGTGTTTCTCTCAGATATGTGTATTTAATCAGGTCTCTGAAATTGCGACGTGCAGGAAGCTAAAGCTTTCGCGGGTCGCGGCATAAAATTGTATTAGCCGTAACGAACCGAAGCAAACTCAATTTGCGACAACGAACACTTCCGGTCGCCGCCAAGGCAAGCTCGCGAAAGGATGTCGTGGATATGACTCCGCAAAACTGCGATGGATGAGAATATTATGCGAACATCGGAATCAGCCTATAATTGTAATGTCCGTAGACATAGATAACGCAAGTACGTGAATTTGTATGGAAACTGTGTCACTTATTTTGTACCTACGACTAAAACGTGACTAAAATTCTAGTGATAGGACTCACCGATGAAACAAAACATCTCCCTTGACTCGGTTCATCACCTTTGACGAATTATAACAATCTCTTATATAGCGCAATTAAACATTTTTGTGTTTTGTAACAGAGACGAGCAGCGCAAAAGTAAGAGCTTAGCGCCATCAACTATCCCTCTATATCTACGGTCCTGTCACTGAGAGTACCCCCTACATTCCTTTGAAATCAAGATGGGTTGGCCTCAAAGCGAATTGCGTTTATCCCACATATTAAATTATTACATCGTCTGTTACCACTTTTAAAGACAAATGTTTGTTCGAGTCTGGGTAGTGTGTTTGTCTTTGTGTGTCTCTGAACTCTGGACCCACGACACAGGTAATTCTAGTGTGAGCCATTGAGTGTGGTGTTATCTATTCATTTTATTTTATTAAACGGGTCTAACACGGTCTAAAAGTCGTCGAATAAAATAAAAAAGGTAAACATAGCTGTCAAGACCTGTTTAAAATAGATAAATAAATTATTATACATGTCCTAATTTTTATGATCTTTTTGATTTGATTTGATAATCTTTTACCATAAAGTTAGTGATGATAATGAAATCCGTACTTCAATAGAAACTCAATTGTATAGGTCGATCTTTCAAACTCACGAGCTCAGGATTGTGAGTCGAAAATAGATATATTTAGAATATCACCGCTCTAATGTTTGTCATGTTACAGCGGTGATAATTTAATTCGGTCGGGCACACGGTGGCGTTGGTTGCGTCTATTGTTTATTTCATTAAATTTCTAAGAGAGAGAACTATGTTCTGAAATAATCGTCCGAATTTAACAGATTCACGTAAAACGAAACAAGTGTAACCAAAGCTTCACATATATTTACCAGCTGTGTTTTTATAAGTAATGGACTGAATTCAAGTAATTAATTGGTATTATTTTATGTATAGCTCATATCTAATGTAAAACAAAATGGGAACATTACTTGTTTAAAGAAACGCTCAGCTATATGAGAAAACAATTCTCTGTGACATGCGTAAAATAAAACACACGCTCGTGTAGCAATTATCCACAGGGTGCTACCCAACTTAGAACAAAGAGCCGAAAAGGAAATCCGTAACAGTTTTCACATCAGATAGGGAAGGGATATTACCAACTGAACTAAAGTGTCATCTTACATATATTTTTCTTATACTTAACTAAAACTCATTTTTCTAGATATCAAAAAGTAATTCAAATATAATTTCCATCTTTCCCACATTATTCTTTCCTCTGATGGAGATTTGCTTAATTAAACCTGTCATTCGAAATATGCAGCTTTCAGGCCCCACTCAGCAACCATCGCAGGATTTCTAATTAAATTGACATCAGCAAATTGATTTAACGAGTTTTGATTATTTTATCCACATAAACAAGAAACATGTAGGGTATTTTACTGGAAAACGAAATGGACTGCAGAATCCAAGTCATAAATAACTAAATAACCCAAGAAGTGGCATAAAGTTTTGTTTAAATAACAGGTGATGGTAAGTGGTTTCTTTGTTATCAATGCTAAAACAACAACTCTAGAATGGTGATTATTTCCCTTTGGCTTTAAATAACAGAAGTGTCGTCGCAATATCCTTACCCATCACCATGAATAAGACTCTGTTACTATCTGAACTCACTTCTCACAGAGACATGTTCAACAGGTGATGGCTAAACTGCGTAGTAATCACAAAAAGATGGGCTTAGAATCACATAAACATCACAAAAATCCACTCACCGTTTATCGTATAATACCGGGAAAGTCGTATGCACGTAGCACTTAGCAATGTTCGAGAGATAAACACCGCATCACTGAGATCGTGTGTGCGTGAGTACGCGAATGACAGACGTGCGTTTGGTCTGCTGGTCGGAGTATAACTGAATTGAGTTGTGATAAGTCTGGACATCCTCGAGTCCTGACGCGAGGGGTGTGAGGGTCGGGAGGCGCGGCGATTGATTTGCGACAGCTTCCGGCGACGTTTCATGTCCTGAATGAAAGCCGCGAGTCGCACGTCCTACGCTCGTAGTAAGCGAGTCGCGATCTGTGAACGGGCGAGATTGTTTACTTTTCAAATACAGATATGTTCGGTATCGGCCGTTCGAAAATTCTGTTTTTTAAATTCTTTTGTTGTAAAAAAATACTCTTTGAATGCTAACTAATAAAAAAATATGAGGTATCATCATCTTTACTGACTAAAAAATCCATGAAATTCCATAGGGCTTTGGGAAACTAAAAACTAAATGCGCTGACTACAAGTTATACCGAGTAACCGAGTACTGAATATTACTCGGTTTTATGTTTGCCGAACCGAGTACTCCGCCAAATTACTCGGTTCAGTTTACACAGGTTTGGGGCGAGAAAATACGTTTATGTTATACATGATCGCGACGTGCGGCCGGTGAACGAGCAGTACCTCAACGCGAGCGGTACCTTAAGAAGTCATTTGTTGCAAAGGAGACATAACATATTCGAGACAATTCGAGTGCTAAAGAAATCCATAATGCCGTTGCCAAAATGATTGCTCATTATTGAGTAAATATGCTTATTTTGATTCCATCTTAACAATCAAATTTTATTACACTACATTATTTTAACCGAACACTCGTCACATAAACCGAGTTATTCGGCCGAGTACAAGTACTAAAAATGCTGAATATGCCGGGTACCGAGTAATAAACGAGTACTCGGCGCATCTCTACTGAAAAGTTATTTCAATGTATATTTAAAATTGGAAATCAGTAATGTTGACTGAATTTACAAAGCTAATGGACATTTTTGATAAACAAAAGGTATAAAATTATCTCAGCATAAATACGGTAGAGATACATTACGAATACATTGGCCATCGGATAATCCGGAAACACCCGAACATCCACGTCTATGCATCAAAGTAATAAGTTATGCAATAACGTATCTCACAATAAAGTATGCAATTCTCTAATACCTCTGTACGTACCTCTGTACGGTAATTTATAGACGTGGATGATGCGTTCGGGTGTTTCCGTATTAAACGATGGCCAATGTTTTCGTAATGTATCACCTGTACGTAATAGTGGACGGTATCGATACAGACTAGTAGTTTCCGAGATTAATCCTAACAAACAGAGCGACACATGTCGTCCTTTTGTTGAGATAAGTACAGCTAATTACTTGTATACTGCATTCAAAGAATGGAGAAATAAACGCTACATTCGAAGTCGCAGGCCAATTGCTTGTAGCCTTCGTAGCCACCGCTACGAATATTTGTAGACATTGCTACGTCACTGATGCGCTTGAAACATGAAAGTTATTATAAATATTTTATCTTGTATAAAACACGATCGTACAAAAACAAATTTATGTATACATTGAAATAACTTTTTATTATAAGTATTACATTTTATACAGTAAATATACAGTTTTATACAGTAAATAAAAATGATACATTTTACTGTAATGACTTCATAAATGTACTAAAATCAGCTACGATCGTCTACGTCAAGATTTACATAGCGCTTTCTTTCTTCAAACACAATCCTATATGATCATTTAGTCTGGCTTAGAAACAACTTAGAAATAAGGTTGACAAATCAAAACAACTTCTTCGGCGGTACGCAAAGGGAGCTCACAGATAAATCTTATTTACGGCCGAGAAAATGTGCACCACTGAGGAACATTTTAACAAGCGGTGTATGGGGTGCAAGAGGTCCCAACCATCATCTTTTGAGACTCAAGCCAACCTCATATGCCAGTGGTGCATCCTGCTGATAAACGGATGAGGTACCGGCAAACTCTCTTTGAGCGCAAATGAAACGTTAAGACTCGAGCGTTAAGCACTCGTGAGCTTAAGGGTCCAATTTCATAATGTTTGATGGTCTAAAACGGTAAAGGATAAAGGTCTTCTTAAAGTTCATTGACGCGGACTTAGCGCTCCAGCGCTAAGTGCTCGATGCTCATTTTTACAGCACTGTATCGATATCACTCTACAACGTCCCACTGCCTGCAGTGCAACCCTGTGCCTTGGGACATGGTTCCTCTAGTATTTATATACACCACTAGTAACTTGTAAAGTAGTGGTTTCGGACCATAATCTACCACGCGAGCCCAATAAACGTTAGTGGGGATACAAATGCTCCAGATTTTTTTAATTCTCGTGGACGCGGCTTTCCTCACGTTTTCCTTGACCGCCGACCTAGTAATAATTTTAAAAAACGTACTTAAGACTGAAATACGGTGTAGAAACTCAGCGGACAGGACGAGGGTTTAAACTTACGATCTCAAAAACGAGAGCTGAGAATAGATTTCACTAAGCTATCACCGCTCTTGGTAGCAAAGCGTGGAAGATTTATATAGTATAAGAAAGTCGCTGTTGATAACTGGGGAATGAAAACCGTGGAAGATTATATGTGGTAGCAAACCTTCAAGAAAGCCTTAAAACCATGTCATAAAGCAGACTGCCTTAAGTAATTATTATGTTATTATCTATTTCTTGTCGTACGAACCGTGACACATAACATCCCTAAAGTTTAATTGCAAACAATAAAATACTCGTAGTTGCATAAAATATCGGATTACAGCCTCGTTCTAAATTGGTCTGATATACGATCGTCACATCTCTATTAATATTGATTAAAATAATTATTATAGTTGCGGCTTCACCGCCGCGCCGCTACCGGTATGTTACAACCATGTACAATTATGTGCAACATCCGTCGATGCATATTCAATGTTGGATCCATGCAAAATTAAATGAATTTAACATATCGCACTAGCACAAATAACAGCATTGTATTTGGGACTAGAGATCTTGCTACAATACTTGCTTACAGATTTATTTCGTGACAGCTCTGTTCCGTACATTTTATTCACGTAAATAATGTTAGTACAAATTGCATCAGTCTTTAATGTGCCACTGCAGGGCACAGGCCTCCGCTAGTAAATCACTGGGGGGGGGGGGGGGGGGTTCTGGCCGTAATCCACCACGCGGGCCATGTGCAAATTCGTGCATACATAACATGCATGCATACTCCAGATTTTTTTTTATTTCTTCGAGCATGTGAATTTTCTCACGGTGTTTTCCTTTCACTAGCGCCGTGATACGGGCCTCAGTGGTACGGGTCGAGGATTGATCTCACGATCACACGAAAGTGAGTCCAATATAGATGATACCCCTAGACTTATTTTTTTTCTTTTAGATAATACTGGAATATACAAGTCACAAAATCTAAATATCCATACTGGCACCGCCATCTATCGTTCAACACCGCAAAATACTTTTTATCCTGACGTTATACTGTCCATTTAATTGTTTAATTTAATTTTACAAGCGTCGCGCGCTCATACAACAAGTTATTCTTCTAAAATTCGAAAAACGTATATCCACCGTGTGTGATCCTAAGCAAATTCGAGTACAAGTGTTCAATTAAATTAAAACATTATCGATTTTGAATCAGGTACAATGTTACAATTATTTTTATACATATATGGTAATGGTGCAATTAGCACATTCAGCTATATAGTGTCGTTTTTCTTCGTACTATACAATTCCAAAGTCAAAAACTTATCATGTCAATTTCCAGTCCCGTCGAGGTAAATCAGTCCAATGCCGTCGAAGTCAGGAGTCGCTCGATAAAATAACAGTAGGTTTACTGAGGACAGACTTGGACTCCTTGGAAGAACACAAAAAATGTAGTCTCATGCTTTTATTTAATTATCACAAACATTATGCACTAACACATATAATACTTTGAAGTTTAGTAAACTATCACTATTAAACCACAAATCCTACAATACACAATTTTTACAACAATGAAACAAAAACTTAACTTTACTTCTTGGATTCCAACCAAAAGTTTGACAAGCAAGTAACTGAATCCATTCTGCATACTCGACACGGTTTTGGGCGGTTTATACAAAAATGATAAATACATAATTAATTTTTCACAATTTAGTCTAAAAATCAATTTCTATCCTTAAAAACTTTGTATCTAAGCCTTTAAAAATAAAAAAAAGTATTAATGTCAAATATGACTTTATATTTTGTCAAAATACTCTTGAATCATGTGTGTATTTGTTTTGTTCTTGCGCCCTTTTTAAATAATTTATTTCTCTAAAACCTAATAATAGCCACTTAAGACTATTATGGCGATGAGGCAGCATTGGGGTGAATTCCAAGAGGAAGAACACGATGAAACAGTCCTTCAAAGTGTAAACTTCAACCCGATCATTGAACTGGGCATGCAAAACATCCCTGAAATACCCATAACTGTAAAATCTTTACCAATTGAATTACCAAAGCCGAATTTGATCACGCACACCATACAGCTGCATACATACGCACGGCAACTGTCCGCTATTCTTGAACAGACTGAAAACGCAGTGTTCGATGGTGCGAGATTGGACGCTATGAGTTTACCACCAATGCCGCCGGAACCACCTTTGGATTTAGAACACGTAGCCGAGCCACCAATCAACTTCATGCCGAAAGAGTATTGTGACTTCGCTCTAGGAAAAGGACCAGTTATACTGCCATTTACACCTGAAAGTCATCAGCGTGCCCTGCGTCAGTGTGCCGCAATAACTTTGGGACAAATCGGCGTGTCGGCGTGCACTAATACAGCCCTCACCGGCGTAGCAGATGCTCTCGATCACTTCATGACAAACATGTGCAAATTAATGAGAATTGTGACTGACAGAGAAGCAAGTGGTCAGAAATCAAGTTTCCCTGACATTGTATCAAAAGTGCTTGCTGATTTGAATATAGGGAATTTGCACGATTATTATCAGACTCGTGTAGTACGGTATCATCGTAAAATTAAGAAGAGATGTGAGGATTTGAAGGCTCAGTGTGAGGCTATGGCAGTCGGTGACATTGCTCCTGAATTGAAACTTGAAGAAGTGCCAGAATTACACTTTCCTGCAGCTTTAGACGGTGCATTCACACCCTCCTTAGAACCCGGTTTTCAAATGTTGCACAGTTTGGAGCAGGAGCAGCTTCAAGGACTAGATTTACTGGAGACTGTAAATAATGATGAAATAAAAGTAGAATCTCTGGATTTTTCTCAGCCAGAAACTAGCAAGCCTTCTTTGTCCCCAAATACTAAGAAGAAAAGGAATAAATAATGGATTAATATTTTCTGTATCTTTATTCCATAATCCTGTCACCGAGATAGCTTATACAATCATGTTTGACTGCAAATGTCAGTAATAAATACCATAACCAGCAAATTTATTACTGGTCATAGCCCTCCTCGTGAACATTGTCTTATGCATGAGCGATGTATGGCCTTAGAATTACATGGTTAACAATACTTAAACAATAGATTAGCAAATGGATAACACTGTAATCAGAGTTCAAAGGAAATATGCTTGTCATTTTCAAGCTGATAATACAATGTCTGTCCAGGTTGTAATTAATTTTGGGAACTACAAATTGAATTTTTGGCATTGTATGGAGTATTTATTTTCGATGCTTTTACTATGTGTGTTGAAAGCAGTGGCCTGAATGTAAGTTTTTCAGTTACTCTCCTGAGAGGAGAAAAGTTCCAAAACTAGAACTTTTAAATGCGTGAACTTTCACAGTTCACCTTTTTGATATATTTTTCGTACATAATTTATTTTGTGTAAAAATATTAATACTTTTTTGAACTTTGTACCCATTTAGTAAATTTGTATAGAAAATGTATAAAACAATTTTCAAACTTTCCATGTTAATGAACATGAACATGGTTAATGAATGCTTGAATTTGCTGAGATTAATCCTGTAACTTAGGTGGATATCTCTGTGGTGAATTATCTATACTTTTTAGCTTTTAGTTGTATTAAAAGGGTTGGTAATAACCAGTATGAGGTAATAAAAACAACAGTATAGCACCAAAATAATTTATTTGTTCCATGAAGCGAATGCTATAAGTTATAACAAACAAAATTTATTATCAATTAAGAAAATACTGACTAAAGGAATTAAAATTGATTAAGACTGATTAATTTACACTATATTTACAGTTAATATTATTATTAGAAGCACATTAAACATAAATTTGTTAAAGTTGTTAAATTACTATTATAGTAAAATGTCACGGAACCCAATTATTACAGAAGAATGAGTTCCCTCCCTATACATATAAAACCTCAAAGGTGAAAAAGGCTCTAATCTCCAAATGGTTGGCTTCAATTATTTGAATCACTATCAAATAAAACCAACCCAAATACGGAGGAATGTCCACAGAAGCACAAATGACAAATGCATGCATGAATTATTTATTTATATGTGCCGTTTTTTTTTTTCGGAATGTCTAAATTCTTGTGGCCCTAGTGGCCTTTCAAGAGTCACCGGCAATGACTGTGTTTTTGTTGCAAACTTTTTTGTAATGGCTAAAAACTATAAAATTATTAAAAATAGTTTTTTTTGGTTCGTATTATAGAATAGTTAGTATTATAGACGTGTCGGTGCAATAATAAGTTTTTAAGTGCTTTAGGTAAAACATTCGTTTGTTTTTACATTAGACAATACCTAAATAAAAGTCAAGAATAATTAAAACATACTAGATTAAAATATCATTGTAAAATTAGAATTACATATAACGATTTTTTATTTGTACATCTATTTTGAGCGGTTTCAATCAAAAGCAACTTACTAATTCGTTTAGTCATAAAACATTAAAATATGTTGTGTAAAGATTCCTTACTTAAAATAAGTTATAGAATGAAGATCAAACAGTCCACTACAAATACAATATTTTTTTAGTCTGGCAATTAATAGTATTAAGTTGTTAAAAAAATCATGCAGTTATTAAAAATATATTAAAAAATCATCTATACACATTGACCTAGTATCATATGGACGATGGGGTCTGGTACAACAAAATTCACGAGCAAAACGTCCAAAGTTAACATTTACAATCGTACTTAATGATAATAGATAGGATTGCGGGAACATAAAAATGACGGAATTGCTTCATTCGTAGAAGTGTTATTCAATATTTACTCTATTTAGATAAAATAATATATCACATATCTTACTTATATCCGTAACTGTAACACAATTTGTCTAGGCATTCTATACAAAGCCTAGACTTCGTACAAAATTCTGACAGGAGATTAGGTAAAGTATAAAACGAAAGATAAGGTATCAACTTTGACTTAGTTTGCAAAAACAAATCAAATAAATTTCAATGCTATAAAGATTGATGAGCGTAATGAAATGAATGACTCAATGATATATAAAAATAGTAATGAATGATGACTTGATGGCATTTTGTTTTGCAAACTAAAATACCTGTGTCTAAGCCATAATATCTATGCACTTTTGAAAAAATATGATTAACTTATTTGATAATAACAACTATTGGTCAATAATAACGATATGTAATATCAAACACTTCAATTGATTCTAAAAGTTGAAGGTTTTTAAAAAATAAAATAAATTTGATGGGACTCGGAGAAATTTTGTCCGGCAAGATTGGAACTCTGAGGCGATAAAAACAAACGCGTCGGTCTCTTTCCGACTAATTACGTGTAATCTTACAAGTGCGTGTGGGACAAGAACAAATAAATAATTTAAAATTAAATGAAATGACGAGTTCGGAGGTAAAATAAATAATTTGATAAGATGAACAACAATAAAACATACTGAAAATATAATATTCCATTCATTTTTCAGATTTGGTGCGTAATATATACAATTTTTTACCACAATACGGCATTATAGATAGACATGTCGTCGGTTGCAGACTGACGTGGAATTGTCTCTTTTTTTCGTTTTGTTTCTTTTTTTAGTTGAGACACTTGAGCGCGGACCCGATGCCCATTTAGTGTTAATAAGTCAATGACTATACACTTATGTTTAAAATCAGAAATTCTATGTCAAACACCATTACCATTATTAGCATTTCTTTAGTTGTAGTGGGTAGTAAAAGAACAATATTTATTTTCCATTTTCCTTCAGAAGCCGTAAGTTTTCGTCAAAACATTGTGGTTTCTTTCATTACTTTCCCATTATATATGGTAGTTTGTCATGGACTAAAAATTAAACAATTTACAACTAAGAAGATGACTGTACATGCAAATCACAACCCTCACACACTTCTTTCATTTTCTGCCCTGTATAGTCTTCTTTCGTCGGAACAATAGGATGTGGGGCTCTGAAAGAAGATGTAATTTTTTTGGTAAATTAATGAGATCGGTATCAGCCTATAACATCATACTGCAAAGCACAGGCCTCCCTTAGTAAACCATAGGAGGTTTAAGTAAATTAATGAGATGGTCAATTAAACATGTTAAAGCATTACCGACGACAGAAATAAGTGGATAAAAGATGAAGTGTCTGTTCAGCGGTAAGATACAAGATAGGAGGACAAAAAACTATGGTATTATATTATTTAATAAGTAAACATCATTAAGATTACTACTACATTCAGTTGCAATCACGACTTAGGGATTATATTGTTTGTTATTCTAGTAATTAGTTATCAGATTTTTTTTATAGTGAAGTAGGGGGACGAGCATGCGATCCCACGTGATGGTAAGTGTTAACGCCGCCCATGGACACCTGCAACACCAGGGGGTATGCGGGCGCGCCGCCGACCTTGCAAAATCCTATTCACAGCTCTCTTGAAGAACCCCATATTGTAGCTTAATGGAAAGACCTCTTGAGGCAGTTCGTTCCAAAGACTACGGGTTCGCGGTATAAAATGATTTTTGGACAGAACAGTACGCGACACCTGCGTATCGAGAAAACGCGGATGGGCCGCACTTCTGTGACGAGAGGTGCGGTTGTAGAAACCAGAGGTGGGAGCAGTACTCCATATGGAACCTAACCTGAGCTTTGTACAGCATTAGGAGTTGCCCAGGGGTGAAGTACCGCTTCACTCTGTTCAGCACACCAAGCTTTTTGGAGGCCATTTTGGCTTTATTTTCCAGATGACCCCTAAATTCAACATTGCTGGAAATGTTGACACCAAGGATCCTGATACTCGGCCCCTGCTCCGTCCAATCAGGAAACTGGCAACCCATTCACATAATCCTTTGGGTATCCCAAAAGATGAATAAGATTTTGCAATGTCGGAGGCGCACCCGCATACTCCCTGGTGTTGCAGGTGTCCATGGGTGGCGGTAACAGTTACCAACATGTGGGACCGCTTGCTCCTCCGCCCACTTCTCTATATAAAAAAAAAGGTGGTAGCTTGGAAAGCAGTGATTTGTGCCATACCCCTTTCGCAATGTCTAAGCCTACAGCTCGAGCCTCTCCGCTACTCTCAATGGCGTTAGCCCAGCGGTGTATTATATACGCTAAAAGATCACCAGCCGAGCGATTATGGCGAAATCCATATTGATTGTCGCTAATCAGCTGGTGATCCTCTAGGTAGGTACCCAAGGAGCTGTGTGTTTATGACATGCTCCATCACCTTGGAGAGGAGAGTGATCGCTATTGGCCTGTAGTTGGCCGGGTCGGTGCGGTCACCCTTTTTAGGCAATGGGTGAACATGAGTTACCTTCCATGCTGAGGGGAAGCTTTTTGTGGAGTATGAGAGCCTAAAGAGTCGCATACACACCGGAGATGATAACTCACTCGGTAAACACCAAAACTAAAATTAGAGAATAAATTAAATATTTGTAAAAAATAAATGCACTAGCTATATCAAAATTGGCCGTCAAATCCTGCCTGCTTTTATTTCTGCCTGCATCTCTGCTTAGTGATGCTTTAAAAAATATTGCCCTAATTTACTCTGGTGTAAAGCCATAGTTACAATAAGTGTTTTCCACATATATATAGTAACCAGACTATTAACTTTGCAATTTAATGTACAGACAAACAAGATAAGCAGTCTTTGCCTGTGTGATTGCAGGGGTACGGGGGTGGGACAACGCGTGGACTGTGCGGAGAGCGGGCGACAGGTGGCCTTTGCGTCGCTCCACGTCACCCCGCTCTCACGCCCCCGCAATGGCACAGGTGAAGAATCACTTATTTTTTGTTTTTTGTCTATAGACAGTCTCATTGCATGCTGCATTCCCACAGCCAGTGGGCGCACTCAACTAGCCACGTTATCCCTCCCTCACATGTATCTCCCCAATTTACATATGTGTTTTGGTAATGGGTAAGATGTGTCAGAGCCCATCCCATCCTTCCCCCTTTAACCAACCCTTTCTTCCAATCCATGCCTTATCTGCAAAGGTGGGCAGTGCATCCAGTGCCATGCCAATGTTTGACATTCTGGACTGATGTTGGATTTCAATGGGTTACAGTATCCACTTACCATCATGTGGACTGTATGCGTCTGCTTTTTTTCTATAAAGAAAAAATCCTCTTCAGCGCACTTAGTGCAGTCCCAGATGCCTGTAGAAATTCAAACCTCCCACTTTTGTGGAAGGAACTGGGATAGCTGTGATGTATGTTTTTTTTCATGTTTTTCATGATTTTTTCATATAAATATGGTAAATGTAAAGCTCAAAAAGTTTTGTATTAGCAAACAGTTATTCATGTACATAATTATACAATATTTTATGTCAATTTACTGTGAATAAAGTAGAATCCATGCGGTCAGACTTTAAGAATCAATTAGTTACAGGTAGAAACACTAGATTTAGTCAAAAATTATGCTTAGGAATTTAGGGCAAGGAGTTTGATAATCATTTAACAATTAGTAGATATAACTATAATATGGCCTCTCACCAGGTTTATGTAGCATGTAGTGCACCCACCCCTGGCTCTGCTGCACACCAATGTTGCGCCATTCCTGTTCGGACATCAAGTGGTTCTTTGGCACTAGTTTGGCTATCTCTTTTGGTAACACCACATGTCTGAAATCAATTTAAATTATACATTTACTTATCTGAATCCTTTGGAATCAAGTCTAATCGTAAGTATAGAGTGCATTGATAATAATGGACATTGATTAATTTTAAATACATAATTGTCATACAAAGAAAATATTTTAATTTTTCCATATAAAATAGCAATTTCATTGGTAAGGATGAACCTAATAATACAAACATCAAAAAACTTATACAAATACATATAATATAGTTCCCTTAGTAGCAAAAGCGATTATCTGACAGCATTTTGATTTTGTTCTCAAAATCTGAGTTTCTACTCAATCTGAAAGTTTGGTAAGTAGAACGTAATGCGAAATTTTATTTTCCGATACTGCTAATCAGATTGGATAGATTATTTAATTTTTTTTTGTATACCAAGCAAAAAACCGAAAAGGGAATTTTCCGAACACAATAAGATTTAATAAATGTCTTTTTCTCTAAATATCTGCAAAAAGGTTCATCTTAGCAGAAAACCGAAAGGTGGAAAAGCTGATTTTTTGGTATAATTATTTGTGGAAAAATAATCAGATAATGATTTTGCCAGATAGATAAAAATGAAATTAATAATAACTCAATGACCCATTGCATGTCCTGGGTCCTACATACATAGACAAACCAGCCAGACCCAAATAAACAATTGTTTTTTAAACAAGCGCTCGACCAGGAATCCAACTGGGAGCTATTGCACAGCAGTTAGAGGTACAATTTGAAAATCACTTAAACTTTAACAAAATGCATTAATTTTAACAGTGCATTAAGATCATATTGCACAAGTATTAGTAGAACTTTTAGAGCAACAAACTTAGATATACTGTAGATTAAGAGTAAGTACTCAATAGAAGTAGTAACTGTAGATGTTATAGGGAATCCTATAATAAATAGGAGTAATTTTACTGGTTATTTATCATTAAAATCAAAGGTTAGAACAGTATTTTTATTGAAATTAACTAAGAAATGTTTGTTATTAGTACTAATTTACCTGTATTCGTGTTCCTCGTCGTAATATTTCTCCGAATAATAGATATCTTTTGTAGACATGATATAATGGAGTTTTAGAAAAACAGTTATTTGAGTATTATTTTCCCTCGGTGAAAATGAAAGTCGGAATAAGCCAAATCCCGAAAACTCACAAAGAAAGAACACTTGGAGACGAGTAAGACCGACAGCCGTAAGAAAATACGTTACGGATTTCAAAATTCGAAAGAAAGGTTTTAATGGGATTGACGCTAATAGCGCTCGTTATTTTTTGGAGTGTTAGCGATTAAAAGCGCTCACTATGCGTTAATCTATTTATTATAGAAATTAATTTTTCATCACGGAATGAATATTTATATTTAAGGATCTTTAAAAAAAAATACATCTAAGGGTCAAGATTTTTTTATTTTTAATATTTTGCAACGCATTCCTAATAAAACGGGTACAATATGGTATGTTTAATTTTAACTTTCTTGTAAAACCCTAAATTGAAAGGATATTATTAAATACAGAGAGACTATAATAAAGTTAAAAATAAAAACTTTTTGGTGGGAACCTGAGAAATTTAATTAGATTTTGTAAAAAGTGTGTACCTATTGTAAGATTTGTGGTATAGTGATAGTTTTAAATGTACATCTTATAGTGTTAGTGCACAATGTTTGTGATAATTAATTAAAAGCGTAAGACTGCATTAATCGCGTGCTTCCAATGAGTGGAATTTTGTCTTCGGTAAACCTATTATATTATGACTTTACTGAGTACCTTGGCGTAATAAAAACATTTCTGTTTTATTATTTGCTAAATTGGTGGCTCAATAGTTTTGTTAGTGTCCAACTAAATTATCTACAAAAAAATAATGATAAAATGCGCTCGTTCGCGTTCTGTAGAAGCTACTAAGTCGGAGGAAAGATAAATGGTACTGGGTAGAAATGGTGCGAATCTCCTGTCAATTGACAATTCCATCGATCATAATTCCCGCGCTTGAGTAGTGGGTAGACTGATTATATAAAAAAAAGTCATCAGTAAGTAGATGCGCTCTATTAATAATGAGTAACAATAAACGAGCCAGTGTATATGATCCAATGAGTAGTGAGGCATTCTATTTACCCTTTAATGTGTATTGTCAGGCTAATGTGATAGCATTACTGCGTTTTAAAATTTCCTAATTTTCCTATAATAGTATTGAGAGTTCATCGCAATTTACATTAGTAGCTAATGTTCTACAATTTGTGGTTAGATCTACTAATTTTTTCGCATAGTAACCTATACCAGCTAAGAAAGTCGTTTTTTTTTCGGAAGGGCTAAATTCTTCTGGCCCTAATGGCCTTTAAACAGTCACCGGATATATATGGTTTATGGCGAGCGTAGAAAACGCTCACCCAGAAGCAAAAAGTGTGCGCAGCAACAAACCTAAGGGCTCCCTCCCCCGTCGATAAATCGGCGGAAGGAACGGACTTCGGCTTAGGGCGTTGCGTTGGGAGGGTACCGCGGGATCACGATACCTGTTAAAAGTGTTGGCTAAAGGCCGGTCGGTATATGTTCACGGTATAGCGAGGGGAACGTGACGGTGAGGACACGTATCAGGAGTTACTTCACAATACAAGTCTGAATTCAGTTGTATTATATATTTTCTAACCTTATGATATTAAAATCTAGGCAACGACGACGTGCATGTGTACGCGCGACTGCTTATGCGTGTGTGTAGTCTGTGATTATTGTGTTCCTAGAGCCAGTGTTCAAATAAATAAAAAAAAAGCTGATTGACTAGAGTTGACTTTGACAACTGCCGTCCGAGTCGTCTGAAATACAAAATTTCATTTTTGTATTGTTTACATGTATTTTTTATCTACTCGTATAGCGAAGTTGTTTTAATATAAATTATTTTATTATGGAGGAAGATAGGTGTAGAATATGTTTAGGCACAGGTATTTTAACAAATATTTTTCAACGTGAAGATTTGAGGTTGCCTACAAAAATTATGACTGTAACTAGGATAAACGTAAGTAGTAGTACCTAATTAATCTACCACAAAACACTTGGTAGAGCTATTTTAAATAAAAATAATATTAGTCATATTTCTATTATTATGTAGCCCTGGGAAAGGAAATAGACAACAAGACAAGTACAAGTACAAACACTATGTACAAGACTTTTGTAAAATTCACCCAAGATACAAATTCAGAATCATAATTTCCACCTCTCGTTTCTACAACCGCATCTCTTTTCACAGAAGTGTGATGCAATCTCGTTTCTTCGATAACGGGATGTCGCTTAACGTGCGCTCCAAAAATCGCTTTACCCCATGTCCTGCTAGGCGGTGCGAAGCAGCACATCGCATCGAACGTTGCTCTTGCGTCGCGAAAATTTCAAACATTTGTACCACATATATATGTCTAGCTTTGCGGCGCGTGACGCGGGTCCCTTTTACGAATTATTTTGCCCCTTGCTTTTCTAAAATACTATTAAGTAAATATTTTCACAATAAGTAATTTTGAGTTATATTAAAATTCGAATAGTACTGACGGCAATCGCGCGTCCACGACTCCCCCGTACGACAACGCTTCCTCGACGCGCCGCGCCACGCCTCAACGCTCACTGTGTTGCTAGCAGGACAAAGCCATATACCAATGCCGGCTTTACTTATGGTGCAGGGTGTGCGGCGCACATGGACGCAGGGTGTTAGGGGGCGCCGAGCGCCGCTCGCGACGCCTCCAAAGAGCCTACTAGAGGGCGCCAGGGTATTGATTACACCCGGGTGCTACATGGGCTAGAGCCGGCGCTGCCATATACTGTGAAACTGTTGGTTATGGAATGAACTGCCTCGAGACTGCTATGCTATGACAGGAAATTTTTCAAGAAAGCTGTATATGTCCATGCAAGTCAGTGGCTACTAACCGTCATATGAGCCTCTTGATGTCTGCCTCCTGTATTATAATGTAAAGAAAAAATAATTGCATGATATCTGTACTTGTTAGTATGTATGTTCTTTGGCACCCACTGGAATCCTATATGCTTGCTTTATATCTAAAGCAAACAAATATGGAAAAATTTGTCAATTTTACAATTAAGTCAAATTTGTCAATTAAGTCAATTTTACATTTTACAGCAATCTTTTGTGCCCAAAAGTTGGACACGGTATAAACTTTAACCAGCCCTTTTTCTTCCACTGATAGACATGGGCCTTAAAATTCCACACTGCCCAAGTGGTAGCGGCTTTGTTATACCATAGTGGCCTTTTATGACAACTATGGGAAAAAATGGAGTGGAGCTATTCACACTAAACAAATGTGGATATATTTACAGATGCAGCCAGATGACGGTTTGCCAGAAACTATATGTTCGAGGTGTATTGACAAATTACACAACTGTTTAGCATTTATTTCACTATGTCAAAATTCAACTACAAAACTTAGAGCTATGTTGGTGGAGAGAGGAAACGTAAGTGATGTGCCAGAGATTTATGAAAATAATATATTTGATAATGATAGTAATTCTTTACATGCAGAATTAATTAAATTTCCACCAAAAGTCCATCAATCAATTAAAGATTTGGAGACTGATATTTTAAAAACTGAAGATGATAAAGAATGGTTGAGTGAATCAAATTCACAAGAGAAGTTGAAGGTAAAAGGACGAAAATCACAGAAGGAACAATGTTTCACATGTGGAAAAGTTATGTCATCTAGGTAAGAACAGTTGCAATATCTTAAATAGAACATCTTCCTCACAAAAATCTCAGGACATTTATCCCCTAGTGAAAGTGAATACAGAGCCTAATAATTTGTGTTGTGTTTTATATGGTATTTTTTGCTCATGGCTTCACCTGCGTGGATTAATTTATTTTAAAGGTAATGGACTCCCACTGGAAAAAAATACAGGATAAAAAGTGTGCAACTACTTTTCCGGATTTCAGGATAAAATGAGAAGTCTATGTACTGAATTTCATTTCTCTTACTTAAAAAAATTGAGATACAGACTGCATATAAAATTATCTCTTACATTTTGATCATTTTCTAAGTCAAATATCAACAACGCAGATATATGTGATTAATTATTTTTAATTAAAAGTCTGTTTACCAAATTTCAAGTCCAGAGACTTGAGTTCTTGAGATTCATGCATTGCATAAATATCTTTTTTCCTCCTCTTCCCAGTAAAATTTCTAAAAATCCTTCCTTTGTGGATATGTATGATAAAAAACCTATCTGTGCAAGTTTCAAGTTTCAGCGGTTTCAGTTCGGCGATGATGAATCGTCGTTAGATTTTGCGTCGAAATGTCTCCTTCCGCGTAAAATACAAAAAAACGCCGACAAATGTGTTTTAAATGAGGTCTATTTGCTAAATTTCACGTCTAATTTAAATAGTTCTTGAGATACAGGTATTGCATAAAAAATCTTCTCCCTCTTCCCAATAAAATTTCTAAAAATTCATTCTTAGTAGATACATATGTTATAAAACCTATCTTCTGTGCCGTGTTTCTATCTTCAGCGGTTTCGGTTTACCATTAATGAATCAGTCAGTCAAGATATTTCTTTTTATATGTATAGATATTTTTTATAGTAACAAGGCGGCAGACCAACAGACGGTCCATCGAATGGTAAGTGGAAACTGTCGCCCATAGGCATCTGCAGTACCTATATGCCAACGTCAGTCCAGAATGGACAAACTTTGGTAGGTATATCAAATGTGCAGCTACCTTTGGAAATTTAGGAATGGATTTGGAGATAAAGTTGGGACATGGGATATTAATGAGTGTAACGGGTGCAGGGGAGGGCAGTTGCCCCCCTCTAGAGATTTGAAAAAAAATGTATTTGTACCTACAATACATATTTCTCCCAACCTCTCTCATCTTGCTCCCCCCCACACCCCCGGCCCATTGGCTGGCGTTGGGTGGCGACGTCCTTGGAGGGGTATGATAGGAAGGAAATGGGCTCTGGCACATCTCACTTATTACCGAAACACGTACAGAGAGGGGTAACGTGCCCAATCGAGTGCGCCCAGCGGCTGTGGGAATGCAGCATACACTTAGTTACATTTAAAAATTTCACCCACTTATTACAAACACAGCAAATTGTCTACCAAAGTCGGGCAAATGTAACTTAAGACACGAAAAGCGCGGAAAATTAAAGAAATGGTTATTTTGATACTAAAAATAGTTAAAAAAATTAATGTTGGAATTTAATAGTAAAATTAGCTTCAAATTGAATTCAAGTACCAAAATTACTGTTCCAACCATTTCTCATCTTTTACTTGCAATTAAACTTGCTTTTACTGCCATTATTAAGCAATTAAAGAGTGCCAAAAATTCACCTGAAAATTATTGAGCCATTTCACTACTTGGGATGTATTCAAAAATTTTAGAGAGATTAGTGAACAGAACTAGTCTGTTGCTTAGTCTATGCTAGTCTATTGTTGCTAGTCTGTCTAGTACCTTGATTCTTTTTGTTGCAAAGGCAATTTGGGTTTAGGCAGGTAAATCTCCCGAGGATGCCGTATCATTACTGACTACTGAAATTTCTTCTCACCTCGATAAGCAAGAATGCATTGGGGTGTTTTCAGACCTAGCTAAGATATTTGATACTGTATCCGTTAGCATACTCATTAAAAATTTGAGAACATAGGGATGAGGGGTATACCGCTTAAATGGTTTGAGAGCTATTTGAGGGAGCGGAGGCAGTGCAGTAAGGGTTGGTGATCATGTGAGTGGCATGCAACGTGTTGATTACGGCGTTCCTCAAGGGAGTATTCTTTGACCTACTTTATTTGTTATATACATGAATAATATTCATAATCTTATGCTGATATTATTTGCTATGTAGAGCCATTTTCCAATTGCCGAAAAAAAGAGATGACGCAGGTCGCGAAATGGCTGCAGAGGAACTTATTAACGTTGAATACAAATTAAACTAAATATTTATGCTTTCACAAAACTACAGTCAGTGAATTTATATATATAGGTACATGTTTGTAAAGAAAACCACAAACACACATGTCAGACAAACAAACAAACTGTCAGCTTATCCTTGAAGCTGACACCATAAAGTACCTCGGTGTTTTAATAGATTCAAAACTTAATTTCAAATCCAATATCGGCACATTTGCTGCGCGTGTACGTAGGATAATAATTCCTATAATGAAATGATATCTATGCAGAGCAGCAAATCCAGACACGTTGTAATTCGTCTAGTTTGCTATAGGTCATTCGCTAATTACGTACCTACTGTATCACTAGTTGGGGCTGTGCAGCCTAAACATATGATACTGTTGGAGAGAGCTCAAGCTCTGTACTAAAAGTAATCTTCAGAAAACCTTATAAATATACGTAGTACAACACCTCTACAATGAATTCGGAATGATTAATGTCCGTCAAACCTATATTCTTAGAACTGTCCTGTTGGGTCATAAAAAGTCCTAAGTTCAGAAAATTATAAGTACATGCTTAGTAAACGCGTATGTAAAATTCAAGTCCCAACAAGTAAAATCCTGTTATTTCTTTCTATATTTATAATGCCGTTTTAAATGTGTGTGACATCAAAAAATGTTCTGTAAAATAAGCGAAATCCCGAATTCTTATATGGTTTAATGACACTTACGACCAAACTGAGACTTTGTTGGCTACTGTGTCCTAATATATTGAATACTAGCGACCCGCCCTCGCTTCGCTTCGGTTTATAAGTTTTTTCTTTCACAATTTCAAAACTGAAATATAGCATAGGTATATTAGACACAGATAATGTAGCTTCCTATTTGTGAAAGAATTTTTGAAATCGATTCAGTGGTTCCAGAAATTACCCCCAACATACCCACAAACATATAATTTTACCTCTTTATTATATTAGTATAGATCATTATTTTGTTTATTTTTAAGTAATACAATATCACATTATAATGTATTATATGAATATCATAAATCATTATTATCACTTATTTACTCTACTCTGGAATGTTACATCTGTCTAAAATAAAGTTAAAATCTAAAATAATATAGTAATAAGTATTGGAAACTTAAAATTAAAAAAAAAAATGTATTTTAATAATCTTATCTTGTTAATCTTACATTATTTTAAATTACGTTAAGCGATGAATGCAAACCGTTTCCGAGAACTAAAACAAAATGTATTGTAAGTCGTATCCAGTGTTCCCACGATACAGGCATGCCTAGTTTGCAGTGGCGGATTAAGAGTTTCGGAGCCCCTAAGCGTAGAGGCCGTGTAGGCCCTCTGTAGCTTTGATTTGGAAGGTAGAAATTAGAAAATAAAACAAAATTCATCAAAATATATATTCGAAATTTATATTGGAGAACAGGGGCCCTAAGAACGTGCTTATAATGCTTATATGTTAATCCGCCACTGCTATAGTTGGAAATAAATAAATTTTTCATTGGCAGTCAACCTGTAAGATAAAATTTATAGTCCGTTCCAATCCAATTGGCCAATAACAAAACCATATCAATAAAATATCTCAATATCTTAATTTAAGGCGGTGTCAGTTATCTCAGACCGCCATGTTTGTTCATATTTTACAGGATTGAAACGGTGTACCTATATGTCGTTGGTAATGAAAAGGCTAAATCAAGATTCTGTTTTCGATAATTGTCTGCAGATTTCGATTGAAGACACATCTGCGTACTCACACTGGAGAGCGTCCATTTTCCTGCCCACATTGCAACAAGAATTTTTCACTGGCACAAAACCTGAAAGTGCATCTGAGAATACATACGGTAGGTATAAAACTTAAAACTTTTATCATCATCATTGCGTCCGCGTGTCGTCCGGTTTTAAAATAGCACCACCCGAACTCTTTCCGTGGGTATCGTAAAAGACGACTAAAGGATAACGAAGCCGTTGTCACAAGCCCTGAGGAACTACGCCACCTCTACAAGAGTGGACTTGCCCATCCGCCGCCAGTTTGCTGTTTTAAGGCTTACGCATTATAACGCCGGCGCCCACCGCAGCGCATAACTGCAAAATCCTCCGCAGCGCACTAGCGGGTGGGCCGTATTTATGCGACAATGTTATACGCTGCGACGCGGCCCGCCTCAATGTGCGTTGAACGGGTGCAGTTACTGACGTAATTCCAGAGTTATTCGTTGTGCGACGACGTGAAGATTTGAATGTCAACAGCTAACTGACTTACATTATTTCGTTGAGCTGCGGCCATGTGAGCGAGCTTTTTAGACCACACGTCCCACCTGCGCGAGACAATGTACATGAGAAGGCTGTCCATCAGTGGACGATACAAGATTTGGTTACGGTTACGATTATTTGTAAAGTAATCAGTTGAAATCATCGGCCTTTTCCACAGATATTCCACTCCACTACTGACTTTTAAAATTATCTATACTTCGGCGGTAAAGGAAAACATTGTGAGGACACATATGCCCGAGAATTTAAAAAAAACCGATAGCATGTGTATTCACCACTCCGCACTGGTCCCGGGTGGTGGACTGTGGTCCGATACTCTTAACTATTTACTAGAGGAGGCATTTAGTCTCCAGTGGAACGTTATACATAGGCTGATATAGAATACCCTATTGTTTATTTTTATGGTACTGATAATAAATCTAATCAAAAGAGATGATTTTGTTATCAACTGTCTATGAATGCAATTCGCGACGTTGCCCTTCGTAGTAGCATATAGTGAGTAGTAGTAAGACAGACAGGAACTTCATTTAAAATTTTTACATTTGTTTTCGGAAATTATCAAGCTCAGAAAAGAGTTATATGGAACAAATGTTGTTAGTTTTATTGATATAAATTCAGTGTTAATAGAGTGCAGGTATATTTTATTTCACATAATCAGGGCGAGAAACCACTAAGTTGCACAATATGCGGTGCCAAGTTCGCACAGTCGGCGGGTCTGGCCGCGCACAAGAGAAAACACACGGGACAGACCCCTTACATGTGCACCTTGTGTCCGCGCAGCTTCCGCACTATTGGACACCTGCAGTATCACATCAGGTAAGCATATTTGTGGTCACTTTTAATCTGTAACAATTTTCATAATTGTTTATATTGTGTACGTGTCATAATTGTAACTTTCATAACTGTAAAAAGCTTGAATAGCGGTAAATATTAGATCTTACATGTATTATATTTTATTGATTGGTTTTTATGTTTCTAACAGTTTTTCACTTCTAAACATTTTACATATTTGTCTGTATCAAAATAAAAGTTATCGTCTTTCTTTTTTGCCACCAACTAGTCCATGAATTCATAAAATCTATTATTTTTTTACGCTCATTTCGAAGTGAATTACTGTACCTAAATATGTAAAAATGCGTACGAGTTGCAACATAAAATATTTTCAATATTTATCTAAGGGAAAATCTAAGATTTACTAGTCAATGTTGGTAAAAGTAAGAAGTGATTATTCATAATTTCGAGGTTTAACCGTTACTATTTAGAAAATCTTACAATTTAACATTGTTAGGGTTTTCACAGTAATATGTATTCAAAACGACATTTTACTTTATAGGCGACACACGGGCGAGAAGGACTTCGAATGCGATACGTGTGGGAGAGCGTTTATAACACGCAGTGACTTAAAACAACATTTGTTAACTCACAGCGGCGTTAAGCCCCACGTTTGTTGTATTTGTGGAGTACGATTGGCACGAGCATCGCATCTCAAACGCCACGTTTTACAACGGCACGCGCAGGATTAGGAATAAGCATACAAATAAGGAGATGAAACGCAAAGAAGTTCGTGTTCAATCGAAAGAACATCTTGATGTTCACTGATGTTACATTATTAAGTATTGTGAATTTTAATTAAATGTTAGTTATAAAATGTGATTGAAGCTTTGTAAAAGTTTATATGGAATATATTTTTTAATTGATTTCCGTGTTTTCTATGAATTGTTATTTGGAAATGGTCGAAGATATATATTTTGTGCCTGTATGAACGTTGTATGAAAGAAACGGCGTTATAGAGTTCATATAGCGTTATCTCGTTTTAATACTTTGGTGGAGGTCTTGGTACGAATATGAGTAATGTTGTTTTAAGCCTTAAACAAAACGTTCCTGCAACAATATTGTTTTGTAAAAGATGGCGGTAGGGCCCCTGAGCGTTGGTAGCTTGGAAGTACCTATCTATTATCTACTCATATTCTTAAGATCGTGAGTTCAATCTCCGGCCCGTGCTACTGAGTTTCTGCTTATCTAAGATTTTTCAAGTATCACTAGCTCAGTGCTAAAGGAAAATATCGCGAGGAAACTGGCGTTCAAGAGAATTAAAAAAAAAATGTCGAGCGTGCTGCGTGTGCACCCCATCGGTTGTCGGCTCTGCGCCAGATATGGCCTGCCCATTGCCACTTCATTCATTCTTTCATCTGTTGGCGAATTTCATTGTTTTGGATGTTATGCCGCGTAGAATCCACGCGTAGCTCTCTCCATAGCTCGCTTTATGGCCGCCACACACGATCAGTTAATACTATCAGCTTTGACTGATCGTGTGTGGCGGAAGCGTCTTTAATGGATCAAGTCAACTGTTAGAAACGTGAACGTGGAACGCCCACCGGTCAGATTGACTGACGACTTAAGAAAGTTTGGCGCTAACTGCAAACTTCTTGACTGGGTGAAAAGAGCGCACGGCTGTGTGGTGGTGAACCTTTGGAGAGGCTTGTGCAATTATTATTTGAGCGGTAAAATGATTGAATGGGCAGTTTGATAAATAGTTCAGTTAAGGCTTGCGCATATTATTAAGGGCCCCACCGCAGCGCATGACATTGCAAAAATCCTTCCGAATCATTTTCATACATTTTGTATAAACCATTGTACACTTGAGGCGGGCGCCATCGCGCCGCAGCGCAGCGCACTGCCGGATCGCTCGCCAGGCCGCATTTATGCGCTGCGACGCGGTCCGCCTCAGTGTGCATGGACGGGCGCTAACTTTTTGGAGGGGGAGAGTGCACGCTGAAATCCAACAGCCGCTGGGCGCACTCCACTGGCCACGTTACCATCTCATACTATCACACAGAATACTACCTTGAAATGTACTGCATTTCCCACTTTATCATATTCCCCAATGTATGTACGTGTTTCGGTAGTGAGTGAGATATGCCAGAGCCCATTCCCATCCTATCCCTCCCCAGGTCTCCAACCCTTTCTCCAAATCCATTCTTTCATAAACAAAGGTAGGCAGCGCATCCGGGGGCGTGCCAAAGTTTGTCATTCTGGACTAATATTGGCATGTATCACGGATGTCTATGGGCGACAGTATCCACTTACCATCAGGTGGACTGTATGCTCGTCTGCCGCCTTCGTCCATAAAAAAAAAAAAAAAAAACTAAACAAGGATTAAATATCAACAGCTAACTAACTTAAATGATGGCGTTGAGCTGCGGCACGAAGCGTCTGTAATGTGCGTTATTGCAATTTTGCAACGCGAGCGCTGCGGCGCGACGCGTCTCTGCGTTCGGTAACAGTTGAACATCATTTCAGTTGAAAAGTGTTTCCTACCTAGAAATGATTCGCCTTGATTAGATTCGCAGTCTAAGGACTTCGTGGTTATTTTTTTTAAACAACGCGAGGGCCCTAAGCACGTGCTTATATGTTAATCTGCCACTGACCACACTCATTGGTCCACACTAGCATTAACTATGTCGTGGGTCCAGATACGCATACAAAGACGAACACAACATGTGCAACAATGGGTTAAATTTATTTCAAGAAATGTTTGTCCGACCGCGAATCGAACCCGGGCTCTATTGCACAATAGGTAGGGCTAATAATCGTCATATTATGCTATTTATTTACTACTTTTCCCAATATTTCTAGTGTACTGTTTTATTTATAGTAGGTAACTTACGCGTTACTGCCCATTTATTAATTTTACTGCTCAACTCAACTTTTCCAGACTACCTAAGTACTTATATCTGGGACCTATATTTTCGCACATTTCAATCAGAAAAAAAAAACAAATTTGATACTTATGAAAAAAGAAATTCAGCCTAACAAATTTTCAATTTTCCTCTCTATTTCTGTGCCATATTTCGTTTTTTCTGAAATTAATAACACATGGCTGAAAGACTTAGTTTCCATGTCTAAAATATATAAAATATTGGTGTCATAGTTTCAAATTCTTTACACAAAAGCTGGAGATTGTTTATTCGAGTATTACAACTTTTAATTTGATCTCCAGATATCATCAATGTCTCCTGTAAAACTTTACCATTTTTCTCCAAGTGGACCTTCTAGAAGTGCTGTATTGGCCGCTAGAGCTATTGGAGTCCCCGTAGAAATAGAAAGTGTGAATTTATTCAAGAAAGAGCAGCTAAGTGAAAGTTTTTTGAAAATTAATCCTCAGCATTGCGTGCCCACTATGGATGACGATGGATTTGTGCTCTGGGAGAGTCGCGCCATTGCGTGCTATTTAGCTGACAAATATGGAAAGGATGATCAATTATACCCCAAGGATTTGAAACGCCGCGCTCTCGTTAATCAAAGATTATTTTTCGATAGTTCATCTTTATATGTGAAAATTAGAGCTATTTGTGTAAGTAATACCGAATATTGTCTGTTAAACAATAATTATAATAAAAACTGCCAGAGCCCATCCCGTTGTGGGAGGATTTAAAAATGGTATAAAACAGATCTTGCATACCATTACGTTCCTTATTCTATTTTTTACATCCCAGAGGAAGGGAGATCCAAGAGACTTCCCTTCCCATTATATACCCATCCCTTATCTTTCCCAATCCTTTATCTAAATCCATTTTCTAATCCCCAAAGTCGGCAGCACATCCAGGGCAAACAATTGTCATTCTGGATTATCACAGATGTTGCAGGATGGCAATATCCACTTATCACGAGGTAGACTGTCTGCTCGTCTGCCATCTTCTTTCCATAAAAAAGGGTTTTTATCAAAATAATTTAATACTTAAGTTATTACTGACTTGGAAAGTTAAATATTGTGCGGAAAATTCACATGCTCTACAATGAAAAGAATTTGGAATGTGTATCTATTAATCAACACTGACAGTAGGTATAGCCTGAAACTTCCTAGTATTTTTCTAATTGCTCCCTGTGGCCTGTAGTAGGATGTTGCAAGCTGATATCATCATCATAAGATCTTTATATACCTACTCATATTTCTGTTGTATATTTTTTTCCAGTTCCCTATACTATTTCTAGGTGTGACAGAAATAAAGCAGGAACTAAGAGATGATCTTGACAACACGCTGGCTTTCTTGGAGAAATTCCTGAGTGATTCCAAATGGGTAGCTGGTGAAAATCCTACTATAGCAGATACTTCAATCTATGCATCTTTATCTAGCATACTTGTAAGTTACAATATCTTTTTACTAATTTCAATAGTATTTATCCCTACAAGGACAGGATATGATTGTATTAGTAGATCTTTTAATATCTATAATGTTCTTATACATTACTATTTATTAATTACACCAGGTACAAACCTTAACAATATCCATTACGTAGTGTTCAAACTTGCAAATATATAAATAAATAGTCTGGCAAATGAAGGGTGAGACTAGATAAGTGCAGCAAATAAAAAAAATTGGTCATAAATATAGTTGGAAAAATAATTTTGATACTTGAATTCAAAGCTAAAGTTGGATTTTTTATTTGAGTCAGGGATATGAAATGTAGAACTGTCAATAAAGTGTCATCTCTGTACAAATTTCACTGACAGTTCTACACGTCATATCCCTGACACAAATAAAAAATCAGACTAGCTTTGAATTCAAGTATCAAAATTATTTCTTCAACTATATTTAGTGGAAAATAAAGGGTGTCAATAAGAACTTGAAATTGGAATCGCTTGCTATTTTCGATTGTCAATTGTTCTATCAGCCATATTTGGTACTTTGTTAATGAAACATTGATATTTTTGAAAATGCTTACAGTTTGGAAGAATGTTTATTAATAGAGAAAACCCATTACAAAAACGGAGAAAATTTTACACTATCAATTCGCAAGTTACGTCATCATTTTGATGTGCATAATCGACCGTCGCGGCCCGCTATTGAAAGTGAGTCCGGAAATTCGAGTGGACGTTTTTATTGAAAGATGAAAGAAACCTTACCTGTCATCGCCTGACATAACTGACATGCGTTTCAGTAGGATAGATAGGATAGGATCGAGCCCTGGTTGTGGCGAAATTATTGTGGCTGTCATAATAGAAGCCAGTTAATGAAAGTTGAAGTTAACATTCTTGCAAACCAAGTTCCCAGGTTGTGTCATCTCTCATTTTGGAGACCAAAACTGGCCACCAAGAAGTTGTGATTTAACTTGCTTAGATTTCTTTCTGTGACGGTTTTATGTGGGGGTTTCTGTGAGGACACCATGTCTATTAATGCTGGCGACCCGCAATTGTCCGCGCTATCCCCATCTGTGAGGGTGAGGGTTGCCAATGAAGTTTCGTGGTCATTTCACCGACATTTTATTTAACGTGTAATGTTGATCTGTTTATGTAAATAAAAATTTCTACAAAATCATTTAAATATGGTGTTTTCCATTTATTCAAAATTCAAGTTCTTGTTAAGGCACCTTTATAATAAAGTTTAGAAAAAGTCATAGTACAAAAGTTGTTTCAATGATAGAAATTAGATGTTAATGGTGTGGGTATTTTTCATTAAACCCTGTATAACAACGTATAATAGATGGATCAGTTTTATCCAGTCGGCTACTATAATAATAATTCCTATACATAATAATTTAAATTACTGTTGTGGATACTAAAATGAATATGTATGTGACATCTGAGATATTGATGATACTTTATAGACACTTAAAGTTAAATCTCAAAAAATTAATTAATTTTTATTTCTAACCTTAAAAATCAGATGTTAGAGCGTGTTTTTATTTCATCGGAATTTTGCAAAAATTAAATGAATGTTTCCATACCATAAGGGTTCTTAGTTTGTTTAGATATCACAATTTTTATACCTAACTGAAAATTATTACTGTACATACTAAAATGAAAACTTGTATGTATTATTTTCAGGCTGTGGGGTGGGATATAACAAATTACCGAAATATTCAGCATTGGGTTAAACAATGTTCTACACTCCCTGGTTATGAAGAGAATGAGGAAGGAGCAAAAATATATGGGGAAGCCGTTTGCAAAAACCTTAAACAGTGAATAAAAAAGTTTCCATAACAAACATTTTAATGTTAAACTTACTTCAAACATTATATTTTTATAACTCTGTTTTACTTATAAAACTTCAGTACTAACTGCTGTTCATTTCTCACCTTTCTCCTTATAACTGTTTCAGATTTAAATCCATGCATCAACATAATTTCTATCACTTCTTTTGGAATGTTCTCTTCAATAAGTAGGATGTAAAAGGTGCCATTTGGGGCTAGCTTCTTTGGTATCATATCTAAAAGTCGGTCTGTTACTTCTCGACCTTTCACCCCACCGGCCCAACTGGCTGCAATATCGGTTCCTCCACATTCTTCAGTTTCAGTCACCACATATGGAGGATTGAATATAATCACATCAAACTTATTATCAACAAAGTTTATACCAAGGTCCATGTTTACGGCATCTATTATCACTTTATTATATTCAGCTGTACTTTGTGACATCAGACAAGCTTTAAAATTGACATCTGTACTCACACAGACACACTGTTTGAAAGCCATTCCAAAGGCTGTTATGACAATTCCACTTCCCGAGCCAACTTCTAAGCAAAGAATGGGATTTTTAGTTCTTAAATATTCTAGGTCTTTTTCTAAAGCATCTATTAGTAGAAAGCTGTCTTCTGCTGGTTCATATACATGATCAAAGTCAGCCTTGTCAATGTGATTCTGGTATGGAGTGTCCATATCAGTTGATGGTGTTCTGGTTTGAGGCCAGACCACTGGTTCCCGGTTCTGGTTCTTGTACTTGTTGCTCTGTCACTACAGTTGGTCGAACATTCTTTTCTTTGCTGACCATATGTCTTATTTCATTTAGTCTGTCCTGTGAAAAAAGGTGGAAATATAGAGTACTTTTATTTTGTAGATGACAATTTTTTTTTTTTTTTTATTATTAACAATTTTACAAAGATTAAGTATATAGCTAACATAATTGTATCTAATAAACCATACAGATTTGTCTAAGATACAAGTACTGCTGGAATCAGTAGTCGAGACATTAAAAACCTACCTGTGAGCAGTGAACAAATTATAATTTGGACAAGAAATATGTTCTTAATTTATATTTTAAATTATTTTCGCTGATATCTTTTTTAAATTTAGGATCTAATTCATTTATTAACCTGGGAACAGAGTAAGCGCTGGTCCGCTGACCGTATATATTGTTCGCGGCGTTGGTTACCAAATGCTTATGTGTTATACTACGAGTAACTGTAGGATGTGATATTAACGTTTGAATTTCGGTATTGAAATATTGTTCTTTTAATATATTATATGTGCTTTTAATATGAACGGGTAAAGTATTGCAATGCTTAAATAGTTTAAGGTCATTGTTGGCATATTTTAGTTTAATGTTGGTGGGAACAATTGTTTTTAATATTTTTAGTTGTAGTCGAAAGATGTTATTTAGGTAAGATTTATACGTTCTACCATAACTACTAATACCATAAGCTACTATTGACTCAGCTAGTTCATTGTATAACATTAGTCGTGTTTTAAAGGATAATCAGTTCTTAGCGAGATTTATAGTAGACAGGAAAGACCTCAGTTTATTACAGATTTTATTGATTTGGGGCTTCCAATTAAACTTACTATCAATTATAAGGCCAAGGTACGTGTGCGAGTTAACTATTTCAATAGAGGGACATGTACAGGTGTGTTGTGGTGAACTGTGTAGGCAGTAATGGTCGTGAGCAAGAAGTTGTAAATTCATCGTTTGTTTCAAATGAGGTGATCTTATATGAATTAATTTTGTCTTTTGGGCATTTAGCATCATGGCACCATCTATTTAGATTGTCAAAATCAGATTGTAGTTTAAGCAGGGCCAAGTCAACATTCCCATCGGCTATTAGTAGGCAAGTGTCGTCCGCAAATTGATAAACGGTGCAATAGTTAAGGTATAGTGCAATAGGAAATGTAATGGTCCAATTACGGATCCCTGTGCTGTCCCGACCGTGACGTGCTTAGTATCACTAAAGCTGTTATTAAATTTAACACGAGAAGAACGATTTTCTAAGTAGTTTTTACACCACTGAAGTAAGGGTCCTCTAATCCCACAACTTTTGAGTTTCTGGGCTAGTTTTGAATGATTGAGCGTGTCAAACGCACGAGAGAAGTCAATAAATAATGTTAGGACATGTTTTCTATTATTGAGATAGGAGTTGATTTCATCAGTGAATTGTGACAATAGGGATGTTGTAGATTTCCCATATTGGAAACCGAATTGTTTGTCATTAATAATATTGAATTTATTATAAAACGAGTGTATCTGCTCACATATAAATTTTTCTACAATTTTGTCTATAGAAGACAAGAGCGAAATAGGCCAATAGTTCTTATAATCGTCACGTCTCCCTTTCTTGAAGACTGGATGAATGCAACCCTGTTTTAGCTCATCGGGATACTGACCTGTCACCAGACTGGTATTGATTAAATTCGCTATAGCTATAGACATATTTTCACCAACAGTTTTGATATCCGCGACTTTGATATTGTCCAACCCGGGGGCCTTCAAGGTATTAAGTTTATTAATAATTTTGAATACTTTGTCTTTGGTTGCTTTACAGGGACGCAAACTGACGTCTAAGTCTTTCGAGAAGCCCTTTGACGATAGCAATTTGTTATTGCAAGTAGGTAAGATTTCTTTGACCGCAGTCTCGAATTGTTCGGAGAATTTATCAGCGATATTTTTTGAATTTAAGTTATGAACGTGAAAAGCCTTTGCAATAGACTCGTCAATTGACAAAGATATACGGCCAAGGATTGAGTTCATTATCTGCCATAGTTTTTAGTATTATTGTAGTTACTATTTATTCTATTTTTATAATATAAGTTCCTATGATATTCTAAAACTTTACCAGCCTTATTACGCGCTTTATTATAACACAGTCTTAAATACATATTACCACTGTCCTTTCTTCACCTGTGAAAAAGATTATCACGTTTATTACATAAATTTATAATATTTTTGTTAATCCATGGCAGGCGACAGCGCAAGGGTTGCAGCCTATTATTATTACCTGTTGTTTCAATTTGCTTTGTTTTTTTATATGCGTTATTAAAACTACATTTAATAAAATTATAGATTTCAAGAGGGCGTTTCATATCATTTGTCAGCGACCAGTCGACTTTACCCGGTTCCTGACACACTTGTTGACGATCATATCCAATAACTCGCGTTCTATTAGAAGTACTCGGAATGTTTGTTAACTGTTCACTTACACAAGCAATTATTGTTGCACGGTGATCCGCCAGTACAACGTCTAGCGCCGCCGAGTACGGAACCAGCGATGGCATACGCGCAAATATATGGTCAATACACGATCTGGTTACATAATTATCTTTGGTTTCAATACGGGTATAGTCAGATATGCCACAGCTCGGTCCGCACCCGGCAATCACATTTAGGTATGATTCTTTAATACTGTGAGGTAGTTTTAAGGTTAATATTAATGTCACGGCGAGTAACAAAGGCGAGTAACAAATTATCGTTGCGGTATGTGTTATGCGAATGCAGGTATTTGTCTAATTCTTTAACAAAAGTTTTTATTAGTGTCAGGTGGTCTATAAATAGCGCACACAGTTATGGTTTGGTTATATGATTTTTTTTAGTGTTACAGAAACGTTTTCAAAGGTAGAAGTTTTAATTGAATGTTGAGTTACCTTAATGTTATTTTTTATACATAAAATTATACCACCCCCTCTACGATTAGTTCGAAGCTGTGTGTGCATTTTATATCCCGGAATCTGAAATATACTCTGATGTCTGAATGGTCAATATGGCCAGATAGCAAGACTAGTTTTATTACAATCAAAATTTTGTACTTTTACAGATTTATGTTATTTATGCAGATTTTAAAAACGCACAATATAAACAATTCAATTCTGTGTATATGCTTTCAAGTGAGTATTGCTTCTAGACTCATCACATTAACACATAAGGTCCTACAACAACAATGTGAAATATTTTATATGTCATTTGGTACATACACTAAATCTTAATAGTATTCCATTTTTGTGTCGGGAAGAAATAATTAACTCACTTGTGAGGCTTGTAATACATTGAGGATAACAGTGACTTTATGTTTACAAGCTATCAGCTTCTTGACATAAGGGTCCAAATCTGGATGGTTGTTGAGTGCCTCGCGCACCTTCAGCAACTCCTCATTCAGGGAGTCTATCTGTTGTTTTAATTCTAATTGAGATATTCTGCAATAAAGATAAGTTGTCATATCAAAATGATGCTTTACAAAAGGGTGGTGAGATGGCAGAAATAATATAGGTATGAAAAAATTACTGTCAACTGGGCTTTAGAGCCTAAGGCGGCCCCTAGATCTACAATAAAATTACACACTAATGTCATTGCACAATATTATTCAACTGCGCCTTACACCCAAATGAGCTTCTAAATATTCTAAACACTCCCTAAATATTCAAAAACATTGCACAATCTGTGAAATTGATCAATTTAATTTAAAAATCTATTAAATTAGTTGTCTAACAGGCTTCTAAGGCGTATCGCAGGTCACTGCCGCCACTGACGCGGCAGATTATATGGTCGCACTACTGCCTAAGACACAACAATCCAACAGCTGTTGGGTGCACTGGACTGGCCTAGTTAACCCACTCTTTCAAAGAAGACTACATTTTTTATTTCTCCTTATCTTCGCAACTTTCTACAAATACTTTCCTGATCTGCAAAGGTAGGCAGCAGATTTGAATGAAGCTATATGCAACATATCTCAGTTCGAAAAATTTACACAGATATTAGTTAAAAAAAACTCAGCAATTATAAGTGTGATGAAGGTAGGCAGTAGATTTGAACAAGGTAGCTTTGCAATAGCTTCAAACAAGGAACCTGGTAAGTATCATGGCATACAACATTATATACAGATACATGTCTCCAACCACAGAGCGAAACGTCAATGGATATGTCTCTCAAGTCAACATCAACCAAAGTACACTGCCCGCTTACACAAGTGATGCCAGTGGTTTAAATAACATGTAACTGTCACAATTCCCTCAATTACAACAAACATATGACACTTGTTATTCAGATAACATATCACACAGTACTAGATAATTATTGTAGGAGCAAAATTGCTAAAAGAAGCAATAGGGATAATGAACAACACTATTTTTTTGAAGGCATACAACTGTTATGATAGTAATTACTAGACATAGCATTATGTGTACTATCAGTGCCAAAATATGCAATACAAATATGCGTGAAAAAGGGGTCTAAATATGCATAATATATGCGCTATTAGAAAAGAAGAATCATGGTGTGAGATGAATTTTTTATTGCACAAAAATAAAAGCTCTGACTTAAATTTACACATTCAATTATAGTTTTTATAACAATACAATTCTCTAAATTATCAATTTCAAACTTGTGACATTTGTCGGTTAGAATTAATTTGTAGGCTGAAAATGGCCGCTCCATGTAGTAAGACATGAAAGGGCTGAATTTGAAATTTAGTATCATGTCTGCAGAAATGCTATGTCGCCAGCGAGCAACGAACTATTCTCAGCGCTCTCGGTCCGCCAACGACCCTCCCGACATGCAGCTAACATTTCTAGCGCTTTTTTAAATTGACGCATTTTATGTTGAATTATGGATTCCGGGTCATATTGGTTTAAACGAAAAATCATGGTAATATGCAATATTGTGAAAATCGAGAAATATGGATTTTGCATATGCAAATAATCCTGTCTATTAATTACGTACATACCCCCATTATGCCTGGTCTTTTTAAATTTAATATAGAAAGATTTGGTTGAACTAAATAAAAAAATAATCATTATAATGCAACGGTACCTGGTAGCCCTAACTCTATCGTCTAGTTGATCGACTGTGGGCTTCAGGAGTCCGTGTAGGCCTTCAGCAAGGGTATCCCGCGTTGGATTATCACACAGGTTTCCAGTATTTTCGTCTGCGGATGTTGTTGTACTTTCTGTGTCGTCCATGGCGTCCAAAACTCACCTACATTTATTGGTCCATTCTTTCGTAAACGAACAATAATCTAAAAGTTATTTTCAAGATAAAACGTTTGATGTCATCATACCAAGTGTCAACTGTCAAACAAATGTCATATCAAATTATATGGCTATGTTGGCTCTATTGTTTACGCTGATGCGTTCATGATAAAGTAACATCGACTGGCTATCTCATCAGAAGTTGCTGATTATTTCTAATATTATACATTTATTTAATAAATAAGATACGTCCGCTGTTTTTAAATAAAATTCTTTAATAATTTGAGTTAGGTGTCATTGTGTCGATTTTTGTGCCGGATCGCCATATGATGTGTCATTTTTTGTGCCAGATGGGCATATCGCACTTATCGCTTACTGGAGGAGGTTCCATCTCGTACTAACCTCCGACGTAATGCACCAGTGTCATGTGGTTTAAGTTATTATAGTAATAAAATGTTAGCGAGGCGTAATGACATGTATGTTTATTTCTGTAGTGAGCGGGTTCTGAACAAGAATCCTGTAGAAATCTTGAGAGAAATCGTTATAAAGAATTTACGGTATAAAGAAAGTACGCATTGGTTTTTATAACTGTAATGTACCTTCTGTTATGTTTAAATAAATATACTGGTCAGTAGTGTAGAAGGAAAAGTAATTTCCCACGACACTACCGATAGTGCTGCCTGGTAGTGGCGTGGGTCAGGCGAGTTTACTTCATCATTCGCGAGTTCATGTTTCACCAATATCGGTTTCAGAGGGATTTGCTTTCCGATGGTATCGGCGTTTCTTTGTTTAATTTATCGGTGTTCATATTATTTTATCTATAAAAATCGCATATTCAACTGTTGTGTTGTTTTCTTATTGAAAATATAAATGAAAACCATTCATTGATACAATTTTATAAAATTTTATTTTCTACATGATTGTAGATATTGCTGCAAAATTGCTAATAACTATTTATACATAAATTCGTGGCTTAAGTACAGTTATTATTATCTATAACAAGATTGTGATAACCAATGTAGTCGCATAATCATTTCAATTTGAGCAAACTGTTGCAAGTCGCAACTTTTGTCGTTTTATCAGTCCTCGTGTTTGGTACCATTTTGATTATGATACCATACCAAATAACTACATTTTGTATCTTACAAATTCCAATATTCCACGTATAAAAATCTTATATTTTAAGGTACCTACTTAAGCAGACTTTCTATGTTAATTTAAATAAATAGAGGACTTTATTGCATCCAGCATCTACCTACACTAGGGTGTCCCAAAAAATTCAAAGTATTTTTTTAACGAATACACTTATTTAATGTTTTATATCAAAACACACGTAAATCAATTTTCATTACCTTTGGACTACAGCAAACCGTGCCAACTTGCATCGAAATATGTCGGTACTTGCATACGGTACTTATGTGAGCGCGCGCTTACGCGTCGACGTGCATGTGATTTCCAGTTGTATTGTCAGTAAACTTATTGTTTCTAGTCAATAAACACGTCAGTGGAATTGCTCAGTTATAAAAAGGGTATATTTATTAGCAGGGGACGTAAAACATAAAATAACGGGGTCAAAACTTCCCTCCAATGGACAAGTGAAATTAACTATTATTGAAAACGAAAATCTCGCTATTCGTGAGTGTTATATTTTGGGAAAAGGCGCGAATACCTATCGAATTGTTCACACCTTTTATTAATTTTTTCACAATACCATATAGCAATTTTGGCGTGACTTACAAAAAAATGCAAAGAAACAAGAATTCAAGTGGCGTAAACAGAAATTTACAAACAATGTGGACTATTTGTTTGCTATTGCACACGTCTATGTACTTCAATTAATAAAAATAGAGTATAGGCTGGAGTGGATAAAAACTGGCTGACAAAAAAGAAAGCGCGAGACTAAGGGCTATTGATGAAGAAAACCGGCGAATGATATATCTTTCCGCCTCAACTTCTTCGGCATCGTATGAATTGTGATTGAGAGCACATAACCTGAGACTGAGATTATAGTGTCACTGGTGCCTGTGTGCTTCTAAAGCAAAAACTTGGCCGGGAATTACTTATTTTTGCTTGTCGCCATCACGTTTACGAACTGGCGCTGAAAAGCGTATTTGAAGTAAACATCGGTCAAGTGACCAAAAGCCCCGATATTCCGCTCTTTAAAAAAATTGGAAAAACAGTGATTTCGACAAATACAGTGCTATAGTGAAAACATACCGCTTCCAAAATTGAAGCCCTTCTTAAATTCTATCGCGCTGAATTAACGAAAAAAATAGTCAAGAGATGAATATCAAGAGTTGATAGAGCCTCGCAATCATATTTTTAGATGGAGATACACAGCGAAAGTTCAAAATTAGACCCCCGGATTTAGGTCGGCGGCGCGCCCGCATACCCCCTGGTGTTGCAGGTGTCCATGGGCGGCGGTAACACTTACCATCACGTGGGACCGCTAGCTCGTCCGCCCACTAGTACATATAAAAAAAAAAAAAAAATGCACCAAGCTCGATGGATGGCGAAAGCTATCTATTCCCTGAAAATATCGTTACTAAGTTCTCAAGTTCAAAATGACCAGTAAGGAGGACAAGGCAGCTCTGATTGACGTCTATTCTTAAATAAATTCATAGTAACACAGCACAAATTCTCAAGTAGTAAGTTTGACATCAAGTCGGCATTGGTTCTCGTTATCCTAAGGCAATAATATTTCATAATCGAGTAATTAGAACAAAATAGAAAAGAAATAGAGGGTATACGTTAGTGATTTCGCAAAAAAAAACCCTTTATGTCATGGGTCACCGCCTACATAGGTACATACATTATTTGTACTCGACTAATACATTCATACCTAGGTATCAGCTAACGATAAGCTAGTCTATTTAGTATTCAGTTATTTATTAAATCACCATCCAATAAAGTGTAAAATCTACAATCTAACACCAAAAACTGCAAATTAACATATTTTCACGTGTAGCGTAATAATCACCAGTAGCAGCAGATTATATCTTACGAACACATAGTTTACAAAGAATCCATAAGCACACGCAACTGTTCTTTTACATGTTCTTCCATGTTGGAGAAGTCCCGCAACGCGTCTTCGATCATTTCCACCATGATGGTGGGCCACTGGAGCTCGAGAGTGCGCAGTCGCTGCGCTGCGCCACACGCCAATTCGATCGCGTGCGATAGTTGCCCGCGGCCACGGACTCGCCAGCTCATGTCTTCCTGTAAACAATACCACATGGAAGCCTCCTTAGTACCCACACTTTGTTTCTCAATAGTTTTACACACGCTGGCGTCTGATGCTATTAACTAAGCGTATCTGCTTTGTTTTAGCATGGAAGTAGAAGTCACAGTATACCATAACATACCATCAGTCTGTGTCTCTCCACTGCTGTATATAGGCCTCTCCCAAGGACCGCCACTATACACTGAAATGCCCATGGAGGACAGTATACACTTACCATCAGGTGAACTGTAAGCTCATCTGCCACCTTTTTTTTATAAAAAAAAACTTACTTGGGAGATATGTCCTTTCTTAAACTGCAAAGCTTCCTTTGCTATGACATCTCGTAATGCCGGATCCGCGGCTCTAAGCCAGGCTTTTGCACTTACTGCACTATTACCACTTCTACCCAAACGTGTCAGAAGCGGTTGAAGTGGCGCGTCTGGAAGAGCTCTCAGCACTATGTCACTTAAGCCACTAAACGTCTGATTTGCGGATTTTATCTCTTCGTCGGTCACCTGTAATAAAACTGATTCATTAATTGATGTCTTATGATGTAAAATTTCCTCAATTCTTTTTGAAATTACCGGGTTATCGTTGATCTCTTTCAAACCCCAATGTGCGAGTCTGTAGACGGCGTATTTGCGCCAAGTTTTGGCGTGTATTGGGTTTCCTTCCGACAGTACCGTCAAGCCTGTTAGTCCACGCAATTCAGCTAATGCATGCATTTGTCCAAGCCATTGAAGCCCAGTAGCACGAACCGATATATGATTTACATTTGGAAATCTAAAAAGAGGAAACATTGCATTTTATTTATTACTTTAATGCTGATAATAATTATTACTAAGTAAATTATGAAATACTTACTTAGACTTCAGTTCTGGAAGAGATTGTGCGACAGCATTGAAGTGGACGTAGTGAAAGGCAGCACGAGTGACAGTTCGAGCGCGGTCCCACTCCCAGTCCCGTGCGAGCCGACGAACGGCGCCAGCGCCCCATGCGCTCACGATTCCATCACACACTTCCACTAAGTAATCAACGCCTATTAAAAGTCATATGTTAGACTACTACCTGATTAAAATAAAGACATTATTAATATTAAATAAACGCACCTTGTTCCCTATCCTTTGATACAGGCATGGGTTTTGAAACCGGTTCTGAGGACTTCAGATTCGCCAAACTTTTTCCCTCCTTCGCTCTAGCCGTAGATGCTCGATTAGCCGATGAAGCTCTCTCGTTTCGACGCGAAATAGTTGCGCTTCTAATATTCCTGTTACTCAATCTACTATTAACAGAACCTTCTCGCCTTAAAATCTTGCTGTTCTGATCGCTTCCTGAAGTTGAAGACGTAGCTACAGACCCAACATTGGTACTGATTGATATATTGCTCGCATTCTCACTATTATCAGAATTTTTAGCCTTAGATCTACTTTCGGGATCGCATACTGACTTTGACCGCATTGTACTAAAATTTGCTCGTCGTCGTAAAGCAGTAGGTACACGTCTTAACTGTTTTTGATTTGTATTTTCTTCACTATCGCTACTGGATGAAGGTAGTGAGCTAAATGATGAGTCGACGAAGGGTTCCACGCTGGATATACTTTCCCACCGTTTGAGTATTGGCTCAGCACCATCGGAGAGTTTCACGTTCTCTAACGAGGAAATTATTGGCAGTAATATTGGTGGCAGTCTCAATTCACTACTGGTGGATGTAGAATGGGATATATCCGTATCTTGGGATTCACTCCTTTCAGAAAAATTAACCCTTCTTTCAGAAGGTTTTTGAACAGTCGAACTTCTTTGCAATTTCCGCACAGGAGACGTTTTAACACCGCTATCAGAAAATGCCTTTATGTTCGTGTCACTATTGTTATTTTTAGAATCAGAATCTTCAGTCTCGCCCTGTTGCAAGGACACAACTACGTCTGGAAGTGCAGATATCTCTATAGTCTGCGTACCCCCACTTTGAGTCATGGTTGCACAGGAAGCTGCTAGTACGAATTCCTTTTCCAAATCAACATTTTTAGTTGGACTGGATGCATTAGTGAAACATTTGTTTTCTGACCTAAACATTAGTAAAAAGACTATCAGTGTTATAAAAGTTATGTTAGAATTTATAAATATTGTGATGTGTGAGATGAAGGCAAATGATTTGATCTACATGCTTAAATGTCGACCAATTCCTATTAACTATTGCTGAAGGAATTATTATAATTATTGAATGGATGGCTACGTACCTAAGAGGAAAAGTAAAACGAATTATGAGGATAGCTAATGTTTTGGCTAACTGAGCGTTCGCACGAATACAACTTTTCAGTTCCTATACAAGTTATTATGGTGGTTTTATATTCGCCAATGATATTTGTTACTAATTGCTGAATCGTTAATTATATGTAGATACCTAAGCAGTTCCCAGTTCGTACGGGCGTTATGTATAATTTGGTCGCGACGCGCCGCTTGTTGCGCTGTTCCACCTAGAGCACAATAAGCCGCATGAGCTGCCTCTTTATTAGTCCGCCAAGCCATTGCAGCTCGCCTCACCTGAAAACGTGAGAACAAAATCTTCATAGCTAGTGCTTTAAGATTAGAATCTATATTATTATTGTGTAATAGGCGAGTAGCATTACTGCTGATATGCCATGTTCTTGTGCTGATATTTCTCTTCTTGGAAGCCATTTTTCAAGTGTGTTTTTGACTATTAAACTGTTTGGTCGGCTATTCATAATTTCTTGAGGTAATTAATTGTATATATTAACTCTCTTATTGCAAGTGGTATGGTCTTCTCTGGTCTTTGAAAACAAAAATAAGATAAATGATTTCTAACAATTTATTTTTATTTATTCTTATTCTTACTTGTTCGGTGACGTGCATGTTAGTTAACGTAAGTAAATTCGGGAGGTACGATACTAAGAAAGGAGTGCAATCGCCGCCCAAAGCCACTGGGTTTCCATCCAGAGAAATTTCAACGAGTGATGTGGCTTCAGCAAGGGATGACATGTCTTCCACACTGAAATAGACACACAATTTTAAGTTTTGAATACTACGTTGAAACTACGTTACACAGAGGCGGTTTTACGTTTCTACTGACATTCTTTTGAAAGTTTGCCGTATTCAAAAGTTGTCGTTACTCAAATTGCCTCTGATGTTATTGAATGTGTATTAATAATGAACATGTCATTACCTTTGTAAATCATTATTTCCAAGGTATAGTTTTTGTAATTTAGGCGTATTTTGAAATCCAAGTAGCTTCCTCAGCCTATTTCTTTTCAAGTTTAACTCTCTTAGAGAAATCATGCCCTGGAGATCAGTCTGAGCGATAAATTTTAGTTGATTTCCAGCCAAATTGAGCACTTTCAGTTCAATTAAGTTAGTTAAACCGCTAACTTTACCTATTCTATTCCCATGCAAATCCAGTACTTCTAATTTGAGCAAATTTGAAAGGCCTTCTACTCTCTTTATCCTGGAATGAATTGTTAATAAGTTTATAATTAGCGCTACAACTTTTACTGTATTTGTATCGTAAGATCATAGCACCTGTTTTTTCCCATCAAAAGTACCCTTAAGCTAAAAAGTCTTTCTAGCGAAGTGATTTTGTCAATCTGATTGTCATATACATCGAGAAAAACCAATTTGCCTAAGTCTAAGGGTGTTAGTCCCGACAAACTGTTTATCAAATTATGTTGTAAGGATAACAATCTTAATCCCGGCTCACCCACTATATGGGGAATTGATGACAGTCCTCTCCTGCAATTTAAAAAAGCTTATTGATTATATACAATTTACATGCAACTGGATTGAGTTGAACTATTATCTATGTGAGTGAGGCGATAACATTTGACTAACAGCCTGTCCAATTATAACTTAGGACACATTGTTACTGACGACCTAAAAGACGATTCCAATATTGTATGGGAACGCAGGGCATTGGCAGCGCGCATTAATAGCCCGCAGATTTATAAGTTTCTTAATAATTTGAAAGCAAGAATAATAAAATATGGTCACTAGCTTAAAAACTTTCTGAATTAAAGATATACCTACTTTATACTTACTACGGTCGATAAGACCATAGGACGACCCGAAAGAACCATTTTTAATATTATGACCGATTCTATAAGCGTTATATATAAATGGTATATGAAAGAATGCTCGCGAAGAGAAACTTGAGATTTTGATCCAATGAGAATACATAGTGGTCCACTATACATCTATTAGTGATGTTTACAATTACCTGTCAAGACATATTCTATCCGGTAGTCGATCTTTTTCCTGCGGAGTTCGAGATAGTTGAACTCTTCCCTCACCCACGGCTTGTAAATTAACAGCATCATCTTTATCATCTTCTTTATTTATATAATCATTGCTGGAAAATTGTTTTAGTTAAATTTGGATAGGTACCCAATGTGAATCGTGTAGGCGAATTAGTTCCTTATCTATACGTTACCTAGTGAAAAATATAGGGAAGAGAGCTTCATCTAGTTACGAATTTAAAAATTAAGGCAATTATTAAGGAAGTAATGGATCATTGCGTATACCTAGTCTAGCCATATATATTCTTACAAACAAAAACATTGATAATTTTTTACATTATCATTTTATTAGTAGAATTTGTGTTATTTTAGAAATAAATAGGTGAGCATTTTAAAAATATACCTAACGTTTATTCGAAATGGGCACCATTTGTTTGTATACAATCTTTCAGTTGTGGTCAATTTTCAATTGAAACAGGCAAACTTTCCATGGGAAAATAGGCAACTGCCACCCTTAGAGAATGTTTTAGGGATTTAATATTATCATGGCATTTAGAGCATGGTTCTCTAAAACAGACCATAAATCATAATCGAACGGTTTAAAATCGGGACTAGATGACGGCCAGTCTTCAGCTCTAATGAAGTTGGGTATATTCCTTTGTGCCACGCCACGCCTGTGTTGAACGAGCCTTATGACCTGGTACTGAGTCTTGCTGAAAGGACCATTCTTGGTTATAGAACAGGGTGTTGTTAAGAGACTACGACCTTCTCAAAAATCATATCTTGATACACCTGTGCCGACGTTTTTCACAAAAATGTGGTTCAGTCAGTCCTTGATAGCGACACCCCACCAAACCGTCATTGAAGCCAGATAATGGCCACGTAAGCCACGTTGCGCCCTATTGACCAATTGAGCACCTTCTCTAGAGTTATGAGCATAAACTCTATCATTCTGCCTGTTAAAATGTTCCGCAATTCTTGTCCGTAAATAAGATTTGTCTGTGACCGTACCTACCTTTGCATACCGCCGAAGAACTTGTTTCGATTTCTCAACCCAATTTATCTTTATAAGTTCGTCTTTGTTGGCCAATTACGTCATTAACATTATAAAAACGCGGTTCTTTTCTGACTCGTGACTTCTAATCTCTATAATTCAGTTATTTAATTACATGACTTATACACTTTTATTGAAAAGCGTTGATAAGACTATTCAGCAATATGCAAACAGATAACGGTTATGTTTTATACATGTGTGTAAATGTAGATTAGTATGGATTTAGATACCTTTTAGGTTTTGTAAAAAATCAGTAAAATTTAATAAAAGGATTACCAAGTCCCTAAGGGATTATACCAAACAGTATATGCGCCGTACACGTGCTTTCAATATTACAAAGCGGATTTACACTTTTGATAAAATTTTCATCAAACTTCGTCCAGTAATATTTTATGTACATAGGGATGGGAAAAATTACAAAAGCCCGTCATAAGCCGACCGCAGTTCAGTGCACGGTTCTACCATCGATGTTGTGCAAAGAAACAAATTTAATTACTCGCCGAGGTAACTGCGTTGAATCCAAATCAAACGATCCCACACTTTCATTTTTTTTTTCTTTTATGTACGAAGGCGGCAGACGAGTATACAGTCCACCTGATGGTAAGTCGATACTGTCGCCCCTAGACATCCGCGATACATGCCAACATTAATCCAAAATGACAAACGTTGGCACGCCCCCGGATGCGCTGCCTACCTTTGGAGATATAGGAATGGATTTGGAGAAAGGGTTGGGAAAATGGGGAGGGATAGGATGGGAAGGGAATGGGCTCACTCACTACCGAAACACGTACGTACATTGGGGAAATACGATAAAGTGGGAAATGCAGTGCAGAGCAATAGGACCGCCTGGTTGTATATAACATTGTTCCTTATTTTTTTCATAATGTGTATACAATAAAGAGTTGTATCTATCTATTTATCAGCCTTTAACGTCACTCTACAGGGCATAGGCCTCCCCTAGTAAATTACTGGAGGTGTTGGTCTATGATTTTTTATTATTTCTCGAGAATACGGGTTTCCTCTCGATTATGGCCGAGCTAGTGACCAATTTGTTTTCCAAATTCGTAATTCACCAAATCAAAGAGAAGCAATAGTAACAAATAGGCAATAATATTGCAAGGGTAACTATGTAAGTATGTGAACATGAGACGGCGCAAGGGCAGTCGCTCGCCAGCGTTGGTGCGCAACACGTACCTACATGTTTCTTTTGTAAGCAACACGACGTGACAAAATATACAATACGTGACATGGTTCTGGGTGCTATATTTCTCTCTCTGGATAAACTCTTTTGCTTCTGGGCGGGATTTTTGCGGATTCTGTTCTTCACAACTTTAATCGTCTGTTTAGTACGAATAGTGCGTGGACGGACAGATCTATTTCTGTCACATATAGAGGATGTTTCAATAATGTACCTACCAAAAGCCCGGTACACAAACATTCGGCTAAAGCCAAGCGGATGGTTTTAAAAATTGCATTTGGCTCCATGTCTACTTTGTGGAATGCAATTACAGCAATACGGTTTTCGTTATCACCCCACTCCATCTCAATATTAGTACAATATTTAATAATGCTTTTCGCCAAAATGAGAAAAAACATTTATTTTTCACGTGAGAATGACAGATCCAAATTTAAATGTAATTTATAATATTTATTTTTCTTTATTGTAACAGTATATAAGGCCAGACTAGGTATAGATACTGATCTATAACACAATACGTATAAGTAGGTAGATCCAAGTATTTAAGTCTTGAATTCGTCATAGTAACACTATTCAAATTTACCCTGTAAGTGTCGTATGAGATCGATGGGCAAGTGCTTGTCTTGGATCCGCCAATGCAGGTTTGATTTGTAAGAACAGTCGACTGTCTCCCCCGGCGTTCGATTCACGAGGCCCTCCTGCATCGAGAGATTGCGCAGAGCGTCCTCTATTCCTAAAGGCAATCTTCCTCAGCTGTACCAAAGAAATTAATAAATAGGGTTGAAAGAACACATAAGTACTTATGGTGCTAACGATAAGTTCTTCAATATATAACATTTCACTTACATTTCCACGGTTGTACGACATGGGCATTATTTTTCGATTGCTGTCATTTACTCATTACTTTTATAAAATATATTACACAATTCAATTATAAATTGGCCCCATTAAATCTACTTTATTAAGAAAATAAATTCGTAGAAAAGGCAGTTTGGTCCATTTTATACTCTGATTCTATTGAAATCAAATACAACCGTTGCTTAGTAACGTCAATATAATGTAATTTTAGAGCGTCCACAGCACAAGCAACTGAAAAGAATTTATTAATACATTTCGGTGTGTTTTTCTTATTAGACGTGTGGATATACGAGTTAGCTTTAATGAGGTGAAGACACAAAAAGTGGGGAAAACATTTTACTTTTCAATTTTTTTTTAATTGAATGCTTCGATAAAAGTTTTATGTTGGTAGCATTAAATTGGTGGAAGCACAGTCGAAAATTTTTAAGGTTTATTTTCTAAGATAAACTATAATATTAATTTGTAACATTAATTGTGAATATGCACAGAATTTAAGGTAAACAATAGGTAATTTGTGTTTAATAGAAACCCCACAAAGTTTAATAGAAATAGGTAATGTCCGGCACACTAAAGTTGAGCCTGGGGTAAATCACAACTTTTCAAAGGGTAACATTTAACAAATGTCACTGACCGTATAGGGAACTAAAATATTCGTACTTCGATTAAGGAATTAACTAACTAACTTGAAAAATTAACTACTTTGGAGGAAAGACAGATAGTAAAAATCCGGAGCCAGTACTTGGAAGAAGTTGCTTCAATCACTGGTGTGTGGTGTGTACATATTACTGAATTGTTAATGGAAATTGAATTTTTAGATTCGGATTTCGAATATGACACATAAAATAAATTTCTTTAATTCCATTTATTTTTATTTGAGTACCTTCTTCCTACGTCACTATTTTTGTTTCTCAAGGTTCAATTTTATATTTTACTTTAAAATAACGTGGATTCATATTTGCATCAGCTATATACCATATAGACAGTTAAATACCCTTGTCTTATCTAGTGAAAAATGGGCCGGAATTCTTCAAGTATCAATATGACTTATTGCTACTAACCTTGATGATACCATATGAATATTTTTTAAAAATTCTACGCTTCTACATATAGCTCAACTTTCGTGTGCCAGACTCTATCACTCTATTTAGTGTGGTTTTTATTTTTCTGTATATGAAATACCTATGTTAATTAGACTGTAATGTCGAGAAACTAGAGAAATAAACTTCCGTATTACTACTCTTTTAATACGCATTTCTTTTCTTTAAATTGACCCTGGCTACTATAGTCGGAATTATAATTCGATTCCAGATTTGACAATTTCAGTGTTGCAACGTTATGACAAGTACTAAATAGTAACGTTGCGAAATTATTCGATACGGAAATGGAATATTTCCGGATCGATTCTTCTCGTTTATAATTTTATTCTCGTAAACTAAGTATATCAGGAAATTAAATATTTGTGAACGGATAATTTAGTTATGACGATTAATTTTATTACGGATCTGAGTTTTCTTTAATAATTGTGTGTGAAATAAATAAATAAATGTGATCATTGTATTGTCTGTGGTTTGGCAAGCTTGGAGTGCTTGCCACCCTATGGCCATAGACTAGAGAAGATAGACTTGTCAGGTGACTTCTGTAAGTACCACATCTATTCTAATATTAATATAGTTATTTGTTTGGTTGTTGAGTCTTTTAATACACACCACATATTAAACAATACATGGCGCAGTCGAATTAAGAACTACGTGGCTAAAAATTAAGTTTGGCACAGTTATTTCGTTGGAAAAAGTTTTTTCACAACTACCCGTCGGCGTGGTCGATGAGCCGGCAGAAAACAAATTTAAACCTGAGTTGAACATGGCTTTGGGAGTAGAATATCGTTTACCAGCACCAATAAGATTGGATTCGATAGAAGATTTGTTGCCTCAATGGCAAAGATTTAAACAATCGTTTAAAATTTTTATTACGGCCGCAGGGTATGAACAGTTAACAAGTACAAGAAAGGCGGCAATTTTGTTAAATAGTGTTGGTGATGAGGCTCAAGAATTATATTTAAACATTTTAAAAAAGAGCGATTCTCCAAAATATGAAGAGGTTATCGAAGTCTTCGATGATTATTTCGCGCCCAAGCAAAATGAGGTTATTAATAGTTACAATTTTAACAATAAAGTACAAGGGGACGGAGAGACTTTTGATTCGTTTTATTCGGAATTAAGGAAATTGATAAAAAGTTGCAATTATGACACATTGGAAGACAGAATATTGCGTGACAGAATAGTCATCGGTGTACGCAGCAAGCCATTGCAAGAAAAATTGCTTTCCATGAGAAACCTTACACTAGATCAAGCTGTGGATGTCTGTAGATCAATGGAGCTAGCAAAAGAGCATTCCAAACACATTGCAAAGGAGTCGGTTGAAGTAAACGTTTTACAAAGTCAAAATAATAAGAAAATATCACAACAAAAGAACGATAAAGCTAAGTATAATGTGAATAACAATGTTAAGAGAAAGATTAATAGTAATTACTATCAGTGTAAAAAGTGTAATACATATCACGGTCCAAAGAGTTGTCCTGCCTATGGAAAAATTTGTAAGAAGTGTAACAAACCAAATCATTTTGCTGTGGGTTGTAAATATAAAGAATGTAAGAATAAAGTGTTTTACATAAATAAAGATCAGACTGATGGTTCTGATTTCAAATATGCTCAGAACTTATGACTAAAAATGTGTCATTCTATTAATAATAAACGTATGGTGGACTGGTCTCACAGTCTCCAAATAGGAAATAAAATTGTTAAATTTAAATGTGACACCGGGGCTCAGGTCAATGTGTTATCTTTGGACGATCTAAAGAAAATTGTCGATGATGATAAACCTTATTGGTCTGAGACAAAAGTAATATTAGAAGTTTTTGGGGGTTCCCGTATCAGGCCAATTGGTCAAATAACATTAAAGATTAATAAAGATAATAAAACATATGATACGGAATTTATAATAATAAAAGAAAATGTATGTCCTATTTTGGGATTAACTTCATTAATGCAGTTGAAATTAATGAATAATATTAATAGTAAAAATAAAACAGACTGTAATAAGTTTCTAAAAAATAATAGAGTTAATAGTGGAAACTCAAAAAATAGTAAAGATTTAATTATTAATAAAAACTTTGAACTTTTTCATGGTGTTGGGCAATTTAAGAAGCCGCTGGAGCTACACATACAGTCTGGAGCTGAACCAGTGGTTAGACCTCCGAGGAGAGTCCCATATGCTATTAAGGAGAGATTAGCAGAAAAGATTAAAGAATTAGTGCATCACCAAATCATTGAAAAGGTAGAACATCCTAAAAATTATGTAAGTAATTTGGTTATTGTCGAAAAGAAAGATGGGTCATTAAGAATCTGTCTTGATCCTAAAGATCTTAATAAAGTTTTAATAAGAGAACATCATCTGATTCCAACTTTGGAAGAAATAGTACCTAAGTTATGTAATAAAAAGTGGTTCACTGTGGTGGATCTTTCCGATGGCTTTTATAATATCTGTTTAACAGAAACTGCTAGTGACCTGTGTACGTTCAACACACCATTTGGGTGTTATAAATTTAAAAGACTACCCTTCGGTCTATCTGTAGCACCAGAAATTTTTCAAAAATATAATGGAAAATGCCTTCGGAGATATCCCTGGTACAGTGATTTATTGTGACGATTTATTGATATGTGCGGAAACGGAAGCAGAACATGATTTAATATTAAAAAGGGTTATTGAAAGAGCAAAATTATGTAATGTACGATTTAATAAACAAAAATTTCAGTACAAATTGCGTGAGGTACGATATTTTGGACATGTCTTTTCAGAAGAGGGCATGAAAATTGACCCTGACAGAGTAAAAGCAGTAATTAATATTAAAAGTCCTACTAATAGAAAAGAATTACAAATATTTCTGGGTATGGTTAATTATTTAAGGAGATTTGTACCTAATTTAGCTAATGTTGCAAATACTTTACAACTTTTATTAAAGAAAGATGTGGATTGGTTGTGGACTGAGGTTCATGAAAAGGCTTTTAATAATATTAAAAATTGTATCAGTTCAGCACCAATTTTACAGAATTTTGACCCAAAACTTGCAATAACTATACAATGTGATGCCTCTAAAGATGGTTTAGGCTGTTGTTTATTACAAAATGACAGGCCAGTGTGTTTTGCTTCGCGTTCCTTAACGTCAGCGGAGAAAAATTTCTCTCAAATTGAAAAAGAATTATTAAGTGTGGTGTGGTCTACTAGAAAATTTCATTTTTACATATATGGTCAAAAATGTTTAATATTGAATGATCATAAACCATTAGAGAGCTTATTGAAGAAGGCTATACATGAAATTTCCTCACCCAGACTCCAACGTCTGAAATTAAAATTATTAAAATATAATGTTGAATTTAAATATCTCAGAGGAAAATTCATGTATATTGCAGATTTACTGTCTCGCTCTTATTTAAGTGAGAGCCATATAGATGACTCATATATGCATGAAGTTATCCATTGTATTGGTCTTGCACACTACTTACAATGTACTGATCAACAAAAACAAGAATTAATAACAGAAACTATGAAAGATGATGAGTTATGACAATTAATTGATTACACAAAAAATGGTTGGCCGGAACATATAAAGCATGTTCCTGACTATTTACAATACTATTATAAATTCAGATCAGATATCACAGTTGATGAGAATTTATTATTTCTAAATGATCGTTTGATAATTCCTAAAACATTGAGATTGTCAATAATATCAAGATTACATGAAGGCCATATTGGAATGACCAAAATGAAACAACTGGCTAGAAAGCTTTATTATTGGCCGAAAATAGACTTTCATTTGGAAGAATATGTAAGAAAATGTAAATATGATTTGTCAAACTTATCAAAATAATAATATAAAAGAACCACTGTTGAATTACGAGATACCAAAATTACCATTTTTGAAATTAGCAATAGATATTATGGATTTTAACAGAAAAAGTTATCTTGTTGAAGTAGAATTAAAAACTAGTTATGAAGGAACATGAGAAATAAAACAAATAGATGTATTATGGTAATATTTTATTTTATAAATCGTCGCCGTCATCGCTATCGCTATCGCTGTCACTTTCTGTAACATTTATTATAAATGTGTCTGTGATATTGTCAATTAACATATCTAGCCTACTCATTTTTTCCTCTTCTTTGACAACATGGGATACGCATTTAGACCATTCGGTGGCCGTAATTTTTTGAATGCCTTCCTCAAATAAATTTCTCACGTCTGTCAATTTTTGGTGCCGTTTCCAATTTTCGGGAGTGGTAAGGTGCATTATCCATCACCACAATTGAGTTTGGTCTTAATTTTGGTAAGACTCCAGCGAACCACTCCTAAAAACAAACTGCATTCATCTCATCATGGTAATCTTCACAATTTTTCTTTGCTTCAAAAATAATGAGCCCCTCTTCCAGGATGCCTTCTTCACTACCTATATGGCTAATTATGAGACGTTTGCCTTTTCCAGATGGGTTTTTTAATCCAGTGGTCAGTCCCTCCAAAAACGCTTGCCGAGATGATGTGACTTGCTTGTCCACCCAAGTTTTTTTTACAGTATGACCTTAAATCACATATAGTACATGAACATTCAATATTACTATTAAATTTAATGTAAATGTATATTAATTCAAAATGTTAGCCTTACCTGCGTTAACCCAAGTTTCATCTTGATAATATATATGTTTCCCTTCTCGTCGAAACTGACATATAGATCGCAAGTAACGCTGGCGCCATGTTATTATATCATTTCGATCAATAAGTGTGCTCTTGCGTGACCGTGCAACAAATTTAAAATTAAGATGCTTCAAAATTTTTCTGAGGGTGTCTTTGGAAACCTTGGGCATTTCTGGATCATCGTTCATCACTTGTAAAATCTGAAATAGTAAATTTTATAATAGTTTGGAATCATTACTTATATATAAAAGATGTAGGTATAAAATAATACTGTCTGACTGATTGACTAACCTTTGCAATGGTTGGAGGTTCATTTCGGTAAAAGAACTGATGAACTATTCGTCGTATTGAGGAGAATGTAAATTCATCAATTTTATCTTTGAAACTTCGCTTTGGTCCAGTTTTTTTAGGGGGAGTTGGCGGCGCACCTTTATTTACTTCCTTCAAAACGTTACAAACAGAGCGTGAGGTTATTCCCAATATGTGAGCAACTTTGTTCATACATTCATTTTCTTCCACAACTTCAAAGGCCTCCAATTGCGCAGAAGTTTCATTTTTCACGTACTTATATGCGTTGCGGATCATTACTTTTTCAGTAACAGTGAAAGCTTTTCGTGGACGTTTTTTTCTTGGAGACAAGAAAACATCCACGTCTTTTTGTGATGTACTTGGCGGAGGATCCATTTTGATGAAAAACCAAAACAAATAGATTCACTCAAAGTTCACAAAAAACTATAAACGTAACAACAAACACAACGTAACAAAACTTTAACAAAAACCCAACAAAATAACAAAATATCGATTCGCAATGAAACGAGATATTCGTGCAGTAGACTAGGAGAATGAAGCCGAATGACAAGATAAACAAAATGGCGATAGCTGCACGAGCGCGCACGGGTTGCCAATACAGAAAACTATCTAGGCTCTTTTATTATAAGTTTTGTTTTTAATATAAAAAAAAAACAAAAATATTAACTTTTTATAAAATAAAGCAGCGGTTACTAATTAATAAATAATTGTTATGAATAATTATGTATTTATTTAAATAAAAATCAATAATTTAGTCTTTAATTGGCACACCAATATTATGATTACATAAACATAAATCGCGATTGTTTATCGATTTTTGTGTTCATCACTACACTATTATATGTGGTATCATTATTTTACAAAATGACAGTAGCTAATGTCAAATGTGGAATCGAATTATAATTCCGACTTTAGTAACACAATGCAATAAACGTCAGTTTTCACTTGGCGTCAATAAAAATAAAAGAACAGCACGAAGAAAGAAAAGAAAAATTTCATAGAATTTCTAGTCATATTTTAATAACGTAGAAACTTAGCAGCTGGAAACCTTAATTAATGATGTCGCATGAGTAACAAATTGCGAACCTTTATTCTCAATACTTTTCGTAAATTAGCGAGTCTTTCTCCCGGCGCCTACAAGTACAAAATGGTTCGATATTTCCCAAACAAATTCGACGACCATCAATCGGGAACAGTGGACATAAATAAGGATGAGGTAAATGTGCAGATCGATGAACATGTAAAGAATATAACGAAGCGTTTACAGCCATCCCGCAGGAACGTAGACGGCGGCCTGTATGTCGGGGTGACCGGCATTGCTTACATGTTTTACCATTTGGCTAAAAACCCATTATTTTCTGATAAAAAAGCAATTTACGTCGAAAAAGGTCTGGAGTACTTGAGACCTGCATTGGAGACATCTGCAGGAGATAAAACCTCCTTTTTGCTGGGTGACGCGGGTACGTATGCTTTGGCCACCGTTCTGCAAAGCGAAGCGGGCGATGAGCATGCTTCCGAATCACTGAGGATGTACATGGCACTTTATAATCAATACTTGAATCCTAAGTTCCTTAAATGTGGTGGAGATGAGTTCTTTGTTGGAAGAGCTGGCTATTTAGCAGGAGCTCTGTGGTTGCGCCGTGAAGTAAAAACAGAAATCTTTAAAAACGAAGAGCTCTATAAGATCTGTGACATGATGGTAGCATCCGGCCGTGAATATTCTAAGAAGCATCAGAGTCCATGCCCTCTTATGTATCATTATTATGACACCCAGTACCTGGGTGCAGCCCATGGTCTGAGCTCCATATTGCAGATGCTTCTGACTGTGCCTGGTTACTTGGATTCTAATAAATCAGCTGCTCAGGACATTAGCGCTACTGTTGAATTTATTGCATCCTTGCAAACTGATGAAGGCAACTGGCCATGTTGTATGGAAGAAGTTAGTTTGACTGACCATAAGCTTGTGCATTGGTGTCATGGTGCACCCGGCACTGTTTATCTCATGGCTAGAGCTTATCTGGTTTTTAAGGATCAGAAATTCTTAGATTCTTGCATTAAGGCAGGTGAAGTTGTTTGGCACAAAGGGTTGCTTTCTAAGGGGCCTGGCATTTGCCACGGTGTGGCCGGGAATGGCTATGTGTTTCTACTTCTCTACAGGGTGACTGGTGAAGAGAAGTATTTGTATAGAGCTAAAGCATTTGGAGACTTTATGAATACTGATGAGTTTTTAAGAGACGCAAGGGTCCCTGATAACCCTGAGAGTTTGTATGAGGGAACAGCTGGTACTGTATGCTACCTATCTGATCTTCTGGTTCCAGACAAGGCAGAATTCCCTTTCCAAGATGTGTTTTCTGAATATTAATACATTCTATTTTAATTTATTAACTTTAACGTTCTACTTGTCATTGTAGTATCCCCTGTTGTTTCATTTAACTTATTAAAAAATTTAGTTCTGAAAACAATTTTATTCCAATTATAATGTTTATTTTATGTCCTTACTTCCATTCAAATTGAAGATCTGTTGACAGTAATGATGGTCAATTTTACAATCAAATGCAATCTTCATGTCTCAAGTTTTCTTGAAATAAATTTTATGCTAGTCAGTCTTCAGAAGTTTCATTTGCATCTAATATGGATTTACTTACTTACAATTTCTTGGTTACTGCACTCTCAACAACAGAAATTTCTTTGATCATTGATGTATTTGCATATAAAAGTATCAATAATGGTATAAATTTTCATTGTAGTAGTGTACGGACTGCAATATCCACACAGAAGTTATTGAACTGTAATAACTTACTGATTAAAAGTACCAAAATTCAAGATGGTACTCACTACAACATACCATTTTCTCGTCAAAAGCTTGGCATAGTAGTAAACACTAGCTGCATTCGCTGGTCACGAATTTTGGATTGCCTTAACCTCAAAATTGCTTTTAAAAATCCAAATGTATGGTTCATTATTACTCAAGACTTATCTTCTACCGTAGACGTTTTGATACACTATCCCATTGATGTTGACTCTGATGTTACAATCGCTTATAAAAATGGAAATACCTACGAATTACATGAAATATACAATACTGGATATAATAAACGTGGTGTTTGGAATATAAGAAAAGTAGGGTATTGGAATTTTACATTACATGTTGAAAAACGCGACCGACTTGATTTGCAAGGGGTCGTACTAAAAGCTGCAGTAGTGGTAGCTCAAAAGGTAGTAAATACAACATTCGAGCAATATTTGGAACATCCCAGACCAGCCACTAATGATCCGATACATAGGTTGAAGTTTTTTACACTATTAAGATATCTGAAGGACATGTACAACGTCAGGTAACGATTACGAGAATTTTAAATTTGTACAGGTAGATATTCTGTAGGTAGATTTAAAAGTGGCACTAGCTGAGTGAAGATTGATAATATCGAAGTTAGTTCGCTATCGATATTAACTTCAGCTGGTATACCAGAATGAAGCCGAAGGCTTACGATGCAGGTGGTTTAGTCATAAGTAGAGTTTAGCCACCACACATCTATATACATCGACATGCCTGTTTTTTTTTCTAAATCACCAGGATTTGTTTTTACGCCACAATTTGTTAAAAAACCAATTGATTGGATGTGGTGATAGGCGTCTCTGTAATTAGTTAGTTACGTACCATAGCTTGACCTCGCTACTTTTCACGGGTCAACTTTACCCTATAATGTTTCATGTCATACACCGTTTTAGGTATACTCTTCAGCGCACCAACTCCTGGGGTTACCTGAACAACGGCAGCTTCGATGGTATGGTTGGCGTCCTGCAGCGGCAAGAGGCGGACATCGGCGGCTCCCCTGTATTCTTCAAGAAGGAACGATTAGAGGCCGTAGATTATGCCGTTACAACTTGGAACTCTCGGTAAAAATACAATTTGGCATCGAAAAATCCTACCAATAATGGGATTTCCTCTTTCAATGGTTTCTGACAGAATAACCAAGTTTTAGGACTGTAACGCGTTAAACTGAAAAGCTATCAAGCCAATATACTTGTGTGAGGAGTTAGATGACGGCAGTGTGTGTGGGCCGACTTGAGAATAGCACCAACCCATCTCTTCCCATGGGTGTCGTCAAAGGCCACTAAGGCATAATAAAGACGCTGCCTAAGCCATGAGGGACAATACTGTCTCTAAAAGGGTGGACTTGCCAATCCGCTTGGCTAGCGTGGCGTTTTAAGACCAAGCGTGTGCGTGTGCAGTACCTATTTACTTAACAGTATGGTTAATTTACTTTACTGCCGTTTGATAGATGGTTTGACTACCATTTAAGGTATTTAATCTTAATGGTTAACTACCATTTAATCTTATGTAGTCCCATTGTAGAAGAATAGAAGATCCCTTACTCCCATTATCAGTGGAAATACTCTTTGAACAATGAGTTTATTTACTTTACTTAGGCAAACTTTCATACTCCTGCATCCGAAGCATCCAGGTGGCTATTTAACCATCTACTCTAGACCGATGACGATTACAGTGTGGTACTGTACAACTGCTTTGTTGAGCCTGGCTGCAGTTATCCTATGCCTCATGTTCAAGATCAGAATTCTGAAAGACGACGGGAAAAATGACTCGTCACCGAGTCTCGCTTGGTTCTCGATCTGGAGTGCTGTTTGTCAACAAGGTAAATTGGATACAATCTAGAAGAAGTATTTAAAATCGGTGCTAGTTGGAGCAAATTTTCCTAAACAACTGCATTTCTGAACAATACGCAAAGCGGCACTCCGTCATATGAGTCGTATAGAATCAGACGGCAAAATAGGTTAGTAACTTCACCATAAACTCTTTATTAACTCTATTAATTAATAACTTTATTAACTAAGAGTTTATTAACTCTTCACCATCAAGGATGTTAGTACATATATGTATTAACATCCTTGATGGTGAAGAGTTAATCAAATCAGTTTAGTTTTAAATTTTCTACGTTGCCATATTACCTCATTTTTGCTTACTAACCTATTTTGCCGTCTTTGATTCTATACGACTCATATCAAAGATTACGTTCTTTGATATGACGGAGTGTTTGCTCTCCAGGCCGAAGGGTTATAAAATAGATTTTTAAGGCAACCAAGAAGCTGTGGATAGTTAGGGACACCTATTCTCGAATTACATTACATTCGGAGTTGTTACTTAATATACCTACAGGTATTTCTTTGTTGAATTGGGGAAAGAAAACATCTCGAGGAAATTCACATGCTCCTGAATTAAAGAACCATCTGGAGCATGTGAAGCATCCACCAATATTTGGGCTTGTGGTGGGTTATGTTATCGTGATTACTAACGAAAAAGAACGAAGCCTTGCAGTGAAAATTTACTGTAATCTTAATTTAAATCGTATAGTAGAGAAGATAAACTTGAAATAAAACACAGGTACTATTTTGAATCACAGGTATATCACTCAGAAGAGACGCAACCTCAATAAAGATATTGATATTCGTAACGTTCATATTCACACTGACTCTGTACCAGTACTATAACGCAACAGTCATGTCCAGCCTGCTGAGAGATCCCCCTAAAAGCATTAGGACACTCGAGGACTTGCTGAAGAGTAACCTGAAGGTTGGAGTCGAAGACACTCTCTATAATAAAGACTACTTTAAGGTTTGCATCATTTTAATTTAAGAATAATGGTCAGGGGGATGGTTTACTTTGCGTATGAGTTTGAAAGGTTCGACAAAGACATTCCACTCGTTTTTTTTTTTTTTTTTTTTTATAGACTAGTGGGCGGACGAGCAGGTGGTCCCACGTGATGGTAAGTGTTACCGCCGCCCATGGACACCTGCAACACCAGGGGGTATGCGGTCGCGCCGTCGACCTTGCAAAGTCCTATTCACAGCTCTCTTGAAGAACCCCATATCGTAGCTTAATGGAAAGACCTCTTGAGGCAGTTCGTTCCACAACCTACGGGTTCGCGGTATAAAGTAATTTTTGGACCGAACAGTGCGCGACACCTCCGTATCGAGGAAATGCGGATGGACCGCACTTCTGTGACGGGAGGTGCGGTTATAGAAACCCGAGGTGGGAATTATATTGAACAATTCTTCAGAGCATTCCCCATTGTACAGGCGGTAGAACACGCAGAGAGACGCAACGTCTCTCCGAATGCTGAGGGGTTCTAAACCGCCCGTGAGAGTGGGATCGTCGACAATACGAACAGCACGTCGTTGGATGGAGTCAAATGGGTCCAGTTGGTATTTCGGTGCACCGGCCCAGAGATGAGAGCAATACTCCATATGGGGCCTCACTTGAGCTTTGTAAAGCATTAGGAGTTGCCCGGAGGTGAAGTACCGCTTCGCTCTGTTCAGCACACCGAGCTTTTTGGATGCCATTTTGGCCTTATTTTCCAGATGACCCCTAAATTCGACTTTGCTGGAGATGTCGACACCAAGGATCCCGATACTCTCCGAGATCTTAAGAGGTATGCTCTGAAAGCGAGGTGCTACGACAAAGGGGGCTTTTTTAGCGGTGAATGCACAGACTTGCGTCTTACTGGGGTTGAAATCCACTAGGTTCAGAGAACCCCAAATCGAGACTAGATCTAAAGCGTCTTCGATTTCAGACACAAGCCTGGCGCGACTCTCTTCCACTTCTACCCGAGGGATGTTGGCGCGGCCCCTGTACAAGGCGTCACCAGTACTGTCATCCGCATAGCAACGTATGTCACCAATTTGCAACAGGTCGTTGATATGCAGAAGGAACAGAGTTGGGGACAGCACGGAGCCTTGCGGGACGCCAGCGTTAATAGACATGGTGTCAGAGCAGCTACCGTCGATAACGACTCTGATGTTCCGTCCAGTCAGGAAACTGGCAACCCATTCGCATAATCCCTCGGGTATCCCGAAAGATGGTAACTTGGAAAGCAGAGATTTGTGCCATACCCGGTCAAAAGCTTTCGCAATGTCTAGGCCTACAGCCAGAGCCTCGCCTCTACTCTCAATGGCTTGAGCCCAGCGGTGTGTTAAATAAGATCACCAGCCGAGCGATTATGGCGAAATTCATATTGACGGTCGCTAATCAGTTGCTGATCCTCTAGGTACCCAAGGAGCTGTGTGTTTATGACACGCTCCATCACCTTGGAGAGGAGGGAGGTGATCGCTATTGGCCTGTAGTTGGCCGGGTCTGTGCGGTCACCCTTTTTAGGTAAAGGGTGAACATGAGCTACCTTCCATGCTGCCGGAAAGTTTTCTGTGGAGTATGAGTCTAAAGAGTCGCGTAAGCACCGGAGACAACTCGGGAGCGCATAATTTGAGCACCACTGCAGGAATACCATCTGGTCCACTCGACTTTCGGATATCAAGAGTTGCTAGAGCTCGCCGGACTTCACGCTGCGTGAAACAGATTTCCGGCATGGAGCTTGTGCATCTCGAGATAGACGGTGGTGATGCACCTCGATAGAGGTGCATCACCACCGTCGAGTTCGAGGCGAGTTCGAGGCAAAAAGATAGCCCAGGAGATCGGCTTTCTCCTTCGCCCCGTGGGCCAGTGACCCATCGAGTTTTCGCAGTGGTGGGAGTGACGACTGACAGAAGTTACCTTCAGCAGCCTTGGCGAGCGACCAGAAAACTCGGCTTCCAGAAGGACAGCTAACTAGTCGATCGCCAATTCTGCGGATGTGCTCATTCTTTGCTCTGACAATGATCTTCTTACTGCACCTCGAGGCAGCGTTAAATTTCTTCCTCAAGTCGGTAGTATTCGGATCTTCGGACACCTGCGCTTTGGCCCAGGCCCTGTATGCAGCCCGTTTATTACGACGGGCCTCTCTGCAGGACTGATTAAACCAAGGTTGGCTCCGTCCAATTACGGGTATCACGGAACAAGGAATATAACATTCCATGCCCTGCAACACCACGTCGGCAACGGAGTCTGCACAGGTATCCGGATCTCCCGACGAGAAACAGAGCTGCCCCCAGGGATAAGAAGCATAGAATTCGCGCAACCCATCCCAATCTGCAGACTTGTAGTGCCAGACGTTGCGCGTTCCCTGTGAATGGGTCGGCACGGATTGCTTGGCTGGCACAGCAGCTCGAACGATACAATGGTCGGATGATCCTAACGGAGCATCAACATCAACATTGTAGTCGTCCGGACGCGTAGTCAGCAGGAGGTCCAGTAAGGAGGGGGTATGGCTCTCGATATCGGGTATCCTCGTGGGTGAGGACACCAACTGTGAGAAACCATAAGCCAGGGCAAAGTTGTAGGCTGCTCTCCCTGCGCGGTCGGTAGTTCGGGATCCCAACCACTCTTCGTGATGAGCGTTAAAATCACCGAGGACCACCACTTCCGCGCAAGGGAACTGCTCGAGCACGCTATCAGTCGTCTCTTGTAGGCGCTCAAAAAAGTGAGTCGTCTCCGTATCACCGCTGTGGGACCTGTAGAGGCAAGCGTAGACTTTAGTGGAACCTCCGTAGTCAATACGCGCCCAGAGAATCGACAGGTCCCCGTCTTCAAAATGGCTGAGGCGGCGGCAACAAATATCCTCCCGGACGTACATGCATACCCCAGCACGTCGCACAAAACAGTGCTCCAGTTTGTAGCCGGGGTAATGAAGATACGATGTATCGGCCGGGCAGGATATCTGTGTCTCCGTCAAGAAAAGTAAGGCCGGCTTTGTCGTCTCAAGGTGGTGGTGGACGGCGTCGATGTTACTATGCATCCCTCTGATGTTGCAAAAGTCCACTTGAAATGTGGAACTTAAAGGATGGGCCGCTGAGTGAACGTTATGCTTTATCTTTTTCTTGGCCATTGTAGTGTGTGAATAGGGAAAGAAGAGAAGGGGGGACGGAGAGAGAGATGGTTGCATGTGGATCAAAGGACAAAGCACTGAGCAGAGAAAAACTAGGTCACAGAGGTTGTGTCTTGCTGGCGCGGGGTACGGAAGGCCCCCGGTCCCCCCCTGGGGGCAGCAGTCGGGTTCCACTCCGGTCTCCTCCGGCACAACTGCTACCCCAAGGGACTTTTCGCGTGCGGCGGGGCAGCCTCCCGGGGTGGAGATTAAAGAAAGATCCCCGGGTCCGGGCCCCCAACAACCCGCGGGCAGTCAGCGGACAACCGTTTCACCGGGTCTCCCTGATCCCCGCGCCACCACGTCACGCCTATGCGCCTGTAATCCCCCGCAACCGCTGGTCCTCCTTTCCACACGCAACAATCTCCCTCTCGGGACGGCTTCTTCCGCGCACCGCCGGAACACGAAGCGGGCCTCGCGGCTAATACGGCACCATTATGGCGGCGGACTCCGACGGAAGGGTGGTAGCTTTGCCGACGGAGTAACCCTCCCACCGCGAAAAAAGGGAACGCCATTGCCTCGTTAGTTAATAGCAGGGTGCACCACGAGCAGGTGAGGTTGGCTTAGGCTCCAGTGTGCTCCACTGGAGTGATGCATTATTGCACCGAACTGAAAAGGCAGCCAGATACATGTTTATGTGCTAGACCCCTCATCCACACGTCACTCAGATTGATCGCTTAACTTATTACTTGCATGTCAAAAACGGTCCTGTCACTGACTGTCCAATGTATCGTTGGATGGAAAGTCCTTGTTTGGATGAATCTTCTTTGGTTTAGTATTTTCTGTATTGCAATACATATCTTTTTACTGCTTTGACCTTTCGTTTTCTATGTTCTTATTTTTGAATTTCCAATTTTTTTGGGGTATCTGTCATTATCGCTGTTTTCCTACCTTTCTTTCCCCTTCCATTATTCTTTCTGGGTTCTGCTTTTGGATTGGGTTTACCGTCATAGGGACAAAATGTTCACTTTCTTTAATTAGTACGCTTTGCATATTTTTCTCTTGTAATGGGTTAGATATTGGATTCAACTGTGAAGTAAATCACGAGGTAGACAGGACTGCCAAATTGATGATTGACGTTGCCAGACTAGCTGATGAATTAGGTGGAATAAACGAGTCACAGGTAGAATTCAGTGGAAGGGCAACATCCATATATGACGAAGATGATATGAAGCTGCAGCGTCTCGGTATGGTACATTTCCGAGAACTTTTTCTGCAGCTAGTTTGAGCATCGCAGGCGTTGCCAGGCCTCTGTTTGTTTTTCTTTTATGTATGTTAGGTATTCCGAAACAAATATGGAAAAGGTTTTGCTTAAAATAATAGAAAAAACTCACTGAAAACTAATATGAAAAAGCACTGTTATAATCGGGACGAAAGTAACAAGCTGTTACTTTTATATGCTTAAATCAGAGAAACATGCGTTAAGAGAAATTATTTAAAAGCATAGTTTTCATTATGTAAAAACTATAAAAGGAAAAGCATGCTACAGTATTGACAAGAAATATTGAATTTAACTTTTATAAGAATACCAAAAACTTACTTTCGTCGAATTTTGAACGTATTTGTACTCTGCACCGACAACCGTTCGGCACAAAGCCACGGGTGCTAGTGCTACGCTACTGAGGTAAGAGGGGAGTAAAAGCGACGCAACACAATTGCGGAAAGGTTTATACAGGTATCATAGTTCGTTCGAAAACTCGTTAGTTACTTTCATCCCTGGTCTCCCCTACCTTCGAGGTATTTATAATTTTGTTATGCTAATTTATGGAAGATGAAGGGTGAGCTGGATTCGCTTTAAGGTGAATTTCTTACCCTTAACCAAATCATCCTTGACTTTATTTTTAGCATACAACGGATCCGATAGCCATCCAACTTTATAACAAGAAGATTGTAAACGAAAAGCCGTACAATTTCTTCACCCCTGAAGTAGGCATGGCGCTAGTGAAGCAAGGTGGATTCGCGTTCCATGTGGATGCTGCCACGGGTTATCGAATTATGAAGGGTACATTTACCGAGAAACAGCTGTGTACCGCTCACGAGGTCTTGTTGTACCCACCGCAGTATACTAATGCTATAGTGAAGAAGGGTTCGCCATATAAAGAGCATATTATTTATGGGTAAGATGTCTTGCATTTTAAAATACATTGTATTATGGATACTTCCCGCACTGTGTGGTGGCAAAGGCCTTGGAAGAGCCTATACACAGAAGTGGAGACAAGTTGATGAATTGAATGGGTAGGTATTTCCTCAGGGGTGAATTAAAGAATGGAAAGAAGGTATGCAATAGTAGGCAGGATGTTATATGTATATATCTATATAAATATGTAGAAAACAATCTTTCACTTACATACAATGTAGACCTCTTAGTTATTTATGGACAAAAGTCCCCAAGGTTCTTTACAATCCCTTTCCCCAAGGTTCCAGGTGTGCGCTCTTTGATGTGCGCCAAAAACTGAGATGCTTCAGCTATCGCAAATGTTGTCGGAAGTATCAACCCATGCAATCTTTCCTCAACTTGTGAGTACTGTTTTGTAAGCGACCGCGATAGTTGTATTCTTCAATGTGTAACGGTGGAGATTCTTGGCGAACGTATCTACGTAGTATATATTAATGCTTAGGGATCTACGAACAATGAGCCAACCACCTTAGGATTTCTTAAAAAATTGATTAATAAATGAACAAGAAATTCCGTGGAGGAGCAGGTCTTGTTAATGTAGATCTCTATATAATCTTACGCTAGTGCATAGAATAATACACATAACTTTTTTGTATTCAGAATTCGCCGCATGTTCGAATCAGGACTGGCTAGCAGACTCAAATCTATTTGGGACGAGAGCAAGCCTACTTGTGTACGTACACCCGACACCAGTCTCTTCAACGTTTCCATAAAGGAGTTCTCTATGGTATTGATCGTGCTTGTCTTTGGAATTGCGTTAGCTACTGTTGTGTTAGTAGCTGAAATTTATACAAATAAGAAGGCTGCGAAGAAAGGATTTATTGAGTTTCGTCATTAAGTATAAAGTAAAAGAACGTTTTTTTGCTGCGCTTTTAAATTATTTTAGTATTGATGTGTAGACGAAACGATTACCATTGGTGATTTTGTCGAGAAGTTTCCATTGGGCAGCAAATCTAACGCTGGGAACGGCCTTGTATTGGTCACAGCCTATGGTGGTCTTAAGATGACATACCAAGGGAAGCCCTTTCGGAACTCGAGGAAAATGAAGACGAATAGTTTTGGTAGAAGTTCAACGCATCTGCAAGACATAGAGCGAAGTAAAGTTGAAGGCCAGAACAAGTCGAACTGGATGCCTTTGCCTCACCGGTAGGACATGGGAGATCAAGAGACGTAAACAGCAAATAACAATGGCAGGTCTTATTGTTTCCGTATAAAGGCAGACATAGAATAGAGATATTTAAAGGCACCGACATACATAGCAGTAAACGGCTTTTTTAGAAAACTTGTGTCGATTGTATTTTATTAGAATATAGGGATAATTACAGCAAATAAATAAAATAGTAATTATAGTTATCGATTTATTTATTATTTGGGTACATAGCTGCTTCGCATGCACAGTTACAATCTCGCGTGGCCGTTGTAAATGAAAATGTTCAAAAAAATCCAGCTTATACCTCGCTCCGTACATTATCATTTAAATTTACATTACAAGCTAAACCATTTATACAAATACAAAGGAATTAAATACATATTTCGCTGCTAATATATAAAATCAAAATATCCATTGGTACTAACAGTTTGAAGAATGCACTTGGAATTGACTGCGCAGCACGGAAATTATATTAAACTTCACATAATGCTATATGTATAAGGAAGAATTAAAAATTACCACTAATATAGAAGTGAACAACATACGTTGCATATACCACATTTTATATTATTGACCAATCGTGCGTTCGAATAACCAATATCCTTTGCAGTTCATTATTAACATATCCGATAGGCGGCTTGGTGGCGTCGACTGCAAAAAAGTTGTTGAGCAAACCTGTTCATGCAACCAGAGTAACGAATAAATCACTGTTTGTAACTCGTTTGCGAACGCAAATAAGTTTGTAATCGTGCAACCGCTCGGTTGGCCAACGTTATAGCCGTCGATTAAACCAAATTGTTTCAAGTGAAGTGTAATACGAATTCAGTTAAATGTTTAATAATTCATCTTTTTAAAAATCACAATCGTTGTTGGATTATTAGAGCCCAAAACTCAATTTGTAATTATACCGCGGGCTTGTGTTTAGTACTGAGACAATAAGTCTTATATTGTATTGTACACATGCTTTTAGGCAAAATCGTTCAAATTTGTAATAATTATCAGATTTTTTTTTCGAAATGTAACATACTTCGCACTGTAAATTGTAACAACTATACGTTTTTAAAAATTATATATTGGACTCTTGATGTTAATTTACAGATGTTAATTGAATTGAAAATACACCTTTTATTCAACACAGAATAATGAATAAAAGTGATATTTTGTGTTTTTTAATTTAAACAAATATATTGGTCAAAGATCAATAATATTTTTGTTTTCTCTTTAGGTTAAATGGAATATTCACATAGACGGTTCAAGAACCGTTCTTGGTGTTCACATTTTGTATATTTTATATCGTAAATCGGGTCTTAAAAGCGTATAATTAAAAGTGTACTCTACTCGATCTTTCGGTGCGAGTTGATGCCGGCCACGGTGAGGAGTGGACGGAAAAGGCGACGGAAGTTGAGAGCAGTTTTTCTTCTAACTACCCGAACAAGAGAAGCTTAATTATAAGCGGATAAGACCCCATTTTCAATATAATATGGGTAGTTTTTGTGTTATTATACTTTTTTCTAAAACAGAAGAACAGTTGCAATAATAACAGAATTGCAACTGTTGCAATAACAGAAAGTTCTTGTCTCGCTCTATGTCTCGTTCCTATATAATGAGTTATTACAGTACACTACAATTATCTAAAGAAGTCTCATCGGCATATCTCGGGTTTAGTAGACAAAGCTAGTTTTTTACACATACGAGTTATTAAAACTACTAAATAAAACTACTGATATCAATATTCAATTTTCCATATTGTGTGACGTAAGTGGTCAAATTTCGCGTGTTGAATGTGGCAGAATAATACCCTTAAATCTTTGTTTTAAATCAAAGCGTGGGCAGTAATAAAAAGAGAATAACTTAAAAATGAAACAATGTTTGTTGACATGTCTTGTCCTGTTGACATGTCTTGTCCTGTTGACATGTCTTGTTTGACATTGTTGACATTTGTCATTTTGGACTAATGTTGGCATGTATCGCGGATGTCTATGGGCGACTGTATCCACTTACCATCAGGTGGACTGTATGCTCGTCTGCCGCCTTCGTACATAAAAAAAAAACTAATGGCGTAAATGTAAGTAACAACTCTGTATATTAATAAGTCGACTGTTAACAAAACTGCTATCAGGGTGTAGAGGTGTCATGACATTAGATGACTTACATTACTCCTTCCAAACTATCAGGTGATGCTTGATATTCTATTAAAAGGCAGCAATGTACTTCGCATAATTTGTTAGTGGCACTTCCGAACTGCTCCGATAAAATTCGAGATATGTCGAATGGACTTCTTTAGATAATTGTATTGTGCAAAGGTGAAAGAAATTATTTTTTAGTATTTATCTAATAGGTGGATACAGCGTCAACTGTAAACGACAATTAGATCGACCAATGGGGAGTCTGAAAATATTTCTGGTAATAAGATTGACCAAAGGCCAAGTTATTTATTGCCCGTTTTTAGAATTAAGGCGGTAAAGAAACATGTGGTTTATCTGATGGTATGCGAATGGTAAGTCAATACATGCCAAGTATGGCAAATGATGGTATGCCACTGGATGCATTGTCTACTTTTGGATATGTGGTAGTGGATTTGGAAATAAGATTGGGAAGGATGGGGAGAATCTCCATTCTTCCTTTATGAAATGGAGAGAAAGGAATATAACGAGATAAAGGGATCCCCTTATATGTATAATGGTATAAGCAGTGTCCTTTATCCATTTTATTAAATGGGACGGAATGGGATACGAAGTACCTGTAAGGGAATGGAAGGGGACTCTCTGCCTGTACTATTTCCTGCAAATATTTGTGCAACTCATTGGTTCATCTACCTTTATTAAATGCAAAATCTTGTGACAGTAATTTACATATAGTGTTCATATATAATTAAATGTATCCTATCATAGAGTATGATACGATCCACATAATACATTATGCTGTGCGTTACAATATGTTTATTAAGTACGAAAGTACACAAAATGTTAATAAAATAATTAATAATCACGAGATTTCGGATTTAATTCGTCTTCAACATGTATGATTCGTATATTTACATTAACTATAATCGTGTCAGTTCAAAACATTAACCCGTTTAAGATGTACGCTATTTACTTCTGTAAAAACTAGATTGTTTTTATTGTTAGTTCTTGTAATATATACGTTACTGTCAATATATGAAGTTGGTGATTGTTGACGTTCATCGGTCTCAAGTTGACAATGATTAATTTCTACCTCAATATTTACGTATTTTTTCACATGTGAAGGTACTGATTTTAGGTACATATATTGATGGGCAGTACCAGAAAATAGGTGGTCGGATAAGTTCGCGGCCTTGTTATAGTGTAAATAATAAAGACTTTTTGTATTACATAAATATTTATTGAACGGAATATTGTCCATTTAGTTCCACTATCATTCGCCATTTTTCTGGCAGAGCCATTTTACCATTGCTATAAAAAATTTGGAGTTTCCGAGCGAAAAAATGGTTTAAAAAGGTTTCTCTTGAAAATGGTCATTCTCTATCGTATTTGGTCAATATCAATATTCTCAGGCGAATGTTGACATGAGCAATACTTCGGACATTTACAGTAACATATAGTTTGTGAAATATGTTTGTAGCAAGAGAGAGTAGTGTAGCAATATGAGGGAAAATCAAATAGAAAGCCTTAAATAAATATTGCATTTATTTTTAATCAATGATAAAGGATAATGCGACAGCCATTGGTTTTAATTGTGACATTTAACCTAACATGGCATATCACAAACTTTTAATAAAAATAAAGTGTACATTTTGAAGGTTCACAATTTCAATCCTTAATTCCATAACATAGGGTTCAAAAGTACGCATTAAAATTTTAAAGTCGTGCTAAATCAATCCTATAAAAATGGTTTTCATACATATCTTCCAAAAACACAGTTCGCGATACGTAATCGAAATTCAAAGATCACGTCTTAAAAGTGAGAATTCTCAAAATTGTACACAATTGTTTCAAATGGTTCAAATGGTAAGATTGTCGAACAGAATAGACGGATGGATACATGTGTAATTCGTGAACAAATGAAACTACTTGTAAATAGTAATAAGTGTGTATGTTGTAATTGAAATTTAGAAATTAAGTTAAAAATCGAGCGGGAATTTTCAAAAGTTATGTATATGGTTATGTTTTTGAACCTTAAGTCGAAGGATCAAAGTTCAATATATAAGATTCTCGAACAGAATCGTTTAGTACTTTGGTAAACAGCGTACAAATGAAACGAGGTATGAATAGTAACACGTACGTATATAGCCATTGAAATTTAGAGAAATTAAGTTTTAAAATTGGGAGTTCAAATTGTATTCAAATTATACAATTGCAGATGGTGGATAGATTTTGAACCTTATGTCGAAAGGTTCAATATTGTTGAACAAAATCGATGGATACTTTGGTAAATCGCGTACAAATGAAACGAGTTGTGAACAATAACGCGTGTATGTAGAGGATGGTGACCGCCGCGCGGGTGCACGCTTTTCACCGTTCCTCTAACATAACCGTCTCCTGAGGGTATAGCTTTAAAGCTTTCAGTGTACTGCTGTGAGATTCCATTGTAAGCTGCAACAAACATATCGTTGGAATTTATAATGGCCTGCTATTTACGTTTCTTTTTAATGGCAAGAACGTGGTAAACGAGCAGAAACCACCTGGTGGTAAGTAGGTACATACTATCGTCCACGGACATCAGCAATTGAATACAATCTTTAATTAAAATCGGAAATCATAATTCGATCATAATTTAAAACTAGGGAACTAATGGCAGACTACCTTGAAATGTACTGCATTTCCCACTTTATCGTATTTCCCCAATGTACGTACGTGTTTCGGTAGTGAGTGAGATGTGCCAGCGCCCATTCCCATCCCATCCTATCCCTCCCCATTTTCCTAACTCTTTCTCCAAATCCATTCCTATATCTCCAAAGGTAGGCAGTGCATCCGGGGGCGTGCCAACATTTGTCATTTTGGACTAATGTTGCCATGTATCGCGGATGTCTATGGGCGACTGTATCCACTTACCATCAGGTGGACTGTATGCTCGTCTGCCGCCTTCGTACATAAAAAAAAAAAATGGCCGCCAACACGATCAGTTAAAACTGACAGTGGGTAGTATGAAAACTGTCATCAGTTTTTCATACTAGAAACGTCAGCGTCAACTGTTTAGTTAAGGAGTGGCAGTGTGACCTGATTGTGTGTGACGGCAATCATTTACAGTGAAATAGTTGGTGAAGAAATTACACTCGAGTATGAGCAATTGTTAACTTGTAAACCAAATAAAAATAAAATAAAAGGTATCCAGTAATTGGATCCTGATATGGATCTGCATAGTTTTTACGTAAAATATAAGATCAATATTTCAGAAAGGTCCGCGAAGATATGAATAAATCTTTATACTTCTGACAACAAAATCTATGAATTATTAGATGGGTTATCATGCTAATATTATAAAGAGGAAAGATTTGTATTTTTGTATGTTTGTAACGAATAAACTCAAAAACTACTGGACCGATTTCAAAGATTCTTTCACCATTAGAATGCTACATTATCCCTGAGTAGCATAGGCTATATTTTATTTTGAAATTTTGAAAAAAAAATTGAAAAAAAAAAAAAAAAACATAAACCGAAGCGAAGCGCGGGGGGTCGCTAGTTTATCATAAAAATGACAATGTAATGTAAGACATGAATAAACCAGAGTGACTTACATCTCTCCTAGGCCAGCTAGAGATGACCTTGTAGTTTTCCTGGGGGAAGCCTTTCGATGCGAGGTAGTCTAGTAACACCTGAAATATTGATAAGCCTGTTGTAAGCTGTTGGTAGTATGGCAGTTTAATATAAGTTACAAAACTTTTGGTGATAGTGTCATAACAGTACATTAAAGTCGGATTTTTCATTTCGAGTTTGACATGTAGAACTGTCAAACAGTGAAATTTGTATGAACGGGGGGGGGGGGGGGGGACTCTAAATGGCGATTACGTCAGCAATATTTATTTATTTACTTTTCATATTTTTTTGGCAAAATTTAGTAGATTCTGATTAAATAAGAAACTTGAACAGATTATGTAAAAACTATACCAATGCTTACGTAAGCATGGGGGGGGGGTTAAAAATGACTAAAATTCTGCTTACGTAATACTTGAACGGCCCCTAGTAAAAAATAAAATGGCTTCACCTGCAGCGTGTCGTGCGCGTGGAAACGTCTCTCGAGACAGTCGTCGTGCGGCGGCGGCAAGCGCACGCGGATGCGCGCTATGTCCGCGACGCTGGCCGCCGGCTCGCCGGGCACTCGCGACGCAGCCTCCGCACACGCAGCCTATCACGATATCGGTATTGGAGTTATGGTCAGGTTTGGAAACTACAATGCATGTTTGACCACATAATCATAATTTATTTATTTGCTAAAACATTGTACTAAAACGATGGATGTTTAAGTTATACGAGTACATGTTTGGTCATAAAAATAACACACAATATAAAGTGTACTACAGGTTAGATAAAGATGCATACATTTTTTTGATGAGTGTTGAATTTATTTCATAGAACTCTATGAATGCTTATTAGTAAATAATAACAGTAATAAAAAAACTTTAATAGTATGAGATTCATCTTTTTAAATATACATATGTATCTTTTGAACATACCTCTTTCTTCGCTTCTTCCACGCGCCTTTCTGACTCTGCTCGCTCGATCTCTTGATTTTTCTCCATTTCTTGTTGTTTCTTTATCTCTTCTTTGGCTCTGTAAAAGAGTAAGATAACGTTAACGATATGAAAACAGATACGCCTTCCTTCTTATTATAGTTTTTATTAGAGAGAATTTATTTCAGGATTTGTTACTAAAGAATGGTGTGTGCGCGTGAGTACCTGTCCGCCTCGAGACTCCGCTGGTAGGCCTCGTCCTGCTCGTGCTTGACGCGCTGTCTCGCGTCGCGCTCGCGCTCCATGCGCGCGTCCTCCTCGCGCTGCGACGCGAACCGCTCCAACGCCTCCACTAGCCCGCCCACTAGCTCCGACACGCCCACGTTACCTACACAGGGCAAACCTAATTATTTACCTCGCGAGCCACTTTTGTCATCATTTTTGATAAAGCGCGGCTGCCGCGCGCGGCAGACGATCCAACCAATTCACGAACAGTGTTCGTGAATTACCTATTCAGTTAGCGGTCGCAGACAGTTGCCGCGCGAGCGAATCTAAACGACACATTCGACCCAGCTGCCAGAGTTAAGTACAGAGGCGCCTTTGCTGCGTGGCTAAAAACCGACCGAGATTGGTTGAATTGAATCGCGCGGCGTCACTATCGATTACGCGCGGCATTGTTCGAGGATTTGCCGCGCGTAATCGATACGCAGCTATACTCTATACATTCATATTAGGAAAGAAATGATGTCGTCAAACGATAACATAGCGTTAATTGGTCAATCGACGAACACTCTCTTTTGTAATTCTGCTGTCCTTAGAAAAAAGGTACAAGTGTATTTTTATGACATTCGGAAACATGCAAAAAAATTGCCAAATGAGGTCAAAATGGAATTGAAAGGATTTTACAGACATTCGACAAAGAATTTACGAGGCTGTTGTTTTTTCAGTGTGGCAGAAAAAAAAAGAAGTCAAAATGGCGTACATTAGATTTGATTTTGGAATCCTCCTAAGGACGTGCAGCTTATATAAACAAATAAGCGGAGTTTATCATTTAATTAATAGTTATCTTTGTTAAACCTACAATAGCACCGGCGAAGTCAATGGTGATCGCTAGTGTTGTTAGTGCTCTTTACATTGTCCAGTCGATTAAAAAGAATTTTCAATACAGAAAAACCTTAAGTTTCATAACCAATGCATGCCACTGTAGCTCCTCCCCAAAAAGTCTTTGCTGAGCTATTACCTCAGCCGGTCACCCTTATAGTTCATTTACACAAGGAGAGTTTCTCGAAAGGTTCGGGCGAGAATATTGTATACGATTTCTATTTTTTATTTATTTAACAATTTATTGTATTGTACATGAAACAAACAGAAAAGATATATAAAAGGCAAACTTATCTCCTGCGGAGATTTCTTCCAGCAGACCTGGGAAAGTGAAATTTTCGTATACGATCATACGATTCTCGTCTGCAACTGTTTACACGATGATACCAGTGATCACTTGTTAATAAAGTTGATACTGGTTTTTGGCCGATTTTCTCGCCCCCGAGAGACGCTCCTTGTGTAAGAAACCCTTTAGTCGATATGTGGGATTTTTCTAAAATTCGACATTCGGAATACACAGTTTTCTAAAAAAAAAAACTATTAGGATCTAATATAATGATCTATAAACACAATGAGATGCAACTGACCGTTGATAACGGAGTATATCTCTGTGTTGGACCGCACTCGCATGATGATGACCAGAGCGGGCAGCCGGTCCACGGGGATGCTGCGGATCGTCATAGCGGCTACTGGACCGAGGGCGGTCGTCACGTTGCTTAGCAACCTGAGAACAATTACGACAATCACCTGTTTGTTTTACTTGACTTTTCTGCTGAGTTGCATAGTTAAATACGTATGCTGCAGATGGAGGCTCGAAAAATACTAAAATTTAATGAAAAGAGAATTACAAAATTATACTTAAGAGCCATTTCAATTTTAAGCGAAAAATACAAGTTTTTGAGCTCTCCTATAGGTGTAATGAAAGTTGCGCTTTACATTTCTGAGTAAATATTTTAAATAGCTCATTTCTTTAAATGTCAATTTTAATATAATAGGATACATTTCGAAATATTTCTTTATTTATCCCGTAGTACTCAACCATGTTTTAGTAAAAACGCGCCCAGTAAGAACTTCAGAGCCGTGCTTCTTCCACTAAAATTCATTAATTCAACAAGATAAGTTACAATTATACGTAGTATATAATTCTATTAACATATAGTACACTAATATTTCCGTAAATTAACACAAATCACGAGAAAAAATACAATAATGTGCGTCAATTTCGACGTAAAATACCTGGCATTTAACTGCAATTTTTTATCATTTATTAAAAAAAAAAAAATTATTACTTAAAATAATATCAATTTTGTAACTAATTAAAACGAAAACAAGTATTTTTATAAATTATGATTTATTATATATATTTTTTAATATCACAAAACTGCTCTAATTGCTCTATTATATTCGGGGATTTTCGCGTCGGCCATTAGTATTATCTATAGAAGCACACGGAGAAAAGTTCTGCTTATTCAAAGTATCAAAACTTGTTTTCCATAGTTACGCTATAGAGACGGGGGCATGAACTATTGCCAGTCGCGTTGCGTTGTAATTACCTAAACTTGCTTTAGTCATTTTTGTGAAATGGCTCCTAAAACTAATTAACCCAGTGTCCTATTCGATATTAGAATTAGGAATGAGTCCTAATTAGAAAAACAAAGTATGATGGGCAGTTTTGTATGAAACCTGGCCTGAAAACCATTACAATTGTAATGTATTGTATTGACTATATATGACCTAGTTACCATAAATTAATATTTTGCTTCCCAGATTACCACCCAAAGGTCTATAAAAATGGTAAAGATTATGCAAACGAAACGTCGAGTAAAATGAATAAGGTAAACACATATGTGTTGAGACCTGTTTAAATAGATAAATAAGTGGAGATTCTTTTATGGTTAAAAAAGGTTACAGTGAGTGCTACTTACATGTTATTGTTGTCCGGATGCGTGAGGTCCCATCCATATACAGTAAAATTAGCCGCGAGTGTTTGTAACACTGTTTCACAGCCGAGCAGTTGTGCGCAAAACACGTTTGACAGCACTGATTGTTCGTGGTGGAGATACACGCCGAGGAGCTTCCTCTGTACACAATAAACACGATAATTATTCACTCAGACAATTGTGCTTTAACTTTTTATTGATCAAATTTATTTAAAGTTTCACCGATGACTACTAAACGACGGACGGACGGATTATAACAAAAACATTCAGTATTAGAAACGAAAGCGATATGAAATTACAATGTCTTCCTTTTCTAACTTTTCGTATACCTATGTATTGTATTACTATAGTTCGTGCCATTTAGAATAGCAATAGCGAACGTGCCTGCTACCAAGATACGGTGGCCATATAGTATTTTCGCTCATTTCATTCAATGTCAACGTGATTACTACCACAATACGAAGTGTCGCTATCGTAAACATGAGTACATTTGTTCGGGGTGAAAGTAGAGGCAATGACCGCTATTGACATGCTAAATGGCACGGAGTATAGTAAATCAATTAAAATAGGGTTAAATAAAAAATACCTGCGCCCTCTTAATTTATATTTCATAAAGTTAGACCGTCGACAGATTACCGATTTGACAGTTTGAAGTGGCGTACAAATTACGACAAAAATAGTTTCATCGTTCATCGTGGATAAAGCGCCTACCCAGGCCATTAAAAAAGCAGAGCTGGTTGCCTGGCTTGAAAAAAAGGCATTGAAACCAATATGTCCAGATGTTGAAAGCACACTTGATAAAACTAGTGAAAGAGTACAGGGCGGTAAAAGTGCGATACGAGATAGACGAACTGGCTCTAGCACACGGACATCGCGTTCTCCGAACTCTGTCGTACCATTGTCAGTACAATGACATCGAGTTAACATGGGGGCCCAAATTAAAGCTAAATGTTCAAATTGACTTTCTTTATCATCACAGTGCTATATAATAAATATCTTGGTATATTTGTGTGTGTGTTGGAAAGAATTTCTATTACATTCAATATACCAATCAGCCCGTTATATGTATTTGATGCTATGGCACGGATTTATTCTATACAAAGATTAAAATGTTAAGCACCCGATAAATATTTTATTATATATATGTATATTACAGGTTACGCAGCTCGCCACAATTCGGCTCCGCCAATCAGCACTGATAAAATGTTAAACCTGCTGAAAGAAGATTGTGACGTCACAAAATACGACGGGGTGGAAGTAGTTGAAAAAACAAGAAAAATAATTTTTGATGACTATGATCGCGATATTAGGATTGATTCCATGATTGACAATGAAATCATTATTCAAAGTAACTGTTAGCGACGACGTTAGCAGTATTCACGTGATTATGATTCAGAACAGTGTAAAATACTCAATAAAACTTATTTTAACTACAATGTCATTTTTTTATTTACGTTATTTCCTATTCTATCACATCAACGAAAGTATTACCATAAAAATTAATAAAAGTATTTAATGCTACTGCTACGATTGTCTACTCACATCACTAGTTACATTAATCTGACATATGTCAAATCGGTAATCTGTCGACGGCCTAACTTTAAGTCTAAAAACTTTTCTATGACTTTTTTCGGGACTTAATATTATCCCCCAAAAAAAAGTTAAATGACATGTGACGGAAGTGGGATACCTATTTTCTGTCATTTTGAAAACTTCTCATTTTTGCAGCCGCCAACCAAACCTAAATCAATCGATAGAAGACATTAAAACAGACAAAATATGTACTTACAATAGTTAAAAATTCCTAAAACGTCTTTGAAATGAGTGAGATATTAGTCAAAATTATAACTTTTAATATTATCTGGGATTAGATTTAGATATAGGGTTTTAGATGTTTCTACATGAGAACATTGTTAGTTTATTTTGATGTCTTCTATGGATTTATTACATTTAATTTAGCCATAAAAAAATATTGGATTTGGATAGGAAGAGTTGGGAAAATGGGAAGGGATAGGGTGGGCTGGGAATAATCTTTGCGATATCTCACTCACTACTGAAACACGTTAATTTTAGAAATAAATAAAAGTAAGACCATTCATTGAGTATGCAATCGGGCCTTTCAGTATCCACTGCAGGACAGGGGGACTCCTCGTGCACATTGTGTTGTGCATAAGGGATGCATGGCCATAAAACGCCGTGCTGGCCAAACGGGTTGGCGAGTCCACTTTATCCGAGGTGGTGTAGTTATTCGGCACTTGTGGTAGCAGCATTGTTATACCTTAGTCGCCGCGACACAACACCCGCGGGAGGAAACGGGGTGCGCTATTCTATAGCCGATCGACACCACGCGGCACAGAATTAAATAAATACAAAATAAACATAAGAGAGAGAGAGATATTGTCATTTCATTGAGGAAATAAAATTAATTTGATTTGATTTACTTCTCTGGCGGGTTTCAGGCAGGTTTCTTTGATGGCGTCTTGTAAGGTCCCCTCGTAGAAGTGGGGCGTGTTCGGGCCGTACCTCGTGCGGAAACGGGCCGCGAACTCCGCGCAACCGAGTGTCTCGTCTGTTATGTGTTCTGACACTGTGACGAACAAACAAACATTGTACAGAGGTGGGTGTATTTCAAGCATAGTACTTGTATCAGCCTATACACTGCAAGACATAGGTCTCCCCTAGTAAATCATTGCCGATTAATACTTGCCGAGAATTTGAAGTCACGATCAGTCAAATGGGAGTAGAGTATAGATATCCCTAGACTATAACCGTTATATTTCAACAAGACTATATTCTCACCACCTTATGATAAATTATCAGGAGGATTTTATTACTTTTTTAACTCCTGATAGACGACACATATAGGCACGTATATAATTAATTATAGTTATAATAGATAGTCGGAAAAGTTCGCGGCCTTTTTGAACGCCCGTCTTTAGCGTACTATATTTCTGACAATATAGTACCGTTAAATTGAAATTACAAGTTAAAAGTTTTATCCTTTCACAGTTTTAACAGTTTTAAAATGGAATTTAATAAGGAGAAAAATAGATGTTTTACATTTTTTTTTCGACAAGGGTTTGAATGCTTCTAGTGCTCAAAAAGAGGTTTGTGGTGTTTACGGAGACGATGCTTTATCTAAAACTATCTAACTTTCTCAAAAATTCAAAAAATGGTTCAGTCCATTCAGGTCTAGTAATTTTGATGCGAATATTGTTCCTCACTATGGTCGTCCTATTAAGGTAAGTGTAGATGTTATTATTGAAAAAATTGAAGCAGATAAATTGAACATAAGCAATCATCAAATTGCGAAAGAGCTGGCCAACTGTAAACAATTCTATTATTCAGCGTTTAATTTTATAAATTTAAAATGTGATATGAACAAACGAATGGCGTTTCGGAACGTAACGAATCGATGTGTCAAAGTCATTTGACACGCGGAACGTGAAAATTTGTAATAAAAGATTCTAGAGAACACCGGTGGTTTGTTTCTCCTTTCTGAGGCCCACAGTTTAGCATTCGCTATTCAACAGTATTGAATCATCTGCATAAAATGAATTTTATATAAAAGCTAGATGTTTGGGTGCCGCATGATTTAAATGACAGAAACTTGGTGAATGGAATTTCCATATGCACGATATTACTAAAACGAAATGAAGTCGATCCATTTCTGAAGAGACTGGTAACAGGCGATAAGAAGTGGATCACTTACGATAACAATGTTCGAAAACGATCTTGGTGTAAGCGATGTGAGACATCACAAATAGTCCCAAAGGCGGGTCTCACTCTGAACAAAGTCTCTTATGTGTATGATGGGACTGGAAAGGCATTGTGTATTAAAGAGCTTCTGCTACGTGACCAAACGATTAATTCTGATGTCTACTGTCAGCAATTAGTTAAATTGAAACAAGCACTTGAAGAAACACGCCTATAATTAATTGATAGAAAAGGTCTAGTTTCCATCACGACAATACACGACCGCATACATCTGTGATAACTAAATAAAAATTGATGGACCTTGGCTGGGAAGTTTTAATGCATTCTCCATACAGTACAGACATAGCACCTTCAGATTATCATTTATTCTGCTCTGTACAATATTCTCTAAATGGACTAAAATTACATTCAAGAGAAGCCTGTTAGTGGAGGAAAAACGGTATTGTCACAAGTATTAAAAAAGATTGGCTTTGAATACAAGAAAAGTGATAAGAGAAACATTGTTATGGAAAGACTTGACATAATACTCAGAAGACACCAATTTTTAAGTGAAGAAAATTACAAATTGGGAACATGTGGTTGGGTCTCCCAACCACATGTTCCCAATTCCCAATTGTGGTTAAATGGAACCACACGGTTTCACGCTCATGGACGGACGGCACGAAAGCTTCCACATCTAAAGTGCCAATGGGCAAAGGAGCTAGACTGATAATATAATCTGTCACGCCGGTTTTCGACTCAAAGAGCACTGAAATGAATGTTGACATGTTTAGACAGCGGTTTGAACATCAATTATTATCCAGCCTGTTGGATGTTTGAGTCATTTTAAGGGACCATTCCATGCATTATCATACCATTCCATGCAGGTGGATAAAGCCTAGCACCAAGAACAGTAAAAAAGCAGAGCTGGTTGCCTGGCTTGAAAAAAACTGCATTGAAACCAATGTCCAGATGCTGAAAGCAGACTTGATAAAACTAGTGAAAGAGAACAAGGCGACAAAAGGGCGATATGAGATAGACGAACTGGCTCTAGCACACGGACATCGTACTCTGTGAACTCTGTCGTACCATTGGCAGTACAATGCCATCGAGTTAATATGGGCCCAAATTAAAGGTAAATGTTCAGATTTACTTTCTTTTTAATTTTAAACAGTGCTATATAATAAATATCTTGGTATATTTGTGTGTGTTGATGTCAAATAAAGAATTTCTATTCTATTCAATATACCAATCAGCCCGTTATATGTATTTGGTGCTATGGCACGGATTCATTCTACGCAAAAACTAAAAAGTTAAGCACCAAATAAATATTTTATTATATATATGTATATTACAGGTTACGCAGCTCGCCACAATTCGGCTCCGCTAATCAGCACTAATAAAATATTGAACCTGCTAAAAAAGCTTGTGAGGTCACAAAATACGACGGCGCAAATGTAGCTAAAAATAATTATGAATGAAATAATTATTCAAATAACTGATAGCAACGACGATAGCAGTAGTTCACGTGATTCTGATTCAGAATAGTGTAAAATACTCAATGAAACATACTTTAACCACAATGGAATTTTTTTATTTTCGTATTCCCTATTCTAGTGCCCTACTTTCTTGTTTCCATAAAATTATACAAGGCCACGATACACACAATGTTCAAGATGCTGCAAATTGCGGAAAATATTCCATTAATCAAACTATTTTCATTAAGCATTAAGCACATTTTAGGCTATTTGATTTTTGGACGATATGCTCCTAAAGGCAACGAAAGTATTGTCATTACCTGTTAATAGACGTATTTACTGCTACTGCTAAGATTCTCCATATGTCAAATCGGTAATCTGTCGACGGCCTAACTTTAATTAACTAAATAAGTATGTATATAATTAATATATAATATATAGAGTTCATCACCGCGGCTTCATTAATTTTTTCTGGCATTAATAAAGACCGCAACTATTCTTACAGAAACGAATACTCTGATTGTCTAGGAATTTTAAGATATGCACGTTATCAAGCCGTGCGACCTCATCACGCTGAAGAAAATACTTGATAGGGAATTGTCATCTGCTGAACTCCTTTAAAATGTTAATCACTACGTTCCGCGCAGTGATAGTACAGTAGAGAGTAAGAAACCTTTTAAACAAATCTAAAACATCATTTGACCTTATGTCGCATGGGAAAAGTGGAAGTGCTATAATTAGTTTACTAATTAGTTAACGAGTACTTACTAAGAGGCCGTAATCTCTCCGACTGGACGAGATCCACAAACATGTCCTCGTCTGCAGTAAACCCATCACCACCGTCTTCTATCTCTTCTACGGAACTGTTTTCGCTGTCAGAACTCTCCACTATTATCTGTAATAAATATGCCGGAGATAGTCTGAAGATGTCTCTAGTTGTCGTGTTTGAGTCATTATTTTATTATCTTGTAAAATCATAAATGAATTGCCAGTAGTGAATAGTTTGTGAATTATTTGTTAAACTTGAAACTATTATAATTAAGGTTTAAAATTAGTAAGAGCTAGAGCGGTTGTGTCGAAGGAAACAGAGGGCGCTGGGGTGATACCCGAGTGGCGCGCAAACTTCTGTCAAACCCATTTTATTCCCGTTCGTTAGCAGCTCTATAAAAGCCGAAGGTAGGAAGCAGACAGTCTCTTTACGAACGGGTCGCCATCGAGTTAACATTAGTAGTGGTAGTAGTGTGTGGTATCTACTAGGTTGATCAATATAAAAAGGTAAATAAAAAAAGAGTGAGAACAAAGCCAAGGGAGACCTAATAATGACGCTCTGTAGTTAGGGCGCGTTTGACTTTGTTCTTGAAAGTCAGAAAACCGTCTGTGAATAAGTCCAGTTCCAAGTTTCCAGTTTCTGGAGGAAATAGAGTATAGATGAATTGTCTTTTGCATTATATACAGTACTCACCCTCTTGAATTCCTTCTGTTTGTTGTTGGTCGAACGTTTGAGGGTTAGAGTGTGTTGTGGCAGGTCGAGACCCACCATCGCTAACACTGTGTCATCTAACCCATTTACTGTTGGCCATCCCGTCCATACCTGGAAATAAAACCCATATTATGATATGATAGTAGCTTTTTTCTATTCTATTCATACCATTGCGTTCTGGATGAGAGAAATGGGAAGGAGTGGAACGAGATTATTTTATGCTTTTCCTCCTGTTTCATTGTATATCTTATTGGCTGTTCTACAATATAAATAAAATTGATTACAAGATGACATTCATACATCTACCCATCGTTCTTTTAACCAAAGTCAATGTCCATATTTTATTTAATTGATGAACAAAAAATCCACAACAAGAGTATACTTATTATACATATATAAAGCTTATTGCCAAAAACGGATTTAACTATGTATAAAAAGCAATCAACAATAATATCCCTTTGCTCATACGTCACACAGTATTTATTGTACATTGCTTTGTGAAACATTGTCTGGGAGACTGGCTAATCATAATTAGTTTTAGAGTGGTCAGTTGTCTGGCAGAGTGCCAAATTATTAGGCACGCACAGTAAGCAGGCAAAAAAGGGAACAAAAGAAATACTAAAAATCATAGACAGTACAAAGAGCATTGATACACTAATTTATTTTGTGTATATCATCAGGTTCTACGTTAACTAGTGCAACGGCAAAGAGAATAGTAGCGCCAGTCGAAACGGAGAATTAGTTATTTTTATGCCGGCTTTACACTCACGCTTTGAAGCCCTGCGAACTGTTCACGGGGCTTCACGCCGTAGCTTGTAGAGCAAGCAGCCTTAGAAAAAGTTGCAGCGCCTTAGTTGTAGCCCTATCTAACGGTATGTATACAGGTCGAACTTAGGTTTCGGCATTATTTTAAAAAGTGTTGAAATTAGATTTTCGCATTTTTTTGAATAGTTATACCATTTAAACTGAATGGATTAAACTAACTGAACCGTATATCTTCGAGTAAGTTCGATTATATACAAATAATTGTTATATACAGGGGGAACTCAGAAAAAATAAGGTTCTACAGGGTTCATTTTGTTATTATATTTTTTCAAAGTACTCTCCACTTGCATCTATTCAGTTTCATGCGACTGAACCAATTTTGAAAACATTTTTTTGCACTCTTCCTCAGGTACCTCTTTCGCAGCCTCTTCGAACGTAACACGAGCGTCTACCGGTGACGAAAACTGCTTCCCCTATAGTTGGGATTTAATTTTGGGAAATAAAAAAAAAGTCTCAAGGTGCCATGTCGGCACTGTAAGAGGATGACCTAAAACTTTAAGCGGGGTACTGTCCAAAAGTCCCTTGTTGTAAGCGCTGAGTGAGCGGGCGCGTTATAGTGGTGCAGCAACAGTCCGCGGAAACCTATTTGGTCGGTAGTTACTCACTGCAGTAAAAACGTTTGTTAAGCACATAGCGAATATAATTTTACCAGCGCTTTTTGCTTTATTCACTTTGGTAGGCGTTGGCTCCCCTTTGACACAGATAACAGTAGATTGACGCTTAGTTTCTGGATCATACTGGTAGATCCAAGATTCGTCACCCGTGACTTCGTGACGTCGTAAACGCGCCGATTTCATTTGCTTGTTTCAAATTTTGTTATCATATCACGGCACCATTCGACACGAACTTGTATTTGAGCGTTGGTGAAATAGTGCGCCACCCAACGCGATACTATCCTCCTGACTCGTAAATGCCCATGTAATATTTTATATACACTACCCGATTCAATATGCAATGTCGCCTAAATTCCCTCGTATGTAATTCGCTTCAATGCCACGTTTTCTACCGTAAGAACCGTTAAAGGGTAACCGTTTCTTTCTTCGACAGCCAAACTTAGTTGAGCACACTTAAATTTATTGTACCAACGATACACAGTTGCCTTAGAAGGACAATTATCTGTAAACGCCATTTGAAGTATATTAAAATAATCTTCAGGTTATAAAGAACATTTAAAATCACACAAAATCATAGCGCGGAAATGTTCCCTTCGAATATCCATTATATAATGAGACGATATTTTGATTCAGCTCGTAAAAAAATATGAAGGCAAATTTGAATTTGGAATGTTTTGTTTTTATGTTATAGATAGTCTAGTTTTAATTGACATCAAAACCAGTCAGTGTTCCACAGATAAAAACTATTTGTCGCAAAACTTTCCGAGTAGCCTGGTTATATATTATACTTATATACTATATACTTAGTTAATCGATTATATACTAGGTTATCTTAGAACTCAACCGAGGTATAATTCATAATTTATTTGCTAAACGTGGTAATAATAAGATCTACATGTTTGTCATAAAAATGACATGCAAAATTTAAATGTAACGCGTCAATAAATTGAACATAATAAAACAATTTGCATAATACATAATTATTAGAATTACATAATTATTATAAGAGTCAGTAGCGGAAGGCAGTCAATCAAAATTACAAATGTCAAATGGCTAAACAATGAATAAGATAGTAAATCATTTACAGAATGTCAGTGCTATAGATTGTCAGCGTCAATAAATAATGTTAGTTACAACAAAACCATAGATAAATATAATTATACCATAGATAAGCATCATATCATATATTAAAATAACAGACTTCATCATAAAATACTCATTCAAATTATAGTAATTATTAGTACTTAGTATAGACCCAAAGTATTTTTCCGCCAAATTGAATTTCAGTCCGTTTAGAAATGGCCCTTGAAATTTGTCATCAAAAATATATATTTTAAATAAATTTCAAAATTAATTGGCGTTTTGGATTCGGCTGGCGGCCTAAGTCGAGATGTAGTGATATTTAAGGACGTGAATCAAACGAATCTACGCGAATAATCAAGTTTAGGAGGGGGAGAGTGTACGCTGCAATCCAACAGCCGTTGGGCGCGCTCGACTGGCCACGTTACCCCTCTCTCACAGAAGACTACCTTGAAATGTACTGCATTTTCCACTTTATCGTATTTCCCCAATGTACGTACGTGTTTCGGTAGTGAGTGAGATGTGCCAGAGCCCATTCCCATCCTATCCTATCCCTGCCCATTTTCCCAACCCTTTCTCCAAATCCATTCCTATATCTCCAAAGGTAGGCAGCACATCCGGGGGCGTGCCAACATTTATCATTTTGGACTAATGTTGGCATGTATCGCGGATGTCTATGGGCGACAGTATCCACTTACCATCAGGTGGACTGTATGCTCGTCTGCCGCCTTCGTACATAAAAAAAAAAAAAATATTTTTTTTATTTACTGTTGGTGATGTCGGCCGGATTTATGGGTGCCGTAAAAGGCGACTAAGGGATAGCAAAGCGGCCACCACAAGCCCCGAGGGAACTATACCAGCTGCAAAAGAGTAGACTCGCCAACCTGCTTGTCCAGCGTGGCGTTTTAAGGCCATACATCGCTTATGCACAAGTCAATGTACATGAGCGATACTGAAAGGGCTGCTTGTGTAAGTGGTAGTAAACAAAGGTAATTTACCTGATATCTGACCGGTATATCCGTTAGTGAATAGATGTCGATCTTGACCTCTTGCACTGTCTTCGTGCCGGGGAACTTTAGTGTGTACTCCTTGTCCTCCGCTTTGATTCGGAGTGTGTACGTTGTTGTTAATTTTTCTGCTATCCTGGTAGGGTGAGACAATAAATAATGTTGGTAGGAGTTTTACGGAACTGTTAAAAATAGTAATTATAAACACTGATGATGGGGACACATAAACTGCATCAAAATACTGGACGAACTTTCGAACTAAAATTTCTAATTAATACCTTGACTTTTTAGGTGATTTAAATAAAATATTTAATACCAGTTTAATAACATTTTAGAAAGCATTATGCACAGGGCAATGTGCATGAAGAGGCTTATGGCCAGCAGTGATGAGAAAGTCACAAGTCCAACAATGGACAAAAAAAAACACAGGTTACGGTTATTATTAACAGTGATATTCTGGAAATGTAATTGAAATATTAGCCTGTTAAAATACGAAAATCCTGGATAGTAAACGCATTAATGAGCAATACTTACTCGTCATCGGCCATGAGTTGATCAGCGGGTTTGAGCCGGACGACTGCGTTTTTGGGCAGGTTTAAACTTGCGATGGTAGCGGTTGACGACGCTCGCGACCCGCCTAGTCCGGAGATCTGTTGCCGACACACCGGCACCCCACATAACGACTCTAACTGCTTCTTTAGGTCGCCTAATTGTATAATTATATAAAATTAAGAGCCTTTCTCACCACTTTCTGATAAGATATCAGGAGGTATCAGATATCTAATTGAAAGACATGCGAGATATTTGTATGATTGGGAAGTCTCGAACAATACTTTATCAGAAAGTCCGTATCAGTTAATTTCATTGGTATATAATTTATCTATCAGATTGTTAACAGTTAGTATATCGGGAGTTGATTTATCAGCTATTTTACCATCTTCTGATAAAGTATCAGGAGGTGGTGAGAAAGGCCTCGTTTTATACGCATTTTATATTATAAATTGGGTCTAAACGGGTGCAATTAAACGCAATCACCTTTTATTTGCGTTTTATTGTTGTAACAATTTTATTCCTACTCGACGTTTCGGTACGGGTTACACCGGGCGTGGTAAACAAAGGCCTTTATGGTCCGGTTATCATGGGAAGAGCGCTGACAGTTCTGTATTTAATTCATTTTACGGAAATACCGTTTTTTTCTTAAGTCATAAAATAACACAATAAAATAGAAAAAAAAAATAGAGAAAAAAAAGAACTATAGTTGTAAAATGATTTTTACTACATACCTTACATATTAAAGATTTATGTCAGCTGTCAGAGCTGTTGCTATAATAACTGGACTCAAATTTACAATATTAAAAAAGTATGAATAACATAAAAAAATATAATAGATAGGAAAGTTTTAGATGATAAAAAACAATTAAATACACATATTGCAATTTTGAAGATTGTCTTTAAACTTTTTTTATGGAAACTATGCGGCAGATGAACACAGTTCACTTGGTGGTAACTGTCGCCCTGCGACATCCGCGATAATTGTCAACATCAGTTCTGAATGACAAACGTTGGTATGCCCCCGGATGCGCTGCATACCCTTTACATTTAGAAATGGATTTGGAGAAAGGGCTAGGAAAATGGGCAGGGAGAGGATAGGATGGGAATGGGCTCTGGCATATCCCACTTATTACCGGAACACATATGTGTACATTAAGGGAATAGGATAAAGTGGGGAATGCAGTAGTGTTTCAACAGCAATAGTGTTCTTTGAGTGTGGGGTACGGGCCAAGCGATTGTGAAATTGCAGTGCACTCTCCACCTCCCAAATATAATAACCCTCCAATTATAGAACTGATTTATTGTAAAATCTAATAATCTAATAATCTAATAATAATCTAATAATAAAATCTAATAATCTCTACCTTATATTTGTAAAATGGATATTAATTTTCAGTGTAAATTTGATAAATTTGTTTGATAAATAAATAATAACAAATGCTTCTTAGTTTTCCTTCACAGAAGTTCGTTACTCGTTATTGTTGATGCTTTAAAAGTAATTGCCCTATGTGATTATACTTGTTAAAGTAATTACTGAACTAAAAGAAATGTGTAGCCCATTATGAGCGTGCAAAATGTGTAGAATACATTAAAATATTAAAATAACGTCCTCACCATCTTCAATTAGTGTTAAAAGGATTAAATAGTATGTTATGAAATGTTATTTGCCCTAAGGGTGAGTTCAGATTGTGTATGATTTCATATTTTTATAACACTGTTTGAGAAAGGGGACTTTTATTGTAAATATTGAGAATTTAGTGATCATTAAAAATATTATGATTTTTGGTTGTTTTATGTTTGAGATTTAATTTATCTATGCACCATTATATTCTTTTTTTTTTTAGAAAAAATAATATGTTTTAAGCCGAAAGAAGCATAAAATAATAAATAGATCAATTAAATCTCAAAATTATTATTGAAGTTATTTCAATGTGTGTGTGGCGACACTGGGTTTCCATTCAAAATTAGCTACATGCGACTTCCATCTACATTCATATATTCCGTGATTTAAACTATTTCTTTGAGTATGTGAGCTATGAGCTTTAACAAATATGATTAGTTATGTGAGCTAAGAGATTTAAATTTATTTACTTTATCTTAAAAATCAGATGTTAGAGCATGTTTCTATATAAAAATGTGTGAATGTTGCTGTGAACAGGATTTTGCAAGGTCGGCGGCGCACCCGCGTACCCCTCGGTGTTGCAGGTGTCTATGGGCGGCGGTAACACTTACCATCACGTGGGACCGCTTGCTCGTCCGCCTACTTCCCTATAAAGAATATATACATATAAAAATAATTGTGAAACTACAAAATTTTATATTAGAAAATCTTAACAAAATTCTATATAGACAATAAGGTTCCTTTACTCTGGTAATGTCAAATATCGTTTTAGTAAATTAATACTTACTGACAGTAGCTGTGCCAGGAACTTTGACTTCGTAAATCTTATTATTACAGTGAACTTGCAACTCTATGATACCGTGGGAATTACACTTAGGTGAGGATGTTGATGCTTGATTATTGCTGTCTTCTTGATCTGAACAAATATGTAGTACATTAGATGTTTTCAATTAACCTTTACATTCAAACGGTTTTACAACCGGTTACCAACCGGTTACGGGTAGAATAGCAAGCTATTTTTAGGAATGTCTCAAATCATAATTTGTTCACCTGTGGTTTCACTCGCCCTGTATCCATTTTTGCTCACGAAATTATAAAATAAAATTAGCTATAATAATATTATATAGTATAGTAGGTATGGTATATACCTACTTGACACAAATGGGTAATAAATATACCTAAAACTTTTCATAATAAATATTCTAAAACAATGATGAAAACCACGAGGAAATAAGTCCAGTATTTCTCGATGTAAATGCAAACAAACAGATTAAAATAGACATAGCAATAACAATAGGTGCTTTATAATTGAAAACAAAAAAGATATATATATATATATATCTAAATCATACCTGGCGGCGGACAAATTTTTGGTATTATCACAGATATATCATCATCTATCATCTCCACATTATGAGTGTCATTGTTCTGTGTTGAGGTGCTGCTGCTATCTTGTGGCATCACACGGTTGATGGCTGACTGCATAAATGAAAAAGACAGAGATTATACAGTTTCTTTCAAGATTTCGGATTATACAGTTTGTGAATATATAAAGAATCTTCAGACACATCCGGTATAATTAGGACCTGTATATTTGGATCCTCCATAATTGTTCAGACGTTTCCTGAACTCTGGGAGCAAGGATTCTGCTCATGCTTCTGAGTTAAATTAACTTACAATGTTAGGTATTCTTTCGAAATAATCAATTTTTAGGCTTCGTATTTAACAAATCTGTATATGGATACAATTATGCCTAACTAGTGCAAGCACCAAATATGATATATTTGTTTTTTTGCACCATTTGACTGAATTTAGCGTATTATCTATATTACGCTAAAAGATTTATATATTTTACATTGTATTTTAGTAGTAGTCTAAGCGCCTGGTAAAGTAATCTAGTACAAACAGAAACAGAAATATTTCCTGAAAAAAAAAACAGTTTTGTCACTTGTATCAGTTATGCAGAATGGTATCCATATTGTTTGACCTTGTGGTGCTAGCCGGTTTTACAATAGCGCCACTCCATCTATTCCCGTGGGGGGCTGGGCATTGTAAAAGGCGACTAAAGATGAATAAAGCCACTAAAAGAGTGAACTCACCAACCTATTTGGTCAGCATGGCGTTTTAAGGCCATACATTCCTTGTGCACAAGAATGTATATGAGGAATACCATCTTCTGCTAGAGACAATAAAAGGGCAGGTTTTGATACTAATTCTCAGTATCAAAACTAATGCAAGCCATTGATATAAACTTGGTTACTAGATTAAGATCGTTTTTTCCAGTTTATGTAAAGCAAATGTGGTTATTATAAATGCAGAATATGATTATTTTAAACCTATATTATTACACTTCTCAATTTCGAGCTAAATATAAAAAGTCATATTATAGTGTGAACTATATATATCATTAATCACCAGATATTTATTTGAAATAAAAATTATTTACAAAAAGGTGTTGATAACGAAATCTCTTCTATATCTATCTATTCTGTGAGACAGATTTTTTTTTTATTAGTTTACACTAAATTTTGTATATAGCACTGTGATAGAATTTCATTTCACCTAGGAAACTTGGCTTGCTTGTAGTGATGAGTGTCCATATGCATAAAAATAGACCTTACATTCATCACAATATAACTTTAAATATATTGGCACTAGTTACTTTTCGCATATATGGATATTTAACCACAAGCAAGGTGAAAGAGTGCCTGTGAGTAGTGCGAAAGAATAAAGAACTATAAATTAATTCGTTTTTGAAATCCTTACTAATATTAAAATGTAAAAGTTGTATTGTTTGTTAATAACTGACAATTATTCAGTCACTGCAATATTTATTCCATGATTTATTACTTATGGAATTAAATAATATTTGCTTAAAAAAATATCAGTAATGTAATCACCAATAATGTGTCAGTCAATAATTAAATGTTGAATGTGACAGATATTAATTATAATAATTAAAGGTAAAATTATTATTTCCATGATAAAAATTAGAGTCTAAAGGATGTATCTAAACAGGATGTATGCATTTCATGTAATCTGATTTAAGAATCAGTTACAAGACATATGAAAGTGATGTACACATATCTCCAATTGCACTAATAATGAGGGAATGTGTAAATGTATGTTATTTCCTGGTTTCAAACTGTAAACATTATGTGATTTTGTTAATATGATATTAGTAGTCTTTATTTATTCATTTTGTTTTCAGGACAATTGGACCCCATCATTTTCTATGTAAAATTTAATTGACAGGAAAAGGTGAATATGAAAATACTTTAAACTATACAAATGAGGAAAAGATATACATAATGTTATATGTATTTTAATATTTAAATGTAATGATAGCCAGCAGGATTGATTGTAAACTTACAAGTAAATCCCAATTTGTTTCTTCTAAGTGAAATATCGCTTCAGCAACATCGTCTATAGCTGTTATACCCTAAAACAAAAACTAAGTCATTTATCAAAGAAGCACAAAGAACAAAGAATATTAGATAGAAATGTAGTTTTCTCTTTTTATGGATAAATTAAATTCCAGCACTTAGATGTAGGAAATAGCACGGGTAACCTTGTAACGTAGTGGATTTGACACAAGTACGCACTGACGAGGCACAAAGAACGAAGAAAGAAATTTAATGTAAAATTGATTATACACGCCTAGCATTCACTTTTAATTTAATACAATAAGGCGTCAATATCGAAATATTATAAACAGTATGAAATAAAGGTGAGGTATCATTGGAGATAACGGCTAAAAGAAATAAAGAAGAACTCATAGTCACTGTTGTTATTCAGCACATAACCTGCACAAATTATGAACTCCTGAGTTTATAATGGCTTATATATTGAAGAGTAAGGCGGAAAATGTATTTACCTGAAAATTTGCTAGAATTTCCTCTCTGTTTTCTGCCATTCTGGAGTATATTGAGCTTAAAAATACTGTGATATTTACGAATAGAGACAAATCATGAAATCACTCAAACATTGATCAGAGACAAGGAAGATAAAATGTCTATTGCCAGTAATTAAAATTCACCGAAAAAGATACGGTATTGTCTATTGTACGGAATAGTTACAAAGCGCTTTGAAGCTGAATAAGCTACAGTCATCGGGATATTAATTATCAAGAAATAGATACTTGATAATTATATGGATCGAATTAATATTATTTTTATAATGGAAATTATTAATAACTTTAAGTTATGTAAGTAGTTAGGAATCCTAGATCTGAGAGTGAGTATGTAGATCATGTAAAAATCCTCGGCCACTCTTGATTGGAGATCTACTAATTAAATAAAGTTAGGCTCCAATTATCTAATTACTCGACAAAAACTTGCTGGTTTTTTTTGTGAACTAAAATATAATTCAAGCGAGCGACATATCATATTCAACTTGATACATTATTACCTATTTTCTTATTTCTATGAGACTTCATTTCGTTTTTAATTGCATGAAAAAAATAACAGCTTAATGAGAATAGTTAGTAAGAGTTAGTAAGAGAATAGTTAATGCATGTGCATTTTTTAGTTCTGCCTATGGACATCCGCGAAATCTTAGACTGATATATCAGTGAAAAATGACGAATTTTGAAGTGTTTTTACATCTATATCTTTGGAAGTTCATCTGTTTAGAAATCTCTATAAGGTGGTTTTTGTTAAATACCTAGTTGTTAAGTGGATTTAAAGAAATATAGACTTAATTAACAATATAACTAACTTTTTTGGTGTAATCTCAGTAACCGGAACCATCCTTTTAGCATCCACTGCTGGAAATGGATCTCCTCATGCACATTGTCTTGAGCATGAGGGATGTATGGCTTTAAAACACCACGCTGGTTAGGGTTAGTTTAGAGGGGGTGTAGTTCCTCAGGACATGTGATAGCCGCTTTGTTATAATACCTCTCAGTCGCCTTTTAAGACACCCACGGGAAGAGTGATGCTATTGGTGGTGGTGCTATTCTAAGGCTGGCCGACACCACACGGCAAGAGAAACGTCAAGTGAAATTCAGGCTAAATTAGAATCTTAACGGCGAAGCTGTGAGCTATAGCCAACAGCTTAGTAATTGCGCTAGCTGAATATGTACACAAAGCTTATAATAGCTTTGACTCCTTGAATGAGTTAATAAGAATAACACAACTACACAATGTAATATGTGTTTGTTGCACAGATGCTGCTGGGATCGTTAAAACCAACCTAACAAAATTGTCTCAGTCGAGAAGCGCGCAAGCACATCGCGCACGCGCTTTCGTATCGAAGTTACGCGGGAAAACACGTCGGAAAAATAATTCCGTAGATAGCGGTAAATATTGTGTTTTTAATTTTATGGTTTAGTACATACTACTTTCATTACAGTGAATAAAAATGGTATTTATTTAGTGCATTTTTTTAATTTTTTTTTTCTAATATATTACGTTAATAGAAAATTAAGTGTTTTTTTTAGTTTTTCAAGAACAATTAATAAATTGTGTTTGAAGTTGATTAATCTAAATTTAAAGAAAAAATCACTATGTAATTAAAATAAACGTGTTTAAGGGTACCTATAGATATATTTTTGGGAGTATATTTGAAAATTTGATAAAATAACTGATACCACGGACTGGATTTTTTTATTATGAGCTATTGCAATAGCAAATAATAAAACCAGAAACAAGTATAAAAAATACAAAAATAAATTTTAAAACTAAGAAAATAAATATTAAATTATATATTTTAGTACGTTATTTAATGTTTGCACATGGTCTCAATCAGCGAACTATATCAGAATATACTTTTAGTAGTGTAATCAGAACAAAATATTCTAGTAGATACCTAAAATTTTAAAGTGATAATTTTATATCAGTTTGTTGCGGCTTGGGGCTACTGAATATGGGTCATGTTACGCTATTTCAGTTACTTAATTAGAGATCTTTAAATATTATGGTTGATATAAAATAGGCGTCATTGTAAACACACTGAGTAATTGTATATGCTTAAGTTTTTTTTTTTTTAATAACGCTCAGTGTATGATTCATACAATCATGCTACATTGAAAGACCTATTTTTAAAAAAAAATGTACATATTTTTGGTGATCATGGGAAATGAATATAAGCACTTATTTGAACAAAGTAAAATATGACTAATCCTTGTTTGAACACACAAAATTATCTGAAATATGCTAATTTATATTTGTATTTATTAACTTATCGAATTTACAGTAATTTTAATAGATACTGTAAATTAATCTCAAAAAAGTATAGTCGTAAATAAATATACTGGAGTACCTACTGTTAGGTACCGATATTGTACAAATATTAGTATAATCAAAACTACATGTATGTAGTTAAGTATTAATAAATTATAACGGACAAAGCGTGGGTGCATAATTATAAAAAAGATGCTTACATGTTTATTTATTGTCTTGGAGGAAAACCGTAAAATCCGCAACTTTATAGTTACAATTATAATGTGTAGAATGTTACAACTAGCTGAGCCGACAGACGTCGTCCTGTCCAAATTTCAATAATACAATAATTTCAATAAGTTCATACAAAAATCCCATAGAAAAAAGCACTTTCAGTTTCTCCCGAATTTTCCAATTTTCCGGGCAACTTTTCCAATTTTTCTTTCCATAAAAACCTTATTCGGACTATTACGAACATTTAAAAAAAAATAGCCAAATCGGTGCAGCCGTTCTCAAGTGATGCGTTTACCAACGAAAAGCATTTAATTTTTATTTATATAGATTTATATCGATTCTTAGAATATTGTGTTACTTGTCTTAGGGTAATAGTAATATGCCTAATTAGATTATGATATCAATTAATGAAATAGAGAAAGCATTTTATTGCGAAAAATGCGAATACAATAATAATAATTACTGACGTGTGCTTTGAATGGATGATTTCCGCGTCTTTTGTATGATGCTAATGTGCGATCAATTAGCGCGATTTAAGGTGCAGAACCATGATTTATTGCTGTCTGAATTTTAATACAAATATTATAATATCATAGCTTCTAGCATAGGAAAATACAGTTGTTCAGATTAAGCGATGCCTACATGTCGAATAAAGTGTACTGGCACGGGGGACTATTTAGAGAAAACATGGTTTTGTATAAGAAAAAAATCATAGAAGAAATGACACAAGCAACCTAAAGTACTTATTAAATATTATCTCACAAATTTCTAAACGCAGATGTCTGTAAATAAGTAACGTCTGTAAATAATAAGAAATGCCAATAATTCACAATAAATAATCGTCTCCATCTGTAACATAATAATTTTCGCAAGAAATATTGCAATTCTACGATTTTTAGAATCTTCCCGCAACATATACTTAGGCACGTACAATTTGTAACAAAAACAAACTGGTTGAATAATCAATAAAACATCCGAAAGTTTTGGACAAGTCAAGGTTATAAATGTTATAAGTTCAAAGATGATTAAAGATTGAACATTGAAGACGGTAGTGAATTTTTATATCAAATTTTATTGTATTTTACTAAAAAGTGCTATAGATGTTCTGAAATAAAATCTCCTACGTATGTTGTGCTAGGGTTTATTGATAATATCTACAAAGTTTGCTGTAGATCTACAATAATACAGTAATATCTGTAATATCTACAAAGTCTATCTACATAGGCTGTAATGGCAGATTCTGTTTGTATACAATTTGGATGTTAAGAATAAGAGTTCTCTTACGCCAAAATTTGTTTCCTTTATCTTTCTATATGTATATGTATTAATGCATATATATATGAATGCCTGTACTTATCTATATATGTCTATATGTATATAATGTTGATTATTTTCACACTTTAAGGATTGTCAAATGAAACTAACTATATTGTGTTGCTTCGGTATACAAAGGAACGACATATAATGTTTATTCTTCAATCCTTTTTACAATCTATTATTTACAATAGTCTTACTGATCTTGACCTACAATTTGACAGTTCGCACGATTGTCTTCACCTCACGCCATCCCATATCCTACCCTCTTTTACCGACACTATAATAGAACTACCGACAGCGCGGAGCGCGGCAAAACTCAAATGAAAGAAATATATTTTCTTTACATGTATGTATATATATATACATACATTATTTCCTTATTGCACCATCTACATCTATTTCGTCTACTGACTTCTCTTCACCACCCAAAGGTTGCCTGGAAGAAATCGCTTTAGCGCCGGTTGTAGGTACTTCTAATAACTTGTACTTTATATTACTCTATATGTTTTTGGTGTACAATAAAGTGTATCTATCTATCTATGTATCTATCTATCTATATTTAAAGTCTATCTATCTATTAAAGAAGATAGATAGATATCTTTTAATCTATTTATTTATCTTATCTATCTATCTTTTAAAGTAAATAGACAAGAGAGATGACTAAATGAAATGTTAGGTAGGTACTACTTTTTTTTATACAATATTTTTTTTGTGCTTTGTAGTTAGTAAATATGTATTAAAAATAGTAAGAATTAAAAAAAACTATTTTGCAATACGAAAATATTATAAATTTTTATCTCAATTAACTTTGGGAATATTTATGTACGTACAATCGGCCCATGATAATGTTCAGCAAAGTTGAGTTTCAATTTGATAATTATAAGCGCGATTTTCGCTTGCTCTATCTTGTCAATTTATATTTGGTTAGGCAATTTAGAATTGCTCAACATTTTCATGGGCTCCCACAGTACATACGGTTAATGTATCTACATACATTAACACACTACAAATGACTGCCACTTCTGTATCTGCCGTCAAGTTATTGTAAGAAATAATAATGTACGTAAGTAATATCTCAATTATTAGGTACTCATTTCAGTATCAAATTTCAGCAGGAAACATGGCTTCCCCGGCCATGTGCGCACGCGCCGCCGCGCTTCTCGCTCTTGTGGTGGCTTCGCACTCCCTCACCATGGACGAAGGTATCATCTGTTTATGTCTACACATTTAAATCAACTAATTTTCGCCGCGGTTTCGCCCCTCGTCCTCATTGTGCCACGGGAACCTTAGCCTATGTTCTTTTCGTGATTCCCAAGCAAGTACATGTAAAATTTTAACTCGAATAGTTCGAACGCGAACGCGAATGCGTGAGTTTTTTTTTATTCGCCTATTTTTTCAACAATAAGGCTGTTCATTTGTCAGTCTTCTACTCTTGTATGAAAAGGTAAAAAACTTCATAGTGGCGTGGTAATTTGTTCACATTGTTTCCTAAATCATTTATAATTAATTATTCCTATATAATTTTTCAGTTTTTTTGCAGTTTATAATTAGTTATTAAATAAAATCAGCAACGAAATTTTTATACGTATCACGTTTTTTAATTACTCTTTCACTCTACTTAATTGCGATAAATTGTCTATTTTTTCTCAAGACCCCTTTTCACAAGGATCTGAAACTTTTTTTTAATCTAAATTGCTTTTCGGAAATTGAAACTATTTTTAATCAGCGCACAATATGAAATCTACGAGAGCTGTAAATTAAATTAAGAAAACAGATACTAATCGATATTAAAATGAGTTGTGAAGTAAACACGGTTTGACATTATTTTCATATTTAACCCGAAACAGAAGCTACTCGTTAAAAGACCCATTCGACCAGCACGCGTTACTATTTACGTGGTCATTAGTGCGGCCACCGATGACATTAAATATGGAACACGAAAGTATCGAACGAAGATGGTGCTTGATTGATAATTCCCCACTGAAAACGCTTAAGTAAAAATTCAGATGCATTTTGCTTTAAAATTGTCTTCTAACAGTGCTTTGTTTCTAAAAGAATCCTTCTGTATGAAAATACTGTTTGTGATTAAGAAATGAATGTGGTTTGACAAGTCTCTGTTTTTGTTTTGGCAACTCAAGAAATGATCAAATGATCAGCAGAAAAACTTTTTGGCGGGATACTCGAAAATTGAGGTCGACCTTTTGTTTGATTATAAAAATGTGTATTGTGGGGTTTTGTGGTTAAATTAGTGAGTGACAGTTTACCAAACTTCAATATTTGTGATACACAGATATTCAGATTCAATATCTGTGTTTTTGTACGGTAACATTTGTGATAATCAAACAAAACTATAATACTATGTTTTTTGGGTGCTTCTAAGGAGTCCAACATTTCTGTCCCTCAGTAAAGCCAATGATGCTGTAGATATCTCTTTGTGTTATGAAGGTAGAAAGGGATACCTCTTTTAGATTGTCAACGAGGTATATTTGCATTATTCGTTTAATTAAGATATTTGATATAAACTGTTATAATTGATAAATTCTTAAATTTCAACCGTAATAATATCTAGGTATCCGTGTGACGTAATTGTAGGAATGAATCAATTAACTTCATTTAACACATCTACATTGCGATCTAATTAAACTGTATACATGAATATTTTCGTTTAAGTCTGAATACGATATTAGGTACCAACTCGTAGCCTCGAATCACGTGAGTAATAATTGCGTATTATTTACTCATGTGCTCGAATGATCGTGTCTGTAAAGGCACATTTATACAAGGAAAGTTTCTGGAATCAGAACAGTAAGCGTAAAGTAACAAAGTAACAGTCAGAATAGTCAACCCCTTTTTTCATTCATTGCCGGACACGGGCCTTCCGAGGTATGTATGGCCCGAGGTATTGTTATCACTGACTTTACCACTGTAAGCTGACGGACGAAATTCCGACGTTCACCAGATCGGCAGATCGTTTGACCGGCTAATGTAGTCCCAACAGAACGATAGACCGACTAAGTACTTATATTTCTACTAAGTACTTATATTTAACACCCTTATTGTCGCGTTTTTTCAGCGTGTGAACAGTTATAGGTGAGAAACGTATGAAGTTTGGTCGCATACGAGAATTGTATTCAATATTCTCGCCCGAACCGTTCGAGAAGCGCTCCTTGTATAAATGAGCCTTTAATCTATTTGTCACAGTTAGTTAGGACACATGGTCGACATCACACATTTTGCCGCAAAGACCAGGGTATAGGAAACTAAATTATGTATATGTTTCGGAACACAGAAATATATTAAGTGTCTAGAGAGAGTAGAGCGCTCGTTTTCGAGGCTTTCTTAGAGATCGCGTGTTTCAACTACATACTTCCATTGTCAGTTTTTTAGGGAGTTTTAATAGCAAGAAAATAATGAAAATAAGAAATTTCAATAGAGAAAATGACTGTTCCCGAAATTGGTATGTATTATAGAATATTCGTAAATTAGAGAAGGAAACGTAATTCATATTTGCAAACAATTTCCCAAATTCATTGGAAAATCATGTAAGGAGCTAGATGTTAAAATGAGCGCTGAGCGTTCGATGCTTTAGCTAATGACTCGACGCGAGTGACGGCTAATGTACCCGCTGGCCGACACCACATGGCTAAAAATAAAAATAAAGGTAGTAAAGTTCAATATCAATTAAATGAGATATGCAAGCTTATGTTTACAACGTCTCTGGCGTAAGCTTATCCACAACAGCTCACCAAATATGGCGAGTTTATGTCCGTACAGCGAGCGTCATGTCAACATAATATACCCACGCACCTTCCATCACTAACAATAAGGGCCATAATGAAATGGTCTTGAATTGCTTACCGTATCTTACCACCATATTATGTCCCCTGACCTACTGACTTTAGACACTCGACGAACAACATTAATTAACTATTGAAAATCGATTATCTACACAATTAAGTCGCACCTGACAGTATGAGACATTCGCATGTTGTAAAATTATGTCTTTGGACTGGGCATTTGATTCTTTTTAGATAATTGTATAATTAAGTAATTTAGAATCAATCCTTGAAATAAAAATAAAAATTTACTGTGAAAAAGACGTCATAATTCGGTGGTACTATTACAACCACGAATTATAAGTGACAAGGAACGCGAATAATAAGCGACAAAAAAAGCGAATCTTAAGAACCTTAACGTTTGAGTGTTTATTTTAATTTATGGACGAAGGCGGCAGACGAGCATACAGTCCAGCTGGTGGTAAGCGGTTACTGTCGCCCATAGACCCAACGTTACATGCCAACATTAGTCCAAATTGACAAACGTTGGCACGCCCCTGAATATACCTACCTTTGGAGATATAGGAATTGATTTCGAGAAAGGGTTGGGGAAAATGGGGAGGGATAGGATGGGAATGGGCTCTAGCACATCTCACTTACTACCGAAACACGTACGTGCATTAGGGAAATAAGATAATGTGCGAAATACAGTACATTTCAAGGTAGTTTTCTGTGAGAGAGGGGTAACGTGGCCAGTCGAGCGCGCCCAGCAGCTGTTGAATTGCACCGTGCATTCTCCCCCTCAAATTAAGTTTAAGACCATTAGAGTGTGCCTGCACAAACGTTCAAGGTTTACTGGCACAACATATAGTATATTGTGCCAGTATATATAGGCCAAGTATATAGGCAACATAATATGTATTACATATGGTACAAAAAAATACATATGGTCCTAAAATTTCCTAAATATCAAGACGTTTTGTTGATGTTTTTTCCAGACGAAACTGAAGTAAACGCGAATAAGTGATTTGACGACCGCTTACTAAATAAAACATCTGGAACACGGTATTTAACATTAATTATTAACATTGTGATTATTATACCATCTGAAGACTATTAACCTACGGTAGTTCAGTAGGTAGGTAGTTCGTTCCACAATAGCTTCGTCCCTGAAGCAAAAAATACATAATATTTTTGTTCGAATCGTCCCACTTCTTGTTTGCAATTTATTTTAGTACAATCAAGTGAAAAATAATTAGTTCTTCTATGGCATTTAAAACTAAATAAAATTTCAAATATGATTGGCTATTCAGAGAACTATTTTGGAATATGTAGAAAAATTAATATAATTTTCCAAATAAATAATTTATATTTTAATCTTTAAAGTTGTCTTCAAGCGCAATGCAACATTTGTTCTGCAACGTCCCACATCGCAGGGCTTTCCTTAATAAATAAATCGCTAGAGGGTTTCAGATCATAATCCACCCCGTTTGTTACATTGTAACAATGCTCTTTCGAGTATGTATTGTCATTTATCGGATTTCTTGATACTTAATATTAATTATATATTTATTATTATTATTATATTAATTTCCACTATTAATTAGTTGCGCATGGACCTCAACTAGTTCTATACAACTATAAATATATGTATATAAAAAACACCCCAGTAGGATAGTACCTACAGGAATTTGCGTTTGTATGGCGTACAGTGCGAACCATTTCGACAATCGGATTAGACAATTCGACACCCACACACACACAGATGTAAAGCTACACTACTCGAAAGACTATTGTTACTACATATTTTAAGGATTTATTTTAATAGTAAAGTAAAAAATTGAGGCAAATTTGCTCCATCATCCTATGATGTACGTGGGAACCATTAGAAATAGCAATCCCGATTAAATCTGGATAGTTTGTAACCCTATATACGTGAACCCTTCTTTACTGAGAACAGCAAACTCATATCGATCGACATACTTACACCTAACACTTTTTTAGTTACAGAGATAAGTAAATATAACACATAACTGCATTGAAGTAGAATGTAAAGGTCTCAGTCGTAATATTCAAGAGTGACATCATACTATCGCTCTGCGGTCGCCTCCTACTCACTACTTACTGGCTTTTATAAAGACTAATATAGACATTACATAGGCATTGCTGCATTTTGTTCGTAGATTCCCGGAATTTATGAACTAACAAAGAATATAATTTATTTGTATATAAATACTGGGTCTTTGTACCATATACGGGACGGGATAAAGTCCACTGGGTCCACTGAGCCAGCACGGGGACCTACTTCGTTAGTTACGTGTAGAACCATCTCGGAACCTGAAACCATAGATTTCATTCTTGACCTTTACATTTTGTCTTTGAGGTTATTGACAAGATAATTTTACCAATCTTTTTCTGCAATTTTTTTTTTAATTTTACCAAATTTTTATACAATTTTGCGAAAAAGGGGAATTTTTACAACAAAAGTACTTAAAATTATATGTCAATTTGTGCGGGATACGTATGCACTTACACGTAGAGTGCTCGTGTTTGTACTTCGCACCAACTGGATCGCCTGGGGGGTGTGGACTGTATAATAGGATTTTCCGTAAATATTCTTAAATGAAACAACTAGGCTTTGTTCTTCAATAGAGCCGGGGTAGCGCAGAGGTACTTGTTCTTCTTTTTGTTTTTCTTCTTGTTGTTCTCGGAGTGGATGCCGCTGCGGAAGTGAGGTTGGCCGGAAATGGTCCGCCTTTTTATTCATTTATTGACTTCTCCAACCTCCGGCCAATTGCGGGCTTCCCCCACCACCGGTCAAGGACGGGCTTCCCCCACCACTTGTCCATGTATGCACCCCTCCCGCTACCCGCGGGGAATCATTTATTTTCCTTAATCGCTATACACGTATTTACATATATTCAATAAGATCCTTGTATGTCCTCACCTACACTATCCACCAACGATTTATCCTGATAAGTACGCAAAGACATACCAGGGATCACTCCATTATTATTAAAATATACAACATACATAAAAACTTAACACTAGTTGCGAAACTAACTATATACACATCTGTTATAAGTACCCTAGCCTTATGTTTCGTCGTCAACACAATTAATACGCAAATAATGAGCTAAATCTATTGTCATATGAATGAGGTAAATCCATGTTTTAGTCTTCGGGAATTGGTCAGTTGATGAATTGCAGCTATTTTAAACGTCCCACCTATGAAGGGCTATGAGTCTGCCCTAGTATATCACTGGGGAATTTAAGGCCATAATCCACTAAGCAGGTCCAATGTGGATTGGTAGATACACATGCTACAAATTTATTATCTTTAACTGTGCAACAGGCGGGTTTCCTCACAATGTTCCCCTTCACTACCGAGTTAGTAATATCTTTAGAAAAAAAAACTGTACTAAAGTTGAAATAGTGAGTGGTACGAGTCGAAAATTTGAATTCACAAACGAGAGTCGAGAATAGACACCTCTAGACCATCACCGCTCTGTTGATCGGTTCGTAATCATCCCTAATTAACCAGCTCTGAAGTTTCGTCTGCGTAGAATTCGAATTGATAGTCCCAACAAAACTATGCTAAAGGTCCGTTTAATTCCCGGTCGGACATTCGTTTAAAGACAAATGTTTGTTCAGGTCTGGGTGGTGTGCTCGTCTTTGTTTGTGTCTCTGGATCCACAACACAGCTAATCCTAGAGTGCGACTTTGAGTATGATGTTAAAATGTTTAAATATTGCTTACGGCATTTATGATTTTAATTTAAATCTAAAGTAGAACTAACTGGGAAGTAATGGAACCTAAGATTGGCAAACAAGTGATGTTTCTTAACCCTATTGCAATTTACCTTATTGCATTCTGCATAAAGGTGGGCTTAAGAAACTTTAGGACACTTTATTGTTGTGGATGAACTAGGAAGAAGCCTATATCCAACAGTGGAGAGATATACAGGCTGATGGTATGTACGTGTATGGTAAGTATAATAGTACCTAATATATAAACTTCCATGAAATAACTGTAGAATTAAAAGCAACAGCGGCATTGGTCATGTATGTTTTGGTACAATAAAGAATTTTTCGTTCATTCAATCGATTTTATTCAACCAGAATATTTGGGACAAAAGTATTATAGGTCTATTTTTTTACTATTTATTTTAATAAACACATATCAAATAGAGAACTATACAAATGCTACTTAGTGCCATATAAAACGTAGTTTGTTTTAGCACTGCATATTGGCATAATTAATTGATTAGGTAACTAAAATATATAATTAATGGTATGCTAAAATTTTAACATATACGTGAAGCATGTGAAGCATTTTCATTCATATATTGCAACCAGCCTCTTTAGTCTCCACTGCTGGACATGGGCCTCCTCATGCAAGAGACAATGTGCTTGAGGAGGATGTAAGGCATTGAAACGCTACGCTGCACGCGCTGCACTGGCCAAGCGGGTTTGCGAGTAGGTACACACTTTTAGAGGTGGTGTACTTCCTCAAGCCGAAAGTATTGGGAAAAGTTACTCGCATTATATTTTTTTAATGATAGATACTTATGTATTTTCTCCTAGATTATTACAACGCAATTCTTGGTTCAATAAGACCACTAGTTCAAAAGAAGACAATAAAAGTTCAAAGGTAATTTACATAGGTACCTATGTAGTTTAATTTACAGAGGTGTACTTCTAAAAAAACTTTACTTACTTACTTTAGTAAGAGGCAAGAGTAAACGTCTGTTTACATACTATGTAGGTACATATTTGAATGAGATAAAATTAAGTTGATGTCATATTCAGCTGTAAGAATGATATTGCAAATCGTTTTACTTTATTGTCAATTAACAAATGATTTTAATCCCTTTAATACTTAGCAGGATAAATACAATTTTAATATCCAAAAGTGTGCCCTAAAAACATATAGGTACAAAATTAAAAAAAAAAATACTACAACAACAGCTCGCGCAATATGACAATGATTCACATGTGAGCACCAACATGTTTCTTTATTAGGCAATGCGAGGTCCACGGCTCCGAGCCGGCCTCCATTATGATAACCATATTTTTACAAAACATTTAGATTCAAAGTGAAACGAAACAAAGCTTCTGCATTCATATTGTAAACAAATATATTATAAGCTGTCGGTTTGGGAAATGATGGATCTCGTATTTAAGGATTTATGAATCAGTAGACTGTAAAGTGATAGTAGGAAAAATATACGTTAAAAGTTGTGGAAAAAATGTTTAATGTTAAAAATACGGTAAAAATGCCTATAGGCCAAGAGAGCAAAAAAGGAAAATTAATAATACACCTGATTTTTGTGTGAATTTTTGTTAATTAAGCTTTCCTATCTATCCTATTTGAAGCAAGTCGTACTTAGAGCGCGATCTTAACTTATAATCTGTGCTAATATTTTAAAGAGACTGAGTAGGTATGTTTTTTATATAAGAGGGCAAACTCAAAAAATACAGAACAGATTCCAATATTTGAAAATTAGTATATTAATGACAAGTTTTCAAAACAAAGTTTGCTTCGCGCCTATTATGCCACTTGCGTGAAGTCTGGACGAGTTGTAGGTCCAAATTTTAAATGTAGGTAAGCACCATAAATAGACGTAGCAAAAGTTCTAGATATGCGGTAAGAAGTTACATAACTAGGTCTGTAAATAGGAATAATAAACTGAAAGTCTACTGCTACAGCGCCTATTATAGGTACTCAGTACCCTGATACATAAAGACAAAGATTGATTTGTCATTGACACCCTAGAGGTATCAAGGGACAGTTATTAGTCTGTGCAGCCGCGATTCGAATCCTCACTAAAAAAAAAACATCACGAACCTATAGTACAAAAAAGAAATTACCAATATTACAAGATACCATAAAAGCAGCCTGTTCTTATGAAACAGGTTGTATTAGAACTGTTATTTAGTCTGTGACAAAGTCTCGTGATAACAGAACCTGTAAGTACGTGTCGTCAGACTAGAGCATCGGGGTCAGGACTGCGAGGCATGTGGCATGTTCAGCAGGAAGGCCGTACAAGGCGGCGCAGTTTTTGCTCAGCACCGTTACCACATCGGTCCATTTGTGACATCACCTCAACAATTTTATATTGGCGTTTCGATTACGGGATTTCTAATCATATAGTTCTTATAAAACGCAAATTGCGATCACCGACAACCATGAAAATAAGACAAAAATGTTATCTTTGAAAATATATTTAAATATATGACATTCAAGCGTGGCTTGAAAAATTCGACAATGGTCAATCAAATGCTGTTTTTGATATAGTATAACAGGTGATGAAAGCTGGATCCACTGCTACGAAAAGGCGAAACTAAAAGGCGCGCACTGCGTCTTGCCTTTCGAAGAGTTGCTGACGAAAGTGTAGACAGAACGGAGTGCAGAAAAGAAGATGATTGTCTGCTTATTTGACATATCGGCCTACTTCGCTACTATAAATTTAAAAAATAAAAGAATAGTATTTGTAACAGCAAACTGTATGCGAACAGCTGCGCTTGCCTTCTGTTTTGGGAAAAGTGAAAGAACGACGCCCACGGAGCAGAATGATCCTCCATCACGACAATGCCCCAGCTCACTCAACAAACGAAGCAATTTTTGAGTACCTACTGTAAATGTAGAGTTTCATCCGCAATACAGTCCTGACCTTGCGCCCTGTGATTTATTTTTATTCCTTAAAATGAAGGATGAAGTCAGAGGAATACCTAAGTTTACCTATGAATGCAAAAGAGGCAGTAACTCCCTTCCAAACGGCTGTTGAAGAGGTGCCTAAAGAAGTGTAGGCTGAATGCTGCACATAATGGATTTTCGTAGAGAATACTTCGAAAAGAAATAAAACAACGTCCATCTTTATAACTGACTAGCGACCCGCCCTCGCTTCGCTTCGGTTTATATAATAAGTTTTTTTTATTTTCAAATTTATTTTCAATATTTCAAAATAAAATATAGCCTATATTAGACACGGATATTGTAGTTTCCTATTTGTGAAAGAATTTTTGAAATCGGTTCATTAGTTCCAGAGATTACTCCCAACATACAAACACACAATTTTACCTCTTTATTATATTAGTATAGATTTCATTTTTGAGATTCTAATAATTTTCAGTGGCACCCACGTATGGTAATAATAATTATGTATGATTATGCCACGTAAGGGAAAGTGCACTGTGGGACGGCCCCCGACCAGGTGGACCGACCACTTGAAGAGGTTCGCCGGTGGTTGTTGGATGAGAAGCACCGAGGGTCGCGTGTGGTGGCGAGCTTTAGAAGAGGTCTATATCCAGCACTAGAGAGGCATAGACGTATGGTATGAGTCATTATGTACATCCCACGTAATACCTTCACTTGTGGTGTAAGCCAGTTTCTATTTCATTTATAGAGAGAGGTTCCTCTATAAATGATTGCTCATCAGTCAGCGGCGTTTATTTGTTTGGTGGATTACCCGACAGAATTATAACGGCTTCACAAAATCATTTGAGGAGCGGTTCATTAAAAAGTCAAATTTGAAACTTAAATACTATATAATTAGAATGTTCCCTTTTCAAAACACATGAATTAAATAATTCGAGAGCTACGGAACATAGAACACTATTAGACTCTAACGTGGTTGCCCTACAGTGCTTGTATAACATAACATATCCAGTCAAATCGATGGGTTTACATAGATTTTGATGCGGTCTTCAATATCGCGTAAGTGGTATTTTCCCGCAAATTTCAGTATATAAGACATCAGTGTATGTACCCACGCGAGCGAAGCCGTAGGCAAAAACCTAAAATAATGCGATAGTAAAACCTGCAAGAAAATTGAGTTTCTTATTTCGCATTGTAACCTTGTTTGTTTGAAGAAACCCTTGAAGTTTCATTAAAACTCATTCATTTATCTGTTTGGTTTGGTTTGGAATCTGTTTAAGGGTATAAGTTTAAAGGTTAATAATAACCAGTATGTTCCAGTTCGAACAATCAGATACAGGCTGTATCTTTCTCAAAGCCTAAAACCACGAAGATTTCTCATCATTCTGAGTTATTTTTTTTTTGTCAAATTGTCAATTTAAAACTGAAAATTGAATTTTGGTTTGAAAAATTATGTCAATGAACTAATAGGTGATTTTAAACTTCAGGAAAAGTTCGGTTACACACTATACTGATATGTAGATTTGTAAAATTGTACCTATAGGTGGATGTAGGAAACGTTCAACGTTCTTAGTAAAAAACAACAGAAGCGTTGCGTTGAACTCGTGAGTCAAACGTTTGTGTCATCCAGGTTAAGAATAACCGCGGACAGTGGTCCCGGTCTCGTGTAACATGTGGACTAGTTTGTAAGGTAGATGCAGCTAAAACTGGCATCATGTAATGTGATTTTTATTTATTTAATGTTCAATTTATAATAATATGATATATAGCAGATAATGTGTAGCGGAAATCAACAATGTCCATAAATTGCCTGTTATTGTTTTGGACTTAATGTAGGACTTTATTTACTTTATGGACTTTATGGACTTTATGTAGTTGACATATTGTTAGATAATTCTGATTTTCAGATTATAAATATCTGTATTGTTAATGTCTAAAATAATTGCATTAAAATATTTTGATACCCTAATAAGTTCCATATTTGTGTAAAAAAAATCCATTATGAGTAATTCACCAGAAATATATGACAAAAATATAAACGAGTTTAATCAAATCAAATGTATGTATTTGCATAAAATGATGTACAAGATGTCCGTACGCTATATTATAGCTATGAACTAATGTTAATCAAAAAAACGTGTACAAATTTTAATTTATAAGACTAATAATCTAATTTATGCATACGGTTAAAGCTGTGATAAATAATTAAAAAGTTCATTACTTCAAAAAGTTACAGGAAGTGATTTGTGTTATGTATAATATTTTGTATGTTTTTTAATATTTTCATTGCTATACTTATTTATAGTAGATCAGGATCACAGAACTTTTTTACGAATATGAAGAATATCTAAATTGTACATACACTTGTAAAGTGTAAACGTAAATCGAAGAATTTTAGGTTTCTTGGCGGGTCACGTATCTATGTGTAATGGATGTACGATTTTTTTTCTTTTGTTTGTAATATTGTATTATATTAAATATTTTTGCTTTTATCTTGCAAATAACTGCAAATTCAAATATTTAGGTTATAAATTAACGCAAACAATAGTAATAATTGTTTTTATTTGTGTTAAACAAAATCAACATAGCAATATAGTTGGGAAGCTACGGAGTTCAATGGAACTGATTTAGTAACAGTTTTATTTGTATTGCAATAATAATGAACTGAACCGTGGGTTGAAGCACTCTTATCTATAAAACAATTCACGAATTCAATTCTGCGGCACACTATCTACATGAACTTGTGACATTTGTTACAATTCCATTTAATTGTTTTGTTAATATAAGTTCTAACCCATGCTTGATAATAAATTATTACTGTTGATATTTTTGTGAAAAAATGATCTATCTACAGCTTGTAGCCTGTTGCCACTCAGTTTAGATATCATACTCTCTAAAATTTTATAGTATAAATAATAATTTGTTGCGATTAGATACTGCATGCGATGTACATGGATGGATGGGCCTTTGGTAGGTAAAAGTTAAAATATAATCATTCAACATTTTATTATAGAGTAATGAAATTATCCAATTACGAAAGTCACTTATACGAAGTAGTAATAAAAGAACTACAAAAAATAAACTTCAGAAACAAATAATAGGATACAAAATAACCTTTTAAGTAAGTATTTATTCTCATTATTTTCCAGAAGCGACAAATAACGTCATAGCAGTAGCTGGGTCAGCACGTGAAGGTGGTATTGCAATCGTTCTTCGAGGTCCTCATGGGAAGAATAACAGACGGGAAGAACTGCTGCACGTTAAGGGTCCAGACGATGATTCCTTCTCGCTCTATTATAATCGCAAAAGCAATAAGGGTGAGTGAGATACCAAGGAAAACATATAACCTGTGGTCGAAGTTCATTTAAAAATAGTGGAGAAATACAAAACTAGTATTTTTAACAATAAATTCAAATTTTAAGATTTTAAATTCAATTATTTTAAGAAGTACTGAAAATTTTAAAGGTAATGCAGGTTGGGAGGAATCTCAAGAGATTAGAATACAATGTGGAATAATGCAGGCAAAATTAGAGCTTTTGCAGCAGAGATACGCTTAGTTTAGGAGAGAACAATCCTGCAAAAGTAAAATCCAGTGATAGAGAGCTTTGTTAAATTCGTTTCTAAATCGTAAGGCGGAATATTATCTTGAGGTCAAAGAAGGCTAATGAACGTAATATCTATGACCCATACATACATTTGGATAAGAGAGATTTAACTCTATTATTTTCGTAGGTTGTGAATTTAAATGTATTATAGTAAATAGGTGTTAATATTTTTTATACTTATTTTCAGTTTCTTTGGAAAGTCTCAACGGCGGTCACTTGAAGTCAATCTCATGGGGCCTAGGCTCGCATCCCCGAGGAAAGTTGATTCTAGTGGCGTCTCCACATAGAGTCAAATTGTCTGTGGGTTGCACGTCTTTGCACTGGCACGGCATGCCGAGCAGACACGACCTGATGATTTTGTTGGAGAGCCAGAAGTTGAAGTTGGTGAGTAACATTCTAACAAAGCAGCTATTCTAACAAATTACGACAGGTAATTGGAACGAATTTCATAAGATTGATGTATTTGTATGATTTGGATTTTAGGAAAAGACATATTAGTAGACTTGAGAACGTTGATAGTTTATATCAACAACACATTGGTAAAGTTATGAATCTAAACCGCGGCGGTAAAAGAAAACATTTTGAGGAAACCAGCATGCTCGAGTGTTTAAAGTTGATCTTCGTAGGTCTGGACATGCAAAATATCTCGGTATTATGTAGCAAATGTCCTAACTTTTCTTACATACCTAGTACACGCTATGTAGGAAAAGTTAGAACATTTGCTAATTATGAGCAAATGAGCGAAGTGCATCACTGTTCGAAATCTTCTCATGATTACAGGAGAGGCCTGTACCCTGCAGTGGGACGTAATAGTTAATATATGTTTCATGAGTACATACCCATTTGTCTAAGAAACCTCTCTTAGGTAAAGTACCAAAATTGATCATATGCACAGTTTTATCTCACACATCATTTCTCCTGCCACAGTATCACGAAGATAATTCTCCAGTAGAAGTCTATAGCTCCGAGAAAGCGGCATTTGACTCACTAAGTTGCGACCTTCGCGAGGACATAATACCCCCAGCTTTATACAAACAAGAGACAGATGTGGAAGAAGTGAAAGAGTTCTTAGAGAAGGATGCTAAAAGGCACGATGATGAGATGCAGGGAGATGAATATAGAACCAATAACAATATAGATACGAACGCGGTTATTCACGGAGTTCTTGGATCAAATACTCCGTATAGAGGCGATATTCCATCAATTGGGATTGAATCGTGCGATGGTAAGGAAAAATGAAAAAAATATACCTATGAAGTATAAATATAATATACCTAATATAATCACGGAAATTTAAATTTAAGTATATGAAAATGAATAATTTAGGGGTGTGTGACGTGTCACAGCACAGACGAGCAGTCGTACCATTTGGAATATATTTGAAGTAGGTACTATCGCCCATTGGTGTTCGCGATGCAGCAGTCAAGATTGACATACATTGATACTCTTCGGACGTGCCGCCTATGTTTAATGATTTTAAGTCCGCATAATTTCTGATAAGTTATAAATTGCACATACCATGAATCTAAATTGCACATATGACGTATGTCTGCTCGTCTGTGACCTCTTATATTAAACAAAAGAAGTTGTCTAATCTTTTTCTTCAAATCATCCCTACAGATTTACATATATGTAATTTTTAATTTTAAATATAATTATTTTATCCACAGATGAAGTGATTCGCAATTTGCAGCTATTAACGAAGACCATAGAGACGCTTCGGCGCGAAATTGCCGATCAAAAAGGCACCATAGACAACCTGCGTGGACAACTGCGCCAGTGTTGCACTAATTTTCAACAAGATCGCTGCACTTCTTCTTCCTGCCATCCTGGTTATTAAGTCTCTTCATTGATTTAAAAAAAACTTTAGATACACAGCTTCTTCAATTTTTTGTTAGTTTATTTACCCTATGTCCCGCTAGATGGTGCGAAGGGGTGCATTGCGTGGAGTGTTGCGTCCCGAACTTAACAAACATTTGCTGTCCACTCGTGTGTCCTGTGCGTAAGCAATGCTTCTAGCGTCGACGTGTGACGCGGATCTGACACGCGTTCGCTGACGACTTATGTTGCTCCTTGCGTTTCTAAATAAAAGTCTTATTAACTTTAGTAAATGTTTTCACTGAGTAATATGCGACAAATTATACGTGCTGTCATATTAAAATTCGAATACTACTCTGATGAAAATCGCGCGTCCACGACTCCCACGTCCCACGAAGGACAACGCGCCCGCGATGCGACGCGCCGCGCCGCAACGGCAGATGCAACGCTCGATTCAACGCGTCGCGCCGCGTAGCTAGCAGGACAGAGCCCTAAAATAAAAAAAATAATAACATGGACTTTGTTCTCTAACCAAAAATTACAACGAACACATGTCCGTAAAAATAATGTTGCCATTATATAAATATTTTTTGTTCTAAGTAAAAAATCTCACAAAACTATACAATGAATTAAAAGGAGAAAGGCATAACTTCTAATTTCATTCAATAATTTAAATAGTTTTAAATTAAGTCGATAAAGCGCTAAACAAGGAATTTAGTGCTAAACAAGGTGTTTTTAAACGGCCCATTGTGTATCTTGAGTTTTTTTAAAATCAAAGGCCTCTTTTACAACTTTTCTTTTATAGAAATTACATTTACATACTTTCTATCTATGTAATACTGTCTTTATAATTTTCTGTGTATTTTGGAGTTGATTATTTTATTTTTATAAATAACCAATTACCTATTTTTATCACATACAATATAAATTAGTTTAGAACGATTAAATGCTATTAAGGTTGACATCTTTGAGAGAGAATTCATTCTTAACTTTATATTATTATAGATAAATAAAAAAAGATACTTTACTTAAAGTTTTATAGCTGGACATAATTATTAAAAAAAAAGTTTAAAAACTAAAATCCGACTAAAGTTTTAAATAAGTTTTAGGTTCTTTAAAAGGAGACATTTTAGGTAGTCTAAATATAAGTACTAATTTCATACACTGGTACACAAACGCATCAGCTTGCAAACGTACGAGACAATCGAGCAATTGTTTCTCGAGCAACAGATATAATTTAAATCTCAACGTCAATTAAAAAATGTACGGGTTTCTTTTTGGTTGTTTACATTTATGTATGTAAATATACTGAGGAATGTGCAGCGACTCCGATAAACCAGTAATGGTTTCCGAGCGCTTAGAAAATAAATTGTCTACCATTGTATTAAGAAACAATATGGCGTAATCGCACGTTGGTTAGAAATACGCCGTATGTAAATGGTAAATATATAAAAATATGTAAAAGGTAATTCTAAATAACCTAAAACCTATTTAAAACTTTTGCGTAGTCGGATTTAAGTTTTTAAAGCATTCTTTAAAAAACCATTTTGGGGTGTACTAGGTATGTAAATATTTTTATCTACGTTTCGTGTGATTTCTTACCTTTCATTGGGAAATGGCGCATTTTATGTATATAAATTACACATTTTTGGAATGTGCACATTAAAACCTTTCATTTGATACGAAATACGATAGATTTGTCTGCATTTATTTTTATTGCTACTTTTATTTTCGTGTTTCATATCGGCCATTTTGAACTAAAGCGACATCATGTAACATATTTTACGCGGAACATCAATACGAATCCAACGACACCTCATTTATCAAAATGTGATAAGTAGTTTAGGAGCTACGAGGGAACAGATGAACGTATGTTACATACTAACATAGACTGCTAAAATCATAATCCTCCTTTGGCTTTGCCGTAGTCGGCTTATTAATTATTATCGAATAATTGAATGTGACAATAACGGGAATTAATGGCAGCCATTTGTGCCAGTCTATTGACAGGTCCACAGGTTGTGCCCGTTTGTTTTGGTACTCCACTTTAACTGTTCAAGTATCTATTTATATTTCTCGTTCTAAATTAACTTTTATTTTTGTATTTTCTTTAATTTTTAAGGAGTCATTATTAAGTTGTCATCTTTTCCCTCTATAATCCATTATAATATTCATTTCTTTTATCCGTCTTGGAGAATGTTCTAGACATTTTTGTGCCATGTTTTGTTGGCCTCATTCTAACGACATAGTGTCAACTTTAATTTCATTTACCCTACCTTATATCGCTTTTTACGGTTTGTATAGTTTGGTCAACGCATTTATTTTTAAATTTAAGGTAAATCAAGCAACTGTTAAACGTGTGGGCTTTGATTAAATATTTCGTAAAATCATTATCGCGTTTTATTCATTACACCTATCATTGTGTGAGTGTAGCGTCCGAGTGTGTTTCTGCCCACAGAGTACCGAGTCTTACCCACGTGAATTTTATAAATATATTTAAAGTTGCTTGATTAGCCTTAAATTGTAAATTTAACGAATCTATTAATCGTGAATGTTTATTGTTTAAAAATCGCTAGTGGGTGAACGGTTACTCTGTAGACAAACCCATTATACGAAGATCGATTAATATCGATCGACGTTGTTAGCTTAATAATGTAACTGTGAGGCACAGGCTCGAGGCCATTATCTACCATGTCGACCTAATGTCTATTGATTGAAGTTACATACGACCCAGATTTTTTTATAAAGTGAAATCTAGCTAACTGCGTTCCATAGGTTAAATCCTCGCGTACGCGGTTTTCTTAATAATATTCAATTGTAGAATATAGGACTGTGATCTGTAGAACCGTGTCCTGTACAACCGTGCCCCGTAGAAGCGTGCCCCGTAGAAGCGTGCCCTATAGAACTGTGCCCCGTAGAACCGTGCCCCGTAGAACCGTGTCCTGTAGAACCGTGTCGCGTAGAGCCGTGTCCTGTAGAAACATGTTCAATGGAACCGTATTCAATAGAAACGTAGAGTTAGAAAAAATCGGTACTTTATTAATGGACTGTAAACTATATATATATATATATATATATGTAAATATTTCAATGGTTTGAATTTACGGCGTTACGAATGTGATTCTGGAATATATATTTCTAGGCTATCAATGTGTAATCATGAAATTAAGAGTCCAGATTGAATGGAACCAATGTGGATTGGTGGATTATAATTGAATTGAAATATAATTATTTAAGTAGAACTTTGTAGTCCGAACTGCGGTTCTCTATCACCTCTATTTGAATAGAAAGTAATAAAAGTATGGGTTAGTGTTTAAAAACCAACGCTGAGCGCTCGATGCTTGAGCGCTGAGTGAGCGACAAAGAGCCTTAAGGCTCGAACGTTATACGCGTAGTCCAAGTTTTTCACGTTCGATGGTCTCAAACTCTTATGGTTAAAAGCTTGAGTTAAGGTTCTCAAAGTTTATTAGCGTTGACTTTGGGCTCGAGCGTTCAGCGCTCACTTTTACAACACTAGTATGGGTTTTAAATAAAAGCATTTACAATGATATTAATAAGAGTCAAAAATTGAAATGAATGCTACTGTGGCAATTAGGACTTTGATTATTAGATAGGTACTACAAAAGCCGCTGAAATGAGTTCTCTTGATAACTTCAGAATTATTAAACTGTGCAGGAAGTCTGCATTGTATGTAGTGAGCATTAAAATACGAGAGAAGTGGTATTTATTACGTTCGAAATGATGAGTCTTTCGTTGAATATTTCGAAAAGAAATGATCGCACATTCGTCTTGAAGAATTGGCGCATCCATTGCAATAAAATACAGATGTATATTTTATGACTTTCAATAAAATATACAACGTGTCTCTGAATTAACTAATTTAAAATACACGTATAGAACCACTCTAGCGAAAAAGAAAATTAATTTACGGCATAAATCAAAAGCTACAAACATATAAAGTTTTATTGTTCTGTCTAAAACGTTTGTAGCGTTCATTATTCAATGCACGATAGTGATCGGGCGCGAGTAACTGCGCATAGAATATAAGATATTGTGCGGGATACGTATACACTTACACGTACAGTGCTCGTGTTTGTACTTCGCACCAACTGGATCGCCTGGGGGTGTGGACTGTATAATAGGTTTTTCCGTAAATATTCTTAAATGAAACAACTAGGCTTTGTTCTTCAATAGAGCCGGGGTAGCGCAGAGGTACTTGTTCTTCTTCTTGTTTTTCTTCTCGGAGTGGATGCCGCTGCGGAAGTGAGGTTGACCGGAAATGGTCCGCCTTTTATTCATTTATTGGCTTCTCCAACCTTCGGCCAATTACGGGCTTCCCCCACCACCGGTCAATGACGGGCTTCCCCCACCACTTGTCCATGTATGTACTCCTCCCGCTACCCGCGGGGAATCATTTATTTACTTTTTCCTTATTTGCTAACAAATACAAGTATTTACATTGTTTACATATGGATCCAATAAGATCCTAACGTTGTGACGTCCGGTTGCGAGTGGACGGGAGTGAGATATATTTATATTTCCCCGTCCCCCGCTTTAGGAGTATAAATCTTCGCCCGCCTAGCGGCGGGCCATCATTGTTCATTGTTCTCCGGGCGTCACAGCGTACACCCACATTGCGCCCTAGTATGTCCTCACCTATACTATCCACCAACGTTTATCCTGATAAGTACGCAAAGACATACCAGGGATGTCCCTCCCTCCATACACTCCATTATTAAAATATACAACATACCATAAAAACTTATAAACTAGTTGCGAAACTAACTATATACATATTTGTATAAGTACCCTAGCCTTATGTTTCGTCGTTAACACTAGTTGCGAAACTAACTATATACACATTTGTATAAGTACCCTAGCCTTATGTTTCTTCGTTAACACTAGTTGCGAAACTAACTATATACACATTTGTATAAGTACCCTAGCCTTATGTTTCGTCTACAACAGATATATTAGAAACGAAGAATAAGTTATGAAAAAAATCCTATTCTAAAAACTGCTAGAGTCGATTCTACACTCGGTACTGAATAATCTATTTCCAACTTTACGTTCTAGGTATACACAAGTATATTTATGGATAACAATATAAATTTAACTTTGATTATTTAACATTTATTAACATCAAATTAACATGTATTTAGATACCCATATGTGGTAGGTATCTTTATAATCTCACTTAGCGTTGTCGTTGGGCGGGGCGCCTGATCAAAGTGTAAATGCAATATTATAAAATGAGAATAGACGGTAATCATGGACTACCCAGCCTAAATTATTTAATGACGGTGATGAACTTTAATTTTAAGATCCATTTTCCCAGCTTAAACATAATACTTAAATAGCTCTAGTCGTATTTAGGTATTACAAATTATATCAAGTTAAATTACACATTAATATTTATATTAACGAGGTATCATGAGTTGAATGACAAAAGTTGGGCTTCTTAACAGTACAATTCGTGTAATGCAATATGCATAGTGTTTGCACCCGCCTTCTATCTCTTATATGTATGTGTGTGTATGTACCTATATGTATATTATGTAATGTTTAAATAAATTCGTATCTTGTCTATCTCTTAGATAGTGTTTATTGGACGACTGTTTAATGTAGAATATATTTATGGTACGATTCAGGCGTAGAATGCCGCAACACGGCCGCCGGGTTCGAGTGCGGGCCGTGCCCCGCCGGTACGCAGGGCGACGGCCGCCGCTGCGTGCCCATAACATGTAGCAGGAGGCCTTGTTCGCAGAGTGAGTACTGTGTAATGTTCACTAATTTTATAGTAAAGAAGCAAGTTGCAAGTAATCTCATGGTGCGCATCCGTCGCCATCTACCACGGGTGTCAATGGGCGACAAGATCCACTCACCACCAGGTGGGCTGTATGTTCGTTTGCCACCACCTTATATTAAACAGTCACAAGTCTTTTAATTGTAAAGAAACATGTTGCATGTCGACTCCCCCCGATCTGCCGATCCTGAACCTGCCGGTATTCAGGATTGACAGATGATGCAAATTGTTATTTGCTTTTACAACTCATAAAATTTCTTGACCACAAGGCATTACACTTAATGCTGTAATAAGAAACTGTTTTTCTTCTTGAACTGCTAAATAAGCTCATCTCTTATAGCGGAGTACTGTCAAGACGCGGACCAGGGATATCGGTGCTTGCCATGCCCGGGCGGCCAGACCAGCGACGGACAGACTTGCCACTCTGCTTGTAGTGCTAGACCCTGTTGGGGAGGACGTGAGTATTGAAAATTAACTTTAGTCTCATTCATTTAGCGCTGTAATTAGGTTGACTGTTCACCGATTACGTATTGAGTAATCGTGTCAAACGTATACTTCCCGATGACCTGTTTATCGCGGCAGTGACTTCTGCAGATATGACAAAATCGGTTTATTTCAGAACTCGTTTAACCATAGACGAACTGTCTGCTCGAACTGTTTAACTCGGCGACGATGCTCGGATGGCTTGAACACCATGTCACATATAAATATGTCGTCTAGCTTCAGAAAGGGGAGAGCTGATTAAAAGGGAAAAGGGATCGTATAAGATTTTGTAGGGAGTCACGCACGGGTCTATTAGCGTGCTTCTACCGTGATTCTGTCGGTATAACACTGCAAGGTTGGCAGGACCATGGGCGGTTGAGGGATCGGACTGTCTGTCGGACCTTTATACAAAAAGTGTTAAAACATTATTAAAGGACACAGCCTTGTATAGTTTTACCTGACATTGAAAGACAGTCTTATTTTATTGTTACTAAGCTCATCAGCAAGTATCCAATTTCACGACTAGACGAAGTAGACACTCGTGTGGAATTTAGTTGGTGTGTATTGTGCTGTCGATCGTTAATTTTTGCACAGGTCATCCACATCCCGCTGTAAAGAAGGCTTTAAAGGTTCAATTCTGTGTGCAGGTGTACAGTGCCAAGACCTACCGGACGGTGGCTACCGGTGCGGCTCGTGTCCGTCCGGTTACCGTGGCAATGGGAAGACCTGCCAGAGGAACTCTTGTTCCAGACACATATGCTTCGAAGGTAAGTTTCACTATACGTATATGTATGAATGAACAACATATAAGGTGGACTGACGATTTAAGGGAAATCGCCGGTAGTGACTGGATGAGTAGAGCTGAAGACCGTGTGTGGTGGCAGTCCTTGGGAGAGGCCTATATCCAGCAGTGGAGAGACACAGGCTGATAGTATGTTATGGTATGAATGAAATTTATGCATCGCTTATTTAACATCACGTTTGACTAATGACGTCACGATAATTTGCGTTTTATTTTATTGTGCTTACATAATGATGATGAGTGATTGTTTCTTTTTCTAAAGATACTCCTTGTCTTGAGTTTAATAAAGGGATATGAAAGATGATGGATAGAATACAAGACGTCCTGTCATGTATTATATCGATTTTCTCCCATTTCGCTTTATTATATTTTTATTATTCTTTGTCGGTGGGGCATGTTTCCATTAATTTTGTACCCGTGTAGAGTAAGTTTTCTACGCTTCTAAAAGAGTGAACTCGCCAATTCTGTAGATCAGCGGGGCGTTTTAAGGCCATACGTTCCTTATGCAGAAGGCAATGTGCATGAAGAGGCCCATGTCTAGCAGTGGATAATAAAAGGGCTGGTTATGATAATGATCACTAGCGTTTCTGTAAACATTACAGGAGTAACATGTGAAGAGGCACCGTCAGGCCCTCGTTGCGGTTCGTGCCCCGAGGGTTACCATGGTGACGGGCAACGTTGCCAGCATATATGCGAAGCTCGGCGACCCTGTGGGGAACGATCTTGCACCCCCATCTCTACTAGTCCGTTCTACACTTGTAAGGACTGCGCGAAGGGATACGAGTGGAATGGTGAGAGCACCGCTTTGATTTTGAGCATAAACATGGACATGGACATAAACTTATACTTGGACAGGGACCTTTTTCGTTTCCACTGCACTTTACTTAGTTGTAGATTATGTTAATAATTATAAACTATTTTCATTGTGCTATATGTATTGTGTTTTGGAAACAAAATAAACTATATTCTATTTTACACGGACATGGACACAGGTATACACATATACTTAGACATAACTATATTTCGACTCAATGCAATAAACAGCATTAGGCCCTCGTTCCGGGCCACATCTCGTATATGCGAGGCGCGACGGTGTCCATACGGGGATATATTGGTTGGTAAATAGTGTTATTTGACAAAACACTGAATTTGTCAAAAAAATATTTGTCAAAGGTGCGTTTGGTCAAAGTCCTCCAGAGAAATGAATCTTCTTTTAATATGTGGACATAGACATCACTTCTACGGCACAATACAACAGACAAATCCGACACAATACAATTGACACCATCAGGCCTTCGTTGGCTCGTCAGGGCACTTCTAAGGGCCTTGCGCCCGTATTTCCTCTTCCCTAGCAGTCTGGTATGTTCGTGCTAGGATTATCAGAGAGTTAAAATGGAGTGGTTTTAGATAGATTTGACGTATCATTTTACGTAACATTCCCAGACTTTCCTATTAAAGGATAATAAAAATTAGCTCGCTAGATATTTTGAGTCGACATTCACTTCTCTCCACATAAATGTTTAATGATTTCTGCGAAGTTCCTTGAATAACATAGATTTTAATACTTGCTCAGGATTAGTTCGCGGCGATATAATGGTCTTCCTAAATAGGTTTTTGGGGATCTATGAGAAATTTTATAGTTGGACTATTGTTTATCCTTAACATCACGGATAGTCTGAATGGGCTTCAGGACTTAAATTTTAGTGCCAACCAAAATTGTAAATGAGATTTATTCTATTAGAATAAATATCCATAGTTGAAGTTCCTGCATCCTTGGAATAGAGAATCTCGGTGGAGGCTCTTTGGGTGAGGTTTCTTTTATTGAAAGAAAACGGCAGACGAGCAGACAGTCGACCCGGTGGTTCATGGATACTGTTGCTATGCGACATGTGATACACGCCAAAATCAGTTCAGATTGACAAACGTTGGCACGACCCCGGATACGCTGCCTACCGTTGAAGATTTAGGAGTGGATTGGTCTCTGGCGTATCTCATTCACTACCGAAACACGTGCGACAATATGATAATAAAGTAGAATATGCAGTACACTTTATGGTAGTGTTCTGTGAGAGACGGGTAGACCAGTCGAGTGCGCACAGCGGCTGTGGGATTGCAGCATGCACTCACATCCTCTCAAATTACAAATTGTATTATTATTTTAGTTCTGGTGTTATTAGTCCGATCCAAAATTACAAATGAAATTTTTGTCATCAGAACAAAAACCCACAGCTGATATTCCGTGTACCCACGGTACCCATGGTACACGGAGTGTGAGTGTAGGTTATATTTATTTATTATTTATTTCTTGTTAAGTACATTTTTGTTCCATAGGCTACTTGTGTCAGGACATGGACGAATGCGATCTGATTCGTCCTTGCGATGAGCTCGTCTCTTGCCGGAACACTGAAGGCGGGTTCACTTGCGGTCCATGTCCACCGGGATACACTGGCAGCCAGGGATGGAGTGGGGCGGGAAATGAGAGAAGAAGAGAAGTGTGCATAGAAGTAGATGAGTGTGCTGAAGGAAGAGCTAACTGTCCGGCCGGAAGACTTTGTGTCAACACACCGGTGAGTGTTGAACCGAATTGCAGGTTCGTGTATGTAATCGTGTGGTGTCGACTGGCACCACGCCATTTCATTCCATGGGTGGGATGTATTACGGATGTCCAACAGCAACAGGTGCAGACACTTACCACCAGGTGGACTGTAAGGTCTTCTGCCGCCTTCTTACTAAAAAATCTGATATAGTTATCTGTTGCCTCCTTACCACCCAAAAGTTACCTGGAAGAGATCGCTGTGGCGATAAGTCCGCCTGTTATACTTTCGTGTTATACTTATATTGTCTTGCTATCTCTCAAGTACAAGTACCCTATTATCGAAGCTATGTGTGTCCAGGGTTCATACACATGCGTGCCGTGCGGCGGCGGCGGGCGCTATTACACGAATGCAACGCGGCCTTGTTACCCGGACTACGACACGATCGAAGACGCCTCCTCGCTGGTGGCGCGTTGCGACCCCGAGTACTGTCGCCAGTTTAACGCCGTCTGCGGGTATGGATGGCGGTGCATTTGTGCGGTGAGTATGATTATCATAACAATGTGCGCAGGATTCATACTAAAGTCGTTTTTTAATCCCGGAGACTAAAGTGACATTTCATGTGTTGCTAGTTTTTGTCATTGTTAAAATAGTGATGTCCAGCATTCTGAACTAATCGTATAACCATATTCCATATTGTTTAAAAAAGGTTTTCCTGCAAAAATGCGTGGTGCTGGATCAAATTTGTGGTAATCGATAGAATAATTCATTACAATTAAAAATAATCATCTGGCAAAAGAGTAAATTTGAAATATTAGTATGTTGAAAATATCGTAAATTGCGTGTAACGGACGGTAAGGGCTCTAAAATATTATGGGCTCTAATTCTTTTCCAGACCGGGTTTGCGGGTAACGGAACGGTGTGCGGACGTGACAGAGACCTGGACGGTTATCCAGACCAGCAGCTTCCATGCTCGGAGGAACATTGCAAGGCTGATAACTGCCCCGAAGTTTCGAACTCGGGTCAGGAGGATGCCGATAAAGATGGCCTAGGGGATTCTTGTGATCCTGATGCTGACGGGGATGGGATCGCTAAGCAAGCGGTAAGTTTGTACATTTTTTTTAATAGAAGAGATGGCACACGAGCGGGCGGGTCACATAGTAAGTGGTCACCGCTGTCCATGGACACCTGTAACACTACACTAAGGCATGCGGATGCACTGTCGACCGCGCACAATCCTGTTCACAGCTCTCTTGATGAGCCTCATGTCCATAGTATAACAGAAAAATCTGAGCTGGCAATTAATTCTACAACTTTCGGGTTCACGGTATAAGTCTCTTTTTGACCACATGGTACGCAGCGACTCCATGTCAAGGAAGTGCGGATGAACGGCACGATGATGACGAGTGCTGCGATGGTAAAAACCCGAAGTTGTTCGTAGCCGTCTCACGAGGGGTGGTGTTCCGCTCCTGGGCTGTGCTACGCTACTGCGGGAAGGTCACTGGAGTGGTTTCCCAGGTGGGTTGCCGATGGTCGAGTCCTGTTTCTTCACGCCGCCCAGGCGATCAAGCCCACCGGGTGGATTCCGCTTGTGGAAAGCCCAGTGAGCGACCCGGTGCGGGCGGCTACTTAGGTGTGAAGTCCACTGCTAGAACAGCTCTACCCCAATCCCCATTATATAGGCGGTAGAAAACGCAGAGACATTTCATTTGTGTTTTTAGACTACAATTTTACAATTACAATTTTTTTAGAAAGAAGGTATCATGCACGGGTCGTTTGCCCGATGGTTACCGTCGCCCTTGGATATTTATGACAACTACAACATCAGTCAGAAATGACAAAGATGTATTCACTATTTTTGCGCAGGTGTTATTAGGATTCGGCAAAAGATTTGGGATATACAACGTGTCACAGATTTAACGCAATACACAACAACTAATTTCATCAAGATTATTTTAGGGAATAAACCAAATGTTGCAAACTGTAAAGTTTTGTTGTTCTGTCTAAAACATTCATAGCGTGTTGTACGAAGTAATAACAACTGGATGGTAGCTTTGGTGGCACGGCGCGAGCGACGATTGTTACTTGTTTTACTGTTACTTATGATTGAATTTACAAAAAAAAAAAACCTGTAAACTCTGGTTGAAACGATTGTACTCTCAATACTGGAAACAACCTATTTTCAAATTTTCGTTATTTCAATTACATATTGTATAAGCAAATACGGAAGGATGAAACAATGAGACAAGGGGAAGTGGTGACACGAAGGATTGGCAAATTGGCGATCCGAAACACGCTTGGACATTTCACCAATCAATATACCCACTTACCTTTAATTTCAATTTTGACAATATTGATGACCAAGACAAAGTGTGGTTATCTTATCTCATCACGGGTATCCATTTGGATTCCCAATCACTTCGAACCAGTAGGATCTTTTATGTTACCCCTAATCATGCCTTCTGCTCTGACTATTATATCATACAAGATGTGGTTACCCCGCAGTGTAATGATTAAGCCCTGTAATGAACTGCAGGGTGTATAGCCATTGGGGCGTTTAAAGGCGTAAAACCCTGGTCCACTCATTTCTGGTCGTGCAAGTTGGCGAATCCACTCACCATAGATCTCGCCACACATCTATACAATTCCCTCAATAACGTTTCAATTAGATTAATAATTATTTGTCTCTCTATCAGCGTCAAATTCTATGTTGAATGTAGTTTACAAAATAGACAACACTTTTGGATATGTTGTATGTATTTTGAATGTATTTCCAGGACAACTGCCCTCTAAAATACAATCCGGACCAATCGGATAGAGATGAAGATCGTAGTGACCATCATGGTGACGTGTGCGACAATTGCCCGCTTTTGTATAACCCAGGCCAGGAAGACGCTGACGGCGATGGGTTAGGAGATATTTGTGACCCGGATATGGACAATGATGGTAAGAAACGGGATATATATTGTTTATTTGCAGTATTTGTTATTTTAGATGTTCGTCTGTGTTATAATTATTAGGCATTGCTGTAGTGTGTTAACCTGTGCTAACGGGTCAACCATAGGAGCTTCTTATCACTTCACTCTTAACTCTCACTCTTCAATCTCTTCACTGTGTCTCGGTCCATTTTCAGATATTTATGTAGCGTAAACAGCGTTCGCAACTTCGTGCGCGCAGACGATAGAGTATATTGGTCAGTTTGATTACCGTGGGAACACTATATTTGATATTTGATCTGGACGAAAGGTACACTAAATGTTGACTCGGCACAGAAGTTACAACTAAGCCTAGTTTCATTAAAATCCGTCGAGTGGTTTTTGCGAGATGCTTGTTCAGACAGACAGACAGACAGATAGACAAAATACCCAAAACTGTTTACGGCTTTAGATCATTCAGTTTCTTTTTCTCAAAAAATATTTTAATGTATAGACACGGCTTTGTTACGATTTCATTATATGTATATAAGTTCTATGTAGACTGTTTAAGTTTTTTTAAAAAGGTTTTGTCTTGACAAAACTTGACAGAAGATTGACTTGATTTAAGTCGGAATCAGAGAATTGTGTATTTACCTGGTTAAATTTTGATTCATGGATTGTCACGATTCTCTGAGTTAAACTTGGGATGTGTCAGAAACAACAGTTTATAGGAAACTTATACAGTCTACATAGGTCTTACTTTCCAAACACTCTGTTTTCTATCTAAGGGAGACACTAACTATACATATAAGAAAGTGGTCTTAAGCGCATGCTTCTGCTCTCGATTCTCCTTAACGACAAATTTCCTAATACTGCAAGGAAGTGTTATATTCCAGCAGGGCCGTCTTTACCAGGGGGTGCAAGGGGTGCGGTGCACCCCGGGCGCGGGGCGCCCGGGGGCGCCTGTCGAGCGCTGAATTCAGTGCCGGCTTTACCTATGGTGCAGGGGGTGCGGTGCACACGGGCGCAGGGTCTTAGAGGGCGCCGAGCGCCGCTCGCGACACCTCCAAAGAGTTCAAAACGCCTACTAGAGGGCGCCCTGCACCCGGGCGCTACATGAGCTAGAGCCGGCGCTGTATTCCAGTACAATTACTGAAAAATTACTCTGGAATTCAGGCAAGTGTATTTGTCGCCTTACTACATCAAATTGTATTTGTCGCCAGACATACCAAACGACCGCGACAACTGTCCCTTAAAATACAACCCACGACAAGAAGACGGCGACAACGACCGCATCGGCGACGCGTGCGACAACTGCCCGCGAGTGCCCAACCCGCACCAGGACGACTCCGACCGCGACAACGTCGGCGACGCGTGCGACAGCGACGTCGACAGAGACCTGTGAGTATTACAATGGACGGTAATTACACAATGAGTCTCATCGCATTATACCATATTACTGATGTGTCATGCGAAAATTTCCAAATGGGCAGAAAAAAATATGGAAATTTTCCGGAAAAATATATAAATTCCCAATATTTTCCCGATTGTCGGCAATTTAAATTTTAACGTTTTTTCATTTTCAATAAATATGCCACTGCCATGTCTACAGGTCGATTTAGTTCCACCTCTCGACAAGAAATGATGGTACCTTGATAGATTAGAAAGCGCTAAAGTTTCGTTTCTACACAAATAACAATTTAGTGGTCTGTCGTCAATACCACTGTCTCTCCAAGGAAAAGCTGTAGCATTACAATAATACTGTTACTACAGAATAGATATCCTGAAGACCTTGCAGGCGTCGTTAGGTCACGCGGGTGTCAGTCATTCCTGTCCTTAAATGGTACAAAGAAAACTTTTTCTTGATGGAAACTTTTTAGAAGAATTTGACAAAGATGGTAATAGTGTTGCGTTATAAGTTCTGAAAATACTCATACCATACCATCAGCCCATGTGTCTCCACTGCTGGATATAGGCCCGCAGCTCGCCACCACACACGATTCTCGGCTCTTCTCATCCAACTACCACTGGTGCACTTCTTCACTGATGTCGGTCCGGGGAGCGCGGTAGTATTGCCTTGAAGCGGTTAAAATTAAAATCAAAAAGTGGTGTATATAGTGACAATAGACCAGTGGACCAGATATTAACCTGTCAAGGAAGTACCCCAGGGCTGGAGACTAAAGTGTAACGTCCTGTGAGCACCTATTCCCTTTTCATGGTTGGGACTTTGCCGGGTTAGTTTTTATACCTAGTTGATACAACAGTATGTATGAGTGTATAGGATGAAATATCATCCAACTCGATAGATTGAATGAAAAAGGACTTTTTGTCTTTAACTTTCACAGGGATGGTGTTCAAGATGGTCTCGACAACTGTCCTAACATCGCCAACAGTGACCAACAGGACGTTGACGGTGATGATCTGGGCGACGCGTGCGATGACGATGATGACGGTGATGGTATCCCCGATTTGGAAGACAACTGCCCGTTGATTCCCAATCCTGACCAGAGGGATGATAACAGTGAGTTATTTAAAAGTCTAAAGAGTTTTTAAAGACTTGTGGTCTGGAGTGAGATGTTTGAAGTAAACAATACCAATAAAAAATTATTGAAGTGACAGACTTTAATAGACTTTAAGAGAGTTCAATAAATAGTAGTCAAAAATGTACTCGCAAGGCTAGAACAATATTTATATGCTGGAAACACTTAAGAATGTTCTGTTCGATCTCATTCCGCTGCGTTTCGTTCCCTTCTGTTGGGTTCTTCACTCTTCTGTACTATTAAATTCTATTCTTAATATGCAGGTTATTTCGTCATTGATCAATTCTAACAAAGTAAAATGATTCTTTGCAAACAACCCTGATCATAGCATTTCAAGTATTTTATTTTCATACGAAAACTTACGCCTAGTTACAATTTTATTCGATTACATCTATACTGAGGGCATTAAAAGTTTTCACATATAGAGTACGTAGATAACATAGACCAGGATATAATCTAAGGATCTTTAACTCAGATTGCTTTAAGAGAGTGATTTGAAAGGTTTTGGAGCGGATGACCAATAGTGCTTTTTGGCAAAATACTGTATGCACTATTTGGTAGGTATATGTACCAAAGAGTGCATTTCATCAAAAGACTATATCCGCTAAAGGTGCGTAAACAGTAAACGTTTTTAGTCAAGGGTTCTTTTGGTCTTTAATACTAATGTTTTAAAGTAGGTATCGAGGACTTTGACCAAACGCACCTTTGACAAAAAAACGATTTGACGAATGCACCTCTGGCGAATAGAAACATTTGACGAAATTCACCTTTTATAAATGCAGTATTTTGTCAAAAGGCGCTATGGTCATCCACCCTAAAATCGTTTGGAGGCAGCATTTCACGTGTGTTATAACGTTCAGAGGACGGCATCGGCGACGTCTGCTGGAACGACTTCGACGGCGACACCGTCATCAACGAGCTCGACAGCTGCCCCAACAACTCCAGGATACAGCGCACTGACTTTAGGTAACTCTTACTTTATATGCCTACTTTCATAAAGGTAGTTTTACACAGGTTGGTTAATGTATCGATTTTTATTACACTAGAAACTACTCGTAGTAAGTTTATGATGGTAAAACTTGCGGAATTATAGATAGATACTGTACACACAGAGAAATACAAAGTACAAGCCATTACAAGTAGAACTGGTGGCCTTATCGCTAAAGCGATTTCTTCCAGAAAACCTTTCGGTGGTAACGAGAAGCCTGAAGACGAAGTAGAATTATAGAATAATTATTTTTTCACAGCTAAAGTTACAAGTTTAAAGAAAATGATGATTATGAATCGAATCGACAAGATAAATTGAGGACCTAATTTAACATAGTGTCCTGCAGTGTAATTTTATGAAAGATTTAGCTGAACCTGCTAAGATACAGTTTGCTGGTAGAGGCTGGATGAAGATCAGGAAGACAGTCTGTTGAGTCTTAGCAGAGGCCTATATCCAGTAATGGTACACAGGCTGATTGAAAGGAATGGAAAATGGAATCTGCCTAAACGATTGAGGGCCTTTCTCACCATCTCCTAACACTTAATCACAAGATTTTTTTTGGTCCTATAACTTTATCTGCGGTTAATGAAACTGTTAAAAATCTGATAGATAAATTATCTGCCAATTAAATCTAGTTGATACTGACATTCTGATACTTTCTGTTAAAGTAGCAGGAGGTGGTGAGAAAGGCCCCTTGAGACCTTTAGATCTGATGCGGATGTCCCTGTTAAGTCTTCTTTGAGAAACGTCACTTACTTGGATGAAGAGGGGACTTTAACAACAATTTACTTGCAATTTCGTTTTTCTTCTTTAACAATAATAATAATAATAATAACGCCACACTCAATGGCTCAGACTAGGATTCCCTGTGTCGTGGGTCCAGAGACACACACAAACACAAAGACACGTCCATACCAGAACAAACATTTGTCTTAAAACAAAAGAATGTCCGATCGGGAATCGAATCCGGGACCTATTGCACTGTAGGAAGTGTTACTATCAACTGTACCAATCGGTTGTCTTTCTTCGTGTTTGTGGACTGATGCACAAGGAATTCTAGAATATGTCAGTGTGTGTGTTGTTATTTATATAATACCCGGAAATATAAAAACAAAATTTTTCAGGAACTACATAACGGTCCGTCTGGACCCCGAGGGGGAGTCCCAACAGGACCCCAACTGGGTGATAGCCAATCAGGGCGCTGAGATTCTTCAGACGCTGAACTCCGACCCTGGGCTGGCTGTGGGCTATGACGCTTTCAATGGAGTCGACTTCGATGGAACATTCTTTGTGGACACTCAGATCGATGATGATTACGTTGGCTTTATATTTGGGTATGTACTCGTATCATTTATTATATTTATCTTTGATCCTTCAAGTTTTCTTTCATATACTAGTGGCCCTATTGGTCCAAACCGCGTTTGACCAGTAAATGATTTCAAAATCCCAATTACTGTGAATATTAGTTACTTTTTTCGGTGGCCGTCATGGAAAAATGGTTGAAGAACCCAATGGTTGAAGTTTCTTGAGATTATCATCAATAATCTGTTTTTTTTTTTTCATTTACCTTTGCCATACTCGCTGACGGGACCAGAGTCTAAAACGCCTTTTCTTTGCAGTACAATTATATTTTTTAAATGAATTAATTTGTAGTACATTCATTAAAATTTTAACTCCAAAGACGTATGAGATTTAACGTGTCTCGTGTGATCGCGCCTGGACGTGTACTTTCTAGCGATTCTAGCGATCTAGAAATTTGTTCTAAAAATCTGCGATGGTCATTGTTAGATTCCAGAGCACAAAGCGTTTTTACGTGGTTATGTGGAAGAAGAACACTCAGACGTACTGGCAAATGACGCCATTTAGAGCGGTGGCCGAGCCCGGCATACAGTTGAAAGTGGTCAACTCCAAGACCGGCCCCGGGAAGATACTGCGCAACGCGCTGTGGAACACAGAGTCCACTCCAGATCAGGTACGACCACACACGCTTGAATCATTTACACGCTATTTATTATCTAAAGAGATACAGAGATACACTTTATTTTACACAATAACATACAAAGAAATACAAAGTAGAAGTAATTATTAGAAGTGCAACTAGTGGTCTTATCGCTAAAGCGATTTCTTTCAGGCAACCTTTGGGTGGTAAGGAGAAGTCTATAGACGAAATAGAGGTGGATGGTGCAGAAAAGAGATATGCTCTTTGATAAGCTTTAGAAGCCGCCCTTTGCTATCTCATAGAATCAGTATCATGACTCCATTTTTCTCCAGGTAACTCTACTATGGAAAGACCCTCGCAACGTCGGTTGGAGGGAGAACACGGCGTACAGGTGGCGGCTGATCCACCGGCCCAAGATTGGACTGATCCGGTTGAAGGTGTACGAGAATAACCGGCAGGTGGCCGACTCCGGGAACGTGTACGACTTCACCATCACCGGCGGCAGACTTGGTGTCTTCTGCTTCTCGCAGGAGATGATCATCTGGTCTAACCTCGTCTATCGATGCAATGGTGAGCTATTATCCTCTTTGTAAAAAAGGTCTTTGACACTTGAGAAAACTGCAAAAATGCACGCAACAGATGACATCTGGCCTAACCTCGTCTGCCGGTGCAATGGTGTTATTGCGACCAAACTAATGGCGCAGTCATTTTAGGCAAATATCTTCCCCTATCATCCCAAAAGTTCCCATTAACTGAATTTTGGCATATACTTTTGTAATAATGTTTTAAGCAACATATCAAATATCGACATTCATATCGCGTATGAATTTTGAGATATTCAGGGTCAAATGTCTAAAATCTCGCTTTCTATGAAGGTATTGCAAAAATTGTACATCGAAAAATTTTGTACAAAATAGTTTCTATACATTTTTTTTGTAAAACCAACCGTTTTCGTCGTAGACCGCTAAGAAAATATGCGTTCAAAGACGCATCATACATGAGGTAGAATGCAAGACGCGTTTTATCTGTTTATAGGCATGGTTTCCGCAGTAACTGTAGGCCTATTGATTTCCGATAGTGTAGGTAACTATTGATATTGAAAAAGGGATTTTGTTGATAATTATAATTGAAAACTATTTTGGTTAATTAGTGGTGGTGAGTCCGATCTCTCAAATAATTCTCTTCATTGTTTCAATTTATTTTCATTCTTCTATGAGTAATTTGCTTGCCTTTAATGTGTCGGAATAAAGTTCCTCAGTCTATGTGTACCTTAGTCTATGTCTAAGTTACCTCAGATTTATTTAAAACGTCTAAAATCACTCGCAACAAATTGATCGGATCTATTTGAAGCTTGTGATTGACATGGCCGTGGGATGGATCAAATGTTTGTGGCATTCATGGATTTAGCCAACTTTGCATTGTCCGCGAGTACTATAATTCTCTTGAGAACTTGATAGCTGTTCTAAATATATGTATCCTACTATCCTAAATCTTTTCAGTGACCTTTGAGACATGCTTTCACAGAGAGAATAGACAATAAAAATGACTACATAAGGATTATAAAAAGATCGTTGGTTCTTCTGCGTCTACAGGATAAATATTGTTGACCTTAATTGTATCCTAAATATTATTGTTTTCAGATAAAATTCCGTTGAACTTGGTGTCGGAGCTATCCCCTAAACTAACCAAGAAAATCGAAGTCGACCACGACTTCGTGTACCTGTAGACAATGATATATTCTTGTGTACTTTTGTATCTTTTGTGACTGTGTGCTTTTGTGTACCTGTACAAATTGGTGTGCCTTTGAGTACCCTTCGACAAGGTGTACTCAAAGGCACACAAAGTACCTAGCAACAGTGTGCCTTTGTATATTTGTAATGGTTTTGTGTACTTATAGACAAGGTCGTGCCTTTGTCTATCTGTAGAAACTTGTACCTTTGTATACTTGTAGACAAGGTGTATCTTTGTTTACGTGTATCAAAGGTGTAATTTTGTGTACCCGTAGACAAAATATACCTTTGCTTATCTATACTGATGGTAAACCGTTTGTGTACTCTTAGACATGGGTATAATTTCGTCTGCTTGTAACAACAATGTAGGTACTTTGCGTATCTGTAGTTGATGTGTACTAGTGATGTAACGAATGTCGATTTTTCAACCCTTTTTCATTTTCAACCAATATTCGCGAATATGAATGAAAATATCGATTTTTCTGATTTGGAACCCTTTGTCTATGGTTAAAAATAAACAAGCATGCACACAGGCACAAATTTATATTACGGCTTATTTATGCTGAACTATCCTTAAATTATCGACAATTTATTTCCTATATGCTATATCCTATTGACAACTAATTGGAAAAAAATAGTTATATATAAATTAAATTTAATATTTTTGTCAATATCCCAATTTTGGGATATAAATAAAAAAAGAAGTTCACTGCAAGTTAGGATTCGTAAATTACAGTACATGAAAACTGAATATTTACTTAGTGATCTTTAATAACTTCAATATTGTGTATATTATTGTAAAATGAATACTTTTTGTACAACTTAACAATAAAAAAGTTGAAGGTTGATGTTTTTTTTAAAATATTTTTTTCTATTTAAACGTATTTTAATCGAAAATTTTGTTGCAAACATATTCGCAATATATCCGCATTATTTTTTGTGAATGCGAATATTAAAATAATACACGAATATTCGCGAATACGAATACAAATGCTACATCACGTTTCATGCTACAAATATTCGTCACATCACTAATGTGTACATTTGTGTACCTGTACAGTGTGCACAATGTTACTCCTTTGTGTATTTGTAGACAACTGATTACACACACACACACACACACACTGTATTGTATAATATAAGCCTAAAATATTAAAATAATTATTGTATAATTTATGATTCCCTTGACTTTGTTAATTATACTTTTACTTATTTTTAATAAAAGTAAGTAAATGCGTTCCAAGTTAACATAAATACTAAGTACATATATATTAAAATAAAACAATTGTTAATTAACTTTCTTATACAGAAATAAAATTAGATGGCTGCTTCATCGAATAATGAGTAATTTGTGTAAAAAAAAATGATTATTCTTACGAGTGGTTTAATAAAGAGTATGAGATGAACACTTTGTATTATTATTTCCAACAAGTTTGAATAACGTAGTTTATGGTTTAAATTTATTATACAACTACGAGAAAACAAACTCATTAAATAGATTTATTTTTAAATTCATTAGAAAATTAGGATGAATTAAGATTAGAAAATTAGAATGAATTAGGATTAGAGAATTACGACGAATACATCGTATTAGGATGTTGGATACAGGTAAAAAATGCGACACGTTTTTGTAGGCATACTTTTGTATTAAAATTCGCTGTTTTTTTACGCGGGACGTTACATTATTTTTTATATTCTATATTTTATGAATTCCGTTTTGCATTTTGTGAAGTAACTGGATTACATTTCGGCACAGTTTAAAACCGCCGGCTGGCTAGCTTTGTTAGCGTTTCAAGCAAACTTCAGGTTTTTTATTTAATACCTTAAGTTTTGTGTTGTAAATGATAACGGGGTTTACATCAGTGTGCTTATTCACTGCCTTGTGCTATCACAACAAAAGAATATGTATCCATAAAACATTCTGAATATAAATAGAAATAAAAGAATATTTAAATAACTTATTAAATAAAACCCTTTCCAAATATACATAGTAATCGTCAGATTGGTGAAAGATTGGCAAAATGAGAACCGCCAATGAATAAAAATTTTGTTTTGACAGATACTCCTTTAAAAAAAAATTCAATCTATCGGAACAGTTATGTCTGTCAATGCCATCGATCAAACGAAATGCACACGAGATTACGGCCCTAAAAAGGTGCCATTCAAATGGCGTAATTGGCTGTCAAATTGACCTTCTGTTTCAGTCTGTTACTTGACGTCTAAAGATTATGTATAATTTTAGCAGTTTTTTTCTATTGCAATTGAACGGCTAAAATGCCTTCTTGCGTACTACAAACGTATAAGAATTGAATGAAAGTGGTCGGAAAAGCTGATGGTATGACATACCATCAGTTAGTATTATAATAAAAGCCTATAATAGAAAATTTTAAATAATATTTTTCCCGTCAAATGGATAGGGACTTATATTCAGTGTTACCATACCACTAAAACTTGATTACCCATTATTTTATATAAAACGACTGCCGGATATTCTGAAGTATATGGATATAATATTCGAGGAGTAAGGGTAGAAAATATGGTTAAGGGAACACAAAATGATTGGATCAAAGTGATTGGGAATTCAAGTGGATCCACCCCATTTATATACCTCAAATCATCAAGCAGCTTCGCTGACATTGTTGTCTGCAGTTGAAAGTGAGAGATTTATCTTACCTTATCATAAGATAAGGAGCTCAAGTAGCACAAAAGCTTTATAAAGAACGAAGTGTAAACTATCTTTCAGCTCCAATTTATATTGTGGAAGAAGTAAGAAAAAACATTATAATACAATTTAAAGAGTTTAAACTGTCAAGTAAAAAAACAGGGATAAATATTTTTTGTCACCAAGTAATGAGTAAGTGCTTCGTCAATATCAACATTCAGCAGTTGTAAGTGTCGCCATTCGCTATCGGCTTTTGTGTCTCCACTGCTGGATATAGGCTTTTCCCAGGCTCGTCACGACGGTCTGCCGCTCCTCTCATCTATCCACTATCAGTAAACTGCTACAAGTAGCCTGTCCACCTGGCTTGAGCGTCCCACGCTTCGTTAATTATATCTAGAAAAGCTCAGAAAAGAGCAAAACACTCGACAATTCTCACTATTCGAAACGGATAGTTTTTTCTTCAAGCGCGTCATTTTTTTCTTCAAACCTCCCATGACAATGCCACTTTAAAAATAATTATCAAATAAAAAAGTGATATAGATACTTGTATACATATTACTCACCATTTGGTGAGTGTGGCACCGGTAATTGGATAGAGTTCATTTTTAAGGTTTTATAATAAACTAGCGACCCGCCCTCACTACGCTTCGGTTTATTAAATTTAAAACAATCGGAAAAAGATATTTTCCTGCAGTAAAATGGAGCCTATATTTTAAGTTAAACCTCTAGCAATACATTGGTGAAAACTGCGTTCAATTCCATGCAGTAGTTTTGCGTGATGCGTGTACAAACATACAGACAGACAGACAGACAAAAATTCTAAAAACTGTTGTTTTGGCTTCTGTTGCTCTAATAAAGACCCCCCATATTAGTTTTTTTTTTCCAATATCTATAATGTTCAGACATCGGCCTGTTACAATTTTATTATATGTAGGTATGTATAGATAAGAAAACAAGTAAAACTGCGTATATATCTGATTCCCTTTCTGCCTCGACTGCTGCCCTCCTAGGAGGAAAAGGCAATAGTAAAATTTTGACAAAAGTAACGGTAAATATATTGTTTATTTGGAAATAGAAATTAAACAAAGGAAATATAAACAATGCTTATTATTATTGTTGTATCCAAAACTCGAAGTTTCTATCTTGATACATTAATGAAATTTTACTATTTGTATTTTTCTCGAATGTCATCAAAATGCACTTGTCGATTGTCGATTGCTCGATTGTCTAACTCGATTGTCGATTGTCTAACGAGGGCAGTGCAATTGTTAATGGGTTAGGCCCGTTATTCTATTCTCCCACTCATTAACGGCTTGATTAACTCAAACGATAGTGTACTCGTACTTTTTAGTCTGCTATGCAAAAATTCTCCGTTTTAATCTCCGATTCATCTAAGATTAGTTTAATGTTGATTGGGACCCGTGTTCCTTTGTGTGCCTTACATACTACACGGTGAACGTTTAGAATTATCTCATAACTGTAAAATGATTCTAAAAAGGTATACAATGTGGGATAGATTTTAAGTGTTTATATTCGATCACTCGCCTAATGACCAATTTCCGTTAATGCAAAACGCCCGATTGGCAGAATGACGAATACGCATAATAACTAAAAAAGCTTCCGAACTTTATTCATTTAGATAATCAGAGTAATCAAATATAAGAGTTGGAAAGGTTGTTAAACGGTGAACAAAACGTTCAATTTTTGTTTAAACTGACTCTTGGAAAGCCACAATTTTTGTTAAGGCAAGCACCGTAATAAAGAAAATGGCAGACGGGTGGTTCCTCCAACCGAGGCAATTTGTAACAAAGTGCTACTCGGCTAAGCTTTATTCGTTTTGACAGAATATTGCTAGGGGTTTAACTCGCGCGAAGACAGAATTTGAGAAAATAAAAAAGTTGCTGGTAGAGAGATTTACGTAAATATCTAGATAGTACTTACCTATTTAGTAGTAAATACCCATGTAACTTTACATTTGATGACTAAATTAAGTGATAAGGAAATGAATAGAGACTACTTAATGAATTGAGTTTTATTGTGTTTTAACGTACACGATTTTTATCTTTACATAGTATATAACAAAGTCGCTTACCGCCGTCTGTCCCTCTGTATGTACGCTTAGATCTTTTAAACTACGCAACGGATTTTAATACGGTTTTCATCAATAGATAGAGTGATTCAAGAGGAAGATTTACACGTATAGTTTTAACAAATTATTGTTTTAACGAAACCGAAGCGAAGCGAGGGCGGTTCGCTAGTTGTATTATATAATAAATTAAATATTAAGTATACTATGTGCGATTTTAATATAATACTATAGTCTGTAATATATAGCCTGTAATATAAATAATATATTTATTTAATCTCTACCTAAAGATTGTCTGGCAGAGATCGTTATTAGCGATATTACCGCCTTTTGAACATTTCATGTGTAACAAACAATGTCTAGTACTCGTTTTGTTTTTGAAATTTGGGTTAACTCTTATTAAGGTCTGAGAGCACTTGTGGATTACAAATATGATTAATTAATAACAATTAATACGTTGTAATTTCAATAATTAATTATTACATTTTTATTGCATTTAATTCTATATGTTAAGAGTACATTTTGTTTACGTTTAATGTAAAATAAATAAGTTTAACTCATTGAATTGATATTTACACAGTTCAACTTATTTCTGAAAGTCAATAATCAGTTTAGACAGTATTCAGTGTGGACAGTATTCAGTGTGGACAGTATTCAGTGTGGACAGTATTCAGTGTGGACAGTATTCAGTGTGGACAGTATTCAGTGTGGACAGTATTCAGTGTGGACAGTATTCAGTGTGGACAGTATTCAGTTTGGACAATAGGTATTCAGTTTGGACAATTATCACATTGGACATAAGTCGTGAAACTCGTATATGTATATTAAAAAAGTGTAGAAGATCATATGAGCTTGTGTGTTTCGCTAAGGGTGGAGAGCTTTTTCGATCGGTGTAGATTGCTACCAGTTTATTATGAACTAACAGACATGTTGCTACTACATTATTAGTAGGCCACAAAGCTGGCCCATTCAAGTGGCCTCTCTGTTAAGATATGGACTCATAAAATGCAGATAGCGGCACCCTTTATTGTTATTTGTGCTTGCGAATAAAATTTATTGTATTCTTTTATTGTTCTCATTGATTTATTGAACAAGTTATGAGGCAATAATACTTTGTAGGTACCTATACCTTTTTTAGACTTTCGAGTAATGTATATATGTGTTTTATATTGTAAATGGGCTCTTTGGACCCGCTTTATAATATAACATTGTATTTTTTGTTATTACATTAAGATATATTATTGTACAAGTAACAACAAAGAAGGAAGTTATTAAAGACGACTTGTTTGCCGTATTTGTAAACGACCTTTGCATAATGAAGTCTTCAAGTAATAATTCGGAATGAAATCTAATAAAACTTTCCCTTAATTTGTCAAAGGAAATGAGGAAGATAGGCACTTTACTGTACGTAGTCGTTTTAATTAGGTTTTTTACGCAATGAAATTATAAATATAAGAAAAACTAAAAATCCATTTGTAATGGATAATCTACTTTCTTGAAGTAATTTGGCTTTTTTTTTAGGGGTTCCTATAAGTGAGAACTAAAATATTTACCTACCTTTTGAAAATTGCAATTAATTATTTTATAAATTTTGCCTGCGACTTTGTACGTTTGGATATTTAATAAATAATTTGCAAGAGCCAGATTATATTAAACTTTCAAAGATACCTACTTGTTCGATTTTGTTAATAAGTAGATTAAAACTGTCTTAAGTAAATACCATATATCTACAAAGATGGAAAGCGTAAGGAAATGAGACCACTGTTCTCGACGTTTTAGCGAGAAAAAACAAAATAAAAACAATAAAATAAAGATTTTCCATTACATTAAATTTCAAAAATGGAATAGTTTATGTCAATTGTATTGTTTGTCTAAAAATGCGTGAACCGTAAACTGATTTTTCCCACGTAACAAACAAATATATAAGTAGGTTACTGCCGCAAACTTCGAAAACAAGATATGAGAAAAGCCTTAGAATCATTTTTCTCTTTTAATCCGTTTGTCCGCGCTAATCTTGAAAACCGGTAGATTTTCATGCGTTTTCCGTCATTGTATACAGTATTTATTCGGGGAGATTTTATGTGTTCTGTATGAAAATGGGTAAAAAATGGGAAATAGGGAAAATAGGAAAATATACCGGGTTTAGTAAGACAAAGCGATTGTATAATTTCACGGATGAAATCTGATTCAAGCGGGCGAAACCCAGGCAAAACTCATTAGCGGCTTTTAAAAATAGCCATAAGTTTAGGTAAGAGCCATTAGCCACTTGGTTGAACTTTATAATGGGTCTTAAGTCTTGAAAATTCAATAAACAAATTCCGTCAATATTCAACCAGAGCTATTGATTAAACCATAAGTAATTATTAATAAGTATTGTGTGGCTATTTCTTGGAATCATCCTTTTATTTGTAAGAGCAGCGATTAATTTGTTTGTTGGGCTCTATCGCTGCTTTAGGTAGGTATCTATTTCCCCAGACTCGTATCATCAAACTTACACTACTAACGGTTTACATTAGGTACCTACATGGCGTTGTAATGAAAGCAGCTGATATGTATACCAGATGATAAGTATGTGAATGCCATTATTATTTTGTATCTTTTATCATATTTTAAAATATTCATATATAGGTAATCAAATCATATTATGTTCCGTATTATATTCTTATAATTGTCCGTGCCTCCACTGAGAACCATGGCAGTGGCTGGTGTGCAGCTAATGCTGAGTTGGATACCATTTCGGGCATCTGAACTATCGGAATTGAGTCTCTTTCTTACTTTGTCTGTTTTTATGCGTTTCTTATTTTTTTACGTTTCCATCGCTTGGGTTTATTCCTATTTTTGTTGTGTTAGAATAAAGTGATGTGTATGTCTGTCTAAACTTTTAAAAAAATAACCCCTAGATGAAATAATATTTACTTACCGCTTTTTTTACGTGTTTATTTTTTTTAAATTATCATTAGCTCGTCGGTGTAGAAAATCATCGTAAGCCACGTGGTAACAAACAATCAGATAAATGTGTATGCCCATGGCCGCACTGAGCCCGCGTGGGAACCGAAAAAGCCCTTGTGATTATTAGTGAAGGCATTTGTCTTACAGTGGGATTATAGGCGGATATCGAAATTTGTAATTATTGAGTTTTTAACAGTCGTCGTCCCACAGTGACCAGCTCAAAACAACGTACTTCCCGGTGCGTGGCCTTCATTCTAGGACTTGTCTACTCCATCAGTTGTCAGTTCTGTGGCAAATACGGCCCCACCCACTGCCACGACGACTTAAAGAGTTTCGTCAGTGGTACTTGGATAAGAAGAGTTGAAAATTGTCGAGCCTTGTGAGAGGCCTACATTCAACAGTGCAGAAGCGTTCGCACAATTACAACCTTTTTGCGTTCGTAAACAAGTTATTGCGGTGATCTTAAAGTTCATTTTCGTTACTTTTAATGAATAAACAGGTTTGTTCCACGACGTTATTGCGGTCGGCGCTATCTAACCGCTTATCGAATAATTCAATAATGAACTGCATTGTTCGTATTTGTGCGAAGAACGCTCGATTGGAGGATACCGTCGCATGGTGTGATACTATCATAGGGTAGGGATTTGAATAATCAAAACATACACTCAGATATCACAAATATATTTATTGTATTATTGTACATTATGTTTACATAACACAGACCAAGTTCTACTATCACTCAGAGAAATTGATGAATCAAGTATAGTCAATAAAAAATCCCAATAAGGATAGATATCTATAATTAAAAACATTGTGCTAAAGATTCATTTAAGATGATTTATTAGTAAAGTTTGTGGAGTTAAGCATGGGATGTGGAAGCGATAATTCATCAGTTCCAAACATTTCATTTCGGTATAAAACGACACTTCGACAAAATTTACACATTATATACAATACAAGTTATATATAATGTAGGTAAATGTCTAAATATTCTATACTATATTACAATAGTTTTCACTTGATGATATATTAACATTCTTAATCGATTTATTTTACTTAGCGATATCTAATTATGAGAAAAGGGATCTAATTGTAGACTTGTAATTCACAGACATTTAGATCAGTGAAAAAATAACATATACATTATTGGTTTGTCTTAAAAATCAGATGAATTTTAAAAGAGAACATCTTAAACAAAGTCAAGTTCATACCGACAATAAGGTCCTTTTGCTCAAATAACGTTACAAATGATGTAGTAGAATATAAGTTGAAAAATGGTGTCTACCAATTTCCTGGATTTTCTCGATCGTAACGTGTGATCAAACTATCAAAATTGCTGTGAACTCAATATGTTTAGTAATAGATATGTCTAATAACTATTTAGTGTACCTAATCTTGTATTGGCCTTGGTTTTTAAACTTTGATTTTTGTTTATATATACTGTTATATATTTGTTTATATATCGCTGATGGGTTACAAATAAAAAAAACTGACAATGTACAACTTATTTTCAATTTGACGATTGTGTCGTAGGTTAAACAAGTTTCAAAAGATTTTTACGATCATCAGAATGAAACGATACCTACTAAATCGGAGACACGGATGTTGGGGTCTGAGCGAAGTGGTGGGGGATAAGAACGCGCATGTACACTTCCGAACAGAATTGTTTATTTACAAATAATAATTCATATTTATTATTACAATTAGTCATATTATTTCGAATATTCATTTTATTATATTACTAGCTTTTGGCTGCGGCTCCGTATGTGAGTAATTTTGATATTTGGCGGAATATTTCAAAGAAATTTAATTATTTTTTTTTTATTATCGATATTAATTTCATAATTTTAAAAATAAATTACATGTTGCTTAAATATAATACCTAATTGTAGTACGTTGTTCACTCCTTCATCAGCTTTCTTTGCATAATATACAAAGTATATTATGTAAGTATATTATACTTATAGACGTTATAAATTAATTTCCTCGGTTGCCTTCATACCGCCAAGCAGCCCTAGTTGACCTTGAGACCCCAAGATCGGTGTCTAATATTTATACATACTGTCGATTTTATCAAAACTGTCTTTGAGATCCATTCATCAATATCGTTGCTGAATCAAACATCAATATTGTACAGATACTTCGTAGACGAAAAAAAACGCTATGATAACATCTATTCGTTTTAATGTTTAATGCTTAATTAATTTTCAACATTTTTGATTAACAGTTAAACGTTTTAACTGTAATAAATAGTTTCGTTCAAGAAAATTGAGGAAAGCTGACAGGTTTCGTCGATTGACATAGCCCGTTGAGCGATAATATCGATCGACGAAATCAAGCAATTATGGTAGCCTCTGATAGGTTTTGTCGATCGATAAAGTTAAGCGACAATATCAATAGACAAGTTCCAGCAAATATATGTAGGCGCATTATCTGATTTATAACAGTTAATGTTAGTTAACTCATACTAACATTTGTGTTTATATATCTTATTATTGTATTATTTTCAATGATATGTTAAACTGCAAGGAAATGCTTATAAATTAGGATCGCTAGGGATATGATATTTTGGATCTCGATGCGGGACACGGATATATTTATAGTCTTATACCGGTTTCGGTTACAGATATGTTTTTATTGAACTTTTTTAAGAAATGCGTCAATCACTAACTGAAAGCAAAGGAAAATAAAACCAAATAGGGAGAAATTGCAATTTTACTTTCAAGGAATTATATTCATAATCACATTTACTTGTATCATAAACAAAAAATAAATTGTAATAAATAATATCCTAAACTTTTATTTTCGATTCGGTTTCGGCTTCGTATAGTCTTTTATTTCGGATATCCGATAGTACCTACCTATCGGCTACGGTTGCGGATCTCCATAACATATTTATTATAAATAGACTTATAACAGAAGTTATTTTCAAAAAAAAAAGGAAATTAAAAGAATTAATTTTCAGAAATAGAAAAGAGAATAGTTGAGTGATAAACTCGATGACAGTCATTTGTTGCATGTTCAATACAACATATGAACAAATACAAACTTATTTATATTTAGCTAACAGCTAGCTAAATATAATGCGTTCATGCACGGCAATTTTTTTGCACATAATATATAGTCTATGTCCATCTGGAATAATGTACCTTTCAAATGGTGAAAGAATTCTTCAAATAGGTGCAGTGGTTCCGGAGATTACCCTCCACATACACATACAAACTCACAAAATTCGCACTCTCTCTTTATTATATTAGTATAGATAGTATAGATTATCGACATAATTAAAAAGATGGCTAGGTGAACTGCATACAGAACTGCATACAGAACGTTGTTTAACAAACTTATTCTTAAGTTAGAGCAACGAGTATAAAGTCGATAATAACCGTTTACGAACGTAAAGAAGTTTATAATTGTGCGGGTTTGTAAGTTATACTTGAATTTTAATTAAAGTTAATATACAAGTGGCAGCTGGGTCAGAGCAGTGTCAGAGCATGATCATTCCGCCTTCACCCGAACGGCGGGGGCGTTTATTACCTCTTTATTGCTGGAAAGTTACGAGCTGACAAATAGATGACGGTTGACAACCCTCTGTGATCGCGTGATATTGCACTATGAATAACTCATATTCAATGTCAGAGTATTTTTTTTAAATGGCAACTGGTTCCTCGTGGGTCTACAATGAAAAAGAAAACGCAACACTGCAGACTTTAACAGCTGCAGACACTCGAAAAGGTAGGTACGTGTTTTATATAGGACATTCATTTGTAGGTAGGTAACCTACAAATGAATGTCAGCCTATTTTTTAAATTGTCTACATTGCTAGGGGAGAATCAGATAATATCTAGAAGGTGGTAACATTGGGTCAAGTGGATGGGAAACGACCAGCGCAGTGGTTTTATCGAATTAAAAATACATAACGGGACATAATAGAATGCAAAAAGCTGGTTGAAACTACACCAAAATATTTTTTGTGATAAAAGAAAACCTTTAGCAATAAAAAAAAACAAATGAAATGAAGATTTTTTTACCATTTATACTTATTTCATTTTTTGTATAGAAATAACAATTGCGCGGAAAAGTACAATGTTTACCTATTCAGTCCCATGCGTGCCTCTGTTAATTTGTAAATGTAAAGATTTTCGTTAAAAGCACGAGAAACGTGGATACATAATCTCGAGAAGAAGGAGTTTGTTAATTCAATACCTCGTAATTATTTACAAGTGTTTCCAAATTCAGTCCTGTGTGTGCTCTACAAAGTGCGTACAAGGGTTATTTTGTACTTGTCAAGCTACTCATTATGTTAGGATTATCGCGGTTAATACGAATTTTAATGAGACTTGTTCACTTCTCAATTTTATCACTTTTCAGTTTGGGCCAAACCAAAAAAAGGAAAATTGTGAAAAGAAGGATGGGAAGAAAAAATTGGCCGTATTTTAGTAAAAGGCAAACAATATTCCTAGAGATACTAGAGATAGAGGAAAAATGAATGTACTCGAATCCCGGAGCTGTAATGTGATCCCACCCGACAAACGGAGGAGAAACTTTCCTAGAATTTTTTTTGTCTTTTAAAAAAAATTGGGTTACAAAAGTATCTCAATAACAAGTATATTGAAAATGAGCAATTTAAGATTTTGATTGCAAATTCCTACGTAGAAACACGTAAAAGTAAATGCCGCCAGCCACCGCCGAATTGTTAATAAAATTTTACATCACCCGTTTTCATTTAGCGGCAGGGTTAACGAGAATTTTTTATTTTTGGAACATTATTTCTTATTAAAAAACTCATATTCTTAGCCAAGAGAAATTAATTTTTATTTAGTAAATTTTTAATAAGAATTAAGCATATTCTTTCTGGGAAAAAATACGCACAAGTTAATCCTACATACACCTACAAATTATGTTCTAAAGCTAATGTAAAGATATACCGTACCTACTTCCGATTATTTACAATTATTGCTTTCAAATTTAAAACAAGATTATGATATTATTAAATTTCAAATTATAGGTACTATAAATTACATTTCTTGCATGTAACTTCCAGTTTAATATTAACTGAATTTTATATATATCTTAAAAAAAGATGATGCGAGTTAAGAAACGTTTCCCACTTTCAAAAGATTTCGGATAATATGTTCGCACTTATAACGACAAATGAGTTGTTTTAAAAAAAAAATGCTTGATGTCAACCAAAATAAATATCTATTTATATAATCGTGCCATTATAAACAAAAAAACAACTATACAATATTTATCATAATTAAACATATTACTCCGATGAAAAATACAGAATCCATCTATAGAAAATCATTGTCGTGTGACTAAACATGTGACTTGTAACAGAAATATGTATTTCTAAATTTAAGAGATTGAACTTCGGCTCACACGTAATAAATAAATAATCAGAATCTGTGTTGACTTATTATGTATTATGTTGACTTATTCCTAAACTAAATTCATAGACATTATGTCTATAATTAAATCTGGCATAGCTATGTTAAATGTATCCTTGTAATCTATTCACATGTCAAACATAATGATATAATTGTCGTGCATGACACGGGAGCAGGACACAATCGAATCTTTATACGAAGGAAATGTCAGATTGTATGTAGGTACTTTCATTGGATATGAAAGAGTCTGCCTGTACAGACAATAAGATATGAAATAAAATATATATATCGATGTTCAATAACTTCCTTTACAAATTGTATGCAAAAAATATTTAAAAAAATACAGAGCAATTTCATCAATATAAAATCGTTTACAACTACTTATATACAAAAATATTTCAGTGTATTGCAAATATAATAAAGTGGTAAAAACTTGCACAAAATATTTGGTATAAATGAACACATTGCGATGGTTTTTACTATTGGGATAGATTTAATTTAAATTATTTAATTCAGAAGGTAAAAACAAAAACAGATAGATAGATACCAGATAGTAGGTATACTGTAAAAAACTGGCTGTCAGATTTTTTTCAAGTTTTACCGTTACTAGGTGAATAATATTATAGGTTTTACTGGAAAATTTTGTTCGGGTTTTTATAATAACATATATCAGTTACAACTTGTATATACGAACGAAAAGTTTTCACGGGAGCGATTAAATTTCTATAGATAATTAGATTACCTCCATAACTCATCCCAATCAACCCATCTAATGAATGAACCCATCTATTATCTATTAGTATTCTCTTATCGACGTCTATTAGTTATACTAAGTCCTTAGTTTAAGACCCAAGTCCATTCCAAATTGATTTATAATCGATTTGTGCCTGCAGGTACATTGAATAATGTGTATGAACATCAATTTGAAAATTTAGTTAATTTTGACTATTCAAGTGATATTTGACTGGGACAATTAATATCAAAGTTAAAAAAAACAAGGAAAAAAGGAAACAAGAGCTTAACTATATACCTATATACAGTAAATGTATAAGTAAACATTTGGTAGTGAAATATTGAATTATATAAGTTAAAAAAAATAATTCGGCTGTTTAATTTCCATTTAGAAAATTCAAGAATTAATCCAATAATTGAATTTAAAAATGCTGACGTAAAATGTTTCCTACAACCGAATGATTGCTTTTTAAATTGGTAAAATATTATTGGATATTAAATAAAATATTTAAAGTAAATTAATAAATATTAAAGATTGATATGTCAATATAATGATTTAGAAAAAGAAAATTAAATACATATTCATTTAAAATACGTTTTGAGTAAAATTTATTTTAAGAAATTTGTTACATCACACTATAACCCAAAAACCTGCATTACTTAGAAAATCTAGAACCAATAGGGAAGTAGATACATATTAGAAAAATTGGAAAGTATCTCATATTGGAAAGTTATTAAATATTGGTCTGATGTTATAACAATATTAATTTAGTTTATATCAATACTTGTCGATGCTATTGGTTTGAAATTATTGAAGTAACTCGAGTTTTTAGGCTTCTGCGGAAGTACCACAAATGTCCTACATAGGTACCCATCATAATATAATCTTTATATTTTATTCAGTAGAATATTTACTGTATTGTTCTAATAATGGTGGACACAAAGAAATATTTTTGTTTTTAACTTCAATTAAGTACAAAAGTAAGTAACGTCGTAAAAGAACTAAAGTACTAATTAAGTACACAATTTAAGTGAGGTCTGAATGCTGTATAGAAATCATTGTTCGAAAAAATTAAAATTTAACATAGAATTTTAGTTATAAGTACATCAAGAGGAATTCAAAGATGGTGGTAAAACTGATACGATTATACTATTAAGCAGGGGCGCCGACTCGTGGGTGCTCGGGGGCTCCAGCATCATAATCATCAAAACTAATCAGGAATCGGTTTTAAGCGATACGTCTACCACATCAGCCGCTTGGTCAATTATTATTCCATCTGGCAACGCTAGCTAATGTTAGGCGGCCTCAAAACTAACTATTCCTCACGCACACACGTGCATACAGGCGTGTGCGCTGGACATTTCAGGGGTTAAACGAGTCATCAAATGAGCATGAGCATCCACGGGGTTTTCTAAAAGCCGACGCCTCTGCTATCAGGCATACATGAATGCATATAAAATTTTAAAATTGTATAAAATAAGAATATATGAAGGTTTCATAATAAAATTAAGGAACATAATTTATTCCGTTTCTAAAAAGTAAGGAGAATTCGTGTGATCGTTGTGAAGCTGCTCTTATACGTAAGCAAAAAATCTCACTTTGCTGGCAGGCTCAATTCCATTAACAACTGAAACTTCTGCTTATAATTAACGTTACCTTAATGGCTTATTTAACGTAAATTAAATTTAACGTTATCGTACAACTACGTGATTTATATAACACTTCAGTTCGGATAATAATATTTTTTGCTAACACTGACGTATATACAATGTGAGCTAGAACTTGTATTGTCGTGTGTCATCCCCTTAAGCCGTTGACGATCAATCGAATGTTAATCGATAGTTACATCAAGCTCAGATATACCGAGCGTAGGTACTGTTGATTTATCAACTTATCATTAATTTATGTAAAATTTATTCCGATTAGTCCTAAATTAAATTTTAAATTTACTCGAATTAATCGTTAATCGCAATTGTAATTCACAATGAGAATTAATAGGAATTTAATCATAATTAGAATTCATGCGAATCTAATTATAATTATTATTCATACAAATTGAATCCCAATTAGAATTCATACGAATTTATTCACAACTAGAATAAATACGAATATAATTATAATTGGAATTACATGTATTTAATCACCACTAGAATTCATACTAATATAATTATGATTAAAATTTATACGGATTTAATAACAATTAGGAGTTATTTATTTAATCCTAAAAAAAATTCGTACGAATTTAATCATAATTAGAATTACTTATGAATTTAATAACAATGTAACTTGAAATTTATTCGAATTGACCTATATACGCCTAATCGAATTCAATTCTGTTTCCAATTTATTTTGTAGAATGAGCCAGTTTGATGCCACAAAAGTTTGTCAATATATAGATCATTTGAACGGAACAGCTAACACAAAGTTTTCTTTTCGACTTCACTTCGGCCGTTGAGTATTCGGAACCATTCAAAGTATTCAAATATCAAAGAAGTATTCAATTAGATTCAATTCAATTCAAGTATTCAATTCAAAGTTAGAAAAAGTTTTCCATTGTCTATCTTTTTTAGTTATCAATTTTTTGACGGGTGTATCGATATGTAGGTACTGTTAGGAACTCGATGTAACTATCGAACAAAAATATCGAATGTCCGCGTGGGCTTTAAGTCCTTCAACGTCCCACTAATATTATTTACATGCGTTAATTATAGACATAGTATATGCTTTGGACCATGTATTAGGTCCTTACCTAGGAAGTTACCGTTTTATATTAAAAAAATCAAGTAATTGTTTTGTATTAACATTATATATTTAACTAGCAAAACTCGACAGACGTTGTCCTGCCATAGAAGTTGATGTGAGTTGATGTTGCCTCGAAAATATTCATCGTGCTCAAATACCCATGTATACCAATTTTCATGGCGATTGGTTGAACGGTATAGAAGTTGATGTGTTGCAGCGCCATCTAGTGGTGAGTAACAACAATGTGGATAGCATAAAAACCTTTTCCATGAAAAAATACATATATGTGCCAACTTTTATGGTGATCGGTCAAACGGTATATAGATTAATGGAAGTATTGTCCGTCCATTATTATAAATGCACTTTTACCATTTAAATGGAAGTTGATTGATGCCTCTGCTATAGAACTCCCGGGGATGGGAATCGATGAATTATTCTCTGTTTTTCACTGCCTGATCGGGGTTTAAGGTTATCCAAATTTTGAAAAAAATGGAAATCAGTAAGGTTCGGTCTGACGAGTACGGTGGGTGACGGAGTTTCCAGTCGAAGCTACTGTAACTTTGAGGCTGTGTCTGTCCATATTTTTTTTCCATGGTTGCTAACACAACGATATCTAAGCAAAAAGTCGTTTGACGGAAATACAAATGAATAAGTGATTTTAAAAAAGAATTAATTTCAATTTGGAATTCCAAGCCAAACGCAAGTTCAAAGTGGCCACTATGAACAAACAGCAATTTTATAGGTAAGGCTCTAATACAAACATTTTTAATGGCAAGATCATTTTAGAATAGCACGTTTCATTTTGTTTTATTGAATTGTAGTTTCTTGAGATACGAGTATAAGAGGATAAGGAGTTTCTCTTATGCACTTATATTCTTCACTCGATGGTATTGAGATGGAATGAGCTGGGGAGTAGGAATTGTGGGAAGTATAAGGTGTTGAGAGACTTCCTTCATCCCATTATACTTCTCGTACTCTTTAGATAGAATTCTGGGCTTTCCCTCACTCCTAAAATACGTTTATAGTACATTTCATGGTTCTTCATGGTACATGCTTTGAGTTATTATTTTATAGTTATTGGATCATAATCGAATTATTTAATAACTTTATGCTGATTATATTATTATTATTCATATATTTATTTCATTATTTGCGCAGAGATCTTTTTCACAGAGAGATTTCACATAAAATTTCGTTGTTTCAAGATTTTGTAAGCTGTAAAATTAAATAAAACATGCTGTATAATTTATAATGTAAATTAAATTTAAAAAAATCTCTATTAATTTTGCCTCTGGAAATTTAGAACCGATAATAAGGTCTTTTTCTTAGGTTATGTGACAATTTAATTATTTTAAAATTTTCCAGAGAAACTTAGCGAATATCAGTGATCTAGTGAGTGTTGTAACACCAAAAATGCTTCTGCGCTTAACATGTTAAAACTCAGTACCTAAGTGATTAAAAAATATTTTTAACGTAATTTCTTTGCCGGGTTTTATAATTTGAGTCAATGCGCTGCGACAGAGTTGAGTCATTAGTTCACAAATGACTACAAGAGAATCCACTTCGATGTTCGAGGTACGAGTACGTTTATAAAAGTATGAAACGTGTCAGGAATTATAAAATGTCCTTGCGTAATTTATTATTTCTTAGCTTATTTACAGCAAAAATTTACAATTCACTAAAATGATCTATTTTTTTTTTGGAAATAGAGTTGCCAGATTGTCATTATATATAATTTTCAACAGAAATAATTAATATTAAAAACGATTGGTTGAGACTTTACTAATATAAAATGCGTGTACAGATAAATAAAATAATGTTATTTTTAGGTTTTACATAGTCCTTTTTGAAGATAACAGCCAGGTAGTACTTGCAGAGTAGAAAATAGAAGGGAAGGAGAGAGTTGAAAATTAAATTGGGTAATAATCTAAATGTTACGTCCGGAAATAGAAACAAATATTATAAAAAATGAGAAAAATTAATTTATGTTTGGTTTGTATTGTCTTTAAAAACTATCTCTAAAGTCTACATAAAAAAAACATTTTTATTATACATTGTTTCTGATTATACATAGCTTGACTTAGTAAGATTTCATCTGGCAACACTATTTTTAAGGTAAAGAATGACGAAAATTTTGAAAGGTCTAACAGATATGGTTCATTTTAGAATAGAGTTCAATTCAGTCTAAATTGTAGATCATACAGGGTAGAAAATTAGATACAGTAGAGATATATTTAGTTACGTTCACACGGTGCGAGTTTCACATCTTTAGCGTGATATATTGTCTCAAAAGGACTAGCCAGAGCAGTTAAACCTTGTCTAAGATTAATTAAAATATATATAATTCAATTTCATTGTTAAATTGAAGCATTATTTACGACAATAAAAACTCAATGATTATTTTTGAAATCTATACACCCACAATATTAAAAACTACTTAAAACTTTAATTAAATAATACATTTTAAAATTATTACATTTAGTTATTTCATTTATTTAGTTTAGAACAATGCCAATGGAAGTTGAGATACAATGGTTACGTATAAGTAAAATTATTTAATGGAAAACCATATGGTTTGTAATATCAAGGCTAAATAACATTTAAAGATATTTTTTCTTCATCCATTGCAGACAATTGTCATATGTGAAAAGTAATTCATTGTCAATTTAATGTATTAATTTATACTTTAGCGGTCGCTCCCGCTATCACATAAAAAAAACAAACGCACCTGGATTCGCGTTTGTTTTTGTAGTATAATCTAATGCCGTGGGAATTGTCTTCGTTAAAATTATATAATAATAAACATCAAATGTTTAATATTAATAAATTTAATTGACGAAAACTTCGCACCGCGTGAAGTACCTACCTAGGGAATTAGAGTAAGTAAGTCAATTATAAAAAGGCTTATCCGAAAACGGGGGTTCCAAAATGGCCTTCGCAAATTAGGGTGAGTTCTCCTTATAAAATATTAACAGTATTTGGTGTTTCTATTATTATGATTAATACTTTTAAGAATGTTCAGTCGCTAATTAGTTTTGGATGTTAAGTAGCTGTTTCAGCCAGTTGATTTTCTTCCTTGTTGTTTTATCTTCTTGTTTCCTATAAAACAAACATCCGAGTTATTTATAACATTCGATTTAGGAGTCGTGACACAGTGTTACGCCTCACCTCACTAGCACATGGTCTCGGGGGGCGCAGGTGCGGTCGCGGACGGCGGGGGCGGCGGGTCGGAGAGCTGCCGCGGCAGCTGCGACGAGTCCAGCACGATCGAGGGCCGCGGCGGGAGCGACTCGCTCACCATGTGCGACATGGACAGGTCACTCGACGCGTTGGTCTCGCCTGGGGACAATGAGGTAAGTAGTAATTAGAGCTAACGCGTACTGGTGAATTTTGTCTCGATGACTACCGCTTTCTGTGGAAACACAAGATGGGTGATGAGACAAGAAGTTCAGGCGGCCCGCCACTGTATCGTGGTGACTGTCACTTTCGTGTCATCTTCTCTATATGTAGTACTCACTGTTACTCATTGTGTACAATTGTACAGTTGTGTTGTACATTATGTGGTACTCGGCGCACCAGGGAGGCGTGACAAACATTCACGTAACAAAAAGTCATCCATCTAGGCCTACCGTTAGTTAGAGGATGGCGAGTTAGTAGCACCAAATAATTAACTACGTACTCGTGTTTCAGCCAACGCTGAAACGTATAGCGCGTATCTATTTTTCGACTCATAAGACATCGTGCGTTCAAACTGATTATATGACCCGTTTATTTAAACCTCAATTCGAACCCTGAGTGTATTTAAGTATCGTTAAATTATCATAATGAAGGCAAACGAGGAAACCTACGCGCCCGATAATTAAAAAATCTAGGTCATGTAATTGTATTTATCAATCCGCACTGGGTCAGTGCTGTCGATTATGACTAGAATTATGTCTGTTTAGAGTTTAGAAAGTTGATTGATCTAGTTAAACATTATAGGCTGATATCGATCGTCTAGATAGCAATGTTCTAATCAATCTTAAAACTTTTGGACTCGAAGTTGCAGAAGAATTTTCGCAATGTTTTAATAAATAATTTATTAATGCTTCTTGTCCAAAACGAAAAACAAGAAGAATAATCAAGTAAATATGCAATTCAGTATGCATATTAAAGCCGGGATTATTCCTAAGTGGAATCTCTTCGAGCTAAGCGAGCAATTATGAACCGAAATACCAGAATGTATATATAGGGTGTCCCAGATTGAGCGCCGTATTTAAATTTCGCACAATTTTTTTTGTTTGGCTGTTGGCAACTGGTTTATTTATATGTTAGATGTCACATATGACAGTTTCAATTAGTCAACATGGAACGCTACACGAAAGAGCGACGCAGTATGAATTTTAGAGCAGTATGAAGTGGCCCATTTCCACCTTGACGGATACGTCAATAAGGAATATTGTCGTATCTGGGGCTTGGAGAATCCTTATGAGATTCATGAATAACGGATACATCCTCAAAAAGTTACAGTTTGGTTCGGCGGGATCATAAGGCCATTTTTTTAGGTATCGGTATTTAGGTAGGCATAGAGAGGTATCGGAACATGCTACAGGAGTTTTTTTTGACAACAATTGGAAGATATGGACCTCGATCAACTGTGCTTCCAGCAGCACGGTGCCACATGTCACACAGCCGGAGAAACAATGACTTTATTGTTTTTCTAAATTAAATCCGGCGCTCAATCTGGGACGCCGTTTACTGTGCATACAGTAAAGCGGTACAATATGTTACAAACAAGCACAATAATGGAATAGTCAATTAATAATCTCAATGAACGAGTGTTAGGAATCTACGAACATAGACTTGAATCAATAGTAGTACATTTTCTGATCTCCACACAGACCTGATTCTAGAGAAGTGATAAAAAGATAATTATGACGTACAGTCAGCAACAAGGTTACGTCATTGGTATCTTAATGCGCGTGTAGAATTGTATGATTTTAGATAAATATTAACGCATTGGTGACATTTGTGATCTACGAGTATGTATGGAGGTGCGAGGATTGTTACATTGTAGACGAAGATTCAAGGAACTAGGAAATTCTAAATTTCATATAATTGTACCTGAATAGAACATTGTACAGGAATATGCCCTCCGTTCAGGTGTTGCCGATAGTGAGTGAAAGAAAACAGCAAAAGGCCGGGTGTGGTGGCGAGCTCGAGAAAGGTATGATGAAGGAATGATTGAACATGCAATTCCTTAGTTATTTATTTAAACATAACTTGCATTACAGTTCATAAAAAAACTAATGCATACATTCTTTATAACGATTTCTCTAATATTTCCGCAGCATACTTGCTCAGAGCCCGCTCGTTTGTCCGATCGTACTTATGAAGACCAAAATATAACGAATGGACATAATCAAGATTTTCAGGCGTTTCCAGCAACTCCTCAGTCTCTCTGTTTGTCTAAGCCCAAAATCTGAATTTCATTTGACTCCAAATATGGAATAATCATAGTCAATTTAAAATAATGAGTAATTTTTTGAAAATCAGGATAATCGGAAGTGACGATCAATATGGTTCCTTTGTTGATGAAATGTAATGTTTTAGAATTTAAGATTAAAATATATAAGATTATTTAAGATTTAAGTAAAATGCAAGAAAAATGCTTTACCTAACGTTGCAAAAGAACTAGATCAAAAAATGTTTTTTTAAGAAAAGCCTTACATAAAGGAATTTATTTCTAAAACAGATTAAAATTGTCATGACCGTGTGTGTCTCTGTCTTAAGTTATAAATTGTAAACGTTTTATTTTCTCATGTAAGTGAAAAGTAAAGTGTCCGTTGAGAATAAAATACTTTAACCACATTTATGGTAGAAGGTTAGAGATCTTAGAGAAGATTAATGGCTTATTTACACAAGATTTTCTCGAACGCGAGTTTCTCGAACATCGGTCAAAGGCTAGTATAAGCAACTGTTATCATCATCTGATCAACGTTATCCCTGTTATTATGGAGTTTTCATCATGATGTGAACAAGATGTAGGCAAGATTTGTGTGGTTTGCTCGCATACGAGAAACTATGCTTGTGAAAAAGAGTCTTAACTCACCAGAAGGCTGCCTTGGCACCGGCAGCAGTACTTCTCTACATGCTTCGTCTCCCAAAAGCGGTTGAAGGGGAGAAGGTAGCTCACGACTGTCAATCGCTGATGATCTTCGCAACGAATGTCTATGAGCCATTAAAATATTAATAAAATATGCATTATTACAATAAGAATTATATCAACACATTAAAGAATAGAGGGCGTTTTTTTAAATTTAAAATAAATGTGATTCGAGATCCGAAATTCGTCAACAAGATGGCGGTCTGAAGTAGCAGTTTTTATAATTAAATTCCTCGATTGTGCATTTATCAGAGATCTGCTTTTCTGAGGTAAAGAGGTAATTTCTGAGGTTTCTGCTTTTCGATTGTTTTGAAAGTTCGAATTATTTTCATAAACTGATATCAATCGCTTTAAATAAACTGACATAATATACTCTTTTGCATTGTTATTACTTCTCTATAGCCGCTGAATTCGGGGACATTAGGTTTTTTTTTAATATATACTATAATTTAACTATCGCTAACTATAATACATGATTTAAGCAATAGGAGGAGAGTGAATGCTGCATTCCCAGAGGCGCTGGCCACGACTGACCACGTCCACTGACCACGACGACTCGACTGACCACGTCACCCCTCTCTCACAGAAGACTACCTTAAAATGTACTGCATTTCCTATTTTCTCGTATTTCCCCAATGTACGTACGTATTTCGGTAGTGAGTGAGATGTGCCAGAGCCCATGTTGTTGTATGTTGTCTCAAATAAAATAACTTTCTATGAAGCTTACTTGACAGTACCAACAAGTGTTGCAAATTGTTCCAAGTTACCCTTAAAGATGTAATCAGCTCTAAAATACTGAAAAAAATTATTATGTCATAATGTATGACACAGACAAATAAAAATATCCATTGTATTACCTCTGATGCGGCAGTCTCCTATCGTTGACCGTCAGCAACGTAGTAGTCTGTAGCGGCACCGAAGGCTGCTCATCGCTCGTATTGACACACACGCTGATGCTCACATTCACCGCCCCTCCCCCACCCTCCTCCTCTCCTTCCTCCTCATATCTGTCCAGCACAGACTCCATTTCTAGGCTACAGTCCAGATGAGATCCCTTAGTAACACGCCAGTTTGAAAAGTGCTACGTTATTAGGAAGCTATGTGGCGTGCTCGATCACAAGGCGACGTGTGGAAAATGTGGAAATGTTTAGTCACTGGGTGTGATTAGGCTCCATTTTTAGGCTAGTGTCGAGATAAATTCTCTTAGTAGGTAACATGCCAGGAGCGATGGTATTCGGAAGGTATGCGGAGTTATGTGGTTAATAATACACTGGTGTGCCTTCGCGATATTAGTCAGTGGCTGCAGTTACGATTGGCAAATGATTTGCATTATGCATAGGTAACTACATCTTCATTTATAATAAATGGGATCATAAATATAGCTTGACTAAGAAAATAAAAAACCTCGCAATGATGCGTAAAACTAATACAACTAATATCTTCTACTGACAACACTAACTAGCTATGAAAAAAGCGAATATGGCGCCCCCACAGCAAGATTTTTCTTTTTCTTGTCAGGCTTTAATTATTATTATCAAACTTTTTATTAAACTTCAGAGTACATAATTAATTGGGTACAACTTAATTTAATTATATATTTTTGGGTACAACAATATCTAAGGGTACATAGAACAACATCTATAGAGTTTAAACTTCATTAACTCAACACATTATAAACGATTCTTATGGGATCAGATGACGTATAAGTTGAAACAATCAGTACAGTCAATGAATAATAAAGGGGTAAAAAATTAAATTATATTACAAGTAATAACTTAATAAGATACGAAGGAAAGTAATTTATTTGAACTTCAGATTAAAGATAACAGACGGAAGAGCGAGAGGTGAAAAAATACATTTATGGCAAATAGTAAATATTTGGCTTCGTCATATTCTTTACGTAAAGTTCTTTTTATTTTCCTTACGCGGCGGGTACTTTCATAAACATAAACTTTTGAAAAGTTTTAATTGAAACAAATCAACAACACGAATTAAGACTCTGTCGTGAGCATATATAAAAGAGGTCGTTTGTGTACCGTATATATGTATGACTTTACGATTGCAATCTTTATATTTCACGAGTTGATGATTGCAAATAACTGACGTTTCTTTGCCAAATCTATTGATTTAAAATTATAGTGCTGGAAGGTCGATTAAAGTAAATGAAGCGAAACAAACTTTAAACATGCTAAGAAGCACATGCAAGAGAAAACACCACTCACCGCCTCTGGATCAAGTTTTCCATTATGATGTAGTCATCTTCTTCAGCACCTCGTAAATGTTCCTTCTCCATGAATAATGCGAATTCTGGATTGGACATTTCGCTCGCATGCCGACGACGTACTGAGGGAGAAGCCGCTCGGGCTGGAGATAGAAGTCTCGAAGCGATGGGTGTTCTGGAAATATTCATGATTTTTAATGAAGAATTAATTAAATGAGCAGCAAAAAAATACTAAATGGTCAGCAAATCGACGGTAACAAATTTAAAGGTGGGTTTACGTTCATTGATGAGAATAAAGAAATAAACCTCTCTTTCGAGTTGGAAATGACGTTTTTAGTAATTTAAAATTATCAAGGTTAATATTAAAAGGTTTAAAATGATTTACTTTTAAATCATAATCAACAAGCAATCATTGTTGATTATGATTTGCGGCTCTTTTAAATATAAGCTAATTTTAATTGACATTAGAAATAGAAGCCTGTTTTAGATTTTCAATATTTAATCGCGACAGTTTAGAGTAAGTCGTTAACAACAATATGTCATGTAGTTGATCGCTGTGTTAATGATGGCTAAATAAAAATACATACTAAATAAAGAAAGGATATTAAACAAACATCAAAACGACCTCTATTTAGTACTAATAGAGTCAAAATGAAACAAATAGTTCTTCAATTAGATATTTTTCTGAAACAAGATGATGTTTAAATTCTATCAAAATTGTTGATTGAGACTTTATTTACTTCAAAATGTTTATCCATTCGTAAACTTTGTTTAATTCAGTGATATTGACCTTTACGTGTTGACTTAAACTTATGAGTTTGTGAATACTTTGGTTTATCAAAATTAAATTTTCTGAGACGAAGAAGATTTCTGAGGAAGTTATTTTATCTTTCTTCGTCAGCCAAACTTAGTCGACCACGCTTAACTACATTGTACCAACAATACACAGTTGCCTCAGAAGGCCACTTGTCTGCAAACGCCATTTGTAGTATATTAAAAGAAAAAATCTTCAGGTTTTAAAGAATATTTTAAATCATACAAAATTATAGAGCGGACATGTTCCCGTCTAATATCAATTTTTTAATGAGACACGATATTTGGATTCAGCTCGTAAAAAATATGGAGGGAAATTTGAATTTAGAATGTTTTGTTTTTATGTTATAGATAGTAGTAATTTTAATTGACATCAAAACCAACCAGTGTTCCATAGATAAAAACTCTAGAGTAGCCTGGTAAATATAGCTTAAACGATGCGTACACTAAACATTTGACATAAATACCTAAATACATACTACAAATATATTAAGTACTTACTTATAAATATGCACTGGATGTTTAAATTAATTAGATTTTGTAATACCCGTAAATGTTGTGTCTGGCCGTCTTTGTAATTATTTGTGTAATCCTCTATTGGGTGCAGTGTGTTAACTATTTTCATATTCGCTGTTGGATTACCAATAAATAAAAAAATAAATTACCTGGGTGTATGTGGTGGAGAAAACAGTCCATACACGGTCTCCAGTTCATCAGTGATGCTGGTATATTCGTGCATCGCCAGCAACAGAGATCGAGGTGCGCCACCAACTCTCGTGCGGCCCGATCCGATACCCGTTGTAGGGCCGGTCGCTTCCCAACCAGATTGACGGCCTACGGGAAATTAGAACAAAGTTAGGCATCAGTAGTTAATTAGCAGGAAATTTCAAAATGTGGTCTCTTATTTCCCCCCCCCCCATTGAAAGTTCAGATATTTCGTTTTATCATGGTATGGTAAGTATTATGGATTCCCGGTTTTACATTTTACAATCACAACACATCATTTTAACTATCCAGTCTTTATAAAAAAAATAGTTTATAAAAATATAGTTCACATTTATGCTATGAATTTTTATTTCCTCTGGCAATATCATGGTAAAAAAGTCAAACGTTAACATACAAATTTATTTTTACCTTTTCAGTTTTGTATTCAAAGTACAGAATAAAAAAAAAAACATTATGACTTTATTTATCAAATCTCATATATTTAAGATAGTAGTTTAGTATAGTATATGTATGTAGTCCAGTTTTAGTCGCTTAAGAGATGGCACTGCAAACATGTTATATGACCTAACTATATTAGAGTAACTATATCGTAATTAAAAGGTTTATTTATAGTACGATCCAGTAATATTTATAGTTATATAGCGAGCCGTATGTGAGATAATGAAGTAAATCGCATACCAGTAACAGAGTTGTGCAGCGAGCCTGCATCGACAGCGGAGTTGTCGGGCTCCGAATGAGTCTGACTGAGTTGACGCCTCGGAGCCAGGTGGTGCGTGGAAATGCCTCCCATACCGCAGTCGTTACCACCTTCGGAGCGCCTGGAGAACATTGTTTATGAAGAACCCTCACTTGAAGATCCTTAATAGACTAGTAAGGGGAATGATGGGAAAAAACCTATTGGCACTTGATGCGTCTTTATGTGAAGGTAGTGATAGTGTTTTGCTGTATGGCAGTGATCAAATGATTGTTCTATTGATAGGTGAAACAGATGTAAATAAATATACTAAAAGAGTTTTCTATTGTCAGAGTAGTTCTAACATAGGAAGGTTATCTATGTGCAGTAGGTAGGTATATTGAGATTACGAAGTAACTATCCATCTATAAATAAAATCCAATAGGTTGAGATATAGTGTGACGTCAAATTTAGTAGTTCGTTTAAAAGTGCAGTTAAAAATCTGAAGTTCAATCATGTAAGGAGACAAAAAATAATGTATTTTAATAAATAATGTGTAATTTATAAGAGCAAGTTTAACATTAAGAAGTCGTGATTTCTGCATATGACAAAAGTCACAGAGTTTATTTGCACTTCTTGCAAGATATGAAAGTGGAACAAATGAACTATAAAATGCACACTTTTCACATTTATAAGGTCGTACCTACCCTTGGACCGCAGTTTAAATACACTATCAAGGTTGAGTTGTAGGTGTATAAACGGTGCTCATAAAAGTAACGATCATTATTCCAAAGCGTTAGGACCTCATCTCGACTGTCAAAGAGTCTCGTCTTACCTTGAGTCTTGTGTATCGTCGAATTTGTAAAGACATCCGAAAAGATATCTAGGAGATAACATAATGAGATTTTGAAGTTAGCTAGCATAGATATTTTTAAAAGTCAAGAAGAGTATAAACTATTAAAAAGGTTATTTTTTAAACAGACTAAATTTTAGTGTACCAAGCTCATACGAAATAAATGAATTGTTAGTTTTTTTATTTGTTTATATTTAAATAAAGTGAGAAGATTTAATGTGAAGATAAATATAGCCAAAATACGACAGAAATTGCATATTTATCGCACACAACTTTAGAAATATGTCACAATAGTAAAGTTTATAGACAATTGCATATGTGATTGTGATAAGAAGTAGTGCATATGTGTTAGTGATAACTTGAGCGTGTGTGTGTGAGCTACAAATGTGGAATGTTGATAAAATAACATAGTGATAATCACATAAGGCGCTACTTATCTAACTAGTTACAAGCTAAGCCAATCGCCAAATGATCTCTATTGACTTACTGTTTCCACAATCGTCTCCTAACAGATGCAAGAAAGTAATAAAAAATCAAAATTAAAACAATCATGGCGTATGGAAATTTTGGTCTTAATAACAAATTATTTTGCCAATTTCGTGAATGAAACGGATGGTGTGATCACAGCTGGTGTCCCGGCAGAATCTGATTGGAACTGGTCAATATATTAAGTACGATCGCAAGAAATATTTGTCGATAATCTGTTATTCTTAATTTTTCTGTTACAATAATATTGTAATGTTCGATACGTACGACTGTCACGTGATGCCATTGAATAATATATTATGTTGTCGATTTTTGTTTAGTACTTACTGGCAAATTAAGAATGAAAGATTGAACTATAAACGTTGAAAACGTTTAACTTTCATTATTATCTAGTCAGAATTATTATCAGTATTGGGTGTAAGGACTCCAATTGTGATCATTGTGGAAAATAAAAATAAATAAAATAGCTGACATGCTTCAACTAAACTGTGATATGATTCGTTTTAGTTTTCCTCTATTCTAATCGCCTTAATATATCTACTCAGAATATACCTACTTCTGTATATATGAAACATTTATAAAGACATTTCTCTATTTTCTTTTTGATTTCATGTTTGCTTCTTAGGACCGTTCAAGAATTACTCGAATAGAAAGAACACAGGCGCGACCATTATTACAGTTTTATCTATACATATAATAAAATTGTAACAGGCCGTTGTCTGTACATTATAGATATTGAAAAAAAACTAATATGGGGGGTCTTTATTAGAGCAACAGAAGCCAAAACAACAGTTCTTAGAAATTTTGTCTGTCTGTCTGTCTGTCTGTATGTTTGTACACGCATCACGCAAAAACTACTGCATGGAATTGAATGCAGTTTTCACCGATGTATTGCTAGAGGTCTAACTTAAAATATAGGCGCCATTTTAGGGCAGGAAAATATTTTATTCCGATTGTTTTAAATTTAATAAACCGAAGCGAAGTGAGGACGGGTCGCTAGCATACAATATATATATTGACCTTATAGTCAAGCACGTAAGTTGATTACGAAATTGATATATTTTTCGCGTTTGCTCTATATAACTCATCCATTTGGTAAGTTGCGATACCGCAATACAAATGACCATTATGTAACTAACTTAATTAAAATTACGAGAATTTCTCTAAATTCTGCGAACGCCGTCTATTATTTTATACTTGCTGTGTTTGTTCAACAACGATCACAGCAAATTCTTAATTGGTTCGCTGAATATCAAAAGATGTGGTTAATTACTAAAATTTATATTGTGCTCAATTCAAAGAAATCGAGGTTTTAAAGTTAAAGATATATACAAAGTATAAGGTATTGATTAATAATAATGTAAAAAAAGGACAAACTGTTACTAACATTATTATGTATTTATTTACTAAAAGGGCTCATTACTAACTTGTTCGGAGATACAGAAATGTTTAATTCTATTATTTGGGTTTATTTTGTATGAAATAAATGTATCTTTCTGTCTGTGACTGCATTTATTTATATCCTAAAATAACACAAGTTCCGTGCGCAGGCGTCATGATGTGGAATAGATTGTGGTGTTCAGAAGTAATAATATTTAAATAAGCCCTTTCACCATTTCGTGAAAGTATAATTTTCCATTTCCAATTACAGTTATTTCTCGCATAAAACATTGACATAAATATTATCTAAATGTGTTGTATCGAACTTGCTGACAATATTTTTAGCAAAGCGCTTTTATACAGTGTCGCCGTATATCTACAACGTTGCCGTTTGTAGCATACATTGACTTCAAAACGAGAAAACGGAATCGTTTCAATCATCTACAATTCTTCTATTGAAATGGAACGACGCGAATTGTATGAAGCGATTTGCTCCCGCAGTTTCTCGTAGTAAAATAATAAATAACTGCATCAGGTCTCCATGAATTAGAGGACATCTTTTTAAGGAGTAATTTAGAGTTAATAACTGATAATGTCCTTCGCAAAAAAAATGGCGCCAAATAACTGTCTGTTTTTAAATAGCTTCTAAGTTTCATAGATAGCATGGGAATCTTTTTTCTCTCATCTTTTTCGAAGTAATCTATACTAATATAATAAAGAGGTGAAATTGTGTTTGTAGGTATGTTGGGGGTAATCTCTGGAACTACTGAACCGGTTTCAAAAATTCTTTCACAAGTAGGAAGCTACATTATCCGTGTCTAATATAGGCTATATTTTATTTTGAAATTTTGAAATAAAAACTTATAAACCGAAGTGAAGCGAGGGCGGGTCGCTAGTCTTCTATATTATTATATTTTTTGAAGTAAAATTACTTATATAATGACTTCGATCTATCATTCAAAAATATGTAGGGTGAGGCCAGTAGTCTTTTTATTACACAAATTTGAAAAATCGTTCTTGCAAATATGTTTGGTTTCATTAAATTAAATTCCCCCTTATAACGATTTCTACTTATTTGAGACTAGTATTTTAAAAATGAGCGCTGACTGTCGAAAGTCGAGCGCTGCGTTAGCGCTAATGTATAGTACGAGTCTAAACTTTAACCGTTTTATATTTAAGCTTTTATCTATCATTAATAATGATTTGCCATTAATAATAACTTATAATAAAATTACAATTATAAAATTTATACCAAAAGATTAATAACTAGCTGACCCGACAGACGTTGGCCTGTCCAAATTTCAATAATACAATAATTTCAATAAGTTTATACAAAAATCCCATAGAAAAAGGCACTTTCTGTTTTTTACGAATTTTATAATTTTCCGGGCAACTTTTTAAATTTTTCGTTCCCTAGAAACCTTATTCGGACTATTACGAACAATTTTTTACAAAAAATAGGCTAATCGGTTCAGCCGTTCTCAAGTGATGCGCTTATCAACGAAGAGCATTTAATTTTTATTTATGTATATAGAAAATAATTATAATTATAAAATTACAATTTTATGTGACATAATGTGACTACACAATACTATTATATATAATATCATTATAAAAATATAATTATTTTATTAATTCATCTCTAGTAAATAAGAGCTTCTTTGTACTTAATGTAAGTAAAATGTAAATATATATCAAATTGTTCCTATTTAGATTACTATGTATATGTCAATATGTATTATATATATGTCAAGGGTATTAAACCATCAAACAGTAAAAACTTAAACTACATAAATATAACGCTCACAAGCGTTTAACACTCGACTCTAGGTTCACTAGCGCTCGCTCTGCGTTTGACGCTCGACGTTCAGCGTTCATTTTTTACATGGAGACATACAAGTATAGTACAAAAACACCTGAAATCTTTTTGAACTTTTTGTATAAAAATGGTACATACCGTCTAGTGTTGGCAGTACGCCTGGTCCCGGCGGAGGTGGTGCGCGGGCGCAGACTGTATGTATCTGCCGTTTCACGCACTTCTGGCAGAAAGGCGTCATCCGTTGACGATGGCACTAGATGATTATTGTTCTCTATGAAATGAGTTATAAATCCCACCACATCCCTGCAGTCCCATACCGTTTCCCTTATTCCATTATTTCATTCCAGGATGTACCTTTTTGCAAATCTTGATTGCTAAATCTCCGAAGGTATTCAGCACATTCGCAGAAGTGCCAACGGTCATCAGTTTTGGACCGATGATGGCATGTATCGCAGATGTTCATGGACGACGGTGTTTGCTTACCATACTGCCGGACTTTTGAATTTTTACCAAATATTTCATACAAATTTGCCAAATGCAAAGGTGAAAAATTTTTTTTTTTACAAAAACAGGTAACGAATATTGCAATAAATAAAATGGTTCTTCGTTCAAGCAATGAATCAGAGAGGCATTTAATTCACCAAATGTGTAATGTGGGATTAATAATACATCCCATATGTATAATATTTCAATAACGTACACGAATTTCTGGAAAGAGAATTATTTATAAAGAGTGAACATAGTAGCTACCCTGATACAATACAGACAATAAAATGTAGACGAGATACAATACAAAATGTAAGATGATATAAATATATCACCCCATGAAGGCGGGTTACGCTTAGTAGTGGTTGAGCTCGTACACGTACATTGTTTTAGTGTGCGTAAATTTGGGAACGCTCGGCTCGGTTCCCGGCGACGCAACGTCGGGAACCGTAACCCGTTACTAGTAACCGTAACCCGCCTTCGTGACATGAAGGAACTATCGTGTGTACAACTTATAGAATTGTCACCTTTCTTCTCATCACTAGGCTCTGTCCTATTGCTATCCGAGGACCTCTGCCTCGCTGGAGTGGCAGCTGGCTGTTGCCTCACCACTGTCACGTTAGGTCCAGCAGCACTTCCTCCCGAAGACGTCGATATGGAGTCTGCCTCCTGTTCCTTCTCCACGTGAACTTCGGCCCCGGATTGAGGCATCTCGTCCTACGCAGCAGGTTGGCGAGTGAGGGAGTGGTTTAGAAGCGAGCGCTTGCAAGTTTAAAGGGTGTGAGGCGGGTTCGTACAATTGGGTGTCGTATAGACTTTCGGTGGTACTTGTAAGGAATTGGTCTCGAGTTAATATTTTAATTATTAAAATAATTAATTATATTTCAATACGATAATATTTCAATTATTATCGCATTGTCTTGGAAGGTACGTATTAAAAGTAAGTTTGAACGCTTCAGACTCGCTCCAGACGCTGCAGATTAATAATTGTATTGTGTATTATGGTGTATAATATTTAGTTTGTAACCATTGAATTACATCATCGGGTATATGCTTGTCTATCATATGCTTTTAAAATCCCATTTGCATATTTGAAGAGCTTACCTAATTCCTTAATTCTTTGAATGTAGCTAAGTTGAAATGTATTATGTGTTTTTAGGTTGTTTTATTTCTTTGAAATAAATGGATTATAAATTGAAATGTTTTAGAAATTAAGGTGGGGCAGGGCAGTCCCTAATCCGTTTCCATTTGGACATCTTTGTCTGACGCAGGCTTAGCGAGTTGCAATTTTTTATGAGATTTTTTTGCAGCTCAATTTTAACTTAAAAGCAGTGGATTTTAGTAATGTAAATAGTAAACCATATATTAAATATATAGCATATACATATACACATACAAGTGCACTCTCTTTTAGATACATATCTTATAAATTGTAAAGTATTATATAATATAATTCATTGTGTAACCAGTAGGAAACATCATCAGATAACTGTTTGAACTACAACTATCGTACTTCTGGCAAAATTATTTGAAAACAACCGAGCCCTTAAAGTTTCTACATATATTGTTCTGATCTATGACGAGAAAGTTGGTAAGCCCATACCTCATGCCCTTTAAACTGCGAAGTCACTCGCCCGTAAAACCCTTCCCTAAAAGAAGGGAAAGTTGAGGAAAACGTTTCGGATCTCTAACGCTATACTTTAATAAATAGACTAAGGCTAATAATATAGTTAGACTAAGATTTATATAAAAAAAAAATAGATATTAGTATATATGTGAATATTAAAAACTTTACGTTTATTATACTGTATTATTGGAATTTTAGTAATAATAATAGAACATAGTACCTACCCGTATCAAGTGGTAAGAGTATATCAAGTAAGCAATGAGCATGCAGTACTGAAAGCTAGAAAATTTGGAGACTCAATTAGTGCAAATATTAATAAAAGATGTGAAAAGAAACAACGTACGAGTAAGCAATAATTAAGTTTTCTAGTTTGGTGTTTTCATAATGATTAATCTTTAAGAAAAAACAAATATAAATATATCAGAAATATAAACTGGTGCTGCTTCGGACGACACAAGCGTATTTTCTTTTAATTTAACCATAAAAATTAATGCCAATCAGCCATTCACAGATGGCGTTTAAATTAAATTTTAAATTAAACTATAAATGGTATTGTACAGGCAGGTACCGAAGATTCACTGCTGCGTCAACTGCCTAAACTAATAGTGAAATAATTCATGTAATTATTTTACAGAAGTAATATGTATATATATACATTTTATTTTACCATTTATTACACCAGTAAAATATAGTATAATATGTTTTCGTTTTTCACCAAAAGACTACTCTTTACTAGATACGTTTTGTGTTCAAGATCTAAGGAAGATGTAGGCTTGTATAAAGGCTCCACGGAACAGAAATTCTCTTGTGTTCTTTCATATCGATCGTTTGTAATAATACGTTAAGAAATTTGTAAAAGATTTTCGGTTTTTAGTAGGCAAACACGACAAAAGCACTATTTCACAGTTAGCTTTATGAAATCCACACCATAAACAATAAATACCACAACAGAGCAATTGTCTTTTTATTAATCCATGCCTAGATACAGTTTCTCCCTCTTTCGCGCGTTAGTTTAGGCAGCATACGCAAATTAATGTCTGCTGGAAGTGCTTACGTCGGAGGGCTGCGAGGCGTGCTCGTCCTCCTCCTGGACCGGGCGCACGGTGAAGCGCGCCACGCCCGTGTCGCTGTCCGACAGCACCTGCCGCGCACCAGTGTTTAGCGTGACACATCCAGCTGGGACGGTACTCGGTGGTGTGACGTCGTTTGAATTCAGGAATTCGAATTTCAAATTGTGGAATGCGAAGAGCTTGGTTAAGGTTGATGATATTCGATATATTTATAGGCATTGTTGAATAAACAATGTCTGGCAATTGAATTATGGCATAACGGTAGAAATTAAAGATTTTATACATGGTAGGTAACATTTTTTGAAAAGTGAGTTACATTTATAGTAGACTATAAACATTTTGTACTTTATTTTTATTATTTTTTTGTATAAATGACTGTCTGTCTGTATTGATTAGCAAATTAACGAATCGCATAATGTTAAATTAGTTGAAATGAGGTTTAAACTACGGGAATAATTTAACAGAAACAGAATTATAGATGTTGGATTACAAAACTAATCAACTAATCCAAATGTCTATAAAAATACGTAAATAAAAATTTAAATAACGGTCTTATAACACTTACGATTATTTATTCAATTTTTTCTGCGTTCGTTTAAGTATATTTAATTTCATATTATTATAGTTTTAGAACACAAATAATAAAAATAAAATAAAATAAAGAATCAAATTCGATTTTTCTGATTAAAATCTGTGTCGACAGTAAATTTTTCCAAAAATTTGTCGCTTTTTTCTTGTCCTAACCTAATAGATACGGAAAATTGTGAAATGTATTTTGTTATAATATTTTTATAGCATATTTTAAATAAGTAATTGAATTTTGCGACACTGACGTCAAACCACCAAATACGACAAATCGACAAATCATCAGAACTTACGAAACACGGCCATCATATGAAAACGAACATATGATATGATCGCTGTAGCGTTAACTCAGTGTAAAATTAATTGGATGTTTATGCAAATTAAGTGAAATAAATCGTTCTGATGATTCGTGAAATTAACAAGTAACATCGATAATAAGTAAATACAATGTAGAGTTAATAATAAACATCAACATAACACAAGTTAATGACATGCTCGTGTAGAACATATAATGTTGATAGAACATTTGAAGCAGTTCATGAAAAAATTGGACAATAGACATTTATGCAAACCTATCCAATGTAAACCCCTGAGCTTTAAACGGTTAAGGTTCTAGCGCTGGCTTAGCGGTCATTTTTGCAACACTCGTTTGCAGTTCGTTTTTAGATCCCCACACAAGAGTTATCAATTTGATGTGAATGTTCCACGCGTGTATGGAAGGTCATGCATTTCATTTTTCTTGCATAATATTTTTTGGGAATGTTTTTATGTATAAAACATTGCGTACAATTTTAAGGTGCTGAGTATTACTCGTACAAATAAAACTGTTGGTCACCGAAGATATGATGTAATAGATTTCAGTATTTCCGTGTTGGGAATTTTTCAGATTCATAATTTAGTCCATATCTATTATATAAAAATTGATGTTTGTTTGTTTATTTGTCCCGTATGTGTTCCTATACCATTCATCCGATTGCGATGAAACTTTGGTGACTTGTAGTGCGCACGCCCGCGAAGGTTTCTGAATTAGTACTTGAAGACCACGCGAACGAAGTCGCGGGCAATAGCTAGTCAATCATAAAAATGGACACGCTAGATAAAATTGACATTATATACACTTATATGTAAGAAATAATGATATGTATATCTACTTTTCATTTGATTATCACATAAACTTGCATCTAGACTTAACAACAAACTGAAGTACTGCAAATAAAAGCGACTTAATTAATAGTAGAGGCCGAACTGTTTAGTTCATTTAACAAAGAAATCGACAAGAAACATCTGAGTTAAATTTGATTTCAGGTCCAACTGTAACTAATCTTAGTAAAGGTCCAGTTTAGGTTTACTAATCATTAATTCAATAACCTCTATGAGCTGAGAACCCATTGATTTAAATAATTTATTAGAGGACCTTTGATGAAGTAATATTGTTATCTCTGAATGCTATTACATATTAATGGAGCTATGCTGAACAGTGCGAGCACAATAAGCGGCCATCATATTCTGACGTATGTACAATCCCTTTGCCATTAATTTGCACAATATATTGTCCTTGATTTAATTAAGTAATCTTCTTGATTAGTGTGGCAATAAAGAATCTATTTATGTAGTAGTCACTTAAATATAGTCGAGGGCATTTTTAACGACATATTGTTAAATTAAAGAATGGAGAGAAGCGGATTAGAAAATGGCATGTTATTAATTATGTTCCGATCTATATATGTATATATATATATATATATATATTATGGACCAAGGCGGCCGACGAGCATACAGTCCACCTGATGGTAAGTGGATACTGTCGCCCATATACATTATATATGCCCATATATATATGCCAACATTAGTCCAAAATGACAAACTTTGGCACGCCCCCGGATGCGCTGCCTACCTTAGGAGATATGGGAATGGATTTGGAAAAAGGGTTGGGAAAATGGGGAGGGACAGGATGAGAATGGGTTCTAGCACCTCTCACTCACTACCGAAACATGTACGTACATTGGGGAAATAAGATAAAGTGGGAAATGCAGTACATTTCAAGGTAGTCTTCTGTGAGAGAGGGGTAACGTGGCTTGTCGAGTGCGCCCAGGGGCTGTTGGATTGCAGCGTGCACTCTCTCCCTCAACTATAATGCGATGCTATATATAATTTATAATGCGATGCTTTATTAAAACCTACGTTAATATGTTTTTCTGCAGAAGGTGCTAACTTTCTGCGAAGTATATAAGTCAAATTTATGTGCAGCGTAGCCTTCGCAGTTTACAATTACGTTACAGGAGGGATGATAACTTTGATATGGGTGTTGCACGTGTAGCCTAAATTGTAACTGTGACATTCCAATTTTGTTACTATTTTTGTAGATATCGAGAAAAACACGACAAATGGAATAAAGTAGATGCGTTATAAATATAGATTTAGCATGTTAATATTTGGGTAAATCATGGTAATATGATTAGAGAGACATTATTATTGATCGACTATAGAAAAATTATAGATTATTCTGCGTTTTTTATATAATACTTCCATAGATAAAATCAGTGCATGATTCAATATATGACACTGATCAGTCATCAAGCCATGATATACCTAATTGTAAAGGAACCACATCGCAAACCTTAAAAATAGTTAATAAGCTGGTTAAAAATGGATCAAAGAATTATAGGAATAAACAAAACTAAATAATGGACAAAATCATAGGCTAAAGAATTTTAAGTTTACATTTTGAATTTTCTAGGTTTCATTTCATTTTGAGATGCAATGTTTGCTCAGACGGTAGAGGAGTTCTTTACATAGAGGAAACTAAGATATCAAGAGTATAATAAATTATATGAGTACTCGTATCATAATAACAGAGTTTAATAAACGGTATTCAATGATTTCATATATCAGTCTTACCTCTGATCTGTCACTAGCAGTTCGAAGCCTCGCCGCTCCCGCCTGGAAGCTTGGTGGAGGTGGACCCAAGGTGTCTGTGGACCCTCGGTTCACCAGCGAAGGGTGTGTGGCCATGAAACGGTGTATGACGGCCAAGTGGTTCATGGTCTGTTCCGCTACGTCTTCTAGTTTTCTTAACCTAAACTCTACACTCTGCAAATGGATTTTAGAGAAAGAATGTGTTAGATGAGTAGATCTTCGGGCGACTGGTAAGCAGATTCTATTACCATGGACATTTGCGTGTGTAAAATGACGAATGTTGGAAACTAGGAATTTAGAATTGTAAATTTAGAGTGAACTCTGATTTAGAGTGATATTTAGGAAAAGGATTGAGAAGGTTTCTATAAAATGGAGTGCTATTGTATGGAATTGAATGAGATATTAGCATAAGTTCGTTGCAGGTTTTTGTTTACGCGTTCAATTCTGTTATTGATGTTATTTATTTAATCGAAACTTCATGTTTTAACGACTTTCTCTGTTTGAGAGTCGACTGTGATTAATGAAAAAAAAAAAACTCTATTTCACTTTATTCGATAAAACAACATGAAAAGTCATAAATAAAATTTTCGAGATATAAATTAACGAGTGAACTACTTACTCTGGGACTTGGCGAGAAATAAACATAGATACAAGTGAAGTTAGCGAGAATAAAGAACCTGTTTTAGATGTGCAATTATTCTTTATACTCGTATCGTATTTATATTGACAGTAGGTTTAGGTTAACTTATGAAGCAGTTGATGTTACACAATAGGTTTAGGATTACTCTATCTGTACTATGTTATTCTCTTCTATTGTCTGCATTCATACTGATCATGTTTGTTTTTCAGATAACGAAATAATAATAATAATCCTTCACACACATTTTTAGCTACTTATATTAAATACGTTAGTATTTGATGTGGGCTTGTTAATTCACTACTACAATCTTTTATATAATCCTAAAATACAACATAATTTGTATAACTAAAAGTATAACGTGAATTTATGTTTCCCAAGTCAAATGCAAATCTAGAAGTAGAACCTGGTTTGGAACATCTGCGCATGCATTCAACTTCATGTCGGTAGTAAGTTACTATCCAAACAAAACTTTAGGTCCTATCACTGAGTGTGTTTGCATCAAACTCATTATGTCTAGACAATGTTGCATCTATGAAGATGATTTAATTTAAACTATGTTAAAGTGAGATTGGATTGGACACGTTTTCCATTAACATTTAGGAAGTTATCCCTACCAAGTATTATATAAGACAAGCAATTACGTAGAGGTGGTCATAAATATAGACTATGAAACATGTAGTTAGGTGTTTAGTATTAACTTAAAAATAGCGTCTAGATTACTCTAAATTGTAAATTAGCAGGAAGTATTGATATATGGGGATAATAATAATGTTGAATAAATAGGAGTTAGGGATGCAGAAATGATTAAGAATGAACATTTTAGTTTAATATCTAAGACTATGAGAAAGGAAGATAACATTAGTCCAAAGATATTGTTACCTGTATTGATTGTATTTGGCAATTAGATTTCTGATACAAGTCTTCCATTTTGGTCGTGATATGTTCTACCCTATCAGTTGTACTTCTAACTCTCTCCTCCATTGAATTTGATAATTTAATTTCCTGTAAATAAATAGCCTTCAGTCTTCAAAATATTCTTTGTGAGAAAGTTGCAATATTCTACTCAAAATTATTTGCATATTTATTATGTCATGCTCTCAAGGGTTACTACTTATATGTTAAATATTTACAACTGTTAAATGTGCTTAATTTATTATCGAATTTGAATTACAAATTGGATTGCATTTCATATCAAAACAAAATAATTCATTAATAATTTCCAATAAGGGTAAAGCAAAAACGTTAATTTTGTGTCATATATTAAGGGTAAAAAGGTCGTCTAAATTTCCAATAACATTTTACCTGTTCCCTAAAGTACCCTTCAACACACTCTTCTTCAAAGTCATATAATCTTTCCATGTCTCCCTTTTCTAAGAACAATTTCAGTCCATTGTCGTACTGGAACCTTTTGTGGGAGACGTTTCTCGTTACCCATTTACAAGTGGCGTATATGTGGCAGAGTATTATTAGTGGAGGTGGCATTACTGGTTTCTGTTCATACTCCATCACCACTGTGAATCTTTGGAACATCCAAACCTGTTGGATTTTAGGAATACTTTATAGTTTTTTATATAGAAATAAGGTAGGAGACGAGCAGACAGTCCACCTGGTGGTAAGTGGAAAGTATCGCCCGGTGACATTCACGATACGTGCCAGAAAGACAAACGTTGGCACGTCCTCAGTTGCGCTATCTACTTTTATAAATTTAGGTAAATTTGATGAAATTATAATAGTTGCGCAAAATTAAATAGTTGTCATTCGATTTTCTTTTGAAATTATAAACGATGTTGAATTTTAAGGCATATATGACAGTAACAAAGTTACAGAATTCATTAGCAACATGACAAATACTGTCATCAAACTTTGTACCAAGCGACACGGCTCCATTAACATTTCGAATTAGCTATTAATGCTCAATTAGCTGTTCATTCTAAATTAATTTCTGTATTCGTGTTGCTTCTGAGCTTGTACACGCGATGGTGGCACAGTTATTAACTAATCACGCAACGAGTTCTGCTCCCTTGTGTACATGATTACATTGGATTTTACTAAGAGAAAATTATCTATCGTAGACATTTTCATACCCTAAAAGTTATTGCCCCAAGTCAATATCTGGTTTGAGAACTAGTTACTAGTTGTGACAACATGATTTATCGTCCCTTACTTCAAAGTAGGATAAACAAAGTTAACAGCATCCTAACACAATATACCAATTTGATGATTTTAAAAAATAGGACATTTAAATTAGGCATACAATTTCATCATGACATGCTTAACTCTGTTAAACATTGAGTAAATAATTTCAATTAAGCTGGAACTGAAACTAAAACACAACAGCAAATAATAACAATAAATTTTATGACAGAATTGACGCTACTGATCATCATTGCCAATACGTTTGAACTATTCAATTAAATGGCTTAGTAACAAGGGGATAATTGAAATCGACCTAAGTTTGTGTAGTGATCCGTATGTAAATGGCACATTAATATGCGAGTGTCTTAAAGGATCAGGGGCGTCAATTGTGTGTGGGGCTTGTTTTGGAATTTGTAAGCATGTTCATAATACTATTTGGAATAGACGTGACATTTAACCCGGGGACAGTGAGGTTAAGGTAGCAGAGGGAAGGGAAAGCAATGTAACTATCTAAATTTCTAGTAAATATTTCTATTAACTTTTTTATATTTTAATGCAATAAGGAGCAGACTGATATAAGGCAGTAAAGTGGTACATTTCTTATTAATATGAACTATAACTTCAGCCATTGTTTTAAAAGTGTAAGTGGTTATTTGTGTTCTAACTTTTTGATGGAAAAAATATATCTAAAAATAGTGTTGGACAGTTCTAATGAGATTTATTTTATTATAGAATATTATTTTATCCAATGTTATAAGTGCAACTGTTAATATGGATCTAACAAAACAAGTCTTACTTAAAAATAAAAATAAGCAAAAATAAACAGAAAACCTGATGCGAGACTTCATTGACTTCGTTAAATATGTTATTAAAGACGGCAATAAGGAGGTTAATGAGTAATATATTGGCGACGAGCAGGTAGATCGTCATGGCGATTGGCGTGATCCACCTTCCGGTGACACATTTCCGATCCTTAATGTCCTTCCCGCACTCCGGGTCGATATCCGGAGCGAACACCTCGCCGTACAACATGAAGTACGGTTGGAAGAACACCTACAAAGAATGTGGAGGGTGAAAATAAAATAATAAAAAACAAGCAAAAATATCAGGGGACTTTAGGGAACGATCAATTAATTATAACGCATAGATACAATGAAAAACAAATGTCAAATAAGCACAAATTGATATAAATTGATTTATGTTTCTTTATTTTGGAATTTATCAACATAATCATTTTTAATTTCTAACAAAATTTTATAACAATTTTACGATATCGCATTGATTTTTAAAATATTGATTTTCGAAAAGAAATTAATCAGTACACTGCTACACTACTGAATCAATGTACAATGTACACTACTGAAAATATAAAAAATAAAACTTTTTACGTGGAAATGGTAAGTGTTAATAATGGATGATTATGATTCTAAAATACATGAGCACTAAAAATGAAAAGATAATAATAAAAAAAAACTACAATTGTTGTAAAAAAACAAATTACGGTTATCTGATGAAACCCATTTCCTACATCCAGAAACTACTTCCAACGTAATCAAATCTCGCAACAGGCTACATCAAACTACAGACATCGAGATTACAACAACGAATGTGCTAGAATATTCTAGAATTTGCCGCAAACCTGATGCGACACTCCGTTGACTTCAATGAAGATATTATTGAAGACGGCTATGAGAAGGTTTACTAGTAAGATGTTTGCTATGAGGAGGTATACACTCATGACTACGGGAGGAACCCAGTGGCCCACTCGACACTCCTCAAGACCTGGGAGGCCGCAGGGAGGGGCCATCTGTTCCGCGAACACTTCCCCGTAAAGCATGAAGTATGGTTGGAAGAACACCTGGAAATGTTAGTCAGCTTGGAAAATGTTGTTAGCTGCCATTAAAAAATGTGAATTAAGATTCTGGTAGCAAGTTACAGTTATAATTTTCTTAATATTTGTATCACATTTTCGTAAATTAGATATTAGTAGATATACCTTTAATGAGTTACATAGAATCAATAAGTGAAAGAATTTGTATGAAATAATTTAGAAAATTTGAAAACTTCTTATGTATTTTTGTATGGGCAGTTGTATTTTGTATCATTCTTTCTAATAAAATGTTTGATTGTAAACTACATTTAAAATTGAAAGGATGTCTACTAATTTCTGGAAAACCGATATATCTTTTGTTGAAAAAACATTATACTCGTATGTACCTAAAACATAATTATTTTTAATGGCTAGTATTTTTAGACCAGTGATAACTTAATATGCAATTAATGCAAAATTAGTCAGAAAATGTAGTGTAATAAACATTTTTATGTCTTTAAACTAGCTGGTTATTTTATTAAGGTATCATACAAATAGAAACGGAAATGAAAATTTGTTTTATGATTAACATGATGATATGATTAACAGTATATTGAGAAGTACTCACATCTCTTATCAAATACCAACTGGCATCGCTGTCCGGGTAAAGTATGGCCTGCCTGGCCACCCCGAACGACATCAACACCACCAACAATAGCACCACAAAGTATATCATGTTCTTAACCATCTTACCCATCATCGTGACTAGCGGACCTGGAGCAAGCAAACATACAGTGACGTCACACTCCAAACATGGAAGGCTGGGGCGAGACGCGCGGGACGTGATTGATCAAAGTGCCATCGTGACATTATAATGAATAAAAGCTAGTATAAGGAAGGTATCTTATAGTCATAGAGGTATGGATAAAGCTGTCGTTTCTAAACCAATCCAGATGAAATTTGGCACAAAAATAATTTGTGTCTTTTTTTATGTACGAAGGCGGCAGACGAGCATATAGCCCACCTGATGATAAGTGGATACTGTCGCCTATAGACATCCACGATATAGGCCAACATTCGTCCAAAATGACAAAAGTTGGCACGTCCCCGGATGCGCTGCCTACCTTTGGAGATATAGGAATGGATATGGAGAAAGGGTTGCGAAAATGGGGAGGGATAGGATGGGAATGGGCTCTGTCAGATCTCACTCACTACCGAAACATGTACGTGCATTAGGAAAATAACATAAAGTGGGAAATGCAGTACTTTTCAAGGTAGTCAAGGTAGTATATTACGTTAGTGTGCAAAATCTGTTCAGTAGTTCCAAAAAAAATCTAATATTATGGTAGATACATGAAATTATGATATACAAAAAAACTAAAACAAATAACTCCAGTATTAAAATGTATATTAATGAACACTTGTGTTTTGATTAGAGCTCCATGAACTTTTGTTTGAAGCATATTTAAACGCATGGGAATTAGTAAAATTTAAACGTTTTCGACTGCCACACGTTGTTATGGGGATATAACTATGTAGTGTATAGCTAAATGATGGAGATAAGTTACTAGTAGTTGAACACGATCCACTGAAATAAGAGATACAAATTTAGAAAAAAGAACCACTTACCTAAGTACTTATTAACGCCCAATATATTAAGTATCCTTAAGTACCAATATATGATATCGACGCAGTATATTACCCTCCCCACATCCATCGAGCCCTCTCTCAGGCGGAGGGTCAAACCGACTAGGAAAAATATTATGAAACCAGCGTCGTAAGTGTTCCACATATTCCATGCCCACACGCTGAACTTATGTCTGTAATGTTGAAATTAAATTAGCCTACGTGACAGACAAGACAGCCCTAGGAAAAAGGTACATCTGCGTTATGATAATACTCGCAAAAATTCTGACGAGGACGTCCTCCTCGCTACACCGTGAACACACAGCGGCATTCAGCCGACAGTTTTACAAGGTATCGGCACGTGCCTGGACGCTTCTCACCAACTCGCAAACCCGCGGTACTCTCCCAAAGCAACGCCATAAGCCGAGGTCCGTTCCTTACGTCGGTCTACCGGCAGAGGAGCCTTTAGACTCATTGCTGCACACACCCTTTGCTCCTGGCTGAGCGCCTTCTGTGCACGCCCTAAACCATACATATCCGATGACTTGAAAGACCATTAGGGCCTCCCGTCGCACAAGTGCGGCCTATCCTCATTTCCTTCGTTACGGAGGTGTCGAGTACTGTTCGGTCAAAAACTCATTTTATACCGCGAACTCGTAGGCTGTGAAACGAACTGCCTCAAGTGGTCTTTCAATTAAGCTACGATATGGGGTTCTTCAAGAACGCTGTGAATAGGATTTTGCAAGGTAGGCGGCGCACTCGCATACCCCCTGGTGTTGCAGGTGACCATGGGCGGCGGTAACATTTACTATCACGTGGGAACGTATGCTCACTATATAAAACTATATTCACTATATAAAAAAAGAAGAATGTAGCCATTACGAAGAAAAGAGCAAAAAAAAAATGCCGAAGTTTTCGGTAAAACATTAATTAATTTAAAATCAAGTTAGAAACTTAAGAGTTTAGGTAAAACGAAAATAATGACCATTGTTTATTGTCTTCATTTACGTTTAATTTCCGTAGGTATAATGTTACTTATGCTTTGTTTAAAAACGATTCCAATGCGTTTTTTTTTCTTGGGATGGCAGATTAGCTGTCGGATCAAGTGAAGGTACGTGGTAAAAATTGCAGTGAGTGTTTTGACTAGATGAAAATAATAACTTTTAATTTCATGAAAAAAAGTCTTTAGTTCAGTTGCAATTAAGATTTCCTAGTAAAACCCCGAACGTAGTCCATGTCCATTTGTATTTTGTACGTCATAGGTGGTGTCAGGTGTGGAAATAAATGCATAGATGGTATGGAACTGAATGATTAAACGTCTACGTCCTCTGCGCTCTACGACAAAAAGGGTTGGTTCTACAAAAACTGTTTGGAATCTTTATTGTAGAAAATTTTCTTATTTATAATTGACATCTAACCCATAGAAAGCGAGATTTTCGCGAAAAACTGTATTTCGTGATCTTTGACCTTGAATATCTCGAAACGCACACGCGATATCAATGTCGATTTATGATATGTTGTTTGGAATATTATAAAAAAGGTGTATGTCGCAATTCAGCTGACAGGATATTTTTGGGAAGATGAAACCTAAAATTACTGGAGTATTGAAAACTGTTTAAAAGTTGTTTAAAAAAATCTAACTTGTAGTGTATGAAAAAATTCTTTTGTGCGAACACATTTTCGTCGTCCAAGACTGCTATAAACGGACTCTCCACAAAAGGTGACATGAGAGAGATTTCACAAAGAACATTAAGCGCAAACAAGAAACATTTACATCCAAGTTCTCAGCTTTTAATACACAAAGAGACTATTCACACTAGACTGCAAGTTACAGTCTGGCGCAATAACAGACCCGAGCACAGTGGAATGAGATTATAAACAAGAATATATAGAAACTACCTGTCACCGAAATAACGCAAAACCCGAAACTAGTCAACTCACTTAAAATACAAAAGCGTTCTAGAAAAAAATAAAATTGTTTTAGGAAATAAATCAAAGGTTACAAATATGTAAGCTTTTGTTGTTCTATCTAAAACAGTGGTTCTCAACCAGTCACGAGGGACCATTTGACGCATTTCTTTTCTGATCATGCACCACTGACCATATGATTTAGAACTAAATGAAACTTACTCTCTAAAACAGTGGTTCTCAACCAGTCACGAGGGACCATTTGACACATTTCTTTTCTGATCATGCAGCACTGACCACATCATTATGTGAGAACTAAATGAAACTTACTATCAATAAAAAAAAAATGCTATAAGTTTTACTACGAAGTCAGTTATAATGCAAGTTCAATGTTTTGTTAATTACGCAAATACAGATATGGGATACAACAAGCTTACAACAGCCTTCACAAAATCACGTTCATGAGATTTTTAGGCTTACCAACTAGTGAATTTTTGGTTTGGTATCGAATTTCAAACGTGGCCTTTAAATATATTTTTCGTTAGGCGAATGAATAACTTCGCGAACCAGTCCCAGACTCCTGGTGGATCACCAGTGGTACACTAAACTTAAGAACCACTGATCTAAAACGCTCAACTCTCATTATGTAGTACTGTAATAAAAGAAAGAAGGATAAAAATTATCCTAGAAATTAATAATAAGCTATAAAAAAACTTATTTGAAAAACTGGTAGCATCGATTCTTCTCTCAATACTGAATAATTGAATATTAAGCATGTAATTGTGAATTATTTCAGTGACCCGTTGTACACAATACTAATAATCTTTATTTGCATAAAACTTGGTACAGCATATATATAGGTCTTGTTATTTAAATAAATATAGTTCCCCAAGCTTTACCACAAGCTGGCATGCAAATTTTACATTTAGTATCAAAGGGCGTAAATTACAAATTACATTATAAACGCACTATAAAATCATAAAAATAATGCTAACATACTGAGTTTTAATAGCTCGTTTTTTATTTAAATAAATAACAAGAAATAAATAAGCAATTTAAAATAATACTATTCAGCTGCCATTGTTATTGTTATACTAAGCTATGTTATAGCAATTAAATGTTTTGTGGAAGCTACAGCGAATACTAAGGGATTAAAAATATGAGATACTGAGCACAGCTAAACCCTGTACGATCCTTCGCGGCACACGAGGTCAAGAGCTCGTATGTTGTGAAGGATCGTACAGTCGTATCGTATTCGCTAAATACACGAGAAGTCATATTAATAATACAAGCTTTATGACTTCGCTTCTGTGTACTTTATAATGATTGCTGCGGAAACTTTGTAGTGGATCTGGATAAAAAATAGTCTATGTTTTTCTCCATAGTCTAATATTCCCTCACGCAAAATTACGTTATAATTTATTGTTTTGGTGAGGCATGATTGAGTAACAAACTTTCGGCTTTATTTACAACCAGCTAGCGGCTTTGTCCGAATGGATTTTGTTTTAAAAGTAAGTGGCTCTCACTGGAAAAAACTAATAAATTTTCCAGGATAAAAAGTTTCTGGCTACCTACCTCTCTGCCTAATTTCCTTAAAATCGGTTCACTAGTTTAGTTGTGAAAATGTAAGAAACCAGCAGACAGACAAACACTTTGCGGTTTATTTATTGATTTCCTAGGGAAATTAAAGATTTTGTGATATACAAGTATACGTGAATAATAAGCGATATAGGTGTCACAAAAGTTACACAAAATTTCGACATCTACTGACTGACTCTGTATTACTATAGACCGGCCTACTGTTTAAAAAATAAAATAAAAATTGGTTAGTTCATTAGTGGACTGAGTACATCCGATAAATTAATCCGTTAGTCGTATTGTAGCCATCGGTGAAACTTAATGCAAAAGAAAACAATAAAAGGTCAAAGGTCAGTTAAACAAAAAAGGAAAAAGTGGTACCAAAAAAATATGTCCTACTTTCCTACCATTCTGGAGTCCGTATGTTGCCATGTCACCACATGGCAACGTACGGAGTCCAGAATGGTATGTAAAAAAATGTACTGAATTGTACCATCAACTAAAATAAATGTACCTACTAAAAAAATAATACTAGAAGTCAGTGTTCGAAATGTCACCTCCAGAAGCCTACTTCTTAGTGGGCGCTATGTACCAGTGTACTTAGTACAATTTAGTACATACCAGTCTGGCGTCCGTAGGTTGCCATTACACCGCTAGAAAGTAGGACGCATAAAAATACCAATTAAAGAATAAAGAAACATTATACTAGGGCTAATTTTATTGCCGTGCGGATGCAGAACAAAATTATAATAGGCACTATGATTATAACTTAAGTGACTATAAAACATTTAATGAAAAACCTTTTCCCAACCTTCATATATATGTAAAGATCCAAAAAAAGTGTTGAGCGCTACAAAAAATATTTATTCAGGCACACATTCATTAGATTCGCTTACGAACTCGTTAAGTATCTAATACATAAGCAAGTGGATATAAAAAGAGGCGTAAAAGTAGGGAAGTTAATAAGGAGATTATAGCGGACTTACCTAATAGCAACAGGTTCGGACGTAATAATTTCCCTTATCTTCTCGCATAAAAACGTTAATATATAACATATAGAATATATCTCCGGCCAAGAGGGAGACGGGTGCATCTTGACTAATACTGTATACGTAAACATCAGTAGGAACAATATGTAGGCAATCTGAAATCGTGACAGAAATGTTGATACAGCATTTAAAGGAAGTAAACAGTAAACTCGCTAAAATATTTGTAATCAGAGGAAATAGTACCAAGAACTCAACTTGTAATTTGTGGAAACTCTATTGCAAACTTTCTTGTATTTTAGTGTTTGATACCTACGTATTGTAATTATTTCATTTTTACCATATATCGGAATCATGGCACATTTATGAGTCTGAATTAAAAGTATTGAAGTACTCGTCAATGCGTATATCTTATCGATTTATCGTGGAACACACGTAGAGTAGATAACTAGGTCAAACATTCATGCATATCTCAGGGGTCACTTTAACTTTAAAGTTTGTTTCTTAATTTTACAAGCTGAAAAATATAGATTCAGTAAGATTTTAGAGTTGAATCAAATTTTGAGCAGGTCAATAAAAATGTTTTCTTAAATGGAATATGTTACACTAGTAGTACCATGACCTAAAATTTAAAAAAATCTCTATCAATGAAAATTACCTAAAATATATTTATTTCTCCCAAATGAATGTAGTAGCGTTGCACATTGTTATGAGACATTTTGCCGTGTTTGTAGCAATTTTCCTTGTCAAGCGTGTCAGTTTAGTTCTATACAATTTATTTTGCAATAATGGACTTTCTAACATCATCATTTCTTTGCGGGGCATCTTTTATCCCCAGTAAGATGCTCAGTGAGTAAGCAGAAAATATGACAACTTGAAAAATTATTACATCAATTATTCGAGCGTATTGTACTCGTGTAGGGAGGACGAATCAAGGACGGAGAGAGACCGACTTTGTTATTTGGAAACAGTTTTTGTTTGTATTCAATATTGAGTCGATTTAAATCTATTGTTTAGAAATTACATTAGTGTTCCAGAATAATAAAATGTTTTACAAAAAGTTAAATTGGTAAATTATAAAAGTTATAGTTTAGTCGATTAAAAGTAGTTAAGGTTCGCTACAGTAGAAATTGATTTTTAAAATAAAGTTAGGCTAAGTTTAATTTGAAAATTCAAAATTTCAGAAAATTATTTCTAAAACATAATCATACAATTATTTGTATGGATAACTTCACTTACCGAATCCGCCCAAAACTTAGTAATAGGCGCCGTGAAGAATTCATAGATCTTCTTTCTGAGGCGCAGTGGCCTCATTCTCTTATCCTCCGGCGTGTGATGTTCGGGTAGCTCTCTGTACTGTATAGGCTCCCACCCTATTTTACCAACTTTCCCATTCTGATCGACACGGGTCTCGCATTCGGCCCCTGAGCCAATCAACGCCTGCTTGAGTCCAGACAAAATCATATAACGTTATAAATGCCCGAAAGGAAAAAGTAATGTAATCGTAGCAAACACATTAATTACTAAGTTCAAGTCTTATTATGAGACAAATAAATAAAAAAATGCAATGTAGAAGTTAGTAAAGATAACGAAAGTATAGTTAAAAACTACATATATGTAGAAGTAATTAGGTAGTTAGTGATTAGATATTTCAAAACAAGTGAAAGCGTAGTATCAAGCAAAATTTTGTTAAAAGACAAGAAGAAGACATTCACAGTTAACACAAGCTGCCAATAACAAACAATATGCCAAGTCAGACCCAGAAATAGAAACACACAACAAAGCTGTTGCCGTTGTTAATGTTGAAAATTGCAGAGATGAAAAAAAGAGTTTGACATCAAATAGTAAATAAAGAAATATTTTAGAAAATATCAACGCAGGAAACAACGAGGAAGAACGACTGGATTAAAATAAGCACAGAAGCATCAAGTTGACATTTTTTTTGGAAAAGAAGATAACTTCAATAACTCTATCAAGATTGGTTAATTTAATTACAAACGACATCGACGCAATTTCTGGCAACGAAAATTTTATTACTCCCATTCATGTTTCACGTTAAGATTTTGAATACAATTTCACATGTAAATGTCTATTTAATTAATGACATTAACCTTTTATTGTGTCGTAAAGATCTATCTTTATAGTCAGGACGGAATCTTTACAACTTATATTTGTAAAATTCATTGTGCGATAAATGAGAACATTTTATTATTCTTTGAAGTATTTTTCCCCGCCAGGGCTGTCCTAGGTGGCAGGTAAATTTCAAGGTGATACATAAACGGATTTAACACAGCCTATAAAGGCGAGCTCAAAGGCACTAAAGAGATGAACAAAGGGACGAGCCTACATGAAATCGTAACGAAAGCCTATTTTTACGGAAAGCCACAGACGGATCACCTACAACGGGTCGCCTCTTTTACATCTGTGTAAAAGACACAGATGTAACACGAACACAATCACTTGAATATTTTAATATTTTGCGGGATAGTGCATGGAATAATGTGACTGAATTTTTATTCAATAATGTTGTTATACATTTAACGTTAAGATTAGATAACTATAGTGAATTGAAATTGAGGTGCTTGGATAGTAATAGAAGAAGAATATCTAATTTCAAACTTTAAGGTTTGAATTGACAAAGAAATTATTTTAATTCAATTTAGTAGTAGGTATTGTTCTTAGAAGTGCTACTACATCGTGATTCTACAAAGTGCAGTTTTGTGTTCGTATCACATTCGACCTCGGATTGAGACAGTCTACCTTCGTGGATTTACTCGATTGTCCAGGAGGTATTATCTTCTTGATAGAAAGCGTACGCCTTTTCACGATGCCCACCTATGTACGCAACAAATTATTATCAACACATTCTAATTTTGAGAGTTTCATCAAGTACATCATAAGAACTCTATAAATACTAATATCAAATCTAGCATTAACAAAGCTGGTGTCATCATGAATTAAATATTTGTACGGTTAAGCAATATTTTCTATGACACTATTTATTGAACTAAATGAAGAAAAAAGAAGTGTCTTTAACAATACGCAGCAAGACTAACGACCCCTTCACCAATAACCCTGTATATTATAAAAGTTACGTCTGTTAGTCACTGTGTATTTAGAAGTTCGATAATTTTATCAGTAATAACAAAGACAATATAATTACTAACTAACGACATTTTCGGTAGTTGCGATTCGCATCAATTCCATCTTAATCTATATCCTCAAAAATTATATCATCTTTGATAGTACCGTTTCGTACAAATTCCAAATTAGTATTTAAATTCTTCAAAGGGATATTGCTTTTAGTAATAGTATTTCGCACCAGTTCCAAATTAACTTTACAATCCTCAAAAGCAAGATGGGAAGCGACTACACACTAGCACATTACCTCGGCATCATTCGGATCTTTGGTACTCCCGTCGTCTTCCATACTTTCATTCTCAAGATGCTCCTCTTCCGTCTGCGGCATCAGCTGAAGTTCTTCCTTTGACTTGAATTCCAGTTGCGGAATGTAGAGTGGACACAGCAGGCTCAGAATTACCTTCAGACATGACGACAAAGCCCATGGCAATGGAAACGATGCTCGTTCGATGCTATCTATCAATTTACTTTGACTTTTAAGCGGTACATGCCACGTTTAACTATTCGAAAAGGGGTCAGAACGCCGATTATACACAAGACCATTATTTTTTACGTCTAGATAGCAAAGGCTCGAATACCGATTACATCAAACCAATTTTGATCTAAATAACGTTTATTCTTTTTATTTCGGTTTCACTCATCTAACCGGTTGTTTAAACCATTTCTCATATTTATTTACCGGTAAATATAGAACGATTTAAAATTCAATTCTTATTTCGATGTATCCCCTTTCGAGGTGACATCGATATATTCAAGACGCTGTAAATACGATGCCAAAGAAACGTGATTGTGATTCATGAGACATCAGTGAATCGATTTCGGTTCAAATATATCTTATAGTCTGAACGCATATTAAGCATTAAACCGGTTTCACGTCGTACTACATATACATTAATTAATACCAAATTTTCTAAATTTGCTTTGGAATCTGTGTTATATTCGGCGTCATAAATAGAATGCATCGCATGCGGATTTCCAAAGTATTATAAAGCGACTCATTGACACACAGACATCGAAATATTTCGATTACTTTTCGAATGTTAAAAGTTATTACTTTCTATAACATTGAACGCTACTATGAACGTGCCTATGATAAGTCTGTGCGTTAACAAGGTGAACGACAAAAGAAAAGTGGAAAATATAACTTTTATATTACATTTCATACCTTTAAATTGGTGTTTTTTCTCGTTCTAAGTCCACCCATCCAGAGATCGGCGAGAATTATTTGTGAGCACGGATGTGCGAGCAAAGCCCTATGATTTGCGGCTACAGCGAGGCTTAGACAAGTTTGTCCCGACCAATTTTGGAGCTCACACGTCAATAGCTGCTGAGCTTGATCATCGTCTTGGCGATAACAATAGTCTAGTAGCTCCAATGCTAAAACAAAATATGTTTTGCTATAGAAAAAAATGGTGGTAGATGAACAGCCGGCCATGGAAATCTGCGATAAATGTCAAAATCATTCAAAATTGTTGGTAGTTTATATGAGAACTGATTGACTAGGGACAATATTAGACAGTGATTTTTCATTGTCTTCTGCATTATAACTTTTTTAAATTTTCGCCTTATGTACACTTTTTATATTGTAAATTGGGTCTGAATGCGTATAACAAAGTTTCGGCACGGGTTACACCAGCCGTGGTCACGAGTTAACTGCTAAGGCGAGTAGTCCAGGATGGGGGTTGCGAGCAGTTTTATCAACTACCCACATTTGATTTTCACATTCGGAAAGGCTGCAATATTTTACACTAACAATATCCGCAGACGTATTCGACGGTAAATCGTAAGTTTTAAATTTGCTAATCACTGGATTTCACGTCGACGACAATTTATATCCCGGATTGAAATTTCAGTAGAGAGGATTTTTGGGAGTGCAGAGTTCTATCCAATTCCAGCGTTGAGAACGTGTTTGGCTATTGCCGATTTGGCACTCTCTTACAGCTGCGATGTGTTCCTTGACACTTTCTGCACCTGTATAGTATGTTCAGTAGCCCTCGAATTCTTTAATTCATATGTATTTTGAAAATGCAACATTCTTATTACGTAGTACTTAAGTTTCAAATTTGACTTTTTAATGAACTTCTGGGGGGGGGGCAGAAGTTGCTAACCAGGTGTCTTTGATAAAAACGTATACACTTTGAGTCCGCTGGAGGAGTTTTAATGGAACTTTAGAGAATATTAAGTCAAATTAAAATGTTTATTATATACTGTTGCTGTTTCAAATTTCATGTGGTTTTTCGAAACATAGATGGTAGCTAAACTCTTTTTTCTTACCTTTGGTTTCAAACTCTTTGCCATAATGCCTCAGTTCCTCGTAAACTTCAGTCTCCATGTCATCCTCGGCCGCCTCGTGAGCCATTGCTTTGTACAATTTGCAAGCTGCAAGGGACTTCGCTAACGCTTCCTCACCGTGAGTCCACATCAGTACTGCCATTTGGTGCCTTTTTGTTAACACTGCCCACATCTAAACAAAATTGACGCGATATTAAAGGTTTTTAATTTGTTTAAATTTCAACTCTATGACTGTGCGTTGAAATATCATTTTGTAGTGTAAATGTTTAATAGTACATATTAAGATTCGTCACAATGTACAATACTAGATTTTGTGACTAAGAATTTTTAAACAATAATTTTTTTATTGATAATTTGATCTGATTATTGATAATTTAGCATTTAGTTCCTCGTGTCACCGGTAAGGTAATTTTTCCATACCGGAATTGTCCAAAATTGATGAATCATTGAAGTTAATCGTGAAGTTAATCATCGTGTTCACAATGATCTTCTCTATATTGTATACCTACTTTTCATTAATTTTGGGGAGTTCGGGTATAAAAATTGTTCGTGGTTTCATCATTCAATTATTGATCGCTAATCAAATTGTCAATAACAACATTTTAAGGATGTTTATTGCTTGAACAGAGTATCTTATGCTTTATATTATCTTTGAAACACAAGTAATATCTTAGTTTTTTATTGTAAATCAGATATCAAAGTTGCTAGGCTATTGTAATTAAATATCAAAATGGCCCAGCCATTTATAGCTGACGTAGTGTTAATGCGCATCCTTTGAATGAGGGGCATTATAGGTGTTAGTGGAAACCCACTGATAGAGGACAATCAAGATAATTGCAATCGTTAAGGTATTGGATGAAATGACCGCTAATTTTGCAGGTAATCTCGAGGGATTTTCCGAGAAAACTTTTCTAGTTGCTATTTCACATTAAAAAACTGGCAAAACTGATTTGTGGTTTAATCGGAATTACTAAGGAATTATTCGCCGGTGGTGGCTGCATGAGAAGAGCCGAAGATCGTGTGTAGTGCCAGTCTAAGCGGCAGCGGTGAGACATAGGCTGGTATTTTAATATATCTATGATTAAAAGTATAATATCCTATTAAAATCACGATACGTTTTGCGACAGAGAACGCGGCGCTCTGGTGTTGGTAACCTTAGAGGGCTCTGAGTGCGTGTAAGACTCGCATCTGAAGCCTGTACTCTTGCAACATAGACCACACAAATATTATTTAGCAACTAATATTGTCATGTGCATGAGAGATGTATGGCATTAAAACGGCACGCTGAGTGGCGAGTTCACTTTTTGAGAGGTGGTGTAGTTCTTGTAAAGTAGGTAATAAAATAAACATGTAAGTAAAGAATAATGTAATATTCACCAGTAGCTCGTTGAACGGGTAGTCGAAGAGCGCCATCTCGGTAGTGACGGGCATGAACCCGGCGATGAGTGAGAGTCCGCCGGCCTGGTGGCGGGAGAACGAAGCGCTGTTCCGGTGGACGTTCGCACTCTTGTTCATCACCTTTGCGTAGATCGGACGGAACTTGCGACGCGTGTATAGGCATCTTTAATAATATATTTTTTATGGAAAGAAGACGGTTTGAAAAGTTGAAAAAGAAATCCAGTATTAATGATGGAGTCCTGTCATTGTGAATGGAGTGTATCGTATTTTATTTTATAGAAAAAGCAGACTGGTGGTAAGTGGATACTGTCGCTCATGAATACCCGCGATACATTCCAACATCAATCCAGAGTGACAAATGTTCGCACGCCCCCGAATGCAGGAATGTATTTGGAGAAAAATTTGGGAAATGGGAGAAAAATGGGTAGCGATAGGATATGGGATGGCAAAGGCCTCAGTCATATCTCAGTCATTACATACATACACGAACATAGGGGCAGTAGGATAAAATGGGAAGTACAGTACATTTTACGGTAGTTATCTGTGAGGGAGGGGTAACGCTACCAGTCGACTGCGCCCAGCAGCTATGGGATTGCAGCGTGCACTAGTCCTCTTCCGATACTTTGGGTATTGCTATACCAAATGCCGTACATATCATATAAGCTTGTTATAAACCGCTACTTGTTTACATTAAATATACGTTATAATAACTCGAGCGATAAGTGAGCACCAAGGAACCTTTAAGAGCCGAGCGATTAACGCTCGTGAACGTTAAATGCAAGATTTTAATATTTGGTGGTCTTAAATCCTTTAGATCAAAAGCTCGTCTATAATGGTATAGGTTATAATCATCAATGACTTAGCGCTTATTTTTACAACACTGTAAGTACAAAAACTGGTGGTGTGGTTTAGTATCGTAACTAATGGTAAGTGTATATAAATATTTTACTCTGAAAAACATATGAATAAAATACGATAAACTGGCTCTATCTTGTATTAACGTTGATGTCTGTTTCGACGCCAATACAATATCTCGTATGTCCGGGACATGGGTCAATGTATGCATGAGGGATCCTTATTTTATATTCAATAATTCAATACTAAAGCGCGCGCCAAGAACAGGAAGAATTCCGGTCATTGACATGAGATCAGCCAAGACTGGGCGCGGTAAAGAGATTTGTATGAAATCGTCGATCACCGATAATTTTACTACACCCCTCATATTAAGGCTCAATAATACGAGGGGCCTAGTAAAGTGGTCGGTGGTCGACGATTTCATACAAATCTCTTTCACGTGCAGTCTTGGCTGATCTCATGTCAATGACCAAAATTCTTCCTGCTCTTGGCGCGAGCTCTATATGTATTTCATACTTACCACACCGTAAAGCTATTAACCTATGGTTTTTGATGAGATTTATGAATAGGATCTTGCATGGTCGGCAGTTTATTTACATCATGGCCGGTGTTGTAGGTGTCAATTGACTCGTCTTCCACCTCTGGTAGGTATATAAAGGTTGTCTTTCTTACTTTTAAATTAATAAATTTAATAACTAATACAATGTCGCCTATTTGCATGTACTTATTAGGGATGTTTCGAATAGCAAAAATCACTATTCGCGAATATAAATACGAATACGAATATGATTAGTTACGAATGGTATCTCACTACGTACGCACTTGTAAAATTAGTGAGTAGCTAATTTGTAGTTCAATTTAATGTTAGTGCTATAAATATTTTTCATTTCAATCAGGAAGTATACCTTTTTGGTTTAAAGTTACTTAACTTTAAATTAAACCACCTAAAATTTAATTTAAATTTTAAAAAATCTGCTTTGTAACTGATTTTTAAATGAACGTTTGCTTTTAAAAGTAGGTATTCTTTTTGTAAAAAAATCTCTTTCACGTGTTATTCACATTGGGATTTTATAATCGATTAGTATTCCGAATGTTTGTTTAGAACATGGCGAATACGCATAACTACGAATACTTGAAAATTGGCGAGTATTCGCCAAAACGAATACTTACTTATTTTAGCAAATATTTGGATATAAATACGAATATTCGGAACATCCCTAGTACCTATGTTATATTTATGTAGCACCGCGGATATATCTCCTACACCTCGATTTTTTCAAAACCATTAAATATTTACGCAACACTGAACACTTATCCAGTAACTTTAAAGAAAAAAAAATACATATTGGATATAACATTATGAGACAGCGATAATTCGACAAAGACGAGACACAAAATAAACGCCACGTTTATATTAACGTTTTTAGGTTTAAGAGAACACGTAAAAGTCAAAATAAAATTATACAAGAAATAACACCTACAAGTATTTCTACCTTCTCCGTTTAATGTGACGTGACTGGGACAATAGGCGTTTGCAATAAATATACATATAACGACTAGAAACCTGCCCTGACTTCGCTCAGATGGTAAACGATCTCCTGGGGAATCTAAATATAGCCTATGTCCACCTGTATTAGTTGAGCTTCCTAAAAGTAAAACAATTTGAAAATTGATCGAATATCTGATCCATATTTTCACGTTTACATTTTATAAAAAAAAAGTTGTTTCGTGGTTTATAGTACAATTCTAGTACATCTTTTACTCTACGTGCGTAGTCCGGGGCGCGTTGCGTGCGCCGCCTAGGCGCCTGGTTTGAATAATAAGCGCTACGAACATTTTAGACAGGTCAACAAAACGTTACATGTTTGTAACTTGTGATTTATTCCTTAAAATATTTGTTTTTTTCCATTTTTATGTTTCAGGTTTTAAGTTATTTTGGTGACTCGTTGTATGTATGTACGCGAATGTGGGGAACTGAATGTTTTGCTAAAAAGAAAAAAATGTTCTACGGGTAATATTTTTTTTATTATTTTTTATCAAAGTAATTTCCACTTACATCTGTACAAAGTTTCATGCGGTGCCATGTCGGGACTATAACGAAAAACTTTAACGGTTTAAAACTTTAACCGGGGTACTGTCTAAAGTCTCATGTTTTAAGCGCTGAGTGAGTGGGCCGTCGCGTGGTGCAGTAGCTGTCCGCGGAGAACTCTGTTTGGGCGGTTGTTACTCACTGCAGTAAAAATAGTTTGGCAAGCAAGTGGCTGGCTACTTCCCATTCTGCGTTAATGCTGCTTTGGTTTCGTAATGGTACAGATTTTAGGTAACCGGTTAAAGTGAAAAAACTTGCGATTATTTTTTTTCCAGGACTTCCTGCTCTTTTCACTTTGGTAGGCGTTGGCTCACTTTGAAACAGCCAAAGTAGATGGACGCTTAGTTCCTGAGTCATGCTGGTAGATTCGTCAACTGTAACAATATCGTAAACACGCCGAGACGACCTTGCTTGAAATTTTGTTATCATATCACGGCATCATACGACACGAACTTGTTTTTGAGCCTCGGTGAGGTTGTGCGGCACACTCCTGACTCGTAGATGCCCATGTAATATTACACACACTCCCCAATCCAATCTGCAATCTTTCTGGAATCTTCTCGTAAGCAATTCGCTTGTTTTCACAAATTCTTCTTTTCATGGCCACCACGTGTTCTACCGTAAGCGTGTATGTATACCATACCGCAGCCATACCGCACAGCTTCTTCCTTCGTCAGCCAAACTTAGTCGACCACGCTTAAATTTATTGTATTAACGATAGTCATGGTTTTAATTGACATCAAAAGCAGCTAGTGTTCCATAGATAAAAATTCTTTGTCGCAAAATTTTCTGACTAGCCTGACATTTTCTTTGAGTTTTTGGGAATTTCATCCTAATATAATTGAGGAACAACTCCACTGATATCCGTACTTAATCAAAATATATATGTATCTACCAAAACTGTGCTTGTGCCGAATTTCATTTCAATTTGTTAAGAAATGTGCCCCGCAGTTCGTCCACAAATTTAATCCATATACAAGTACTCGTAAATATACATAGGTTAGTCGAGATGAGATGTAGTAATATTTCCGAAATTCTGAAGTCGTAATCTCTGCAATAGGCCTTTTTTCCGAAATCTCCCTAAAAGCAAACTCACAATTTCTTTCTACAATTTCAACTTAGACTAAAGTCACGTGCCACTAAAGAAAACGAAATAATGCAGGTTTTTGTCTAACATTTATCCAAATTCCAGTTTGACAAGCGTATTTTACTGCGGAGATACCCTTTTATTTATCTGTGCACACGTCGTTCAAACCAGGTTACGCGTGGGCTTGGACAGTTTACATGACAGTGTCCGGGGAAAAGGATATTGAGATTCGGACGTGGGACGTGAAAAATGCTATTTACAAACTATATTTGTTTATGTTGCTTTGATAGCCGTGTAATGAAATGTGACAATGTCTGAGAAATGGGATCCGACTGTCGATTCTATTTAGCGTAATCTTAAAAAAAAAACATTTTTCCATGTTTCTATTAAACCATGTTTATATAAAAAAAACACGATCTTGAATTATAGAAACTTCACGTTGGAAAATGTTAACCAAAATTAAAAAGTCTAAAGTCTCAGATAACATAAGAAAATAAATGTAACAGAATAAGAAATACAAAACGCTTTTTCAAAATATGGACCAAAAGAAACGGATATTTATAAAGAACCAAGTGAATCTCCCTATATTTACAAAAAAATATCAATTTATATTTATGACTATTTTTACTGTACCATGACATGATTTCAAAATCGTCTTTTTGTATTCTGATACTCTACTCTTCCTTCATCGCCCCAATCAGTTTTTGGTAAATATGAGTATATTCAATTTACAGACACGCTGGTTCTACGGTTTTAATGTATAATATATAAATTTTATTTTTCAGTCATATCTACTAAAAATAAAATTATTATATTTATTATATAAAATAATATGTCATAAAGAAACGTAATAACGCAAGGCGAATAAATTTATTAGGTATTAACCCGTTTTTGAAGACATATGAACACACCGAAAAATCGACATTTTCTCTTTCTAAATAGGGATTAGGGTTACTTACCGATAAGCACCACCCATCAGCTTGTTGATCACCAGCCCTATATCATGTAGAGTATACACGTATCCTCTCGGCAGATGTGGCCTGACGTCCCTCAAGATGTATCTCAGAGTATTACTTGGTCCACTTTTCGTGTTGTACAATTCCTCCAGCCGAGGTATCGTGAGGAACTTGCGCATAGAAACGCCATTTTCTAGGAGAAGTTTCACGAAGTCAATGCGATCGTGTTCTAGCGCTTGCATCATTGCCTCGTCGAGGGCTCCTGTGAAAGAACGTTGCTTAAAGTTTTCTCTTAAATAAGACTATAACATCCTCCTCTTCTTAAGACTATAACTTTCCGCTAGAAGGCAAAGGCCTCCCCTGCAATCACAAGGGGAACCTCCCCTGTGATTGCAGGGGAGGACAAAATTGGCCAAAATTTATCACGCAGGTCCAATGCAGATTTTTTTTATATAAAATAATCGGCAAACGAGCAAGCGGTCCCACGTGATGGTAGGTGTTACCGCCGCCCATGGACACCTGCAACACCAGGGGGTATGCGGGTGCGCCGCCGACCTTGCAAAATCCTATTTGCGGACATTAATGATATACTTCTCAAAACATCATTTATATCATTTATAATAGACAAAGTATTATTTAAAATTACTGAAATCATAGGATTTTTTAAGGGAGCGAATGCAAGCTGCATTTCCCAGTTTATCTTGTTTCCCTAATGTAAGTATTTCGGTAGTGAGTGAGATGTGCCAGAGCTCGTTCCCATCCTATCCCTCCCCATTTCCCCAACCCTTTCACCAAATCCATTCCTATATCTCCAAAAGTAGGCAGCGCATCCGGGGGCGTGCCAATGTTTGTCATTTTGGACTAATGTTGGCATGTATCGCGGATGTCTATGTGCAACAGTATCCAGGTGGACTGTATGCTCGTCTGCCAAATTAGTCCCTAAAAAAAAATTAACTGCGCTTTTGTTCGACTGTTAATTCTTAGGTGTAAAGTAACATACCTAATTCATAAAGGTACAGGTAGCAAAAAAAATCTGTATAAACCTGAAATCGGTTGGTGAATATCGATTCCATATTCAGCTCGTGAGCATGATTTTTTTATGATAGTCTATGATATTAAAATACATTTTTCGGACGTTTATTACTGAGGTTTTTCTTTTAAACTGAAATTAAAAAGCTGTTGCAGTGGTCTAAGCGGGTCAGGTTTTATTATATCGATATGTACAAATTGTTACAATGGAAATATTTCCATTCAATATTACATTAGCTATATAGCTGGGCCGGCAATACGATTATACACGAGTACATAACATGCTTCAATGATAAGTAAGAAGATACTTAAGTATCTTCCTACGTATCAATATCATAAGCCTTTGAAATTTGTATTTTAAATGTTAATGCACCCCAAATGTTAAAGTGTGGGCACACATATGCAAGGCGCTTTTCTACATAACACTTTTCTACAGATTTTCTATAGGTAAGTTCATCGTTTTTAGACATTTTTTATTTCATAGAAAAATAACTATTTTCCGATAAAAACGTTACAAAATAAAACATGTAGGTAACAATGTTTTTCGTTTCCCTAAAACAAAGAATAGAATTGATAAAAAAATGATAACATTTTACGAGTGTTTGCATTAACGTAAAAAGGATCGAGAGAATTGTAAGGATTTTATATCTACTGCTGCAAAAACACTTGCCATTGTAATCCATTCCATTATATTTGAAGGCTTTTCTTCTACACATAATAAAGAGTAAAGGGCTTGCCCTCAAAAATTTGAATGGATCCTTTTTCAATTTTAACTTTATGTCTGTCGCTTTCAGTTGACAGCCCATCGTCTATACAAAAACAACATTTGGAAGGTTTTTAATTAAAAGCATGCACGGAATAACGTTTTTCAATTCATGAACCTTTTGGATTACATATTATATGTGTTTTTTGATTACATTAGACAATGACAGACGTGGATTTTTATTTTAGTCCTATTCTTGTATTTCAACAATATATCTATAACGTCCCACTATAAAACATACGCCTCCCTAGTCGATCACTGCCCAGTGATCCCTAGCAACCCCTAGCAACCCCCCTAGGTTGCTGGCCATAACACAGCACAGGGGTTTGATGTTTTCATTCACCGACTAAGTAGTGATAAATTATAAATCCGCAGATAAGTGGAAATACGGGCCCGAGGATTTGAACGCACGATCACACGAATGTGAGTTGAGAGTAATACCCCCGCTATCACCACGCCTTGAACACATAGTGTAAATAAAATATTATTAGGAGCAAAAGGGTGCAGGAGCACTATACTGTTTAACATTTGGCTCATGCTCTAAAATTTGATTTTTAAAATAAACAAATTAATGATGTATTTTTTTAAAGATTTCTCTAAAAGGTCTAAATATCAAGGAAACTAGAAGGTCCCTTAGATCTTCCTCTGCCTTCTTTGTTGAATGTTGTTCAATTATACATTATGTATTACAATAGAATGTATATATCTATATAAAGTATGCGCGTAACGGAACAAAAAGTAATTTGTCTAGAGTCCCCGAGAGACAATTTACCGAGTTCACAGATGGAGAATACCTCTTTAGTGAAGTTTAACGCAACAAGAGCGACTTGTTACAAGTTTACAAGACAAACACCTGATGCGAAATGTTACCCTTCTTCAATTTATATGAGAAGTGAGCAGATGATTAATATGCACGAGTATACTTAAGTTACTTAAGCACTACATATCGGCTGCCCCATATCAAAACCGAGTAAAGAACAAAAGATAAAATTTTCGACAAAATTTGATTTACAAAGCTAGCCTGAAAACTACGCAAACACACCCATATATAAAAAAAACTTTCGTATTTATTGAGATATGAATGCCTCGAAACTTACTAAGTGCATCACGTGATGCTCACAAATCACTAAAAAAACTTATAAAACGTGTAATAGTTGAGGTAACTATAATATTTTTAATATGATATATGTATCATCTTGTATTCTGTGTAATAACGATCAATTGATAATTGTTCATTTATTCTCATTGATTAATTCACTCGCATTATTTGAATAAAGGGACGCTTTTGTCGGTTCCAGTTTCTCAAATATGGAGACTAATGAAATTAAAAAAAAACATATTTTTATCTATTTAAACGGATCTTAACGCGAATGTTTACCTTATTGATTTTACATTATTTATAAATAAGGTCAACATTCGCGTTAAGACCCGTTTAAATAGAGTACAAAAAACGCGAAAATCTCAAATATTAAACAACATATTGTTTTTATAGCTTTATTTAAAAGGTTAGCTAAGATTAGACCGTTTATGTTTATGTCTGTATTTAAACATAATCTTAAATCAACTATATTTTAAAGTTTTTAACTAGTATGGACTTTGGTTAACATTTAACCAAAGTCAACAAGTCCATATCAACAATTTGCTCTGATAAAGTGACTCAAGTTAAGAAACATCATTCAAATTAAGAATATAATGACACCACATTTCTATAAATCCTACACGGCGTTCCCTAGTTCGTTTGATTCTTGGGATTTTTGCACTTTTATGGCTCAAACATCGGGACGTTGCGGCCTCACTTTTGTTTTTGCACTTTTATGGCTCAAACATCGGGACGTTGCGGCCTCACTTTTGTTTTTGCACTTTTATGGCTCAAACATCGGGACGTTGCGGCCTCACTTTTGTTTTTGCACTTTTATGGCTCAAACATCGGGACGTTGCGGCCTCACTTTTGTTTTTGCACTTTTATGGCTCAAACATCGGGACGTTGCGGCCTCACTTGTGTTTTTGAATAGAGTTTATTAATTATAAAAGCAAGCATAAAAAAGCTGTAAAAAGTAAAAGCCTTTGACTTAACGAGCCTTATTCCGCAAAAGGCCATATTGGCATTAGACCCTTCTTGGGCAATGGTTGTCACAAAAAGTAAGTGCGGTGGGGCCGTACCATTTACAATACCCATATGAAAAGAGGTGGCTATGAAGCAGGTTTTATGAGTATGGTGGGTTTACATTTGAGAGTAAATTCCTTTAAGGTTTTTCCGTTTCGGACAATGTTCGGATTTATTAATGACTCAATCGTGTGGAATCATACTACAGTACGTGTAAAAAACCTTTAGTTCTATTTGTTCCCGAGTATAACATTGGTGCTTTTATTTTGTAGGGTAATGTCATATTTTATTACCCACATCTCATATAATCACTTCTACCGATTCGTTTTATATCGCTGCATTTATGCATACCCGCCAGTCTAGCGATCGACGCCCTCCCGTCGCCAGTTGTCGATTACTAAGCTCACCTTTAATGGTCTCCTTGGACCCTGGAATTGGCGCACGCTGTGCCTTTTGCATATCGCGAGTGTATCTACTTTAAGCTGCATTATAGCTTAATATCGAAGGACGCTTGAACTAAGTGGAAAGCCAAGAAGAAGCCGAGAAGAAGCGCTAGCAGGCCTGGAGTAACGCGTGGCGGCAACGAGCTCGCTAGGCGGTCGTAAGCTTGGTTGAAAGGCAGCTATTCTCTGGATATAAGGTCAGACTTTCCATTTAATTATCTTTAATTTTGTATCAGACATATGGACCCGCATGTGGATTAGCGTATATTGCTTAGCTGTCGCGTTCACACTATTTTTTAAATTTAATGCTTAGTTCAAAATATACCATCACCAAATATTACATATGTGTGCCGGGACTCCGAGCCTCTCCGATCAATTGAAAACGTGTGACATTTGATAGTTGTCTCTGACTCTTTCTCGTTCGTAGTGTTGATCTTTGTGGTTAGAAGAAAAATACTACGTTTGTGGTTCTAACGTACAGAAAAAACATACAAAGGCCTTTTGTCTCTTTAAAAATCTTCTCTTTATTATAATAGAAAATAGAGTATAATTTGTACACTTTTGAGGCTGAGAAGAGAGTAAGCACGCCCACCGCAGACCAACGCAGGATGCCGTGTTAAAGCCATATATTTCTCATGCGCAAAGCAATGTACATGAGGGAAGCCCATGTCAAGCAGTGGACGAAAAAGAGGCTGGATAGGCGGTTCAGATTTTTACGGGGCATAATTTATTAACGGAAAATAAAATATTTATTTCAATACTAGAACGCTTATAAAGTATTTGTTGTACATGTAGGATATAATAAATATAAGATATTGGGCATGTTATTCAATTTAATGTTGTTTTTAAAACTAATTTGAAAATGTTTCAACTTTTAACGAGGATTAAATCCGGCACGAACGGAATTCATGTAGCACTGGGTTGAGCAAACACGCTCTCCCTGACCCGAGAGGATTTCCCGGGTGTTCCCGTGTTAGTCAAACACAAACACACAAACCGGTGTTCGTAAAGACGGCATCGGTACTTTATTGGGAATTACGGAAGCGTGAGGATGCAATAGAGGCGCAGTAAAAGACATTTTCCAAACTAAAAAGGTGTTAGGTTACTGGATCCAATTCAGGACTACTTTGGCAATTCAATAATTTTGTCGCGTTGAACCCCAAAGCAAAACTTAGTAAAATTAGTCCGATAAAATTTTATAGAGGTTTAAATAAAAAACCGGCACCCTCTTAACACACAATTTGAAGGGGGAGTGTGCACACTGCAATCCAACAGCCGCTGGGCGCACTCGACTAACTTCGTTACCCCTCTCTCACAGAAGACTACCTTGAAATGTACTGTATTACCTACTTTATCTTATTTCCCTAATGTACGTAAGTGTTTCGGTAGTGAGTGACATATGCCAGAGCCCATTCCAATCCCTTCCCATCTTGCCAACCCATCCTCTAAATCTATTCCTAAACCTCCAAAGGTAGGCAACGCATCCAAGGGCGTGCCGATGTTTGTCATTCTGGTCTGATGTTGGCATATATAGCGGATGTCCATGACTTTTTCCACTACTTTTTTTAACTTTATATTTTCTCCAAAAATGTGATTTTTTATCAGCGACTGTTACTCTGCACTATTACCACTATTTTTATTCTATCTTTTTTATTTCATGCGAGTTTTTTCTTTTCTTTGAAGGTTGTATAAACACCCGAACGCGTCATCCACGTATATGAATTACCGTACCTCTAATTACTAATTGCATACTTTATTACGAGATACTTATTGCATAAACGTGGATGACGCGCGTTCGGGTGTTACCGGATTAACCGATGGCCAATGTTTTCACAATGTATCTTATACGTGTATCATATTATTACGACTCTTGTTATATTAGTTATTTAAGGAATGCCTGTAACAATTGTTATCAAGTGAAGTGTTGGTGTGTCTTAAGAAATAAAATAAATAAATACACTGCTACGAACGGTAACGGCGCGTACTCCATTTAAAAAAAAAAAGAAAATACTGAATTTTAAAAACGCATTACTTTTCACGAGACAAATTCAATATTAAGAAGGTACGGTTTTTTTTTAATCCCGTACAAGTGCACGCCTATACAGGCAGAATTTGGTGCAAATGTTTTGCTGTTTACCAATATAGCTGTGATACTGTAGTTCCACGTGATAATTTAACGCTGCAACTGTGTCGTTGCAGCAAACAACAAATTATCACAATACTTTAATGTATATTTAATTTCAAAGTTAATATAAAAACGTGGCGCAAGAGCAGTCAGTCCACCGGGGGGTAAGTGGATACTGCCGCCCACGAACATGCGCGATACATGCCGACATCAGGCCAGCATAACATAATAAATGTTGACACGTCCCTATTGTTGAGACTCACGAGCGCGCGTCTGCCTCGCTTGTAGCAGTGATTGTGCATACGCATAAAAAAACCACACATATCTTTCACCATGTATCTTTAAATACATTAACGCGAGAGTTACTTTTCCCATATACTGACATTTATCTATAATACATTTATCTAAATAAGTATAAATACAATAAAAAGTATACGAGTCGATTCCTTCGTGTAATATTATTATAGGAAAATCTCTTACCCGGTGGCCATTCCTGTCCATAAACGAAGATCTCGGACCTAGCGATGTCCACACGGTTCCATGTGAGAGCCAACGAGAGTTGTTCGCTTGGTGAGAGGTGCTGGGCTCGAAACAGAGCTGTCAAGATGACCTGATCTAGTTCTTGGACTTCTCCGCCCTCCGAGCGTTCTTGAATTCTGAAGACGGTGATCTGAGGAAGAGAAAATAAATTAACAAATATTTTAATAACTATGTACCAATAATAGGACATAGGTTAATAACTTAATGAGGTAACTAAAATAAAATATTTCGACTAAATTTACATAATTAACTATTAAATCAATATGACTATAGATATATTACGATTCGAAAGATATATATTTATAAAGCGATAGTTTACCATTGAAATGAATTTCTCAATAAAAATTTAAATTTTATTATAACAAACTGTAACGCCAATTTAGTCCCGTTAACTGATAACTTAATAATCAAATAACTTATCGCTATTGTTTTAGAATTTATGCCCTAACGTAGATGCGTATGAGCATGATAAATAGTATATTGGTAGGGTACGTAATTGATTTGTCCCGATTAAAATTTAAGTCTCTAATTATATTATAAATTAGATTATATTGTAATTATATTATATTGTAATTTCGTACACAATTGGCACGTTCCATCAGTGTAAAGTTTTATTCGTCATTGAAAGTCAAAATAATTTAAAATACTCTTTGTCAACTCGTCCAGCCACGTCGTAGCAAGATAGGGGTCACTCAGTAAAGTGATGGTGGTAGGTTTACTGAGGACAGCGATGGACTCCTTGAAAGCACACGAAAAATGCGGTCTTATGATTTTATTTCATTATCGCGAACATTATGCACAGACCCTAGGCGGAATGAAGTTGAATAAACTATCACTATTAAACCACAAAACCCACAATACACATGTTTACATTAATCAAACTTAAACTCAACCCTCACTTTTCGAGTTCCCACCAAAAAGTCCTTCAAGGGCACTTGATGTCACGAAAAATCAATGATAGATTAACTATATCTTTAGGTAGATAAATCTTCAGGATTTAGAGGTTGATTAATATCTATCAACTATTCGAAGAAAGAGCTTCTTCGAAAAATAGATATTAACGCCCTCGACCTTTACAAGTGTGACCCTGTGGGTAGATACTGAGATATTTTTTGTGTTATAATAAGGAAAATTACAATTTTTCCAAATGAAATAATTTCCTTATTTTATTTGTATTTACTTGTATTTTTATTTTTATTTGTACTTTTTTATTTTTTATTTATGAGTTTTATTTGTACCTTTCCTTATCGTTAACAAATTTAATAAATAAATACTTCTCCGACATTAAATTTTCTCGACATTTGCTTTAACTTCGGGTCTTATTATTGTAATATCAGGCTTTTAGGCTACATTATCTCAAAATCTCAAAGCTCATAATCAAAATCAAGCTTATAAGCTCAAAATCGACGAAAGTATACAGAATCATAAAGAAAACTAGCTTATTTACAATTAAATTTATTTCTAAAATTAAATCTTGCTCCCGTCATATTATTGAGATGTCAATTAGATTTAACACTTCTGTACACATTGTATTAAATTGGGCTTTAATATGTTGATATCTTGCATTGAGATGCAAAAATAAATAGAACAATTTAATTAGTTTTATATGATTTTGTATTTACATATATAGCAGTACTTTTATATTGATGAACTAGGCAACTGTGAACTAGTGGGAATAAATGTTTGTAGATGGTCTGGCGTTATGCACCGTTTTCTTTGAAGTAATCGAAAGATATTCTCACCAGACATGCCAACATCAGTCAAGAATGACATACGTTGGACTTGTTTTATCTTGGGATTTAGGAGTGGCACAGGTAGAATCTAGATTAAAATAAAGCTTGTGGTTGTACAAAGAACTCAGAGTAATCGCTTTCTCCTGTTATAATATTTATACGAGAGTGTTACCTTTTCCATTGTGAATCGCTGCGAAAACTTTTATTTTCTTTAGACACGCACTTTGGCGCTCAAGTGTAATAATGTAGATTCATTATTATTTACAGTTAATAGTTTTTTTTTAATAAACACTAGAAACCAATTTGTCTAACCACGACGATAATGGACGATAATGCATGCATTAGCAAAACAAAAGGTTATCGCGTTTGCATGTAATATTGCTGCTCTAACGATACGAGATACTTACACCTAAAGCAGACATCTTTGAAATAATAATAATAATAAAGTGAATTTATATTGCTGATAATTATTCCTTCAGTGAACCATATTCGTATACAATTTTAGTTGTCTAAATGAATAAACTAAATAAATAAAATAAAAATTTGCAGAGCTCGACTGAAATATATTTGACTAATTAACTGCAAAATATAAACTATACTAAAATAAACAGAAGCTTAAACCCATACATACATACATACATACATACATACATACATACATACTCAGATAAGTATTTATGTAACACTAGCGGTGCCTGCAACTTCGTGAGCGCAGACTATAGAGTACGTGTGGTTAGCTTGATTCCCGCGTAAAAATTATAATTACCTGTATTAACCTACTAAGTACTGTAATCTAAATATTAACCCGGCACATAAGCTTATAACTTTGCCAAGTTTTTGCGTGATGTGCTTTCAGACAGACAGATAAGAATTCCAAAAACTGTTGTTTTGGGCCCTATATCATTCGTACTTTACATTCCAATAACTTTTATCAAAAAATATTTCATGTACAGACACTGCTTTGTTACGATTTTTTATATATAGAGATTACTACGTGTAATAAATCATGAAAATAACTTTTCGTTTCGAATAAAACAATCGAGATTCAAATAAGAGCGATATTTCTGCGTCTGCTAATCACATTTATTTCTTTTCAAAACAGTTTTTGTTATCTTTCTTAATATTTCATCTATCGAGATTACCCCCCGCCTCTGAATATTAATCAGCATTGTAATTAAAGAGTTCCCTCTTCAGGTATAATTTTCCTCCCGGTGAGGCGCGGGAGGTATAATGAATTGGTTGAATTGATGGGTGAAGCTCGTTAGCGCGTTTAATGGAAGCCCTGAGGCGGTACAGAAGTCGGGCGTCTCACAGGGAGCCAGCCATTCTCGGCCCTAGATAATTCGGAATAATAGTTGAAATTTCTCATTTATTTCGTGTTTTTGCTCTTTATTCCGAGGTGAAAGTAATAATACATTTAATATTCGCCGGTAATGGTTGGATGGGAAGAGTGAAAGATCGCGTGTGGGGTAGCAACACAGAACATAGTAATAAGGTTTTGTGGGTAGCAAGCAAGCCTTGCGAGAGGCCTATCTCAATAGGCTGACGGTTTAATATGGCATGACTTTTTGGTGGGAACTCGAGAAGTACAGCTGAGTTTTTCTTTGATTATTGTAAAAATTGTGTATTAGGCGTTCTGTGGTTTGATTGTAAGTTTATTAAACTTTAAATGTGTTTTAGTGCGTGGTGTTTGTGATAATCAAATAAAAGCGTGAGACTGCGTTTCTCGTGTGATTCCAAGGAGTCCTCTGATGTCCTTTCAAGGAGTTCATACAAAAATCCCACAAGAAAACACTTTCGGTTTTTCCCGAATCTATTACGTTCTAAAACCCGAATCTAAAACCTTATTCGGACTATTACGATCATTTTTTTAAAAACATAGCCAATTCTGTACAGCCGTTCTCAAGTGATGCGCTTACCAACGAACAGCATTTAATTTTTATTTATATAGATAGATAATTGAATTAAAATAAAAAATGTACCTAGAAGAAATATGTGTGCAATAGTTATTTCGATCACTGATGCGATCACAATGTTTCGATTTCGATTCAATTTCGATCACAATGTTTTCCCAAAGTATTTTCTTCCATTACTCTTTCCTATCGCTAATCGGCTAACGACATTAATTAATTAAATTAAGGAATTAAGATGTAACAAAGTGCAGCGATTAATCCTCATTTATGACGTGACAGCTCTCATCAATCCCAATTAGGATCGTAAAAGGGATTTCGTATTTTATTAATTATTAAAAAAATATTTAAAAGTTTCGACTTTACTATTTATTAACTATTTTACAATAAACACATACAATAATAATTTTAATAAATGCATTAAATTAGATTTATACATTCAAACTAAGCATAAATCTTAACTTGAGGGTCAGACTTCTCCAAACCAAGGTTTATGTTACGAGTACACGATTTGACATAAATGCCATTTCGCATCAAATGCAATGTATTATGTAGTGTAAATGTGTGAAAGAGAGGATGACGTGTGTGAACAGAAATTTAATCAAGTATAATTATTTAAACTTCATTGACAAGTTATTGCACAAACGGCGAACTTAATGCCATATAGTATTTTCAACCAGTCAATCACCAGATCAAACAGAAATATGGACGCGGATGTAATTTTGGGTTAAATATAAACAAAAATTAATAATATTATACACAAATAAAATTCCTTTAAATATATTCAAATCCCAACGGCTACTACATCACAGCTTCTCCGCAAACAGTATTTTGATACTAATTAGCATGACATTTTATATTTCATTCTTACTTTTGACATTCCTTTATTTGACATACGTTTGATTTGATTTTATAAAACATTTATAAATAATTATATTGTTAATTATATTAGTTCATTGAATAGCGACACACACGCGCGCACACACACACACACACATACATACTTGCCTACATAATATTATAATACAAGAATACACAAGATATATGTATATGTAGGTAAATTAACATTTTGAAAACACCTAACAATGTCGCAATGAATTGTTATAGGATGTATCAGAAGAAGAAAAAAATATAGTAAAAGTCTTTTGTAACAAAAATTATCGTCTAGATGCTTTAAAACTCTTTAAATATATACTTTAATTATACTTTAAAACTCTATCTGGATTTGGAATTTTCTTTAAAAGTTCGTTAGGTAAGTGCATGGAACTAATTTTGTCAGCTTTGACTGAAAGAATTGCAGGGAGTTTGCTGACACGTACCCTTTTAATTAAGATGTCCGGTTAAGACGAAACGTGACTCGAATGTAGTTCGATTGCTGAAGAAAATTTCACAAGACGTTTGGTTTGGAATTTTCGTGGATACATGTATTTCCACTAACCGCTTTCAGCAGAATCACAAGGACGTATTCAGGATTTTTTATTTAAAAACAATTCAATTGTATTTGTGTTATATTATTAATTTCGAACATATATTGCAAACATGATTAACGTGTATGTTAATCAGAAAAATAATAACTAATAATATACACACGCAAATCACATTTATAAAAAATAAAACAAATACCGCACAAGGAATAAAGAAAGACATTGTCGAATTACATAATGTTAGAACCCAATAAGGAAAGAAAAATATACAATTTGAGGGAGCTCAGCTATATGGTATAATAGATTACCTGAAAATACAATATATACAATTGTTTATCGATAACTAGTTTCAAAAATAAGTTAAAAGGATATTTGTTAAACGAAACTGTACCTCCGGTGGGCTGAATGCCAAATGTAATTAGTACCTACTCTAAGTTTATGTTCTGTTAATTTCTCTTAATCTAAGTGGACAATGTTATATAAGAGTTATATATCAATGTTATATAACTCTATATAATAATGGACAATGTTATATAATTTGAGGGGGAGAGTGCACGCTCCAATACAACAGCCGCTGGGAGCGCTCGACTGGCCACGTTACCCCTCTCTCATAGAAGACTACCTTGAAATGTACTGCATTTCCTCCCACTTTATTTTATTTCCCTAATGTACGTACGTGTTTCGGTAGTGAGTGAGATGTGCCACAGCCCATTCCCATCCCATCGTATTCTATCCCTCCCCATTTTACCAACCCTTTCTCCAAATCCATTCCTATATCTCCAAAGGTAGGTAGCGCATACGGGGACGTGCCAACGTTTGTCATTCTGGACTGATATTGGCATGTATCATGGATGTCACAGGGCGAAAGTATCCACATACTACCAGTTTGACTGTATGTCACCTACTTTCTATAAAAATACAATAGACTCTAATTCACGCATTCACACGACTCCATCATTAATATTGGATTTCTTTTTCAAACATGCCATACGCTTTCAGTTATTCTATATTCCATATTTATTTTCTACGCTTCTACTTCGTCGTTAGTTCTAAAAATGTATTATTATGTGGGCGGATACCAAAACATGTCAATACGCGACAACGATAATTTGAGTCGTCGAAAAGCTGGTGCGACAATTATCAGGAAATACTCGTACAGATATACTGATTTTAGTAATTAATAGCTTATTTTATTTATTTTTATTATTTTATTTTTATTAAATTTTATTCTTCTTTAATTTCATGTCATACCTAATATAGGTACGTGTCTATTATTTCAAAGAAAGCTAGAAATTATTTACACAATTTCTTACTTGAACAAACATGTGCAAATTATAAATAGTAAGTGTAAAATCTATTTTAGACGACACAATATTGTTTGTTAAAATATAAATTAATAACAAGAAGGGTGTAAAAATTATGAAACAAAACTAATGAAGAAAGGAAGTAATTGAGAAATGGATTACGAAACAAACCTAAATGAAAATTAAATATAAAGTGATGCCTAATTAAAATTATGTATCTTCCATAATACATTTTTTTTACTCTTTGATCTGATGACTTCAAGAAAGTCGCCGGTAGTGGGTGAATGAGAAGAGCTGAAGACCGTGTGCGGTGGCGGCGGTCCTTGGAAGAGACCTATATCCAGCAGTGGAGAGACACAGGCCGAAAGTATTTGGTATTACTCTTTGATCTTTTAAATTTATAGAATGGGCATGTCATATTTGCGACAGGAGCGACAACCGATGGAGTAGTCGTTCTCGAATGGAGGTGCTAACGGGAAGCGCAATTCGATATACCCTTTGGGCAAATGGATCTCCTACTTGAAAAAGTTCGTAGGTGGTGGCTGGGTGAGAAAGGCCGAAGATCGTGTATGGTGGCGGGCCTTGGGAGAGTCCTATACTTATCTAGCAGTGTAGATATATGAGCTGATAGAACGGTACCTTATAAGCTTGTATATTTCTTCACAGTTTAGCCAATAACAATTCATTGTTTAATTATATTCTCAGGGAACATTGCGGTGCCCTTAATTTCTAAAATACATCACTTTTCATTTTAATTATACGGTTGCAAAGAACGTGAACAAAAACGAAGTAATATAGCTGATCGTAATAAAGTCGTGAATGGCTAGCAAGTCCCCAGTTTCCGGCGAGTACCTTTATGGTGGAAGTTGAGTGTACCGTCTCATAAAACCTTTCATTCAAAGAGATTTAATGTCAAACAATCATATAAATTTACCTTATTATATCTGTTTCATTTATAATACTACCGTAAGCATATATTTACTGCCAAAAATAAGTTCGATCAATTTGTTTGTTATTCGTGATATTTTCATATAATTACGACTACATATTTTGAAAATGATAACATATAATAATGTATATTATCTATTGTAATTGCTCATCCAAAAGTTCAAAGTCGTTAAGTGAACTTTGAAGAGAGCCATGCTCGGAGTTTCTTTGTTCGGAAGACCGATAACCAATGGAGTAGATGAGTCCTTGAATGGAGGTCATGTACCAGGAAGCGCAGTAGGCGACGCCCAGGTGTACCGACGACTTGAATAAGTTCGCCGGTGGTAGCTGGATGAGAAGATCCAAAAATCGCGCGTGGGAGAGGCCTATATCCAGCAGTGGAGAGACAGCCTGCTGATGGTATGGTATAAGGTGGTATTTTAATCGCTAATTCTAATGTTGTATATTTATATACGAGTACGTATACTGTACCGCTATGCCATAGAAAACATTTAGAAAACTTGTAGTCTTAATAATACTTAACTTAATACGTTACGTTAATATTTAATCTGAATTAATATACAAATTCGTGTATTCTCCCACTAAAATAATCACGTTTTATAATAATCTGTCCGTTTAAGAAAAGCGCAAAAACGTCAAATCTGTAATCGTCCGAGCTGTGGAATATGTGAAGCGAAAAATCTCGTAAATTCGTCACACGTGTGAAAGAAACAACCGTAAAATGGGTTCTCTGATCTTGAAATTGCGGACTAACGAGCCTGGGGATGTACTCCGAAAACACGAAAAACGAACTTTCGGCCAATATTTCGGCGGATTCCTACCACGAAAATGTTTACTACGCTATATCGGACAGTATACGCTATACGCTATAGTAATACACGATATAGAGAGCTCCGAACAAAGGAAAGTCAGAGTAATTATAGAGTATTATAGCACTTCGTTCGTTCAAACTTCGGTCGGGCCCGAAACATTGGAAGCGTAAAATCAGAGTAGACCCCCTGATTCAGTTGCTGACTACGTGACCTGATACTTTGTAGGTGAGATGGAATGAATCCTTCTATAGTTCTTTCATCTCACGAAGGCGGATTACGCTTAGTAGTGGTTGTGCTAATATATGTATATACATCGTTTCAGTGTGTGCCGCGGCTTCGGGAACCTAACTGAGCGTTCACAAGTTTACGCATACTAAAACATTGGACATGTACGAGCACAACCGCTACTAAACGTATCCAGCCTTCGTGAGATGAAAGGACTATACCACTCTCCTATTTATAAAATGTTTTAACCTTCATTGTTTGATTTTCGTTATCGGGGATTCCGGAGTCCTTGCGACGCATAATATAAATATGCATTTCAAAGTCCAAAGCTAGAAATAGTGAATTCTGCGTATAATAACCGATAGTAATTCTACGTACTTCATTCTTATTTCATGATTACTGCACAAAGTAATATGCATAAGAAGTGATAGTAAAACATAGAACTCACCAAGTTCTTCTTTCTGGTGCACTGCAACAACTCGCTGTATAAACACTCCGCCTGCTGCAACCCAACTTCGAAAGTTTTCTGGATGGTGCCGATCAGGTAATCCCGCATGGATTCAAGAACCGTTTGCTCTCCAGTCTCTGATGCGTATCTGGAACAAGGTTTTAAAAAATAGACAAGCCGTTTAAAATTTCGCAAAGCTATAGTTTTGGAAAACTTTTAAAACGAAGAGGCTTTTATTTAATTTATGCATTATAAATTTTAGGGACACGTCATATTTATAACAATAAGGTGCCACATAAAATGGCAGATATTTGCAATAATAAATGAAATAAGCATATTCGAAATTCGAAATACACCAATTAAAGCCGATTTAAAGGCCGGCTTTATGCTAGGATGATAGACCTTGATATAGAAATTATGTTTGGTGTCACGGGTTAGCTTCTTAGTGAGATCATAACCATTTTGTCTACTATTTAATTCTTACGTACTCTCAAATGATAGTTTAAAGTAAGTGCACTTAGAATTGCTCCAGGTAGGTTGGTGCTTAATAGCAAGATCAGGAGACGAACAGAATTGACTGACATTGCTCGGAAGATCGCTATGCTTAAGTGGTAATGGACAGGTGACGTATGTCGTAGGAGAGGATGGGCGTTGGAGCCGTAAGCTTCTGGAATGACGACCGTGGATTGGTCGGAGAAGGGTGGGCAGACCTATAGGCGCGATGATGATGACGATGAGGAATTTGGTAGACTTCTCACTTTAAGAGTGCGCTTATATCTTCGGCATTCGCAGATCTATCTATCTTGGACTCTGTCTCAGTATCCTGTTTTTACTACTTGTCTATGCATAACTTTAGCCTGGCCTGTAATGACACTTTTTTCCAGTGTGCTAGTGGAAAATTTCCTAGATCTTTTTGTATGCTGCTAATTCTTCTACTTATCCGTCAGAACTTTGTTTTCGCTGTATTTGCTTAAATAAATTTAGATTGCTTTGGAGTACAAGACGGATCGTCTGAATATAACAACTCTGAAAGAAAACACCCTATCATTATACTAATTTGTGTGTTCATTTGGTATGTTAATTACAGTAATTTGTTTTGTACGTATTTTTTATAACTAGTCACTTTTTTAAAATAATTAAATCAATATTCTGGTATTATACAAAAAACTTATTACATTGAAGTCGAACTTATACGTAAGTATAACTTAAAACAATTAAATCTGAACAAAGTATTTAAAACCGAAAATCTGCGAAAATTTGTTACTCAATCACATCGAAACGGCTGAATAATGAAACTTGGCAAATAGGTAGACTGTGATTCGGATTAACACGGTTACTATTCTCGTAGATTATTACAAACTGAATACAGAAAAATAAATGGGTTTCCCTCTGCACTCACCGATTAACCAGGATCTCCCAAGATAGGGGATTTACGTAGAATTATTTTTTCTTTAAGTGTATTTGGATTAGGTTTAGAAAATATTATAAGTTCTTAGACATATGTAATTATAATATAAAAAAATGCACCAAAAAAAAATGTAAGCCTAAACTATGTCAAATCGTAGCTTGGGGGAACCTGATGAACCGCCGAGTGACCGTCGATCCCCTGGAGGATCCTGACGAACAGATGAGTGCAGGCGATTCCCCGAGGGATTTCGTTGGGGGATCCTAGTGGACGAACCAGTTTGAAAAAGCATTTTAATTCAGACGTATTTCATAGTGTTTTTAATAAATCAAAGGAAAGATGATAAATTAGAATTACATTAGAATATCTTAAAAGGGATTCGTTTAAAACAGTTTTAAATAAAACTAATGCTTCGTACTATATATTTAAATGTAAAAATGTCTTTAAATTTAAATGAGATTATTAACTTACTTTCAAGCTATTTAATGTGCATTTACACGAGATTGCAAAAAGACTTTGAATATCACGAGTATTTTGTATAATGAGAGTACGAGTATTTACTTTTGATGTCCTTGAGAGGATGGCAGTAAAAACGCTGCCATTTGAAGGAAAAAGAAAAATATAAAAAAGAAAAGCATTAGATGACGTCTTTAAAAAAGCCTTTCTTATTTAAAAGCCATTTGCTTTTATAATAGATACCATAAAGTGAAATGATAAACGTGTTGGTTGCTATAATGCTTTGCTTTGCGGAAGAAGACCAAATGTAAGATATAGTGTAATTGCGTTTAAGAAGGCATTACACGCGTCAGGATGGACGAATGTAACATTTTTTTTTAAAGTTTCCATTGATATGTTTCGTTATAATATCTGTGGAAAATAATTGTTAGATTACATTTTGTTGTCGAAAAAAGAAAAAGAAGATGTCATTGTGGACAGATGCGTTGAAATAAGATTTAAAAAAATAAGAAATGATATGTGTATCTCGTGTCAGACCATTTGTACCTAATTTGTATTACAAGCTAGAATATACGTATTCAAAAGCGGAGTTGCATATCACTGGATTCCTGCGCTCTAGGGGGGGGGGGGGGTGAAACAGGTGAGGAGGGGTTAATTAAAAAGTCACATTGTATTTTTAAAACACATATGAATTAAAGAATTCAAGAGCTACTGAACATATAACACTTAGACTCTAAAGTGCCTGCCCCAAACTGTTTGTATAACATACCTAGTATGTATTCTTAAATCGATGACTATAGGCAATGGTGGAAATTTCTAAACATCTCAAAGTTTTAAATTGTACAGTCATTTTTACCTTAAAGTGCTTTTAAAGCCATGTCATCTAAAAAAATAATTTCAAAGCGTTTATAGTCAAATCAATATACGTAACACTGATAAAGTTACAGAGAATAAAATTTCTATACAAAAAAAAAGGTTTCTCGCTCGTACGGTAAGGTAATGATTTATCCCTTTTGTGGAAAAAAGGCGACAGACTGGAGAATCCAGTCCCACCCGATGGTAAGAGGTTACTGTCGTCCATAGACATACGCGATACATGTCAACGACGGTCTAGAATGACAAACGTTATCACGCTCCCAGATACGTTGCCTACTTTTGGAGATTAAGGAATGGATTGGGAGAAAGGGTTGGGAAAGTGGAGTGGGATAGGCTGGAATGGGAATAGAATCTGGCATATCTCACTCACTATCACGTACACAAAACAAGGACGCACATTGGGGAAATAGGATAAAGTAGAAAAAGTAGGAAAGTACATTTCTGTGAAAATATCAAGTTTAGAAAAAAATCGTAAAACAATCCGTAATTAAGTACAGGCCGACGATTTGAATTATAGAATTAGGCAAGTTGATATAAAAAGAATACTTTTTCGAACGGCCATTTAATCGGGACATCCCTATTAAATAAGGACAGTTGGAAACCCCACTTTAAATAATATACAACGTGTCGCTAAAATAACGCAAAAATTGAAAATAGGTCCTTCATTATCGAGAGTACAATCCATTCTACCTGTTTTTAAAATAGGTAATTTTTTCAATACTTATTCATCTTTTATTGTAATAGTTCCTTTCTACGCGCCCGGTCATTACAAATGCTACGAATTTTTAGACAGCACAACACAAATGTAACTAAGTACATATTTGTACTTAGTTACAAAGTTAGTAAGTGTAAGTTTTGATTTATTCCCTAAATTTTGAATTGTTTTATATATTTTGAATTGACATGATTTTTTGTGCTATTTCAGTGATACGGTGTATATTATACAAATACTGAAAACTACCTAGAGCTCTTTAAAAGTTGTTCCGGTTGAAATTGAAATCCTTGACTTTTCATACAGCCTGCGGGGACACTGCCAAATAGCCTAATTTATCTTCGAATGACAGTGACAAAATTATAAATTTTCACATAATACCCCTGTTCATTTCCAACGGAAATTTCTTAGATTGATGGCGGAAATGTTTTCAAGTTAAATTAAAACAAACAAATGTTCAGAATTACCGCCTCGGCCGCGAAATAGTTCATCAAGCGAACCAATATTGGACTTAGGATGAAATATTGTGCGCGCAGAATATTGGCAAATATTGAGCGAGGGAATCCTACTCTTATTATATGCAAATGTAAAATTAAATTGTGTCGCGAAAAGATGTTTTCTACTGCTAGAACGGTGACAACTAAGAAGTGAACATTGATATAGAAATTAATCGGTATACAACTTATTTCTATCTCTAGGATTCAATAATTGTACGGTTTAGGTTGCCGAACATTTGATAGATGATGTTGGCAGCAGTAGTCTAAGAAAGATCGCCGAAGCTATTTTGTTTAATGTACGAAGGCGGCAGTCGAGCATACAGTCCACCTGGTGGTAAGTGTATACTGTCGCCCATATACATCCTCGGTACATGCCAACATCAGTCCAAAATGACAAACGTTGGCACGCCCTCGGATGCGCCTGCGTACCTTTGGAGATATAGGAATAGATTTGGAGAAAGGCTTGGGCATGTATTTATATGCCAACATCAGTCCAAAATGATAAACGTTGGCGCGCCTGACAAAGAATTGTCAAGATCTACTCGTAGAGTAACTATGGTATTTGTTAAAACTATTTATCTTATCAAAATTGACCTCATGTTCGAACAATATTACAAGCGAATTCATATCAAAACCTTTTTATCAATATAGTGTCGTGTAATTGAACGGCCGTAATTGCAGGTTCACGCTTTTAAATATTAATATAGATTGTTTTATATCGCCTGCACTCGGCACCGCCCTTGCAACACACTCTTTATAACTAGTGTTGGGCGATTTTTCCCTTTACTAGTAGACGAGGAAAACATCATTTAACAAAAAAATTTACTTGCAAATCATTCATTTGCAAATAAATGATAATACAAATTTGAGGAATCACAGCTTCGAGATTCGTGGGTCATTCAACGCATTTTTAAAATTAAATTAGTTATTCTGTAATTAAGCTGTGACCACACGTCAAATTGCTATAATTGACTATAACTTTAGCTATAAATCTATATATATATATAAAATGAATGTTTCTTTGTTTGTCCCGTATGCGTTCCTATACCATTCATCCGATTGCGATGAGACTTTGGTGAGTTGTTGTGCGCACGCCCGCGAGGATTTCTGAATTAGTACAACCATTTTCCACGCGAACGAAGTCGCGGGCAACAGCTAGTAAATAATAAATATCAATAAAATGATAATATCAATATAGATATCAATCTATAACGACCCCCTACAGGACACAGAGTGGATAGAGTATGTGAACATTTAAAAAACCATCCAAGATACAAGCAGCGTCTCATAAATTGCTTTGTTTTGTTTATGACTTCTACCAGATCTGATTGTCCTTCCACTGCAATCATTCAGTAATTCAACCATTTAATTAACTTATTAATCTTTCATTAATTTCTTTAACGGCCTTCATTAATTTTAATTTTTTTATTGGGATTGGTTTAAATTGCTTGCCAGAACAACAATATTAACACGTTTTATCAGTATATGTTATGTGAGTTATTAAGAAACAATGCATTATTTTATTTCAATTACTTATGAATCAAACACAAGATATTTTGTAAACTATTCATACTTCGTGTATGATTCGCAAACTTCACGTGGTTTCGTAGTGTACTGCGCCTTAATAAATTCAGAGGTAAAAGCTTCGAAGTACTCTTTGAGTATACTCTCAACTTTATGAGGCAAATAACTCACGACTCATGAATCACCGAAGCAACCCTACCGCCCTGCGGTTCACTGTTGATGCTTTAAAACGGTTAATTGGCTCGGTATTTATGTAGGGTCGTTTTGCTAATGGAATGCGCCAGGTGTTGGGGTTACTGCCCACAGTTCTGCTCCCTCATCACTAGCTCTATCTATAATTGAACTAGTTCTTTGCCCGCGGCTCCGCTCGCGTGGTATATACACTTCTGATGTAAAATAATACGCTGGGGTTTCAAGAAACTGTTTCCACAATGTAAATGATTATATAAATAGAAAAGTGACTTAAATTTTTTAATTAATATTAAAATATTATGTATAATAAATTAATATAAGTTAAATATATTAAATGTATTTATTATTGGATTGTGAACCTGACTTTTGTACGCCTATTGAGGTGGAAAATAATAATGGGATAGATATATCGTACTTACTTATTGTATCATCATAAAATTATTTTCTTTACTTATGTACTGGCAATTTTTTTTTTTATGTACGAAGGCGGCAGACGAGCATACAGTCCACCTGATGGTAAGTGGATACTGTCGCCCATAGATAAATGGTTTGATTCGTATATATTACCTCCCAGAAGAATAGCTTAAACTAGGTACACAGAATATTTCTAGTTCTCTCATCTCAATTTTAGGCGGTATAATCAGATTCTTCGAGAGACAATTTTATGAAGGAAAACTTACAGAAAGACTGGTTGTATGAAACTTCGGCGAGATTGCCACTAAGTAAATGTGGTTTTTTGTATCAAACGACAAGTTGAAAGTTTACTCCATAATTGTACAAAGCTTTGTGAACTGGAGATCGTCTGTATCTTCTTGTTACTACAAGTTCATCATACTTACTTGTGAACAAAGGCTATGAGATCCGCCGCTCTGCCGCTGCCGTCACATACCACCACGGGCACCGGTGGCGTGTCGGTGACGTATTCCAACACCGCGCGCACCGTGTTCGTCCCGCCTTCTATAACGAGGCACACGACTGGGGTCGAAGAGTGTGTATCTGTAATGGAAATAATGGAATTAGAATTTATTAAGTGGCAAATAAATTGAAAAACAATACATTGGTCTCTCGTAAATTCACGCAAAATCGTGGATGGCGTGGTGCGACGCGCTGCAGTTAATTGGCTATTGTACGAGTAGTTCGTCGGCAGCGGCTGGTCTTTGTGCGGCTTATGCCTGGATTGTAATTGCAAAGGAAAAAATAGGAATCTATCTATAGACCCTTATCTATATAAAGGGATTTTTTTATGATGTGTGGTGATAAGCTTTGACGGAGGCTTTGTCTTTTTCTTCGCGTTAGGTAATCAGAATCACTGAAACTACGGGTCCAACTTTGTTGCTATTTTCAAAGTCGTGTAGGATAGGTATATCTGAAAGGTTATAAATAAAAATGCATACCAACACATAGTAGTATTTTTTATTTATTTTATTTATATCAACACTTTATTGCACATACATATTGTACGAATAGCGAACTTAAGGCCTCACGGCATTTTTTTTATGGACGAATGCGACAGACGAGCATACATTCCACCTGATAGTAAGTACATAGATCGCCCACAGACATCCGCGATACATACGCGAACATTAGATCAAAATGACAAACATTGGCACGACCCCGCATGCGCTGCCTACCTTTGGAGATATAGGAATGGATTTGGAGAAAGGGTTGGAAAAATGGGGCGGGATAGGATGGGAATGGGCTCTGGCACATCTCACTCACTACCGAAACACGTACGTACATTAGGGAAATAAGATAAAGTAGGAAATTCAGTACATTTCAAGGTAGTCTTCTGTGAGAGAGGGGTAACGTGGCCAGTCGAGCGCGCCCAGCTGCTGTTGGATTGCAGCGTGCACTCTCCCCCTCCTAATTCCTATTCTCCACCAATCAACCCTTGGGGAAATAGTGAAACACAAAAAGGGTGCGATAAAACAATAATAAATACTTATTAGGAATTTAGAGCTAATATTCATGTACGAGTATCTACATGAAAAATATCATCTTTTGAAATAACTGAAATCAGTTCAGTAGTTTCGAAAGACAGGTTTTGAAAGACAGAACCTAAAAAAAATCCTCAGCGAAGTCGCGAGTAAACTCTAGTATAACGGAAGGTGGAGAAATGTTGTATCCGATCGTATTTGGCTCAGGTCAAAAATAGACCGGCTTTCTTGGGTGACGCTCTCAAAGGGATTTAATGCTTTTACCGATTTATAAGCTTTACGTAGGAATTTATCTTGTTTGGTTAATTAGATCATATTCTAAAAATAATAAAATCCTATAGGGATTGAGTGCCTGTTGTACTTTTGTGTTTGTGTTACTTACTGAAATTGTCTTTTTGCAACGTGTATTGGTGGTACACGAACGAGCTTATCTATCAATCTGTAGATAATGTTGGGTATAATTTATTTTGTTATTAGGTGGTTCATCTAACATTCACAATCCTACTACCGTGAATATTTAGACGTCTGTGCGCAATGTCCACGACAGACAATGCAATGATGATTTATGATTGTATTAGAGAATTACCTATGAAATTGCCGTTTGTGCATAATGACCACTTTGAACTTAGTTATCTTGCGTTTGGCTCGGAATTGTAAATTAGAATTAATTTCAATGCATAGCTATGACGTTATTTTTCTAAATCAGTTTGTTTGTTTTTCCTTCAAACGACTTTTTGCTTAGATATCGTTGTGTTGGCGGCCATGGAAAAGTTAAAAAATCGCATTATTTTCGAATATGAGTTCCGTCGTGGCAGCAACGTAGTACAAACGGCAGGTAATATCAACGATGTGTACGGACTAAACAATGCAAACGAACGCACGGTGGATTTTTGTATTGATCGTTTCCGTTCTGGATATTTCGACCTCAAAACAAGACGTGCACAACCGGAGACTAAAGTCAATAATAACGAATTGAAAGCAATAGTGGAAGCGGATTCATCTCAAACCATGTTTGAGTTAGCAGCAGCCTTCGGCGTAAGTGACAGCACGATATTGATTCATTTGAGTCAAATTGATTCATTCGTTCATTTCATTTGATTCATTGAAATTTGATTCATTTCTTCAAAGTGAAGACGCTCGGAAAGTGGGTACCTACGGTATGAACTTAATGAAAGTCAGCTGCAAACAGGGCACAGCCGGCACACTGAACCGGCACAACAATGAAGAGATTCTGAATCGTATCGTCACTTGTGATGAGAAGTGGATCCTGTATGATAATCGTAAACGTTCGTCACAATGGTTGAATCCAGGAGATACAGTCAAACAATGTTACAAACGTAAATTGAGTCAAAAGAAGCTCATGTTGACTGTATGGTGGTCCTGTACTGTTATTATCTAATATAGCTTCTTAAGATCTGGCACAACAATTAATGCAGGTGCGTACTGTGAATAACTGCAAACGATGATGCCCCTTGCCCTTGCCCCTACCGATTTCCATTTTTTCCAAATTTTGATAACTTTTTACATGGCAAAAAAATCAAGTCTTCGATGAGGTAGTGAAAAACGCCTGCAGAAAATTCATCGATTCCCTTCTCCAAGCGTTCTATAGCAGAGGCATCAATCAACTTCCATTAAAATGGCAAAAGTGCATAGATAACAATGGACTTCGATTAATTAAATGTGTAGATTTCAAACAAAAAGAAATATTTGTTTTTTTGTTCTATGTAAAACGGCAATTTCATAGGTAAGGAATTGAACAATGATTTTCTGAGATAACTCAGTTATCACGTTTTTAATGACGATTAGAACAATAATAAAAACCTGCTCCTTTATTCGTTTTTAGGGCGTGAATTTAAAAATGCACGAAATCTTTGTCATCTATAAATGATTCATACCGGGTTACTTTCTGTTTAAAATAAACGTTCAAACGAAAAAAAAAACTATCGGATTCTTATTATCCTCATAACAATGTCGCTACCACAAGCTCTGAGGAACTACACCACCTCTAAAGTAATGGACTCGCCAACCCGCTTGGCCAGCGTGGCGTTTCAAGGCCATACATCCCTCATGCACAAGACAAGAGGAGGCCTATGTCCAGCAGTGGATCAAAAATAAGAGCTGGGTACGATACGGTTACGGATGTAAACAAAACTAAACATTCTGTATTAATTTTCGGAGGTGGGTTTCCTGGGAATTATAACTATTCAGTTACTTGTTTACTCATTTCAGCGGGTCGGTATTATGCGCAGTTGACAATGCGTAGTTAACCGCTTTTAGCATATTGTTTGGCTAATAAAGAGAAAGGCTGAACTGACCCGATTCTTAACTTTGGTTCCAAAGTTAAGAATCGGGTCAGTTCTGAGAGCGTAAAAATCTTTTTCAGAGACTTCATTCTTTAGCGGAGGCATTTTTTCTCTTATGGTTTCAAACCGTATTAGGAAGTTCATTTTCATACTAAACTTAGGAAAATCTTAAGTGGCCATCAGAATTACAGAGACGGAGTATATTTTAAGTGTCTGAAACAGACTGGTTGAAATACACGGGTTGATAAGCGTATTTTTTTTGAAAATGTGTGCTTATACGTAATCAAATCGACGTTTAAAAAGTTTGAAAAGTACAAATAATACAGAGCCCAAAACAACATTTTTTCATAATTTTTGTTTGTCTGTCTATCTGTCTGAACGCGCATCACGCAATAAGCACTGGACACAATTTGATCAGACTTGTAACAGTTATAGCTTATAACCTGGGTTAACATTTAGGATGCCTACATTTTATCCTGATCCATTATAAAGTTCCTGTGGGAATTATCAACGTACAATATCAGCCGTTACATAAAATCACTCAATGGATTTTATTGAAACCAACTACAATAATTACAGTCTATGCCCTGGTTTATTTTTTAATTATTTAAACTTTAGTGAACAAACAAACATTGTACAAAAGGCCGACTTAATGCTTAGTGGCATTCTCTAAGAGACAACCTTTGGTTAAACAGAAATATTAAGGGCGGTGCATCGTGCAATCATTAAAAGTGACTACTAACAGTGCATATAATACAAGACACATATAATGCCTAGGTACAACAATACATAATATATGTATATATATATAAATATTGATAAAAATATATACATATATACCCATATAAATTATATACAACTACAAATTATACTATACATTGAAAGTATAATATAAGCTTATAATATAAAGTATAAGTATAATATAATATAAGGGGTTCAACTCATAGAATACTCATAGCTCATGTGATGTGATGTGAGGAATTATAACAGACGTCGTTGACGTTTTAATTTTGGATCATTAGAATTCAAATACAGTGGCGAGATATCTGGATAGCTACGACCCTATACAGCAAAATATAAAAATAAAATATAGTATACATACGTAGTAACAACAAAAAATACAAATACGCGGGTAGTGCCCGTTTTTATATAAATAACATTTCTAGCCTACCAATATTAATAATCTGCTTTAGGTGTGTGTCATCGCTGTCAGTCTGGCATGAATCTTATTAGTTACATACCGAACTTTGGCTACCGGCTTCCTTTACCGTTTTCCTGTGTTTTCGTCATATCATCTGTGATTGCTTAAGAGTTCAAGGACTGGACATCCGCCTATCAGATAGCCTATCATCATAGCCCGTTTAGGTTAAATACAGACTGGGTGTGATGCTACTAACATGGCAAATACTGATGAAACAGAAATAGCGATTGGTCGAGTGTCAGTTATCCTCCTATCTAGTTATATATATATATATATATATATATCAGGGCCGTCTTTACCAGGGGGTGCAAGGGGTGCGGTGCACCCCGGGCGCCCCGCGCCCGGGGGCGCCTGTCGAGCGCTGAATTCAGTGCCGGCTTTACCTATGGTGCAGGGGGTGCGGTGCACACGGGCGCAGGGTCTTAGGGGGCGCCGAGCGCCGCTCGCGACACCTCCAAAGAGTTCAAAACGCCTACTAGAGGGCGCCCTGCACCCGGGCGCTACATGAGCTAGAGCCGGCGCTGATATATATATATATATATAACTAGATATCATAAATTGTATCATAACATTAAATATTTAAGAAACAGGTTTATTGATATAACTAATTACTTAACTCAATATCGTGGTTCAACTCATAGGATACTTTCTATCCCGATCTTTATATCTGTGGTTAGTTTAACTTGTACTAACTTATTAAAGCCCAAAAATCTAATGTATACAAAAAAATGGGACAAAGCTCACTTTTCATTATTACCGAGTACCTACATGCTTATGGCGTGTGCCATGTGTGCAGTGTGCCATGTGCGTGTGTCGTAAAACGCGACTAATGGATAACAAAGCCGTCAACCACAAGCCCTTAGGAACTATACTACAAAAAGAGTGGACTCGCCAACCCGCTTGGGCAGCGTGGCGTTTTAAAGCCATGCATGGACATGGATTTTTTTAAAATGCCAGTACAGTTGAGAAATGAATTGTATTGTGACGTCACTTTAAAAGCATTAAATTTATGCGAATAGCGAACGGAAAGTATTGAAATATCAATGGAGCCGAACGTGCCGCGAATACAAGTTACATTTCCATTTTGTTTATTAAATGGATTTCAGTTTCAACCATTGTTCTTTTTTACCGCGACCTTTTAACGTTATGAAAGCTTTTATATTAAACATTTACACAGCAACATCTTATGTATAGGCTGGAAAAATATAAAAGGAAAAAATAAAGGTGATTTCAGATTAAGCAATGCTATATAGCATAATATATCTTTTGTAGCATGTTGTTACATCGCTCAGCATACTTTTCAAATGAAAACATTCACACTTAGCTATATTAAAACGCATTATTGAACCTGAATATGAGAGGTCTAGTGAAGTGGTCAATGATCGACGATTTCATACAAATCTCTTTAACGTCCAGTCTTGGCTGACCTCGTGTCATTGACCGAAATTACTGACTATAAATTTGAGCGATACACTGTGTGCTATAGTAGGTATATCGCACAGCTCGCTCGTCCCGCGCTGTCCACAAGACTATCAAAACTATTGAGTACGAAATTCATTCTGTACTCTATTGTGAGTTGCGGTCAACTGAAGCTAGCGATATAGCAACATTAAACATATTATAGCGTGTTGTGTGAATATCTTCCTATAGATTATAACGTCCCTAATATACAGTACAATAGTATAGTGTAGTCTGAAACCACCCTAAAGGGTTATGTACACTCAAAATTTCCGTGACATTTTAATTGTACGAGGTCAAAGAACACTTACCATTTTGAAACGTTTTATTGAGAGCGAAATTCATATTTCATTTTTGGAAATGAAATAAGAGCCGTAATTTTATTAAATTTTTGACCTTAATTTATTACAAACTAGTTCTCTCTCAACCTATGACCGTTGATCTTTAATTGCCTTCTTTTGTATTTAGGTATTTGTATATTTGTGTATGAAATTTTTAACGTAACATTTAAAATGTTCTGACAGCGAACTTCATATTTTAATTCATTTTTAAAAGCTAAATAAAAATGTAATTACTTTTAATTATTTGCTTATTTTTTAAAAAACTAATTCTATAATTGCCTTCTAAAATAGCTTGTTCTTTTTTCATTATACTTTGAGTAATTTCTGTAGTTGCTTTCAACTACTTATATTAACCTTTCAGAATTATTCTGATATGTTGGCAAAGTAAAAATTGTGACAATCTAATTGGTCTTTATACTTTTGACGACCGGATTACACTTCAGATCAGGGAGGGGTAGCTCCAATCTGTAGCACCGTACGATAAAATTTTACGTGATTCTAACTGTGCAAGTTATATACCTTGGCAGACTAAACCTTAAGGACCTATTTCCAACAGACGCTACAGAAAGTAATAAAAACCACGTAAAAGGCCCCTGAATAAATTTTACGATAGACAGCAAAAGGAAAAGACAGGTGTGACAAAAATCTTTCAAAGTTACGACTATGACCGGTTTTGTTGACCGTTAATAACGTGAACTTGTCGATACATTTATTTGTAATAAATAAAAATATAATGAATTTCAGAGTTCCGTTCCAGAAATGTAAAGAGTGTGTAAAGAAATGGCTCAAAGGGTTGCTGTGTCTATAGAAATCGAGCTGCTCTGTATTATTGATTGATAAAGGTTGTTTTCTTTATCCTTGGTCGTGTGGTGTCAGACGGCTTTAATAGTACCACCTCATGTTTTCCCGTGGCTTCCTCGGGGCTTGTGGTAGCTACACCACCTACAAAAGAGTGGACTCAACTCGCTAGGCCAGGGTGACGGTATAAAGAGACCCGTGTCCAGCAGTGGATAACAAAAATGCAAGGTGATGGTTTCTTTATCTTATCAAGCTATATGACCTTAGACTCAAATTTTTTCTCTTTTATATTTGTATTCTCTTTTGTTCTTTCCCGTTGGGCTAAAACGCGCTTCACAGATCAAACTGTCGTAAAAAATAGTAAACTGTAGTAATCAACTGTGGGTGGTTCAATTCGTTTTAAATAACCATTTATTTTTTCAAAGTAAATCAGTAATTTGGATGTTTTTATTGATATTTGCATATTTTGGCCTACATGGTTTACTTACAGAATAAACAATAGCGTTCCTTTTAAATGTTTTAAGGCCAGATAGGAAAGTGTTTTTGCCTATGAAAATAAGTGTACCAGGCTACTCAGAAAGTTTTGCGACAAAGAGTTTTTATCTATGGAACTATCTATGCGTATAGATTTTATCTATGCGTTTGCTATGAAATGATCCTAAAGTATAATTTTGATGCTGAAAAACGAATGTCAAAAAATCTGAAGAAGCCGAAAACTATTGATGATTTTGATAAAGTAGTAAGTGTATACATGGTTTGTTTTAAAAATATATGATGGTATTTCAATTTTGATGAGTAAGTAAACCCTTTTTTATTTTACACCAAGATATACAAATAACGTGCACTTAGGTACCACAAATAATAATTAATAGGCACATAATAATAATTGATAATTTAATAGGTATGTACACAAAAATGACCTTATAACTAAAACGAGCTCTTCCATTGATAATGGGATTACCCTTTAATTTGGATACAAACCCAAATATAATCCGCAAAATAACGTTTATTGATAAAATCCTATATAATTTAAGTATAATACAAATTCTATTAACAAAAGCCGCGAATATAATAAATAATTTATTATCTGACAGAACTACACATCCGACGTCAGTTTATGTTGGCATTTTTTCAATATCCCATACAATAGAGCTCGGACCTCTTAAATCTCTTTTATAGCTATTAAAGGGGATGATGTCCCACTATGTCGGAGTCCCGTTGCTTTGGTATCGGCTCTCGGAGATATTTTTAGAAATATACCACGGAGTATGTCCACTATTAATAGATTTTTACGAGGCTCTGGAGTCGTAGTATCAACTCTTATATGAAATTGCGAGATTGCTATGTAGATAGATATATAGATATTTTATTTTACACACACAAGGGATCGTATATATAATAATGTTGAAATCTAATGTGCCTTAAAATGATTAAACAGTTAAGCCAGCAAATGATTAAAAAATTACATATTAAACAAAGCAATAGTATTTCGCGGTGCCATGTTTGTCGAAAGGACTATAGGGATTTTCGAAATACTTGTACTCGTATTCATAAAAAATCTACTTAATTCGATTTCTATGCTCGTATTCGTTTCGGCGAATGCTCCAAAATTTTCAAATATTCGCGTTCGTACGTGTATTCGCCATTTTCTAAATGAACACTTGAACACTAAAAACTATACGTGAGTACTAAGGTGAAGTGTTCACATAAAAAAAATGAACCTAAGTTTATTTGAAAATTTCAAAATGAACTATTTGAATTTAAAAAAATACTTTCAAATTGTACAAGTGCATGGGTACATAGTAGGTTCGTATTCGACATCGCATTCGTGAATAGTGTTTTTTTAATATTCGAAACATGCCTAGTACAGACGTTTACCACTACAAGGAAGTCAGACGCGTTCTCATGAGTTGCAGGAACTAATTCCTTCTATGAAATTTGAACTTATACCGGCTACGATATACCTAAATGAATTTAATATGCCATTGCATAGACACCCAGACAGAAAAAGTTGAAGGCACAAACGAATTAAAGGATAAAACTCTGTATCAAATACTTGTGACTCAATTATGATAAGAGAAACTATTCACAAAACACAAATTAAACTTTAGTGGTATCTACTCATTTCAGGCTTTCGTTAACTTTTCTACCACAGTATTTGGATCACAACAAATTGAAATCAAACTTTCAACAACTCCAATTGTTGTGGGAAATTCAATTGTTGACGTCTAAAACGCTTTAAATAAAACTAAATTTAAACTTGTAACTGCTAAGCTGAAGGTCAAAGTTCATCACTCTTAATAAGGTAAGGTTCATTAGTAAGGTGTTGTGAAAACATCTAGAAAACACAAGTTGTGTGAATAATTTATATGAAAAGTTGATTTTTTTTAATTTATTTTTTATTGACAGACTAATTTTACACAGTCTGTAATCAATATTTATTGTCAATAATTACACTTACATATCATATTTCACATAATTTCACCATTTGTTTAAAGACGGAAACTTCAGTCGTTAATCATTAAATGTTGTCTGTTTTTTTTTATATACTAGTGGGCGGACGAGCAAGCGGTCCCACGTGATGGTAAGTGTTACCGCCGCCCATGGACACCTGCAACACCAGGGGGTATGCGGGCGCGCCGCCGACCTTGCAAAATCCTATTCACAGCTCTCTTGAAGAACCCCATATCGTAGCTTAATGGAAAGACCTCTTGAGGCCTACGGGTTCGCGGTATAAAATAATTTTTGGACCGAACAGTGCGCGACACCTTCGTATCGAGGAAATGCGGATGGACCGCACTTCTGTGACGGGAGGTGCGGTTGTAGAAACCCGAGTTTCCCAAATAAAATAAAATAAATATAAAACCTATTTAAGCGCTCAAGCTTCAATTATTCTCTTTTGTGTTAATAGTATTATACTGTTCAGCCAATCCGCTCTTGACTCATTGAGGTCATTTGTATAGAGACCGAAGTATCAGCCACTGAACGTAAATACTTAGCCTGTACGTTGTATTCACCATCGCGGTTTCATTCGTCAGGATTCCATGAATTTAATAGTTCGCCTGTTAGAGATGATATCAGTCTAAACATCCCACTCCAGGGCACAGGCCTACCCTAGTGAATCACTTTGGTGTTTCGGGCCGTAATCCACTCCGCGCGGGCTCAGTACAAATTGGTATCCACCAACTCAAGATACTCCTCCAACATACATCAGATTTATTTTATCAAGCATGTGGACTTTCTCACGATATTTTCCCTCTAATGAGATTTTTAAAAACATTTTTTAAAAAAAAAGGTAATTAAGTAGAGGTTCGGTGATACGGGTCGAGGATTTGAACTCACTTACCACACGGATATGAGTCTAGTATAGATAGCCTAGGGTCTCTTAAGCTTCCATCGCTCTGCTAAGATTAGAAAGTTAAGATTATCTTATAATTAAAAGTGAATAAAAAAATGTTTACAGTTCAGGCGTGCCGAAGGAATTCATTTGATTTGCTCAAAATGAAATGACCCACGCACGCATAAAGCATATCTTACCGCTCGATATTCATATTGTCTCATGAACTCTATGCACATCAAAATGCCCTTTTTACATTCCCAAAGGAAACAAAGAATAAACATTCATACACTATCCAGGAGGAAATATACAGTGGAAATGGAATTTTCTGTAATAACATTAAAGTAAGCCGTCGTCGCCATGTTACAGAGTTGGAAGATGGGGAGGTATTACTAAAAGACTTTGTTAAAGCCAAATTTAGTCTTTACAAAGGTTTTGATATCATTAAGGAGTATTAAATCAGTATTATTTTAGGACGGAGAGCTAGGAAACTCAATCCGATGAGATTACGAGTCGGCTACCTTTTTTGGGATTTGTTCTAACAAATAAAAAGTAATATTTTTAGATTCTCATTGGAGCTGAAGCTACTTTCGTATACTCAATGCCCTTTGACTGTCTAAATTGGTCAGTTATATCGTACGTTGGGTCATGCATGTCAGTTGATATAAAATGTAAACATTCCAGGGGCATGCCAAGGTCCGGTGTCCATTGATGACAATATCAATTTACCATCAGGTGGAATATATGCTTGTCTATAATGAAACCACACCGACACCAGGCTTTTGAATCGATCTCTGTTGGACACGGGAGGAGTTCATGTACATTTTCCTGTATTTGAGGGATGTATGGCCTTAAAACGCCACGCTGGTTGGCGAGTCCACTTTTTTAGAGGTGGCGTAGTCCATCGGGGCTTGTGGTAGAGGTTTTTTATCCCTTAGTTGCCTTTTACGACACCTTTTATGATATTTTAAAGTTCCATCACGTCTCTCTAATAAAGAAACTCACTTGGCTCCGTCATTAGGTTTTTTACTGTTAGTTATTGTTCATGTGCTATGTTAAACACTTACTCCTCAAAAACTTAAAGGTAATAGAGTCTCAAAAGTTTGAACCAGACGAAACATTCCTCCATAAAAAGAACAGCTTCTTCCAAACTAAAATTTATCAAACTTTAAATACTTTGAACTTTATTTTTTGCGACCGTTTGCCAAGCGATAAGACTGGAAAGTGCTCCAAAGTTCTGGAATATTCTCGTAAGTATATCTTTCATCTTTGGCAAAGAAAAACGCGGCAAGGGCCAGAAAGTTTGCAGAAATGTTTTAGGGAGAACGTTTTCTTTTTGTCGTATCTGCAATCACTGACAATACTATAATTAATGCCTATGTACGTATGTGTTTCGGTAGTGAGACATGCCAGAACCCATTTATTTCCATCCCATCCTATCCCTCCCCATTTTCCCAACCTTTTCTCCATATCGATTCCTTCATCTCAAAAGGTAGGCAGCGCATCCGGGGGCGTGCGGGCGTTTGTCATACTTGACTGATGTTGGCATGTACCGCGGGTGCCCATGACCGACAGTATCCACTCACCACCAGGTGGACTGTATGCTCGTCTGCCGCTTTCTTACTGTAATGAAAACCATGCCATCAGCCTTTATATCTCTACTGCTGGATATAGGCTTCTCTCGCAGTTTGCCACCACATACGATCTTAGGCTCTTCTCATTCAACCATCCCACCCATGTGGCCGGCCACACACGTCTTACAATGCGCTTCTCGGTACATGGCCCCCAGTCATCCCCACCACTAATCTATCAGATCAGTTATCGCTCCGAGAATTATTATTAATCCATTTTATTTGAATTTTTACATGTGTTTTACATTTGATATGCACTTAACATATCAAATCAGGTTCTTATATTAGTATTCTCTGTATTGTGGGTAACCAATTATCATATAATATTTGTTACTTGAACTAACAAACAAAAAAATAAATATTAATATTGAGATTTATTTTTACTGGAGATTTGTTTCAATTTTAGGTATTGGTCGGTCCTCTATTACGTTTATTTCCTAATCGGTAATGTGTACGCGTGAAACTTTACCAATTTGTAAAGAATTTTTAGCTAGTCTTATTCGGCGAAAGTTGTAAGCGTCGATCAAGAAAAATGCTTTAAGACTAATATGACTCGAGTCTTGTAAATTTTACTTTTGACTAATATTTGTAGATATTTATCTTGATCTTGATTTATCTTGATTGTTGAACGTCCAATCTATACACATGATAAAATAGTAACAGGCCGATGTCTGTACATTATAGATATTTATAAAAAAACTAATATGGGGGGTGTTTATTAGAGCAACAGAAGCCAAAACAACAGTTTTTAGAAATTTTGTCTGTCTGTCTGTCTGTATGTTTGTACACGCATCACGCAAAAACTACTGCATGGAATTGAATGCAGTTTTCACCGATGTATTGCTAGAGGTCTAACTTAAAATATAGGCTCCATTTTACCGCAGGAAAGATCTTATTCCGATTGTTTTAAATTTAATAAACCGAAGTGAAGTGAGGGCGGGTCACTAGTTATTGAATAAAGATAGGATACCAAATTAATTCAATTATGGATCATATTATCAGAGCCGGCTCTAGCCCATGTAGCGCCCGGGTGTAATCAATACCCTGGCGCCCTCTAGTAGGCTCCTTGGAGGCGTCGCGAGCGGCGCTCGGCGCCCCTTAACACCCTGCGCCCGTGTGTGCCGCACACCCTGCACCATAGATAAAGAAAGCCGGCACTGCATATTATGTATAATTTATGGATGATGTTCGCGGTAACACAAATCGTAATCTTATTCATTTCAGGAGACTAGAGGGCTATTATGAAGATAAACTTTATCAGAACTTTTGATTAGGGTTTTAAATATATCTAGATGGTTTGAAACTCAGATCATCCAAGTTTGAAATAACGCAAAAAATTAAATACTTCAGCGAAGATAGGAGTTAATTCTTTTAAAGATATAAGGCGAATTAAAGTTTCGGATTGTGACAAACACAATTGATCTGAAAAATATGAATATTTGCGTTATGAATTGCTAATGTTTCTTATTTTATTGCTAATGTTTCTGTGTTGAAGTATTTAATTGTTTTCTTTTAATAAATGACGCCACACTCGTTGGCTCACACTAGGATTCCCTATGTCGTAGGTCCAGAGACACATACAAAGACAAACACAAACACACACCATAAACCCGAACATACATTTGTCTTTAAACTAATGTATGTTCGACCGGCAGTCGAACCCGGAACCTTTTGCACAGCAAGCAGGGTCGGGTCACCTATCAACTGCGCCGATCGGTCGACGAACATTGTTTACATTTACGTGTGTTTACGGGTAAGCTGTGTGTAATTCATTCTTATTTGACTTGGATGTGTTTTACTGACATACCTACTATGAATTGAATTGTAGCTTTTGTATATGACATGGATGAATTAATCTTAATCTTTATAAATATTTTTGCATACCGGCACACTGGGAGTATGAGTTGGAGGCCAAGATCACATTACCAGCTGTATAAAACCATTCGTTCAGCAAATAAATAATTTGAATTTGAATTATCTGTGTAAACTCAAATGTTTTATTCATTGTAAAAACGTATTATGTTGATGGTACATTAATTCAAGATTATGCCGATATCCGATCTTTATCAGAATATAAAGCGAGGTCAACGAAATATCTATACGAGACCTTTCGAGAAGGGATATCTTGTAAACGACAGTTTTTTGGCGGAAAATAATTGAGTTCGGGTCATTTTTTTAAGTTTCCTTTGAGCAAAAGGTTCTTACGTATTTCATTAAAGAGAAAGAATTTAATGTGTTCGACAGAAAGTCGAAATAAGTGTCGGATCAAAGAAACGTTCAAGAACGCAAAAATTCCATGCCTTTTGTAAAAAAATTATTGGATTTTATACATACATGCAGGGTTTAAATACATAATACATCAGTATTAGAAGTTTAAATACATAAACAGATTAGAGATTGTTTTCCGTAATGCAATGCTGGTTTAATACGACGATAGTGTAAAGAGTGGGCAGTAAAATTAAGCAATGCACTGCATGTTATTCGATCAATAATGCAATGACCGGAGAGGAATTATAGCGAGCAGAATGGAGCGTGAAGTCAATAGCATGAACGACTTTGTTGGCAATCACACATTAGCAACGGACGCCAGAGGGGCTGAAGGAGGTCAGCGCGGGGGCGGGCATCGAGCGCAGCCCCGCGAGGAGCAATCCAACACGTCCAGTGACCTGCGCGACGCGCCGCTTGTCGAACGCTCCGCGAAATGGAGACTACGTTCGTTTTCCCGCGCAAACTGCTAAAAAGATTCATCAGCATGTACAAAGATCTCCCTTGTCTATGGAACCGTACGAGTATATCCTACAAACACAAACAGAAACGTCATGAAGCGATCTCAAAGTTGACTGAATTAGTGCAAGAGTTTGAACCGGCAGTAACGAGAGTGCACGTATTGAGGAAAATCGAGAGTCTCCGAGCGTGTGTTCGGCGCGAACATAAACGAGTGATCGACAGTCGGTTGAAAGCGAGCGATCCGGATGAGATATACACGCCACATCTGTGGTATTATGATTTGTTTTCATTCTTGTTTGCTGACGAGGAACTGGGTTACAATAAGATCAAGCGTGGAGATTTGACTGAGCAAAATACGGTGCGTACCTATGTCAATAAAATAGTGTGTCTACGGGTACGTATATAAATAAGAGATAGGTACACAAATAGGTATATAGCAATTTCTACCAATGTAGAACCTTCAGTGACCTCCTGTTAAATTATGAACTCCTTTTTTTCTTTGCATTATTTCCCTCTTTTCTAGATAACAATTGGCATTGTTGCCTTTGTCATAAAGAAAAACTACATATATGCCTAAACTTAGTCAAATTGGTCCTATAAAAGTTACATAGGTATGTAAAACGTTATAAAGACAAGATTTGGCGCAGCTATACTGAAAATTTGCGATAAGTCATGTTATTATGGCTTCACACGTGACAATTTAGTGTTACGAATATAATTGAGTTATACCTATTATTATAACTGTGAACGTTGCAACGAACAAGTTATCACAACGAATTTATTGTTATTTAATGTCACTTATTTGTGACATAAAATGGCTAAATATCGTTAATATCACTGTTGTGATATAGTGCATTCCATAAATGTGATTTCGCTACTTGGTGATGTAAGTATTTATGGGTATAAATAATCACAGAACGTAATGTAAGTAGAAGGAGCACGATGACTTATTTTGTATGAAAACCAGTGTGATCACACACATTCAAAGTAACACACACACACACACATCTAAACTAACACATCTAAAGAACAAGAAATTTTAATTGGTCAAAAGGGACAATTGAGAAAGAACTTATAACATAAAATTAATCAATCGAAATCCAACCTTATTAAATATAGTTTTTTAGGTTTATAGGTATTGAATTATAAATATCTTGCTGATGTGATAATTCTGATAATATTTAAATATAATACGATTTTTCTTATTTCACAACATACCTCTTAAATGTTGTGACGTTGTCAAAACGAGAAAAACTAATTTAAAAATTGTTAATTCCCATAGAATTTTCTGCGTGATCCTACATTGCATTGGGTTCAAACAATATTTACATATAGCGAGTTAAGAAAATAGTGCTTGCTACATATGAAAAATATAACACTACGAAATTTCCGAAGTACTACTGCATAGAAGTCCGAATATAACACTACTGCATACTTTCATGGGGATTCTCCTTTGTTGGCTATCAGCCTATCACACATTAGCGTTTTTTCTTGAAATTTTACAATATTATCATAATTTTATTAAAACTTTACCATGTTTACTTTTTGTTAAAAGTTTACACTCGATCGTACAACGACCAATAGATGGCGCTAGACGACTTGATAAGGGTGGCGAACATTTTTTTATTTTTTGACTATCGCTAATCCACGGTAGTCTCGGGTGGCACTAACGGTTGACTTTTGTTACTAGTGAACTTCATACATGTCGCTCAAAAGCAAAATTTTTGGCTTTATTGTCAACAGCATTTATTACGGTTGTCCATGGGCGACGGTATCCACTTCCTACCGGGTGGGCTGTCAACTCGTCTACCACTTTCTGTCTATAGCATATATGGGCAACAACCAGCCCGCGGGCCGGATCCGGCCCGCTGTAAGATATGATCCAGCCCGCGAAACATTTTGAAAAAACCCAATTAAAAAAATATTACATTAGGCACTTATACTCACGGGAGTGACAGTGAGGCGGCAAACATCAAATCCTTTGATGTTTGCCACCTCACTCTTTGATAATCGCCGCCACTCGGCTTGCTCGATCAAATTCTTTGAGGTTTGCCGCCTCACGGGCGACACATCAAAAGATTTATTGCTTCTCAATTATTCTAAACTAGTTTATTCCAGATTATTCCTTCATTTTGCCTATATAAGCGGGTGGATGGCCCGAACGTTAGTTCAGTTCTATTTGAGCTACCGAGGTGATAACTTGGACAAGCGATATCCTAGCGAACTGCTCGAGCCGTCAACTTGCTTTGTGACTTTGTGTGCATCTTGAGTGGTTACTAACTGTAGTTTGTTATTAAGTTTATTGAACGAAAAGTAAACAAAAATGATGTCTGGTGGAAAGAAACGAAAAGTAGATACAGAGGGTCTCCAGTTTCAAGAAAAATGGACTGAAAAATTCTTTTTTATCTTGCACAATGGTAAGCCTATTTGTTTGCTGTGTAATGAATCCATTTCAGTAATGAAAGAATTCAATATAAAGAGGCATTACTCAACTAAGCATGCTACGCTGCACTCACTGACAGGACAATTAAGAACAGACAAAATCCAGAAGCTTACCGCAAATTTGGAAAAACAGCAACAAACGTTTCATAAACAAAGAACACAACTTGATAATGTTGTGAAAGCTAGTTTTATAGTTAGCTCAAAATTGGCAAAGGCATTAAAACCATTTGCCGAAGGAGAATTTATCAAGGAGTGTATGTTAGAAGTTTGCGGTATTTTGTGTCCTGAAAAGAAAAATGAATTTGAAAAAATTAGTTTGTCAAGACGAACTGTTGTTCGACGTATAGAAATGATGGCTAATGATATAAAAACAACATTGACTGACCACTGACCGTATGGCTGGTTTTGAATCATTTTCCATAGCATTAGACGAGAGCACCGATTTGTCTGACACAGCTCAACTGGCTATATTTATTCGAGGTGTTGATAAGGAGTTCACTGTTACTGAGGAATTGCTTGCTTTACAGCCGCTAAAAGGAACCACTACAGGAGAGGATATTTTTATTGAAGTTCAAAAGGTATTCACAAGTTTTGGCTTGCCATGGTCAAAATTAATTGGAGTATGCACTGATGGTGCACCTTCTATGGTCGGCTTACGTAAAGGTTTCATCGGAATTTTGAATGAAAAAGCAACAGAATTAAATGTGCAAAAAGATGATTTGATAGTCCTTCATTGCATTATCCACCAACAGAACTTGTGTTCTAAGTCCATTCGACTCCAGAATGTTATGAATGTGGTAGTAAAAACCATCAACTTTATTCGATCCCGAGGGCTTAACCATCGTCAGTTCAAGGCGTTTTTGGATGAAATATCAGCTGAATATAACGACGTAACATATTATTGTGAAGTCAGATGGCTGAGCAAAAGAAAAATGTTGAAACGGTTTTACGAGCTTAGAAATGAGATAGCAGACTTTATGAAAATAAAAGATAAACCACTATCTGAATTAAGTGACCCAAAATGGATATGTGACTTAGCATTTCTGGTCGATCTTACAGGCTATTTGAATGATTTAAATTTGAAACTTCAAAAACAAGGACAGTTAGTAAATGATTTGTACAGCCATTTGAAAGCGTTTCAGATCAAACTACGCTTGTGGGAGTCACAGATGCTGTCTGGTAACAGTTACCATTTCAACACGCTCTCTGCGTATGAAAATATTGCTTATGCTCAATATGCTGAAGAACTCAAGTTACTGTCGGAACAATTTTCGAACAGATTTAGCGACTTCATAAACATGGAAGACTGTTTCAGTTTATTTGCTACTCCTACAAAATATAATGTACAAAATACTCCAATACACTTACAAATGGAGTTGATCGAGATTCAAGAAAACTCACTCCTAAAATCCAAATTTGAAGACGTAGAGTTGTGCGATTTCTACAAAAAATACCTAGAAAAAGACAATTTTCCGCAGCTTAGAAAATTCGCAAGAAGATTGATTTGTGCGTTTGGCAGTACTTATAAATGCGAACAGTTCTTTTCATTGATGAAAGTTAATAAATCAACACATCGTACAAGACTGACTGACGATAATTTGGAAAATTCTTTACGTCTTTGTATCAGTGGAATTAATCCAAATATCGATGGATTAGTTTCCCAAATTCAAGCTCAAGTGTCTCATTGATTTCGGTGTATTTAACTTTCGTAGTTTGTAACAATTGCAAATTTAACGATTTAATTATAATGTACCATTTTTTTAAATTTCATTTTGTTATTTTAATAAATTGTACTATAATAACATTGTCGTATTATTTCATGTCTAATATCTATCGCAAAAAATATTATCACTACTTTAAAATGCACTAAGTACTTTTAAACGCGGCCCGCGAACGTATTTGCACGCTAAAGTTTGGCCCTCAACATGTCAAAGGTCTATAGTATAAAGAAACTCACATGGGTGTAACTTCTGTGCGGCAATGTATTTCTCAAGCTTGCGCCGCAGCACGATCTCTGCGCCATACCGTCCGACGGAACCGTTGTCAACTAGCAGGAAGTAGGCATGTCTGCTGTTCAGGACTGCTAGTTTTGATCTGCAACAAGTGTTTTATAGTTTAAAATAGGGATGTAAGGATTCACAATTTTGCTACCAAAACCCGGATAAAAAAATAGGAGTCCTGATTCACGGGATTTTGAAAATCTTCCGACGGTTAAAAGCTTATAATTAACTATAGAAAACTATAAAGAGAATAAAATGTAAACGTTAGGACAATCTGCAATATAATCGAATGCAATCTGCCGCCACCATCGTCGTGCGTAATGATTGTAATGAATGAATGTAATGAATGATGGAGTCTAAAAAAATGATCATTCATTACATTACGCACGACGATGTTAGCATACGGTTGTTGTTTTCCAAAGATAGATTTCTTTTTGATTCATTGATAAATTTTAGTACTGGAGAAAATTATCGAAAATTTTCTCAAATCATCAAACAATCTAACATAATTTCAAACAAAACTTCAAACACGATTTAATTTTTGGGTTTTGTATTTATGTTTCACACAGCGTAAAAAAATTTATATTTTTCAAATTAGTACGTAACATAGCAAATAAAAAAACACATTTGAAAAAGATACGTGACAATGGAAGATGAATTTTAAAAGCTAATCGAACTCGCGTGACGAACATTAGTTTGTCACGCGAAATGATTGCAGTTAATTGGGTTTTCACTCTTCCAGCTGCGAAAACGAAGGTGAAAACACCCCGATAGTTGTTTTCTTAAAAATCTGACGGCCATTTAAAAATGATGGAATAAAATATTTTTTACTGTTCCTAAGCCTTATGCTCATGATATTTTATTATTAACATTTTAAATTATTAAATATCAATTTAATGCAAAACGTTAAATAAAAAAGAAAGAAAAAAAAAATACGAACAAAGGTTTGATAATGTGATAATGAGAGGACACCAATTCATGGAATTGTGGAAATAATTTATTTTTAGTTGATAATAGGTCCTGGTTGGTACCTATTATCCGATATCGGACTCTTTAGCACTCGGAAAAGTTCTACATTCACGAAAACTTATTCGCTCTTAGCCAGATAGAAATTCAATACATATTTATACAGATATTTTACATAGTATATTCATTTAATAAAAAAAGATAGTAACACAAATGTGTTCTATAAAGTGACGGTATTATGAGAAATTTAGTTTTGCTGTCTCGTTGGCCTTATTCGAGTATATTTACTTTACGTTATGAGTAGTTATATCTAACATATAATAAAATTGTAACAGGCCGATGTCTGTACATTATAGATATTGAAGAAAAAACTAATACGATGGGGGGGGGGGGGGTGTTTATTAGAGCAACAGAAGCCAAAACAAGTGTTTAGAAATTTTGTCTGTCTGTCTGTATGTTTGTACACGCATCACGCAAAAACTACTGCATGGAATTGAATGCAGTTTTCACCGGTGTATTGCTAGAGGTCTAACTTAAAATATAGGCTCCATTTTACCGCAGGAAAATATCTTATTCCGATTGTTTTAAATTTAATAAACCGAAGCGAAGTGAGGGCGCATCGCTAGTATAGATTAATAAAATTACAAATCTTTGAATTATTGGTGTTTTTTTTTTGCGTCGCCGTAGAATGTAAGCTCTAGCCTAGTGCTTTAGAATTATAGATAATCTATAGAGAATCTTCTCTCTCTGTCGTTCGTTTTCTATTTTAAAAGTTTGTCATCCAAGATTTCCGCAGCTTCTGAAACTGCGGTGCGTATCTAAAGGGCCCGTCTGACTTCAACCTTATAATTTACGATGGAGAAATGTTTTGCTGTCAGGTAAAAATAGAGTCCCTAATAGGGTAACGAGGAGCAAAAAGGCATTGGACCAAAAAATTAACCCGAGCCGGTCGGCCTCTTTTTTGCTTCGAACAAAAAGGTACGAACTGTTAAGCCTGGCTCACGTACCATATTTTCAGGAGCTGATCCGGAATAAAATATACAGAATTAAATTATACGTGTATTTTTGTACTGAGCTCAAATAGCACAAAAGAAAAGGCAGTTATTTCCGAAAAGGGTAATAATAAAATGTTGTTTTTAAAGTCCTACGTGTTGTCCAATAAATGTAATAAAGTAAGTAAGATAAATAAATAACCCTGGAAATTTCATTTGGCGCAAGGGACAAAACTGGAAAGTTTTGCTGTTTATAACCTGATGCAAACTTTGGATTTTTATCCTAAGTTTAGTCACCGCCGCCCATGCCCAAGTAATCAACATTACAATACAAAGTGCAATGCACACTTACAGTGTACAATTGCAAAGTGTACAAAACTCCACTTCAAACATGTCAATTTGGTTCAATTGTTTCATAATCGTTGGATTATACTCGCATTACAGATTATATTCAGACATAGACTGGCATATTACAAAGTACCCAGACTTTTTGACAATTTAGTAATGTTTCTCTCAAGCGAGAAAATAACTGAAGCTGATTATTTGAGTTGAAGCTAACAGGGCTTTATATTTGTTTTTGAGAAATGGTATCTGTTCTGTTCGCAAACCAGACGCGCCCGGCATACACAATTACAGAGCAGCACTCCGTATATTTGTAGTATAATAAATTGAATCCACACTTTGCCGTTTTTTCCATTCATTTAACACTTATTGAAAAGTTTATTTATAATTGCCTGATCTGCACCAGCTTTGAAACGCATCCTGGTCATTAAATTAATATGTTGTGTTACTATGTATTTGAAATATATGACATGTCCGTGAAACACGTTGAAACAGGTTATTTTAAAGGGGGAGAGTGCATGCTTCATTCCCACAGCCGCTGGGTGCACTCGACTAGCCACGTTACCCCTCTCTCACAGAAGACTACCTTGAAATGTACTGCATTTCCTGCTTTATCGTATTTTCCCAATGTACGTACGTCTTTCGATAGTGAGCGAGATATGCCAGAGCCCATTCACATCCCATCCTATCCCTCCCCATTTTCCCAACCCATTCCTTAATTTGCAAAGGTAGGCAGCGCCATCCGGGGGCGTGCCAGCGTTTGTCATTTAGGACTAATGTTGGCATGTATCGCGGATGTCTATGGGCGACAGTATCCACTTACCATCAGGTGGTCTGTATGCTTGTCTACCGCCTTTGTCTATAAAAAAAAACATCGAAACTCATTTTATATCAAAATATAGGTAACCAAAATATGGTGTTACAATAAATACATTTGTCCCGTTATGTTTTGTCTCAATAGACAAGCAAAAGTCCACTTCGTACTCACAGTACGTTTATAGGAGAGTTAATCGAAATTGTAAATTTTGCCAGGTATAATAAAGAAAAATAATATTAAATGTATGTATGTGTCATGTGGTGTCGACCGCCATTAGAATGGCACCATCCCATCTATTCCCGTGCGTGTCGTACAAGGCGTGTTTACTGTTTTACATACTTTTTGTAATGTTACAATAGCAAATATTTTCATGGCCCTAAATAAAATAGAGAAAAAAAAATATTTTCATGGTTTTTCATGATTTCTGTGAAAATGTTTTAATAATTCTTTTGTAATAGTTCCAATTAAAATAATAATATCTTTGAATTATAATCATGTACTATATTATTTATAAGCATAACAGGGCCTTTAAAAATAGCACTTTACGTTTATTTCTTTAAGAAATGTATCACTAACTGAAAGCAAAGGAAAATAAAACCAAATAGGAAGTAATTGCAACTTTATTTTCAAGGAATTATGTTAATAATCACAGTTATTGCTATCATCAAAACAAAATTATTTGTAACTAGCTGTTGCCCGCGACTTCGTCCGCGTGGACTTTAGTTTATAAACACCGTCTTTACCTTCTTAGGGGTATTTGGTATTTTCAAAAACGACCACAAACATTAATTCTTATTTTTTAGCTTATTTTTTATTGAACAAATGTTCGACGTGATTCTTTAAATTGATATAACTTTTATTTATGAACTGATTGAAATAAAACAAACACTAAATTTTAAGTGAAGCTTACCACAAATACATTAGTGAAATGTATTAAGTGAAAAACCGCACCCAAATCGGTTAAGCCGTTTCTAAGATTAGCGCGCACAAATACAGATAAACAGACAAAAATTCTAACAATCATTGTTTTGGGTTCTATTGCGTTAATAAAGACCCCCAGTAATATTTTTCTCATATATCTTCCATGTACAGACAGCGATCAGTTATATTTATATTATATGTATAGATTTCAATCAAATCTTATTTCGGATTCAGTTTCGGTTTCGAATTATCTTTTATTTCGGATATCCCATAGTTTCGGTTACGATTACGGAACTCCATAACATATCTAGTATTTAACAAGTGTCAACATACTAAACGGGTAAAAGTGTCACAAAAGTATTGATTAGTACAGATTAATGTATGTTGAAACATATTGATTTTTCTGACACATTTACCTATCGCCTTTTCTTTTAATCCGACTCCAAAAATATCTTCAATATGTGGAAACACCATAAAGTGAAACACATCTACTTGCAACATCCGTGTTCTCTCCGTATCAAAATCATTTATTTCACCGATATCGACAACCGGTTTAATTGGTTCTGACAATAACAAACGTCGTTACTATACACTTGTTTTCTACGAGGTTTTACAAAGTACGGAACGCAGATATGCTTTTGGAATAAAATAATGTCTATTTGTATGTTTGTTTCTGTACTCCTTTGTTACTACTATTTTCTTTTAATGGTACCTTTTTCTTTCTCGATGACCATAAGTATTTTAATGGTACCCCCTTTCTCGATGACCATAAGTAGGTATTTTAATGGTACCTTTTCCTCGATGACCATAAGTATTTTAATGGTACCTTTTCCTCGATGACCATAAGTATTTTAATGGTACCTTTTTCTCGATGACCATAAGTATTTTAATGGTACCTTTTTCTCGATGACCATAAGTATTTTTTGTTTAGTTGTTTGCAATTGGAAAATCTTATATTGTCGATTTATGATTTCTATACTGCAATTTTTTCCCTTTATCAATCCAATACAAATATAATAAGTATGTATTTGTTATCGTTCAGGATTCACCGGAGGAGGATGTTCCGACAGACGAAGAGGAGCATCCTTTCGAGCAATCCATGGAGAGCTATCCTGCAGAGTACGATGTCACACCCAACATGATTGAAGTGACAGATTCGTCAGTGTCCAAACGCTACCAGAGCTACGAGGAGGACAAGGCTAAGCGACATTGCACGGAAATCGATGACGAGTATGATGCCATTGGTAAGTCTCGCGACCAGCCCAGCCTCATAAACATTGTCTTGTGCATAGGAGATTTAGTGGACCATTTACACGAGGCAATTGGCTGGCCAAGGCTTGGCTTGGCTTAGTCGATTGTCTTAAAATCAGCTAAGCCAAGGTTGAAGACAGTCCAAAATGCAATTTATCGCTTACACATAGGCCCGTGTTAGCCAGTTTCACAAACATAAGGGTTATGTATGGACGCTACAATCGCTTTTAGCAGAATGGATGGCTATGAGAGCTAATTTAAAAATGTCACACGAGGCCATTACACAAGCCAATCCACACAGCGAGTGATAGGCCACAGATATGTACGGGAAAGCAATAAAAAACGTACTTGTGACCGTTGTTTTATTCACTACTAAAACAATTCACTACTAAGGTCGTTGAGAGTAGATGTATATAGGGTACATCTACCGCCCTTAATATTTATACCAATCATTCCTTCCATCCATCCTAGTTTGAAATCCTGACAACAATAAGAGAGAACGAACAATTTATATCTACGCTAGATTTTTTTTGTAATCTACTTTTTCGCGTACTTAGTTTTTGACGGGGTGCGCGACCCCTCTGTGCCTTGATTGATATCACTCGTCTCATTTAGCTCTGATGTATTAGTACTATAATCAGGCAAATGTGCAGGCCCTCTCGCTTTCCGTTCCACTAACTCCTCCCTCCTCACCAACCTGAGCGTCAACAAACTCGTCCTCATTTATAACTGGGTCGTTGTGCATAGGTACAGTAGGTTCACTATTCGCGGTTATGACCGGTGACGTTAAATCATTGGTTGCTGGTGAGGAACAAAGTACAGAGGGCGGGAATATATTCGGAGACATGGGACAAGACGGCGGAGGCGGTGTTGCGCGTGATCACGCACTCACCGTAGATTCATTCGTCTCGCTACACGTTTTACCAATAAATCTTAACAATGTACTGGCGCCACAAAATTTGAAATCGTTTGAGTGAAGTGGCTTGATAAATAGCTTGGGACATTTCACTGGCTTAGTCGCTTGTGTTAACAATTGGCCTCGTGTAAATAGTCCATTACGGTATTAAAACGGCACATTAGCCAAGCGAGTTGGCGAGCCCATTCGCCCATTAGATATGATATAGTCGCCTTTTACAACACCCTCGGGAAGAGATGGGTGCTATTTTAAAGCCGGCCGACACCATACGGCCGACTAATAAATCGTGAAATACTAATTACATGTAAATCTGATACACGAGGTAACTATATTTTATAGGTATCCCTATAAAGGTATCGTTACTTTCATTAAATTAATTAATACATTTAATCTACAATCTTCTAAGTTAATTACTTTAAAATCTCCGTGTCAGTCAATCAAGGGGTGAGTAATAATAAAATTAATCAGCTCTGCGACCGGAGCAACCTTTGTCTTTCTTATTTGAACTCCGGCGATTTTATACAAAAAACAATAATTAGCAACAAATCACGAGAAATATAATATGTGCTTCATTGACGATGAAATTTTTTGTTATCTTCCTAAAAGAAAACCCTACATTTGCTACCCCTAAAGAATAAGACTCCATATCTTCCCTCGGGTGTCGTAAAAGGCGCCTAAGGGATTACAAAGCCGTTATCACAGGCCCCGAGGAACTACACCACCTCTAAAAGAATGGACTCGCCAAACCCGCTTGGCCAGCGTGGCGTTTAATGGCCATACATCTCTCATGTACAAGACTATGCACGAGGAGGCTGGTGTCCAACAGTGGACGATAAGAGGGCTACTGACGGTGAGGGATGTTCAGCTATGCGGGTTTCCTTACGATGTTTTTCTTGACCTACTTTAACAGATCTTCGGTAGTGAACTTTCTAAACTCATTGCTACGGGCCAGTATTGGACTCACGACCTCATAAATGGTGAGCCAAAAACAGAATTACTGATTACTCTAGGCTATCATCGCTCCCGGAGTGAATGCCTAGTACTAAATAGAATTTATTTTCCTTTCTAGGTATAAATGTAGCCGCAAAATTACGAGGTCTGCCACCGAACATGAGGATACTATCTGAAAAGCTAATCAATGACGTACTGTACCAAGCACAGATGAATGGTTTGAACTCCTCCACTGCAATATCCACCCCGGACCCGTTTAAGCAGGACAGTATTATGTAAAATCTGATTTGGAGAATGATCTGTCGGAATGTCGATATTGATTGATTAAACAAAAATACAATTTGCGACATATAACATACGACATATAACATATAACATACGTCGAATGGTATGTAAAATGTAAAGTAGATATGTAAAATTGTATGTCGAATGGTATAAAATGGTTGAATGCAATAAACCTCTTTGTATGCGATTTGTTACATGATTTTTTGGGAAATAATTAAAGGAGCGCAAGCAAATCTATGGCAACAAATTTAAAGATGGGTTAGGATTAGGTTCTCTGGTGAAGATAAAGACAGGAGTCTTCGTCGACTTTATGTTGACATACTTAGTAATTAAAAATTATTTATTTCAATTATTAGAAATAGTTTGTTTTGATGATCATGATTTTCTGCCTATTTAATTATCATTCACGAGACCAACCTAAAGTCTGAAGTTTCCTAAAGTTAGGAAAATCTAAGATAGTTAAAAAGTTAGCAAATGCATTCTCGTTTTATTTAAGAAAAATTAAACGTTATTCTCCAATTCTGCACAAAATATAAATAACATTCTTATGATCGTTACGAATTTAATGTTTGCTTTTTTATATTATTCTGCCTATATTCCACATTTGGAACCAATCTTAACTTTTCCTATGCAGTCAGCAGTTCTTTTTACGCAAATTCTATTTACGTTTAATTTTTGAAACGTATTTATCGCGCATAAAGAGATTTAGGTGTGTATAATACGAGTTTAAGATCCCTTTAATAGATAAATGTATGTCAGCTAATGTAAACGTACGATAAAGTACAACTTTTCTATGCGAACTTTTCCAAGTATTTTATTTTTGATGAGAACAAGTTGCAGGGGTCTCGTTAACTTTGACAACACACTGAGAAAACACTGCGAAGTTAGCTAATTAGTGACTTAACACTTTTAATGTCTAACGAGGATTATGTGCGAAGTTATTGTATGAATATACAGTTTCATACAATAACATGTAACATGTTTATATTTAATTATACAACGTGTGACTGAAATAACCGCAAAACCTGGAACACATAAACTGATTTAAAATATATAAAACCGTTCTGGTGAAAATTTAAATTATTTTAGGAAATAAAGCAAACGTTATTTTTACACTTCATTGCACAATATCGTACAAAAGGCAAGCTTAATGTCTACCAGCCAGCCAACCTTTGGGTTGATCAGAGAAGTTTAATTAGGAGGTGCAGTAACGACACACTTTAGATGGTGTGGTAAAATAAATATAATACATTATTACATTGTTCTATCTAAAACGTTGGTAGCGCTCATTACTCTCAGTATACTCGTAGGGTAAGTAATGGTCGGGCGTCGTCGGCGGCGCAGCGCCTTGTATATACTTTTTAAATCGATCGTAGATCATATGAAATCGTGTGTAACATGTTTACATTTAATAATATAGGTAAGTGCTAGAATACAGTGAAATCAACGAGACATGAGCTTTGCGTTTTTTTTTATGAACGTAGGCGGCAGACGAGCATACAGTCCACCTGATGGTAAGTGGATACTGTCGCCCATAGACATCCGCGATACATGCCGACATTAGTCCAAAATGACAAACATTGTCACGCCCCCGGATGCGCTCTACCTTTGGAGATATAGGAATGGATTTGGTGAAAGGGTTGGAAAAATGGGGAGGGATAGGATGGGAATGGGCCTTGCCACATCTCACTCACTACCGAAACACGTACGTACATTAGGAAAATAAGATAAAGTGGGAAATGTAGTACATTTCAAGGTAATCTTCTGCGAGAGAGGGGTAACGTGGCCAGTCGAGCGCGTCCAGCGGCTGTTGGATTGCAGCATGCACTCTCCCCCTCAAAAAGTTTGTGCGTTTGTGTGAGTGCATACCGATAGTGTACAGTGCGAACCATTTCGACAATCGGATTGGACAATTCGGCACCCACTCACACAGATGCAAAGTTCATGTCTCGTTGATTTCACTGTGTCGCATTGTAAATTAATAATTTTAATTATAGTAATGAGAAACAATAATGTTCAGAATTATTCTCTTTCTGTACTCGTGTTCAATTTTGTATTTATTTTAACTTTAACATAAGTATGTACTAATATTATTAGTAGTAATTAATTTACTTGAAATATAATAATGTAATATTGAGCAAAATATTTTAATATACAATAAGGTTATTGTACTATATTTTGTTGAATAAATGTTATGGTTTAATAAAAAGACGGAAACGTATTTCGATTATATCATGCGCAGTAAGATAAGATATACCACCTTTTCTGACTGATCTAATCATGCAAGAAAAAAATCCATGAAGAGCTTTGATTTATCAGACTACTTATATGCACTACCTGAATTAATAACCAGAGAGAGTAGTTACAATGAGTATCAGATTCCTGTTCTGAGCAGCAGACTAGATTTGACTTTATTTTTTATTTTATTTTTTATGTATGTACGAAGGCGGCAGACGAGCATACAGTCCACCTGATGGTAAGTGGATACTGTCGCCCATGGACATCCGCGATACATGCCAACATTAGTCCAAAATGACAAATGTTGGCACGCCCCCGGATGCGCTGCCTACCTTTGGTGATATAGGAATGGATTTGGAGAAAGGGTTAGGAAAATGGGGAGGGATAGGATGGGATGGGAATGGGCTCTTGCACATCTCACTCACTACCGAAACACGTACGTACATTGGAAAATGCAGTACATTTCAAGGTAGTCTTCTGTGAGACTACTGAGTCTGTGTGAGAGAGTAGTCTTTATCTATCAGATACTACATTTTGACGGGAACTCGAGGAGTGAAGATGTCTTTGTTTGATTATTATAAAAATTGTGTAGTGTGCGTTTTGTGGTGATAGTTGTGTTTTGTTTGTGCGTAGAAATAAAAGCATAGGACTGCGCTTTTCGTGTGCTTCCAAGAAGTCCTCTTCTGTCCTCGTTAAACCTACTATCACTTTACTGAGCGACTCCTAACTAGTCCTGACCTACTTTGCATAATACTCACTACTTCAAAAATGTTTCGTATTATTTTTAACATGATTTCAAATATTCTCTGCAAAATTCTGTCTGTAAAGCTTGTGATAAAATCTTAATGGAGTCTCTTTTACAGCACCCCCTATCTAATGAGCACGTCGTGCAAGTTTTAACGCCTCTGACAAGAACAAGATATCACATCAATTATAACATTTTTGTTCCATTTTCGCTGTTGTGTCAACTTAATTTCTTAATGCATTTAAAAAATGTTTTATTGTGGCTTTATTTTCTTCTTTAGTTGCAAAAAAATCATAAAATATATCTAACTACGAGGGCCACACTGAAAGTTTCGGGAATGAATAAGAAAAAAATACAATAAATGGCCAAAAATCAATTTATTGTTTCCCAAAATATTCTCCGTGAGCGTCAATACGCTTTTCCATACGAATAAACAAATTTCTATAACATTTATTCCACTCCATGCTCCATATTTCACGTAATCTCCGTAATCCATATCTCCGTAATTGGTTCTAAATTTTTGGCAACAAGAAGAAGTCACAAGGTGCCAAGTCAGGACTGTATGGGGGGATGGCTCATGAGTTCTACGTTTTTCGCCTTCAAAAAGTTGACAGCGGTGGACGGGCGACCTTCACGAAATTCGTCACTCAGTTATTGACACGACCGCCCTGGAATTCTGTAAACCAGCTATAAATTGTCATCTTGCTTGGTGCTTCATCGCCAAAAGCAGTTTGAAGCCGAGCGAGGCTCTGCTGAGCTGTCAAATTACACTTAAAATCGTAGAAAATCCTACAGCGAAATTTTCTCGAGTTAAATCCATCGTAATGCTGACACGCAATTTTTAATAAAAAAAACAAATGACTGTTAGATGAAACAAACTATTTTCTACAGCAAAAGAGTTCCATTTTCAAATATTGTAATTACTTTTTAAATATTGTTTATGTAGGTAAGTGGCCAGTTCCGGAAATTTTCAGTGTGACCTATGTATTTAGTTAGTAAGTATTTAGTTGTTGCACAAGGCATTCAGGTTGGCATTCTTCTTGTATTCTGAATTCAGTTTAAATTCAAATTCTTTAACGCATGCAGTTACTACTATTTATAACCGTACACAAATGCACACGTAAATTTCAGTACATGTGAATTTCTTACCGGATTTTTTTCACATTCTGAACTCCGAAAGCCTTCTACACCCATCCTTACAAGATAAATGAAATGTAATTATAATTAAGTTACCAGCCCCAACTTATTGTAAACATTCTATAAAAATATTAAACGTAATCAAAATTTATTTCCGTGGTTTAATTGAAAAAGTTTCCGGTAAGAAGTTAAATTGGTACGATTCATATTTAGAGTGATAGAAGCAGATTGGACTAATTGAAATGATTTTAATTATTGATCGCAAAAGTAATTCACGATTTATGTCATATAAATCGCTTTAGGCTCACTGTACACGAACCACAAAATATGTTTGCTACGACTGCAAAATGGGGCCGGCCAGTGTGGTTGTCCGAACCGAAAAATGTAGTTCAGGCGATCATATTCTACAGTTTTTTTACAGAAAGAAGGCGATATATCAGCATACAGTTCACCCGGTGTGGTAAATGGATAGTGCCGTCCTGCGACATCGGCGATACTTGCCAACATCGTGCGGCCGTCGTGCGGTTCAAATGTAGTCCACGCGACCGCAAGATTCGGATCGCAGTCTACGAGTCGCAGTCATGTAAAAGTTAATACTCGTATTATGTTCTTAAATAACAGTGCGACGGTGCAAATTTTGTGGTCAAATCAACCGCACACAGCGATTTGTATGTGATGTGGCTCGTGTATAAAACTGTCAATCACCGTCGACCAGTCGATATTAATCGTCTCAAGCACAATCGATGACACTGGTATACACATTTTCTATAACTATCGACTGTCGATTAAGGGACGATCGATCATCGTTCAACGGCCGATGGATGAATATCCATTCCACGTTATCAATCGACATCGATTGAAATTAGTCGAGTTGTAGATATTGATCGACGTCGAAAGTCGAAGTCCTAAGTTTACCTTAAGGGCTCTTAATTCCGCAGAACGTTCGCAAACATTATTATCCCGTTTTTAGTCTGTATATCTAATTTTATAGCGGATTTACTTCACGTCCTTATCAAGAAGTTCATCGCATCGTTTACCTTGGCGACACAATCGCGTGATACGTCACGTCCCTCCCTCTCCTGATGCTTGTTGGCACTTTCTGATCGTAAAGTAGAGATCAATCTCCGTGGAGAGATGCTGGTTTGATAGATTTTGCAAAGTTACAAAATCACAGGATTTATACAAGTCTATAAATTCAGATGTATCTTCTCTTGTATCAGCCTATAACGTCCCACTCTGTAGGACTCGGGCCTCCGCTAGTAAATCAATGGGAAGTTTAGGGCCGTAATCCACCACGCGGATTGGTGGATCACATTCTCCATATTTTTTTTATTTCTGGAGCATGCGGGTTTCCTCATGATGTTTACCCTCGCCGTCGAGCAAGTGACAATTTTTAAAAATCCGTACTTAAGTAGAATCTTAGTGGTACGGGCGGAGGATTTGAACTCACGATCACACGAATTTGAGTAGAGTATAGATACCCCTAGGCTATCACCGCTCATTCAGGTGTGTAATATCTTAATATTTTACGGACTTTTTTAGACGGAGGTAATGTTACTTCACCAAATTTTAAATCTTCATTTTTTTTTAAATTTATTCATGTCATTTGATGATACAAATCTATATAAGGATATGACATGTTCTTCCTTTTCTACAATATGAATGAATGAAAGAATTTTTATATCCTAAATCGGGTCTGAACGCATATAATAAAAGGTATAGCTTCTATTTCAAACGGTGGCTTCACGAAAATTCGCCATCCACTCTATAGTACTGACAGGGCCCCTGTGATTTTTGCGGTTTTTGCCCATTTGGAAGACAAAACTTCTGACTATTTTTATACTGGCATAGAAATGCTAGTTAAACGATCCGAAGTGTGTTCAAATAGATGGAGACTATGTTGAAAAATAAAAATAGTTTCATTTACTAGTGTCCCTTTTCTTTGTCCCGGCCGGAATCTTTTGAACCTTCCCTCGTATAAGATTACATAAATGTATATAAAATATGTATACATACATACTCATATGAAGAATACACACGAAGTGAAGAAAATAGGTAAAGGAAAAGAAATCGTATGAAAATGTTACATCTGAGAATCAAAATGCGTTTTGGAGTATATTTTCGTTCTCTCCTTGGAGAAACGGTATTGAAGTCAAAGAGCATTTTGCTTCAAAGGTACTCAAGTTCGACTTGCAATATCTTACTTTTGTTACACTGACATATTCTTAGATACTATTTGTTCCTTGTTTTTTTTTAAATAAAGAAGACTACAGACGAGCAGACAGTCCTGGCTGAGCGCCTTCTGCGTTCGCTCTAAACGCCCTAAAAAAACGAGCAGAGAATAGGGAATTGGGGGAATGGGATAAAAGGGAAATGCAGTATATTTTACGGTAGTCTTCTGTGAGAAAGGGGTAAGTGAGTTCTGTGAGAATACCCCCCCCCCCCCCCGCCCCTCCCCCCTATATTGCTCTCCTCCGCGTATTGTTTTGTCACTAATGATGGACTTACCTAGGTGAAGCCATCGCATGATAGGGCACATCTCTTCCTCTGCCAATGAGCTCGTTGGCACCTTCCACGATTCCCCACGGAGCTATACCGATGCTAACCACCCGTCCGGCCCGCTGGGATCTTTCCAACTGCAACGCATCTCCCACTTGGCGGGTCACACCTGAGAAAAACGTTTTAATGAAAGTTCGGACCATATATCTATTATTATTATTACTACCTTTTATTTCAGACCAGTTGATAAAATTTTAGTGGAAGTACTTGGATTTATATTAGCAATTTAATCTAATGCAAAACCGCGTATGAGGAAAAGCGGAGGTGGGACACCCTCTGGCTAAGTGAACCGGCGATTTGAAGAAGTTAGCCGTTGGTGGCTGGATGATAAGAGCGGAAAACTGTGTGTGATGGCAAGTCTTTGGAGAGGTCTATATCCCGCAATCGAGAGATATAGGCTGATCACGGCTGATGGTATTTCAAACCAGTGCAAGGGCCTTACAACAGGATTAAAAAACTTACCAGTGTTAGTTCCACCCGTAAAGATCCAAGCGCCTGTGGTCTTCGCGGCCTTCAAGAGACCTTTCCTCAGAACCTTCTTCAGTTTCGGCTGCAAGTCGAAGTTGGCCTTCCCTCCTTGGATGGTAATGAGGAGCTTTGGTCTCTCGAGGGCCCACTCCCTTGTCAGCAGTTGGACGATGAGTTCTGGACGTGTATCGTGGGCGAGTCGAACGTACTGAAAAGTGAGAATGGTTTAAAAAAACTGATGGTAATACAATAACTGGCATGTTCTATTTTTACTTTTTATTTTATCCATTGATATAAGCTAAGATACACAGTTGCCAGTAAAATAAGAAAAAGACGGATATAGAGTTTTCTATTCTCATTTACCTACACGAGTACCTAATACCTACTCAATACTCATTCTCTGTTGTCTCATTTACACGTTCAGGAGAGCTCTCGGCGAAACGTTCGGCGAGAAACTTGCTTACACGAGCGCCTGTTACGAGGACGTCCTCCTCGGTACATCGTGAACACACACAGACCTTCAGTTAACACTTTTACCACGTATCGGCACGTGCCTGGGCGCTTCTCACCGACTCGCGATCCCACGGTACCCTCCCAAAGCAACGCTCTAAGCCAAGGTCCGTTCCTTCCGACGGTCTATCGACGGGGGAGCCCTTAGACTCGTTGCTGTACACACTTTGTGCTCCTGGCTGAGCGTCTTCTGCGCTCGCCCTAAACCATTCATGTGCGGTGACTCTTGAAAGGCCATTAGGGCCAAAATAATTTCTGATTAATTATATATTTGAACACTGGATCCATAGATATACTCGTAAGTTTAGAACGCAGAGTATAACATATTCTTTTAGAGATATTAATTACCACAATATCAGTTTGAATAAAGAGTGAAAAATTGAGAGCACGATGTCTATATAAAATTTCAAATATATAATTTTTTTAAGCAATATATTCAGTTTCAAAGTCTTTCTGCGCTTGACATCTCTGTGAATACGTTGAATAGTATTGTCCTACTAAATTTATGAAATCACAGTTGGCCATTGTTTAAAATCTGAAATATTCTAATTCATCGTTTAGAATGTTTTCGAGCTGGTTGTACTTGTATCGATATTTGTGTATTAAAAGAAACAAACAATTCTCGTACGCAGATCCCCTATATCTTAGAAAGGCTTCTTTTAAGACACATATTGTTTTCTCTCTAACAGCAAGCACAGTAACTTTTTCTGTACTCTTCTTTTTCTCTAACAAAGTCTGTACTTTTTTATGGGTTATTGCAAATACTACTTCAAACGTTTTTCTGCATATCTGAACGTGATTACCGGTGCCATCGGGCAACGTATAGGCACAGACGCACACAGGCACGTGATTACCGTGTTTGAGCGAAGTTTGTTGGCACTTAGACCCCGCCACAACTTTATTTGTGTGTGGGTAACATTTTAAAAGAAACATTAACTTGGATCCATTTGGATATTATTACGCTTGGCACTGAGATTTTATGTATATTTAGGCCATGTATATTTTATGTATATTTAGGCCATGTATATTTTATGTATATTTAGGCCATGTATATTTTATGTATATTTAGGCCATGTATATTTTATGTATATTTAGGCCATGTATATTTTCGTAAAAATATTGACTTGATTTTTTTTTTGGCACTTAGACCCTTTAGACTTACCACCCTTCATATTTATTTGTTTTTCAGAATATTGACCGTAATTGGTTTTTAAAACTTAGTAATACTTACTCTCTAGTAAGTAAATGAAATAATAATAATACACCGAATTCACCTTGTAACTAAGCACTTTTTTTTTTTTTTTATAGACGAGGGCGGACGAGCAAGCGGTTCCACGTGATGGTAAGTGTTACCGCCGCCCATGGACACCTGCAACACCAGGGGGCATGCGGGCGCGCCGCCGAATACTCCTTAGTACAACTTTTAACTTTTTTTATTAATTGATAGTAAGTTTTATTTCTCCCTCACCAAACCACATGGTCAATGATTCATGAATAGACAAGAAATGGGTCAAAATCAAGAATCTTCAAGAATATACCCATCTCACATCTATAAAAAATAAAAACTGGTTTAGCGGTTTGGTATCGGCCGGCTTCAGAACAGCGCAACCCCATCTCGTATCGCGGGTGTCGTGTCGTGGCGACTAAAGGATAACAAAGCCGCTACCACAAGCCCTAAGAATTTACACCTTTATGCACAAGGCAATGCGCATGATGAAGCCCTTGTCCCGCAGTGGACAATGAAAGGGCTGGTTACCATGACGGTGATGACAGTTTGGATATTCACCTGTGCCTTGGTAGGATGGGGTCCTCCCTGGAATTCAACAGTTCCGTACGCGTCGGTGGGAGCCGGCTGAGTGTGTCTTGCCGGGAGCCACGCGTCGCCCGGCGCCCCTGTGGCCACACTCGACCCATGCGCTGTCTTGCTGAGACCGCACCAGCATCTGTTTGAACAAAGAAAAATATTTTTAACAATACAATCTATTTATCTATTCATTTTACCTCCAAACATTATGAAGTTTATAAGTTTATAAAATCATAAGTTTATTCCACCAGTATAATATCAATGAAATGTAGATACCAAGCTTAATGCAAGTACAATGTACCCATTGATGTATTTAAATAGTATGTCAAAAATTATAAACAAAAATGTGCATATAAATTTTACACTTTTTCACCTCTTTAGTATATTTAGAAATATGAAAGGTCTTCTTTACTGGCCGCTAGAGGAGAACGACAACGTATCAACTGAAAACAATGGAATTTAAAATAATGTCATTGCTAGTTTTCATGACAGCTGCTTATTAATATTTATTGCGAGTCATATTAAAATACAATACAAAATTATTAGTTTCATTTGGAAGAAATTGACGATGGACGAGGATAATCCAAACGATGATAATAACAAATCTTCAACGAGCAAAAAGGAAGGTCAGAAAAATGCCTCTCAACATGACTTACGCATATTTGATGAGGAAATGGACGATCAAGCGTCAAATAGTAAGAGTTCGGCCTCTGGTTCGTATTCAGTCAGTCGCGTTGATACGGCAGAGGATAATGTCAAACCCGACGTGAAGCAACTCGGACGACCAAGACGACCAGCAAAGAAGAAGCGTGTCCGAGGTAGACGAAACGGACAGGTGGCGAAACGAAGGAAGTCTGTGACAAGACGGCAAACCGCAAGAACGTCCATAAGACGAAAGCCAAGGGCAAAAGGAGCTAGACTACGAATGGCATCAGCCTACACCATTTTCAGCAGGCCATCCCATCACAGCGGCTGCGATAGCTCAACTTGCAAATATTGTGGACATCGCTGCTGCCTCAGAAGGTTTTAAATTTTGTTGTCAAATCTGTTTGTAATAAACGATTGATTTAGTTTGTTTAATTTTATTTCTGAGGTAAATTAGAAAACAAAGATCTTTTGTCAGATGGGAGTACGAAGAAAAGAGGCATCAGCTGTCTAGAAGAAGGTATACGGGAAAAAGAATAAAGAAGCTCCAGGGCGTCAGGAAGAAGCGGACGTTAAAAAAAGACTTCAAGAAACTGATTTCAGGTGAAGTACTTTCGGGGAGGTCTGTTTAAGGACAACGCTCTAGGTCATAATGTCCTCTTCCCGAATTATTTCTTCTTAATTCTAAGGAAGAGTGGGATAAAATTCATTGAATTTGGTTGACAGTACAATTTAGCATCTATTCCCAGAGGTCTGGTTCACAATCCGGTTGACCGGACTATTGAGACTTTGTTTTCAGAACAAAACAATAAGACGATCCGAAGGCACGCAGCAGCTGCCGCTACACCGAAGGCGTTCGAGCGGCCGGATTTACCGCACCGCTCCCCACTCTTTTATACCTGCTTCTCGGTCTTGCTGACCTTCGGGACTAATTCTATACTATTTCTACGAGTATACAGTAGCAATTTCTGAAAAAAAAAAATTTTGATTTTTTCAAAATTGTTTGGAGTAAGCTGGCCTTAACTAAACACTATACTTCCAATAACATATTTAAGATGCAATATACAAAGCAAATGTTTCTAAGAAAAGTTATTTATTACACCAGGACACATCCATTTCTTGTTTTAAATAATCATTTCATAATTTGTTTATTAATCTATTATTTATTAAATTCGTGGTTACTACAAGCATAGTCCTTGTAAAGCTCACTATTGTAATTCTGTATACCACAAAATATGTATGTAGCTAAATAAAACTACGACAGGGAACTATTAAAAGCGTAATCAGACTTAAAACCAGGAATATGTTCCGTAAGTAAGTTCCGACAAGAACAATAAAGCGCTTTGCAGTGCCATGAAACTAAAATCCTCTTATGGTTTGGAAGAGCTCTGCAGGGCTTGCACTGAAGGCAAGCTTTGGACGGCTGTAACTCGGTTTTTACGACATTCGTAAGTCCAATATTGGACAAATCGGTAATTAGTCAAATCCTCATTACGTCAAATTATGATATTGCTCATGACTAAAAAGTACAATTAATTATAAAATTGAAAAAGAAAAATAGTCGTTGAAACAAAATTTATTACCTATTTCGATAGGCGAGCGCACAAAGTAACATAACGCACTTCACAACAAATTAGTAGAAAGAGGGTCAGGTCCGGATAAATCGATTCTGAGACCATTATGTTTGTTATAATAATTCAAAGTTGTTTGTTCACTTTTCCTCCTTCATAAGTCAGGACTTCATTTGGACGAAGTTTGCTTTCAAGTCCAGTTTTCCCCCCTATAGGGAAGTCTTTAGGGGATATTTATTGAATAAACTAAAAGTATGATGTTTCTTATAGAGAGCATACAGGCTGGTTCACGTAGCGAGATGTTTTCGCCTCTCTTCATCAACTCTAATAACCCGGCCGCAATGGAGCTACCACAAGAAAAGCCGTATTGCAAGGTAAATAGTGAGATTTACGTAATAAAGTTTGTTAAAGACTATAATACTGTGTTAATGACGTAGCTTATACAGTATTTTAGTGACATCACATCCACGCGCGACTGACAAAGATAGTAGTGAGAGTACCTTGAGTACTCTCAAGGTCATCTACCTAAAGAATGATGGGTACTTTTGTATGAAGCCCGGCGTGACCACCAATACAATTGTAATGTATGTCAACTTATTGACCATAAATAAATATTTTGTTTCCCAGATTAATGGGGTGTCTATAAAATGGTGCTTCGTAAATAGAAAACTTAATAGTAAACATCGCGTCCTAATAAGATGCGTGCCTATAATAGCTGGGTCATGCCCGCTCTCATGTACACTTTTGGAGTGCTCAGATGGTCTCAGACCAAATTAGACTCCCTGGATAGAAAAGTCTGCTCCACCATGTCCCTCCACAGGTTGCACCACCTAGGGCCATGTACCTCAGGCGACTGTTCTTCCACCGGTGGTTATATCGTCTTCTGTTATGTCTTCATATAGTCTTCATATTCTATAGTCTTCATAAAAACTTATGAATGAATATCTTTTACCAGTTTAGGTTATTGGATATACCGGCCAAAATGTCGCATCATTCTTTGTAAGGTATTCAAAAAATAACTTTTTAATATTGGTTTGTTCTCTTCTCCAGTTGTCGAATAAGCTATAAAACAGTCAAGACCCTGTTATAGTGAATTATTTCACTTTGTCTCCACTTTTTCGTCCCCACAGTTTTATTTAACTGCCACTTTGTCTCCACTGCAAATTTTAGGTGTCCTTTGTACCCGTTATTATAGGAATTTGTCGCTTATGAATCATAATTACAATGCAACAAGGCAATGCAACCAGCCCTTTCAGTGTCCACTACTGAACATGGGACCTTCATGCATGACGGACGTATGGCCTTAAAATGCCACGCTGGCCAGGCGGGTTGGCGAGTCCACTATTTTAGAGGTGTAGTTCCTCAGGGGTTGTGATAGCCGCTTTGTTATCCCTTAGTCGCCTTTCACGACACCCACGGGAAAAGATGGGGTGGTGTTGTCATAATTAATAATTTAATATTTGTACTTACAGATTTCACCAGAAATGATATATCAGAGCTTAAGGAGACTGTCGATGTGGAGGCAAAATGTCAGTACAGAAGCCATCCTTAATTACATCAAAGTAAGTTATATCATCTATTTATTTTTCTGTCATCTTATAGCTAGAGTAATAACCAAGCCGGAATATCCCATTTTTAGGGCCCTGAATGAGGTGCACGAGGGACGCTAATTGTTCCGTTATATGTCGGCATTTATTGCAGATGTCCATGAAAGACCCACTTATCATCAGGTGGACTATCTGCCACCGTCTTTCTATAAAAAAGCCTTTATTCATTGCATTTTCCAGACGCACTATCCAGTAAACCGCACTGGAAAACAACTGCTTACTGAATTGAAGGAGAAGTTAAGAATCGCTTGCATTGTCGGTAAGATATTCATAACAGTTTTTGAGCTGAATGAAGAATACACCTATCATTTGCTATTTAATAAAATATTCCATAGAAGATAACTGTTTTTAAGTGCTGTCGGTAACGGGTCAACATATACACAAATGCCTGAATCTGATATACCATACCATCAGCTTGAGTCTCTCCACTGCTGGATATAGGCCTCTTATAAGGAACGCCACTCTGATCTGAATCTGACAATATAATAATTATCGAGATGATTTTTAATTTTCTTCTATTATTAGATTATTGATACCTCTGTCATAGATATAGTTTTATTGTAGTAATTCCGAGTTAATTCGAGTTATGTATTTAAGTGCGTGCGCACTTCACGAATATTTAGTGGGGAGTATGAGCGGAAGTGGGGTGATGACAGCAGCCGTTTTGTCAATACAAACGTATTCCCTGTTTTCTCCCTGAATTCTGCCCATGGGGCAATTATTTGTTTAATATGTTAAAGATTGATATGTAGATAGATATATATGCTAGATACGATGAGCACGTCCCTACGTTTTGATTTTTTGATAAACTGCGCGACGAGCAGGAAGATTTTCGGTCATTGACGTGAGGTCATATTAAGGTTCAATAATACGAGGGGTCCTAGTAAAGTGATCGGTGAACGACGATTTCACACAAATCTCTTTTCCGTCCAGGCTTAGCTGACTTCATCTCAATAAACCGAAAATCTTCCTGCTCGTGGCGCACGCTTTAGTTGTTTCTTATACGAGCTAGGACACTCCAAACGTAAAAAAATGCTCCGTCAACACTGTCATAGGGATTGTCTGTATAAATTAATATTTCGGTATGACATTATGACACTAGCAACATTGAATAAAAAACTACAGTCTCTTCCTGTTCCGACCACTGGCGTATTTCATTGACTCCTCTAATAAAATTAGTTTTTCCATAATTAAATAAAATAAACACTAGAAAGACGGGATTAATGGTCACTTCAAAAGAAGGCCAGGGGCAATTGACCCCTAAGTTGTAAAAATATTTTTAATTGATTTTTATAACTGGAGGAAGATTATTAAGCTATAGAATCGATAAAACTAAATGTTAATTACAATAAATGTATAATTATTATATAATAATGTCTAATTATTGCGACAATTTTACTTTAAAGTATTACGACGTATAAAACATTGGGGTTCATTGCAGCTGCAACATAGCGGCTTTTTAAAATATCCCAGACTTTTTAAAATTAGTTTACACTAATAAATACATAGTACTGACGTCGTTTTCATGAGTCTGCACCTGGACATTTTATCCACTTGGGTTGTTGCACTGAAGTTGATGAACTCGAGGCGTTACTCAGTTCAACTGTCAGCTGCAGAATGAAACTTCTCCTACTAACTTTTTGCATGTCACATTCTGGTACAAAAATCATGCATTTATTGCTGCAAGATCCAAAATATCGTAAAAAACACTGTACCGGCCATCTTCTTCATATCGCTTCCACGCAGTACTTCCTGGACAACAACATCAACGTCATTCAGTGGAGATGTCAAATGGCTGGTTACAGTTACGCTTGGTTTAAATATATAAAATCGTATTTTTTAAATTAAATCTTAATTAATATACAATTGATTTAATTTTAAGTTAAATACTTTATAAATATAAATGTCGAAACAATGATGTAGTTAGGAAAAGTAATAAATTGCAAAAGATATCTTTCTAACATTTATTATTGTGAAATATCTTTGTTATAACCATACGAAAACAAAAAATGTATTTTGAGCATTGAGTATAACTTCTGACAGCCATTAAACAAATTGAATTTAAATTTAATGGTCAGAATATCCAACTCACAGCTGCCTATTCTATAGAAAGCTAATGTCAAAGTGTATTTCAGGTATAGTAATGTGTCCCGAAGAGAACTGCTGGCGTCTAAGCTGTGCTCTCATGAGTTCCAAGCTGACCAAGACTCACGTCACCCGCTTCTGGCAAGTTTATGGTGACACATTGCAACCAGTAAGCAAGAAACAGGTAAAGAACATAATAAATTAAAATTATATTGATGCGTTTTATCACGATTCCTAAACTGGCTCTCTGTTCAACCCATGGGACTTTTGCACAATAAGGTGCTGTAAAGTTTTTTAAATAAATAAACAATACACAAATACCTATACATATACCTAAGGTTTTCAGTAACCTTTAGATAAAATGCACGGATGTTAAGTTAACTGATATGGAGAAATTACTTACCCGTGTATTTTTTATAAAAAAGTAAACTTTTGAGTTTTCTACTGTTTGTTTAAATTGGGCGTAGGGTGTTGGCTGCCTTTAGAATAACACTACGCCATCTCTTCCCGTGAGTGTCGTAAGAGGCGACTAATGGCTAACAAAGCTACTGCCACAAGTCCCCAGGAACTACATCACCTCTAAAAAAGTGGATTCGCTAACCCGCTCGGCCAGCGTGGCGTTTTAAAGCCAAATATCTCTTGTGCACACGATATTGTGCATGAGGAAGTCCATGTCCAGCAGAGGACGACAAAAGGACTGGCTACGGTTAAAATTTTGGATACATATGTGTATCCACCAATTCAGATCTTTTTAATTATTGAACAGGAGGTTTCCTCGCCGTTTTTCGTTATCGCCGAGCTAATTGACAACAAGTGAAAAAATTAATTGTACTACGGACCGACCTTATGAATATTAGTCAAGAATAGATGTTGACTTATTCTGATTTTCAGGTGATACAGAAAGCATATAAGAGAAAAAAGGACAATGAGACCTCGATTTTGTTGGGTATCGTTGACTCGGATAACAAGAACAGGGAAACTGATGACACTGCTGAAATTATTTGATAGCTATAGTGACAATCTTAGCACGTCTAGGTACACAGAGGGTTTTCCGCGCGGTTACTGTGTTTTTTATGATGATAGAAAATTAAATAGTAAATTAATGCAATAAAAAATAATGAAATACATATTGTTTTCAGTTCTATACAATAGTTTTAGTTTATTGACTTCTTTTTGGAACGAAGTTTCTTTGCGCGGCTTGCGGTAGGTGTGATTCGAGAGAAAATGTAACGTCACGTAAGATTTTTACCCCCTCCATACGCCTTTCTCTTTCTCTCGCTCGGACACGGCATGGTCGCGATTCTCGCGATCGTGTCTGTTCGTCGGTATTCGGTAAATTTCGGTATACATATACAGATTTTATTTCGAATTACATTCGGAGTTTAAAAAAATGTGTTCTTTGTAACATTCTTCGTTCCTGACGGGGGGGGTCCCCTGACCGCACACGTTTTTTAAATTTATATTGTATATTTAAGATATTTACATATTTTCTATGCGATAATTGACAGTTATAATCAAGTTTACAAAAAAAATTACAAGTAGGTATACATAAGGACAATGTGTGCTGACATCTGTTTTAGAATAATCTGTTTTATAGCTGTGAGCGCCTTCCCATAGATCAATTCTTAGTACTAAGTTACAGATATTTAATAAAACTGTTAATTGTTGTGTATAATATGTACGTTGTGTGTGTTTTGTGTACTTACATATGTTGTGTATGTGTTCAGGACTACCCGCCTTTTCAGTCAACTCGTGACCACGGCTGATGTAACCCGTGGCGAAACTTCGAGTAGGAATAAAAGGTAAACAGTTACCTTTATTATACGCGTTCACACCCGATTTAGAATATAAAATGTGGGTTATATAGCAGGGGTGGCCAACAAGTCGATCGCGAAACGAAATTAAAATTATTGGCCGGTATCAAAATTTTCGTTAAGGTTGACATTATCAAAGAAATGAAAGCACAAACTTATCATTCTTTTTTTGTTATCTATTGATATTCAAAGCTGTCTAATTATTGTTTTATTCATCCCACTAAAGCACAATTCAGTCGATCGCAAGAGGTCAGATTATTTTAAGTAGAACACTGTTCTAAACAAGTTGCCCACCCCTGTTATATAGTCAATAAATTGTCATACATTACATTTGTATTGATAGTCAGGCCAGGTTTCATACAAATGTGCCTATCATTCTTTACTGGGCTTTTTTAGCAATTAAATATTTTTCTAAACATTCTCAACATAACCAACATGACACCGAATTTTCACAAGAATATTTTTCATTCCTTCTTGCCATGAAATATGCAGGATTGAACCATACATTTTTATGGCAGCCTGTTAGCTAAAAGGAATTTCTAAGGTTTACCATAATAATTCTCAACGGATGTGGCGGCATTTCAAGAATATTGCTGTGGCTTCCTTTTAAGAAAATGTTGCGAGCTAATAATTTTAAAGTTGCGGTAGTGGAAGATGTCTTATGTCTTAAGATGTCTATGAGCGGTGGTGTCCTGGGGGTATTTATACTCGACTCCTATTCGTGTGATCACGAGTTCAAATCCTCGGCACGTACCGCCTAGTTTCTACTTACGGATTTTTAAACACTGTCACGAGCTCGGCGGTGAGAGCAAAAAGATAGTGAGCAAATACATGTGGGTTTGCTCACTTGTTTCCAAAGTTCAATGACCTTGCGGAGGCAGTTACAGTAAATCAAATCAAATAGTATTTTGCATGGATTAATCTGAGTCTAAAAGGCACCAACTTTTCACTATTAAATTATTTTCGCTCCACCCTAGTGTGTATCCACCAATCCGCATTGGGCCTTCGTGATGGATTAGTCCCGAAACCCCCCAGTGATTTACTGGTGGAGGCCTGTGCCCTGCAGTGGGATGTTATAGGCTGATACAAGTAGTAAAAGATGTAATTTTATTTCGTATGTTTTCTACGTATGTTTATTAAACCGTTTTTAATAGATATTTAAATAATAATTGTATTAAAAATTTAATCAAAATCAGATGGTTGCTATATGCCACTAAACCAATTTTGATAAAAAAGTACCACAACACAATTTGCGGGACCACTCTCACGATAAATACAATATATGCATTTTATTTTTATTTTTTTTCAAGTCTTTATCTTTAACGTCTCACTGCAGCGCACAGGCCACCGCTAGAAAAAACATGAGGGGATTCGGGCCGTCACCTACCATGCGAACACAATGCGATTTTATTAAATTCTGAAACATGTGAGCTAATGGCATATTTTTTTGTAAATCCGTACTTAAGTTGAAAGTCAGTGGTACGGACCGAGGATTTGAATTCATGACTTCGCGAATCAAGTGGAGAATAGATAGATATAGCTAGGTTATCATCGCTCGAACATACATTGTACAATGGTTAAAATCTCGACAAACTTTTGATCTCAAAATTAGCGTAATTACACAAACAGAACTGTGTGATACCACCACCACCACCATCATCATCTATCAGATACGATGGATTACAATGTACGTTAAACGTACATGATGTACATTAAACGGAAACGCCACAAACAACCCGTTATTTCCGTTTGATGTACATTATGTACCTACGTTTAACTTACATAATAATCCGTCCGATCGATGATGGTAGCGCTGCAAGGGAGTATCACACACAGAATAAGCTCTCCATCTGTTTGTAGAATCAATTAAGTTAATTAACCAGTCAAACTTAACTGCATAAGCCTCCTAAAAGACAAGAGAAAGCTTTTAAAGTCAAAGGTCATGTATATAGCTCAATAGATTAAATGCAAGCACATAGAATTTGAGTAAAAGGGAAGCCTGCAGTTACAAAGACTATACTTCGATAAAGCCAAGGTAAAATTTACACGGCCTAAAGGTTGACAGAAGCCGTAAGCCAAGCCTCATCTGACCTGACCTAATGCTACACAGACGACCCACAAAGCAAAGGTGACCCAAGTTCGTAAAGCAAGCCTCGATGTCTTTACAGTAATCACTTTTTCGATCCTCTCTTCATGTATTTCTGGAGAGTGAAGCTTCTTTGAAACTGGAACATTCACTTAGGACACAAAACTGAACAGTGTTTAAACGAACATTGGAAAGCAATTATTTTCGCGTGAATGAATGATGTTATTTCAAGGATGATTAAGAAGTGTAATGGGTTCAGGAAATCTGACCGTGTCGTTACACATCTTACACCCCATTTACCCAACTATTTTCTAAATCCATTAATACGAGTATATCTTTAAAAATAGGCAGCTCATACGAACCATGCCTATGTTTGTCATTCTGGACTGAGGTTGGCATGTATCGCGGTGTCCATGGTCAATATCCACTTACATGATATATATATATATATATGATACCTGGTATAAAAACGTAGACTAAATATTTGTTCACCCTTTGGGTAAATCATAGCTGGACTATCTAAACGTTTAAAATCTTTGCATTTATGTACCTATGATTGCAAATATATTATTATTATATAAATATTACTCTTTCGGCGACTGGCATTAAAAGTGTTGTAAAAATAAGCGCTGAGCGCTCGACACTCAAGCGTTGAGTGAGCGCATACTCGTATGAACCTCTAAGACACCGGCGTTAAACGCCAATGCTCGTTATACAGTATACGGTACCAGTATACTGTATAGTCCAAATTTTTAACGTTTGACGGTGTAAAGCTCTTAAGGTTCCAACGGTCTTTAATGCTGACGCTTTTACTACACTAATTTAACTGCCCCCGTTCTCTGCTGTGCCGATCTATCATCTATAGCTTTTCTCGGTGTAGTGGTAAGTCACATTGACTGCTATATAACTTATTTGATATCATGTTTATCGAAAGCTAAGAGACTTTCACTAGCTGATTGCCTTCAATCAACATAACATGTTGTACAAGTCCTCTATACGTGCTCCTCGAGCGCCTTCTATACTGTCTCACTTATATTTTAATATCAATTCAAATTAAACTTTTTGGGTATTAATTTAACATCTGTTTAAATTTAATTTCAATTGCAATATCAAAATTTAACAAAGTAATTGTCTTGTAATGATAATTATGCAATAAATATTATACCACTGGGCCATTCGCTGCCAGAGAGGCATTTTCTCGCTCCATAAACTAATCCATTGAAAGCATCAACACAAATCCAACCATCGCATAATATTGTCGACTTCTGGGTGGGGCCGTATTATCTCCGCTTCAATTACTTGAAGTAAGCCATTCATCTTTATGGGTCGACAATCAATCACTGGCGTATTTGTAACGTTAGATACAGGGTGCTTGGGGGAAAACTGAATGACTGCCGAGAATATCTCAGATCATCGATCGAGCTGGGACATAACATGATTTACAAAATTTTGTAAAAGCTTCCTCACGGCCTTTGTCTGCTCCTTTTGTTTACAATGCCTTTATCTCTTTGTAAGCCTACACGATATTACGATATTAACCTATATCAACTATAGCAACCAGTACATGGCACATACCTTCTTATAATTATGATGTAGTTTCCATCACACGAGCTCAGTGCAGATTGCTGAATGAATACTAAATATAACTATTTTATGTTTATTGTACTATATGGGTTTATGATGTGGATGGGTACATTATGTATTATAGATCGTGTAGTTTACTTTTTATACGCGCGAAAAACTGCCTTTAAACGCGCGCTGCAGATTTTCCGCCCAGAGCGGTAGACACGCTTGACCCTGCTCTGCCTACACACATAATATTTATAGGTTTCTATGACTGTCGAGTATTCTAATCACAGATCTAATATTTCTGCTACCGCTAATAATAAAGCTAGGTATATGCTTGGACTAATATACCGTTAGCTAGGTATTGCGTGAAAAATGTCAGCGTGCTGTTTTTATCCTGACTGTCCATCACCGCCGAGCTGAAATCGCTGAAGCTAGAAACATGAAATTTAAATAATTGAAATAATATAATTAATTTTAAGTTTCAAAATATAGTTAAATACCTATTCTGGTTTTATTAAACAAATTGCAATAAAGACCTTTTAATCTGACAGATCTGGTAGATTACAGACAATTCTAATAATTACTCAATACATGTACCTATCTAATTTTAATTATAGCTAAATAATTATTAAAATACAACGAAAACCATTACCTTATTTATGTGTTATATCCATTTAGCTTTTGAAAATTGTTATAAAAATATAAAACATATTAATTTACACTACGACTATATACGATAGAAATATTTTTGAATGGGTGAAACTACATTTCATTTTATTCGCCAACTGAACATACACTAAAATTATTATTGGACTATTTTTAATTTTCACAATGTACATTTAGTAATTCAATTTAACTGTATGACAAATAAATAAATAATTTGTTTTATTTTTTCGTACCTAATAGCTACGTCATTTATCGATATCGAAGTTTGTCGCATATTTCATTTATGTACGCCATCCCTAAACCAACATTACGACAAATCACCAGAGGTCTGAATAAGGTAGTGTGATTTATGTACTTGCAATGATATCATAGAGCAAAAGCATAATATGGATATTCCTCAAATCCCTGGATTTCAGTTTCAAGCGTATTAAAAATCCGATGATAGATTAGATAGAATCGTAGGTTAATATTTGTAAATATAAAAACGGAAACTGAATGTTAACGTGTGTAAATCATTAATGTATTAAGTACTATTCTGTTTTATTTATCTTATCTCTGAGATATCGATACAACCCTAAAAACCATCACGGTGCCTTAAGATAGTAAATAAATATACTATTGGCAATAAATTACGGTTCCCGGGATTATTAGTCGGAAAATCCCAGAAATGTCCATGTTAATATCAACATTTCGTTGCAAGTACATAAATCACACTACCTAATTCCGACCTCTGCATATCGCACACAAACTGGAATATGGGATTTTGGTATCGCAGTGACAGGTAAGTCTATAATTCTACTGTATATGAATTATAATCTTTAAACAAATAATATTTATAAAATTAAATCTATATATTATATGGTTATATCTTAATTTTCTATACCTGGGTATAGTAAAATAATATACGGGACTACAAAGGTCCCATTGAACCGATGTTATTGGCAATTTAGAAAGATTTCGTACCTACCTGTTCTATACTAATATAATAAAGAGGCAGAATTGTGTGTTTGTTTGTATGTTGGGGGTAATCTCTGGAACTACTGAACCGATTTCAAAAATTCTTTCACAAATAGGAAGCTACATTATCCGTGTCTAATATAAGCTACATTTTATTTTGAAATTTTGAAAAAAAAAAATTGAAAAAAAAAAACCCTCATAAACCGAAGCGAAGCGAGAGCGGGTCGCTAGTATAAAATATAGTAAAGGGGCATTGAATACACCCCACCCCGTTATACTCTCGAAATTATTTCTTAGATTCCTTTTCCCTATTTATCTTCGTCAAAAATGTCTTGAAAGACTCACGTGTTCGATACATCCGTTTAGGGCAGATAAACGTTAGATGCACGTGACCGAGTGGAAGTTACGGGAACATTACTGTTTTTGACGATTCACGTCGGACCTTTGTCACTAAAATAGCATAAAATAGGAAATATTTTAAAACGAATTTCCTATTTTCCGTTTTTTTTTTCCAGCTATTGAGGAAAACTGATTGATTTATGTCTATATACATGTATTGTATTATTTTCGCGAAATACTAAAATACTAAATGGGCAGCAAATCGATGGCAACATATTTATAGATGGATATTTATAGGTTCTCCGGTGACAATAAAGAAATAAGCGTGACTTGGTTATAACATTCTCAAATTTAAAATTATTCACTGCAGTTATATTCACTGCAGTTACTATTCACTGCAGTTATTATTCATTGCAGTTATCATTCACTGCAGTTGTTATTCACTGCAGTTTTTATTCATTGCAGTTATCATTCACTGCAGTTATTATATTATTCACTGCAGTTATTCAAAAATAGTTTGTTTAGTTGACCGTTATTTTCTATTTAATTTTTTTTTACGATGAAGATAGAACATTAGTTTGGAATAAAATAATGTGTTTGTATTTATTTGTGTACTCCTTTAGAGCCTCATTCCCCAGAAACGTCTGGAACACGATTTTGATCTGTTTTCTTTTGTAAGCTTTTCCCCGTACTTTAGTGCGTGTATTAGTGGGAGTATTGTAATTCTAATTTACCAGAGGGCACTGCTATATCAACTTTTGTGTTAGTATGCTTTTTAATTTCTAATTGAATGTATTTACAAAGTCAAGTTTATTTAATAGATAAGGATTAACTACAGAAGGGTACCAGCCCAAGATGATTAGTTGTCATTAGAGTTAAATCTGAAATGACCTGATGGAGTCATCATCGCCGAGTCAAAACCGCTGAAGCTACAAACATGAAAGGACAGTAGCATCCTTTTATATCGTAATGACTTACTAAGAAGGGATTTTTGAAATTCAATCACTAAAAAGGTGAAACGGTGTGTCAAAGTTTCAATCACTTCAGCGGTACACAATAAATAGATTTCTCCTGTACAAAATACCACGCGGCAGTTAACCGCAATTAAATATATATCAGCGAATAAGCCACAAGCGAATTAACAATGAAATGGTACACGTTTCCAACTGGTTGGAGAGAATTGAATTCCCAACAAAAAATTGTATAACTTTTTAAACTTTCGCGTTTTGTATACATACAACAAAAGGTCAACAAAAGGTCAACAAAAACCTTTAATTATATGCGTTCAGACCAGATTTACAATATAAAAAATGTATACTACGAACTTATTCACTACTCGTTACGTTACTCACTTACCGCGAGTGGTCCTACGAAACCGAGTCCAATGGACCCGCTTCGTTTAGACACCAATAGAACACCGACTTGCCTGTACGTGATACACTCACACGGTGAACACAGTTATGTAGTGGAAAATACATTTAAAAGTGCCTTCCTGCGTATTTATTCAGTGCACAAGGAGCAAAAACAAGGCACATGGAATAATTTTTCCTGCGTAAGTACACCAAAAAGTAATAATTTGTAGTTTTTTTTTTTTAAATTATTAGTTCACGTTCGACCGTTATTGAGTGAGCGAGATAAAACTATACGAAACATGTGAAAGCTACACGTTTAGCTTGTCTTCCAAGCTCATCGCTCTATCTCTGTCTTTCGGTGTCGTACAACGTGACTTCAATTATAGCTGCAATTATAGTTATAGCTTCAATTATAGTTTGTGTGCATGTAGTTGTGCATTCGAGTATATTTTCAGTTGTCGCAATGTAAGAACGTATCTTCCTACTTGCTTTGATCGACTACGAAGTGGCTTATGGTTTCACTAGTCACGCACACTACGATAACTTACACACATTCTACGTCAATTACGTCAAATTGGACATTGTGTGTCCTGTATAAGTAATAGTAATAATTAATCCATAGTAAGTTTATAGGATTAACATATAAGTTGAAGCTTATTCTAACATTATAACTTTTGTATTTTTGTATGACCTTACGACCTCACGAATGAGAGTCGAGAATGGATCACCGCTATTACCGCTCAAAAAATCTGGAACAGTGTATCCACTGTATGTATGTGTGTATGTTTTTTTATATAGAAAAAAGGCGGCAGACGAGCATACAGTCCACCTGATGGTAAGTGGATACTGCCGTCCATAGACATCCTAGATACATGCCAACATCAGTCTAAAATGACAAACGTAGGCACGCCCCTACCTTTACAGATTAAGGAATGAATTGGGAGAAAGGGTTGGAAAAATTGGGAGGGATAAGATGGGATGGGAATGGTCTCTGGCATGTCTCACTCACTACCGATACACGTACGTACATTAGGGAAATACGATAAAGTAGGAAATGCAGTACATTTCAAGGTAGTCTTCTGTGAGAGAGGAGAACGTGGCCAGTCGAGTGTACCCAACGGCTGTGGCAATGCAGCGTGGACTCTCCTCTTACCAAATATCCTTACCAATGTATGATGTGTATTCACACTGAGATCGCGTGATGGTTTATGGCCCGAAATTCTCTGCTTAAGTTCTAACAGAACTAATGTCAAAATTAGCAACTACATGAGAGCGAAAAAACTGCATAACTTTACATAGATACCATTATAATATTGATACCATTATAAACTAACTGACTCACGTGCTGTTTCCAGAGGTTAGGATTGTTTGACGGATACCGTGCTCTTACTTTATTCCATTTTTATGAGTTTCTATTGAACGTTTCTTGTTTCTGAAACGACGCGTCTTTCGATTCTCTATCGAATGGCATCAAAATCTCAAAACTGTCAAAAATTACTTACGCGGTGTTAGGACTTAAGCGACGATTTGCCTGTGCCCTGCAGTGGAGTGTTACAGCCAGGATATTGATAATACTGTAAATTGTTTTTGTTATTTCAGCTTTCATTGTATTAGTTACTAACTCCTAATATAATTCTATTGGAAGGCAGCGGAAATTGGATTGATTTCCCATTAATAGTTCTATGTTGTCACAAGTAATAGTGGCCTACAAAGCAAATTGGTTCTAGCTTCCGCTTGTAGCCTTGGATGCCGGTCCCTAGAATTGGTCCTAGTGTTGTAAAACGAGCGACGAACGCTGAGCACTCGACACTCAAGCTGAGTGTATGGCGTGCGCTAATGGACCTTTAAGACCTTTAAGCGTTATAGTCCAAGTTTTTGACGTTTGATGTTCATAAACCATTGGGGTTAGAAGCTCGAGCCTAAAACGGTTATGATTAATGTTCTTAAGGTACATAATTAGCGCTCATTTCTATAATACTATATGGCACTTGAGGGACTGGTACCTCCATCTTCCCAAGGTAGTAACAACCACAGTAAATGAATAAAAATACTCACTGAACCACTTCTTACGCGTTGTTGGGGTTCCAGACATACCTACTTATTATTAAAATAATTTCGATCGATAACAGCTTACAAGCCCCATTACGGTCTCTTTTTACGGTATTTATGTAGAATTAGGTCAAAAGGTACTTAGTAGTTTTAAAAATAAAATGTTGGCAAGCAACAAAATAAAATTACAATTTATTTTGGCTTATATTTTTAAACGTGCAGCAAAAAAATACTAAATTGGCTGCAATAATTATAAATTTCTAAGAATGTTATGACCAACTCCCGCTTGACGAAGAGCCATGACCAAGTACCAAGTCCCGATTCGAGGGATTCCTATTTCTTTTTGGTCACAAGTAAATCTAAACAGAACCCAACATTGAACGGGTGTTCAGTTTTTTTGCTGCACATTTACTTATGGTAAGTATATCCCATTTATTATTATGACTTTATTGATTTCACCTTTTGAGACAGGCGACTTTAAACGGGCTTAGGTCTGTCTAAAGTTATCTATATAAACATCTACCAGATGACAAACAAACTTGAAAACCACTTTATAAGAGGGCGAAGTCATGGGCAAGAACTAATCACACAATAAAAATGGTGGGTTAAGAAGATCATATATATCGGAGTCACACTAGTCCATCGAGTGTCCTTCCGAGAATACATACAAATTGTCCAAAGCCTTTGTATTCGGTCGCCTCAACCCTCTCATAGGCGGGAGAAGTAAAATGTCGCATAGGAATAAGCTGACATTGTACAAAACATGCCCGCATGCCTCTGTGTTGAACTTGTATGCACCTATTAAAGTATTGCACGCGGTATTTTGACTTTATAAGTTTTTAACATTTGTATTTTTTCGTGTAAATGGTGTTGGTATCTTGCAAATAAATAAATAAAACCTTCGTACGTCCCATAATGACCTTCACTAGCGTTGTCTTTGCACACGCCGCCCCTCCAATTTTAAAATACTTCAACCCTCCAAAATAAATACGTGCGTAAGGCCGTGGCTGTCCCATGGTACTCTCGCAATGAGTTGAAACTTTACTCCATCGTGAAATACGTGAAAGACGCTACTACGACAGAGTCCCTCACTATCCTAACCCCCTAATAGTTGCCAGCCTAACCTATGTCCCCGATAGGAATGATCCTCACCGTTACCGTGGTCGTCGTCGTCGTCAGCACGTCCTAGACGACCAACTTACTGCTGCCAATGAGGTTCTTACACTACACTCACAGGCTACACATATACACCATCCCCGCCGGCGGACAAGAGCCGGTGAACACACATCGGGCTTCAGCCAACACTTTTTTGCCAGGTATCGGCATGTGCCTGGGCGCTTCTCACCGAGTCGCGATCGCGTACCCCCCCAAAGCAATGCCCTAAGCAGAGGTCCGTTCCTTCCACCGGTTTACCGGCGGAGGAGCCCTTAGGCTCGTAGCTGCACACAGTTTTTGCCCCTGGCTGTGTGCCTTCTGCGCTCGCTCTAAACCATACAAGTCCAGTGACTCTTGAAAGGTCATTAGGGCCACAAGAATTTAGTCATTCCGAAAAAAAAGAGTAGAAAGGATGTAACCAAATGTTCAAGGTCATCGATGGATGGAAGCTCTTAACTTGATACGAAACTCGTTAAACCAATTAAGACTACTCGTTATGGTTTGACGACTACGAAACTCTTACACGTAATTGCCGTCGACGTCGTTAAGCTGAACAACTTGTGTGAATTGGCGAACTTATGTGAGATACGGTACGTGTCTAACATATTGTTGGTTCAAGTTCAACGTTTGTCGCTGACGTTTATCTATTAGTAAGATAATAAGTCTAATCATAAATATCTATTTACAATATATTCTCTGTTACTTAGGTCACATAGCGCCAAACACGTTTGGGGGAGGGTGCACGCTCCAATCCTACAGCCGCAGTGCGTTCTCGATTGACCTCAGGAAGGTATTTCTCTGACAGAAGACCACCGTTAACATTTCCCTACATTTCCCATTTTATCCTATTCGCCTTATGTACGTACGAACATCGTTAGTGAATGAGATATGCCAGAGCCCAGAACTGGCACCCCATACACATACATTAAAAATAAAATAATACATGCTTCTTCTTCTTCTTGTGGTGCATGTCCAATTAGTGGAGGTTGACAAATATGTTGCCGTGTCTTTCACGAGGCGAAACAGTTCGGTAGCCCTCGCGATGCCAGTTCACTCCCGTATGACTTCGCAGCTATGACTTCTTCCTGCGACCAACACGCCTCTTTCCGGAAATCTTTCCCATCATAATTAGACGCAAAAGTTCGTATCTTTCATGCCTTAGCACGTGACCCAGATACGCAACTTTTCTGCACTGCACGAGTTCGCGTTTCAGATCTGCTCGTCGCAGGACTTCCTCGTTGGTGATCTTCTGCGTCCAACTGATGGTCAGCATACGTCTATACGCCCACATTTCGAACGCTTCTATACGTTTACTAAGCTCCACATTCATTGTTCAAGACTCGCTTCCGTATAGAAGAATGGGCCAGATATAACACCGGAGGAGACGGGTACGCAAGGAGATCTTGAGATTTCGGTTACAAAGAATTTTTCCCATGTAATAATAGATACATGCTATAGCTACAGAAATATATATTTTAAATATGAACGAATGGATAGGAGAATAATATTATTTTATATATAAAACATTTTTGGTGCAATTATGAAATAGACAAGTGTAGCTTTAGCTACAATTTAGACAAATTTGTTTTAGCGATAGTGTTCATACAAGTTCTTTGACCGTTCTCAAGTGTATATGCAACTTTTCTGTATGATATATTTTTAAAATTTACTTAGATTGTAAGAGAGAGTAAAGTAAATAAGTAAAGGACATTCACAAGCAAAATTAGGGCGACCTAACTGCCTATATTTCTATTTGCTTCGTTTGGCAATTTCGTAGCACGTTTCAAATTTACTGACCTGGAACTGTAGATCAGAGATAGAATTGGTGGTAGTACCTTAAATCCACGGCTTCTTACGCGTTAATTTTTATTCAAGGGAATGTTCTCTTGAGATAAAAAGTAGTCTAATCTGGACATGTAATCTTAGTTCACTACTGTGGTTTAATTCACTAGGTCAAAATTTGTTTTACAGGTGGCTAACCTGTTGGTAACTGGATACCGTCGCCCGTGGACACCCGCGGTACATGCCAACATTAGTCCAGAACGACAAACTTTGGCACGCCCCCGGATACGCTGCCTATCTTTGTTGATGTAAGAATGATTTTGGAGTAATCCTTCCTAATTTTGGTATTCAGAAACGTGATTCCAAAGGAATAAATTTTCGGTTTTCACTCCGTTTTCATCTTCCTAATGCCAAAATGTCGGTAATTAATAATTCCAGCGATTAGTAGATATATGAAAAAAACAGTTCTTTGAAAGATCAGTTTATTGAACGGTTTATAAAAAGCAAAACTTCTCAACCAGTTTAGTTATACCCATTATAAACGATACGAACTGGATGAAGGAACAAAAAAACTAGGAACTTGAAGTCAAAAAATCTATACGCAGAAATAAGAAGCCAGTTGAGATAATAGAAATCATCATATTTTTGAGGGGGAGGGTGCTCGCTGTAATCCAACAGCCGCTGGTCGCTCTCGACTGACCACGTTACCTCTCTCTCAGAGAAGACTACCTTGAAATGTACTGCATTTCCCACTTTATCGTATTTCCCCAATGTACGTACGTGTTTCGGTAGTGAGTGAGATATGCCAGAGCCCATTCCCATCCCATTTTCCATTCCATTCCTTAATCTGCATAGGTAGGCAGGCAAGGCAGCGCATCCGTTATTTCTAAAAAAAATGTAACAATTATACAATCAAGTTTTATCTATCTATCTATCTTTTATAAAGCTTGATGGATAAATATATCTATAACATTTGTGTTTATATATGTATGATTTTAACATACGGCAATAACAAGAATTGAAATAAAACACCAGAACATTGTTACTTTGAACGTGAACATTTTCTTTAAATGTGTCTCCTCGCAAAATTAACAAAACAGCTGATGCAGACATCCATGTGTCAACTGTGTCGGCAACAGCTGCAAAGCGTTTGAGGAAAAAGCTGTACACCCTTCGATAGAGATAACCCTTCGATTCACATTTTTTTTTTATAATAAGTCCTATAAATTTAATCCTAAATTATATTATAGAATTAAAAATTATAGAAAGTATAATCCTAGGAGAGACTAAACTAGTCGGTCAAAGGTAGAAACTCAAACGAAGGAATTCGTCATTTGACTAGTTAATCTTAGGTGTACATGTTTTTTTTTTATAGAAAGAAGGTGGCAAACGAGCATGCAATCTACCTGGTGGTAACTGGATACTGTCGTCCATAGACATCCGCGATACTTGCCAACATCAGTCCAGAATGTCAAACGTGGGCACGCCTCCGTATGTGTTTGTCTACTTTTGGAGATTTAGCAATGGATTTGGGAAAGAGATAGGATGGATAGGATAGGATGGCTCTGGCATATGTCACTGACTACCAAAACACATCGGGGGAGTAGGATAAAGAGGGAAATGCAGTATGTTTCACAGTGGTCGTCTATGAGAGTAGTAACTTGGACAGTCGACTGTGTCCAGCGGCTGAAGGATTGTACCGTGCACACTTCGTGTTAGTTGGCTTAATTTTTTTGAAGCAATTTGCGAAATATTGTGTAATATATATAATTATATCTATATATATATAATCTAATCATAGCGAAGTCCTGTGTGTATAAAATATTTTTGAAGCCTGCTGTTAATTAGGTACCTATAAGTATGTTACACTGTGTGATATGAATAATATGTTTCTTCTCATGAAACAAAAATCAAATGACGTATTTTAAAAACACTTAGTATACGTTATAGCAGTGTATTTCAGATATATGTATTAGACGATTCTTGTTATCCAGATTGTTTTGTACAAATGAGCGCTGAGTGCTCATCGCTGTAGAGCTGAGTGAGTGCTAATGAACTATTAAGACTTGAGCGTTAAACGCCTGTAAGTATTGTAATAAAGTTTTTAACGTTTGTTAAACTCTTGAAGTTAAAAGCTAAAGTCTAATACCGTTAACATTCTTAAGGTTTCGGATCCCTTCGCATTTTACTACCACAAGCCCTGAGGAACTACACCACCTCTAAAAGAGTGGACTCGCCAACCCGCTTGGTCAGCGTGGTGTTTTAAGGCCATACATTCCTCATGCACGAGACAATGACCAAGAAGTGGCCCACGTCCAGCAGTGGACGTTAATAGCACTGATTACGGTTTTACCGCAACTTTCCTGTGCCTGATAATTAGGCACTGTTTGCTGTGGCGGGGTCCAGGACTGTGTCGGCGGGATACGCTCCTCTCCCGGGGGTTCTGCACCTGCTCTTATACTGAGGAACCCGGAGTTGGACTCGTTTCACTGCACTTTGTAAGCATTTCGCAGCATTAGCATTTGAAGATTATTTGTTCGTCTTTTTTGCAATTGTAAGATGTCCTGAGTAAGCTAACAACGGTGGACAACACTGTAAAGTCTACTCAGGTAATAAATAAAATAAATATTAAAAATAACAATGCAGACGCTAATATGTTGACTGATAATGTTTCACGTGCTGAGTCCATGCTGTTGGCAACAGAAAATCATAAAGGTACACTTACACATGCTCATCTTTGGCGCTTGGCACGAAGAAGTTACATTCACGCTTCTGGAAGGTTGTTTCGATCCAACTGCGAGTAGTTTTCTGAAACAAATACAGTATTTAAATATTAGATTTTTATGGAAGAGAACTTCTCCGTTCATGAAGATGGCACGCTAATATGAGACAAAAACTAAATATTTTTCTCTCAGATGTTCTACGAATATATATAGCTGATTTTTTTATTCAAGCACTAGCTGCACCCGGCCACACGTTGCTGTGGCTGTCCAACAGATGGCGCTTACCCTGTTTTTACCTGTTTTTGGGTAAAAAGCATATTTTTACCCTGTGATATGTATATAAAAACACGCGCGTATTCGAATGCAACGTTGTGTCAAAATTTCAAAGCAATCGGTAAAGAACTTTTGGAGATTTAAGATTTTGAACAAACGAACGTTTACATTTTTATTCATATAGATTATATTAGATGTGTGCGGTGTCGGCTGGCTTTGGAATAGCAACACGGCATCTCTTGCCATCGGTGTCGTAAAAGGCGACTAAGAAATAACAAAGCCGCTAACACGCCTCGAGGAGCCCATTCCCACCCTATCCCTTCCCACGTCCAAAACCCGTCCTCCAAATCCATTCTTTTATCAACAAAGGTAGGCAGCGCATCCGGGGACGTGCCAAAGTTTATCATTTTGGAGTAATGTTGGCATGTATCGCGGATGTCTATGGGCGACAGTATCCACTTTCCACCAGGTGGACTGTATGCTCGTTTGCCACCTTCTTTCTATAAAAAAAGAAAAAAAAAACGACCTGAGGAATAATACCACCTCTAATAGAATGGAATTGCCAACCCAGTTGGCCAGGGTGATGTTATGATGGTTAAGGAGGAGGTCGGTATTAGTATCTGTAACAAACTTGTCATGTCCTACTGTAGAGCACAGGCCGCCCCTAGTAAATCACTGGGGGGTTTCGAGCCCTAAGCCTCGCGGGCCCGGTGCGGTTTGGTGCATACATATTATCTAGATTTTTTTATTTCTGGAGCATGCGAATTTCCTCAGTATGTTTTCCTCTCACCGCCGTGCTAATAACAATTTTTAAAAATCCATACCTAAGTGGAAATTCAGTGGAACAGGTAAATGATTTGAACTCACGATCACACGAATGTGATACCCTTGTGCTATCATCGCTCTAGTCGGTATTAGGCTTAAGTTATTGAGATTTCCAATCACGTAAAATATCTGTCGGTTTCCTTAAGTGAATGAAAAAATTGAAACATTGTTTTCGTCCAATAACATGCCAATGCTCTTTTATATCCACAAGTTCAATTACAATGGAATGTAGAGGAAATTTTTCTATTACATGTCCAATATGGCGGTCAAGTTGTTTCCTTTATACCTACATGATAGAAAGGAATCCTCTAAAATAACTTTCTATGTGCATGGCAGAAAGAGGAGCCGACATTTTTATGTACAACCTTGCGAGTTAGGGTTGCTACACTGGCCTTTTTAAAAATAAATATAACCATAGAAAATAACGCTTGGCCAAAGAAATATTTAAGATCATAATAAATAATTTCCTTAAAGTTGCTTCAGTGTGTATAATTTAGTTATGAAATTAAAAAGAATCTAAAGATGCAAGATTTTAAATTTGTTTTTAATAAATACTAGTTTTGCCGCGAAAACAATATATTTCTGAACTAAATTAATTAATTTTGGGTTACCAAAACGACGGACTACTATTTCTTTATTGTCACCAGAGAATCTAAACCCAACCCACCTAACCCACCTGCCACCGTAGATTGTTACCCATTTAGTATTCTGCTAAACTAATATACTAATTTAGTATAGTTTTTGGGAGAACTTGTAGCTAGGAACTTGTCAAAGATAAAGATGGTTAAAACAGAACAGACTTTTAATTTCGTACACAATACTGTTCACAGGCAGCTTAGAATCGCGCAGCATCCAAAAAGATATAGCATCTTCTTGCGTTTTCTAGTGCCTCTATAACGGGGAATTTCTCAGAAGAATTTGTAACTTTTACATTCATAATATTAGTTACAATGCTTTTTACAATGAAAAGTAACTGTGAAAGCGATCTTTTTTATACATTTTAAAATCCGGCTAATCAAAAAACCTTAATTTGCAAGCAACATAAACCTATGAAATAAATAGATAATACTTATTAATTTTATTCGGTTCTCCAACAAGATACCATACACATAGATACCAATATGTATTATTGGGTATTTCATATTGTGTATTCTACTGATATAAGCATATTGAGTAGGCATTAGGCAAATTAATTGAAATTACGAAATTTCTCCCAAGACGAGATCATTTGCACCATTTTCACAATTAACTATTAGCTCTGTTCTGTTCTATTCAAATGTCGGTTAATGAGTTTTATTCCTATTTCGATTTGATTTTTGAAAACTTTGAGTGCGAGTGTTACAGTAACTGTCTATTTCTAAGCGCTACAACTAATGCCAGAACACTGATGTAGCGAGTAAATTAAAAAGATGATTTTTAAAATAGCTTTTCATTTATATGTGTTTTTGTCTATATTGTCTGTCTGAACGCGCATCACTCAAGAACACTAGACGAATTTAGTTACATTTTATAAGTTAATAATAATACAGGAATCAAATTAACCAAACATACTTAGACGACCAATTAGTCCAGTTGGTAGTGCCCCTGCAATCGGACAATCATTTGTTTAAAGACAGCTGTTTGTTCGGGTGTGGACGTTGCGCGTGTTCTGTTGGTCTTTGTGTGTGTCACTAGACACGCGACACAGAGAATCCTAGTGTGGCCATTGAGTGTAGCGTTATTTATTTATTATACTCTAACATTTACGCGCACGAACTGGCAAACATATTTTGCACAACCCTAGAGCTAAATGTGACAGAAGCATTAGGCTTTATTGGATAAGGTACCAACCGTGTACCACGGCGCTCTCAGTTCATTGAATAATATAAATTCATGTGGGATCTGCCGGTTCACAAAAAGATGCTTTTCGGATGGCAAAGGTAACCTTGACTAATAAGTCAAGGTCAAGAGTTGCTGGCTGTTAAAACCGCTCTTGTCTTAACTATGAAATAATTTACAGTTGGTCAGGTGAACGTAATCAGTGATTCCAGATCGGCATTGGAGGGTATTTGCGATTGTCGTTCACAAACCCACTCGTGCATGAAATCGATAATAGAATGCTAGAAACAATGTGTGACTGAGGACGCCCATGTCCAGCAGTGGACGATAATAGAGCTGGTTACAGTTGCAATATACGTTTTGAGGATTTTTGTCTACTTTCTATTATACCTTTATACTAATATACCATTTTATTATACAGCTCTCGTTTATGGACTAATTGCCTATTCAGTTAGCTAGTGACCACGGCCCATGAAATCCGTGCCGAGAATTAGAAATACAACTTAACAAAAGCCAATTATTGAAAATAGTTTCCTTCTAGTTCCATTAGTTTAATAAATAATTGAATTAGTAAGACTTTTTCCAAATAGGAAAAAAACATTATCACCAAATGAATACAGGCCAAAATATTTATTTCGTGTCAGCGACTGCCATTGACCGTAACATAAGGTTAAAACAGATTTGGTCGTAAGAATAAATTCTGCCAAATGTCTAATAATAGTCCGGGAGACGTTATTTACGAGGTGTATTCGCGCACGCGCACGTTCGATAATTATGTTATAAACATTTCATTGCTTTCAATATTGATACTTTTATGTTATCCTTTTTGGAACATGATATTTCCTTTTGACTTATTATGATTGTAAGGAGCGAAATAAAAAGCAAAATTTAAAAATTAAACGTAACTTCCGGAAAAATATAAAAACCTATAGCTTTTCCAGTACTGATTTATGATATAGAGAATTAGTGGAGAAACAAAGATAGGAAACAATCCATACCATTCAATTTATACGGTCAAGTGGCAAGTGGCAGTTTGCGCATGGAATGCTGCGCGCGATTGCGCTCGAAAATTATGTTATAAACATTTCACTGTTCAAAATGTTGATACTTTTATGGAGCATGATACAAAATATTTAAAATTTTTTATCATTTTTCGACTTATGATACGAGTAAATAGGAGCGAAATAAAAAAAAAAGTTCTGTGAAAATAAAAACAAGTTATAGTTTTTTCAATACTGATTCAAGTTTATTTGCGTGTTTTAGAAGGATTTATTTATTCTTAATACGTTGAAGCATTATCCCACAGTTAACTTTTATGCAGAATAAGAGTTTAAATTAATTTAAATATAATAAATTAATTAAGTTTATTCAAATTTAATTCCATAACATAAATAATCAACTCATGCCAAATCAATATTTTCGCATTGATTGATATCATGACAGTATTGATAAGGATTGAGAGTATGATTTAAGAACCGTTAGCTTACCTTTCGTACACAGTGCAAACCTGCGGGCCAGCATGTTATATCAAACAGCCAGCGCTCTGGGCTCGCTTTCCATGTCAGAGGTATCACTTAAATCTTGTATTAAATAATAGGGACTCTGTTAATTTACAAAGTTCATATTAAGTCAAATCCTTAATAAGTAAGTCGAAATCGTGAAGTATCGTGAAGAAATTCGTATTTCAAGAAAACATAAAAGAATCAGATTAGGGCACAAATTTTATGAAAACCCTCTTCAATAGTTACCAACCTTAAAATTCTTCAAGCCGTACTTAAGTCTTCATAAAAGAATATAAATCGTTAGCAAAAGTGCCAAATTATTTTTTAATCAAATTACGACGCGAAGATTTCACTTAATCCACTTTATTCATTGTAATTCCAACCTATAAAAAAGATAATAGGAGAAATCATTAAAAATCCGTTAATATCCGTTAGTACCTTATTATTTAGTATTCGTCTTCGTCTTTTTAAAAATATAAAGAGTTTTGTAAGACAATCAAATCAACCGTAACCAGAACCCTTTAAACATCCACTGCTGGAGACGGGCTTCCTCATGCTCTTGTCTTGTGCACGAGGGATCTTACTGCTAATAAGTACTTTCCTGGTGGTAAGAAGTATCTCCTAAGGTTCCCTCTTCTGCGATCTTCACAAGCGATCTTTCGCTGTTCTCGTCCAACCACTACCAATATATATATTTTTTTGTTTTATTTATTTACATTCATTGGTGTTACATTAGCTGCTACAAAAGTATATAGGACCGCGCATGGACCACTAACGGTCTATCAAGAATTCCTAAACGGAATAATAACATTTCATTAATAGCATTTTCTATATTTTGCTGTTAAATATTTTGTCTCCATCTTCGTTTTTTATATTATTTAGAATTTTGTTATATGTTTGTATTGGTATGTAGGATGAAGCTTTTTTTTAAAAAGTTCTTTATTTTGACTCAGGGTTTACTGTTTTAGTTGTGTTTATTGCGAGAGCTTTAAGTAAATTTAAATGGATCTATTTTGTGACAAATGTAGCAGTTTGCAAAATGTAAAGTGAATTTTTGATCAAAATCAGTTTCTAAGCGAGCCAAGCCGCAGGAAACAGCTAGGGTTATATAAAAAATGGCTGATCCAATCGGCACTAAAATTCAGGCAACTCATCAGATCCATTTGCATGGTAATATGCTATTACGACTCGCGGCATATGCTGTCTACTGGCTGCTTCTGCTTAATAAAGTTTTTTGCGAATCCTTTTATCTTTATGACGTCATTTGAATTTTTTTTAAGCGTTTGTTAATGTGTGTATTGTGTGGGTACTATGCGTCAAATTAATTTATTTTTGTATTCTATATCTTATGTGCCGGCGTGGAGGGCTCATGTCCAGCAGTGGATACGTATTCAATATCTTGTAGTAGTTTATAAGGATTTGGTATCTCGGGCCTGACATGAATTATAATCCAAAAACATTCTTTGTTTCCACATAGTGGAATATTGTTCAACCAAATTCACTATCTAGTCTACCCAAATGGCTGTCTAGTATGGCTGTCTGTTCAACTTAAAGGTAGGCTGGCAGAGAAACCCTTAAGGCTTTAAGCTCGCCTAATAGCACCTCTGTTATAGCGTGACCAATAAAATATAAAAACCTCGCCATGATGCGTAAAACTAATAGAAATAATATCTTCTACTGACTACACTAACTAGCTATGAAAAAAGCGAATGTGGCGCCCCTAGAGCTAGTTTTTTATTTTTCTGGTCCGGTTTTATTTTTATGATTGCAACATTGTATAATTTAAGATACCGGTATCCAAGCCAAAGTTGTTTAGCGTAAAAGAGAAATGTTGTCTTTAGTGTGCCGTCTGTAGTCTATGGTACCGTGGTACGTGAGTCGTAAGAAAATAAATGTTGTAATAGAAATAAAAATAAGAAATATAGAAGTATTGTATTAAAATAAGTAAAGAAAAAGCAGTAGAAGAAAACAAACTTCCATTCCATATCCACCATTAATCTCATTTTTCGGTCTGAACATTTTAGAATCTAGATATTTTCCGATCAAGACAATTTCCTATCTGGACATTTTACGACTTGGGTATCAACCTTTTCATTTTACAGCATGTTCTATAGTGTTATTAAAATGTATTTCACGTATTCCTGCTTAACAAAAAAAAAGTAAAAGAAAGATAAAGATAAGTGGCAGCCCGCCTTTCAGGTGAAAATGCAAAAATTGCAAAAATGCTCCTAAAGTCAGCTACAAGGGCTTTGTATGCAAATTCGGTTACATTAAAACGAAACGTTTTAAATTATATCTCCAAGTATAGTTTTTTTAAAAGCAGCAAATCGTGCGCTGTGTAAAACAGTAAAAAGAAACGTAGGCAAGAGAGAGTGACAAATTGCTGAAAGTTTATTATAAGACTAGCTTGTGCCCGCGACTCCATACGCGCAAACGCATAGCTTGATTCCCGTGGGTCCTTTACCAATGTATCTGGATGAAAAGTACCCTAAAGGTTAACCCGGCATATAAGCTATGACTATGCAAAACATTAAAATCCGTCCAGTGGTTTTTGCGTGATGCTCGCTCTATTAGACAGACAAAAATTCCAAAAAATGTTGTTTTAGGCTCTATATCATTCGTACATTATATTTTTCACAAAATATCTTAATAATTTTGCAATGTACAGATACGACTTTGTTAAGATTTTATTTTTTGGAATGTATAAACATTCCAACTCTGTTAACATATATAAAGGTTTTCGGTAAATAAATAAAACACTGAAAACAAAGAGAAATCTCAATGTTTCCACAGTTACAAGTAAACTACACTAAAAGCCTTTGAAGACAGAACATTTATAGATCAACGGCTATGGGAGTACAGCGTGAACCCTCCTATTCCAAATTATAATAACACGTTTAAGTACAATAAATATAATAACAAAGGTAACTTTTACGTAGAAAATATTTTTTTTACGTTTACGAACGTAAAAAGTTTGTAATCGTGACTACCTGGCTACATGTCCGCCTATAAGCTATTTACCTTGTGTTAGAAAGAGGTTAAAATTAGTTGCCAAAATGTTTTTTGATCTAAAATGGGGACACTGAAAGAGCCTCTTTTTGATAAAAATTCTAATTTTGTATATCTTTTACGAGACGAGTCCTGCTAGGGACAGGTTTCATTATTACGATCTTTTATTTGTACTAAGAGGGATCCAATTGCCGTAACTACCTTCAATCGAAGCCTTGTCTATACGTTTTTCAACGTTTTTACAAATAACTTCCTGCTATTAATATACTCCTATTCATATTTCACGATTTTTTTCAAAATATTTCGAAGTAAAACGTACCCTTTTCGGAGATCAATCACATCCCGAATTTTGAAAAAAAAATACATCTCGACTAAGAGACTAGGAATCCAAATAATTTATATTTATTTATACAGGGATGTCAAGAAAAGTCGATATGAAAAATTGTATGGATTTCATTCCAGTCCACTAACAAACATAAAATTAGCGACTATGTGTTTATTATGATTTATGATCTACCATAATCGTTTTTACTAAAAAAAATATTGAAAAAGATTTCTACAAATAAAAGATCACATAAGCAAAAAAGTGCAGTATTTTTTATAAAAATCTACAGATTACGTACTGTGGTCTAAAATGTTCTCCACTGAACGTCACTCTTATCCCAGGATTTAACGTGAAGCGATTGAAATTAAGAAATATAAAAAATTCAATCGTGAAGATGGATATAAACGTTGACGTGGAATCCGGTGATTAACTGAATAAATTGCGATTTGCGATTAACTGTATAAGTTTACCGTCGAGTACGTCCGTGGACTTTGTTAGTGTAGTGTGTGGCAGCCTTTCCGAATGTGAATAACAAATGTGGGTAGTTGATAAAACAGCTCCTCCCATCCTGGACTACCCGCCTCTTTAGTCAACTCGTGACCACGGTTCGTGTAACCCGTGCCGAAACGTCGGGTAGGAATAAAAATTTAACAAATATCTTTATTATACGCGTTCAGATCCCATTTAGAATATAAAATGTGTACGAAACGCGAAAGTTTAAATAGTTATATTGGCTACTCGTATATCGCAATTTATTTCTAAATTGAACAAAATCGATTCAGGTGTTCGAACATTACGCCAATACGAATATAACAAAAGTTGACGTCTAAGTATATAAAACTAGATGTCGTTTGATAGGTAGGACTCACAGAGGTCTATAATTTTTGCCATAAACACTTTAAAACTTGCGGAAAATAGCGAAACTTCTTCCTACTAACGCCACCATGGACCTTTTTTAATTATTTACTTTGTAGAACAAATTGTATTCTGGAAGATCCGCCCTACGTTTTGTTTTGTGTTTTATTTAATTATTCTGAAACGATATAGTCCCCTGTATAAAGTATCTGAATTAAGAAGTCAACTTGTACTTATGTGTACACATATACTCCTAACGTAACACTAAGGGTGGTAAGCATGAACCAAATATATGAACATTAACTAAAACATACATCTCAAATGGGTCGTATAACCCAGGTGTACGACTGGTGTTATGAAGCGCAAACACGAAATGAGATCCTTCAACTTGATGGAGTAATTCTCGAGTAGATATGAGATGAATCTTGCAAAGAATTTAGTAAAAATACGAGTAAAATTGATTTCCTGTAAGAGCAGTGATAGCCTAGCGGTATCTATACTTTACTCACATTCGTGTGATCGTAAGTTCAAATCCTCGGCCTGTACCACTGAGTTTCTACTTAAGCACATACGGATTTTTAAAAAATGTCACTTATTCGGCGGTGATGGTAAACATCGTGAGAAAACGTGAATCTGAAGTATAGGATCCACCAGTCCGCGTGATGGATTACGGCCCGAAACCCCCCCAGTGATTTACTAGGGGCGGCCTGTGCCTTGCAGTGGGACGTCATAAGGCTGATTCATAAAATAGATTTTCTGTTACAGTGATAACATTTAATTTAATTATGAATAAATGAATGACTGAATTTTTGCCCCAGTGCAAGTGCAACCAACCCTTTCAGCCATGGCAGCCCTGCTGGACATGGATCTCTTCATGCGCATTGTCTTGTGCATGAGGGTTGTGTGGCCTTAAAACGCCACCCTGGCCAAACGGGTTGGTGAATTAACTCTTTTAGAGGTGGTGTAGTCCGCTTTTTACGCCTTAGTAACCTTTTACGACACTCACAGGAAGAACTATTGGGGTTATGCTATTCTATAGCTGGCCGACATCACACGTCACATAATAAAATTATTTATTATTAGCTGTTCTCCGCGCCTTCGGCCCCTGGGAATTAATATTATTCCAAAAAGTACCTTGTTTAATCTTTCTCGGCAACTATTCTACCATCTACCTGTACTTCGTCTACAGACTTCTTACCACCCAAAGGTTGCCTGGAAGGAATCCCTTTAGCGATAAGGCCGCCGGTTGTACTTCTAATTACTTGTATTTTGTATTTATCTGTATGTTTTAGGTCTACAAAAAAGTCTATACTTTGGTTTTTGGCAGCGATTCCTTGATTTATTGAAGAGTTTCAAGCTTTGTAATTCTGGACTATGTTGGCATTTATCGCGAATGTCGCAGGGCGCCAGCATCCACATGCCACTAGGTAGGTTTTGTCACCTTCTATAAAAATACAATATTAGCTAGAATTAAAATTTCCTATTTTTATCTTATATGTTGACTCACGTGATGTTACCACTTCTGCGAAATAAGCACTAAATTCCAGCAGAAGAGAATAAAACCCGAAGAAAACGATGCGCGTATCAATGCCCTATCTACGGAGTAGATAACCTCATGTTTTATTTATACCTACGCATAACACAAGCCTGCGCTTAATATGTACATATTTGAAGGCACCATTATTGGGTACCGTTTCAAAGGAACCTAGGAAGCCTTATAATTTGGTCACGCCTGTTCGTCTGTCACGACTACTATAATTTCCAACTGGTTTTTATAAGATTTATATTCGTTTATTTATATATATATATATATATATAGATACAACTCTTTATTACACTTAAACAATAACAAACATTGTTGACACAAAAATGCACAAAAGGCGGTCTTATCGATCTTCGCCAGTCAACCTTTGGGTTGAGGAAATAAATATTTTAAGCACAGGTAGACGGTGATAAATAATACAGATTGCATTTTTATTATATAATAGGATTGTCTGTGTCGTGGGGTCTAATTCCACCTCTAACTTAGGCTTAGTACAATTTATATCAGCCAGCTAGTACATTTATATCATATGTGCCAGCTAAGAAATACGTGCTGACCCATTTACAGGGAACGCGCAACGTCCGGCACTCCAAGTCTGCAGATTGGGGTGGGTTGCGTGAATTTTACGCTTCTTATCCCTGGGGGCAGCTCTGTTTCTCGTCGGGAGATCCGGATACCTGTGCAGACTCCGTTGCCGACGTGGTGTTTATATTAGTTGTTCCGTGCACCCGTAGATGGACGGTGCCAACCTTGGTTTAATCGGTCCTGCAGATAGGCCCACTAGAATAGACGGGCTGCATACAGGGCCTGGACCAAAGTACAGGTATCTGAAGATCCGAATACCACCGACTTGAGGAAGAAATTTAACGGTAAACGTGGTGTTTAGCAGCATTTCTAATTGCGGAAACTCTTCCACAACTTGTGTTTATGATAACCTTTCATGGGTAAGTAATCAAGGGTAAAGTATTTCTTTTAGAAACAATACTGTTTTTTTTTATAAAATACACATATATAATAAATCTATACTTGTAATACCATACCAACAGCCTGTGTCTCCACTGCTGGACATAGGCCTCTCCCAAGGACCGCCAGCCACCACACACGGTCTTCAGCTGTTCTCATTAAGCCACTACCGGCGACTTTCTTCAAATCGTCAGTCCACCTGGTCGGAGGGCGTCCCACGCTACGTTTCCCGGTAAGATAAGATAGGAAGTAATATAAGATAATACTTGTAATAGGATTATTCTAATTCATCACTTTGTTTTCACATTTCAACTACATTGCCTCTTATGTTTGTTAATATTTGGAGCGTAAAGAACCCCAAAAAGCAGCATAGATAATACGCAGTTAATGACATCGTCGTGAGCGAGAATTCCTAGTGGTACGGCCGCAGGAGTCCGTCACGAGGTGATGAGATGTCCAAGTGTGAGTAAGCGAGCTAATGCCTATGTATTTGCAAGGTGCAACAATTATAGTTTATTTGGCTTACACAGCATGTTAGGAACGTAGCAGCGAACCGGCGACTTGCGTTCCGGTAATATACTAGTAAGTGGTAGGATACCATTTCTAGTCTCTTAATATTCAGATTTCTATGGCACCACTTTATTACGTCCCACCCATTATAGGACCTAGGCTTACGAAGGGTTTTTTGGTCGTAAATCGTAATCCATCACGTGGGCCGTGTGAAAATTGATGGGTACGATATAACAAGAAGATGTGCCACAGTTGAAAGTCAGCGTCCAAATCTCCCTAGTCGTAGCTACAAATAGAAATTGTAGACTTTTTTTCCTGTTCGACTAGTGTCAATTTATTTATTTATTCAAACATAAGAGAAGGTACATTACAGTTTATAAAAAACAATACGTACATTCTTTATAACGATTTCTCTAAACCTGCTCGGTTCTCGCGCATTTGAAAAGAAAACATCAACGTCATTACGTCTCGCGGTGTATTACGTTGGAGGTTAGTACAAGATGGAACCTCTTCCAGTAGGTGATGATATATAATTAAGTTCGTAGCAATGGATAAAGGTAATTATTTCTGTTTTGTTCTATTCTAAGATTGTAAAATCCATAAGAGTAATAAAGTTCATAGGAAAATTATACCTACAATTTATACTCTCAACTCCCCATCCCATCCTATTCAAACCCATTTCATCATATCCACACATGCCAATAAAGTAGATTATGTACACATGCATGCAGATTTATTTGAATTCGTATGCGGGGGCAGCGGGGAACAAGTAAAGTCGCCATAATTGGTCGTTCCTAAAATGCATTGTTTTGAAAATACATACTAAATATGTTATGATGTCTGTGCCCTGCGTATGTACATAATCGCTAGATTATCCACTCACAGTAGCCGCCGAGCTATTAAGTAGTATCCATTACTAAGTGGATGTCATAAATCATCGTAAAACAGTGGATATCTCAAGATGCTGTCATTCTGTCAACTGATGGCAGATTACTTCTAATCCACAGTGAAGATACACAAATAGTAGAGAATCTTAGTCTTGACAAACAAAATTGAATTATTAGCGTATCTAGTAAGTTACAACATAACATAAAACACTATGCAGTGCAATGCAATGCAACCAGCCATCTCAATATCCACGCACATTGTCTTGTGCATGAGGGATGTATGGCCTTAAAACGCCACCCTGGCCAGGCTGGTAGGCGAGTCCACTCTGTTAGCGGTTGTGTAGTTCCTCAGGGCTTGTGGTAGCCGCTTTGTTATCCCTTAGTCATCTTTTACGACACCCACGGGAGGAGATGGACTCGTGCTATTCTAAAGCCTGCCAACACCACATGGCACATAAACCAAAGGTTAAAAGGGTGTGAAATAGTGTTAATAGGGAGTGTCAACAGTGTATTGTAGAGGAGAGAAATTACGCGATAATCTCGGCGAAGACGAATTGGAAAAATACTTAAATTTAACGCAAACTCCTCTGCAGCTTATTCTGACTCCTTCTGAGATAATGTGAAAAAATAATCTTGTTATTACACTACTCTCCAAAGGTAGACAACGCCTACATTTGGAATTGATAGATATTGCAAGATAATGCTTAACAGTTTCTGGTAATAGGATTTTGCAAGGTCGGCGGCGTACCCGCATACCTCTTGGTGTCATTGAATTTCATTGGCTTTTGGGAGGGAGAAGGGTGCACGTTGCATTAGTACAGCCGCTGGGCACACTCGATTGGCCTCACACTCACAGAAGACTATCGTAGAACGTATAGCATTCCCACTTTATCCCATTCCGCCAATGTACGTACGTATTTCGGTAGTGAGTGAGATATACCAGAGCCTATTGCCAACCCATCCGTCCCCGTTTTCCCAACCCTTTCTTCAAATCCATTCCTAAATATCCAAAGGTATGCACATCCGGGGGCATGTCAACGTTTCCTATTCTGGACTGATATTGGGATGTATCAAGTAACCACTTTCCACCAGTTGGATCATAAATAAATAAATAAGTAACGCCATACTCAATGGCCCATACTAGGATTCCCTGTGACGTGGGTCCAGAGACACATACAAAGACAAACACAAACCCAGACCCGAACGTACATTTGTCTTCATTTTTTTTTAAAACAAATGTTTGTCCGTCCAAGAATCGAACCCGGGACTTTATGTACAACAAATAGGGTCACTACCAACTGCGCTAATCAGTCAGTCGGTCACACGTTACGATCATCTACAGCTACACGTTTGCCACCTCCTTTCCATAAAACGAACATATCATACCGTTCATTCCGTGTACTGTCTAATCTCTGGTGAGAGGACGTTCTTCGGGGAGCTAATTAAAGTTTACCTGCGAATTGTGAGAGATAAGGCTTTTGTCTTCAGGTCTTTGTCGTTCATCCTCAACAAAGTAGGAGGGGAATGAAGTGACGAGTTAATGAGACTTGAAAAAAGCTAAATTTCAGTGTACTGTGTTGAAGTTAGAAATATTTTTCTAAAAAGAGTATTTTATATAAATTGTTATATTAATTTATTCTAACTCCGGCCCATTCAAATCACATAATTTATTTTCCAAAACAGGTAAAATTAAATTGTCTTAATAAATGCAAAAACTTAAAACTCCTCTCGTCAAAACTCGTCAAATGTCAAATAATTTTTTTTTATATAGGAAGAAGGCGGTAGACGGACATACAGTCTACCCGGCGGTAAGTGGGTACTGTCGCCTATGGATATCAACCGTACCTACATGCTAATTTCAGACCAGATTCTTTTAATACATTGTTTTTTCCTAAAAAAACGAAATACAGAGTAATAAAAAATAAAATAAAATCATAGGTTACATTGCTACCTTAATGAACATATAATACAATAATATGAAGGACTCTAATGTACTGAATTCCTGTCTCCCAAAGGATAAGAAAAAAGCCTCCACTAAACTTGTGATCCGCAGAGGTCAGAGCCTGCTCGAGTCGTGCACAAATCACTGTTGGGTTGGAGTCGCCCTCTCCAGTAGAAGTAAGCACTCCCACGGGAAGTGTTCGTGGAAAACATTTCCACAATAATATCTGCTAGACCCGCACTCGCTCGAAACGTTCACAAAGAAGGCGCACAGAGCTTGTATCAATATGTGACAGGGTATGACTACGAGCCACCACTCGTCTGGCAGCGTATGGCTACGAGCCATGACTATTCGTGTCAGCGATCGTCAGTGTTACGTAACGAGCCGAGACCAACTTCCAACCAATGTTGGATGCATAATATCAGTAGAGGCAGTTAAAAGAATTTCCTATCTTCAGGTAATGAAGCAAGGATTCAACATATAGCGACAGCATTTTCTTTATTTTTTTATTTTGTGACATACATATACACTGATGTCTTATATACCAAAACCTTCGTGAAGAAATAATCTAAAAGGCAGTGAAAACTGCATCAAAATCCGCCCAGTTGAATCCAAGGTATAAACGAACAGACAGACAAGGACAGAAAGACGCCGCGGTTTTATAAGTATAGAGATATTGGTTTTTATTGTATTTTTATAAGCGATAATAACAACCTAGACCGTTCCACTGCATGCCACAGACTATCCTTAGTAAAGTAATCACAATTCGAGAATAGATACCGATATAACTTTTTTTATATAACTTAATATTATTTGTGCCGTGTGGTGTGTGGGCCACTCTAAAAGAATGGGCTCCCCAACCCATGAGCTAGACAGTGTGCATGAGGAGAAGCCCATGTCCAGCAGTGGATACTGAAAGGGCTGGTTGCAATATCTATACTAATATAATAAAGAGGTAAAACTGTGTGTTTGTAGGTATGTTGGGGGTAAACTGTGGAACTACTAAACCGATTTCAAAAATTCTTTCACAAACTACATTATCCGTGTATAATATAGGCTGTATTTTATTTTGAAAAAAAATATTTGAAAAAAAAGACATAAACAGAAGCGAAGCGAGGGCGGGTCGCTAGTTATTTATAAATACGTAACATACGGAAGTAATCGCAACGTAGTCTTGTATCCTGGAGTGAATGAAACCTTGTGGACTGATATCGAATGTAATATAATTATAAACATTTAAAAAGAAATACCAATGGCGTAGCAGCGTCCCAAACACACTATTTTTCTGCGAAATTTCAATTATGAATCCATTAAGAAATGCGCTCTGCAATTTGACTACATTTAATCGAGATGTAGTGGCATTTTTGGTCTATTCCCACGATGGACAACACCACGATGATGACTAGCTGAATCCTGTTCACAGACAGATCTCTTGAAGAACCCCATCTCGTAGCATAATGAAAAACCCTCAGCTGGCAGTTCAATTCACAACTTTCGCGGTATAAAGTGTTTTCAGATCGCACCGTACGCAGCTACCATTTATCAAGGAAATGCAGACGACGATGACGGGAAGTGCGATGGTAAAAATTCTAAATTGTCATCAAATTCGAATTTCTACCCATCTCAAAATATTCCCCATTTTATATTCCCTTTTAGAAATCCCGACAGAAGTATATGTAAATAATGCAAGTTTATGGGTCTGCATGTTCCATTAATGGTAACTCTACTGCCAAGATAAACTGAAAACATTTCTCGCCTTGAGAATTCATCTTTCACAGCGCCCGTTGACATCCATAGTGCCTTTCCACCCCCCTTGGGGTTATATCGTGAATATGCCCATTTACCCACGCCCTTGGCCCAAATTGACAACTTACGAGTATGGTAGGGTTGTAATAGGGCGTATGCATCAAATTAGATTTTGACCTTCGTTTGATTGGATATTTTTATTTGTTTGTTTTGCTTTTAGCAGTAGCGTGCTGTTAACCATTTAATTCGATAAATGGTAATGGCTTGCAAATATCTATATTAAAAATGTTTTAATCGACTGGATAATGGTAGGAGCATTATGTAGCACTACTAGCGTAGGTTTAGTGTAGATAAGTAAGTTGCAGTCAAATAATAAGTTTTGCTTATATATTTGCACGCCCCTGGCGTCCAGTGATTGTCTTAAAATTCCTAACCTTTCAGTACAAGTGATTGAAGCCGTGGAACATTAGAGGTGTAATTACACACGCTTGAAAATGCGTGCGGGCTACTGGCATGTGTATTCAGATTTTGCCAGTCAAAAGCATGCGATGCGTTTTAATAGTCCGCCAGTAGATCGCATGACGTTTGATTTTTCGTGTGGGTGTGTAGAAGCTTAGAAGCGGGGAACACACCGGGGAACGGGGAAGTACGAACTTATGAATCTCCATTTTGTTGATTTTGACTGGCATTCACAAAACGTTTATAGTAACTGTCATGATTGCTATAAGCATGTGTATTGAGTCGTCATTACTTGCATTGCGTCACTTGCATCATTACTAGTATGCTATGCTCCTGCCATGATTTATCACGGCCCTTATAAAAAACTATGTAATATTTCTTTCAAAATCCTAGAATAGTCAGAAAATATTCTTTTAATAATTCTATCTATCTATATTTAGATCATAAAATAAAAAAAACTTATAACCTTGAAAATAATCAATCCTATTAATAACATAAGCCTTTAAATAACATACTCAGAGATGAATTTCCCTCAGATCTTCTAAGTGGACAACTTGCGGACAACTTGCCAACTCATATTACTCACGAACTTGTGACAGCCAACGCGGACTCAGAAATTCCCTGCTTCCGGGAATTCAGGGCGATAACCGTCGAATATCCAGAAATTTCCGTACATTGTTGCCACCGCAACGGGCACTATTCGAGGGAGACTGTCACAACGTATTGACGAGATAAGTCCCGTGGAGCATTGACAAACGTTATTTGCGTTCGTAAACGAATTATTTTGGTGACTTTAAATTTCACATTCATTGCTGTAACTGAATAAATAGGTTTGTTCTACAACGATAATAAGCAGCAAATGAGTTTGTATTTATACTAATAACGCTCAATTGGTTGGTTATGTTTACTGCTACTCGTATCGTACGAAATTTCGGTTAGTGGTAGATACAGTGCGCTTCCCGGTACGTGGTCTACACTGGATAAAATTTTCTTCGATAAAAATAAATCAAACATCTTACGAGTTAGTTATTAAGAGTGAAAATGGATATTTTTTAAAAACTATTATAATTCTCCGTCTTACCACGAAAATCGACTTGCGAGTGTAAATTGTAAAGGATTTTCTTAATTCGCATACGATTAGTTTGGTCCCTCTGTAAAGCCACAATAGCCACACTCTGTAAAGTTTCCTTTGGGGGAGAGGGAGAGTGCAATTTTCTTGTTACGTAATACTTGAATGGCCCCAATTATCGAAAATCCATGGAATTTATTACGTAACGGTGTGATGGAGGACCAACTGGAGTGGAATTAATTTGGTCTATTAATGTCTCTGGTAACGATTACGAGAACGGTCTTTCGAACGGTTCCCATTTATGCTGCAAAATAAATTCTCATTTTCTGACAATGAATTGTAGGTTTTGAACCAAATGTTTAGGGAACAGAGGGTATTATTAAATAGACAGCTATGGGAGATCTGAACAATAGTTACTGTTAGTTGTATTTTAATTATACATACATATTGGAGGGGGAGAGCGCACGCTGTATTACCGCAGCCGTTGGGCACGCTCGACTGGCCGCGTTACTCCTCTATCACAGAAGACTACCTTGAAATGCACTGCATTTCCCACTTTATCTTGATGGATGGTAATGTGGTCTGGCATATCTTATTCACTACCGAAACACGTACGTACACTGGTAAAATAGGATAAAGCGGTAAATGCAATTCAAGTTAGTCTTCTGTGAGAGAGGGGTAACGCGGCCAGTTGAGCGTGCCCAGCGGTTGCGGGAATGCAGCATGCACTCTCCCCTCTAACTATTACAAATAAAATTGTATTTATACACATATATTTACAAATAAAAATATATTTGCCAGTCCACACATTAGTTACTCCAATGAGTAGTCATCAAGACACTAGAAACTAATGTTGAGTGACATAACTATGTATGTATGGGTACCTTACAGATTATATATTATTTAAATACATAGTTCGTATTAAAACTTTAGGCAAGTTTTGCATAGAAAAGTCCTTTGTCGGCCCGAATAGTTTTGGGCCTACCAAGTCAAATATTCTTGCGTACATAATACATAGCTCCGGCAGCTCAGAAACACAATATAAGACAAAGAAACAGTATGGGATCTTCGTTGAAATTTTCAAAACTTGCTTCACATCTAGAATAAGTTGTTACACGGAATAAAGAGGGGTAGGATATTGTACCTATATGTGCGTATATATATAAGCACTATACCACCATAAGAAGTAGTCGTGGTGTAACGAAGGAAATTGTGGTAACGCTTATGATACAGTTTCAATTTTTTTTTTTGTATAAATGGTCAATGGTTCATGCAGCGACATAAGCGCAGTTTTCAATACAATACAATAGTCAACAATACAATAGTTAACAACATACAATCAATCGCGCTATGTACCGGGCAGGTATTTCCATCGTATGAAGTTAACTCGCCACCGAAAGGAACAAATGTCGATTGCAATGTGGTCTACATGCTTTTTCTTACCCCGGTCCGAGACATGTGTAAAGATATGTACAAGCACGCACTTTGCAAATACTTGTACAAATATTTCGTCTGTACACAAATATTCCGTATCTGACATCACTGTGTCGGTTTTTTCGCGTACTTTGATGTACCTATAAATCGCAACAAATCCACACACTTGCCAAGAGTCAGTTAGCCGTTTGACGCTTTCCAGAAACGAATGATTATTTTGTTTCTATGTATATAATGGAGCGAAAACTGATCCACACATATTTGCGCTGCTTTTTGCAAAGTTTACAAATATTTCCGAAAATATTTGTTAAAATATTTGTACATATATGTACACATGTCTGGGACCGGCTTTAAAATTGCAGCATTTTGATTTGCTAAACATCGATTAACAACGTACTGAGAAGCAGAGTGTGAGACGCCCTCCGGCCAGGTGGACCGACGACTTAAAGAAATTCGTCGGTGGTGGTTGGATGAGAAGAGCCAAGGATCGTGTGTGGTGGCAAGCCACGGGAGAGACCTATATCCAGCAGTGGAGAGACATAGGCTGATGGTATGGTGGTATGATATGGTAAACATCGATTAGACTAAAACAGGTAACATATGCGTTTAAAATCCGTTAATTTGTTTTATAAAAATGTTTCAACTTATTTTTTTTTATTACTGTACGACACATTAATGTTTTTTTTTTTAATAATTGTTTCAATATATTTTCATTGCTTAACAGTATTCATTTTTAATGACTAATTCTCTTTTTCCATATTCAGCTATCAAAATCGTTGTAATTCAGTTCTTATTAATAGCTTATTAAAGTTTTAATTTACAAACGAACATTGATTTAGGTATTGTTCATCGTAGGATGTGATATCGAGGATAGTTGTTTTGCTACTGCTCCTTATTGCTACTGCTCGTTCGTGGGTCTCGCCAGTGTTTACGAGGCAATATTCGCCATACCGCCGTTATGTGAATATCCATATTTTACATACCAATCGATCGGGTGGTTTTCGGGGTCAACAGTTTTCAAAGTTGTTAGTCTCAGGCTGAAAAGTTGACAAGCAATGCCTGATAGATAGGTAGATAAGACGGTTATTCAAAAAAAACAGTTTTACGACATGGCACTTTTCGAGAGCATTCTGAAGGAAATCCATTACAAAAGAGTCTATCCATTAAAGACAATTCTTCATAGGAGTCTCTATTCACAGCCCTCATAGGGGGCTAATTTGCAATCCTCCTTGGAGTTCGAGATGTTCTTGGACCCATTATAATTATAATAATATAATAATTATAATAGTACTACCCATTTATAATTAGGTGTGTCTGTTATCTCTTCTGCATAAAAAATCAAACTAAACAACGAACATTAGAAACTGACCACTTTTGAGGATTTTAAATTGATGGAAAATGAAGGGGGAGAGAGAGACTGATGAGATGGAGGAAACGGTGAGACACAATGAGTTGGGATGAGAGGGTGTTAGATTTGCCGACTCTCACTCAATGGCGAAAAACTTTAGAAAAGAAATGATCTTCAGAAGTTGAATTAAATATTCCATATAGAGCATTCTGACTTAGAAGAATCCAGAGTTAAAAAGAAAACAAAAAATGAAGGCCAACACACATTAAAGTTCTAACCACGCACATATTAAGGTGAATGATTTTAAATTATATGGGGAAGGTTATAACTAATGAAGGATGAAAATTAAACTAATTAAGGAAATTATCGACGGAAACGAAACGGCGGAAACGGAAGCCGCCGGATTATTTAATATGGCCTCCGACCGCGGGTTTTCCCAACTGAAATTTACACCCGCCCGAGTCCAATTTACGTGATGTCTTATTTGTCGCAAAATCAACAATCCATTGAATGAAAGCGTCTTCAAACTGAAACCAATCTTCAACTGGTCATCAAAGGAAACTTTTTGAAGTCTGAGACCTGGATAAATAGAGGATTCTAAGCACGATTTTAGATCATGTCTTCGCTAAACATCACTTCGATTGATCTGAACAGACTCTCTTTGGTTCTACAATGGACACGACTATGTCCTTTGGCTAGCTAAGCCAAGTCTTAATTTTTTTTTATATAAACTAGTGGGCGGACGAGCAAGCGGTCCCACGTGATGGTAAGTGTTACCGCCGCCCGTGGACACCTGCAACACCAGGGGGTATGCGGGCGCGCCGCCGACCTTGCAAAATCCTATTCACAGCTCTCTTGAAGAACCCCATATCGTAGCTTAATGGAAAGACCTCTTGAGGCAGTTCGGCAGTTATACTTGAATACAATAATAAAATTAGCCTAGCATTGATTTCTAAGACTCTAATGGCGGATCCAAAGAAATGTTGACAATGACACATTCCTTATAATTTTATATTTATTTATATCATTGTCATACACTTTTTTTCTCTTTTGTTGCTCATTAAAATGTACAAGTCACTTGTTGTCAAATGATGTAAACTCGCTCACGGAGAATATTTTGAGAAACAATAAATTGATTTTTGGCCAATCATTGTATTTTTTTCTTATTCATTCTGGAAACTTTCAGTGCGGCCCTCGCATACATATTTAATTGTGCAGTAAAGTCACGTGCATTGCACCTTACTCGCGACCTACTTTTATAGCATTGACGTCATCATATATACATACTTCATTTTAGCGTTAAATTATACGTCGATCAGACTACTCTCGTTCTACAGTTTTATTGAGCACTCATCCTGCATTGACATTTTACATCGACGGTGACATTCTTTGTATTGACATTATTATCCCGTTACATATGTGTATCTACAATAATGCTTTGTATGTTTCAGCAATGTTAATATATAATCATACCTGTAAATAGTCATACATTTTAGTCGACGATACTCATGACTCGGTCTTATCTGAGAACAGTCTCGATCTCAGAAGTCACTCGCGTGTTTTAGCCCTGTCTATTATAGTAACAAACGTTCCTAAGCCGTTGCCTAAGACACTATCTAAGATCGTAATTAGAATCATCTATTTATCCGGACCTGAAGTTCAGTGAAGATGGTATAGCTCAGCTCTCGACTGAGCGCACGTCAGAAGGAAAAAGATATCAAAAACTATAAATTATCCATTTCCATTAAAATTGTGTTTTTCTTCGATTATTCTAAATCAAACAACAGAAAAAGAGAACCGCTTAGCTACTTTTTTTTTTTCTAGGGCGAGCGCAGAAGGCGCTCAGCCAGGACCAGTGTGTGCAGCAACGAGCCTAAGGGCTCCCCCGTCGGTAGACCGGCGGAAGGAACGGACCTCGGCTTAGGGCGTTGCTTTGAGAGAGCACCGCGGGATCGCGAGACGGTGATAAGCGCCCAGGCATGTGCCGATAGCTGGTAAAAGTACTGGCTGAAGGCCAGTGTGTGTTCACGGTGTAGCGAGGGTGACGCCCACGTCTCCGTCGGCGGGAACCGCATTGGCAGCAGTAATTGGGTCATCGGAGTCGTCCAAGACGTGCCGAGGGTGACGACGACGACGACAACGGGGATGGACTTAGCTACCGGGGTCAGGGCCCCAGAAAGGTGAGCTTTGTTATTGTTATAATATCTTTGTTATTCCCAGTTAATCGTGAGGGTTGTGGTTTCGTTATCTGCAAAACTAACCGCACGTTCCATTCTGAACGGGACTATCCCGTTATCAGGTAATTTGTACCGTTGTCCCCAATTTAAGCTCGGGATGCCAAAATGTTCCGTTTTCGCAAGCTACTAACTTGCTGCAATTATTTTGAAGAAAATGCGGGAAAACCATTCGGTAACATTGAATGTTTCAAAATTCTGTCAACAATTTAATTTTTATTTAAAATCACAACCATTTGGTTGCGATTTAAAGCAAATTGCTTATCTGCCCACTTTTATTAAACTAAGAATTGGTAGATATCCCGTTTTATGCAGAAAAATAAATGGTCACATTATGCATAACTCATAGATATACCTACCTCATTTGATCAGATATGAAATTTACTCATCGATTTCCAATCACAATAATCCGTACAATGTAAACCGTTTACTAAAATAAGTAGTAATAACTTATAAATATGATGCCTCATTTGATCAAATATGTAATTTACTCATCGATTTCCTATTAACTGTAAACTCGCAAATCGTATCCGCAATCGTATCAAATTAAATCGTATCCGGTTATTGACTTTGCAATTTCAATAAATTCCTTTCCTTTTAATGCATTTTTATTACACTTAAGTTCACCTAAAGCCGCATTTTAAATACATAATTATTATACTATTATCTATTTAAACGGGTCTCACTCAACGCGTTTGTTTACAGCTAACTCAACGAGACATGAACTTTGCGTTTGTGTGAATGCACACCGATAGTGTGCAGTGCGAACAATTTCGACAATCGGATTGGATAATTCGGCACCCACTTAACAAATGCAAAGCTCATGTCTCGTTGCGAGGACTGTATGTACCTTATTAATTCTACTCGACGTTTCGGTTGGATTGCACCGACCATGGTCACGAGCTGACTGAAGAGGCGGGTAGTCCACGTCGAAAGTCGAGAGCAGTTTCATCTACTACCCGCATATGGTCTTCTTAGTACGGAAAGTTGCGGCACACCACACAACATCTGAAGTAGCGTCGGACAAAAAATCGCGAGGATTTATTTTATTAAATTGATTAATCACTGTATTCCATGTCGAGGACAATTTGTATCCATCTTCTAGATTGAAATATTCATGTTTCTCGATTTCAATTGCTAACATAAATAAGGTAAACATACGCCTTGAAACCCGTTTAAATAGATAAATATATGTGAAAAACGCGAAAATCTCAAATGTTTTATATAATTATCATACTATACCATACCACTTTAAGAAACTGTTTACAAATTATTAATTATTATTTATTTTGAGAAATAATTAATCGATGGCAACAAATTTAAAGGTTTGTTCGATTCAGGTTCTATGGTCACATTAAAGATATAGGTAGGAGTCGCGGAGGCGGACTTAGTATTCGTAGTTATTTAAAATTACTTATTTCAGTTATTCCAAGACTACGAAATACAAGGACAGAACCCTCAATCATCCTAACAGTGAAGCCAAATATCGCACGTCTTAAATTTATTTAAACCGTAGTTAAAACATTGTAGTGAGTCGAACCAATTAATAAAGGCCACAATTAAGGAATCATCACTGGATGGTCCTGATCCATGTCCCTTTGACCATCACAGTTGCTAAATGTCTTCGAATGTGACAGATTGCAACTTCTGAAAGGAAAAAAAACTTATTCTAAAATAGTTTGTTATCTTGGTCATGATTTCCTACTCGGTTAAGTACTTTTTACTGATATCAGTAACGGTAACCCACCCTTTTACGAGTGGAATCCAGGGCCATTTAGTAGGGAATGGGCATATTGAGGAACATGTGGCCTTAAAACGTTTAAAAGTGTTGAAATTGCTGCTATCGTTAGTATATTTTTCATCTAATTACATGCCATTTATTATTAGCTGACATATTATTCGATTCATGGATAAATGTCTTAAGTAAAACCACTGGAACTATTGAATTCGAGGGCGGTAGGGCCGGTACTTACAGCAAGATAAACTGACAAATGGACCTAGACAAATAACACTGCCGAAGTATATTTAATGAAGAAGTACCCAAACAAACGCCTAAATATAGCTCAGATATTGCGCTTCGAGCGCAAAACCGCGAAAGCCTTACCATAAATCTTCAGTACAGTATAACAAGTGCTGACTTAAAGAGAGATATATATAGCAGTAGAATGGCTAAATAGCTGTAGTGATTCACAAGGAGAGTTTTTCGAGCATCGTTCAAAAGCTGGTATAAACAATTGTAATTATCATCTGATCACTGTTATCCCTGTTGCCATCGAGTTTTTAACATCATGTGAACAGTTATCCAGATGTGTATGTAGTTTGTTCGCATATGAGAATCGTATACCTACAATATTCTCGCCAGAACCGTTCGAGAAACTTGTGTAAACGAGCCTTAATTCGTAGCACTATACTCGTAGGTACTAAGACTTCATATAGTGAGTAAATTTTATGCGTGACGCATCGCTTAATTTTTCGATATTTTTTTTATCATACTATGTTTGATACGTAGGTAACACTTTTGCATCTAACGATTATCATGCCATGTTATTATTATGTTAATTTTACAAAGAAATCTGTAGTTAGCCATATTCTTCTCTTGTTAGGTATGTTAATTTTACAAAGAAATCTGTAGGTAGCCATATTCTTCTCTTGTTAGGTATGTTAATTTTACAAAGAAATCTGTAGGTAGCCATATTCTTCTCTTGTTAGGTATGTTAATTTTACAAAGAAATCTGTAGGTAGCCATATTCTTCTCTTGTTAGGTATGTTAATTTTACAAAGAAATCTAGGTAGCCATATTCTTCTCTTGTTAGGTATGTTAATTTTACAAAGAAATCTGTAGGTAGCCATATTCTTCTCTTGTTAGGTATGTTAATTTTACAAAGAAATCTGTAGTTAGCCATATTCTTCTCTTGTTAGGTATGTTAATTTTACAAAGAAATCTGTAGGTAGCCATATTCTTTTCTTGTTAGGTATGTTAATTTTACAAAGAAATCTGTAGGTAGCCATATTCTTCTCTTGTTAGGTATGTTAATTTTACAAAGAAATCTGTAGGTAGCCATATTCTTCTCTTGTTAGGTATGTTAATTTTACAAAGAAATCTGTAGTTAGCCATATTCTTCTCTTGTTAGGTATGTTAATTTTACAAAGAAGTCTGTAGTTAGCCATATTCTTCTCTTGTTAGGTATGTTAATTTTACAAAGAAATCTGTAGGTAGCCATATTCTTCTCTTATTAGGTATTTATAATTATAATCTGTATTGCTGTTGATTTCTCATAAATAAATAAAAAAATAGCAAAAGCGAGCGCCGTGCCCAGTCTATTTAATTTATCTCTGTGCGCTACTGTCAATAGGAAATGTTCATAGTAATGAGAAACGGGTTAAGGGAAATTGGAAACGCTGTCTAGGCTTAAAGCGTGTGGAATTCATTGCCAAATCTGACAAAATCGTTGACCAAAGAGGTGACCAGTGACCAGGTTTCTATAAAGTCTGTAGCGCTTCTGCAATAACCTCTGGACGATGGTTGTCACTTACCATCAGATAGATCGCTTGTCTCACTATTATAGATAGATAGATTAAATTCTTTACTGTATAATGGTTACATTATGACAAAAGTACTGCCCGCCTAAGAAGTTATATTGTTGACATTTGGAAACTAATAATAAAATAAGCTTGTAAATTGACTTTAAATTAATAATAATCTTACTAATAAAAATTATAATAATACAAATTAATAATAATTTTATTACAAAACTCAAATCAAATTAAAATGCTGTAAAAAACTTGTACTCTTTTCTAACGAGAGCAATTTAAAAAAACTATTCCATATATATAACTAAAGATATATGTACCTACATTCTTTGTCGTTATTTCAATATTTATTTTACCAGCAGTCGCCGAGAGAGAGTAAATATTTAGAATACTTTCAGCGCTGGCTGGAGTATTCTCAATCTTAATAATTAGTTATAGTACAGTTTTCTTTGTGAAGTCAAATATTTATTGGATTTCGATCTAGAGAATCTTATCCCGATAATAATATTTACACAGCTATAAGTAAAGTCCTGAAGTACGGGAAAGTTTACGATTTGGATAAAACTGTCTGGAATGATAATACCTAAGTAAAATCGCTTGAACAGGCTTTTACTTCACTTCAAATATTATTAGACAGGAAAGTAAGAGATTGATTTAAATAAAACACAGACTTCGAGAACGTGCCTAAAAAGATTAAACTTTTATTAAAAATACTTATTACTTTGGGTAATAAGTACTTGTTATCTTCTATTACTTCAGGTACGTAAATATTACGACTTTGGTTAACTTTTTAGATGTATGATCCTTAGTTTCTCCTTTTTATGAATTCGATTAAAATACTATAAGGGCCTTTTTCACCACCTCCTGATAAAGTTTTTTTTTTTATGTACGGAGGCGGCAGACGAGCATACAGTCCACCTGATGGTAAGTGGATACTGTCGCCTATTGACATCCGCGATACATGCCAACATTAGTGCAAAATGACAAACGTTGGCACGCCCCCGTATGCGCTTCGTACCTTTGGAGATTTAGGAATGAATTTGGAGACAGGCTTGGGGAAATGGGGAGGGATAGGATAGGAATGGGCTCGTGCACATCTCACTCACTACCGAAACACGTACGTACATTACGGGAATAAGATAATGTGGGAAATGCAGTATATTTCAAGATAGTCTTCTGTGAGAGCGGGGTAACGTGGCCAGTCGAGCGCGCCCAGCGGCTGTTGGATTGCAGCGTGCAATCTCCCCCTCAAACTCGATATTTACAAAGTAGCTATTAACAATCATCTGTCAATTAATCTGAATTTCTAAAAAAAAGTATAACTGACTTTCTGACACCTCCTGATTCCCTATCAGAAGGTGGTGGGAAAGGCCCTAAATATTGCTATGATGTTATTTGGATACTATGCTATATAGGGACACTATATTTGTAATTAGGTCTCTGTGCAAAAGGTTCCGGGTTCGATTCCCGGTAGGACATACATTTGTTTAAAAAAACGACAACCGTGTGCTCGGGTCTGGGTGTATGTTTGTGTTTGTCTTTGTATGTGTCTCTAGACACACGACACAGGGAATCCTAGTGTGGGCCATGGAGTATGGCGTTATTTATTATTATTATTAACAATTAGATTAATCTAATATATATTATAGTTTTCAAATCTACCCGTAACTCCGGTGCCGCCAATCTAATAGACCCCTTTTGCCTGCCCGCCCACATTTTTAAGCATTAATAACAATAAGAGCTCGTGAGCTCGTTAATAATAAATTCGATAACGTGTAGTCAACTGTACAAACGGCGCTATGAATGAAGGTCGAGTAGAAAGACTATATTTCAGCGGAATCCCAATGAACTCCCTCCCCTTATTAACATTAAATTAAAATAATCTATCTCATCTCACGTTCCGTTTAATTAAATTGTTAATTTAATTAATCTTGATTGCTGAATGTTTTATTAAAATCGTAAAATTAAGTTTGATTATAATTATAACGTCGAGGAATTTAATGTTTGATATAAAAAATTAATTTATGACACAATAGTAAGACAAAATTTAATGTCTGTTTTTTTTTTCATTTATTTAAATTTAAGTACCACACGACAATACATGTATGTTACATTAGAGAATATTTTGCTCAGCGCGCGTTTGGGTTGCTATAGCCCCCCCCCCCCCCCCCCTCTGCAAAGGGAATATTTGGACAAAAACTCGCTTTCATGTTCCGAGTTAACACTGGTTAGGGTAGGTACTTTTTGTCCAGATAAATTTTAAAGTCCCGGGGCAATTAAGCTAACCATACATATGAGCACATGACTTATAAGTATAACTAACTTATAAGTGGTTTCTGTGATTCAGATAGAGAGACAAAAATTCACGTTTTTCAAAAAACATTTCATGTACAGACAAGGCTCTGTTACGATTTCGTTATATGTGTAAGATATCTATACTAATATAATAAAGAGGTAAAATTGTGTGTTTGTATGTTGGGGGTAATCTCTGGAACTACTGAACCGATTTCAAAAATTCTTTCACAGATAGGAATCTACATTATCCGTGTCTAATATAGGCGATATACCATATAAACCGAAGCGAAGCGAGGGCGGGTCGCTAGTAGATAATAAAGTGGGATTATATTCATGACCCAACATAACAACACAATGTCAAATCCTTCCATTATAAGACTTACGAGAGATTAGGTTCAATCAAGCCTAGTTGCCGTAAAAGTCCTACTTTGACCTCTAATGAAATAAATCCTTAAAGAACAAGGGCGTGGGAGAGGATTATCTTACTTTTCTCTTTAACGAAAGGGAAGCAAAAGTTAAGCCTTGTAGTTTTAGGTACAGTCGCGGAATACGTAATAGTATACTACTGATTAGTGTTGCCAGGTGTGTAGTATGAAAAAAGGGGACAGACATCTGCAAAAATGTGATCTTGATCAAAAAAGCAGGTCTCAATAAATTCAAAATGTTTGCTATAGTTGTATGTTGTATTGACGTGTGATGTCGGTCGGCTATGGAATAGCATCACCCCATCTCTTCGCGTGGGTGTTGTGTCGTGGCGACTTATGGATAACAAAGCTACTACCACAACCACAAGCCCTAAGGAACTATGCCACCTCTAAAAGAGTGGACTCGCCAACCTGGTTGGCCAGCGTGGCGTTCTAAGGGCATACATTCCTCACGCACAAGACCACAGTATATGAGTAGTCCCATCTCGAGCAGTGGATACTGAAAGGGCCGGTTGCATTGTTGCTATAAGTTTAATAAAGTTCCTTTGCTCATATAATACTACCTTGAAATATACTGCATGTCCCACTTTATCTTATTTCCCTAATGTACGTACGTGTTTCGGTAGTGAGTGAGATATGCCAGAGCCCATTCGCATCCCACCCTATCCAAGCCCTCCCCATTTTCCCAACCCATTCCTTAATTCGCAAAAGTAGGCAGTGCATCCGGCGGTGTGCCAACGTTTGTCATTCTGGACTGATGTTGGCATTTATCACGGATGGCCATGGGCTACAGTATCCACTTACCATCAAGTGTACAATTCATCAGCTCGTCAGCCGTCTTTTTTCTATAAAGAAAAAACGTAACATTTGATGTTAAGACAAAAACTTACTTAATTTATACAATTTTATACAGAGTTCCCAAAAAAGGCCCTACTGACCTGGAGTTACCTTAACATTTTTCGTCTCTGTACGTACCGCATGTAGAAGGTATATTTTTAAAATTTAATTAAGTTTAAGCTGCTCTCTCAACGTCTAAACCTTTATATTCCATTCTTTGCTCTTGCACGGAAATTTAATTTTACTATAGCTAACGAACGGAAATGAAGGCTAGTAACGTACAATAAAAAGTTATGTCGACCAATAAAACGTTTACATGAAGTTAATATCGCTTTATGATAGCCTGTGCTTTTACGCCGTAGTAAAATGTTTTAATAAAATTGCTATTTTTTAAATAACGGACGACAGACCGGGCGGGTGTGTCGCATGGTGCGTGGTCATATATGCGCATATATGCGCTGCGACGCGGCCTGTTTCAATGTGCGCTGAACGGACGCAGTTACGGACGTAATTCAAGAGTTATTCGCTGTGCGCCGACGTGAAGATTTGAATGTTAACAGTTAACCGACTTTAATCACACAAACGAGTGGTACTCACACAAAGCGTACGTATCGCGCGAACTGATTTACAGTGATATAGGCTAATAGTAGCGGATCGATTAGTAGCTGTTTATAAATAAATGTGGCCGTTTCAGCAGTGTATAGTGGAGTGGTATGGATTAACAAAGTCTAGGATTTAATTTTTTTTTAAATTATGCGGACAATGTCAAATTCAGAAAAAGTCGTAGAACAAAAGTTGTTGCTTCCAGTAATAGAAAGAAGTTCAGTATTAAGAGGGTGCAGGATTGTTTTTTATTTCAGGCTGTATTTTTAATTTGTAATTCATTAATAGGATACAAAAAAGCTCTTGTCCTTTCTGCTCTTCCAAATGTACTAATTCGGTAATAGGATTTATTGCTTCGCGTTTTTTTTTAATTGTGACAAGATAATTACTGAATCTCTTGTGCTGAGTTAAAAATAACTTTTCCTGGAATTTCATTCAATGATTGCCTTTCGATCTTGAGAACTGTTTTAATCAAGTGATACCTATTGGCGCAGTACATTCAAGCAAACCTTTGTTCCCAGTACTTCTGTGGACCGAACCAGTAGGATTTTTCCTTCACTATAGTATTTCCATTTCTTTATTTTCTCGATGACAGTTCTAATTTGATAGTTGTAGTGTTGTGTGACCAAATAAGTAATGATATCGATCGCATATATTTATTATATTTTCAACAAAGACAAATACAACAAAAACATTCAAATATATTTTTTCAAGGTGGGAACACTCAATGGCCCACCGCCATTTTGTGTTTGTTTTAATCTGTCACTCGCAACAAGACGGTCGTGCTAGTCACTACATTTCTGTTCGCTGTTTTTTCACATTATCCATACGTTACGTTGTGTATTTTGTGTTCCTCCGTGTTGATTGCTGCCCAGCTGTTAAATATCAAAATGCCGAAAGGATCTGTTCTGAAAAGGCAGGCGAGAGAACTGGTGATCAAGGTTCGTAATTACTTTGAAGCAGAGTATCAAAATGGTGGCCCGCTATTACCACTGTCGCAAGTGCGAGAGCGTGTTGCGGCCGCATTAGGAATTAGTGGACCTACTGTTTCAAAAATTACTACCGAAGCTTACGGTACAAGCGGCATGCAGGAAAATAAGCTTCGTAAGCCGAAGAAAAAACGCCAACCACGTCGTGTGACATCGGTTGACAACTTCGACGCTGACGCTATTCGCCGTCATATATATGACTATTACTTGCGAAAAGAAATTCCAACACTTAAAAAACTTGTTGTTTCTTTACGTGAATGTGGTTTGTTCCATGGCCAAAAATCGTCATTAAGCTTGGTTTTGAAAGAAATTGGATTTTGTTATAAAAAATCGGACAAACGTAAAATATTGATGGAGCGTCACGACGTTGCTATGGCTCGCTGCGAATTTTTGAGCGAAGCCAAAAAGATATCAGATTGGTCAAATGTTATTTTCACTGACGAGACTTGGTTAAATGCAAACCACACAGTATCTAAGAACTGGACTGACGACACCGTCGCTTCCACTAGTTCAGTGCCAATGGGAAAAGGTGAACGCCTCATCATATGCCATGCAGGGTCTACGAAAGGATTCATGTCAGATGCTTTACTGGCCTTTAAATCCAAGAAAACAGTGGACTACCACGAAGAAATGAACGCGGAGATTTACGAAGGATGGTTTAAAGAAATGGTGCAATCTCTGGAAGAACCGTCGATAATTATTATGGACAACGCTACATATCACTCCAGACAAATTGATAAAATGCCGACGCAGGCCAATAAAAAACAAGAGATAATTGACTGGCTCCAACGTCATGGCGAAAATGTGGATAATACTTTATTAAAAGTACAATTAGTGAATATTTTAAAATCGAATAAAAGCCACCCTAAAAGATATGTTATCGACGAAATAGCTGCCGAATGTGGTCATTGGGTTCTTCGACTTCCGCCGTATCATTGCCAGTACAATGCTATAGAACTAATATGGGCACAAATCAAAGGACACGCCGCTCGAAACAATACCCATCCCCCTTTTACGGCAAACAAGATGTTAGATTTATTAAAAAATGCATGTGCGGAAGTAACTGCCGAAAACTGGGAAAAAATTTTGAGAAGAACCCAAAACATTATAGCGTCGGATTGGGAAATTCATGTGGCATTCGATAATATAGAAGTACAGGAACTTATAATAAATGTTGGGGAGAGCTCATCGAGTGACAGTGACGATTCATCAGATTTTGATTAAAATAAATAAATAAAGATTACCTGTCATTATAATTATTTCGTTTCATTGTCGAGTACCTACCTATACCTACTTACTTTACAACAGCTTCGAAAATTTTAAAGAAGTTGGCATTATCAATCAAGAATTAACACGTGTAACATCTTGTAATGAAATATAATATTAGTTAATAAATTTGTACAAAAGTATCCGGCAGTAGTTTAGTTTCTTACATTTTGTAAAAAAATATCGGATCTGTTATCGTGTTACGTTTATCGATAACTACATCCCTAAAATTGCTTTCTGGCTGACGTGACCTTGTTAATGAAATATGACGTCTTGGTGCCTAAGTTTTGTTCGGAGTTTTAGGCGTTGACGCTATAACAAAGTTATATCGACCACTGTGTGTCAGCTGTCATCGAGAAAATAAAGCAATGGAACTTGTATAGTGAATAACAAAACTAGCTCTACACCCGGCTTCGGTCGAGAGAACTGTAGAAGAGACCTACTGGGAACAAAATTGTATGTATGTATGTATGCTACAATGAATGTCGACAAGAAAATGTTTATATTATTTAGTAACCTAAAAACATATTTAATAATACTATAGCTAGTTTATTTACGACTAGCGACCCGCCCTCACTTCGCTTCGGTTTATAAGATTTTTGTTGTCAATTTTTTTTTTCAAAATTACTTCCAAATAGTATCTTCCTATTTGTGAAAGATTTTTTTAAATCTGTTCAGTAGTTCCAGAGATTACCCCCAACATACTTACAAACACACAATTTTACTTTGTTATATTAGTATGGATGACTAATATATGGATATTAGTATGCGTAGAAAAGTGAAAAGTAATCAAAAAATAGTTTTGATATACTTGTCGATAAAATAATGTATAGGTAGTACAGCAGGACCTACTAAAACTAAAATAATTATATTTAGTACTTAAACCGAACTAGTGAGGACTATTTCCCATTTGTTCTGTCTGCAGATTTAGGGAGAGAAAAATCCCTCTTGTTCGGTCAACAGAACTGTAGAGAATGATTGGGATTAAATGGAATCCAGCGACTCCGTGTTTTCGCGCAACTCCTTACAATAAGTGCATGTTAAGATTGTGTTTACGTGTTACACGTAAGTGTATAAACTTGTAAGTATATGGTTTGGAGCTGAGTCAGATGTGTGTGTGTAAAGGTTCATTTAGTGTTTTTAGAAAGAAATAGTGGATTAGTCTTTTTTTATAGAGTAGATGGCAGACGAGCGGGCGGGTCACATGATGGTAAGAGGTCACCGCCGCCCATGGATACCTGCAGCACCAGGGGGCTTGCGGGGGCGCTGCCGACCTTGCAGAATCCTAATCACAGCTCTCTTGAAGAGCCCCATGCCGTAGTGTAACGGAAATATCTCGTCACGCACTCCGGCTTATCGGGTTGTATTTCGATCACTTAACATGTCACAATATGAATGCTGTGTTCTCCTGTAAGAGACTGCCATATATATTTTAATTTATTTATTTATTTCATATGTGAGTATGATAATGTTTATCATGTTTGTATGGAATGAAAATGTATGGTGTTACGTTGGCGAACCTAATAAAATTCAATTTAAAAAAAATATTGATAGTTTTTTCGTTTTCTTCTAATCTAGAGTATAAGAGCCGCATAATACTATTATCCATTTCCAGATATCCATCCTAATATCCACATTCTGGTCTTACGGTATTTCGTAACAAATACAGTGGTGACAACAGCAAACCATATGTAGATCGTCAGAATATTCAGGGTTGTTTTAAATCAGAGATCTCAGAGAGCGGTAAGCCACTTATCATCAAGTAAACCTACCTCGATATCCTCATACCACACAAACACTGCTCATAAAATCGTTTAGAAAACCAGAATCCATTGAAAACCAGAAAATGTAGGCGTTGTGTCATTAAATTTTAATGAAAACCAAGCTATCATGTCCGTCTGATTAATATTTTATTAAATAAGTTAATCTCTAACGTGTGGTCGTTAGCATTAACATGACAAATCGGAGTTTCCGCCTAGGTGAAGTAGGTCGCCCCAGTCGGGTCGAGCAAGCACATTGAGAAAACCTAGATGTGGCAGTAAGCGTAATTGTGAAAACCTTGTCTCATTAACCGGTGGTCAGTCAACCGAGCGTTCGCACAAATACAGACTCCCTTGCATCTCAGTAACAGTAACTGTGCGAGTGGGTGCCGAATTGTCCAAATACGATTGTCGAAATGGTTCGCAGTGTACATTATCGGTGAGCGCTCACACAGACGCAAAGCTCGTGTCTCGTTGATTTCAATGTAGCATAGCACTGCAATCTCAGTAGTGTTTTTGTAGAAAAAATTAAAAACACGTTAAAAATATTGTTGAAACAATATAACGAGAAAAATAAATTAGTAGAAATTAGTACATTAAAATTTGAAACAGTCAGAAAAATTGAGGTTCTGTGGTCCTAGTCTAAGCTGTTCTCCTGTGTTTTTTCCGTATAAATGCCGAGCAGCGTCCCTAGTGAGATGCTATTTACAGAAGAAAAAAACATTTGATGTAAATGCGAGAGTAGCGTATTCAAACGAGAAAACTTAACATCGGGACCTGCGATCTTTATTTAAATTAAAATTAGTAAACTACCAACTACAAGAGAAGAGAAAAGACAGATATTTGTTAAGTGTTAACAAATATTAAATGTTAATGATTTAACGAAATTAATTGACTAATTCTCTCTGCTTGAGCAAATTCCACACATTAATTTTACAGTAAGATATTCGTAATGCAAAGGTACGCCCAAATCACTTCCAGTTTCTTGTATGTGAACAAGTAGCTTGATGCGAGGTTCAGGTAGTCTGCTACCTCTCCGGCGTTTGATTGTCCTTTGTATTAATATAGAGAAAAAATTAATCACCTTCTGTACGACCTTTTTTTTTACTTGTATTCCACTATATTTCTATGGACATAAACATTATCTGATTTCTATCCATTTTTTATATTATAATAACAATATATTATAATACCTGCGACTTCTATCGCGTGAATTTTACAATGATTCTCACAGAAACTCTATAGTGGATACATATAAAAAGTACCTTAAATGTTAACCGAGAACATGATTAACTATGTCAAGTTTCATTAAAATCTGGCCAGTAATTTTTGAGTGATATGCGATCAGACAGACAGAAACAAACATTACAAAGATTATTGTTTTGGACTCTATATCATTTGTACCTTATATTACAATGGCTTTTTTCAATAATTCATGTACAGACACTGGTTTTGTTACGATTTTGAAATTTTAATTTCAAGGCGCTTCCAGTTCCTGTTCTATACGTATGTAGGTTGCAGGTGCGGTATGGTGTACAGGTGCCTGTGGCGCTCTATTGTTTGTGTTATTTAAAAGCAAACCGCCATTTTGCGGTGTAGTTATTATAGTAGAGATTGTAGTTCCCTGCGGTTACTGAAATCAAATAGCACGCACAGGAACAGCTGTCAAACCACACCTCTTTTTTTTTAATTTTTTTATAGACTAGTGGGCGGACGAGCAAGCGGTCCCACGTGATGGTAAGTGTTACCGCCGCCCATGGACAACTGTAACACCAGGGGGTATTCGGGCGCGCCGCCAACCTTACAAAATCCTATTCACAGCTCTCTTGAAGAACCCCATATCGTAGCTTAATAGAAAGACCTCTTGAGGCAGTTCGTTCCACAGGCGACGGGTTCGCGGTATAAAATAATTTTTGGACCGAACAGTGCGCGACACCTCCGACACATGGACCGCACTTCTGTGACGGGAGGTGCGGTTGTAGAAACCCGAGGTGGGCATTATATTAAACAGTTCTTTATTTGGTTCTCCAACAAGGCACCATACATTGGCGTTATAAATATAAATTACTTATACATTAACATGTTATCATAGCAGCTCCCTTACAGAAGAACACAGCATGCAAAAAGTGTTGTATAAGAGCAGGTGGACTGCATCACGGTTGGCTAGGAAAAAAACTAAATAATTGCCATAAACAACTGACCATACACAACAATTCGAGAGTAGTATCAATAACTCCTTTTCAGCTTTTTTTATTATCAAATAATCTTTTCAGCTCGTTTTTAAACCCAGGTAACGACCCCCCACATATATCTAACTGAGTCTCCCTCCACGAGTCATTACTGTTTCAACAGTGATAAATAACTTTGCTCGTTGATTTCGACAGCAGATATAAAAATCTTTTTTGGACTCTTTCAATTCGATTTGAATGACAGTCGTAAAAGGGATTCCATGCACTAGGACAATATTCTAACTGACTTCGAACAAGTGTCTTGTATACTTTCATTTGTTCTACTTTCCTCACTACAGTGCTCTAGTAATTCCTTTTAATGAAGATTGACATAGTTGTAGCGTATGTGCTGGGTTAATATTTACGGTACTTTTCATACAGATGATTTTATTGTTTTTATAGTAAGAAGGCGGCAGACGAGCATACAGTCCAGCTGGTGATAAACGGATACTGTCGTTCATAGACATCCACGATACCTACCAACGCTTTCGGCGCTAAATGTAGCACTTTTTCTTTATGTCTGGCGCGCATCTGAGAATTTAAGCGTCTAGCGGAAAATTTAGCGCTAACTTTTAATATGGTAACACAGTTCAGCTGTTCAATAGATCATAGAATTACCTAGGAATTACCATTACGAGTCAATAGGATGTTTTTTCTCCTTATAAAGAATTATTCGATGTCGCAACAAAAGTTTACCACATCCAAATGCTGATATCGAACGTGTGTTTAGCTTAATGAATGTCATTAAAACAAATTTTCAAACAATTAATGCCATCCTTCTGATAGCAGCAGGATTAGTTGCTGTCAACAGCACTTGCCATGAGTATCAGTTTCCAGCTGATGTCGTAGACATCCGAAAAATATAAATTGAAAAATGTTAATCTTGGCCAGGCTAGCCCCTCGAGTAGTTATGGTCGAAGGAGAATATTTTTTTGTTTTTATTTTTTAAATTGATTCCAAGACTATGTACCTATGTACAATTGAACGTATGTTTTCATTTTAATATGTCTTTGTCTTTTTACAATTTAATGGGCTTAAGTTGGAATTTAGAGTTGAATCTAGCGCTGAATAGGTTTTTTCATATGGCAGCAGTAAAATGGACCTTCTCATTCATTTGCACTCAAGCTCTTGGATTATTGAGACGTGCCTATCGCACTCCGTAAAATCTTTCTATTTTAATTTGAAATTATTATCAAATTAATTGTATAATACGTTCTCTTAAGATGGTAGGCTATTTCTTCAGCGACGACTGTTACATATTCGCTCGCCGTACCGTAACCAGCTTATTTATTGTGCACTGCTGGACCCGTCTTATGCATGAGATGTACGAGTACGGCCCATTCCCAGAAATGAATACTTAAAGGGCTGGTTGCATTGCATTTATTTATGCATTTATGTAAGGTAATCTACAGCCTTTTACGTAGGTAACTTATTTAAGAAATATGTTGGTAGTGCTAATGGTCAAATACAGAATACACTCACATTATATACAGTATTCAATAGATTGTCGGCAAGTAATAGGTGATTTTTTTATTAACAATACATGTTGATTTGTGTTTGCATTGGTGTGTCCGTGTGTGTGTGCTCGTGCGTGTGTGAGTGCCCCAGTGTGAGGGTGTGTATGTGTGTATTTATTTAAGATGAACTTTAAAACATATGTGGGGTAATGGGTTTTAGGAGGTATTATTATGACTTTGATTTTTTTATGATTGCCGTTTTTAATTTTTTCTTACTTAATAAAAATATATCGAAGTCTGTGCAGTATTTATTGTAATTTTACAGAATGCGAGAAAGGACTGAATTTTGAGCGTACCTTGTTTTGACCAGAGGAACATCAAACAACTCTGTATGCCTAGTTGGTACTAGTTGGTGCCCGTAAGGACACTTCGGACAGTTGCTGAGGACAGTCAATTGCATGCATTATATCTTTATAGGAATTAAATAAGGCAGTTCCTAAACATGACCTGATATATTTGGAATATGGATGATTTTCTCAAAATTCCTAAATTAACTAATTTTCTTTAACTAATTCACGATTTGAATGTGGAACCGGCTTTATACATAGCTATTTATAATTTACCTTATAATCTTATACAGGCTTCGTCAGCTAAACTTAGGCATAGTTTTGTGAGATTACGTGCGAATAATGTGCAAAGTGAGAGGGTGGGTTAAGTGGTTAAGGGGTTGACGGTCACGAGGGGCTGCGTCAAGTCACGTCTCACGTGACTCTAATCGCACCTACATAATGGGGTAAATTAGGCGGGTAATCAAATTTTATTTTGTTTACAGTTTTGTAGCAGATTTTGGCAATATATAATATACAGGGATAAATAAAAAGTATCTACACTCTTAACACTGAATTGCAAATTCAATTTTTTATTTCCATTTTATTCATTCCTTCATTTCACTGATTAAAAGTAACAGGTTCATTAAAAAATAAATTGTACTGCTTTGTTGGTATTCTTTGTTTTTGTATAACACACTGATAAAAAGTCTGATTGCAGTAAACGTAGGTACATACCTATGCTTCAGTAAAAACTCAGTGGCACTACTGATCGAGTTCAAAAATATAAATAGATAAGAGTAGATAGATAACCCTTGGCTATCATATAAGTATGTAAGTAAATAGACTTTGTTTCACTGCAAAGAATACAGTGAAAGTGAGACAAAAAAATAAATAAATGGTGTACAAAAAGCGACCTCTTCCAGGCAACTTTTGGACGGGAGATGTATGCGAACACAAGAATAGTAGGTAGATAGATAATATACAGACGAATCAAATTGACTCAAAAATATATAGTGACTTTATGCCACTTCCTAATCTGGCAACTTGTCACTAATTCATTATGCATAATCAGGGCCTGTGTTACTGACGGGATTAAGTGAAGACATCCATCTTGCCGCCTCGCGTTAATTAAACTCAGTTTATGCATAAAGGACGTTTAACGTTATTAGTTAACTTTTACGATAAACCATAAACCAGGTTTAATTTAAGTTCTGATACTTCGCGTTTCACAGTTAGTTTGGACATAAAATTAAGCTATTAATAAACAGAGTTAAAGAATAATATTTTTTTTTTGGCGGCGCATGGATTTCCTCACAATGTTTTTCCTCACCGGCGAGCTGGTGTCATTTTTTTTAAAAAAACGTACTTATGTACTAACTCAGTGGTACGGGTCGGAAATTTGAACTCACAATCACACGAATGTGAGTCGAGTATAGATAACCCTAGGCTATCACCGCTCTCAATAAAACAAAATCTGGTTTATGTGATCCACCAATCCGCACTGGGCCCGTGTGGTGGATGAAGGCCCCAGTGATTTAGTAGAGGAGGCCTGTGCCCTGCAGTTGAACGTTATAGGCTGATACAAATATAAGTACAATTGGTAAAATTTAAGCTATATTAGAATGGAATACCAGTGTATTCTGATATTCGGTAATCAAGAAAATAGGTGACAAAACATGGTTATGAAAATAACCGTAACAAGCGCCCTATTTTGTCTTTTAGAGGTAATGTAAGGGGTTTTCCAATAGGGACTTGACAACTTTGAATTCAATTTGTGAACGCACCCTTTCACTAATCATCGAACTGTCACTGTCAATTTATTCAGTAAACTTAACATTTTCATCATGGTAAAGTACACGAACGAACAACGTCTGCAAATTATAAAAATTTACTACAGAAATTCGGAGTCGGTGACCGCTACTTTAAGAGCGTTAACTCCGATTTTCGGTCGTAATTCTCGGCCTAGTAGACAGGCAGTAACAAGTTTAGTGCAAAAATTTGAGTCTACATATTCGTTGTGTGATGTTGCCGTGCCAGTGAGACAACGGGTTGGTCGAAGTGTCGAAAATATCGCTGCCGTTGAATCGTCCGTAGCAAATGATCCAAAGCAGTCAATTCCACGGCGTTCTCAAGAGTTGGACATCGCCCAGACCACTTTATGGCGAATTTTGCATAAGGATCTTGGTTTACACCCATACAAGATCAAGCTGACTCAGGAATTGAAGCCGATGGACCATTTGAAGCGACGTACGTTCTCCGATTGGGCTCTGGAAAAGATGCGCCAAGATGATCAATTTCATCGCAAAATCATCTTCAGTGACGAAGCTCATTTTTAGGTTACAATTACAAGCCACACAGCACACGTTACAATCGATTTATTGAAGAGTAAGTTTGATGAGCGTGTTATCTCAAGAAATGGACCAGTCGATTGGCCGCCTCGTTCGTGCGATTTAACGCCTCTAGACTTTTTTCTTTGGGGCTACGTCAAGTCATTGGTCTATGCCAACAAGCCGACGACGTTGGAAGAGCTCAGAGCCAACATTGAACGCGAAATAGCAGCCGTTTCGGCCGAAATGTGTGGCCGAGTCATCGAAAATTGGGTCCAACGAATCGACCGCTGCAAACGTGCCCGCGGTGGCCATATGAACGAAGTCGAGTTCCATTCATAAATGTTTTGATTGTACTTCAACCCGATAATAAAGTTTTTGAAATATCTCAAATGGTTTGCATTTTATTTTGAAAAAAAGTTGTCAAGTCCTTATTGGAAAACCCTTTAGTTCCTCAGGGCTTGTGGTAGCTTTATTATCCCTTAGTCGCCCTTTGAGACATCCACAGGGAGATATGGGATGGTGCAATTCTCAAGCTGACCGACACCACCATTCACATCTTGTAGATAGCTTTCATTAGCCTGATCCAGCAACTTTGCCAGACCGTTCTGTTCATGGCCTTCGTCCTCCAATCTATAATTCTAAGCGCTTTAAAATCTCTGTCGACTCCAGTCAGCCATCTCGACCGCGTTTCGACGTCGTTTCGTTTTCGACGTCCCTCCGGTCTGTTCGTTAGGACTTTTTTGGCGGTCTTTCCTCATCCATGCGTTGCACGTGTCCAGCCCATCGCATCCGACCAACTTTAATATGTCTTACTGTCTGATTCTGGATATAGCTCATGCATGGTTGTAACGGATGCTCCATTGGTCCCCGCATTTCACAGCTCCATATATTTTTCGGAGAATTTTCCGTTCAAAGACCAGAAGGCTGTTTTCTGCCTCAATAGGCGTGCATAAATTAATTTAAATTTATAATACTAATGCAATAAAATAACTAACTCATTAAAACTTTTGAATTTCAAAGATCTATTGTTATTTATTAATCATTTATAAGTTCATCAACAGAAGAAAAAAAACAATTGAAAAATATATTAAGAACCAAACTTGAAAATTTAAGAAAAATACTACATTAAGTATTTAAAAAAAATTAAAGTGTCGGAAACTTTGAAGAACCTTTTGTTTCATAATATCCTTCGTTAAAATTTTCGTTTAGTGTTGCTATTCTTGTTTATTGTACAATAATTAACATTTCAGTCCTTCATTTAACCTTTTCAAAGATATGTTGCACCAAGCATCTGTAATTACAATACGAGTGTGCGCCTGACGCAAACTGGCACGTAACTTTATTAAAGTTTCGATATCGGAACATGACTTGCTTACTGAATTTGTGAATTCTGCTATACACTTTGATTTTAACATACGAGTATTTACGTTTTGTTGCGAACACTTCAGCCGTTCAATCATAAGTACGCCAATTGAATTATTAATTAACTAGCTTCCATCAGCGGCTCCGCTCGCGTGGAATAAGCACCTGTAAAAGATTTTAAACACCTGTAAAAGCACCGACGTGATAGATTTAATTGATATTGTAAAATATACCCTCCGTTTTCGTCTAAGGTAAGGGATGATTAAATTTAAACGGTGTTGATGAACAATTAATAATTAACAATTAACTTTAATATAACCATTTCAGTGTCCACTGCTGGACATGGACCTCCATCTTGTGCATGAGGGATGTATGGCCTTAAAACGCTGGCCAAGCGGGTTGGCGACATCAGTCTTTCATAGGTGGTGTAGTTCCTCAGGGCTTGTGGTCGCGGCTTTGTTTTCCCTTAGTTGTGAAGAGATGGGGTCGTCCTATTCTTTAGCCGGCCGATACCCACGGCACGTAATTACAACGGTAATTAGTTATTTTTTCACTCCTCTATAGTAACAGATTTCCGGTTTCATTAGATGACTCAATAAACCGAATGAATACCTATGACAATTATTACAACAACAATTTTCATACTGAATTGTTCACAAATTCAAAGGCTTTTTTAGCTGTCACCTCCATAAATCCACCGGAAAAAACGTCTTGCTCCCATTTGAGCGCGTCGCAGACTGATTGTAAGGGTATGGTCGCATTACGCCGTTTGAAACGCGCGGTAACCCCCGCGCTGTTATTTGTTATTGTTTTATTTGTTTATTGTTGTTTTATTTGTTTTGTTATTTATTTTATTGCTGATATATTTAACTGATCATACTGAACCGCACGCGGTTCAAATCAACCGCGCGAGTCTATTCACCCCATCTCGGGGCGACCACGCAGCTGCAGGAGTGGAAATTGGTAATGTGGTTAATGTATGACTTTATCCGAGCAATAACATCTTAATTTCGGTCATGACTTACTGACTTTAGTTAAGATTATTTGTTAACCAAAAATCAGTAATGTTCCATGATTATGTTAAAATAGAAGTGCCCTAACGTTTGATAAAAGAAAAAAAAAAGTGATTTTCTATGATTTAACCTAGTCTCAGTAGTTCATAGAAACATAACAGGGACATAAAATACCACTTACCACTCATCAGAACAGTTATATGAAGAGTGCAAGTCTCAGTGAATAATTACGCACATTATTAAAACATGTAGTTTGAGTTGGGCTCCGAGTAATATAAAGTAGGCCTTAGTAGGGTTGGTTTTACCCAACCGAAACGTCATCCAGTGCAATAAAATAGGTAGACATGTTTAAGACTTATCTAAGATTTTTTTAATATTATTCTCTAACTGCCATTCTGCTCAGGCCGGAACGTCCCGAATACGTCAGTTCGTAAAGCTTCGGCCATTCGTTCTCGCTCGCACTCACAGGCGTTCTCCATATATGTTTGCCTTTGCTTCTGGTCGTACGAAACGGAAGGCGACACATACTCGCTACGCGTTTCCGCCATCCGCTCCCCGCTCTCAGTGTAACCATACCTAGAATAGATTTGACAATGACATCAGACGGCTTCCTCTCATCCTTTTGTCATGGCAACGTCGACGGGAAATGACGTAAGCCTTGTTTTGATATTTCAAGTTTCATAAATCAGTTATTAAGGCACTTTATAGATTAATCAATTCTCTGGAAGAAGAGCAAATTTACTGGAACTGGAAAGTCAACTTAGCGCACTGAACGGTGAATTATTATATTTGCTATTTTAAATAGTCACTTCGCCAAAGTTAAAAATATCGCTCGTTAGAATTTGTTTCAAATTCTGTTGACTCGTCCATTTAATGCTCTTAAGTCATAATTAATCTAAGTTAAGAGTCCATTTTGATAGAAATGTCACATGACTTATCATATCACATTCATGATAATACCTAGCGAGATGTGGTGCGTCATTTTGCCTTGTTTTTTCCCGCAAATCTGAAAAAAATATGTCTGCTACTTTATATCTCCTCTTATTTATTATTTAGTGGGTACTTTTATTTACTTTAAACAAATTGTGACTAAACACGTGGGTCACAGTTTGTTTGAACACAAAATATCTTTTCTGTATTAGTAAAATACACATTCTAAGTCATTATTTTCGTTTAAAAGTTGCTTCGACGACATTTCGATGGGTGTATTGTATTATATGTATTGTTTATGCCCTTCGTATTCCTGTTTAACTAAAGATTGACTGGAATGCTATTAGGAATTAATTCTGCCTTGTGTACAATGTTTGTTTTTTGTGCATTTAAGTTTAAATAAAGAACATTCTCTATATATTTCTCTATAGCCACGTTACGACGGCCAAAGTATTGAAAATACCAATCAGTTCTAATGACTCGTGTAATAATTATTAAAACCGTGGGTCGTGTTTCGCGTTGTAAAACCGCCTAACGTCCGAAGCGAACAGCCGTTACTTTCAGGAGTTTGTGCAGAAAATGAATTGCCCGTGTTGAATATTCATGGGCTGTGCGTATTTTATGTTCGAGTTGGATAAATTGACAATACAATACTCGTGCTACTTGAGGCCGCATTCTTTAATGTCCAAACATCTCCTTCTCTGGCGACCTGGTGCTCTCCGGGAATCCTGTCTTCTAGGATCAAACTTAGAAACTCGTAAAATTCATGCAATTCATGGTCTGAGCCCCAACTTAATGAAGAAGTTAAAAAAGATACATAAGTTGTGAAGCAGTTTGCCGGCGGGAGCTGTTTGTCTACCATCCATAAAAATAAAGTTGCCTTTTTCGGTTTTAAGAGGAGAATTTTACAAATCCTTTCTTCAAATCTATTCCTATATCTCCAAAGTTAGGCAGCACATTCAGGAGTGAGGCAACATTTGTCACTCTGGACTAATGTTGGCATGTATAGATATATGGCATGTATAGGCATGTTAGACAAAGCCGGTAGACAAGCATACAGTCCAGTCCACTCGATGATAAGTGGATACTGTCGTCCATAGACATCCGCGGATGTCTATGGATGACAGTATCCACTTATCATCAAGTGGCTCGTCGTCGCCTTTTTTCGATAAAAAAAACCTTTACGAATTTACAAGTTCCAAGTTCCTAGAAGACAGGATTCCCGGAAAGAGAGCAGTAGGTCGCCAGAGAATTAATCCAAGAATGTTTGGACATTAAGGAATGCAGCCTCAAGTAGCATGAGTCAAAGATTGTGGCGCAAGAAAGACAGAAATTTCACCAGCATACAGCCAAATTTAATTTTGAAGATGGCACCCCATAATAATGAAGCTGTGAAAGGTTTCGATCGGCATATAATTTCGAAATTGCTATTGCTTAAAGAGTAAAAGTAATAATGTCGCAAATGTTCCGATAAAGCGCTGAACGTTGAAAGTGCTGACGCTCTCTACCCTATATAAAGAATGGAATGCACGTTTTTTATCAGTTCGTGAAGCGAACCCTAAACGAAGAAAATGTAAAATTAAGTCAGAAAATCGTTTTGAAACTTTCTGTTTAAATTGAATATGTTTGTGAAATCGAACATTTTGTCCACATTTCACAGTTTTATACAATATGGATACCATAAAATCATGTCACTGTTTTCCACTTCTGTTCCACTTCACCATAAAATCATGGCTTTTGCGACCTCTGTGAGAAACAGTCAAAACTGAAAATCAGGGTCCAGCCTAGTCTGAACTTGCGCCAATAGGCTGAATTGTGTCCTCTTCATTGCTACAAATAGAATATGTAGGTTTTCTTACAGGTGTATATTGTTTCATGTTTTAATAGTTTAAGTTTATCTGAATTGTAGCTACTTATTTTAATTTGTAGCAATGAATAAAGATATTTCTATTCTATTCCATAAGGGCTAAAATAAATAGCGTTTATTCGCATATTAAGTGAAAGTGCTACTTTAAAAATTCGAAATACACCAGAAAGTACGTCAGCCTCTTTAGATCTGTGCTGTTTTCATAAAATATATTTCATGAACTAAATTATAAATTCATAAAATATATAAATATATAAGTCGCATAAGAACTGCGACAACGCACATTACAGACGCCACAGCTCAATGCAGAACTTTTTGCACTATATTGTACAAAGGCGGACTTAATGACTTTTGGCATTCTCTACAAGTCGACGTTTGGTTAAATGTGAAAAATTAAAGCGAGTGCAGTAGACAGTGGGCTTAATGCGTCTGTCTGTATATATAATAATAATAATACAATAATAATCTACTTATACAACAAATATAAAGATATAGGTACATACTTCATTTCCACAATTTTCCTTCAACTCCTAGAAACTTTTAACCCGCTTCTGCCCTCGGCCTAATCCAGTTACAAGAAAAGTTAGGGTTCACCCGACAATTTGAATTGTGGTAATAATTTATACTCGAGTATAATGAAATACGGAACCCTGTATATTGGATTGTTGGTGTATCCAGCTTATGAGGGGTCTTTTAATTGGGGTTGTGACTAGGTTTAGTTATTTTTGTCACAGAACTAGGCTCGATATGGAATCGTTCCTAGTTATTTTAGAGTTAATATTCTTTTCCTTGGCGGAGAGCACATATATGGAGGGATCTAAGATAACGCAAGCAGTCCGTCTCTGCGAGACCGAAGTTGGCGCTAAAGTCCTACTTCTCGCGCTGCTCGTTCAATTTATCCGACCCGTATCGTTAGCACGTCGTTTGTAAAAATTCACTCGTGGTAACTCGAGTCTAAAGATTTATTAAGGATGTTATGGAGTTCCGTAACTGTAACTAAAACTATGGGATATCCGAATTAAAAAAAACATTCGAAACCGAAATCGTATTCGAAAACATATCCCCGTATATGTAACCGAAAACCGCTAAAAGAGTATACTATAATAAATATATCTATATCCCGATCCGAAATATCATATCCCTAACAACCCTAGTTTCTATACAATTTCACGAACGTGCAATGTCTATGTCTATGTCGATGGCTATGTCTATGTCGTTGGTAGAGAAATACGGATTTGATGATTTACTATGCCATGAAGGTAATCTACAATCCTTGATCAGGATCTAAACCATCATCACCTCTAAAAGAGTGGACTCGCTAACCCGCTTGGTAATCGTGGTATCTTAAGGCCATATATCCTTCATGGACACGACAATGTGCATAAGGTCGTCCATGTCCAGCAGTAGACGATAAACTAGCTGGTTTGCCTTAATGTATGGAAAATAGCAAAATCTCATTTCCAACTACCCTCTGCCATTGTTTGATTTTAATTCGTTGTTTCCTTCCCTGCCAAGTTAGTGAAAAAACGACTTGGGCTACGCAAAAAAATACAGAGATATATTCTTTATTGTACACCGACATATATTGCAAACAGACAATTTGAGTAACACGAAAAGTACAACAAGCGCCCTTGTAGCCAAAGCCACAGAATAACTAATAGTACAAAAGCGATCTCTTCCAGGCAACCTTTGGGTGTTAAGTAGAAAACAAATAAGAATATCAAATAAAGGTAGATGTAAGAAAGTAGTCAGATTAAGTTTAAAAAATTACAATTGTTTTAGTTCAAAATTCATCGGTCACGTTTCATCGACCCTATTTTAATTCAACCTTTCAACTTTGTGAGAGCTATCAATCCTGACCATTTCGTTCACAAACTCAATTAGTCATTCGTTCATTCATTCGTTCCTGCTGCGTTTTTGTTCATTTTCCTTAACTTCTCATTGTTCTTCGTTAGTAAAAGCCCTTTCAGATGCAGGACCGAAATGGACTGGATATTTTGTTAGGCTATGTCAATTTGAATAAAGCTAACTTAATTAATATGAAGCATTTTATTCCAATATTTGTGCAAATATCCTAAACTTCATAATCATTTCATTTTTGACTGACACAAAAAATATTGGACCTAGAATTATTTTAATCTTTTAATTAATACCAGATTTTTTTTATTAATGTACGACTTCTTATGTACCTACGGTCGACTCTTCAATTTACACAAATCTTGCTCTGAAGTCAATGAAACAATATTTTGTGTAGGTACCTACTTATAAAATGGAGCTCTTTATGAGAACTGTGAACAGGATTCGGCAGCGCACCCGCAAGCTCCCTGGTGTTTCAGGTGTCCATTGGCGGCGGTGACCACTTACCATCATGTAGCCCGCCCGCTCCCTGCCATCTATTCTATAAAAAAAAATATATGTGGGGATCGCGGTTTCGTAAGGTAAAAGTACGTAAGGATTTGTAAATTAATTTTATTTATCAATCACTTAGAATTATGAACCAACAGCCGCTATCCAACAGCCGCTAAGCATACTCGACTGACCTCGTCACTCGTCTCTCCTCTCTCACAGAAGACTACCTTAAAATGTACTGCATTTCCTACCATATCCTATTCCCCAATGTAGGTACGTGTTTTTGTAGTAAGTGAAATGTGCCAGAACCCATTCCCATTCCATTCTACCTTGTCCCTCCCCATTTTCCCAACCCTTACTCCAAATCCATTCCTACTTATTCAAAGGTAGGCAGCGCATTAGGGAGCGTGTCAATGTGTGCCATTCTGAACTGAAGTTGGCATGTATCGCGGGTGACCACAGGCGACAGTATCCACTTACCACCAGGTGGACCGCCTTCTTCCTATAAAAAAAATTTAGAATGTTTACATTTTCCACTGGAACCGTAGAAAATTCGAACCAAGTTTAAAACAAAGGCTTTGTATGGCAAGTCTCTTCCCACAACACAATATCATTGTTTCTTGTTTCCAAAGCTGGGTTATTCCCCTCCGGGACCAGAACAATCTGTGTTGTAGCAAGTGTTACTTTATGATACGCGAAACGGTTGTTTAATGAAATAATATCTTTTGTTCGAAGAGGGCGATACAAACTTTTCGTAACTTTCCAAGTCAAAGGTCGTTAAAAAGGTACCTACTTTCTCTAAGCGCTACAGCCGCAGAAAATGTATCTACCACGTGACCATGAAATTTATATATCCACTTATTATCGGGTGGACTATATGCCCGTCTGGCGCCCTACTTAAATAAAAAAGGAAGAAGGTGGCAAACGGGCAGTTGACATCCGCGGTATACGCCAACATCAGTCCAAAATGATAAACGTTGCCTCGCCCCCGGAAGTGCTGCCTAGCTTTGTTAATTCAGAAATGGATTTGGAATAAGGGTTGGGAAAATCAGGAGGCATAAGTTAGGATGGGATAGCAATGGGCTCTGGCATGTCTCACTCACTACCGAAACACGTACGTATATTGGGGGAATAGGCTGAACTGGGAAATGTAAGTACATTTGTCCGTGAATACATGTAAGTATTCCGTGAGTGCTGGCTAATGTAGCCAGTCGAGTGCGCCCAGCAGCTGTGGGATTGCAGCATGCACTCATTTATAAAAAATCTCGATCACAACAATTTAATTATGGAAATGTAACATTGTCTATTCCAACTGATTTGTGGATTTGTTTGCAATTAGTAATTTTGACGTTTAACTTTATGCAAATGAAATTGCAAAACAGAGTTAGTTGTCTGCACGTAAATTTAAAAGATAAACATACATTTGTATACAGTTTCGTTTGTCAAAATGAACTCTGTGACTGTCCAATTTAGAATGCAAATTGGGGTAACATGTGGTGGCTTTGTATTTTAGGTGGTTCTGTGCTGGTATAATTTGTTGTATTAGATACTAACGACCTGCTCTGGCTTCACTTAGGATCATTATCATCACCCATTACCTATCTATACTAATAATAATAAAGAGGTAAAATTGTGTGTTTGTATGTTGGGGGTAATCTCTGGAACTACTGAACCGATTTCAAAAATTCTTTCACAAATAGGAAGCTACATTATCCGTGTCTAATATAGTCTATATTTTATATTGAAATTTTGAAAAAAAAATTGAAGAAAATACTTATAAACCGAAGGGACGGCGGGTCGCTAGTAACTAATATAGAAATTGCACGAAGAAATTTGACAAAGAACTAAAGTTGCCGACATAGCGCAAAGAATCAGCAAATTAAAGCGGTAATGGGCAGGCCATATACGCCTCAGAACTGACGTCCGATAACCGTCTGTCTGTCGCTCCTTCTCTTTATTTTTTTTATATCTGAACTCGCATCACCCAAAGACCATTGGAGAGATTTTAATGAGACTTGGCATAGTTATAACCATTAGGGCGCTTTATATCCAGATTAATTTATAAGGTTCCCAAGGGAATTAAGAAAACCACACGAGATACTCTCACATAGATACTCTAATTTTGGAAATATATCGACCATTAACGCAGTTGGTAGTGACCCTACCTGCTGTGCAAACGGTCCCGGTTTCGATTCTCGGTCAGACATACATCTGGTCTGGGATACATTTAGTCGGGTCTGGGTGTCTGTAATTGTCTTTTTGTGTCTCTGGATACTCAATGACCACACAGGGAATCCTTGTGTGGGTCATTGCGTGGCATTTTTTTTTTTTAAATTACAGCGTTTGTAATGGGCTGGACTGAAGAGCGTATATCAAAAGAAAGTGCGCCGAATATAATGACAGACTGGATCCCGCAGCAAAAGAAATCATGACGCAGAACACGAGAGAGATGGATCGAGTATGAGAAGAGGAACATTCTAGAAGAGAGAGACCAATGATAGAACTAAATGGAAAAGGACCGTGGAAGAGGCCAAGTCTCACAACGGGTTCTAGTGCCAATAAAAGTAAAGTAAGGACGTATAAGTTTATATATTACTAGGACCGATTAGCCCTGTTAGCACTTGCTTCTGCTTATGCGGTTAAATTCACGGTCGGACACACATTGTTTTAAAAACAAATGGTTATTTTATAGTATGGTAAAGCTTATACCCCTCTCACTAAAATACGCAGATATGAAAGCATATTTTTATCATATTACTGGGTCGATGAAGTCGAGATGGATCACTGGCTTCCGATAAAGCCTTTTCACAATATCAAAATATCGACAGTCAGCGTTTGATGTATATTACGTAATCGTATTGAGCTGGGGATAACAGATTGGATTGCTTCAATTTAGTCAAAAACACATCCGAGTTAAAAGCCGCCAGTATCTGTGCCGCTCGTATGTAAAATACATACGAATTAGGAGACAAAATAAAAGGTTAACATGTTTGTGTTAAGCGCAGTGATAACCTATAATAGGGGTATATACTCGTATTCTCCACTTTTATTCGTGAAGCCAAGAATTCAAATTCTCTACCACTGACTATCTACCCAAGTACAAAATTTAAAAAATTGTCACTAGGTCTGCGGTGAAGGAAAATATCAAGAGGCAAACTGCACGCTCAAGAATAAAAAATCTGGAAGATGTGTATACACCAAATTGCATTGAACCCGTGTGGTGGATTACGGCTCGAAAACTTACTATGATTATACTAGTGATTTACTAAACAAGTGACTCACTACTTGTAGTGAGACGTTATATTCTAATATATCAAAAATAATGTTTGTTTGTTCGTCTTCTATGCGTTCCTAAACCATTCATCCGATTTCGATTAAACTTTGGTCACTTGTAGTGCGCTAACCGAAAAAAATTCTAACGCATTGCATCGCATGCCGGGCACAGCTAGTAGGCTATAAATTGCAAGAACATAGGTAAGAAAATATGACGTTATCATTACACTAATATATCAGGATATCAGTATATGACGACCCACTGTCGGGCATAGGTCTCCTCTTGTAATCTATAGGGGGTTTCCGGGTTTCACCCTACCCTTAACCACTCTCCCCTTTCTGTGATGTGAACGCCACTATATGTTCTCTCAGATGCCGAGCAGGGCTTTTGGATCCCATTTTTTGTGCCGTTGGTGTGGGAGCTCTCTTAGCATGCCGAAGTACGCCTCCGAGGCGACGAGGTTGCGGTAGTAATGCCCGTCCTTCTTCTCTACGTTTGGTCCCTGCTGCATCTTCTTCCGTTTCTCATCATAAAGAAGATAAGCACATAGAACATGGTGCAAGTCCTCGTTTTCCATTCCACATTCATACATTCTGGTGCTGTGTGTCGGCCGGCTTTAGCACCACCCCATCTCTAACCGTGGATGTCGTAAAAGGCGACTAAAGAATAATAAAGCCGCTGCCACAAATCCTGAATGTGTAGACTGGCCATATCGCTGGGCCAGCGTACTAGACAATGTGCATGAGCAGGCCCATGTCCAGCAGTGGAAGAGAAAAATTTCAGAATTATTGGTCAATAGGAACTCGTGGGGTTTTAGAAGCAATGTTTACAATGGTGACAATGTTCGGAAGAGTACCATCACACCATATTTTAGAAGATTTTCCTACCTGATGAGAATTGATCAGTCTAGGGGTTTCATTACTTACCTGAAATGAAACAAATTGTCGTTAATAAAGGAACAAAAAACTAGGAACTTGAAGTCAAAAAATCTATACGCAGAAATAAGAAGCCAGTTGAGATCATAGAAATCATCATATTTTTGAGGGGGAGGGTGCTCGCTGTAATCCAACAGCCGCTGGCCGTTCTCTACTGACCACAATACCCCTCTCTCAGAGAAGAATACCTTGAAATGTACTGCATTTCCCACTTTATCGTATTTCCCTAATGTACGTACGTGTTTCGGTAGTGAGTGAGATGTGCCAGAGCCCATTCCATCCCTCCTCATTTCCCCAAGCCTTTCTCCAAATCCATTCCTATATCTCCAAAGGTAGGCAGCGAGCATCCGGGGGCGTGCCAACGTTTGTCATTTTAGACTAATGTTGTCATATATCGCGGATGTCTATGGGCGACAGTATCCACTTAGCATCAGATGGACTGTATGCTCGTCTGCTGCCCTTCGTCCATAAAAAAAAAGAAAAGGTGAATGTATTGTTGTGTAACAGTTATTTTTTAGGCCGTGCAGTGGCGGCCGGCTTTAGTACGACTTCACCGCATCTCTTCCCGTGGGCATCGTAGAAGACGACTACGGCACAAGAAAGCTGCTACTGAAGACTCCGAGGAATTACACCACTTCTAAAACAGTGGGCTCGACAATCCGCTTGGACAGCGTGGCGTTTAGGGTGACAGTGTGACATTCCTCATGCACAGGACAATATGCTTGAGAAGGCCCATATCCAGCAGTGGATAATAAAAGGGATGGTTACGGTTACACATTTCAGAGGAATGGTAACTCATCGCGTACAATTCCTCTGAAATTGTACTCATTAGTCTCATTGCGTATGTATGTGATTTCCCCTCATCCTCCTTTCAGAACACCGATCAGAGCCATTCAAAAACACTAAGTTCTATAAGTGCCGTTGGGTTCCAAATGACACGTGATTTACATATAGGGATGTAGTTCGAGGTGACCTTAACATGTTCGAACATCTGGACTTGATCGATTTACGATTCGACGAGATAATGGCATTATTGAAAGTATGGTAATTACATCGATCAACCAAAATACATAGATGGACGCATATCATACATTCTTATCAAAGGAACCTGGTTGGCAACTTCTAGGGGGGTGTGAAGCAGATGAGGAGGATTTCATTAAAAAGTCAAATTTGAAACTTAAGCACTACGTAATAAGTGTGTTGCATTTTTAAAACACATATGAATTAAAGAATTCGAGAGCTACTGAACATAGAACACTGCGAGTAATTAGACACTAACGTGCCCGATCTAGAGTGCTTGTGTAACATCTGGTATGTATTCCCAAATCGATGATTTTAGTTGATCGATTTTACTTGTAACAAAACTGTGTACGTGAGTGATGCCAGGTGGTATGAATAAAATGTTACTGTCACGATTAACGAGTAACAATGATCATGTTTTTATGTCTTGGCTTTGTTTATTTACTTATAATCAATTACACAAAACAAATTTCCCGCGAAGTATTACATTATTAATATTATTTCGGTATCTATAGAAAAAGTTTAGTTTTTCAATTATTTCTACATTTCTTACTTTTTTTTACACTGACAACACCGTTACGTCAAAAATATTGCAGTTCTTGTAAAAGAAAGTAGAATATCAATAATATATTCGTGTTAGACTTTTTTTTCGTCTAAGACAGACTAAAACTAAATTATTTAAACCGCTGTGCCCGCGACTTCGTATGCGTGGAATTTTAGTATCATTTATAAAGCTTTGTATACGGCATCTTTTCTTCCCGTCAGCCGATTTCGATGAAACAAGCGCCAAGCTATTGATTAACCTTTGGAAACCCCATGAAAATCCGTTTGGTAGTTTTGAAGATTAGCAGAAAAGACAAACAGACAGATAAAAATTTTCAAAATCGTCTTTATGTATTATTCATATTCCTCTTACTCTTCCTTCATCGCCCCCAATCAGTTTTTGGTAAATATATTCAATATACAGACACGCTGGTTCTACAGTTTTATTGTACCTATGTATAAAAGAAAATATATGTATGTACTAACATAATATATAAAATATTATACTGGCTTATATGAGAATATGTATTTATATATTTTAGATGTTAATGAAGTACTATATGATAAAAAAAACCTTGAAATATATAATAACGAAATATCGGGAAAACGACGACTAAAGTTATTCAAAGTTTAGGACATTTCCACAAACAGCAATGTGCAAGCGCAATATGCACCGAGTGGTACGAATTGCAAAAGTTCCCAGACATCGAGACCTCGGTATCTTGGAAGGAGAAGTAAATATGAAAACAAAAGTATTATGGAATTGTGTACAATGAAAAGTGGAGTCTCGATATTTCTGACACCGATTTGTTTCGCAGTCCGCGAGCGACAACGCCCCATGCGGTTGGTAATGTTATGAAACTGTACGCAATAATACGCACAAAAATGGAGAAATGTATATAGTTAATGAGATTAAAAAATTATTCAGGTAAACAAATGTATTTGAAGATACAATGTACCACCGTTGTTTTTTCTTTTTTTTATGGACGAAGGGCGGCAGACGAGCATACAGTCCATCTGATGCTAAGTGGATACTGTCGCCCATAGACATCCGCGATACATGACAACATTAGTCTAAAATGACAAACGTTGGCACGCCCCCGAATGCTCGCTGCCTACCTTTGGAGATATAGGAATGGATTTGGAGAAAAACTTGGGGGAAATGGGGAGGGATAGGATGGGAATGGGCTCTGGCACATCTCACTCAATACCGAAACACGTACGTACATTATGGAAATAAGATAATGTGGGAAATGCAGTGCATTTCAAATGTAGTCTGTGAGAGATGGGTAACATGGCTAGTCGAGCGCGCCCAGCGGCTGTTGGACTCCAGCGTGCGCTCTCCCCCTCAAAAAAATGTATTTTAAGATATAAGATATTTACAAAACTATTATTCCGTGTTGTGCAGATAGCGTTTGCGTCTCACAACAAGTGTGTTTGTGAGTGAGATAAAAAGGTGGTTAGGCCGTTTTGCATTGACGCACGCACTCTTCCTCCCTCAACCCCTGCTCCGGTGGTAGCTAGTATCAGTCGAGCAGTCGACGCGTGCACGTGATCGCTGTATTTGCGCCAGCGCTGCTCCAGTTGTAGTGGTGGCAAGTCTCGCTCGCGCAGTCGACACCGATGTGATAACCACCTTAGCACCGCTGCATCAGCTTCAGTAGGAGCCTCGTCTGCTTCCCAACACGTATACAGATGCGTGCCTATTTTTTATAGTGTTAAGATATGCAAGCGAGGACCTTTTCATGCAGTATTTAATTTTAAACTATTTTAATTTGCCGCACCGCACAACCATTGGAAACGAGATGACATAAATATTGGTGAACTTCGTCACAGACATTGTGTATAAGGGATATGTCCCTAAAATATTTAACGTTACATCTACAATTTATCTTTGAATTAACGCAAAACATGAAACACGCCCACTAATTTAAAATATATAAAACCGTCTTAGCGAAAATTTAAATTGATTTAGGGAAAAAATTAAAAGTTACAAACATGTAAAGTGTTGTCGTTCTATCTAAAACTCTCGTAGCACTCGTTACTCAGTACAGGGTAATGACCAGGCCCGACGCGGGCGACGTGCGTGGAATAAGTGCGTGGAATGCGTGGACATACATAAAACAAGAAATGAAATAAGTGTGTTTATTCGTATAATAACATATTTAGGTACGCTCTATGTCTGCCCATTTCATTGCCCACCTATAACTCTCCCAGGTTCGCTGGTAGAAATCTCCTAAGGCCTACCTTTTGTATGTATTTTCTTTTGTAACTTTTTTATCATTTGTGTGTACAAATGAATAAGTTATGAAAAAAGATCTAATAGATTCTACTCTCGATATTGAACCGATTTTCAGCTACTGTGTTATTTCAGTGACCTGTAAATTTCAACGAACTAGCAAAAAACCAACACGACACAATATGTAGTAAACCCGACCTCTAATTTACAAACTAACATATTTTCATACAGTTTTAGTTATTAGATTCTACACGATATAAAACAAGCTGACAATACACAAAGTTATAACTAATTTAATGAATACCGCAACTTTCTCATAAAAATGTTGCCTGTACCAAATGTTCACGATTCCTTTTCATCTCGGTAAATAAATCACAAATTGCAGAAAGGAAGTAGAGCCGTAAAATTAACGTTTACTCTCCTACCACGAAAAATAAATTTCGATAAATAGTATTTGTAAGAGTAGTTGTGTTAATCGTAAAGTACTGGTATTGTAAAAACATAATAAGTTTCTCAGTGGAGCCAAGTTTGTCAGAGAATTTCATGGTAGATGACAGTAAAACAACCGCGTTTAAACTAATTGTTGACCCACAATTTAGTTTAAACTTAAATTATTTGGTTTGATGGACAATGCTACCACAGGTGAGATGCCATGCATTCGATAATGAAGTTGAAAGTAGAGCAATGGAACTCCATGAGAAAGTTATAACTTCTATAGAATAGGATCGCATTTGAGAATATGTGATAATGTTGAACACTTTTTACTGATGTGAGCATTTATCCAAGATATCCACGGATGACCGTTTATGATCAGGCGAATGGTCTGCTTGTTGGCTACCTTCTTTCCATAAAAACATACAAACATTCAGCACACCTATAATGGTAATACAATAAAAGGTGGAAAGTGAACGCAAACTTGTGGTAAGGGCCAACAATGAATCTAATCAGAACTTTACAGCGGGTTGTTTGTAAGGCAAACTTCTACATCAGCGCCATCTGTTGGAATAATATATTTTTATTTTTCTCTTTTACGTTGTTTGTCTTACAATTTTTATAAGTGTTATTGACTTAAGTCAAAATCTTGCACGGTAAATTATCGCACTTGGTCTGTAGTTTTGTTTTTATATCAAGGAGATGGCATGCGAGTAGAAAATCCACATCATGGGAAGAGGACAATAGCCATTACCAGCCCGTTTCTCGTCCACAGTCCACCCTCGTCCACTGATGAACATGGCAATAACTACACCACTTCTAAAAGAATAGACTCGCTAACCCGCTTGGTCATCGTGTCGTTTTAAGGTCATACTCGTACATCCCTCGGACTTTTTGGCGGGAACTCGAGAAGTGACGATGAGGTTCTTTGATTATTATAAAAATTGTGTATTGTACGTGTTGTTGTTTAATTGTAAAGTTTATTAAACTTCAAAGTATTTGTGTGCGTAATGTAATCAAATAAAAGCGTATGAGTGCGTTTTCGTGTGCTTCCAAGGAGTCCTCTTCTGTCCTCAGCAAACCTACTATCACTTTACTGAGCGACTCGTGACTTGCTTCGACGGCACTGGATATTGACAGGATACGTTTTACACTTTGAAATTCTTAATTGCGAAGAAAAACTTGAGACTGGCAGAATGTAATAATTACACCATTGCCATATATGAAAAGAAAGAACGAAAATACCTCCCGATTGCACAAGACAATGTGCATGAAGAGGCCGATGTCCATTAATAGACTATAAAAAGCCTGGTTACAGTTTAAGCTATTTATAATCCTCGCTTATTATCGCTGCGTCACCGCGAATATAAAAAAAAGATCCAAAAAAATAGACTTAAATAACTTAGCTACTATAGCTACGCACATTACTCAGCATGTCGGAAAAGCAGCTTATTCAAAAGGCAGATTTTCAGTTAAAAGAGCACTAGAGGTGTTATTTATTAACAAAGGTTTATTTGGAGCACATCCCCTGGGGCGTGCGCGTCGGCAATGACCTAGCAGAAATATATGTTTACAGCAAGAAATATGACTGAAATACTGCAACATTTTCACGGATGGTAGATGTTTTCCAAATCAGCAAGTCTCTAACTTCAGCTTAAGATATTGTAATAAGCTTAACAAGAAATAGTTTTAAGTTAATAGCAACAACTGACTATTAAAAGGTAAATTGTATGTACGTTTTAATCTATTATTTTAATCTACCCGTCTATTATTTTATTAACTACTTATCCTAACAAGGCTTTTTATATTTAAAGTTATAAGTTACTGGCTGTGCCCGGCATGCGTTGCATGCCTGTCAATTTTTTTGCACACCTATACTAATATTATAAAGAGGTAAAGTTTGTAAGCTTGAATGTAGGAGGTAATCTCCGAAACTACAAATCCGATTTCAAAAATCTTTCGCCATTTGAAAGGTATTATACATTATTCCAGATGGACTTAGGCTATATATTATGTGTATAGATTTAAAGCAAGCGCTTTTCTGGCCATGGGGGACATTACTATGTAATTAGATTATTATGGTACATTATTGTGGTGTTTTAAATATTTTTAATTGTGGAATATTCACAGTAGTATCGATACTGAAGGCTTTAGCGGTGTCAGGCACGTCTTTCCGGATCGAACTATGGATAGCAAATGACTGCAGGCATTTGATATATGGTGCATGGCACCTGGGAGCCTAATTTTAAATTTTCTCTGTGTACTTCCGTCTAAAAATATGACTGAGAGCTCTATCAACTCTCGATAGTCATCTCTAGACTATTTATTTGTCAATTCAGCGCGATAGAATTCAAGCAGAGCTTCAATTTCGGAATTGGTAAAGTATGTTTCCACGTTTATCCTATAGAGCACTGTATCTTGTCGAAATCGATGCTTTTCCAATTTTCTCTGGACTTTTTGAAGAGCAGAATATCGGGGCTGGTAGTCACTTGACTGATTTTTATTTCAAATACACTTTTCAGCACCAATTCGTAAACGTAGTGGCGACAAGCAAAAATAAGCAATTCCCTGTCACGTTTTTGCTCTAGGAATACACAGGCGCCATTGGTACGATGGTGGTACACTATTTGATACTTTGTGGTAATTAAAAATAATTCCAACGTCAAGCCCCACTACGCTTTTAAAGTAATTATTGTTATTGATCAAGAAAAGAGATTTATTTTTATAAAAATATTCTGATAGAAATGATAAATATCAATAATTTCTTGACGATAACTAAAATATATGGAAGACAACGCAAATAATATTAAAAAAAAAGAACTATAACCTATATATATATGTATATATATATATATAATAATAAATAAAACTATATAGGTATATAATTACAGCCGTAAGTATAAAATATAAGTATAATGTATAGGTATAGTATATATGTATAGTATATAAGTATAGTATATAAGTATAGTGTATAGGTATAAGTATAGTATATAGTTATAAGTATATTCTCAATATAAATAGAGAAAGTAGATGGCACATAAAATCCAAAAAGCACGTAAACTTGAATTCGATAACCGCATTGATAACAATGATAACATATCTTTATGATGAAAAAACTTTACACTACCTATCTAAGACGAGCATGACTATCATCGTAACTCGTACGCCGACCGAGGAAGGAGACACCCGTGTCGTGTTCGCACTACTTCGCCTACAAGAGTGATTCGCCATGTTGTTCTACTTATGTGTGTGTGCGTTATTCGCGCTGACGTACGCACAAAGCGGGCCGCAAGTCGAAACTACAGAAGGAACAGTTATTGGCACAAACGCTCACGACGGGGATTACCATATATTCTACGGACTACGTTATGCAGGGCCTGCGTCAGGCGCAAGCCGGTTCAAGGTAACTAACTGAATACTCGAGTGTTTTATAGTAACGTAAACAAAGTGGAAGTAAATCGATGTGAAGGAAGATAATGTCGACCCGCTATCAAGAAACGACCACAATTTCGTGTCTATTGTTCAGAAATAAGCGATAAGAAAACGATAAAAATGGCTGTGATTAGCGGAGTCTTACTCACGCCAAAAATAGCTCAGTACAGGGTTTGATCAAAAAGCTTCCAGAATCCGATAGTTTTAGTTATGTTATGATATAAGGGTAATTTTCTTTTTCTTTTAACGTCAAAGTCGTATATATATACAATCGTATATACAAATGATATGCAACATATTGGTATATTTCGACGAGAATTGCAGCATAGAAACTGTCACCTACAAATTGTATTTTTTTTTTTAATTTTTGTGTCGATATGTTGAGAGAAAAATAGATAAAACTGAAGATGGCGCCGTAATATAATATTTTATTTAAAAAAATGGCTGCTACAGAAATTTTTTAAGACTTACTTTAGACGATGATGCATCATATTCCACAGTTGCATTTTGGTGTTCTTAATTTAGACGTGTAAGAACCAGCTGCAAAGATGAAGACCGCTCTGGGAGGCCATTCTCTTCTATCACCGACGAAAACGTCAAAAAGTTGAAAAAATTAGGTATGGATAATTATAGACGTGTGCCAATTCATTTTATAGGTGAGAGTCTATACATTTTGCTAGGTTGTGTTTAATCGATTAACAGCGCGTCAGGGTTTATTTATTTATTATTTATTGTCTGGCCCTTATTGTATGTCGATTTGACTTTATTTTTATGACGATTTGTAACTATAGCGAAACGTCGATGCACCATTTTGACCCAGAAAGAGAAAAACATAATATTGAATGGACCATAGCAGAATTCCGCCCCGGTACATCATGCATCGACCAGATCAACACGCTTCGTATCATTTTAGAACAAGCAACTGAATTCCAAAGGGAGGTATATCCTCTTTTTGTCGACTTCAAAAAGGCCTTTGATACGTTGCATTGATCTGCGATTTGGTCACGATTAAGAGCCATCGGCGTAGTGCCGAAGATTATCAACCTGATAAAAGTCTTGTACGACAATTACTCTTGTAGAGTTCATCACCACGGTCTCAAAGGAGACACCGTCAATTCCGGTATGAGGTAGGGTTGTCTTCTCTCATTTCTGCTATTTCTTATCGTACTGGACGGTGTCATCAGTCATGTCACGTGTTAACGTGTGTCACTCCAACTTTAATTAACTTCAACTTCTTCAAACTTCAACCAAAACGACAAGGAAAAAAAACAATTTTAAACATGGATTGGTAGTACTGACAAATACGGAATTGATAAAACAAACATTATCTTATCATGTAGGAGACTTTTTGTCTGATATCACTTCCAAGACACTCCTATACCGTTGCACCTTGCATTCCCATTAGATAAAGTAATTTGTTTATGAAATGTGTGAATGAAGTGCCACATTAAATATAATACCATTGTCGTATGAAACATTCTAAGTTTTGACTATGTTAAAGTCACAAGTAAAAAGACATTGTAACCGTTAACAATGAACATAACTGATTTTATGAAATAGACGCTAACTACATGTATGTTGCATGAGATATTAAAAATAGAATATTCAAAATTATAACAAATCGTTCATTGATTTCCAATCCGTCAAAATTGTAATTGACGCAATACCAATAACTAACAAATCCTTGTACTAATTTCAGGCCCCAACTCCGGCGCCTAAGTATTCTGGGGTCTACAACGCTGTAAACCACTCTATTATATGCGCACAGCCAAGTGCTAACGGTCTCGTCGGAGAAGAAGATTGCCTAACTCTTAACGTCTACACCAGTTCCATCAACTCCAGTAAACCTGTACTCATCTGGCTTCAAAGTGAAGAATTTACAACTACAGATAACAACCCATACTCCTACAAAACATTAGTCGAAGCTGGATTTGTAGTTGTTAAACTAAACTATAGGCTATCCATTTTTGGGTTTCTCTGTCTTGGCGAGCCCGGGGCACCAGGCAATGCGGGACTGAAAGACGTCGTACAAGGCTTACAGTGGGTGAAGAATAACATTGCAGCTTTTGGTGGAAACCCAAACAATGTCTTACTTTTTGGACACGGATCCGGAGCGGCTATAGTTGATCTAGTCACCATGTCACCTCTCGCACAAGACTTAGTGCACAAAGCGTTTGCACAGAGCGGATCAGCTTTATCTCCTTGGGCTTTGGCTTATGACCCTGTCGGATATGCACAAGCCGTAGGTGACAAACTTGGTTACAATGGGAAGAGTAGAGCGGATTTAGCTCAGCTCTTTACGACTACAGATATAAACGTTCTAATTCCAGCCCTAAGTGATTTCGATTTGTGGAACAACACTATATTGTTCGCTCCGTGCATAGAAAATAAAAATTTGAACAACTCCTTCTTGATTGATGCGCCGATAAACATTTTGCGTTCTGGGAACTACAACCATATCCCATACATAACTGGCTATGTGACCAGAGAGGGAACGCTGCGAGCTCCGCAACTTCAATCTTGGATAGAGAGAATGGAGACACATTTTGAAGACTTCCTTCAAGCAGACTTGCAACTTTCCTCTAATGTAAACAGAACAGCGATTGCAGCGACCATTAGAGAGTTTTATTTTCAGCAGAGCACTATAAACATGGCATCTATTGAAGATTACTTCGATTATCATGGAGACACTTTAATTCTTGTATCAGTTATCAGAGGCGCTAGAGAGCGAGCATTGACATCTAGAGGCGAGGTTAGACTGTACGAATTTGGATACAGAGGTACCGGAAACTCTGACTGGATCTACCCTCAAATACCTTTAACGGGTGTGAAGCATGGTGAAATACTGAAGTACCTTTTCAATGATGATTTGGCATCATTAACTGATGTAAATGTGAAGGATTCGCTTGTTGCCAGGTTGCTTGCATTTGCTCAAACCGGGTAAGTTTCAATAATGTCTACATACTTTAATTTTGAAGTAATTGACCGTTTTGATATTCTCCACATATGTACTTAATAACTAAATAATAACAGACTAGAATTAACAATCTGCAATTTACATTTAAATGTTTTAGGTACTATGCGATTAGCAGTTCATATAACAAACAGACAGTTTACAAAATGTCACAGAAACATTTTAAGACCTCTTTTTGTAAAATGTTATCCGCATTACTTTAAATCTTATATTTAAACGACCGCAGAAAATAAAATGGGGAAAAAAAAAATATTTTTGAAGAATAAAATATAGTAGATAAATAATTTTAAATTATTACTACCCTTATTATACTTTTTATTTCCCTTACTTTAATATAGAGAATCAGATGGAAATGTTTGCTGTGAAATCATTTTCCAATCCTCATCAGTACGAATTTTGCATGTCAATAACTGGAATATCGCTTTCTGTTTTTTCAGAAATCCTACGCCTTCCAACTACACCATGTGGAATGTCATTACGTCAACTACCAACATGGCTTATCTTCGTTACAGTGGAAATGAGATTCAGCCAGACATATTCGTATGGACTGAGGAGTCTCGTGTCAACCCTCACACGCAAAGGATGACTTTCTGGAATAGCACTTACGCTGCTCATTATAGAGTACCAACTCCTGTGTCATCTGGGAACAGCATATTGAGCTTTGCTGTTTTCATACTGTTATGTCAGCTGTTAGTTAAAATGTTTTAGGTCAGGACTATTGAAAACAAATAAAGTTTGTTTTAGGGTGTGTACTTCAAAACCAAAGTGAAATGAGGACATTTTAAGTAAATTATTCCTGTAATCTTAACTTCCTATATTCTTAATACCTAGCTCATTATCTATGGTGAGTTGTTTACGAGCCTTTGGATATAGCTAGGTGGTTTGGACGAACTAGTGCTAACCTATACAACATATACAATTATCTGCAGTTTTCGTTTGTAAATTAGCAGCAAAAGAGCCGAAACCTTCGTATACGTAAACGACATTTGCACAATGTTAAGAACTATTATTGCGTAGACTCTGCAGAGGTAGAACTATCTAACCGTGCGTCTATATTAGCTGACAAACATGGCCACCGACAAGGTATGTCTAGATTGTGTTTCCATTCGCGACTGACCTACTGATACATCATCCAGACCACATTCAAACCTGCATCCATAAATGACCAGTGTTACATCTAGATTTGGATATTGATATCTGTAACGTTACTCTGGTTGAATTAATCAACTTGACCCTTGACCTATTGACCTCACGAATTATTGTCCACCTTACCAGTAACTCATTGAGGCATTAATTATTTGATAGATAGGTATAACTTTTTTGTATAGACATCACATATCAATGTGATGTCAGAATTAACAGAGGCGTTTATCACAAGGTAACAAAGTAAACAAAAAGGCAGTAGTTTTAAAACTTATTTCCTATCACTAGTACTTTCGTGGGGTTAAGTTTGCACGTTATAGCCTATATGTTGAATAGAACCTAAACAAGAACTAAAGACTCAGTCTAGGCTCTCATATAAATAAAACAAAGTGATTTCCAATAAACCTTTGTTTACCATTTGTCACATACTGGAGAAACACGATAAAGGTGCGTGCAAAGAACTCGACGTAAGCATTTACAATACATACTCGTATGTAATATACATGATATGTGGAATTGTTTCTTTGTGAAGTACTTACATGGTGGACAAAAGGACAGAAGCTACGATTACCTAAGTTTCTTCAAAGCTAACAAAGTGATAAGTGCCTCATTATTTTAGTTTATTATTTTACTGCCAGCGTTGACCATTTAAACGTAGTGTTACGTTTTTAAATTGTGCTAAGTATGACATTTTTAAATATAAGTATTATTTAACTGTAACTGTTAATGTCAAATTTATAATTAAAGTTTTATTTATAAAATGAAATGACGTTTTTAAATTATTAAAAAATATATTTCAATCCAATCCATACTGGGCCCGCGTGATGGATTATGACCTGGAAACCCGTAATGATTTACTAGAGGAGGCCAGTGTGCCTGCAGTGGGATGTTGAAAAAGCTTAAATTCACCATACACTCGTTTATGGATAGAAAATCCGTTCTTAGTAAATATTTACGACACAAAAGAAAGCTAATGTCTTTTCATGTTTCTAGCTTCGGCGGTTTCAGCTCGGTATTGACGAGTCAGTCAGTCAGTCAGGACATAATCATGTCTTTATGTGTTCAAATTAATTTTATTTATTTATTCCTATTCAGACAACACAGATCCATACAAATGTTAGTAAGTAACTTAAAACTATGTTAGTACTCGATAACTAAATTGGATTTTATCTTTTTAATAAACAGTCTCACTACAGCACAGTTAAATTTCTCTGAAATTATCTTCAGGATGCTGTTGGAGCAACCCTCGTTCTACTTAACAACTTCTTCTTCTGTGATGCAATATTCACATAGATACTTTAAAAATACGTGAGCTTATCCGGGAAAGGCACCTAGTTCTTGAGATATTCAACTTTAGTGAAATCACACCTTCCGCCCTGAGGAATGGGAAGTGTAATGTGATGAGGAAAAGTCCTCATCTTGTTATAATTACTCATTATTTCCCATCTTACTCAAATCTTTTTCAAGAGTCATTCGTAAATCTCCAAACGTAGGCAGCGCATCCGTGGCTAACGATTTTCTTACCTGACTGAGGTTGACATGAACATTAACACAGCCGTGAAGAACTCGCTCTATACTCCAAAAATCAACTCCACTGAACACTTAACGTAGCGTGGGACAGGTGGACAGATCGCAAGCAGTAAGTGAATGAGATGAGCGGAAGATTAGAATTACAAAATACAAAATATATAGCTAATAAATAAACGTTACTATTCGCTGCAGGAGAATGTCAATGACAGAAATGAATAAGGAGTACAATTATATTTATATTTAATTTAATTATTGTCATTTTTTTATAATCAGTGTGACAATTTACTAGCTAGAATAGATGAATGTTATTTAATTAAATAAAGCAGCTAAAATGAATGTGTCTATTAGGCCCAAAACTGTGGTACCCTTATAGGGTTCATGTTCAACGAATGTATATATCTATACTAATATAATAAAGAGGTAAAATTCTGTATTTGTAGGTATGTTGGGGGTAATCTCTGGAACTACTAAACCGATTTCAAAAATACTTTTCCAAATAGGAAGCTACATTATCCGTGTCTAATATGGGCTATATTTTATTTTTAAATTTTGAAAAAATAAAATATTAAAGAAAAAAAACACTTATAAACCGAAGTGAAACGAGGGCGGGTCTTTAATTAATGTAGCTAAAATGAATGTGTCTATTAGCCCCAAAATTGTGGTACCCCAAATAGGGTTCATGTTCAACGAATATATATATTTAATATATTTTTTAAAATCTGTATGTTTACAACGTGAATCCAATAAAGAATTGTATTGAATTGCTAATTAGGTGATTAGTACGACAATCGCGGGAAGAGGGCAGTGCTACTGTAAGGCCGTCCGACACGACGAGCTCTGGGCAACCTCTAAAAGAGTGGACTCGCCGAATCACGTGGCGTTTTAATGTCATACAAGCCTCATACTCCTCATGCACAAGACAACGTGCATGAGGAAGCCCGTGTCCAGCAGTGGGCGATGACGGGGCAGGTGACCAAGCCAATTGTGACTAATCAATAAATAGCTAATTTTTGATTAGTTTGCAATTAGTTATTATAGCTTAAGGAGTTGTTTAACTAATATAACAAAAATTCTTTGTTTCCGTGATCAACACGCTGACATTGCCATTCATTTATGTGCCGGTTTAATTTTAGTGTAGATACTTTTTATTCAGATTAATTATCTATCTAAAGTTTACGCGCAAGAAGTTGCGGACACTGCTGGTTAAGAATAAATGGTTAAAAGTAAATAAAAAATATAAAATATAAAATAAGTACAAAGTAAGTGAAGATCTAATTTCGACACTGTGTGGTCAGCGCCAATTTGACTTTGCTCTTGAATGTCGTCACACCGTCTACACATAAGTCCAGTTGCAGTCCAGAACCGTTGCAACGCCTTGCAAGTGCCACGCCTGCCATTGCGAGATGGCGAGTCCACCTTTTATTGTGGTTATTTAGGCTTCATGGCTTGCGTTAATCACCCTGCCAGAGGATCATGATGTCACCGTCTGATTTTTGGTGTTATTTTGTGGCCCATTTAGTACCCACCCGAGGACACGAGCACGATATTTAGGCCACTGTTGTCCGCTTAGTATCATCGGGAGACACGAGGAGAGTGCAGAGAAGTAAATTCTACGGGTGTGAGTAACAGTTGCTCACAAGATACAACATGTACCTACATGTAACCCACTAAACGCAGAACTGTTCGCGAGCGTCAGATGTACAAAAACTTACATGTGCATGTGTATTGTATGCAATTAAAACTAACCGCAAGGCCCCACGAGGGATTTTAAAGCAATTATTGCTAACGTTATAATTTTATAGTTTTATTTAAAAAATAATATTATATTCTTGCAGAAATGTTTAAAATCAATAATTTATTGACGATAAAACGCACACGAAAGACTACGTAAATATACTTATAGGAATTCCAAAAAGGAAATATTTTCTCAAAAAAGGATTTGTATAAAACCGGTATAATCTTCCTGGTAGATGGCAGTGTCTTAGATCATGAAAAAACTGGATATTACTCAATAAAGCACAAACTTTTCTTTTAATTTATTTTTAATTTAATACCCAGAATTTAATTTAATTCCGGTATGAAATATTAAATAATTAAATAATTCCACCTCTTTGCCATATTCTCAAAGTAAATAGGGAAAGTAGACGACACTTAAAAATCCATAAAGTATGTAAACTTGAATTAGATGACCTCATTGATAACGATAACATATCTTTATGATGAAAAAACTTTGCTCTATCAAAGACCAGCATTACACTATCCATGCATCGTCACTCGTACGCCGACCGCGGTACGAGACGTATGTGTCGCGTTCACGTTACTTCGCCTTACATGAGATTCGCCATGTTGCTTCACCTGTACGTCTGTGCGTTATTCGCTCTGACGTACGCGCAAAGCGGGCCGCAAGTTGAAACTACAGAAGGGACAGTTATTGGCACAAACTCTTCAGATGGGAATTACCACATATTCTACGGGCTACGTTATGCAGGGCCTGCGTCAGGCGCAAACCGGTTCAAGGTAATCATTAACTGGAGTTGCATAAAAATGTTTTGTGCTACTGTAAACAAAGTGGAAGTAAACAGAGATGAAGGACGATAATGTCGACCCGCTACCAAGAAACGACCGTCGCCGCTTGCGTTATCGCAAACTAGTTTCTATTGTAAAGAAATTAGCGACGATAAAAATGGTAGTTATCGGAATCTTGCTCACGCCAAAAATAGCTCAGTGGATATATATAAATTTTGCTCACAGAAAGTGGTGCTAACAGAAGATGAATTATTTAATTCAATTACAATCGTCGTATTTGTATCTATGCTTTCATTATAGAGACCATGTGAAGCGATGAATACTGCATTTGCAATTCTATAAAATCCATGGCTTTGAAAAATCTACATATTTTGAAGTAGATAATATCTAAAATATTTTTATAGACAAGTATTTGTGACTATCATTATAATCATTATAATTAGTCATTATACCAGTCATTATACTTATCATTGTACTAGTCATTTTAGTCAACATTAAATTAAATAATGATGGAATGGAATATTCACTAAGTGGTATTATTTAAGAATATGACGCAGTAATGGATGTAAGCATACTTTCAAATATGTTAAAAACGTGTTAGAAGTTAGATTTCGACTTTTATTTAACCGTGTGTTTCCGCAAGCAGATAAACATTGTCGCCAAGACGGTCTGTCTTGATTCTGTTTCTATTTACGGTGATAATGTTATGTCGGCAATAGTTTTTGTACACTAGAAATTTAAATATTGTTAATGCGAAGGATCTATACCTCATGCAAATGAAGTCAAATTGACAATGAATCCAAACAAACAAAACTTCTTATGAAAGATATTTACAGACTTGTAATGCAAACAATAACAATCTAACATATAAGTGAAGTAAAATTATTATAAACATTTTTCTCCCATGAAATAGTTTTTATAATAACGGAATCTATACAAACTTCACACAATGCAACAAGTAAACATTGGACAGTTGTAAACATTTATGGTAGTAACTAGTAAGTGCTGACAAATGCGGGATTGGTAAAACAAACATTATCTTAACATGTAGGAGACTTTTCGTCTGATATCACTTCCAATACATTCCTATACCGCTGCACATTGCATTCCCATCAAATAAAATAATTTGTTTGTGAAAAGTGACTATTGATTAATGATGTTATTACTATTTCCTTATATCAGTGTTTTGGTTATCCATTACTTAAGTATCACAATAATAAATAATATATTATTTATTGTGATTCCAAACATGCTAATTTTTGACTACTAAAATCATAAGTAATTACGAGAAGATCTCGCATTGTAACCGTTAAAAATTAACATGATAACAGATTTTATGAAATAAACGCTAAACATACATAATTTGCGTTTTATAAAACAATACTTTAATATTGTAATATTCCAAATTATAAGAAATCGTTCATTGATTTTCAATCTGCCTAAATTGTAATTTACAAAATACGATAATTAATAAATCCTTATACTATTTTCAGGCTCCAACCCCGGCGACTAAGTATCCTGGGTTATATAGCGCTATCGACAACTCTATAATATGCGCACAACCAAGTACTAACGGTCTTGTCGGAATAGAAGATTGCCTAACTCTCAATGTCTACACCAGTTCCATCAACTCCAGTAACCCCGTCCTCGTCTGGCTTCAAAGCGAAGAATTTACAACTACAGATAACAACATATACTCCTACAAAACATTAGTCGAAGCTGGGTTTGTAGTTGTTAAACTAAACTATAGGCTATCCATTTTTGGATTTCTCTGTCTTGGCGAGCCCGAGGCACCAGGCAATGCGGGACTGAAAGACGTCGTACAAGGCTTACAGTGGGTGAAGAATAACATTGCAGCTTTCGGTGGAAACCCAAACAATGTCTTACTCTTCGGACACGGATCCGGAGCGGCGATAGTTGATCTAGTTACCATGTCCCCTCTCGCACAAGGCTTAGTGCACAAAGCGTTTGCACAGAGCGGATCAGCTTTATCTCCTTGGGCTTTGGCCTATGACCCTGTCGGATATGCACAAGCCGTAGGTGACAAACTTGGTTACAATGGGAAGAGTAGAGCGGATTTAACTCAGCTCTTTACGACTACAGATATAAACGTTCTAATTCCAGCCCTAAGTGATTTCGATTTGTGGAACAACACTATATTGTTCGCTCCGTGCATAGAAAATAAAAATTTGAACAACTCCTTCTTGATTGATGCACCGATAAACATTTTACGTTCTGGGAACTACAGCCATATCCCATACATAAGTGGCTATGTGACCAGAGAGGGAACGCTGCGAGCTCCGCAACTTCAATCTTGGATAGGGAGAATGGAGACACATTTTCAAGACTTCCTCCCAGCAGACTTGCAACTTTCCTCTAATGTAAACAGAACAGCGATTGTAGCGACCATTAGAGAGTTTTATTTTCAGCAGAGCACTATAAACATGGCATCTATTGAAGATTACTTCGATTATCATGGAGACACTTTAATTCTTGTATCAGTTATCAGAGGCGTTAGAGAGCGAGCATTGACATCTAGAGGCGAGGTTAGACTGTACGAATTTGGATACAGAGGTACCAGAAACTCTGACTGGATCTATCCTCAAATACCTTTAACGGGTGTGAAACATGGTGAAATACTGAATTACTTTTTCAATGATGATTTGGCATCATTAACTGATGTAAATGTGAAGGATTCGCTTGTTGCCAGGTTGCTTGCATTTGCTCAAACCGGGTAAGTTTCAATAATTTCCGCATACATTAATTTTGAAGTAATTGATCGTTTTGAAATTCTCCACATATGTACTTAATAACTAAATAATAATTAAATCTTAACTAAAATTGACGATCTGCAATTTGCATTAAAATCTTTTAACATTGACTAAGTACTTTGCGATAAAGCAGTTCATATACAGTTTCCTAGAGACAGTTTACAAAATGTCATAGAAAAATTGTAAGACCTCTTTTTGTAAAATGTTACCCGTGTTACTTCAATATGCAGAATCAGATGGAAATATTTGTTGTAAATTAGTCTTCCAATCCTCATCAGCTCGAATTTTGCAAGTCAATAACAGGAATATCGCTTTCTGTTTTTCAGAAATCCTACGCCTACCAACTACACCGTGTGGAGTCCCATTACGTCAACTACCGACATAGCTTATCTTCGTTACAGTGGAAGTGAGATTCAGCCAAACATGTCCGCGAGGACTGAGGAGTCTCTTCTCAACCCTCACACGCAAAGGATGACGTTCTGGAATAGCACTTACGCTGCTCATTATAGAGTACCAACTCCTGTGTCATCTGGGCACAGCGTTTCGAGCTTTGCTGTTTTCATACTGTTATATCCGTTGTTAGTGCAAATGTTTTAAGATCAAGACTATAAAAAACGAATATAGTTTGTTTATGGTGTTGTGTATTTAAAAACCAAAGTTAACTAAGGACATTTTTAAGTAAGTTATTCCTGTAATTAGCTCTGTATTCTCTTAGTTCCTGAAATATCTATGGCGAAGAATTGGATAAAACGTGATTTGGATAAACTAATACTCGTATTAACGTACGTATTAGTTTATACGAACTGTTACGTACATATTACTTTATACGAACTGTTACGTACGTATTAGTTTATACGAACTGTTACGTACGTACTGTTACTCGTATTGGAACTGTTTCATTATGAGGTACATACGAGTACATTGTTGACAGCAGGACAGAAATTCCGATTACCTGTTTCTTTAAAGGTAACAAAGTGATTTGTCTCATTTTTTTAGCTTATTAGTTTGCGTTTATAAGACAAGGTTGACCCACTTAAATGTACTTTTTTTTATTATGGACGAAGGCGGCAGCCTAGCATACACTCCACCTGATGGTAAGTGGATACTGTCGCCCATAGACATCCGCGATACATGCCAACGTTAGTCAAAATGACAAACAAACTTGGCACGCCCCGAATGCGCTGCCTACCTTTGGATATAAGAATGGATTTTGGGGAAAGGGTTGCGAAAATGGGGAGAGATAGGATGGCAATGGGCTCTGGCACATCTCACTCACTACCGAAACGCGTACGTACATTAGGGAAATAAGATAAATGCAGTACATTTCAATTAAATTCCATTTTAATATTTAAAATTAATAAATTAAGCATTGCATTTTTAAATTGTCTAAGTATGTCATTTTTAAATATACGTATTATTTAACTGTTAATGTTTAATTTCTAATTAAAGTTTTATTTATAAAACTAAACACTGGTTTTCAATTATTACAAAATATATTTCAATCCACACTGGGCCCGCGTGGCGGATTATGGTCCGAAGCTCCCTAGTGATTTACTAGAGAAGGCCGCTGCACTGCATTAGGATGTTAAGAAGGCTGAAAAGGATGCAGTTTTGGAAAAAGGATTGGCAAGGATGAACATTCCAGATTTATCAATGGGATTAGATAGGAAGTTCTTATATCCCAATATACTCTCGAATTGAAGAAATTGGATGGAAAGTGATTTATGAAACGGCATATCTCGCTCACTCCGCGAAACACATTAGAGTACATTTCACGGGAATTTTCCGGAAAATAATTTCTATTTAATTTACTGTAATAACACCTGTAACGCATGAGAAAACAATTATCAAGGGCATTTAACGTACAGGAATAATATCACAGAAATAAATGGTGTTGAGCTATCATTAACATCCATTTAGTAATGCAACTAATCCATTTAGTTACGACTACATATGTTTACTTCGTTTTGTCTCTGGTTTAGATCATACACGTTATTACGAGTACCTAAAGCTGTAATTTGCAGTCGTAAACGTGATTATGGCTAAAGGAATAGAAAGTCAAATTAAGTTCATAATTCATTATTCATAATTTCCGTTTCACAGAGAACAGCTTCGGGGTATAGTGAAGCAGGTCGACTGAAAATAATGTGTTTATGTAAATTCGATTGTTTTCATGTTGTTAATTATTGTTATAAAATGAAAATTGTATCATACTAGCACAATCCGGCAGACATTGTCCTGCCTGTGTATACATATTTACCTCTGTATATAAATTATTCTGTTTTGCCGTCGATATTATTTTTGCGATCGGTTGAACGGTATAGAAGTTGATGTGCTGCAGCGCCATCTAGTGGCGAGTTACAACAAAGTCGATAACTCGAAAATATTCTCCGTGCTCAAATACCTATGTATAATGTATACCAATTTTTATGGCGATCGGTTGAACGGTATATAAGTTTATGTGCTGCAGCGCCATCTTGTGGCGAGTTACAACAAAGTGGATAGCATAAAAACCTTTTCCATAAAAAAATACATGTGTGCCAACTTTCATGGTGATCGGTCAAACGGTGTCAAAGTCTATTAATCTCAGACAGATATACCAGCATCCATTTTTATATATGTATAGATTTTAACTATCATGTTCTGTATATAAAGTTATTGTTTATTTAATAAAAAAAACTACGTGGCCTCTAACGGTAGGACTTATCCATAAGTTCAAAATCGCCAGTGAGCTATGGAGAGAGCTATGCTCGGTGTTTCTTTGCGAGATATGAAAATCTATACTATCTTACTATATCTAACACTACCTATCTATAAAAGGTATATCTAAGAGTGTGTTTTTCAATTGTGGCTTAATATTTAATTCCTACCTTTATTGTACTCGTACTTATTTGTAATGTAATAATAATCATCAATTGTATTAATCATCGTGTGTAGAAAATATAACCAATTAGATTAGGAAAATCCGGGATTGACTTTCAAGAACAAAGTCAAACGCGCTCTGACTACAGAGCGTCATTATTAGGTCTCCCTTTGGTTTGTTCTCACTCTTTTTACTTTTTTTTTATTAACTTTTAACGACTAGCTTATTTACAATTATATTTATGGCTAAAATGTCAATCATGCTGTCGTCACATTATTGGAATGTTAGTTACATTTAACACTTCTGTACACACTATGCTTTGATATGTTGATATCTTGCTGTGTGATGCAAAAATTAATTATTTAATTAAAGTATTTTGGTTGATCGATGATAGGTACTAATGTTGATTTCCGAGAAAATGGCATTAGGACAAACCTAATTAGGCTTAATGTCTATGATCTCCATCGTCTTAATTTAAAGCTTTTTGATTGAAAAAATATGCACTATATATGCATACATGCAGTTTTTGGTCACAAAATTCTTTGTTACGGAAATAATATGATTGTAGGTTGGATCCATTCTGATTAAAGTCGGTCAGCTATAAAAAGTATGTTTTTCACCGAGTAATTCTCGCTGGCCCTATAAGAATAAGCTTATTATGTGTGAGCCAGCAATTTACCCTTATAAATTTTAAACGGCGAACCGACTAATTATGTTTTTTGCGAGTAATTTCTATTAATTATTGTCTTTTTCCAGTGTAGTTAACAATCGAAATAGTTAATTCAATATTAATTTTCCTGATTCTGAAGTTAATCTGCCAAAAATTACGAAAAGCACAGTTGAAAGTATTTGGACTTTTTGGCGAGAACATGAGAAGTGAAGTCGAATTTTTGTTTGATTAATTGTAAAAATTGTGTACAATATATTTGGTGGTTTAATAGTGATACTTTACTATACTTCAAAGTCTTTTGTGTGCGTAATGTTTGTTGTGATAATTATAATCAAATAAAAGCATAATACTACGTTTTTCATGTGCTTCCAAGGAGTCCTCTTCTGTCTTCAGTAAACCTACTCTCAATTTACTGAGCGACCCCTGACTTCGACGACCACTGGACATTGACAGGATATTTAGAATTTGGAATCGTTCTTCTAATAATTGCACCATTACTTTATATAGAAGAAACAAAAAGTATTAGAAAAATCACTTCTTTCAACAAACAACTACTATGCTATGAACATGATCAGAGGCAATTATTTCCGAGACAAAACAATAGAACACCGACATTGCGACATATTTAATTGACCACTTTTCCCGGTACTGTTTAGAATAAAAGCCTCACAGAAACTTGACCTAGAGATCACATTAGTGGAGCTGTCAGAATACTCTACAATTTTGATATTGTAATCGTACAGAACCAACCTTTTTATCGTCCACTGGTGAACTGTTGTCCTCCTCGTACATATCGTCTCGTGCATGGGCGACAGACGAGCATACAGTCCACCCGATGGTAAGTGGATACTGTCGTCCATAGACATTCGCGATACATGCCAACATCAGTCCAGAGTGACAAACGTTGGCACGCCCCCGGATGCGTTGCCTACCTTTGTAGATTAAGGAATGGATTGGGAAAATGGGAAGCGAGAGGATGGGATGGGAATGGGCTCTGGCATATCTCACTGTCACTATCGAAACACGTACGTACATTGGGGAATACGATAAAGTAGGAAATGCAGTACATTTTAAGGTAGTCATCTGTGAAAGAGGAGTAACGTGGCCAGTCGAGTGCGTCCAGCGGCTGTGAGAATGCAGCATGCACTATCCCCCTTCCAATCCAATCCTACACTCCGGCCAAGTGGTTTGACTAGTTCACTCCTTTAGAGGCGGTGTAGTTCTTTATGTGTGGCAGCGGCTTTGTTATCCCTCAGTCGCCTTTTACCACCCCCACGAGCAGGGATGGGATGGTGTTATTCTAAAACCTCCCGACTCCACACATGCGACATCGTACAATACTCGTATTTAAATGATAATGGAAAGTTTAACAATCCTTCAAGTAAATCAAATAAGTTGAAATATTTTTCGTTTCTCTAGGTACCACTTATTATAAGTAACTTGTTTACGATATTCATTTCATACACCAACTTTATAAGTAATTTTACTATTAGTGAAATGTAGATTATGAGCTCTCGTTTACATAATGATCTTCGTTTATTGGAAAAAGATTAAAAGGAAAGAATAAGCATACAATGGTAAATGAGGAAAGGCCTTTGATAATGGAATTGCGTGATCTGAAAAATGCAATATCGTAAGAAGATTGTCTTAGGAAGGATATCCGATGGGTATAAAAATGGGTGGAGTGTCGCAACCTTTCACAGTTCAGTGCAGTCCCTTAGCAGTGTTTAAGAAAATAATATCAAGTAAGTGATATATATATATATATATATATATATATATATATTAGGGTTGGCAACTTTGAAATACTAATTAGCTTCACGCTATTCAAAATTCAAATGCAAGACAGGGCTGAATCGAGTGAGACGTAATGATTAATGATTTTATTTTTAATCATTAAGATTGCTTAATGTATTAGTGGTCAAAGATAATAAAACTTGATAATATAATTATCATAAAATAAATTTAAACAAAGCAGTAGTAGTCCAACAAATAAACTTTTAAATTTCCAAAGTTATTTTCATAGCATCTTGGATTTTTTTTTTGCAGGTCCTTAATTCGGTAATAGCAATTATATCAACATTAGCAGTGGCCTATGCACATTACAATACATAATAATAATTCATTGCATTTCATATTTTTTATAAAAAAAATCAAGTTATTCTTTTGTTACCTAAAAGTGTGAAATTGGCTATAATAGTTACGATACGTCTATAGCTATCTTCATAAAAGAAATAAATGCAGAGTCATCCAAACACGTAGGATTTCAGACACTTCCTACGTGTTTGGATGCGTTTAGTGGTGTTTTTTTTATTGTTTTGACGTTGATAATAAGTAGTTGTTACGTTATAAGTATTAATTGTTATTATTTAGATATTGTTATTGTTTTGTTTCGTTGTTGTTATATTATTTTTCGTTATGGAAATCCAGTTATTCGAAAGACATTGTTTCGCCTCGCAAGAATGATTTCTCCTGGGGAAAAAAACAAGATAACTATACTTTCAGCATTTTTTACATTCTCCCAAAGGTTTGCAATATGAGCACATATACCATGAACATTTATGTCTAATTTTCTATCTTTATATTGTACATATGTAAACGACACAAAAGCGATAATAATCGCTAGGTATTGAAAATTTTGGTACGGGCCTATTTTTCGCTGCTCTCCTGCCGTTTAGTACAGATACAACCTCATTATCATTATTACCTTCAAAAATGAAGTGGTTATTGACGGATGTAGTCAGCACTTACCTGTCAAAAAGTTTGTTATTATTGAAATTATTTCTGAAACAATTTAAAGAAGTCCATAGGCAATGGGTACAAGCGGATATGGACTCTGCATGTCATAGGAAATTGAAGGTATTGTTGTATAGTCAACGATATAACTTCTGTCACAAATGAAACCAGTCTACAAATATTTCTGTATGCATTCGGTCCATAATCTGTTTTTAATAGCACATGTATTTTATTTTATTTTTATTTATTTAAGCTTTACATTTTTTGGCATTCAACCCCTAGTTAATGATAAATATATGAGAGTGGTGCATGACAGTAATCGTTTAAAGAGAACAAAGTTTTAAAAAAATACAGGGTAAATCAGACGAATGGGCCCTTGAGGGAATTACCCCAAATATGATCTTGTTTTAATTTAATACATAATCTTTATTAGGGAGTCTTGATCGATAGGGTCAATGATAGGGATCATTGATCACCCTATCGATCGGTGCTATAAAAATACAGGTTATTTATTTTTCACATTTGTGTCGGTTCGATTCACGGCTCAGACAAGCGACTCAAAAATCCATGAATGCAGTTTGTCTGCTTTATAAATAAAATAAAGTTTCGTTTGAGTAAAATTTGCTATGTTTAATATTTAGGAGACTCCCTCAAAGGTCCATTCGTTTCATTCACAATGTATATATGTATATGGTATAATCAATACTTTATGTACCTAAATATACATAAACACAAACACATAAAATACACACAAATACATGTCGTACACAAGAAGACTTCTACAGAAAAGTAAGATAGAGAAATATTTATTAGGTACCTAACTATGTTGCGTTGCCATTAACTGACTCCGAAGCATTGTTTTAAAAGAGATCTTTGAAGCGGTTCCCGGCTCCCCATTTCAAGCTTCTCACTTCCTAATTTCCTAATTAAAAATGTTTAGATTAGTGATTAGGTTTAAGTAACTATTTTCTTTTCCTTGTAAACAATTTATTTATTTTCCCGTCAATTAAGTATACGTAATCTATACTAATATAATAAAGAGGTAAAATTGTGTGTTTGTATGTATGTTGGGGGTAATCTCTGGAACTACTGAACCGATTTCAAAAATTCTTTCTCAAATAATAAGCTACATTATCCGTGTCTAATATAGGCTATTTGAAATTTTGAAAAAAAAAACCTTTAAACCGAAGCGAAGCGAGGACGGGACGCTAGTTAACTAATACAAAATGATTATTCCTTTTGTTTTATCCAAAACTCCTAGTACCCAGCTTGATTTTAAGTTCATGAAAAATTTACCATCTTTTTGCATTTTTCTCGAATGTCATCAAAGTACACTTTTTATTTCTAAGGAAAGCAGGATAGGCATCGCTTAATTACAACATACTTTTTAATGTTGAAACCTGTTTGGTTCCTATGATTCCAGAATGAAACTCCTATTGATAACTTTAGTGCTCACCGTGGCCTGTGTGATCAAAGCACAGAAGTACACCGACAAATATGATGGAATGGTCATAGAAGACATTCTGTCCAATAGGAGGCTTCTGAAGACCTATATAAAATGCGTGATGGAAAAAGGAAGATGCACTCCAGATGGGAAGGAACTAAAATGTGAGTTGAATTTTATTTTAGTTATACTCTGCTGGCCGTCGTGTTTAGAATAGCATCATCCTGTCTTCTCCCGTGGGGGTCATTAAAGCCCACTATATGATATCAAAGCCACTACCCCAAGCCCTGAGGAACTACACCATCTCTAAAAGAGTGGACTTGCCAACTCGCTTGGCCAGCGTGGTGTTTTATGGCCATACATTCCTCATGCATAGGACAATGTTTGTGAGGATGTCAACCATGTCATATTAACCAGTGGTCGATAAAAGGGTTGGTGACAGATGACTGTAAGTAGTTGAAACCATTTAAGGGCGCGTATTGCTTAAGCAAAATGGTCATGTATTGAAATTACTCCTAATTTATTTATTTTTTAATTATTTTGTTAGGTTCACCTAAAAAATATTCGGATATTTTAATCACATTGTTCAATTTATTCAGTTCAATTACGCAGAACTCAGCAAATTAAACAATTAATTTTGAAGTCCTTAATTTCAATTTTCCTATCTAATGAAACAATCCGCTACATCTAATGAACCAATCCCCAATCCGCACTGGGCCGGCAGCGTGGTGAATAATGGCCCGATACTATCTTGTTAAAACTGTAAATAGGATTATATAAAGCGGGCTCTAGACTCAAGCCGTGAATTCACGGCCAGGATTCACGCGGGCCCCGAGAACACCTATTATTCACAGTCGTATTCACGCGCTTGTCATATATTACGGCTTTACCTATGAAATTGCTGTTTGTTCATAGTGGCCACTTTGAACTTAGATATCTTGCGTTTGGCACGAAATTCCAAATTCAAATTAATTAATGCTGTGACATACTTTTTCAAAATCAGTTATTCATTTGTTTTTCCGACAAAAGACATTTTGTTTAGATATCGTTGTGTTTGCGACCATGAAAAAGTTAAAAATTCGCGTTATTTTCGAATATGAGTTCCGTCGTGGCAGCAGCGCAGCTCAAACGGCACGCAATATCAACGATGTGTACGGATCAAACACCGCAAACGAATGCACGGTGGAGTTTTTCGTTTGATCGTATCTGTTCTGGAAATTTTGGATCTCAAGTACAAGCCCCATGGACGATCAGAGACTAAAGTTGATAATGACGAATTGAAAGCAATAGTGGAAGCGATTCATCTCAAACCACGTCCGAGTTAGCAGCAGCCTTCGCGGCGTAATTAACAAAACGATATCGATTCATTTGCGTCAAATAAGGAAGTGAAGAAGCTCGGAGTGTGGGGAAGATCCAAAGAGTATTTGAAGAAGTTTGAAAAAGTAAACAGAGATGTACTTTGACTTGTGATTGCTTTTCGCGGCGCTCTGAACGCATGAAGGTAGAGTTCACATATAATTAATTGTAGAGTTCATGAATGTTCACCGTTCGCGTCCGCAGCCTCTTTACACAGCTTACCGATTTCGCCCGGGAAACGGCTATCCACTATCCACAGCCGCGTTCACAGCTGATCGCGGGGTTTCACGACGTGAGTCTAGAGCCGGCGTAAGGACGGCAGCTCACACGCCTCCATCCCCTATGACGTTGCAGATGTTCACGAACTTGCTGACAACTTGGCACCTTTGTGGATCGTCCGTTCGTCTGTCATTTCTTTTATGAAAAAAAGAGTCCTACGCCCTACAATGGGAAGATATTATTATATATTTAAACCTTCAAACAAATTTAAGTTCAACTTTAGCCTCAACCCCTTAAATCCAACTTCCGTAATCGTAACTTTAACCAGCCCTTTCTGCATCCACTGCCTTATAGCCATGCTGACCAAGCGGGTTGGCGAGTTCACTCTTTTAGAGGTAGTCTTTGCCATTCCAAAACCGACCGACATCACACGGCAAATATAAATTCAATCTAACTTCACCTAACAAAAATTTAGAATCAAACATGAATTTATTTATTTTGCATCACAAAGAGAGATCGACAATAACAGCACAATTTAGTTAAGTATACCGTACTATATAATCGATGATGTGACGATTGACTTTTTCTACATAAAATTTAATTCATGAGCTATCTATATATATATATAAAATGGATGTTGGTATATCTGAGATTAATAGACTTCGACACCGTGTGACCGATCGCCATGAAAGTTGGCACATATATGTACTTTTTCATAGAGAAGATTTTATGCTATCCACTTTGTTGTAACTCGCCACTAGTTGGCGCTGCAGCACATCAACTTCTATACCGTTCGATCGATCGCAAAAATCATATCGACGGCAAAACAAAATTATTTGTGATTTTATATACAGAGGTAAATAAATGTACACAGGCAGGACGTCTGCCGAATTTTGCTAGTAATTTATAAGCTCTGTCGCATTAAACATGTGTGTCGTCCGTGATATAATTACCACCGGCAGCAATGAATTTAAATCACACAATAATAATTATTTCGATGACGCAATTGTCCTCGGTGTACATGAAATTCACCGCAACGTGAAAACGGGTTGATTCCCCAATACACAAACGGCCGGTTATGACGCGAAAATGAAATTTTAATCATTTGCTGGCGGTGCGAGATTACGGATACATGCTTTCCGTGTTTGTGAACGGCATACAGTAACCGTAATCAGCCCTTTTGTCGTCCACTGATGGACATTGTCATGTGCGTGAGGGATGTAGGGCCTTAGAACGCCACGCGCTGGTTAAGCGGGTTGAATGAGAATTTGTGGTAGCGGCTTAGTCGCCTTTTACGACACCCACAGGAAGAGATGGGATGGTGCTATTTTAAAGCCGCCGGCCGCCGCACCCCACGGCCATTATTGAAATAAATATGGAGACATTGCCATAACAACCACCTCGACCCTGACACGTTTCTGACGGTCAACAGACAATTAAATGGTCGATTAGTTACTATACTCTTCAAAGGCAATATTTACCCTAGCCTTCGCCCACGCACTTGTCCGTTTGAGGCCTTTTTATATACATAAAAATAAGGTAACAGACGAGCAGATAGTCCAGTCCAACTTGTGGAAAGTGGACAAGTAACGTGCTCTTTAATGTACATAGGTGTTTACATATATAGTAAGTTCAATTAAGGACATAGCAGTAGCAATATGTGGATATAAAAAACGTTTTTAATCGGCAAAAGTTTTAACCGTCTGGGAAATTAATTATTCTGTATTAAAAATCCGTAGTTTAGGTGAAAATCCATTTTCACGAAAAGCGCCTTATAACCTTCTTAAATCGTTCCTTTTAGCTCACATCTCAGAAGCTCTACAGAACGGTTGCTTAAAATGTACGGACACTCAGCGGTCGGGCATCAGGAAGGCCATCAAGCATCTCCGAGACCACGAGCGTGACTCCTGGAGAGAACTTAAGGACAAGTATGACCCGAAGAAGGTTTACTCGACGATATATGAGAGGGAGCTGAAATCTTTGAACAGGAGTTAAGATGTGAGGCGTTGTTTTATCTGGATTTTATTTTGACGACAGAGATTAACTTTATCTGCATATTGTACTCAAAGGATGATGGGGAACAATGTCTGTCCAACCTACCAACAAACATATAATTTGTGACAATATATATAAATATAAAAAAGATAAATACATAAAGTTATTATTATGATGTACGATAACGGTACATCATTATGATATGATTATAAGCAAATGGGTAATTGGCGTTTCAACTAAAAATATAAAAAATAACTGTTTTGGCATTGACTGCTTTCATATGAAAATATCTCCGAAACAAAAGTTTTCATTTCAGGCATGTCTCAAGTGTGTTGGCATGATGATTTTTTGAGACACTTTTACCCATCCACCCTATAGATAAATAAAACTCTCTTGTACACTCACTACAGATTTTTATTAGCTTGCAAATTGTTCGATCATTTTAATATATTTTATTAAACATTATTAGCAAAGTAGGCAGTAAAATGATAGATAAATGTTTTGTAAGTTGCCTTTTCTCAACTAAAGAAAAATCCTTAATGCCGTCATTAACACAGTGGTGCTATCCCTTTCCAACACGTTAAAAGACGTAAAATAAACATTGTCAGTTTTTATGAAAGAAAATCATTGTTAAGAGGATGCAACTATTTTTTAATTAACCCTGCATTAATGTACACTGTACAAAATGTAACTGTAACAAATGAAATTTTACACAAAACCTTTTGAAGTAGCATTCAATATGAGCTTAGCTATATTTTTGTTGTGGATAATTTATGAACTTATCAAAATACTGCTTTGGTCCTTAACATTAATTGGTGTTAATTACAATTAATACAATTTTGCGTCCAATGGTGAAAAACAATTTAGATATGAACAGACGTTGCATTGTTTACGTACAGTCAGCAACACGCTAATGTACCCAAAACCATTCGATTTTAGTCTTGATTACAAGCGTATTTATTTACCGGTGGGTATACGTTGACGTTTTGCTGAGTGTACATTAGAATTTTCCCATAAGAAATTTTATTTTAAGTTCTTATTTAAGTATATTTATTTATTGTAATATACAGAGTGTAACCGAAACTTTTCAGAAGTCTCTAAAACCACGAATTCTATTTATAATTCTGAGTTGACTTGAAAATATTATTATTATTCTTTGTAGAACATTTTTTTTAAATTTAATACATATTTGCTAAATCCATACATATTTCCCGGCTTCTAACACCACCCTATCTCTTCCCGCCGATGTCGTAAATGGCGACTAAGGACTAACAAAGCCGCTACCACAAGCTCTGAGGAACTACACCATCTGTAAAGGAGGAGACTCGCCAACACGCCTAGCCGATACGTGGCGTTCTGAAGGCCCTATATCCCTCACCCACATGACAATATCGATCAGTGGACGACAAAAGGGTCTGTTACAATTACTACGGTATTTGTTAAATTTTATACAATGCACAAAAAAAATGGTAATTTTGCAAAATATTTCTTTATATTATTATAGATATTTAAGTTAATAAAGAGCATGAATGGAAATAATTACAATACTTTTAATTCCTCATATTGAACATTCGCATAGTAATAACAAAGGCTGAATTTCGTCGCTATGACAACTATATGGATCCACATTATTTGTAGCTACGTAACTACCGTTGAATTATAATTGAAGAACAATCTATAGCTTGTCTTCAAATACCTGACTTCTGCATAAAAGTTGTTTTATTTGTCTTGTTGTTGTTCTGTGACTGTCTCAATTATTATTGTCAAAGTAGACATATTACCAGTCCGATCAGTCACAAATAAAACTGTGGTTAAGCCACAGTGTTAAATCTCCCTAGAAAAAGTCCTACAAAGGCTGTATTTTATTATTCTATATGAAATCTCTCCAAAAATAAGGCGTATAAATGCTATATTTTAGTATATCGTTGCAACACACTACGGTCAGTAAGTCCGGATTCATAGAAAGAGTATAGAAGCCGAGCCCAAGTTTGTGTTAATTTCTCACGGAAAATCGCGTGTTGATTATAAATTAATAAAACGGCTGACGTGAATAGAATATTTCACATAATAATTATCTAAAAATGACGACGGAGCACGCCTTGACAATAAAATTAATCTGAACATAATTTGAAAGTTAAATTCGGCTTTATTTTGTAAACCACATGTACTTAGAACTAATTTGATAGCCCCATTATGGCTTTGAAAGTATTATACGTGAACATATGAATAATGTAATATTTTAGTAGATATTTGTTAATTACTTTAGCTACTATTATTTAACTCATTATGCTTTAGTTACTTTCGGCTATAATTACCATTTTTGAGAAAGAGGTATTTTTTTGTTTCTTGTGAATAAAAAAGTAAAAATGAAAACCTCCCTCTCGTGTATAATGAAGCCCTGTGTAATATGAAAAAAAAATAGCCCTGTGCCGTATCCTCTTTACATAATAATGTTGCACTTTTTATAAATATAGGTAATATTTAAGCCACGATACCAAAAATTTAAATTCGCATGTTTTGTTGTACGAATATATATTAGGAAACCTACAAGGTTTCCTAACGAACCTTGGCACGTCTGAAGAGACGACGACTATCTTCGGTGATTTAGTTAGAAAGAATTTAATTAAAATGAGAGAAAGGAAGTAAGTATAATAGCTCATGCAATTTCCAATTCATCATACCCGAAATGTTACATACTATTATATATGTATATTTCCCTATATGTATATTATATATGTTATTATATTATATACATGTATATTTCCCGGAGGCGGTCTTATGGGAGATAAATAATTCGGTCGCATCATACTGCATAGAACAGACTTTATTTATCTTCATGTACTTCGCTAGAAAGTCAACACCCCTCAAATTAGTTTCATCCCAGATTGTGTTAGTTTAGGCTCAGCACATAATAAGTCCTATCGTTCCGTTTTATTAGATTGCAGTCATAACTTCTGCTTGGCAGCTGCTGCGAACGTCCAAGCCATAAACAACATTCACTCATAAATTCTAGAACAACGCCTCGTGTTTATGAATTTATCATGCATGTACAGGAGTGGTCTACACACAAGTAGCAAACAGAACCAGTATAACTTGAAACGCGGCAATAAACAGAGAAGTCTACTTAAAAAGTAATGTCACTAATATAATATATTTGCTAATGATGATTCTTAGCATATCACTAATCTATACATATAATAAAAATGTAACTGATCGCTGTCTGTACATGGAAGATATATGAGAAAAATATTATTGGGGGCCTTTATCAACGTAATAGAACCCAAAACAATGATTTTTAGAATTTTTGTTTGTTTATCTGTTTGTCTGTGCCTTTGTGCGCGCTAATCTTAGAAACGGCTTAACCGATTTGAGTGCGGTTTTCACTAATGTATTGTGGTAAGCTTCACTTAAAATTTAGTGTTTGTTTCATTTCAATCAGTTCATAAATAAAAAAGTTATATCAATTTAAAGAATCACGTCGGACATTTGTTCGATAAAAAATAAGCTATAAAAAATAATGTGTGTGATCGTTTTTGAATATACCAAATACCCCTAAGAAGGTAAAGATGGTATTTATAAACTAAAGTCCACGCGGACGAAGTCGCGGGCAACAGCTAGTATGTAATATGTCACTAACGCTTTTTGTTCACAATAGCAAAAAATACTCATTTGAAAATAAAATATACCTACATAAATACTAATTGTCTTAAAAAATAAAATGCAATTTTGTAACATACTATATGTATATTTTTTATTTTTTTTCCAATCTACTGTATTTTTATGGGTATCTACTGTATTCTAAGGCTTGGAAATACTATATTCGGCCTAAAAAAGTTGGCAACTCTACGGCCGACCGCGGTTCTAAGCTATCTAGTAGACAGCTAGAAGCCGCGCGGCTGTAGGCAATAACTCAAGGTCGAGCGGGAGTATCCCTTCTACTGTAATTATTTATTATAAGAATAATTTATTACAAATACTAAGCACAAAAAAATGTTTTGTGTTTATTATTTATTCTTATGTAACTAGGTACTAAACACAAAAAACTGTTTTTATTACAAAAATTAATTATGCAACATTTCATGTCAATTGAATCAAAGTCAAAGTTTAAGTCTTCGAGTATACATTTGATACACTGGATAGAAATTGTTAATAGCGCCACAGTCAGGTCAAGTTACGCTGGACGATGGAATCGAAAATGCTGCGATTTGACTTTTTAAAACGCTCTCAACCGTTCTGAATACAAACTCATAAAGTTAGAGAGAGTAATTTCAACGCGAGAAATGTACATTTATTTTTATTAGTACTGCAAAGGTAACATATTTTTATAGAGCTGTCTGGTTGATACAAGTAGCTACAAGAGTCCACTACACCAAAGAAAAATTTTGTGAATTTACTCGTATTTTATGGTAAGTAAGAAATTAGGGTAGGTTTTTAGAAGTACGATTAGTCTACCACACGGGCTCAGTGTGGAAATTATTAAGGGAGGATTGTGCCTTTTCAAGAAATTGTAATACGTTTAAAAATTCTAATAGTTTTTTATGACTAAAATGTCAGTGTTAAAAAACAAGTGAATCTTTTGTGTGGCGTGTATACACAAAATATAGATCGGATGTCACCTTGAAAATAATTGTCGCAGATGATTAGCTATTATTACTATAGTGTTGAGATTGATCACGCCACCGTAAGTATACCGATACAACTTTTCATGGTTGTAATTGCTAGATGATGGCGTGTGCAGTACTATATGAAACATTTATAATAAAATTCATTTAATTCGTTGTTTATCTCTGTTTTATAATTGACAAATGATTTGTACTTGATTTCGTTTTCACTGATCGTTAATTTTAAACATTCTAATATTGCAAAAAAAAAAAATACTGAAAAATGAATCATTGATTTTGAGGTTATACATTATATGTCACTATTCAGGACTGATGTGGCATGTATTGCGTATGCCCACGGACAACAGTATCCACTTGCCACCAGGTGAACTATTTATCTATTCGTCTGCCATCTTCTTTTTATAAAACATAAACAAGTTCACAGACGTTGCATTCAAAAAAAATGACCTGAAAAACTAAACCGGTTTGCAGCTCTCGGCTTGGTAAATGATAACCGCGGTTAGCTTCTTACTATTCGCTAGGTTGTGTTAGAAAGCAGCATTGTACATCAAAGGCATATAATATGTCACACTCAAATTGATTTTTCATTAACGCAATTCGGGTTTGACACCTTTCTCTGCCTGCAATGTCATTTCAGAAAAGACGTGTCTCGAGAATAAATCCTAATACTGTTTTGGAACCTATTAGGATGTTTGTTGATGGCCTATGATGGCCATCAACAAACCATCATATGCCTCATCATAACCACCATCATCATCATATGCCACCATCATATGCCTGCCTATGATGGCAGCCAGTGTATAGAAATTCTATAAGAATATAAAAAGAGGATAATTTGCGTCTGAAAATTACCAGTATCATGTGTCATTTAGACGTTTATCGGATAAATACTTATATATAAAGAATACAAGATATTGTTAAAACATTCACAATAAACACACTATTATTATATATTTAATTATAGGTATGTTTTTATATATCCGTATTCCTATACATACACACCTGCAAGAGGTCTGGAGCATCTCTCCCCCGTTCAGCACGTAAACAAAATTCTGAATAAGTGTCTATTACCCAGGTCAAAATATTAGCAAAAGTCAATAGCTAGTTTAATAACGTATTGTTCTGATAACTTGTGTAACTTTTGTCCTGATGATCTGATAAACAGAATGCCTTCTGAGAGTATACTTCATTTACATTTTGTTTAATTAAACCTCTAACTAACTATGCAAAACAAACTAATCCTTAATTAAACACCCTTTTGCTAATAGAATCACGCTCGAATACACACATCAGCCTACCGCGCTCTTACTAACAACAACCAAATTAATTTGACCTCCGACTAAAAAACATAGAACTACGAAACGGTTTATTTGTTCAGAAAGCGGGGTGAAAGGGTAGGTCAAATAAAATCGGATTTTATCTTAATGTAACAAGGTTCCAACGAAGAATGCGCCACAAACTCGATGGGAACACAGAATTTACGTTATCACCTTGTCTACGTAAAAGTAGTCGTTTAGACCAGGAGTTGCTGAAGTTTTCACTGATCTTTGTTTTGTTTTGAACATTGTAAAGTTGTAAGATATTTTGATACTGGTAATTGGCTAGTCATCTAAATGTATCACGGTATTTTTACCATCAAAACTACTTAATAACCCTTGTTCGACGATTTTTCTTATACTTAATAAGCATCAAGCTCACAAAAAAATATTTTATTCAATGTAGTCTCCGATTTTGTTCTACTGTCTGTAATATGTTGTACTCTGTTCTGTTCACTATAATACGTTGTTACGAACGGCAACACACGCACACTTCACTCATAAATACTCGCTAATCGAACCACTACTATTAGATACCTACATCTATGCGAATGGTTGCTAATCTAACTACGTGCGACCAACGAGTGGTTTATGTGAAAATTTTCACGGAAAAAATTCAGCAATAAGATGGAGGTATTTTTCATAGAATATATTACAATACGTTTCTACTAAAATTGAGTGAGTGCTCCAAGGGATTTGACAGCAGTGTGAAGGCCAAGGGCTCAATAAATATCTAAGCAGGTGAAAATTATGGCCAGTTGGGCTACAAGGTTAACGTTTCAAGGTAACTAAAGCGAATAGCAAAATTCCTTCTGTACCTAGTTAGAAATTATGACATAATAACATTCTACACCTTAGCCGTAAGTATACAACAGGTAGGTAAACAACATTGATGTTTATTCACCTAGAACGGAACGTACACATATTTCTGAAAAGGTTATACGCCGTAAGTTCCTTTAAAATTGATATGGTCGTGATATGTCTATCGGGTATGTCCATTAAATTGATATGGTATTAGCCGCATGGTGCCGGTCGCCTTTAGGATAGATCACCACCCTGTCTGTTCTCGTGCGTGTCGTAAAATACAACTGAGGGATAGCAAAACCATTGCCACAAGCCTCGTGTGATAAAAGGGCTGGTTACGGTATACGGTGCCCGGTCCAGTAGTTCTTAGTAAAATCTAAGGCTTCTTAGGACATACTCTCCGTTAAATTTGCGGCAAATAATATACGAGAGAACAAAGAAAAACAGGTAGCGAGGCTAAACGTTGCGTTGCGTGTCTGCTTAATTTTCTTTATGAAAAAACATTATAACAACCCCTTTGTGGTGCAGTTGCTAACTCAATTTATGATGTAGTCCATGGTGTAAATGTTATTATTAAAACTGGTAACACACTTTTACCATTAGTACTTTTAATATATAAGTTGTAATTATTGGACTATTGTCATATTATTGGGAAGGACACTAGCTCCTGTCATACAGGTTTACCTACTTCAGGAGTTGGGGTTAGGGTTGCCAGGTGTCCGGCTTTAGCCGGACATGTTTGGCTTTTTACAGTCGTGTCTGGCCAAATATTTACGTGTCCGGCCTGTTAGGCTTTTTGTCAAATATATTTCATAGGATATATATAGGATATTTTTTTTATTTGTTTAATAAAAACTTTTATTTTATTGTTTTGTTTTGTTTGTTCTTCGATTTTATCTAGTCTCCAGAAGACTTTGTACTTAATAAATACTTAATTAAAATACGTAATCGAGTTTTTTTTACTATAAAAGTTATGTCCAGCTTTGAAAAAGATATGACCGGCTTTTATGCAAAATGTCCGGCCTAATGTAGCGCTGAGTCCGGCTTTGTATTTTAGGGCCTGGCAACCTTAGTAGGGGTTTCATATCATGCATGTGAACAAAAATCTGTTAACAATAAAGATTTATTATTATTATTAAGCTTTCACGTTATACTGACTGTAGTCAGGGCCGGCCCTACCATAGGGCGAACGGAGCAGCCGCTCCAGGCGCCAAGACCCAGGGGGCGCCTCAGTGGTCCTGTGAGGAGTGCAGTGCCAACGAGCATGGCTGTTTTCAATCGACAAATTAGACACAGACTTAAGATGTTGTCGAAATCTTCTAAGTTCCAGGCTTGCACGCATAACTGGTATGTATTAGGGGCAAGCAAGGGGGCGCCATAATTGGATCTCGCTCCATCCTAAAACTTGCCTCGGGCCGGCACTGACTGTAGTAATTAGTAAACAAGAACGGTGATAAAAAGTGAACAAAAAAAAGGAAAAACATTTCACTTTATGACAGACTAGCATTTTTCCCGAAGCTACGCTCGCGTGGTACACAGATGTCTTGTATACTGAACCTTCCAGAAGAAATAACATACTATATGAATAGGTATTTAAAAAGATCCAGTTTATTGTTCTTTGACTCTACAGTAGTACTCTGACTGTTTGATAGTAGTTATCCTCTTTGGCTTTTTATTAGTACCTATAGTTCTTTCATCTCATGAAGGCGGGTTACGCTTAGTAAGTGGTTATGCTCGTACACGAACCCGCCTTCGTGAGATGAACGAACTATACTTACCTTTGGTCTTTTGATAGAACCCTAGCACAAACGTCAATTTATGTAGGTTAAGTGGTCACAATCAAGCTAAAATAGGTTTTAAAGGTAAAAGGACCGCTAAACGCCAAGTTTCCGCGGATTGCGGCAAAATTGAGCGAAATGATTGGAAATGGCGGTCCGTCGCCACTCAATCAAGTGTAAATATCCTGATTCAATTTTGAAACTACTAATTTTATATCACGAAGAAGATGTATGTCGAACGAGTTTAGTTAGATAAGGTTACAACTTTGTTGGGATTATGTGGGCCCTTGACTTTTAGATTCACCGGAATAATAATTTCGTACAACTACTCCCAATAAAGTTCCAAGTTCTTATGCGAAAGTGTACCGTGTACTCATTGCGGCACTGAGTGATTTATTCTTCCATTATTCTATACTACTCTCTATACTCCTTCCATCCCAACAGACCCTTCCATTGTACAGAGGGCGGACTAAATGCCTTGTGGCATTCTCTGACAGTCAACCTTTGGTTCAACAGAAATGCATAAGGGTGCAATAGCAAAATCCTCGTTTAACTGAATACATAATAATAGTATTATACCATACAAAATTAATACATACATACTAAGTATTTACATATATTTTTATTTCTAAATTTTAAATCCTAAATTTTCAAAAAACAGGGTAAGGAGGTCGCTTCCCTTCTCTATCGTCAGGATAATAGTGGTCCGATTCGACTGGTCCATCCTACAACACTGATAATATTAAATAAATAATAAATAAAACATTATATTTATTTTGTACTTGCCTAGAGGATACATCCAATAAACAGGTGTAAAATGGTATTAATTATAAGTATATGCAATGTATAATGAATTATCAAACCTTTGTTCTATGGAATTTACGTATTCTGTGATAAATGTTACTATATATCATTTTTAATTATAGTGTGATATGGATGTTAAGTCAACCCTATTTATTTCAAGTCTACCGTCAAGATTACCTACGGCGTCTTTTTCTACTATGAGCTGACTCAGCTCAATATTTGTACTACGTTATTTCTGAAACATTGGACCCTTTGTAATGGTAATGTGCTAATTTGTACGCGGTGACAAAAAACATTTTCGCAGGTAAGGTGACCCAGTTGCTTAACCCGACCTCGTGGTGCTATTCTACAGCCAACCGACACCATACGACCCACTAGAAACAACACGATTTTTAAATTATTTTCCGATATAATTAATGTCAACGTGTCGATTATTAAAAATAATTTAAGTTTGTAAACCGACAAATGTTTGGACAAAATATTTGATGTTGAATCAATCGATTCTGCATCGTTTAAGCGGAGCCGTCAATTAATTCTCTATCGATATCAATTTGATCAGACGAAGTTGATTGATTGTCGCCAGTGACTGAGCGATCGCAAATTGCGCGATTAATTCTATGAAAATTCAAGAGGCAATTTTCTTTGACAATTAATTCAGAGGACCATTATTGTATTGGAGTCCTAGTAGAAACTGCAGTTACTTCGTATAGATATTTATTTATATACGAGTATATGTAGATATAGTATTCTTTATTGTGTAAAATTGCATTAACACAAAAATTTAAAACAATACTTCAATATAATTCAACAAGAGACTTCAATCGGGGGATCCTCTTTCAGACAATTCTGTGAAAGTGGCAAAGTATTTTAAACAATGTTTAAAGGTAGCTTTTATGAGTAAGACTATGAATTTAGTGGGTTGGAAATAGGGGATAAATCACGAAAATTACCAGACGGCGTAGACAAGTTTTGCATATTCTTAGTCTGTAAAGGACGAAATAACAATATCTGCATCCTGTTGACGCTGACTTTTTATCATTAAACTAACAAACTTTTGTTCTACAATTTATTTCTGAGCTTAATATTTACCCGAATAAAAGTCTTTTTTCTGGTTTTGCTGAAAAAAAGTCTGATTTTGTTACTCTACATACATTAATCAACTTAGGCTACTATGAATGGCAACGCCGCGCCGCTCCACCTCTCATTATCAGATGCTAATCGAACCGCTACTATTAGATACCTACATCTATAAATCAGTGCGAGTACACCTACACACTGCGAATGAGTGATTTGTATTAAAAAAACGAAAGAAAAGAAGACAAGAGAGAGAGAGAGAGAGAGAAATAAAAGAGAAGTGTTAAGATGATTTATTTAACCTAATATAAATCAATCCTATTATGAAATGAGAATGAAATTATTTAAATTATAATATATTAAATATTTTATAGGTGTAAATAACGCATTTTACAGTTTGATTTGTTTTCTGTCATATTCATGTCATTGTCATATTATGTCATATTTATGTCATATGTCATAAATAACATTTAGACATTTACGGCTCATTTTACAGTTTATTTTTTTTTCTGTCATATGTATGTCATTGTCATATGTTATATTTATATCATATATCATAAATAACGTATAGAGATTTACGATTCATTTTACGGTTTGTTTTTTTTCTGTCATATTTCGTGTCTCGTCCCCTTTTCCATGCCGCCACAGAAATGAGGTCAGTCCCGGGATTGCAATAGATGGGCGTGCATGAAGTATGAAGTAGTTATGTAGTCAAGAAGACGACAAAGCCTACAAATCACATCACCGAATATCAAATGACTGTATGTATATCAAAGGACGGAAGGAACAGAGTAGCTCGTTGCGGAGGGGGGGGGGGGGGGGTGAATGCGGGAGTAAGGCGGAATGAAGTGAACCATTGAGCGAACTCCCATGCAGTTTTTTTTTAGTTAACGCAACTGTCCTTTCTACATTTCGTTGAAGCTAAACATTTGAAGGGGTGAGTGCACGCCGCAATCCAACAGCCGCTGGGCGCACTCGACTGGCCAAGTTACCCCTCTTACCTTGAAATGTACTGCATTTCTTACTTTATTTTATTTCCCTAATGTACGTTTCGGTTCGGTAGTGAGTGAGATGTGCCAGAGCCAATTCCCATCCTATCCCTCCCCATTTTCCCAACCCTTTCTCCAAATCCATTTCTATATCTCCAAAGGTAGGCAGCAGCGCATCTGGGGGCGTGCCAACGTTTGTCATTTTGGCATATCATCACGGATGTCTATGGGCTACAGTATCTACTTACCACCAGGTGGACTGTATGCTCGTCTGCCATCGTCGTCAATAAAAAAAAAAATATAAATCGTAGAAGTTCCTTCATCTCACGAAGACGGCTTTCGTTTAGTAGTGTTGTGCTCGTACAATGTAGTGTTTTAGTGTACGTAAACTTAAGAATGATCAGTTGGCATCGCGACGCCGCGGCGCACACTAAAACGATTTATATGTACGAGCACAACCACTACTAAGCGTAATCCGCTTTCATCAGATAAAAGAACTATATATTTCATTGATGTGAGTTAATTAATTAATACAAACTTACTCAAATGAAGGAATTCACCTTAAGTATTCGTTTCTTAGTTCATTTGTGTCAGTACAGTCAATACTTCATTATATCTCAAAGATTTGTTTAGGCCGTTTGTCTCAATACTTCAGTATTTCTCAAAGATTTGTTTAGTTCGTTTGTATCGAGACGCAAGAGTTAGTCGAAGAACGAATATTTCATGTCGTTTGTTCGTTGTATTCACTATTGCATTTTCGTTCGTCAATGAACTGTTAGTTCGCACTTAACGAAATGACACATGCCCAGTTGAAGCGAAGTGTAAACAATGATGCCATTCATTACGTTCGCGCGCTTTTTATGGTTAGGTATAAACTGATAATCATCAGACCCGAACAGTTCACATGGACACTGTTTTGTCTATGACCTAAATACTACACTTTATACATTACTCCGAGCATACACAACTGCAACTATAGTGGAGTGTAGGCTTTCTCGGCCGGTGTCCATATTAATTGAATCTTCCGGGCTACTTGGCCGAGGTCTTCTGTAATCTCTTCTCTTTCTTCCAAACGTTTCGTCAACAACTGCGGTTGACATCTTCAGTGGCGGCTTCTCGAGCGCAACTGAGTTGCGCTTGAGAAGCCGAAGAGATAACATCTCTCCGAAAGTAAACGCAGCCGCCACTGAAGATGTCAACCGCAGTTGTTGACGAAACGTTTGGAAGAAAGAGAAGAGATTCCAGAAGACCTCGGCCATGTAGCCTGAAAGATTCAATTAATACAACTGCAGCTATTTAGCAACGGCAGTAATATTTACGTTGGTATTAAAGCATCGGGTACAGAGTTGCTGGTTGACCAGTAAACGCGACTGGTCGTATGAATGACTAACCAACCGACCAAAACCGATCCAATAGTAGTCAGGACTCCAGGAGTCAGCCGTTCCGATAGCTAACATGTGTATAGAAGCTGCGACCGACCCGAACGAATAGAGAAAAGTTACCTGCTTTCAAGTAAGTCGGTGCCGTTATAGCAAATATATAAAATGCTGGCTCCGGAGGATATAATGTCCAGTTTCAGAATATCGACCAAGACTTGTAATGTCCAAGTCTTAAAACGTCACATTTTTTGACAAAGTTTTTGACTCTTTGTTAGTAAATAATCAGCCTCTGGAGGGAATTTAAACTAAACATAAAGATTTTTATTTATTTAATGTTTTACTTAAATATAATTTCGTTAGTGGTGAACAGGAAGGAAATAATTTTTTATTAATAAAATACAATACTTTAAAAAAAATATCTCTAACGCCAAAAGTAGATAATAATCCCATTTTCTGATGTGGATATATTCCGATTTGGACAATTTACAACTTGCACATTAACGAACTGAACATTTAAAGATCTGGACAACTGGAACATTTTACGACTTGGACATTAATCTTCCGGAGCCAAAATGCTCTTTAAACTTGTTAATCAGAAGAAAAAGAAAGCTAATAAAACGCCTATTTAGATGGCTTCGCTGTCGCCCAGTGATCCTTACGCGCTGTCATCATTTCGACTGTAATCGTGCGGAAGGGTCGTCACAAATAACCACAATAAAGCCACTTAACTGAAATATAAGGTCACCCTACACGCGGGTGGCTGAATACGACCTACAAATGGGGTAACGTTTATCCTATTAGTTGCTAGAGATGACTGCACACGGCTTTGATAATAATAAGTCAGATGCGTATAAAAGAACTCGCAGATGTATTCATAAAAGATGAATAGAAACGTCTTTCTATTCATCTTTTAAGGCTAAATTCATTATTTTTAATAGTCCCAAAATATGTCCTACCGAAGCAGATATTATTGTCAGAAATAATTTGTCTTGTGTGTATGTATCAGTCAATAAGTAGGCTGCCTCATATCAGTACCTACCCAGTTAGCAACAAATGTAGAAAAAAAAAATTGTCCAAACTAGATTCACAAAGCTAGCCTCCAAACAATTAAATCTTTCGAATTTATGGAGAAATGAAAATTAGTAGATGTATCACATGACGGGACTGGGATAAGTATAATATTTCAGGCATTATGTAATACTAGCGACCCGCCCTCGCTTCCCTTCGGTTTATAAGTTTCTTTCTTTTTCAATATTTCAAAATAAAATATAGCCTATATTAGACACGGATAATGTAGCTTCCTATTTGTGAAAGAATTTTTGAAATCAGTTCAGTAGTTCCAGAAATTACCCCCAACATACCTACAAACACACAATTTTACCTCTTTATTATATTAGTAGAGATTTCGTATTGTTGTGTTCCATACCATCAGCCTATATCCCGCCACTACACACGATCCTCGGCTCTTCCGGTCCAACCACCGCCGGCGAATTTCTCTAAGTTGGTGGTCCACCTAGCCGGAGAGCGTCCCACACTGCGCTTCCCGGTACGTGTGTAAAAGAGATCTTTTTTTTGTTATTTTAACTTCCTATATGTTTTAACTTGGCTGCTGAATGTTTTTGGGCTCTCTCCTGTAAAAAATATTAAGAATACTTACTATATAAGTATGTATGTAGACGAAGTGTAGTGTTATTCATTTGATTTTTAATATTTAATCTTCCGTGATATTGCGCGGGTATCTCTAAATACAATTTCTGGGCGAAGGTCAACCGGCCTCATCCCTAGAGGGTGCCCCGTGTAAAAATGTGCAGAAAAGTATTAATATTTCACCAACTAATTTTCCCTGAAACTAGCTTCGGATTCGGGTCGAGACAAAGTAGGTTAAGTACGAAAGTTATCCTAATAACAGTTCAGGTGCTAAAGATTATACCAGCTCGGAATGGGGACCAATATTTTAGTATAACTAGTTTCACTAGGTTACAATGAGAAGCTAGTAGTACAACTAAGAGTAGTTTCAGGGTTGCCAGGCGTTTTCTACCAGACAATTTTCCGATGTGTTGTCCGCGTGAAAAAATGAAAAAACTACGAAGGATGTTTATGAATCGTCATAAAATGAACTGAATTCCTATTAAGCATATGTATGTGTGTGTGTTTGTGTGTGCCACTGTGAAAATTAGTTGTTAATGATCTACTGTATTTTCTCGACAAGGGTTTGACAAGCGGTATGTATACCGGATAAAACCCCCGGGTTAGGAACCTACGGGTTACGAATAAACTGCCCCAGGAGCTCCTTTCGCTAAGCTACGACATGGGAGTTCTTCAAGAAAGTGAATAGGATTCTGCAAACGCTGGTCTTATACTCATTAGGTTTGCCTCCTTTATTAAATATTTATTTATAATTTTATTTTTTTAGTGACCAAAGATAAGGGGAATAGGAGCCGGTGCGTACAACTTACTCGTACGTTTGAACTGGAGCGACAGAACATGCTCCCATGCTTACGCTTAATCGAGCACCGGGAAATCTGTGGTCTTCTCGCTTGTTAGCGCTTTTTATTCGCCTTTTATGTACAGTACAAAAATAAACTGTAAAAAATATACTAACACGTTTCGTCGAGAACGCATTTAAAAGAGTAATGAGCGTTTTGAAAGAGTGGAGTCACCCAACATTTGTCGTTTTTGACATCATGTTGTCACGTCCGTTGATGCCCTCTGCTTCTGGAGGTTTACAAAAGATGAAGTACAATGGGACGAAATGTTTTTCTCATTTCATTACAATCTTCATTCAGTGTTTGAATCGGATAGAATGCGAAGTATAGATTAATTATTTATTAGACGGTATACAAAATTAATAAGAAACAATTCAAAAGTGCCATCGCTACATGAAATAAAAAATAATGTTTATTTTCAATTTAAATATAAAATAGGCTTAAATAAAGTAATTACACGTAGTAAAATAGTAGTAAAAACGTAATAAAATAGTAAATTTCACGATAGTCTTCTGTGAATTGTGGAAAAATCAGTAATTATTGAACTAAACAATTGTGAATTAAATCACAACTGCCAACTGGAAATTAATTATGAAACCTCTGCATTTAAGAGAACTGCGGCAAAAGATCATTTGAACCTAGTTCAAAACTGTAGCCGCTTTGTGGAACTCAAAGAAACAAAGGTAGTTCAGAAAAAATTAAATCCTTGAAATGTACTGCATTTTCCACTTTATCTTATTTCCCTAAAGTACGTATGTGTTTCGGTAGTGAGTGAGATGTGCGAGAGCCCATGCCCATCCTATCGCTCCCCATTTTCTCAACCCTTTCTCTAAATCCATTCCTATATCTCCAAAGGTAGGCAGCGCATGCGGGGGTGTGCCAACGGTTGTCATTTTGGACTAATGTTGGCATGTATCGCGGATGTCTATGGGCGACAGTATCTACTTACCATCAGGTGAACTGTATGCTCGACTGCTTCAGGATGCTTACCTTTACTGTTGAACTAGTTAGTGAAAGTGGTACGGACCCTGGTTTGAACTCTCAACCTCAAGAATGAAAGTTCAAATAGATACTCGCAGGCTACAAATAACATAACACTTAAATGATTGCTCATCCGACAGCGCAGAACTATAAGGATGCAACGTGCTCTGCCACTAAATTTTATAAGATGCATGGTGTCCCTGATATCTGATATGTAAATTTCGGTTTCAGGGTGACATGCACAATCGTCATCTTCGATCCGCGGACGACTCCTTACCGGCTTTATATCCAATTCCTTCTCTATCCAAGCAGTTAATCTCGGGAATGCGCTTCCCACTGAGATTGAAATACCCAATAAAAAGAGATTTAAAAGATTGCTTCGGGAACACTATTCGATACAGAGTTAGTGGTTTATATTCTCAGTTCTATCTTCACTACTTTTAATTTTCGTTTCAATTTTGGTGTATGTATCATATTAAGTGAATGTATGTTTGCATTTTGTATGTTTTTATATATTTATATATATGTATGTATATTTATTTACGTAAGCATGTATTACATTGCATTTTTTTGCGCCTGCGAACTTGTTTCTTTATAATCTGATAGTTGACTGATAGAGAATGCCTTATGGCATTAAGTCTGCCTTTCTGATTACCAGGAATTTTCGGAATTCTACTCAGATGAGGCAGTGAAAAACATCTTCAGAGAATTTATCGATTCCCGTCCCCGGGAATTCTATAGCAGAGGCATCAATCAACTTCTATTAAAATGGCAAATGTACATTGATAGTAAAGGACAATACTCCGATTAATTAAATATATAATTTTCGTACGAACAAAATATTTAAATTTTTACATATAAAACAGCAATTTCATAGGTAAATAAATATTCTCTACAGCATTAAATATGAGGCAGCGTCAGAACCCGACGTCATGCATCAAAATGAATAATTTGGGCTTACGCGTATACTGCTGCTAAGTAAAATATATGGAGGGCTTGCCGCAATTTCTATGAACAGACAAATTGTTTACTGATAAAAGCGTCTCAAGTGCCTTTTGTGAAATAGACAGAAAGGTTGGTAGGACAGGAAAGCCCATTTGACGGTAAATAGGCATACAAAACAGCTCATCAAGAATTTCATCAAATATTTACTGTGTACCTACGACTAAGTCACGAATAAATTTTAGTGATGTGAAACCACTCACCGATAGCGATGAAACGAAACATCTCCTTTGACTCATTTCACATTTTAACGATTTTTTTGCTATTTTGGCGCAATTAGCCTTTTTGGGGTTTTATTTTACTTTTTTATTTTATTTATTTATTTACAGAAGAATCACCAACATAAAATACATTGAGCTTATATTCGGTAATATACAAAAATAATGTTCATATAGTTACAAGAGGAACACAACATTATTATTGCTTAAAACACAAAGTTATCTATATGATGGTAATTATTATGAATTATTAATCCTAATTAATTAATTATTGTTTTCTAATTTTGCCATAATTATTTGTTAAATAGATTACATTAGACTTTGATATATTATTATGTTTTATAACAACTACGAGTAACGCGAGAAGTAGGAGCTTGGCGTCAACTACGAGACACGCTGCGAAGGACAGCTTGCGTTATCTATCCCTTAATGATTAGGTATGTTCAATATTCTATCTAGATATTCCCTAATAAGCTACAAGTGTAGGGACGTATTTAAAGTTAAAATTCATACACCAAACTCATTGCCATTAACAGATCCTACTTGTAGTATACCGTGTAGGTATATATGTCTACTTTTTCCTCTGTGTAATTCGTATCTACTTTTAGTTATTTTATGTAAATGAATATCCGCTTCTATAACTAATATCCGGAGAGAATAAACTCTTAATATTGTGCGCTTAAACCCCTGTAGTATATTAAACCGGCAGGTGTTCCAGCAATATTATTATGATAATAGAGCTACTTCTGATGCAAGTGCCCACGTGTCACACGGAATACTTGGATTTTAGCTATAAAATTATGAACCTTGAAGGCTTGTGGCGTATGTGTGGAATTATTTTATGGGAAATCATTCTTTTTACGTATAATATTGTCGGGTTCGATGCCCAAGAAATTTTACACCGTAATTGAAAATTAAATTTGTGGAATGAACTGCCTCAGTGCCTACTCCTGTGTAAATTATTTTTCAATTAAGAAAGAAGTCGGCAGATTAGCAGATAGTCCATCTGGTGGTAAGTGGAATACTATGGCCGGCGTCATTTCCGAATGATAAACGTTAGCAAGTCCTCGGATACGCCGTCAACCTTTGATTACTTAGGAATTGGTTTGGAGACAGGATTGGGAAAATGGGGAGGGATAAGGGATAAGAATGGGCTCGGGCTCATCTCACTCACCGAAGCACGTAGGTAATTAACTAGAAACTGTTCGATCACAGTTCGTTGCACAAATATAACAAGTCAAATACTGAAATGCATACAGGTAAGTAGAAACTCGTGCATGGGGTATGTAAATCCTTAAAACGCCACGCTGGCCCAGCGGGTTGGCGAGTCCACTTTTTCAGAGGTGGTGTAGTTCCTCAGGGCTTGTGGCAGCGGATTTGTTAATCCTTAGTCGTCTTTTACGACAGCAGCGAGAAGGGATGTAGTGATGCTATTCTATAGCCGGTCGACATCCCACGGCACATCCCTCATGCACGATACAATGTGGATAAGCAGGCCCATGTCCGGCAGTGGATACTACTGAAAGGGCTGGTTGCAAGTAGAAACTAAATATGTAGGTTAACGTTATTCGCATTCTACTATTTATAACCTTTGTATTTAGTGCTGTGTCATCCATTGTTACGTCCAACAACGCGTTTGTGTTTAACACAACAAATAATACACTGTCATTTTGTGTCGACAAAATAATCTAGTCCCCGAAGCTCGGCTCTATTTCTACTTTCAATAAAAATGAAAACTCACCGTGCCGAAACCAACGCCAACAATTTCAGGACAAGGTTTTCCATTTAATTAGAAAAAAACATTAAAAATCTGTACATATAATTAAAACGCAACAAAACCGTATTCAGTATATTCAATATTTTTTTGAAAAAATCGTTGCAGTGTGTACGAGTGATATAGATTACAGTCCAATACAAAAAAGAAATATAATTTTTGTCGGTCTGTCTATCCACCTGTCTATAGAAAGACAGACAGTAAGGACATGCATCAAGCAAAATATAATATATTGGACAGATTTTAATGAAACTTGGCATAGTTATAACTAACTTATATGCTGGGTTAACATTGAGGATACGTTTTAACCAGATCAATTATAAAATTCCCACTAGAATTAAGCTAACCATATATATATATATATATGTTATACTAGCGTCAACGCACACGAAGTCGCGGTCACTGCTAGTTCACAAACAGGTAAGTGGCATGTACAAAAAGTCATGTTAGTAAGCATTCTCTATTAGTAAAAGTGGATTTTTAAACTGGTAGTTTAATTGATATATCCTTACGTATGAAATCGCCGTTCTTTATACAAAAAATCAAATATTTTTTTTGTATGAAAATAATATATGTAATTAATCGAAGTATTGTCCATTATTATCAATGAAATTTTAAGTTTAATCAGTCATTTAATCCTCACCTACAAGAAGATAACTTTGCTCAGATATTGTCACTTATAGACCTTAATTGAATGAGAGGATAAAGGAAATAAATATAATAATGTTCATAAAATACCACAATACGTTATCCTTTTATAGAAGGCAAATCAGATTAAGTTACCGATACCGTTCAATGTCTTTAATGCGATATTAGCTCCATATCCCGCCTACGTTACAAGTTACAATACGGCTTAATAATAAAATCCAATCACCGGCAATTGACTAAATGACCGGCTTTCTGAAAAGGTAATTTATTTCTTTCCTGTTTAAATATGTGGGTGTTTTCTCTACAGTTATGTTATTCATGACTCCATAACCCGAACATCTTGAAAATATTTTTTAAATATGAGTTCTAAAATAATACAATCATTTCAAATTACAAAACTCGCGACAAACTTTAAACACATAAAAAAAATATGTACATTTGTATATTTAACATAATATCTTTGTCGATGCACGTACACCCATCAACAGTTAGCCCTTTTGTTGGTTTGGGGCTTAACTACGTCAAATAATAGTAATGACTTCTATGTTTATTTTCTTCATTCAAGTGCGTTTTAATAAAAGCTTGTTTTTAAATATTATTTTACCTTTAATTTAAGTTTAAGTTGCAGAAGCTTCTCAACGAAGCATATACCTAATTCGTTTGATTTTGAAGTATTCAGACCAATGCTAACGACGCCCTCGCAGATCCAGACGATCATGCTCATATCACTTTTTGTCATCAAAATTGAGAACCCATCAAAACGAGCCCAAACACAAAGTGTCTACTGTTCGCCGTTTAGGAGTTCCACAGTGTGCTGGCCGCCATGGCCGCAGTATCAGGTCAAGGTCATGACACTAAGGTGTTGTCATTAAAACTACGAGCCCAACGAGTCCAACATATCCACCGTTCGCCATTGAGGAATTCTACAGTGTGCTGGCCTTCCTGGCTGCAGCATGAGGTCAAGGTCATTAAATTATTGTATTGTCATCAGTAGTACAAATGGAAGTGGGTTAAAATCGACTGGTTATATTTGTCCTAAACGCACTAACGAACTAACAAACATGTGAAGTTAAATAAAAGCTTGTAATAAAAAGAACATCTGATATAATAATTGCAGAATATAAACACCATTTCATTTATTAAAGCAATTTCGGCAAACCACACCAATAACTTGTACAAAGCCGTCCCCATCTGCCGGCACCGACAAAAACAACAAATGGGTACATTAATTATCTCCTGTAATATATTGTGTACCTATTTCGGAACACGGTGCAGAATACAGAATACACTGAAGTACTCCTTCGACTTGCTTCGACGGGACTGGACATTGACATGATACGTTTTAGACTTTAAAATTGTTTATCATGGAGAAAACTTGACACTGGCAGAATGTGCTAATTGCACCGATGCCATACATGAAGAAAATATACAACTAATTACACTCATAGTCAAGGAAAGAATACACACGATTATGTAATCTCCATATCTCTCTACAGTCGACAAACTTGACTACACTTGACAAAGTGGTCGGGCTCTTGATGGGGAAGATGGTGGATTTTCACTATTGTCGCAATGGAGAATTTCACTAGGTTTAGAACTAGCAGATTTTTCGTATTTAAATAAAAATATACGTTAAAATATTATGTACAGTAAATAATATACGTTGGAAAATGACCGAGTTTATAGCTATGGTAGATTTGGCTGCAATTGTCGATAATGACGTCACAATATATACAATCTCCTAGGGCCTTCATGCAATATTTAAACGAAAAATTCAGCTATTTTTCAATGTACATTCCTGTCAAAGTCAAGAGTCGCTCAGTAAAGTGATAGGTTTACTGAGGACAGAAGATTTCTTGGAAGCACACGAAAAACGCAGTCCTATGCTTTTATTTGATTGTCACAAACATTACGCACAAAAAACACTTTGAAATTTATTAAAACACAATAGGCACAATACACATTTTTTAAATAATCAAACAAACACACAACTTCTCTTCTCGAGCTCCCGCCAAAAAGCCTAGACAAAAGCCGTAGAGCTTCACGAACACTATTATCGTTTGTATGTACGTACACTACCTAAGTAAGTAGTATATATAAATGTATTTTGACGTCACACGCTGCTCGGTACTTAATTTGTCAACATGCAACTTTAAAGATATAAAAAAAATCAGGAGATTTTTTGTATTTTTTTAATTATTATTTTTTTAGGTAGAAATAAATAATGGTTAACTCCTCATTGATGGTGAGGCGTCAGTCACACAGTGCCGATCTGGTCGCGGATCGCTGCATAGTTTTCGATTCTGAATTTTCGAACTACAGATATTTCAGTTATCTTATCACTAACTCGTCAGTCAATGTGAACCATCCAAGATTGAATTCAATTGTACCATTAAAAATGGACTTTCCTTGCAGTAAAATACAAGTACGTATAGTCTCAAATAATTGAGTAGGGTACGTCGTATCAAATTGACGGCTTCCAAACTGCCAGTCACCAGTAGAGGCTGAATGGGAAAGGCGGGAGATCTTGTATAATGGCGAGCCTTGGGACAGTCCTATTTGCAGCAGTGGAGAGACACAAGAATCCATTCCCGTCCTAGCCAGAGCCTAGTCGCATCCCATCTTATCCCTCACCATTTTCACAACCCTCTCTCCAAATCTTTATTACATAGTATAAAACAAAGTCTGTCCCTCTGTATGTACGCTTAGATCTTTTAAACTACGCAACGGATTTTAATGGGGTTTTCATCAATAGATAGAGTGATTCAAGAGGAAGGTTTATACGTAAAGTTTAATATTGTTTTAACGAAACCGAAGGGAAGCGAGGGCGGTTCGCTAATTATACATATAATAAAACTGTAGAACCAGCTATATATTTACCAAAAACGAATACGAAAAGACAATTTTGAAATTTTTTGTCTGTCAGTCTGTTTGTCTATTCGAATACGCTAATCTCCAAAACTACTAAACGAATTTTCATGGGGTTTCCAGAGGTTAATTAAGCTTAGCTTGGCGCTTCAAATAGACTTTGTTTCATCGAAATCGGCTGATGGGAAGAAAAGATGCTGTATACAAAGCTTTCCACGCATACGAAGTCGCAGACACAGCTAGTCCATTCCCATCTTTCCATTCTACAAAGATGAACCGCGTTTTCGGGGGCGTGCCAACGTTTGTCATTTTGGACTAATATTGTCATTATGGCGGATGTCCATGGGCTACAGTATCTATCCACTTCCCATCGGGTGTACTCTGTATGCTCGTCTGTCGCTTTCGTCCATATACAAAAAACACAGGGTCAAGGACGTAGTCAAGATTTTATCCAGGGTGGGGCAAAGCAAACAATTTTCTTATAATTTAAATATAGTAGAGGTAGTGTAATGCAGAAAGGCTGTTACTTATTCTTCCCTATGCCAGGGGGGGCAAGCGCCCCAACCTGGGTAGGTAACTACGCCTATGCACAGGCTAATGGGACATAACGAGTAAGATGACATACGGCCATCGCACCTCGAACCGTTATCGATTAATAATACCCCTTACTTTTCACAGATTTTCTTGCAAGTAACGTTAGTGAGATTCACGGTGTTGGATCTACTAAGAAATGAAATTGATCAATCACCTTATAATGTCCTACTGCAGGGAGATATTTTTTGAGGGCTTTCGGGCATCCACCTATAACATCAATCTATAACATGTTATAGATTTGGCTCATCTACGCGCATCGGAGAAAGGCGATATTACACTGAACTGCTAAAGGTCACGCACACACTGTCACCCCGTGGGTGACTCGCAAAGGTTGTCACACATAATATTACCAATTAATTTCGAAATTGTGTTTTCGTTTTAGAACAAATTTAAAAGTATTATACCTACTTACACAATACGATGGTAGTTTTAAACGCTTTTTTTGCGTGTGCTTTACAAAGAGCTCGCGGCAACCGACTGAAATAAACCCCTGCGCAGGGGCCCGCGCAGGTGCGGGTGAGTCGGGCCGGCTATAACCTGTTTTCTGCATAAGTATATTAAATAAGTCTGCTGTTTGGTCAGACTAATTTATAGATCTAGTACTTCTATTTTGTTCTCTCCCAGGTGTATGTATTACAGTAAGTACTAATAAGTATTTTGTGGTTTATCACAATATTAAAAGAACTATTTTCTCACTATAGTTTCATAATCAATAAATCAGAAATAACTAATTGCAGAGAAAGCTTGTTAGTAATATTGTTTTAACGAGGGTTGATATTTGTTCTGCAAACAGTCATCGCGTGAGAAGACAGATCACGTCTTCGAGCAATATAAAATCAATTGACAGCCATTCATATATACATATTTTGATTTTCAAACATTTTCATGCAGAGCACCTGCATACCACCTGGTGTTATAACAGGCATCCATGTACTGTAATAATAATTTAAAAAGAATAGGTGTTTTTATACAGAAGGTTTTTACGAGTTATTGTGATTTTCAGAATGTTCAATAGATAGAGAGAGATGTGTAAGATTGAAAATTCTTTAGACTATCAGTCACGTAAAACATTTTTATTAAGACTATTCTGTCAGACTTTATCACTTTCCTCGTTAAGTAAAAGGATCTTCACTGTAAAGTTGATAGCAGCCTATAAATACATCCCTAAATCTGCAGCGGTATACAGCGCATCGCAGCGGAGTGCCAACGTTTGTCATTCTAGATTAATGTTGGCATGCATCGCGAGTGGCATACATTTACCATCAGGTGGGCTGTATGCGCGTCTTCCGCCATCTTCCATAAAAAAAAAAACGTTCCACGGCACAACACAGGTTTCAGTTTAGAGTCGTAAGAGCGTTTTTGGGGACCCAGTGCGGATTAGAGGATTCTCTATTTTTTTAATTTCGGACACGATTCCCCACTATATTTCTTTTATGTCGTGGTGATAGTTACAAAATATATAAAGAGAAGAACTCCGTGGGGTGCAATGGGGAGAAAATTAATCCGTTTGCCGTTTTGTAACCACCGTAACGTTAAACAAAAAACAATAAAATGTACTACATTTCACCATATTCCCCCAAAGCACGGAAGTGAGTGAGATATGCCAGATCCCATTCCCATTCCATCCTATCCTATCCCTCCATCATGTTCCCAACCCTTTCTAAAAGTTCATTCCTCCCAAAAGTAGGCAGCGCATGCGTGCCAATGTTTGTGTTTTGAACTGTTATGTTGGCATTTTTCTGTAAGAAAAAAAGGGGGCGGTATGCGAACACATAATCTCAAATGAGTTGAAAATATATACCCCACCAAGGTTATCATCGCAGTAACGATCGTGGTATTTATATATACATAAAAATGAGGCAGAATTATTACAAAAGTACGTGAGGGTGAAGTTATTTTTCTATCATAATAACACAATCAATGCGCCCGTTCCCATCCACTGATTACATGAGTAGGTGGCGTGACAGTCTCAGGGCGCCATTAAAACTTTTATACAAGATAAATACATCATTACCTGAGCTCTAACAAATACTTCGTTGAAGATATAAAAAGATTGTTCGTAGTTCTCTCTTACTCAACATGGAGTTTAGTAAGTACCGAGAAAGTTTTATTTTTCATATAAAAGAAGGTGATAAGGCGAGCAAACAGTCCGCCTGGTCATAGATAGATATGATTTATTGTACACCAAAACATCCCGTTGTCGCCTTTTACGAGACCCACGGGAACAGGTGGTGTGGTGTTATTCTAAGCCCGGCCAACACCATCCGGCCATATAATTACCTATTTGGGACAATTTCTTAACAATTTATTAACTCCAAAAATCTTAATTATTATTTTTCGACATGCGTTTAAATTAGGTATGAAATATCCTTCCCCCTCCCTAACCCCCGGAAATGAATTTATTTAATTATCTGCAGTCGCTACTTGAATATTTTCTGAGTTGCTTGTGCATGTATGAAACATACAGTCGACACTTGGTAGAAAACGGTCACTTCATTGATCACTCTGCAACAAATTGTCTCGATATGAGCATTCGTAACCTTAATAACCTTTGCTGTTATTTAGTACAGTTGCGTAAGCGCTGTCGTTGATGTACTGTCGGCAACGGGTTAAAGTATACTCGTACTACGATATCAGCTTCTTAACGTTCTACTGCATGATTGAAAGCCCAAAATAGGTATCACTAGGCTATCACTCTTCTATATGATTCTCGAGCACTTCTTACGAATAAGGGCTAAAATGGAAAGGGTACCTTACTGTATGGCCGTCTCTACCTACCATTTTCATATAGGATTATTACAATATAATTGGCAAAATACCCTCAAATTCTCGAAAAAATATATTTTTACAAAAATACATAATGTTTTATGTCAATTAATTTAGAATCGAGCATAATTCATGGTTTCAGGCTTTGGAAATTGTTTAATAACATCCTGTATACTAAACGTGTGCCCTAAAAATAAAGTTTCTATTGAAGTCTCTGATAAATTGACTACTCTGTATCAATAAAACTCATTAAACCGGCGAGCTTGTCCTTATAAAGGACGGTTTTTCTTTTGCATTTATTTAAGACGCATTTTATGTTACACTAAAATATTGATTTTTATATTTCGAGTTCGTGATATATAGTGCCTTAATAACGGCACTAATTTTATTTATTTAAAAAAAACTTCATTACACTAAATCGTACAATAGGCAAGCTAAATAATGCCTGGAGGCAGTCTCTACCAGCCAACCTTTGAGTTGATCAAAGAGGCACATTGGGAGGTGCTATAAAACGTGCTATATAACTTAAACGGCGATAAGTAAATATTTTATACAGACTTATTATAAGTTATATCAAATATATATATAGTATTATATGTATATGTATATATATACGAAATACACAAGACTTTAGAGAGTGAAGTATCGATGCTGTGAAGTACACGATTAAATCGTATCCGTCAAATAAGCGTGTGTCACATCTCAAAATCGATTCAACTTTCAATCTCTAAGCCCGCTCTGAATAAGGTCGGGACGCAATTTTCTAAGCAACTGAATCTGAAGTCAGCTAAGCGTATTTGTTGCGACAGATAAGACGTACCGGGATGGGGATTACTGAACACTGGCTTCTGTGTACGGTTACGCTTGTATTGACAACTTTAAATAACCTTCAAAAAGATTAGGTCCTCAACTTATTTACGATCAAGAAAATGAAAATATACACAGGGTTAAATAAAAAATATTTGCACCCTCTTAAAACAGATTTTCTTCCGTAAAAACTAACCAATTCTTGTTCTACGACTTATTAAACTCCCTCGCACCGAGTAGTTCCACTCACACCACTTTACATAGATTTTTTTATGATGAAGGTGACAAACGTGCGTGCGGGCCAGGTGATGGTAAGTGGCTACCTTCGCCCAAGGACACCTGCAATACCAGGGGGCATGTAGGGTGCGCTGCCGGCTTTTTAAAATCCTATTCCCAGCTTTCTTGAGAAACCCCATGTCGTAGCTTAGAAAACCTCAGCTGGCAGTTCATTCCACAACTTTCGGGTTCGCGGTATGAACGTAGATATAGTTATCTAATGATAGTGGTTCGATTAGCACCTGTTTATGGATGAAGTGTGTGGCGTTGCCGTACATAGTTGAGTATAGTGAGTAGCACAGACTAAAAAAGGCAGAGGCGTCATTTGAAAATTTTTTTTGGGGAGAATATCAAGTTCAGAAAAAAACGTAGAACATGAGTTGTTAGTTTCAATGATAGGAAATAGTGTTAAGATCATGCAAGTATTTTTTAATTAACCCGGAATATTTTTTTTATAAAGAAGGTACCAGGTGAGCAAACCTAATCTGAGTCTACCTGATAGTAAATTAATACTATCGCCCATGGATATCCGCGATACATGTCATTATCAGTCAAGAATGACTAACGATGGGACCCCTTGGTGTTGGAAAAAGGATTGCTAAGGATCGGTAAGAAGGACAAAGAACAGAAGAGTAAATAAATAGATGATTTGAAAAAGGTGCAATATGGCTTTAATCCTTATCAATTCCAACTAATACATAAAAATGAAACGATATCTCTTTGTTTGCTTATATTTGAAATAATATACATACTTTCAAACGTGCTGAAGTTTTGTATAGACCTTTTTGGGGATCACGAGAAGGTTCCCGTGTAACCTTTCCGTGGGATGCTACAAAAATAAGGTTCCCATGCGGGACAATAGTCAGATGAAAATATATTTGAATTGCAAACCAAGAATAATTAAACTTAATTAACGAGAATATCATCAGTAAAGACAATTGTAATCATAAAAAGCAAAGTATGTAAACTAGTTTCCAAGACAAATAACATACATACACGCATTCCCTGCTTAACTAAGGCAATGTGCAAACTGCGAATTCCGTACTTTCCGGACGCCATGACCCGTATCGACATTAGGGCATGTTAAAACTATTGAGGACGTGCCTCTGTTACTAACGCCACTAACAGGCTTGGGCCGGTCTTAGGTCTTATTTACACGTCTCCAGTATTTAGCAGAGTGCGAGTTTAGTGTTTCAGCGTTTTTTAGTATATATTTAGTGAATGTTTTTATGTTACCAGTGTGCTGCATTAGCTACGTTTACGATAATCGTAACACGTACAGTTGACACATTAATAGTCACGATGGATAGGCTACGGTCCCATAATAAATTGCGCAATGACGTGAGGGAAACTATAATTTTTTTTATAGAAGAAATTGATTAATAAGTAGTAGTCGAATCTACAAGACCAAAAAGAGTATGGAGACGCAAATATATTGTAGTTAATGAACTCTACTAAATAAAATTGTTCACAGGCTTAGAATCTAATTCCGAGTTCCGAGAGGGGGAAGTGCGCGGGCCGGGACGCACACCATTTAGAATGCAACTCTATCCCCTTACTGGAAATCGAATTAAATTGTCACTAGAATATCGGATAACTACTAATTACTACATTGGCTGTGTTTACACAGCTCGAGAAGTGAATAAAAACTCGCACTCTACTAAATACTAGATACGTGTAAATGAGCCTTTAGGTAAAATATGTAATTAGACTTAATTGAAGCTAGAGATTTGTTCAAGGCACGTTTTCTTCAGCAAGAAACTGGCGAGTTTTTAATGAGGTGGCAAATTGTCCACGGCTTCGTGTTACCGTTCATGCTTTTCGTGTTAGATGGCTATTGCTTAAGCTGTTGAGTGGAAACTGAAGATGCAAGTTTCTAAATTGTAAAATCAAACTATATATATACACTAACTACTCTTTATTAATAACTCTTTATTATACACTAATACAAATGTTGCAAAACATTTGTATTAGTATTGTATTGTACTTTTCATTTATCTGTTCATGCAATATTGTTAATGAATCAATAAAGACTTTTTATACAATATAATTTATTTATTTTAAATTAACTTGTGCCATGTGGTGTCGGTCGGCTATGGAGTAGCACCACCCCATCTCTTCCCGTGGGTGTTGTAAAAGGCGACTAAAGGATAACAAAGTCGCTTCCACAAGCGCTGGGGAACTACTCGTACATCACCTCTAAAAGAGTGGACTCGCCAACCCGCTTGGCCAGAGCATGGCGTTTCAAATCCATACATCCCTCATGCATGAGACAGTGTGCACGGTGCCCTTTCCAGCAGAGAATACTTACATGCATTTAAAATTTGGGAGTGACTTTTTAAAATGATACGACATTACATCATATATTTTACGAGAGCAATACCGTAGGGAAAATCTAGGCAACATTACCTTACAGACAGCAACGTAACGTTATGCAAATGTACGCCTACTCGCCAGCACTTAACTGGCTCGTAATCACTTGAACTAATTGAGTTTGCTGAGCCTTCCTGCACGAGCCAGAAACGAGCTTTTCAATGATAGACTTAATGACTTTTAAAAAGAGAGTTTATCATAATTTCTGTTATAAGGTTTATAGTATATATTCTATATATGAATATATATATTTATCTATATAGTATATATTCTATATATGAAGTATATAGTACAACTTTATATTTTAACAAATAAATATGATACAAACGACGTCAAAATAAATCGTAAAATTGGACGACATATTTATATAGGAAAACAATTATAATTCAGAGAAAAATAGGTACTAATCAGTATGTTGTAATGTTAAAAAAATCATAATTTACGAATTGATGTTGTCGATTAAGCTTAGTACAATAATTATCAAAGGATAATTAAAAGTTGGAAACTACTTTTTTAAATTTTTGATGGTTAATGATTAATTAAAGTACCTACTACACTTTTTTATATTACGCTTTAAATACGACAATAATTTAATAAATCAATTTAATTACAGTAAAAACATTCCAAATGAGCCATCTAACATAAGAGCTTAGATGGATTAGATTACTCTTAGATGGTTCAAATGCCACGAACTATGTGCACTTGGTCAGACACATTAGTCTTAGTTTGAAACTGCAAATAAAATGTCTACACATTGAAATACATTGAATACACTCAACACTCAGCACCGACGATCGACGATTCTGCGACTGCATCGATGTTGCATCGCGATCGACTTGCGCGAGCTACGCAAACGAGGTATAGGAGAAGCGGGGAAACACATTTGGTAAGATCGTTTCGCAACTAGGAATTGTGCGATCGCATATTTAAATGTGCCTGGTTTAGCGTTCAATCGCTACCACAAGCTACTTATAAGCGATTAAGTCACTGATGCTAAAAGTATCGAGTGTGCGTAAGGCTTTAGACACGGTTCGGTTCGCGGCCAACCGTGTGGGAGGTTCGCCGCAATGCGTATAAGTTCTAATCTTTCACTAATCTCCGAGTGTTTTCTTGAAATGCCATTAGGCATGTGCAAGTCTCTTATTGAGTCATTTAGATTCATCTGTTTACTAATCTTAAACAAGCCCGTACTTTTTTTTGGAAATAGCTTTACGGCATTTTTATCTCACACCGGTATGCAATTATACACCTTTATCTCACATACTGAACATATTGACTACCCCAATATTCTCTTACAAAACCATCTGCAAATAAAATTGAACCCTAATTTTACATGTAATAGGGCCGATATCCCTGAGCCCTCAATTTTCCGAGACGTCGACAAGTCTTATGGGAAAATATACGCAAATCTTCGGGAAATATCACTGGAATCGGAATTGCGCTCTACGAATACGACTTTGAGTAGTTTGAGTAGTGTTGCTTTACAATAGGGTTTCAATTTACTTGTGTATATATGTAATATGTTTCAAATCGAGCGTATTTGAGTAAATCACGTAAATAGAAACGGAATGAAACGGGGTACTTGTTGATGATTTTTTAAAGCTAGACGCACAGCTAGATTTATGTGAATCGTTTTTATTACGGTAAATACAAATAGTTCTACTGTTGAAGATTTCTCATGCGTTGTTACCAAGGAATTAAAATATTATGTGAAATATGAGGCGTACCCGCAAACGATACGTGTGATATCTTCAATGCCTCGTCCAAGTCGCGATACTTGCATCTTACGAATCTCTTGAACCTGTTGAATCGGGGCCACTGATTAAAGTGTAATTTCATATTGATCACGCCTTAGATAGAAGTTTATATTCCACTGCTGGACACTAACAAATCAATTAAAGTCATACTCTACTTACTTGGTATATCGCATACTTACTTCAATCATCATACTGAAACCTTAAATCTTACCTGAAACAAATGATTTTTTTTTAATTAGAAACAGTTATGTACTAGAGGCTTAAGAGGTTAAGGGCCGCTTGCGCGAATGTGCAGCAGATAATTAATAAACTTATTTATGTGTGTGTTCTGCCCAGATAGCGAAAGCAAATATTTTTAAACATAAAAAACTGTTAGGCGCCGCCTACACGAGCGAGTCTCTCGGCGGCGATATCACCCGAGCCATATAACTCAATAGTAACTGTATGAGCTATCGTCGAGCTGACTACACGGGCGGAATTATCGCCGGCGAGAGACTCGCTCGCATAGTTGGCGCCTCAAGCTTCCATCGCTAGTATAGTCTTATTTATTTTTTACATTTTGTTTTAATACGGCAATAGTGCAATGAGCAAATTCTGTTCTGCCAGTGTCAAGTTTTCTTCGTAATAAATAATTTCGAAGTCTAAAACGTATCCTGTCAATGTGCAATCTCGTCGAAGTAAGTCAGGAGTCGCTCAGTACAATGATAGTAGGTTTCTGAGGACTGAAGGATTTCCTCACAATGTTTTTCCCTCACCGGTGAGCTATTGATAATTTTAAATATCCGTCTAAAGTAGAAACTCAGTGGTACTAGCCGAGGATTTGAACTCGCGATCACACGAATGTCAGTCGTTCAGTAAAGTGATACTAAGGACAGAAAAGATGAACTCCTTAGAATCACACGAAAAACGCAGTATCCTGTTTTTATTTGATTACTAGCGACCCGCCCTCACTTCGCTTCGGTTTATTAAATTTAAAACAATCGGAATAAGATATTTTCCTGGGGTAAAATGGAGCCTATATTTTAAGTTAGACCTCTAGCAATACATCGGTGAAAACTGCATTCAATTCCATGCAGTAGTTTTTGCGTGATGCGTGTACAAACATACAGACAAAATTTCTAAAAACTGTTGTTTTGGCCTCTGTTGCTCTAATAAAGATATTATTATTAGTTTAATATTAGCTCTAATATTAGTTTTTTTTTTTCAATATCTATAATGTACAGACATCGGCCTGTTACAATTTTATTATATGTATATAAATAAAACACACTACACATAAAATTAACTTTAAAGTTTAATAAACTTTTATTATTAAACTACAAAACTCACAATACATAATTCCTTAATCAAACAAAAACTCAATTTATAAATTGTCGATCACCGAACGTTCGAGATGCCAAAAATTGACATTAGGAGGGATTGGGCGCAACATGTTCGCACCATGTCCCTGTATTGAACATGCTTTAGTACTTAGATTTCTGACCACTTCACGCGGTGATAGCCTAGGGCTAGGGATACCTAACCTCGATAATGTTCTAGCCTCGGGCCTTGGCATTTGGTTCACATTAATGTTATACTGTTAACACAAATTTTATTTTTAAAAAAATAAATTGATTAAACATTTTACTAAATAAACGATTTTGTTATTTAAAATCATAAAATTTAAAAAGTATTAGCTAGATTCGGTGGTATAGCCTCCAATCCCGCAAATGTTTTGCGGGATTGAAAACATTGCGGGATAGCAATCCCTAGTATCAAGTTGCATTGAATTAGATAATTCTTAAATAATCGTAACTTCGACTGAGAAAACAACCACAATTATTCTCAAAAAAATCACCGGAGTAACAGATACAAACGGCAAAATAGATATGTTTGCATGCACTAGACCTTGTTCACAGACTGGACGCTCAATCAACTGAACTACGGAATCTATGAAAGCCGTCAGTAATATTGTTACACATCCACTTAAGGTCGTATGTGAGCGTGTGTTGTTGCACGCAGCGAGAAAGACCATTTGCCAGCAAACTTATCTATTTTGCGGTGTGTAGGTACAGTCAGCAACAAGCTAATGTACCCGAAATCATTCGATTTGAGGCTTACAGAGGTATTTGGAGACTGGCGGGACGGTAGGTACAGTTTGGTTATACTACGGAATACATATACATACATCAAAGAACCGAACAGAAAGTGTTTTGTCGCGACACAGCAATGGAAACTAATGGTTCGAGACATCGTTACGGTCTGTCTAGACAGTAAGTACTCTGTACCACTTGTACATTGATACAATTGAATTACCGAGATCAAAGGGAAATGTCTTAATAATAGGTCCCCGAGTCTGTACATCTTTAGGTCTTCAGAAATAAACGATCTGTTTGAGAAGCGAAAAACAATTGAACTGAAATATTTTAATGCTCTTATGCATTTTATAGTTATGATTTTAAGAAGTAGATATACAGTAGCACGGGCCACTATCGTCAATGATTTCACTTTCCACTGCAGGCATGGACCTGTTCTAGCAAATCATCAAGGGATTTCGGACCACAATCCACTACGCGGGCCCATTGCGGATAGGTGGAGGAAATAGGTGCTCGAATTTTTTTATATAATTCTAGACCACGTGGTCTACGCGTCCCCTTCGCCGCTGAACTAGTGATAATTTTTGAACATCCATATGTTAAACTCCGTGGTACGGGCCGATTTAACTCACGACTTCACGAATGAGAGTTAAGAATAAATACCCCAAGGCTATCACTTAGTCTAGTCTATACTTAGTCTATACTTCTATACTAATATAATAAAGAGGTAAAATTGTGTGTTTGTAGGTATGTTGGGGGTAATCTCTGGAACTATTGAGCCGATTTCAAAAATCTTTCACAAATAGGAAGCTACATTATCCGTGTCTAATATAGGCTATATTTAATTTTGAAATTTTTAAAAAAATAAATAAAAAAAACTTATAAAGCGAAAAGAAGCGAGAAGCTAGTGACTAATAAATAGAAAAAAAAAATTAAGTAGGAATCAATATAATACGCCCAGTACATAAATAAATACATAAATACATACATAAATATACCTCGACTTTGCTATAATTACGGTAATATCGAGAAAATTGATAGTGTAGCTATAGATTTCTCGTAGCGACAGAATAGTCACAAGTTCATTTCATCTATATTTTGCGCCAAACCTCGGATCGATATTTTTTGGAATCGTACTTACATTAAACATATAATGTGAAACGCAATATGTTATTTCATTTTAGAGATAGAATGTAGAGGTACATTTGTTTATAAACACGAAGCCCATAGCATTTTTATTCTTGGTTGATTCCCTAATGTACTTTCAACTTCTTTCAGCACTTTTGAACTTATATTAAAATATATACTAGAAATGAACAATAAGTTACGGGAAAAAAAAAAACAATTGTAACAAATTGGTAGAATCGATTTTACTCAGAACAACTAGCACTCAGGTCTTTCTAGCACACTCAGCTGCATCCAAGCAAATTATTTACATAGTGTATATGTATGAAGTCTATAACCATCAGCCTATGTCTCTCCACTAATATACCGGGAAGCGCAGTGCGGTACGCCCTCCATCCAGGTGTTGGTTGCATGAGTAAAATCGAAGATCGTGCGTTGGCGAGCTTCGGGAAAGGCTTATATCCAACAGTGTGTACTAAAGTTTCATATTAATTTATGATTAGACGTAACTTTAGCAAATTGTTAGCTGCAAACTGTTATCCTAATGTGAACATAAAGTGTAAACTGAGTAACTGTAAAAATAATTATGGATTTGCAATATTTCTGAAATTATCACTGCACCTTATAATTGATTTTTTACAAACTCGATACTGTGATAAATCCCCGACTATGAGTAAAGATAAGGTAATATAGATTACAACTTTATCTTTCTAGTAAATAGACCTATTTTCGCTGGATTTATGCTCAGGCCTTTCCCAATGGGACCTTGGTAGTTCTCGTAAACCTTCACAAAGAGGAATGGCGAAAAAATATAGTGTTATTTTCTATTTCACTCACGATTTTGTTCTAAAATTTCTGTTCTTGTTCGGAATAGAAAAAGTTTCGCCAAGTTTATGCAAAATGTTTTTTGTTAGTTTATGATCCATCAAAAGGTCTTTTGGGATCGCCAATCGTGTAGCTTGTGCTCGAAAATTTGCACGGTCAATTTGCAAAATTGTAGAATAAAACCCAAGTTGTGAATAGAGATCTTAAGTTGTGAATATAGGTCTTTAGTTGTGAATAGACTGCCAACAAATAAACAGAAAAATCCCAGCACCTTTTGTTATTTTTTATTTGAGACAATAAACAATTGAACAATACAATATCACTAAACAATATGGTCCGACCGAAGGTCAGTTTTTAGCCGAAGCCGATTGTTCGTTCGGCTTTTGCCATAACCTTTGACCGAAGCCGAAGGTTCCTTAGAAATGTATACTTACTTAGAAATTTAAGAACATTGACTAAACTGTATACATATCAATGCATTTTCTGCACTGTTATTTTGTTTTATGCGTTATACACTGGATCGCAAAAATTCCGGGTCGCTAATAAATGGCGTGATAGTTTCTTAAATACATAAGACTAATTTGCGAAACTATAGTATATTGTAGATCACTGATTAATATATATAAAAAATTGTGTAACACGTTCTGTACACTATATAACTTTAATTAAATACTAAAAAATAAGAAAATTTCGCTTCTAACTTATGACAACAAAAATACACTTCGCAGTAAATCTTAAAAAATAAAAGTTTTTTTGTCAATTTAATATTTTGTATTTCCTCCACGAGCCCGTATCACTTCAATAAGACGATGTGGCATGCTGTAAACCAAATTTTTAATACGATTTTGGTCTATGTTTGCCCATTCTTCCACTAGCGCATTCTTTAACTCGTATAAGGTAACGGGAGCAGGAGAGCGTTGTCTCACGCATCTCCCGAGCTCGTCCCATGCATGTTCTATGGGATTTAAGTCTGGGCTGCGAGCTGGCCACTCCATGCAGGTAATACCGACGTCTTGAATATACATATTGACCAAATGAGCAGTATGTGGTCGCGCATTATCGTGCATAAGAATGAAAATTCCACCCATATTCACTAAGAATGGACCAGCATGCTCATTTAAAATCTCTCCTACGTATCTGACAGCAGTCAGAGAACCGTTTTCTATGATCACTAACTCCGTGCGATCCTCTGAAGATATCCCAGCCCAAACCATTATTGATCCTCCACCGAATGGCACCTTTTCTTCAAAACACGCTTGATGATACCGTTCTCCTGGCCGTCTAAATACTCTTCGTCTCCCGTCGTGCGTAAATAAACAAAATCTGGACTCATCGAAAAACATAACCTTGGACCAATCTTCATCTGTCCATAGGATGTGTTCTCGAGCAAACCGTAACCTGGCAACTCGATGTTCTCTGAGCAGTTTGGGGCCGTTTGCTGGTCTATAAGGCTTTATATCAGCTTCACGAAGACGTCGCAGAGTCGTATTAGAGCTCACATTGTTGTGGTGAATTTCTTGAAGACTGTTTCGGACCTGAACAGCCGTGAGATGTCGATTTCTTAACATAGTGCTCACGATGAATCGGTCTTCTCGTGTAGTTGTGCACCTTGGCCTGCCATTTCCTGGTCTCCTGATGTTCATGCCGGTCTCTTGAAATCGCTGGAGTACTCTTTGGACCGTTGATAAAGATACTCCTACTGTTCTAGCAGTGCTACGCTGACTTCTTCCTTATTGTACCATGGTAATAATCCGTGTACATTCTTCAGGTGATAACGACATGATATTGCATTGAATACTCTGATCAATCCAAGGAACCATTTATAATGACAGCTCCGTTTGAAACAAAAGCAGAAAAAATATTCTTTTCCTAATTTTAAATTTTGAAATTTTTCAAAATGCAAAATTACATTTTTTTAAATCTGTAACTTGTACAAATGAAACCTCTTTAGAGATTTAGAACAAGCATTAGTAACCTTACTACATATTATTTATTCGAGCGATCTAGGTATATAATTTATGGAGATATCACGGTTTTTATTAGCGACCCGGAATTTTTGCGATCCAGTGTAGTTTTGATAATAATTGTAGGTAAATATATATTTTAAATAAATTACACCTTTCCAAAAATGATTAACTGTTTTATTCATGTTAATTTATTGAAATGAAATATAACAGTAACATAGTACCAAACTAGGTACTGAACAATGCAATTTAGTTAAATTAAATGCTATTAATTATTTGTTAATAATAAAAAATAAACCATAAGAAAATTAAATAGTAGCAGTGCTAATAAATAGCGATATTTTTCCACACGCTAGGAAATTAACGTTTATCATAGTTTCAATCAATTTGATTTTTAGTAGTATTACCGATATGCAAGGCAAAGAAATTGATGCACTTGTAGCGGTTTTACAAAAAGGACAGTAATTATTTATAGACGGCATGGCATACTCACTACTCGGGTCACTACGGGTATATTCGATATCGACCAGTCGACCCTTATAGAATAGTACAACGGTGCTCTTATAGGTTGTCTTCTTCTGAGAAATAATTACTTAAAGATATGGTTCAATTTCAATAATAAACACGATGAAGTTCATAGGAAAATCGTGCGTATTCTAACTTCAGAACCTAGTACTTATCGCAAATTTGTGAACTTTGTGGATCTTCATAGCAGTTGGCTTCCAGTAGAGCAAAAGCGTGACTTTGACAATCAAGGCCTCATAAATAAGCATCAAAACAAAGAAATACCAGAGGCTGTCGTTTAACGTAAGGGACGGTGTTCTGTATAAAAAAGTAGAAAAGTTAGTTCTACTTTTCTTTCTTGGCTCTCTTTTTTTCTACTTTCTTTCTACTTTTCTTTTCTTTCTTTACTTTTAGTAAAGTTAGTTCTTGGCTACCCATTGTTCTGCGATCACTAACTTGGACCCTTATAAATCATGTTCATAATAAAAACCGACATCTTGGACACGATAAAACTCTTGGAAGAAGTTACAAGCAATTTTGGTTCACACAAATGTCAAATTCATTGACTCTTGCATAGTATGTATAGCTTCAAAGCTTCAGGAGCCCAATACGTTACATCCTATTCCGAAAATTGCTATTCCATGGCACTTGGCACAAAGGATTGGCTGAAGTAGCCACAAGCATAATTAACAGTGATTAAGTAGAGACGGCGGTCAATACAGGGCATCTAGACCATATAGAACGACTTTGGGATTCACGATAATGAAAGTGGGCAGTTTTAAACTGACTTTTAAATGTAAATACATTCCCGTAAAGATTTCACACAGCGAGTATTCTGTTAGTTTAATTAGTGAGTGTACCCTAGAAGAAAGGGCCTCGTACGCCCAGCCAGGCTGTAGTTATTTGGTAGTGGGTAGATGAAAGGGCCTCGTATGTCCGGCTTACACTGCGAGGGAAGCTCAGAAGCTAGTCGAAGGCGCCTCGAACGCCCGGTCTACGCTGTCACTTTAAGTACAAAACATCGAGGTCTCTAGAATTGTCATTAAATAATGATACCAATCGACGCAGTAGTATACTTTTCTCAGCGTTCGTGCGACAAGTGTAAGGAACAGCGAACTATACATACGTTATATACATGTATATTTTATATACAGCGTTATTACATTAAAAACCACTTCCTGCCCGAGGCTTTGCCCGCAGAAATAACGTCCACTTTCACACGGTAAATCGTTTATTTCAATCACTAGATGCCCTAGTGCAGTGGATCTTAATCATTTTCTCGGCGCCCTTGTTCACTCCAGATTTTCCAAACTGGAACTACTGGAACTTGGTTTCAAACCGATATGCACATAAAAGAAGAGAATGAAAGCGGGTGGTTTTGAAGGGGTTATATACCCCTTCCCCCACTTGAATCTAAAAACTCATACCGTTCTTTCATCTATGATGCAAAGGCTATCATTTCCACAAAAAAATCTAGTTGCCACCTCGTCGTGGTCAACTAGAATATAGAAAACAAGTTGCCATCTCCACCTAGTCTTTTTTGACGGCTCTTTAGCTAACACAGATTACGCTCGTATTCTCACTATCAGTGGAAAGATCAAAACATCAGTTTCTAATTCCGAGAATGCTATTTGCAATCCGCGTTAAACCACCCACCCGTTCATGAATCCGCATCCGTGTTTGCGGTGTGCACACGACTCTTTGTTGCGATCCAGTTGAATCAGATGCGCACGTCAAATGAATTCTTCTCAGTCTAGTTTCACCTTTGACTGTTTTATATTATATGTATTCGGGTCAAGGATTGAACTGTATTCTGTATCTATTAATAGCGGATTGTACAGTTTACTAACTGCAAAATCTGCTATTAATAGATAGTATTGGAAAGATTTTCCGTTTGGTATTAAAACTAATTAAAACAAAGTTTTATCGCCTTGTTTTAAATTTTATTTTTTGTTTGCTAATATATGTTTTAATGACTTATTAGAATAAGAAATAATCATGTTACGTGATCATTTGTGTGTGCGAAATAAAAAACCTACCTATATATAGAACCTATCTATCTATAGATAGATAGATAAGTTTTTATTTCACACACTATTAAATTAGAATTAATAAAAAAGTTTGTTCTTTATCGAGACCTCGTGCGCGATATTTGAGTATTTTATTCTTTAATAATAGTCATAGTAATCAATTAGTACACTTTGTTGTAATTGTAATGTTGTTAATTTTCCGCTCATGCGTGTTGTGGTACTCCTCTAATTGAGAGGACACTTGTGTACCCCTCGCTAGAGATCCTTTTTAAGAAATTACAATAAACTTGCCAGAGATTGAACGCGTTTTATTGTTAAAGGTAGGTAATGCATTCCATAAGCGAACCGCTTTGATAGTGAATGAACATTAATAGAAAGTAGAAGAATTGTCAGGCATTTTAAGGAGAAGATTACTGAAGATTGAAGACTAGTCTTTAGATCTGAAGCGCTTGTGAATTACACGAAATATACCTACACAAAAGACGTTTCCACTGAAAATTTTTCATCGCAGACCTAACAATTTTCTGAATAAACCGATTAAGGAAGAAAGAGAACACAATATTTTTTTATTCATTGAAATTAAGTACCGCGGTCATGTACTGTACCGTGTACCGTGTTACAATGTTGGTTTTTACTTGAATCCTTGAATAATACATGTGGTTAAGTGATTGGATGTTTAAAGACAGCGACTTTCTGGAGTTTTCGAGGCGGTTCCACAAGAAACTCGTCTGTGCTCAGGTAAGTGCCACCCCCTTTAAAATTTATTTGACCTGCGTGGAAAGAGATCTAATTGATTGGAAATAAAGTAGGTATAAATACGTACTCGCAGTTTCTATTTCTATTGTTAGATTACCGACAGACAGATTATTTGCTCCGGATTATACGATCTATCGGATAATTAGGTAATCACAATAATATTAGGTAATCAGGGCTTCGGGAAAGGTTTTACATTTATTTCTTTATTTTTATTTCCATGGCATGATTTATTCCTTACAACTTACACTATCAATTAGGGCAATAAAATAACTTACCAGTTTTGATGAAAAATAAACGGGTTTGTGTGTATGAAGTGTATGAGATTTTTATAATTTTTGAATGCAGTTTTTAATAACTCTAAAATCGGCGAAATGGTTCCTTGGAACAAATTTCTCTATTTCTATTATAATAGTTTAAGACATTTCCATACTGATCGCCTCAATACTGTTCCTTTGACGCAAATTCCCAGAAAAATCCCGAGGCTATGTGATCAATCGAAATCTTTATTTATTCAAATCGTAATGTTTTATTTATTCACAAATAATTCGTGTTCCACCTATAAGCGATCGCAAGGCAAAACAAATCGGTCGATACCAATTTATATAGGGCTGTCACAACGAGTTATTTTTATGAGGTAAATATTGGTTGAAGGGATAAATTCAACAATCAATTCAAGGAAATCTCCATTTCTGAATATGATTTATTACAATTTATGCATAGAAAATTATTGTTCGAAATTTTGTTTTACTGTTGGGCGAATTATTACGTAAACAGATAATGATGTCGGTCTCTTTTTACCGTCCCACTACGAGGGGCAGGCCTCCTCTAGTATATTACTACGGGGTTTCGGTCCATAATCAACCACGCGGGCCCAGTGCGGATTAAAGCGGATACACATGCTCCAGATTTTTTTAAATTTTGATACATGCAGCGCTTCCTCGAGATGTTTTCCTTTACCACCGAGCTAGTGATATCTAATTTTCAAAATCCGTATTTATGTCGAAGCTCAGTAGTACGGGCCGAGGATTTGTACTCACGATATCAAAGTTAACATTAGATACCGTCATATTGCTCGGTTACATGTTTCTAATATATGTATTTTATTCTATAAACAAAGATCGTGTTTGATGTTCAATGCATTAAAAGATTTACTTACTTATTTAATGTGTCAACCCTAAATTGTAGTCAAAACGTTACAGAACCCACGAGTTAATGACGTTGGATTCGAATCTATGTATCAATGCGTATCAACCCTAAATCACTTCCATAGTTGAAATGTCGTAGACCCGCTCGTGAATAATGTGGGATTTACAGATCTTGCACGAAAACATTGGCCCTCGGGAGTATTAGTGGATCTTCAGCAAACATCGAATTTATAAATATATAGAGCTACTAATACCCCAAAATATTTTTTTTTTCAATAGATAATAAATTTTATACATATATATTTGCTTTAGTCAACTCTTACCGACCTAAATTACCCTAAAAGGTATCCTGTCAATGTAATGATGTGATGGATGTCAAAATCCTTCACTAACGCCTTAAAAACACATTATTATCCACTACAGTCAACTATAAGAGTCGCTTTCTAGATAAACTTTCTTAAACTAGCCGGTGAAACTATTTTAGATATTATATATCTTTATTTTTTGATTGATAGAACAAAATATTAAAATACGTCCGAGAAAAGCTATTTTAACAAGATATTAGAAGCTCTATTTAAGTTGAGCAAACGTTGATTTCTGATTTTCAATGCCTACTTAAGTATTTGCTCGCACATTTATTTCTAATTTTACTTACACAACTGATTACTAAGATACACTGATTACACACTTGATTACTTACAATTTTACTTACTTACTTACTGATGACAACTCCAGAACTCCTACACTAATAAGTATCACCGTTTTGCATTTCTGAATTTATTTGACAGCACTTACTAGGTAATGTTCTCTCCTTTTCATAAGTTATCCCAGCTACGTGCTTAAGCAACGTTTTTGGTATAATTTCAAATCGTTTATAAGATTCCAGTGGATTTCTCTTAAAAAATAAACATAAATAAACATTCCGTACGTAACAAAATGTTTTCATAAAGAATTAATATAATTAACGCCATCTGTGGAATTTTACAAGAACCAGGATGTAAAATACAAGAGTTAACGTACCTTACGGTATAAAATAATGTAACCTTCTAACTTATAGTTCGGGCTTCTTTTTTGTTGTAATTTATTTTAAAAACTTTTACAAGTTATTTAAAGATAAAACTTCATAATAAAGATAAAAACTATTTACAAGTTTACAAGATTTTTATATACAGGAATAAATGAAACTTCATACACACTCTTACGCACCGATTTACATAGATGTTGGTATCTAATAATCTAATAATAGAAGGTAGCGATTTATAGCAACTGTTTAGGAATGGATTGTATGACGTTGCCCATAGTAGTTATTTAATTTGATGAAGTCAGAGACTTTAAGTTTTTTTGTTTTCTAGGGAATATATCAAGTTTAAAAAAAGTCAAAATTATTAGTTTTAGACAGACATTCATTACTATTTACTACAATGTCAGTATACCTTTACGAAATATATCAGGCTATAAAAATATAAAACTAGCGGTGCCGGCGACTTCGTTTACGTGAACTTGTGATTCCCGTGGAAACTTCATAGTTTATCTGGATAAAACGTAATAAACTGGTAAAGTTACGTTTATTCTTTGAACACACATATTGCTATTGGAATTTATTAGGCGCGGATCACGACAATGATTCCCAAGAGGATTTAAAATAGATCGGAATAAAAAGTATTTCATGAGTTGAAGCAGGACATAAACTATCGCTGTAGTTAGTTTCATTAAAATCCATTCCGTGGTTTTTATGTAACGGCTGATATTGTACATAGGTACTTATTCATAATTACCTCAGGTATTTTACAACGGATCGGGATAAATTGTACCCTAAATGTTTACCCAGGCCATAAGCTATAATTATGCCAGTTTTATTAAATTCTGTTCAGTGGCTTTTGCGTGACGCGTGTTCAGACAGACAGACAGGCAAAAATTCTAAAAAATAATGTTTTGAGTTCTGTATCGTTCGTAGAAGTACACTTTTATAAAATTTCATGTACAGACACGGCCCTGTTGCGATTTTATTATACGTATATAGCTGTTCAAAGAAGAATAACAGAACTGCCAACATTATTTAGGAAGTGCGAATGACTTTGGACTAAGAATGATGGAGACCATTACAGTGGACTCTCCGTGAGGCACGTGATGAATCTTTCTAATCCCTATTTTTACAGGAGTAACTGAAACATTTTTTCTTGTGGCAATTCTTCAGAACGGATATTAGAGTGAACAGATGTGTTGAGTAAGGAAGGTATATCAAATGTTGAGAGATTTCCGAAATCTACCACGAAATTCAAAAATAATTCACTAATCTTCGCGTTTCTGCGATTAAGTGAGTACCAAAATTACAAATATGCGGCAATTAAAGAAAAACTGCAGCTAGTTTTTACAAAAAAACTGACGCCCGTTTTCTCGAAATTTACTTTTTGTAGGTTGATTGATACACATACGTAGAACACCATCCAACTAACACTTGTATAAAAATGACAAGATATTTGTTTGTTTGATTGAAATGTTTTCTGCGTCAACGGATGGACGAACCGAGCTGAAAATGGATCTTCTTGGAGACCACGGAGAGGCTAAAAAACTAACATTGACGACCGATTAGCACAGTTGGTAGTGCACCTGCCTGCTCAGATGTGTTAATTGGTCCCGGGTTATATTCCCGGTTCGGATAAACATAAAAAAATGTTTATTCGGGTCTTGCGTGTTGCATGCCTGTGTTCGTCTTTGTGGTACGTCTCTGGACATAGGTTATTACCATTACCTACGCAATCAATTAATTAATATTAGCCACACAAGAAACTTGCCTAAATCAGAGTCCCAGAATAATAATCACGTGGGTGAAGCAGCTGACGAAAGCTAGTTCTCTATAATGCGGATTCTATTTCCACTATTTACTTTGGCATATGGTTTCTGTCTTCGTTTAAATCAAAGGCGTATTTGAGTACCGATACAGATATTATATGGACCTGCATACATTATCTATCACAATTCTCATGTAACCATTAGCTTCACGGGTTGAAAGTTATATGTAAATATGTCATTGTAAATCTGTTGTTGTTTACTAATTATATCTGATTTAGTCCTATATACTTAGTCCAATAATAATGCCACATATAGGTTTCCACACTTATACGGCTTATACAGCTTAAACAGCTTATATTTATATCCATGACAAATAATATTAATTTAAGTTTTCAGAAATCTTAGAATTTAAACCATTAACGGACATTAACATAACAAAAGGAAATGCGTATTAATTAATATTAATAAAAGTCTAACAATGATCAAAGTATGTAAATAAATCAATTAAATTGAATGTGTACACCTCTTTTTTCTGCTCTTTATAAAAGGGGGACCCAATGCTTAATAAGTGTTTCATAATGTTTTATTAAAGAATTTTCTCTCAGTTCCAATTTGTTAAAACAAATGCTCGCAATATTTGACAATTTGAATCAAAATTCAATTGAATTCAGATTTTCATAGAATGCGAACACTATTCTCGTTTTCTACATCTTTAAAAAGTATCTGTACCTACCTACTGTACTTACAGAAAAAATATTTTAGTGCAAAATACAAGAATTTAATCAATAAGTAAAAAGTTACAAGATGGCGGCGGTTGGTGCATATCGTGATGTAATCTCTGGAGATATGAGCGTCTGGATGTGATTTGTTTGGTATAAGTACAGACAGAGAAAAAAATTATCTAGAATTTAAAAATTACTCATATACTAGATTCATTTTAACGCGTCGTCGTCATATTCCTGACCAATTCCCAGTTAGTTCGAATATAATTGAAAGTTATGAAAAACAATGCTTTAGAAAATATTAAAGCAATTAAAATTTAGTACCTATGTGCTAGGAATATTATATTTGTGATTGTGTATAGATTTGACTATAATTTTAAATATTTTATCGCTGGATGTTTGTTGTTATGTCATCTTTCTTATGTCAATTGCAATCGCACTTTAAAAAAGTTATTTTTTTTATGGACGAAGGCGGCAGACGAGCCTACAGTCCACCCGATGGTAAGTTGGATACTGTCGCCCATAGACATCCGCGATACATGCCAACATTAGTCCAAAATGACAAACGTTGACACGCCCCCGGATGCGCTGTTTACCTTTGGAGATATAGGAATGGATTTGAAGAAAGGGTTGGGCAAATGGGGAGCGATAGGATGGGAATGGGCACATCTCACTCACTACCGAAACACGTACGTACATTAGGGGAATAAGATAAAGTGGGAAATGCAGTACATTTCAAGGTAGTCTTCTGTGAGAGAGGGGTAAGTAAGAGAGCTAAAGTTACAAGTTGAGTTTCTATTGTTATCGAATTGGTCGCTTCGTCGAAACACACTTCATGCTGAAATATGAAAATAAAATAATTAAATATAATATTAATTCATTATTAAAAAATATTTCATTTACGTTAATATCAAACTTTTGTGTCGACCTTACTTAACTCAAATGATTTCTTCGGGCCAACCTGGTGCAACGAGTACGGGCGTTCGCAAGCAATCTCCGGTTAATCGAATTTCGCCTCTTTCTAACACACTGCTTTGCCTAAGGATTAGAGCAAGACAGGTGATACACGATGTTATTTTCAATACGTGGGGTGATTACTATCGCAATATTGAAAAGAAAGGAAATATAAAAATTAGATAAAGAAGAAAAAACGCTAGTTTATCTTATTTCCCGAATGTACGTACATGTTTCGGTAGTGAGATGTGCCAGAGCCCATTCTCATCCTATCGCTCCCCATTTCCCCAAGCCTTTCTCGAAATGCATTCCTATATCTCCAAAGGTCCAAAGCGCATCCGGAGGCGTGCCAACGTTTGTCATTGTGGACTAATGTTGGCATGTATCGCGGATGTCTATGGACGACAGTATCCACTTACCATCAGTTGGACTGCTCGTCTGCCGCCTTCGTCCATAAAAAAGCATATCCTCAAAGGTTGCAAGTCCTAAACGTCACGTTTAGATTTCAAATTTTCAAGAGCGGTGATAGCCTGGAGGTAGATATCAATTGTCTATTCTCATTCGTGAAGGCGTAAGTTCAAATCGTCGGCCGGTACCACATAGATTGAAAATGATCACTAGCTCAGTGATGAGGAAAAACACCGCGAGAGAAAAGGTATGCTTGAGAATTAAAAAAAAATGTGGAATACTCGGATCTGTATCCACCAATGTTCCGGGCCGTAGTCCACCACGCGGACCCAGTGCGGATTGGTGGATAACATACTCCATATTATTTTTAATTTCTGAAGCATGCAGATTTCCTGACGATGTTTTCCCTCACCGCCGAGTTAGTGTTAATTTTTAAAGTTCTTGCAAAATCACGAGTGTGTAACCTTGCCTGTGGATTTAAAATGTCCGTGTACCTGTGCGAAAGTCTGTGGGAAAACTAACTTTCGAGTCAATATATTTAAAGCTACATTGTGAAGGATATAAGATCTCTTTTTACGCGTGCGAATACTCACAGGTCATTTTGTTTGATCTTGTGAGTCGGGTATATGATTAGTGTCATATTAATGTGTAATTTGATAACCCATAAATCCGGTCTGTAATACACAGGCCTACCTGTGAAAAAAGTCCCGAATTCGACACCCGGTCAAATAAACGTTTATTTAAACTGTGTTTAATTAGTTCTAGGTAGATGTGTTAGCATTGTATGTGTTCTACTGAAAATTGTAGTTAGACGTACTCACGTAATTTAATTATGTTTTAGTTATGAAAATTGTTCTGATACCGACCACTTAAAGAAGTTCGCCGGTGCTGGTTGGATGAGAGGAGCGGAAGAACGGGTGAGAGAGGCCTATATAGGCAGTGAAGAAACATTGGCCTATTATATTATATGAAAATTGCTCCGATGTAGCACTCTATTTTCACTAATCAAAATACTTACCGTACCAACAACCTGTGTCTTCGCTGCTGGATATAGGCCTCTCCTAAGTACCGCCACTACACACGGTCTTCTGTTCTTCTTATCCAGCCACTACCGGCGTCTTTCTTCAAGTCGTGAGTCCATCTGACCGGAGGCCGTTCGACCATATGCACAACTACCAATAAAAAAAATCCACATATCTCCAGGTGAAATAAAAAAGCCATTTAAATAAGTTTATACAATAAATTCCCACGAACTGTATTAAAAAGTGAATGTACCAAATATTTACTTCTAGGTCTAGAAATAGATAACCTTGTTTTTGAATTTCGTTCAAACTGTTTCACTTTAACCTTCGGCTCAAGTGACAAACTTTTGATCTTATAAAAAAGGAAAGCTTCTAGAGTGGAGAGAGTAATTCTACCCATGATTCTCAATTTGCTCAAACATTGACTGGTACAAAATGTCATTTATTTTATAACGCATTAAGTCCGCCTTTTTCTGCATCTTGTCTATACAATAGGCACCCGGCACAAGATATGCTTTACCAACAAAAAAAAATTCGTTAACATAATCATACGATTGAGGTGAGGGCGGTGAACGTGTCTTTTCCGTTCACCGGGTGAGGGTCTAGCTTTAAGTATAAGAAATACCTGTGTCAGGAGACCCCGATCGTCCATAACAAATCGCTAAGTTAAGATAAGTTACGATATACCGAACACATTCAAGTGACCCCATATTATTCCTTAGTGCGGCATATTGTACCCAATGTCTTGACTTGCCTAATGTGCGGAGAAAGAGACTTTTAAAAAACAAGAAAGTAGAAGTTAGAGCAGACAGTTTACCTGATAGTATTGTAATTTAATATTGTCATTCATGGACATCTGATATACAAGCTCACATGTATGCGTTACCTATTTAGTTTTGAGCATTTGAAAATCCAAATTTAGAAAAAGGATTGGAAATGATATTGAAAAATAAGTACAATAATGTGAAGATTCTCGCTCATTCCATTATACAATAATTACAATATTATGAAATAAAATGGAAAGGAAAACGAGTTCTGGCAACTGTCAGTACAGTTGTACTGACAGTCTCACTTCGGAAGCAAGCAAAATAAAGTATTATAAAATAATAAAGAAATCGCTTCCCGCTTACGACTATGCCTTAATCATGTGCATGCTTATAAATCATATGAAGCCCTTAAATAAATTTTATTGATATACTGGCGCCAGTAAAAGGACAGACAAAGTTAAAACATGTCTAAGTGATGTTCCACTCCATACTGTATTCCATAATACCATCAAGCTACATACCAGTACATGCCTGTAGCCAGCAGTCACAGACAGAAAAACTCACTATAGTTCAACTTCAATATAGTTTATTAACATATATCCAATATATCAACAGTGAGTATATTCGACAAAAAATTGTGCAGCCAAAATTAGACAAACATTATTTTACTAAGAACGGTGTTTTAAGGGTCAGAAATACATAAACTGTATATTTTGACGCGAACTTTTCCGTGTAATTTCAAATCTTTCATTAATTTTATTGTTTCTATGATAAGATAAACATTATTGGGTTGGGCTTGGTCTTACTTGGGTTACTTGGTCTCAGGCTGCCTAGATAGCATTATGACCGAAACAGACTAGACATTATACGATTTAGTCACTTTACGACTTCACAACATGACCAATTTGAGATCTAGATGTAAGTAGCGCGGTCAGTCATTTTGCGTATTGTGTCATAATGCTATCTAGACATCCCGAGACCAACCTGTTAGCGCTCGTTTTTGGGTTATGACAGAAACACAACAGCCAATTTTTATTCTATTTAATTTAATATTATTGAGATACATAAGTGTATGTATGGGGTAATGATGGTATGGCATTAGAAAGATTCTGAAGAATCTTATTAACTACTTTTCGAGTTTCGTAAAAAAAACGCTACCCTACATCTTGACTAAGCTATACAAAAGTTTGATTGAACTCTATCCAATCATATATAATTTGTATGTATATATGTTTTTTGGAATATTTTTGAAAAGTTTACACCGTCTCAATTTTGGAACTACTGAACCGGTTTGGCTCATATTTTAAGATAACTGAGATACAGATCTAAGCTATTTTTATATCAAGATTAACTTCAATTAATGAAGAACTACGCCCTACAGGTCTCCACAAATTTAGTTATATCCCATCATTTTTGTACCGGGAAACGCACTTTTAAGTACCTACTCCGTAACATATTCCTAATGGCGTCCTTGGTCGTCCTCGAGTTCTGATTGCATCGTTTTTATAACATTTTTACGATTCAAATTGATCGCGAAAAGTTTTCACTATCGATACGCCTGATTCGATCTATATTTAACTACGTCATAACTGCTAATAATGTTAAGCAAATAAAAACTATACGACACTGTGCTTAAAGTTCAGTTTCCTATGGCGCTTACTGTTGGAGATATTATTATACTTGATACAGAATTTAGTAGATTATGGTGTTGGCGCCTCGGTTTTCGTATTATTAATGGCAACAGAAAGTGCTTGATGGTTAGACGGGGATTTTGCGTGCTTACAAATAAAGTGACTTTGAAAAATGTGAGTTAATGTTTTTTTATTTATGGAAAGAAGGTGGCAGACGAGCTGACAGTCCACCTGATTGATACTGTACTGTACTTGGATACTGTCGCCCATGAACATCCACAATACATGCCGACATCAATCCAGACTGACAAACGCTGGCACGCCCCCCGATGCGTAGCCTACCCTTGGATATTTAGAGGAAGGATTGCGAAAATGTGAATAGAATAGGAGGGGTAGGAATGGGCTCTGGCATATCTCACTCACTACCGAAACAAGTACTTACATTGGGGAAGTTGGATAAAGTGGGAAATTTCAAGGTTGTCTTCTGTGAGAGGGGGGTAACGTGGTCAGTTGAGTGCGTCCAGCGCCTGTGGGATTCAGCGTGCACCCTCCCCCTCCATAAAAAGTGCGTAAAATTTGTTAAAAGTTGTAGAATACTTCCATTAAATTTAATCGATATATGATTTAATATATGACCTGCCCAATTGCTACTTCAGCACGCTAAATCTGTAAGTTACGTATGGCGAATCTCTTTGCTTCGGATCTTATCCCGCAAAACTTGAAGCGTAACTATCGGCATTGCTCTCTGAGCTATTTTGAACTTATGGATCAGGTTCGCCGTCAGAGGCCACGTTTCGGCACCGTACGTCATAACTGGCAAAACACACTGAGTGAAGACTTTCGATCGGTGATATGAGATGTTCGGATTGCGATTAAAACTAGCAACGTATTCTACAAATTATCTTAACTTAGCTCGCGTTACATCCAAAACTTGGCCGCAGCTGTAACAGTGAAATTTTCAAATGAATGAAAGAGTTTTTGTGTAATGAAAATTCTATGAAAAATTGCCAAATTTACAGATAAATGATTGCTTCATTTAAAACACCTTCGGGTGAATTTAAATTTTTTCACTTTCTAAACAATACCCTCACTCCGAAAAGTATAAATTATTAAAATTTATGCGAAAATGCCGTGAGGGGGAATAAAAGCGTTATGGAGAAATGTTGAAATACTTTTATTTTATTCATAAGGGCGAGCGGCCTATAATTGGTTTGCCGAATCCGAAAAAATCTACGTACAATATTATTATGGCAAATTCTCATCGGCATCTGAAATTTTTGAAAACTAGACAATTGACCTGCTTTTAGCCTTTTCGATTAGTAAAGGTCAAAGGTTTGTTTATACAAAGCGAAAAGATTAAACATTAATAAAGATTTTTTGAAAATTTTCAAGGTTAAAAGCACTGATGATGATCTATTAATTCTACTGCTGTTTGACAGGTCCCAAGTTCGCTTTGGAGTTGGATATATATATTTTATCATTATTTAATATACAGTGTCCGAACCTCTCCCGAAGTTGAAACTATGAATTCAACCGAAACCGCCGGAAATCGTTCATGATTCTGAGTCCATTGATGAAAATTCCACGCATCTTCTTTTTGTAAATCATATTTTTTTAGTTATTATTAAAACTTTCATATAAATTTGCTAAAAACAAAGCCCTAAAAAATATATTTTTACAAAGAATACGTACGTAACATTATATGTCAATTAACTTCGAATCATGAGCACAATTCATAGGTTCAGGTTTAGTTTTTGAAACATCATGTCTATTCCAATTCGATTTGTTCAAAATGTAAACAAACATGGTGGCCGGAAGTAACTGACACGGCATTAAAAAGTGAGGTGATAATTGTTTACATCTGTATAATTTAAAACAACGTGATTACAAGTTTGCCCTAGATTTAAAGCTAAATGTTGAGATATTTAATTTATTTTATTTTATTTTCAGCAAATTTGATTGGAACGTTTCGACGTATGAAAAAAACTTAGCGTTAATTAAAACAAAGAATTAGTCAGGTATTACACGTACTTTGGTCTCTAACTAACTATAAACAATGGAATACATTATCAAAAACTCGTAAACCCGATACAAATCAAGCTTCGTTTTAGAATTGGTATTGATTCTGCCTTTTTTATTGCCCGATTAATCGCTGAAAAGAGCAATTAAAATACCTCTCAAACGTATTAAAGGTTTTACGGCTTAAAATATACGGCTCGAAGGACCGAAAGAGAAGTGATAGTTCATTCTCAAGTCTGATTGGTTATTGTTGAGTTTAATAAACGCTGGTCTATAGTATAGACCAGACTCTATACAACTGATTTTCTACTTAGACACGGATTTTTAAAATCACTGCCTTGACGGTGCATGAAAACATCATCAGGAAACATACTCAAGGAAACATGCATTTTATTCGGGGCAAGAGAGGAAAGGAAAGATTTCAGGCAGCTCTGATTAGTTCCTTGCACGGTTTTGTGTTTCGTACTCCGACACAATATTGTAAATTTTTGGTAGTAATGCCTGAAATAATGAATTTTAAGGAAAACTCGGAGGAAATGTTTTATTTAGATGATAGTAAATGTAATAATAAATATAGATAATTGAAAGAAATTCTAAATTCTAAATAGGTATATGTAATTGGAAATTGTAACTAAATTGTAATTACATAAATATTATTATTAAATAAATAAATATTGAACTGCAAAACAGCAAAAATTTTCAGCATAAAAACTTGCAGCGATCAACTTTCATTATGAAAACAATGAATGCACTTTCAACGCAAGAAGTGGTTGAATGCACTTCGGCTTTGTGAATAACCTCTTACTAGACTTAATTAGTTCAATGAGCGATGTCGTGACCTAGTATTTCGTGGACTGTGCACAATTGATGCAAATAAGCTAATTATTTAGTTCAGTGAAGGCGAAAATTTGGTAAAGTAACCACAAATAGAAGTAAAATGTACAACAGCCTCTTACCAAAATTAATCAGTTGAGGTATTTCGTGGTATTTTGTGCAAATGGCGTGGTTGAATAATTCGATGAAAGCGCAAATCGGATAACTATTTGACTAATTTTGAATAATTAAAAAATATTATTTTTATTTTGACATACTTTGATTAATGTACTACATTTAAGATTATTGACTGTATTTTTGTTATTATTATCTCTCTTTTGTGTAATATTAGTATGTCCATTGGGCGGATGTATCATATACGAAAAATAAATGAATCTGAATCTGATATTATCTGATTAAAGGGAACTTATTGTACCTTTTAATTTATCTATTGCATTCATGTACACAACTATTTATAATTATAAGACATGTAGAGGCACAGCAATCTAGCAAATACCTATATTATTATATCTATACATAGGTCACACTGAAAATTTCCAGGACTGGCCACTTTAATTATTACAAAAATTAAAATATTTGAAAATGGAACTCTTTGGCTGTAGAATAAAGTTTGATTAATCTAACAGTCATTTATTTTTTCACTGTGGCGTCATTTTAAAAATTGCGTGTCTGCATTACGATGGATTTAGCTCGTAAAAATTTTCACTGTATCATTTTCTACGATTGTAAGTGTAATTTGACAGCTCAGCATAGCCTCGCTCGATTTCTAACTGCTTTTGGCGATGAAACACCAAGCAAGACTACAGTTTATACCTAGTTTGTAGAATTCAAGCGCGGTCGTGTCAATCTCAGTGACGAGTTTCGTGAAGGTCGCCCGTCCACCGCTGACAACAACAAAAACATGGATGCTGTGCGCCGCGTTGACGAAACAGACAGGCATGTGACCTATCGTGAGATTCGGGCATCCTTAGGCATAGGCATGAGTCAGATACAATCAATCTTACACAAACATTTGGCTGTGCGAAAGCTATGCTCGCGATGGATCCCACACAATTTGGTTGAGGCTCAAAAAACGGAACGCGTTACTTGTGTAATTACCAGATTACCAGATTCAACGAAGGGGCGTCAAATTTGGTGTGGAACATAGTAACAGGTGACGAAACATAGAATTACAGCTACGACCCCGAAACAAAGCAGCAATCGATCATTTGGGTCTTTCAAGATGAGCCGAACCCCACCAAAGTGGCGCGTGTGCAAAGTGCCACAAAGCAGATGAACGCTTCTTTTTTTAGAAAAGCTGGACACGTGGCTACTGTTGCTTTGGAGAATCATCGTACCGTGAATGCTGATTGGTACACGACCATTAGCTTGCCGGAAGTTATTGACAAACTCCGTAAAAACAACCGTAAACGCCGCATAATCTTACACTGACAATGTTACTGCAGGCAGCAGCGAATATCGTCTATATCTGAACAGGCCTTAAGTAAAACAGATCGCGGAGAGATCTTTAAACTCCCAGACATTAATGAGCCGACATGGCTGTGTGTGGTATGGTTAAGTGGCGTGCGTACAACCATTTGGGATCTCGTTACAGTTTATTCATTAAATTTGACACGTCTGATGAGTATGAATGACGCAAAGGAATGTACACTTGCCGAAGTAGAGCGAACAATGAAGCGAAGCAAGAACGAAAACGATATATTATGTATATAAAAAAAATTACCGTTGGCAGCCGGAAGAGACATTTTACAATTTTCCGTACTAGGGATGTTTTGAATAACAAAACATCATTATTCGCGAATACAAATACGAATAATTTGCCTTACTATTAGCGAATACGATTACGAATACTAACTAACCTAATACGCACTCGTAACTAGGTAACTAGACTTTACTAGACTCTTCATATTAAGGTTCAATAACATGAAGGGTCTAGTAAAGTGGACGACGAATGTCGATTTCATACAAATGTCTTTACCGTCCAGTCTTGACTGACCTCATGTCAATGACCGATATTCTCCATGCTCGTGGCGCGCGCTTTAGAAATAAACAATAACATATGAAATAAGCCTATTATAAAAGCGGCTACAATCGTTTCTATTTTTGATACTGAACAACCTATTTTCTGTTTTTGCGGTATTTCAATGACACGATCAATATTCGCCATTACTATGCTTTAAATCTCATTTACATAACACAGGTGGGATCGTTTAATCGAGATATTCCATAAATGGAAATTTTTGGAAGCACACAGCTGCATAAGATAAAACTTATTAGAAACTTTTGCGTAGTTAGGTGTTAGTTCCGAAACTTAATTATTATTAAATTTACGATTCATTTATCCTGTCCATTCATTTCAAATGGGTAGGTAGAAACTTTTACAGGCTCATCGTGTCCATTCATTTCAAATGGATAGGTAAGAACTTTTACAGGCTCGCGTGACGAACTTCATAGTTAAGTACTGACGTATTAAAAATTAGGTTTTATAGTATGTCAAGGTTACAATATTAATTATTCTGTATGACATTACAGTGCCGTGGGGTGTCAGGTGCCGTGGAGTGTCGGGTGCCGTGTGGTGTCCGCCAGCTATAGAATAACACAACCCCATTTCCTCCCGAGGATGTCGTAAAAGGCGACTAATGTAATAATAAATAAAGCGGTACTAAATACTTGTGGTAATAAAGCGGCTACCACAAGCCCTGAGAAACTACACCACCTCTGAAAGAGTGGACTCGCCAACCGGCTTGGCCAGCGTGGCGTTTTAAGGTCATACATCCCTCATGCACAAAACAGTGATCATGTGGAGGGCCATGGCCAGCAGTGAACACTAAAAAGGGGGTGGCATTGCGTTGTATGACATTACAGTTAATACCGTTCGTTGCTAATACACTGTTTTAGAGGGAAAGACGTTATTGTTTTAACTTTCTCTAACACTGGTATCATGTATCTGTCTTCTATTTAATATGTAAATAAATGAATTCTTTACTAGCCGCACTGGCACATAAAAAACTTAAAAAATACAATGGTATATAAAGAAAGAAAAATATATACGTACAACACGGTAAGCAAAATAATTACAAGCTCAGCGTATGCTGTGAGTAGTCGCCTACGCAGCGCTGTTGTGTAAGCGTTTTCAGCCTGCCCAAATCAAATGAGATTATGAAATAAATGCTTTCAAATTAAAAATCTATATGCACTAATGAGATTATGATGGTGGTGCACGCTGCAGTCCAACAGCCGCTAGGTGCACTCGACTGACCACGTTACTCCTCTCCCACAGAAGACTACGTTGAAATGTACTGCATTTCCCACGTTATCCCATTTCCCAATGTATGTACATGTTTCGGTAGTGAATAAGATATCCCAGAGCCCATTCCTATCCCTTTCCATTTCCCTAACCCTTTCTCCGAATCCACTTCTATATTTTCGTTTGTCATTTTGGACTGATGTTGGCGTGTATTGCGGATGTCCATGGGCGATAGTTTCCATTTACCACCAGGTGGACTGTATGCTCGTCTGCCGACTACTTTTCGTAAATAAAAAAAAAAATGATTGTAATTATCAAATCTTAAAGCAAATCATTATTTTCTTTTTATTTCTTTATAAAAGTTAGTACCTATCTACACAAACGGTCAAGCTCGTGCGTAACTTATAAACAAGAGCGTCTGTGTATCTGTTGGTTTGAGCTAATTTCGGAATCTACTAGGCTGATTTTGAAGCGATTTTTAAAATGTATAGGTCAAATGACCTATAAATATAGGTTATAGGTAATGATCGATATAAATAATAATATATCCATAATTGTAAAATCGATTTATCAAACTAAGACCTTTAAGCGGACTGTAAAAAGATAAATTATAAAAAGAGTAATATATTTTACTGAAAAATGTAGGTATATTGAATAATAATAAAAAATAATTCAAATCTTTAAGATTAAAGATTCAGTATTAAATTATAAATATTCATGAATTTTCTAATTCAACACGGCAAAAACCACGATCATACATTATCATACGATCATCAGATTTTATTATCATCTCGATATTAATATAAATGATTTTATTATCCCGGGCAGCAAAATTGTAATTAATCAATCAAAAATGTTTTTCAAAATGTTCCTTCTGTTTGTCTGTCTTTATAGCGTCCGGTATCGTTTATGTACGTCGATAGTTTTTATAGAAAAAAGGCGGCAGACGAGTATACAGTCCACCTGATGGTAAGCGGATACTGTCGTCCATAGACATCCGCGATACATGCCAACATCAGTCCCAAATGACAAACATTGATACGCCCCGGGATGGAACATTATCATCTGCTCGACGGTGAGGACAAATACGCATGCTCGAGAATTATATCTAGTATCCAAAAATCCGCAATGGGCTCGCGTGATGGATTATGGCCCGAAACTCCCTAGCGATTACTAAGGAAGGCTTGTGCCCTGCTTCCCACGGTACCCTCCCAAAGCAACGCCTTAAGCCGAGGTCCGTTCCTTCCGCCGGTCTACCGGCAGGGAAGCTCCTAGGCTCGTTGCTGCACACACTTTTTGTTCCTGGCTGAGCGCCTTCTGCGTTCACTCTCGACCATACATGTCCATTGACTCTTGATAGGTCATTAGGGCCACAAGAATTTAGCCATTCCGAAAAAAACAGCTGTGCCCTGATGTGAGACGCTATAAGCTGATATCGTATCGTAAGTACAAAGTATTTCGCAATTGACGTCATAAAGGCGTCACAAATGTAATTCGAAAATATTTAACATAAGACTATGTTATCGATATCCAGGTGGTTTAAAATATAAATCAAAGCAAATATATTGTAATATACATATATATATGACGTAGAATTTAAACCGCTACATAGCACTATCACCACTCGTGCGTATTGAGAGCGGCGGTAGCCTTATTGGTATGGTATCTATACTCGACTCACATTTGTGTGATCGTGAGTTCAAATCCTTGGCGTGTACCACTGCATTTCTACTTAAGTACCTACCAGTTTTGGAAAAAAAATTGTCACTAACGCGGCGGTTATAGATAACATAGCGAGGAAACCAGCATGCCGAAACTACTTATTAATTTATAATACTAGGGGGGAGGTCAATGTCCTGCAATGAGACCTTACAGGTTAATACCTACATATATTGCACTATATTTACGCCTAGTGATAAGCAACTATAACCCGCGTCCGTAAGTTACCTCTCACTTCTCAGCACTGAAGCAGTAATTGTCAAACTTTTGATTCTCAACGCCCTTGTTGAATATAGATTTCCCAAGGCGGCCCCTATGTCAAATTCTTACAAGTACTGTAAACCCTATATCGTCGACTGCTGCACATGGGCCTCGTCATGTATTAGGGATGAATTACCTTCAAACGCCATGCTGGCCAAAAGGACTGGTGAGTTCAATCTTTTATAGAAGTGACTAGCTGTTGCCCGCGACTTCGTTTGCATGGTCTTCAAGTATTAATTCAGAAATCTTCGCGGGTGTGCGCACAACAACTGACCAAAGTTTCATCGCAATCGGATGAATGGTATAGGAACGCACACGGAACAAACAAAGAAACATTCATTTTTTTATATATACTAGCGGTGCCCGGCATGCGTTGCATATGCGCTTTTTTTTGTCAGTAACCTTCGCGGGCGCAACAACTCGCCAAAGTTTCATCGAAATCTGACGAATGGTTTAGGAACGCATAGAAGACGAACGAACGAACAAACATTTTTTTTAAAAATAGATATAGATAGAAGATGTAGTTTATACAAGTCTTGTGGTAGGGGCTTTCTTATCTCTTAGTCGCCACCGACACGCACGGGAAGAGGTGGTGCCATGGTGCCATTACATTATTATTACCTACTTTAATATACGCAACATACAATTATTTACTACTAATAAACTGTATCTTGTTATTCTCACTACACAAACGGAATGTTAATCTTTAGACAAGCCTTAATGACTTCAGGGGACTATAGACTCATATTATTAAACGTTATATTTTGGCAATAAACAAAACTAATATCACATTGTACTGTGATTACAATATAGGGGGAAGTCCCGTAACGCCGGACGGCACCTAGCGTCGGACACTTGTACTATCTCAATAAATCGCAACGCGTTCAGTTCGAAAACTGGTGAAAGGGGCGCGGGAGAACATAACGATACACGGTCACGGGACGCGGTTTGCCAGTGACGCGCGAGGCCAAGGTAGGAGCGGTCGATTGCAACATTTGGTGGGAATACACTGCGTCACATAAGATCGAAGTAAGTATTACTGCTATGTTTTTGTATTTAAATGTTTATGGTAATTATTATTATACGTAGTGTTCCATAAATATTTGAAGTTTGTAATAAACTTTTGTTGATTTCCCAAACATTTTTGATAGAAAACACGTAATTTGGAGATCTTCTGTCCCGTGGAACCGGACACAAAGTCGTCCCGTAACGCCGGACAGGTAACAGGTTGTTCTTTATCGTAAGTTATTATATTTTTATAATAACTTTTGTACGTTGTTTTAGAGGTTAGAAGAACAGGAAGAAATTGAAATGGAAGAAACGAAAAAGAGGAAAATTACAATTGTGACGAAACTGGAATTAACTGTGTGCAAAACATCAAAAAGTTCTTGCTCCGAAGACTGTTCGACAAGTAGGAAAGCTCACTTCTGCTGAGAGAGGGAAAAATATAACAGTTTTATTTTGCATGAGTGCCAACGGTCACTTCATACCGCCATTTTTGTCTTTCCCAGGCAAAGGATGAACGATCGACTGATGATTAATGCTCAAGCTGAAGGTGTAGGTGTGGCCCAGCCCAAAGTCTGGATCAACAGTGATTTTTTCCTTCAATGGCTGCAGCTATTCATGAAACACTCACGCCCGACAAAAGAGAGCCCTGTGTTGGTCTTGCTGGATGGCCATTGTAGTCACAAGACATTGGCAGTCATCAATTTTTGCCGAGAAAACAGCATTCATTTGATAAGCTCACTACCACACACCACCCACAAGCTACAACCGCTGGATAGAACATTCATGAAGCCATTTAAAGATGCCTACAACCAACGATGTGACATTTGGATAAGAGCAAATGCTGGATCTCGGATAACTGACTACGATATTGCCGGTCTCGTCAATGAAGCGTTCATAAAAGTAGCTCGGCTGGATATTGCGGTTTCTGGGTTCAAATGCACAGGAATTTACCCATTCGATAGAAATGTTTTTTCTGACCTGGATTATTTGCCTGCAGACATGACCAACATTCCATTAGAAGAGCCAGGAGATTCCTTAAACACACCAGGCTGCAGTTCCAAACCATCGACTAGCTTTAATTCAGATGTTGTCCAGATAATCCATAACTTGTCGCCATTGCCAGATGCTGCCAAAAAACGATCAGTAGCTCGGAAGAGAAAATGCGAGAAAAGTGAAATAATTTTGTATGGTGATGAAGTTATTCACCACCATACAAAATTATTGTTGAAGAGAAGAAAAAGAGAATGAAAAGAACATTAAGGACCAAAAGAAACGAATGGGAAAGCAATAGCTTAGAACAGCAATAGAAAAGAAGGAGAAACAAACCAAAGGAAAGGCCAAAGTAAAAAGTGGAGATAAAGCAAAGGAAAAAGAACCATTTACTCAAATAACCAACACGGGAACTACTTGCGTGGTGTGCTTAGGATACAGTGCTCCAGCTGTCGTGGGTGGGCTCATGAAGCATGTGCAGACATCCCTGAATGTTCAGATGCCTACATTTGCGATCGATGCATGATGTTTTAAAGATATTCGGTGCTGGGGGCACGAAGTTAAGTCCGTCTGGTACTAGGTGCCACTCGCAGTAATTGCAATTTTTTTTACCTGTTTAATTTAAGTTTGTAAGAATGTTTATGCAGAGGTTGCAATTTAATTCATTTATTTTGATTATATACTATGTTGACGTAGTTTATTCATAAAAAAGGTTAAATTTTTCGAAGCAGTTTTTTTCTTATTCTCTGAAAACCTTAGGTGTCCGCCACTAGGGGACTTCCCCCTACGCTGTAAAAAAATTGTAAACATACCTTTTTCTTGGAAGTCTTAACTGTTTTCTGAGGGTACGCAGATGTGTACAAAATGGTGTGGACAGGCGCCTCTGTTGGGATGCCTAGTGACGTCATCTTGACCACATCACGTGTAAATAAATGTCTGTTCTGTTTATAACCACTTCACTTCTTTATTCTTTAAATGAATAGATGCTTTGCATCACGTTCTAATGCAAGACGACGAAAAGCATAATTATCTAACTTTCAAATTAAATTTTAAATTAGGCTTAAGTAAATTAATTGTCATTTAATAAAAAGAAACAAGCGTTATTCAATACTTATTCGGTGTTTTCCACGTCATAAACTTTATTAACAAACTAACTGAAGACGCCGCCAGATGGCACTGTTCCTTTTTGCTTGAGCAATTTTCGCTTTAAGCAAATTTCGTTTTAACAACCGCGCGTATTTGCGTGGTAAATAAATAAAAAATAAAAATGATATAAATTATTTAAAATTACTAAGAATATCCTCACAAGGTCAACCTCCTATTTATTTACTGTCACCAAAGAACTTAAACCTAACCTCACCTTTGAATTTACTGTCATCGATTTACTGCCCATTCAGTATTTTTATTGCTCATTTAAATAAATTTTCCTTTTAAAAAGTAAAAGACGGAACCAGTGATGACAACCTATGTTGTCAACCTATTGGGGTAAGTCACACACGAGTACAATTACTCAATTTTGTTCAAAAAATTAATTAAATAGACCTTTCTGTTCAAAGTAGACCGTATGTGTTTAACTGCGCAGTTGTTTGGAGCAATGACCGAACTGTGATTGAAGTGGATCCTTCATTCAGAGAAACTTCTAGTTTCAGTAACTTCTTTACATAGTATAAAACAAAGTCGCTTCCCGCCGTCTGTCACTCTGTATGTACGCTTAGATCTTTTAAACTACGCAACGGATTTTAATGCGGTTTTCATCAATAGATAGAGTGATTCAAGAGGAAGGTTTATACGTATAGTTTAATATTGTTTTAACGAAACCGAAGCGAAGCGAGGGTGGTTCGCTAGTTTTATTATAATATATACTAGCCTCTGCCTGCGGCTTCGTTTGCGTGGACTAAACAGCTGCAAAGGACTTTTGACATCTGTAAAAGCACGGACTTGATGAATTTTGTGGATGAAAATCCATGAAATACTTTTTGAGTAATTCTATTAAGTCATTTATTTTTAATTATCCTCTCTAACTCAACTTCCTCGTGTCATATGAAGATGACACATTTACCAGTTTTCCTTCTGGATACTTAGTAGATACATTAGTATAAACCCGATTAAAACCCGTTCAGTAGTTTTTACGTAATGCTCAAACAAACAGACAACAGTCAAACATACAGACAAAAATTATAAAACAGTAGTTTTATTTTTAATTTTAGGTTCTGTAGCTTCTTTAGACCCCCATTTTTTTACAAACTCAACTTACAATTACAATTTACAAACTCAACACTTGTACTTTTTTATTATAAGTAATAAAATAATACTAGATTTAGAAGAACCAGCTTGCTATAACGTTAAATACAAAAATGGCTTTTTTATATATTTTTTATACGTGTCAATTACTTAGATTTTATTTTAAATTGTAATTTGCACTAGGATTAACTAAACCTTGTTGTTTTTTTGCTCTTTATGCCATAATTACATTGAATGTAATTTTTTTCCCAATAACTTTGTCCCATAAACAGAAAAACATGGTTATTATTATTTAATTTAAAAACATATTCCCCGGAAGTTTATAAAAACAGCGCCTCCATACCTTAACGTTGGTGCCGCAATAAAAAAATTCCAATTTTTATTTCGATATTTTTTAAAAATAAATAATTAGAAATTGAATACAAATGTATTTGTATTTTGATAGAAGTTATGCGTCACGTCCTAGTAGCTCCCTTTTAGTACCTACATTAAAAAATCCAGTTAATATTTATCTGTCATTTGGTTCGAGCTATTATTCACGGTAACCATTTTTAGAGACAAAGCGACTGTAATGACAAAGGATGTTCCGCATCTGTTTTGCAAATATGTAATTTCTAAATTTCTTCCCTGTAATTTTTTTATTATTAAAATCACCATATTTCTCCGAATAGTCCGAATATGAATCAAATATTTAAAAGGTAAGTATTTTATCCTTTAAAGATACTCGTGAAAAGCACAATTTATTGATTCTATATGTTAAAATGCACTTTCCTAAACTAAATAATTAAATTTTCAAAATATTGTTCACAAACACTCACTATAAAAACATTTTCATAGTAGAAATGCTTAGACGCATCATATCACACTGAATATCTACTGTTTAGCAAACAAGAACGTTGATTTTATACGGTATATCTTTGTATCGACGTAAAGTAGCATATTTACGTACAGTTTGTAACACACATTTGTACATTTTAGGAACACGCTGTGAACTTATTGAATGGAACAAAACACAAATATGTAATTCACTCTAACTTTACTCGGGCTCGCTTACCTTTCGTAACTTTCAACTTCGTTAAGTTTATTGTATTTTTTTTTAAATGTCAAGAATAACCAAACTAATCAGTGTTTGAACCGTAAAAAAATGACAACACAATATAATTATTATTTTTTTATAGAGAGAAGGTGGCAAACGAGCATACAGTCCAACTGGTGGTAAATGAATAATGTCGCCCATAGACATCAGGAGTACATGCCAACTTCCGTCAGAAATGACCGTTGGCACGCCCCTGGATGACCTACCTACCTTTGGAGATGTAGGAATACATTTGCAGAAAAGATTTCGACTCGCATATCACACTGACTATCGAAACTCGTAAGTACATTGGGGAATACAAAGTGGGAAATGCAGTCAAGATTCTGTGAGAGAAGACTAAATAGAAGAGTCAGCGACTGTTGGATTGCAGCGTGCACCCGCTCAATTATGAGTAAATTGTGATCTCACGCAGGCACGTGATTTGATCTAAAAATGATATTTCTATGTATAAAAATCACTAGAAATCACTATGGCAAAAAATATGGAAATTATATTTATATCGACTGATAATGTTTTGTTAAGAGAAACATCAAAGCAGTAACAGATATTTAATCAAAAGTTTTTTAACTTTTGATATTTAGATATTTAATTTAATCACTTTAAAATTAGGAAGGTACTTACAGGTACCGCTCGTAAAGGTCAAACCAGAAGGGATATTCATCCGCCGGATTAAATATCTCCGACAGAGGGTAAAGGTCAGGGTTCCTTTAATCAAGTCGCTAATGAGTTATTATTTTGGAAGTTGACGTGTTGTTGTGGTCTATTTTTTATTTGGAAGTAAAATCATGTAAATGTTTTGAAATTTCTCATTTGATAATGATTTGGTAAGCTACTGTTACTGGTTTAACAGGGGGATTCTGTCTGAATTTCAGAATACTAATGTCGTTTTAAACACTTTTGGCCGCGTGGTATCGGCCGGCTTTAGAATAGCACCACCCCATCTCTTCCCGTAGGCGTCGTAAGAGGCAATTAACAAATATCAAAGTGGCTACTGCAAACTCTGAGAAACTATACCACCTCTAAAAAACTTTAAAGACCCTATATCCCTCATGCACGAGACAATATGCAAGAGGAAGCCAGTGCCCAGCAGTGGCTGAAAGTGACGACTAGGTGAATCTCGACTAGTCGTTTTATAAAACTAAGAAATTTACAAAATGCACCTAAAAATTAAATTTACGAGTACAAACAAAAAGGCAACCTGAAAAATATTTAGTAATAAAAAATGAACGCTGCGACAAGGCCACCTCGCCATTCCCTGAAGACTTAACTTATCAAGCGTCCCGTGTAAATAAGGGGCTCACAATCAAACAATTTGTGTAATCAGGGGACCGGCGACGTATGTTTGCGACGGCGTATATTATTATATTTGATCACATTTGACGTCGAAGTAGGTGTGAATTAACTGGGATTCAGTGACCCGGTAGTTAATAAACAGAATTTTTTTCATGAAATGCAGTCAGCACTTTCAGTATCCACTGCTGCACACGGGCCTCCTACTGGGCATTGCCTTGGCACGAGGGTCAAATTACATTAATATAATGTAATGTAATTTGACTTTTTACTATATACTTCACATATATAATACATATGTGGTATATATTATAAATATTACGGTTCAATAATATGAAGGGTCTAGTAAAGTGGTACGTGATCGACGATTTCATACAAATCTCTTTTACGTCCAGTCTTGGCTGATCTCATGTTAATGGCCGAAATTTTTCCTGCTCGTGGTGCGCGCTTTATACACTTCTTTTTACTATATACTATATACATGAAGTATATACTGCACGTGATATTTTTAGTTATGTTAACACGACTGTAACGTTTTTTTTAATGAATGAAAATAATGGCTCACAAATTTAAAAAACTAAACAAATAACACGATTTTCAATTTTTGTGTTTAAGTTTCTTAAGATTTTCAAAATATCCTTATGTTTTAATTTCACTAGCGTGCGAATGTTTTCTCAAAATTATTCATTAATTAAAAAGGATATTGGTGACTGTTCAAACTTAAGACAAGTCCAGATCTAGACGACTAACGAATTAGACGAGTCCTACGAATAACTACGAATTCGATGACCACCTAAAAGTCTATCTGTCGTTTTGAAGTCTTTACGAGTGCTGTAGTGGTCTTGTTCCGGACATAACAGCGTTATGAATTAAACATTTTTGCATCATAACGGTTCGTGCCTAGCCATGAATGATTGATTTAAGTTGATTTGGAATACATAAATCCCGATATACAAGTGCTATAGAAGCAATGATTTTATGATATAAATATTGAATGACAATTGAAAACGATTGTATCATTTGATAACAAAATTATATTGTAATTTTACTATTCTAATAATATTTGTTATAATTATAGTATAATAAATTAATAATATTTAACTAATAGAACATGTTCTTCCGGGACTGATAGATGTGGAAGGTGTCCCACTCGAAGTTGTTGAACATGATGTCCACCTTGGGCAAACAATCCAATAGGCAAGTCCAGTTTCAGCTAGGGGGTCGATAGATGTATTCATCTTCGCTGGACAGCGTTTGGGAAAATGCGTCGGCTCTTCTCGTCGCCTATACCACAATATTTGAAGATGAAAGTCTTCAATCAGTGCCACCTGCCAGTTACGACGCAAGGTGCTGAAACGTGGCCAAACGTGGCCAATAAGTTCAAACTCATTCAGCGAGCTATGGAGAGAGCCATGCTCGGAGTTTGTTGGTAGGATAGGAATCGAAACGAAGACATTCGCCAAAGAACTAAGTCACCGACATAGCTCGTAGAATCGGCATGTTGAAGTGGCGATGGGCAGGCCATATTTGCCGCAGGGTCGATAAACTATGGGACCAGTCCTCGAGTGGAACCCACGTACCGGGCAGCGCAGTGTCTGACGCCATCCAGTCAGATGAACCGACGACTTGAAAAAATCGCAGGTGGTGGTTGGATGAGAAGAGCCGAGGATTGTGAGCGGTGGCGAGCCACGGGAGAGACCTATATCCAACAGTGGAGAGACAAAGGGTGATGATATGGTATGGTTTCATTGATATTGTTTGTCACTGCAAAAAAAATCATACCAAAACAGTTTTTTTTTTTAAACATTGTTTATGTATATTTATAAAATGTATACAGATGGTAGGTACGTTCTGAGTTCTGATTTTTTTTTAATTTTTAAATTAGAAGCTATCAACATCTCCCCTACCAGTATGGAATTGATGCATCTTACCTAATGCTATCGCAGATCAATCGTTATGTAAACAGCGGAATATAGGCGGAACCTATGCGATACTTTCGACACCTATGCAATAATATACGTGGGATACTTTCCTCATTACATTTGTACAGTATGAGGTAGATATACACGTAAACTATCTGATGATATGTACACAAATAGTCAGGAACATCCATCTATGCATCTAGCAACACACATTGAATTTCTCATGTAAGTGGAGACTGTTGCTAACTGAAATATTGGGGCCATGAAAACATAGATTTGAAAGATTTATTGCAGACTTATTGCAGATTTATTTGAAGCTGTTTATCGATCAATGAAATACTCTGTATATGTTTTACCGTAAACATAGACTGTTACGAAAACATACGTGAACAGTAAACAACTAATTATTTTTGTGAAATCATTTGTCTTCTATATTATCTAACAACCTACCGTAGAATACTCAAAACGTTAGCTTAATTGTATTAGTTTAATATTAAGTGAAATATGTTGTTATGAGTTAAATAAAATTTCTAAGCCAGAAAACAAAATTACGGTCTATTTATTTTATAGTCAATCGAAAAACCATGTATTTTTTATAGACGAAGGCGGCGGACGAGCATACAGTCCACCTGATGCTAAGTGGATACTGTAGCCTATGGAAATTCGCGATAGGTACATGCCAACATTAATCCAAAATGGCAAACGTTGGTGAGATATAGGAATGGATTTGGAGAAAGGGTTGGGAAAATGGGGAGGGATAGGATGGGATGAAATGGGCTGTGACACATCTCACTCACTACCGAAACACGTAGACGTACATTGGGGAAATAGGATAAAATGCGTTGGGTGTTTCTATTTTCGGCTCTCATTCCTAAAGTAAAGTCGGAACCCGGTCTGAGTTTCTACTGAAGTATATATTTTTTAATTATCATTTACTCGGCGGTAAAGGAGACTCATGCCCGAGAATTTAAAAAAATCTGGGTTTCTACGAATCCCCAGTGAGCCTGGGGACTGAACTCAAGTGATCAAAACACGTCCAAAAAAAGAACGTCGAAACATAACGAGATGATTTTTAAGTAAAAAATTATCACATCATTAAAATCTACTCATTAACATCCCTTTCAGATACTTTCCAAATAGATTTTAATTTAAAAAATAGTATATATTATTAACTTATTATTAACATTTTATATCGCATTTTATGAACATATATTTTCTTACGTTAATTGGAATTTTTTCAGTTACACTTTTTTATAACCCGCTAGTCTTATGACCACACTTGACGGTGCGTGTTAATCTCTAATTACTTAAAACATTACCATAATCTGCAGATGTAGGCGAGGCTCTAGTTTCCTTATTTAAAAGGCTAGATTTTACGTGGGAATTCAAATGAAGTTTATTGTTTCATTTTTAAAAATTATGTAAAGCTGTCTTCTCTTATTTCACTTCACGGTTCTCTATCTATTATTATAATTATACACACACGTATAGTATTTTTTTACTTGTCATTTCATTGTACTACTTTCGCTTTGCCCCTTAGACAATTTATTATATGTGTAATTTTACGGATTTATATTGTTTAATAATAGTTATTATTATCTTTATTGTTTGTATTTACAAATAAATTTTCACACATAATTACAAATCAATACAAAACAGTAGACTGTCTTATTGCAATTATGCAATCTCTTCCAGACAATCTGAGACAGGGAAATGTGATTAGGCACCGGTTTGGGAGTCGTGTGTATTGAAACTCGTTTGAGTGCAAGGCGCGATTCAATAACATTGTACACTGACATTGTTGTACAGTTTCATTTAGCTCCAGGTCTGGAATTTATTCTCACAAGCACAAAAATAGGGTACGCTGTTTAGGGACAGACAAGGATTCTCTAAAGGATTTCTCTAATAATTCCATGGTATACCTGCTTAGATCCTGTTAATTTGAGAAGACACATCGATGTCTCTACAATGGTAAATGATATTTTTTTAAGGAACGCAACGTCATAGCACAGAACGCAACGTCATAGCACAGAATAAAAGCTCAGAGGCTCAAAGTTTCAACTATTGTTTCGCTTCTCCACTGACTTACACTCCCTGTACAAAAAAATTCACGTACCCTATTTTACAGCTAGTGCGTATGAAGCATATGCATATGCGTAAGAAGATATTTACACAAACGAAAAAATAACACGCGTTGCTCAGGTAACAAAGGCACTTTTGTCCTTAGATCAAAGCAAAAGGGGAAGATACGGTACGTTCTTACATTGCGTCAACTGAAAATAGGCGCGAATGCACAACTACATGCACACACACTCGTACATACAGCTATAATTAAGTCACGTTGTACGACATCGAAAGACAGAGATAGAGCGATGAGCATGGACAGTAGCAAGAGCGAGACAAGCTAAACGTGTCACTCGCACGTTTCGTATGGTTTTATCTCACTCCCTCATTAATGGCCGAATGTAAACTAATAATTTTAAAAAACTTCTAGAAATTATTACTTTTTGGTGTATTTACGCGGGAAAAGTGATTCCATGCGTCTGTCTTGTTTTTGCTGCTTGAGTGATTTATGCACTGAATAAATGCACAGAAAGGGATTTTTAAATGTATTTTTAAACTACAAAACTGTGTTCACCGTGTGATTGTATCACGTGTAAGCAAGTCGCTGTTCTATCGGTGACTAAACGAAGCAGGTCCATTGGACTCGGTTTTGTAGGAACACGCGCGGTAAGTGAGTAAGGTATCTGCCTCCTTTTGATTTGATCTAAGCTTTTGTCGTTAATGTTCCGCTGAAGCACTGAGCGCTAAAGCGGTAAACTCTCTTTTCACCGAGAAAAATTTGCCGCGCGCCTATAACAAAATCGACTTGTTGAGTGGTTTTCCTTTTAAATTAAAAGTATATTATGTATGTTACTACGAATAAATGCAATTTTGATAATATGAATCGCCTTAATGTAACTAATAATAACAACCACAGCAGCCCTTAATAGTATCCACTGCTGGATATATTTTTTTTATGGACGAAGGCGGCGGACGAGCATACAGTCCATCTGATGGTAAGTGGATACTGTCGCGCCCATAGACATCCGCGATACATGCCAACATTAGTCCAAAATGACAAACGTTGGCACGCCCCCGTTCCGCGATACACGTTGGCAAACATTAGTCCAAAATGACAAACGTTAGCACGCCCCGGATGCGCCGCGCCGCCTACCTTTGGAGATATAGAAATGGATTTGGAGAAAAGGTTGTGAAAATGGGGAGAAAATGGGAAGATGGGGAGTTAGGGGAAAGTGCACGCTGCATTCCCGCAGCTGCTGGGCGCGCTCGACTGGCCACGTTACCCCTCTCTCACAAAAGACTACCTTGAAATGTACTGCATTTCCCACTTTATCTTATTTCCCCAATGTACGTACGTGTTTCGGTAGTGAGTGAGATATGCCAGAGTCCATTCCTATCCCATCTAATCCTAACCCTTCCCATTTTCTCAATCGTTTTTCTAAATCCATTCCTAAATCTCCAAAGGTAAGTAAGGCATCCGGGGCTGCGTCAATGATTATGAACTGATATTTGTATAAGTCGCGGATGTCGGCGACAGTATCCACTTACCGTCAGGTGGACTGTCTACTCGTCCGTCAACTTCTTTCTATAAAAAAAATCTTATATGGCGGACACTAGCAGTCTCTTTCCACTTCACAATTTTGAATCTTATAAATTATGTTTTTATTACACTGTAATCTAGATTTTAATTGTTACCTGTGTACTTTTTAAATTACTTACCAATGACTACATTGATCAAAGTACAAATGTGTATAATGGACATCTTCCTGTGATAACGAATTATTACAATGCAAATAAGTTGACGAGAAAATGTTACACAGATAAAACGAAGTATATTAAACTTCTCGGACACCGAACGGTAAACATATCTTGTATATGTGAATAAGCGTATATGTGTAACATATGTTGTATATGTGTGTAAGCGCGTTCGAAGAAATAAAAACGGCTCTGCAGCTCATTTAACAATTTGTTCAATACGCGACTATGTGTCTCCAACTGTAAATACAATGACCAATAGTCGATAAAAACTGCCTCTCCACTATAGATCACTTCAGGCGCCATGATCTTGATCATCAAATATTCAGTACAATGGTGTACAATCAGTACAGTACATTCAGTTCAGTACGTAACTCCATGTGATACGTTCAATTTATTTTTTCATAGATTGAAGGCGGCGGGAGGAGCAGAAGCTCGCCTGGTGGTAAGTGAATACCGTCGTCATTGGACATCCGCGATACATGCTTACGCATCAGTCCGAAAGACAATATTTGGACTAGGGACACAAATGAGTAAATAATAATTTTGTATCACTTACCATTGCAATCAGGTCTAGGAAGAATCCCCACCCGGTGGTTTTCTTTCTTTTAACCACCGCGGCCATTTGCGGTTTCTTCAAGTGTTCGGTCCAAAAAATTAGCATTGATGACGATGATCGATTGTTTAACTGTTTACTTTAATCAATTATTGATCACTCAAGACACAATCACCAGGCTAAGACCGTCAATTACATATTCGATTGACTGTAACATCAAATTATTTATACACACAGCAAAAACTAATTTGAAAACTGATTTGCGTGCTTGTGTGTCATTCGTCATTATGCTGACTTAGCGCGAAAAAAGACAATCTTTGAATTCTGTACTTTTATTATTGTTATCTCTTCGTGTATAGTATTTCCATGTTTAAAAAAAAAACACTTCACTTGACTTGCATTTGCTGATGCCATTACATTGGCATTTGAAACAACTTCTTCTGTAGGAATTAAGCGCCCTAACGCATCTTATCAAACGGTGGAATAGCACTACTGCAGGATAAACATGTTGGCTGTGAATCTCAACGGCATCTCGTAATAAAATGGCAAATTTCGGTTGTCAGACGATCACATAAAAACGGTAATCAACAGATCGTGCTCTCTAGTTTAGAGCCGCTATCGCGTGGTCCCCATCCTTTCAACTCTACTATACGTCGTCTAACACAATTTGCCCAAAATGTAAATAAACGCGGTGACCTAAGGTAACTGACACGGCATTAAATTAAATTGTCAGGTGATAATTGTTTTCATATACATAATTTGATTCATCGAAACTGTACCTTTGCCTTAGACTTAAAGCTAAATGTTGAGATATTTCGTTGATTTGGTTTTGTTTTCGGTACATTGGATTGGAACCGACTATACACATCTTTAAGTGTAGACAAAGCATTGTTTCGCTTTTCATGCTGTCTCTCCATTAGAGACAATCTCAAGGCGAGTTGCAATTTGCGCGTCTAGGATTGAAATGTTTGTATTCGTCCAGGCCAGTAAAACTACAGTTTTTGTGTAAGTTTGCTAAAAACTATGTATAAGTAAGTGCAACGTACGACATCCCCTCAGTTAAATGCACCGATGACCTGAAAATGGTGGGGGATGGCGGCTAAATGGTAAAGGCGAATGACCGAACATTGTGGTCCACCTTAGCTTACAGGGCTTATAACGTCCAGCAGTGGATAAACACAGATTGATAAAAAAAACAATACCGTTAGAAGCGCTCGTTCGCAATGGCACGTAATAATCGCTCTAAACGTACTATGCACCCACCCGGAACACACATGCAAGACGCCTAGCATTCTGCACCACACACATTCGGATGGCTCACACATTTTAGAGAAAAGATGGCATACGAGCGGGCGGCTCATATGGTGGTAAGTGGTCACCGCCACCCATGGAACCTGCAACACCAGAGGGCATACGGGAGTGCTGCCAACCTGTCAGAATTCTGTTCACAGCTCTCTTGAACAGTCTCATGTCATAGCATAGTGGTAAAACCTCAGCTGGTAGTTCATACGAGGTATAAATGTATTGATGACTGCACTGCATGTTGTGACAAGGAATATGGTCCTTTCTGTTCTATGATACATTTTTGTTTCTTCGAGTTTTCGTCTCCATTCGGACACGCCCGACCCGTCTCAATGCGACTGTTCGCGCCATATAAATGTAAATGTAACTTGACCGACCGATTGGCGCAGTTGGCAGTGACCCTGCTTGCTGTGCAAAAGGTCTCGGATTCGATTCCCGGTCGGGACATACATTTGATTAAAAAGAAGACAAATGTATGTTCGGGGCTGGGTGTGTGTTTGTCTTTGTCTTTATACGTGTCTCTAGACCTACGACACAGGGAATCCTAGTGTGGGCCATTGAGTATGGCGTTATTAAAAAAAAATAAGAGAATTATTTAGTTAGATATAATTATTCCCTTATCATTTACATTTCTATGGTTCGCGTCCAGGCCACGACTAGTGGTCTCAGCTTTAAACTTGATACACAAATTATATTGCCGTGCTAAATTATTCTTTTGATGACAAACTAATTTAGCGTGTGGTTGATAACTAGCCTTGGAACTCGCCATTGTCGCTTTACATAAGCCTTGTTTAACATGTAAATGTGTCACTTATGTGTTAGCCTTGAAAAATAAAATAGATTTTAGAGAAGTTAGCAGTTCGCAAAGTATTCGTCGTAGTACTTAATATATGTAGTTTTCACGCGACTTCACCTGCTTAAGTCCCGTACACACGGACCACGTTATGTTGCGACAATAATTGCCGCATTTATCGACCAATGAGTCTCGCAATTCGTGTAGCTCAATACATGTGGTTGTGCCTATGCCGTCATCTACTCTGCTGCAGAGCAGTGTAACGTTAAAACGTAAATTTAACATTGCGTCATTTAATTGTCATTGTCGTTGTTAAATTATGTTTCATGCTTATCTTACAGACTAGTAAATTGAGCACAATGTGCCACACAGAAACTCAGAAACACATTGTAAATTTGCTGCGTTTTTTTTATGGACGAAGGCGGCAGATAAGCATACAGTCCACCTGATGGTAAGTGGATACTGTAGCCCATAGACATCCGCGATACATGCCAACATTAGTCCAAAATGATAAACGTTGGCACGCCCCCGGATGCGCTGCCTACCTTTGGAGATACCTATAGAAATGGATTTGGAGAAAGGGTTGGGAAAATGGGGAGAGATAGGATGAGAATGGGCTCTTACACATCTCACTTAGGTACTACCGAAACACGTACGTACATTAGGGAAATAAGATAAAGTGGGAAATGTAGTACATTTCAAGGTAGTCTTCTGTGAGAGAGGGGTAACGTGGCCAGTCGAGTGCGTCCAGCGGCTGTTGGATTGCAGCGAGCACTTCCCCCCTCATCGTTGAAGAATATTGAAGAAATTGAATCTTTGGTCAATATTATTGACGTACAGTAATGTAATACGAAGTAATGCACCTGAAGGCTGAATCCTGTTTGACTCGATCAAATTATTCAAACTATCTATTATAATTAGCCATCGAAATAGAGACTTGTCAAACCCCTTTTTGTCAAAGTTGAACATTAAATCGGCATAATATATTTTGTCCACCGGACAATATCGCACCATTTATTATTTATTTATTGCATAGAGTAGCAAATGGCGAACTTTATGCTTTAAAGTATTATGTACCAGCATCCAAGCCAGCCAATGGGCCAGGGGGGGGGGCAAGATGAGAGAGAGGATGGGAGAAATATGAATTGTAGGTACAAATACATTTTTTTTCAAATCTCTAGTGGGGCAACTGCCCTCCCTTGCCCCCCCTTGGCGACGCCCCTGCCAGTATCAGTAGACCTAGTACAAAATTGACGAACAAAATGTATAGGAGTTATTAACATATATACACGTAGATGGGCTGTCATAGATAGAAATGCGGGAACATAAAAATCACGGAGTTGCTTCAATCGTAAAAGTATTTAATATTTACTCTATTTAGATAAAATATCACGTCTTACTTAGTTCTGTAACTGTAACATACTTTGCAGTCATCCTATAAGCGTAGACATTCTCCGAAATTCCGACGGGAGATTAGGTAAAGTATAAAATTAGGGATAAGGTACCATAATGAACTTTCATTTGGTTTACAAAAACAAATGAAAGAAATTTCAAGACTATAGAGAGTGATGAACTTTAGTATTAATAAGTCAATACCTCCCAGTTAACCTTTGGGCTAACTGGGTAACTATCACTGGCTAACCCAGTTAACCAGTGACGGTGCAGTCGGTACAAAAACAGTAAAAATTTAGAAAATAGATTACTAAATGACACGAACATATTATTTAAATTTAATTATATAAAAGATATAAATACATACATAACTACTTTTCATAATACATAGCATTATGAAAAGCTAAAACACATTTCACATTTATATAAATACAAGTCCATGAGAAAAGCTACAGAACACATTTCCATCGAACAGCCATATTTCCCAGCAGTTTTACAATTTATAAATGTCTTGGAAACAACATAGGCAATACACAAACAGACAACACAAATATTAATTTTTCAGTATCTTTTATCTCTTCATGTCTTTCTGACACAATTAGTACAAAAAGCTTATTATTATCTCAGAAAGATGTTATCTTAACCCACTAAAAATATTAAAGTAATTAAGATAATTCTACTGTCTGTTACTTCTCTATTACTAATCCATATCTACGTTTCTATTATATAGATCCACCTATGTTTATACATAGGTAGATCTACTACCTATTTATTATGAAGTTTTCTATTGGACAACCTATTTTCTGATTCTATTTGTATCCGATAATATTGAGATTAACCAAAGATTAACCAAGCATTATCTCCCCGTCAACCTTTGGCCTATGCAGAGATGGCGCGGTAGATGCAATGATAGGTAAGATTCAGTAAAACTATAGTTAATAGTGATGCATGTTAATTAAATACTATAATATAAACAAACATTTGCATACATGGATATATATATATATCCATGTATGCAAATGTTTTATGTATGTATACATACATAAACATAAATACATAAACATACATGAACATAAACATCCATGTATACATGGATATATATATATATCCATGTATACGATAAATAAGAGCTCCTACCTCATTCTTACAATTTACTTGTCCATTGAATCAGCCTAACATCCCACTGCAGGGCACAAGTAATTCACTGGGGGTTTTGGGCCGTAATCCACCACGCGGGTCCAGTGCGGATTGGTGGATCACATACTGCAGATTATTATTTTTATTTCAGAAAGATACGCGTTTCCTCACTATGTTTTCACCCACCACCGAGCATATGTTATTAGAATTTTTAAAAATCCTTACTGAAGTAGAAACTCAGTGGCGGAGGATTTGAACTCATGATCACACGATAGATACCTCTGGGCTATCACCGCAACAATTTACTTACAAATGCACAAAATATTAATTTATGTACCTTCCACGAACACGCTATAGAGCAGACAATACTTTTCCAAGATTGATATTTCCTGACACTAAGTCGCTTAGATTACACGTTTGAACGAGAACAAGTTTCCCGTCTCTCTCTCACAACAGCTGCTACTTAAAGTGGGAGAGAAATACAAGATGAGATTTAGCACACTCAAATTCATGCTTCACAGCAAAAAAACCATGAGAATAATCTGTACAATCGAACTCCTTTCCACAAAACACAAGATGAATAATGATTATGAATGATGAATAATTATGAGCGTGATTAATGTACAAATGTGACGTGTGTGAAATATGTTGTGTAGGTCGGAATAGGTAGAAGTGGGCAGAAAATTTAATCGACTTTAAAATTGTATCAGATTTCTCACGCAAAATATTTTTTAAGCAAACGTAGGATTCTGAGTATTTTTCAAAAGCCTCTCTGAAAAGGTTCCAAGCTATAATCATGAAATCAATTTTGAAAAAAACAAAAGCTGCATTTTTTTTTTATTTGCAACTAGTGACCTAGCCGTTAGTTAAAAATAATCTTTGGCCGTGTGGTATCGGCTCGCTTTGGAATGGCATCACACCATCTCTTCCTGTGGGTGTCGTAAAAGTTGACTAAGGGTTAACAAAGCCACTACCACAAGCCCCAAGGAACTACACCACCTCCAAAAGAGTGGATTTGCCAATCCGTTTGGCCAACACGATAAACTGTTCGAACACGATAATCTCCAAAACTACTGAACGGATTATCATGGGGTTTCCACAGCTTAGCTTGGCGCTTCGAATAGGCTTTGTTTCGTCGAAATCGGCGGACGGGATACTAGCAATGCTAGTATTCCATAAAAAAGACGACAATGAGCTTGATGATGATGACAATCATGCTCGACACGAGCTACTGACTTTCTTTTTCTCATCGACAGGTATCGACAGTGACAGCATCGCCAGGCCCACTCTTTTAAGGCCACTTTGCACGCCCTGTAAGAAAATTAATTAAAACAACTTAAAATACAAGTGAAAACTAATTAAATTATGAATTTAAAATAAAATATAGATTAATCTATACATATACATATAATAAAATTGTAACAGGCCGATGTCTGTACATTATAGATATTGAAAAAAAACTAATATCATTAGAGCAACAGAAGCCAAAACAACAGTTTCTAGAAATTGTGTCTGTCTGTCTGTATGTTTGTACACGCATCACGCAAAAACTACTGCATGGAATTGAATGCAGTTTTCACCGGTGTATTGCTAGAGGTCTAACTTAAAATATAGGCTCCATTTTACCGCAGGAAAATATCTTATTCCGATTGTTTTAAATTTAATAAACCGAAGCGAAGTGAGGGCGGGTCGCTAGTATATAATAATAATGTAGTGGGAGTTGCCTGAAGTAAGATATTAATTTTAGGTTCGTATTATTATTATTATTATTAGGGTCGTCCATTAATCACGTGATGTTTTTTAGCAACTTTTTAACCCCCCAAAGGTGATACTTAGTGATACTGGTGATAAATACATGTGATATCTCACTACATCCTTGTGATATTTCGTGATTTTTTTTCCGAACAACCCCCCCCCACCCGCTTTCGAGTCTCACGTGATTAATGGACGATCCCAAACGGAAAAAGTGTGTATGATTTTATGATTTAATATAGTGTGTATGTGACATAGTCTACTAAAACAAATAAATTGTCCACTTCGTAATAAAAATGTCGGTCGGGACTAAGGGCCCCTTAGTCCCGACTGTTAGCAAAACTGTTACAATCTATGAATCTATGTTACAGTAAACTAGCGGTACGATAATAAAGTGTACTATGATCTTTGAACTGGTAATACCAACTATATGTATAACGTTAAAAATGTGGTTAGTGTTTAAAATTATTGCTGTCATTATTTAAAAAAAATATGTCTATACTACTAATATTATAAAGAAAAAATTGTGTGTTTGTTTGTATGTTGGGGGTAATCTCTGGAACTACTGAACAGATTTCAATTTTTTTTTCACAAATAGGAAGTTACATTATCCGTGTTTAATATAGGCTATATTTAATTTTAAAATTTTAAAGAATAGAACTTATAAACCGAAGCGAAGCGAGGGCGGGTCGCAAGTCCATTATAAAATTAAAAACACACTGTATTACCACAGCATAATATTTACGTTAAAATTAAAGAGTCTTTTATTATTATATCCGTGGTATAATGTTTTGTCTTTGACAATATGAATCTTGCCGCTAACAGACTCACCATTTCACTTCACCCAAAAAATTAACAAAAATAATGAGTTTCTGGCTTGATCTGTTTTTGTTTCGCTAATTTATATTGTAGCAATATGGAGCCAACAAATTATTTTATAGAAAAAGGGCGGCATACGAGCATATAGTCCACCTTATGGTAAGTGGATACTCTCGTCCATAGCGTTGGCAAGCCCCCGGATGCGATGCTAACCTTTGCAGATTAAGGAATGGATTGGGAAAAAGGGGAGGGAGAGAATGGGCTGGAAATGGGCTCTGGCATATCTCACTCACTACCGAAATACGTACATACATTGGGGAAATACGATAAAGTGGGAAATTTAGTACATTTCAAGGTAGTCTTCTGTGAGAGAACTTACTCCAATATGTTAATACGTATTAATATATTAGAGTAACTTATAATATTAAGTAAAATGATAAGTGGCGTCTAATGTAGGTATGTGTATTCCGATGAAGAGAAATACCATAATTTTAATGCTTCATTTTCATATTCAGATATCAATACAAGTTTTTAGTTGAACGTAATCTTGAAACAATAAAATTTAATATACAGTAGTATTTGTAGTCAGTCAATAATTTAATATACATATTAAAGTTACTTTGCCCAGATAACGTCATAAATAGACTACAAATACTGTAATAGACATCCTAATTCGTTACCCAGTCGACTGTACATGTAATTTCCGGAGCGCGTTTAAAACAAAAGGAAATTTAAAGCATTGCTGTCTGGGGGTACCTACATAAAGATAAACCGCGCTGGAGGGCATTTCTCCGACCACAAAAGTAATGTGTCCTCGGAAAACAACGCACAAGTAAATAAGAGTTTAATTGTACCATATTATTGTGGGACAACGGAAAATGCGTTTTTATTGTTAACAAGCATTGCATCGTTGCATCATTGTGCTGTTGTTTTTATTACATAACATAAGCTACTTTTTTGTTTTCTTTATATAATGAATGGCAGACGATCGGTCGGGCCACATGACGGCAACACCAGGGCGCTTGCGGGTGCGCGCCGACCATGCAGAATCCTGTTCACAGCTCTTTTGAAGAGCTCGATATCGTAGCGTAACGGAAATACCTCAGCTGGCAGTTCATTTCACAACTTTCGGGTTCGCGGTATAAAGTGTCTTTTCGACCGCACAGTGTGCAGCGACTCTGTGCCAAGGAAGTGCGGATGACCCGCACGACGGTGAGGAGCGGTGCGATGGCAAAAACCCGAAGTTGGCATCAAATTGAATATTCCCCATTATAAAGGCTTTTTTAAATTAATTTGTATAATATATTAAAATGGGCACTTTTTCGAATTGAAAAATGTTGCAACACATAAGGTCCTGCAAAAATAATATAAAATATTCTAATATGTTATTTAGTATGTGTGTATATGTACCTACCTATATAATTAGTAATAAAACCTCGATAATAAGGACTAACATAGTCTATAAGTTAAAATTGTTACTAACACTAACTATAGAATGAAATATGGATCTTGTGCCCTGAAATAAATGAATTATTATTATTATTATTTAGTGGGTCATAGCGATAAATTTGATATTGATAAAATAATATAAGAACTAAATGGACAGTCCAAAGCCTGTAAAAATGTGATGAAAAATTATAATCAAAATCAAACTACCAACTGGTTAAAGGTTCAATTTACTAAGTACCTACGCGTACAGTTACATTACGAAAACATTAGCCATCGGCTAATTCGGAAACATCCGAACGCGTCATCCTCGTCCATGAATTGCCGTAGGTACCCCCTAATTGCATACTTTTTTACGAGATACTTTATTACATAGACGTTTTTCCGGATAAGTCGATGGCCAATGTTTTCGTAATGTATCTGTAAGTAGGTATGAAAACCTGGAGTGTGGATTGTGTTATGCAATATAGATTAATCACTATTTATTTTTAATGTAATAAAGAAAATCAAGAAATATATGAAATTCTTTTGCTAGATATACTTAATAAGTTTTATTCTATCATTGACATTGTTAACAATGCACACCCAAGATGAAGATTCCTAAGTACGAAGCCACGCCCCCTAAACCTTGTCAGTAAATAATCGTTTAGGTAGAATTTTAAGTTGTGCAACTAGACAGTTTCTTGCCGAGCAAATCGAGTGAGCTTGTTAGCCAATAAATGTCTTAAAGAATGTCGTCTGTAATGTATTATATTGTAAAATGCTAGTTGCACTAATATGTTTATTGAAAATATATGAATGAAAATATTAACTTTAAGTAGTTGATAAGAAAATGAGTACCCATTGTTCTGTCGATTGTTATAATTGATAATGTATAAAATCATTAGAAAACAGAACAATGGGGAAAATATGTCAGCATAAGAAAAAGCCTGTATGTGCAAACGGGCACACATCTATACATTTAGAAAAATAAAGCTTTGCCCCCGCCTGTCTTTTATTTTCCCTAAGGGATAAGATTTAAGCACGCACATTCGTCTATTTTCAGTGAGAAATAGCGAATAGGGTTGATGGAATAAAACCCACGTAGATTAGGGCAGATCTTTTAAAAGTAGATAAAATTGTTTAGGAAAAATAGTATAGATGTGTGCCTGCTACAGGTATCTTGGGAAGAATAAAGCTCTGCCAATGCTTTTAATAAGCATATCGCCTGTCTTCCGAGAGGGAGTAGGCGATGGGTTATTGTGAGAACCTTTTGTAGGCAGATCTTTTAAAAGTAAATAGATATTTGAATGAATAGACGTAGGAAAATGTGGATGAAATGTAAATATCTATAAAATGTAAATATGTATAGATGTAAATATAAATAAAGATGATTGAGGGGGAGGGGTGGTGAGGAGACGGGTGAGGCGGTAAATGAGGTCGCGCGGCTCTCCTTACGGTACTGCCGCGGGCCTAATAAGCATGAAGCAAGACGCGTAAATTTACGTGATCCTCAAACGTCAACCACAAGAAGAAGAAGAAAAATACCGCCGTCTCGCTCCTCAAAACACCACCGCAAGCCCTCAAGCTATTTTGAAGAAATATCAAGACTTTCATTTCAAGACCTCCATAGACGTTGGTTCCTGCGCCGCCATTCTACGAGTCCGGTGAATCAGAACCACACCTACCACGAGCACAACGTCCCGTTCAGCCGCGCCCTGGGGTGATCACAAACCACGAAGAAGGCGCCGTTGAAGGGACTGGAGACAAGAAAACATACGGACAGTTCGATGGGGCCGTTCGTGTGTTTTCAAGTCATCCCCACCAACAAAATTGTTGTTGTGAGTCATTCGGTCCGAGTGATTCTACATTCATTTGTCGATCATTGGGATCGGATGATTTACAACAATAATAACAGATGGTCCCCGAGTCGAATAAGGGGGCCATTTGTAATAGTTTATGGTCCTTCGAACGGCGGATGTTGAGACCACGTATTCAACATAGTCTCTCATCGCAGGATTCACAAGGGCTCGTCAGCTACCGGCCGGGAGCTACCGCCGGAGAAGAGGATCACGTCACATCGTCAGGGAGCAACTTCGGTGGTGTACGGCGAGGCGGCTGCAACGCTTGGTGCCTAGGGCTTGGGGCACCAAAGAAGATTCAAGACATCGAACCCTCTCGCTGCCACGTGAGAGGGAAACGCATACCGGTACGCACGGATCCTAGCGGTGTTAACGAAGTGCGTACTCGGGCTTAACTATCCCGTCAGTGGGAGGAGGCCACCGTACGTCGAGGTTAAGACATCCCATCTTAGCTCTCGAAGGTACCTCTCACTGACGTGAGATAGGTTCTTTCCAACCTATCCTAAGTGAGTCCAATCCCTGCGATCCCGTGCTCGTGTGAAACCTTCACACGAGAGTAAGGTTAGGGGTAGGGACCGTTAGGGAATTAGGGGGCTTCAAGATGGACGAGAAGACAAGAACAACCCGGGCAGCGGCCGCAGCGAAGAAAATCGCGACGACGACAACAGAGTCAACCGCTGGAACGTCTGGGTCGACGAATACATGGAGCAGAGGGACAGATACGTCCATTGAAACAGTCCAGAATAATGATGTTCCCGAACAAAATAGGAAAGAACAGGACAATGCACAAACGGCAGAGAGAACGCATATTGGCTCAGGTGATACTTTGGTAGGGTCAAAGTCTACCGGAGGACGATCGACGCGCTCAGCTGTTAGGCGACGTGCCAAGTTGAAGGCACAGTGGGACCTACAGCAAGAAGAATTGAAGAAAGCAGAGGCCGCCGCTGCGTTGGCAAGGACTAAACTGGAATTAGTCTGTCTCGATTCGGAAGAAGAGGCAACCGACGTAGAGGAGGAGCCACCCGAGGGCGTCGCTCGAGTCAATGATTGGCTACAATTCCATAATTCGGTACGGCAGTTGAAGCCACCAGAAGAAAGAAATGAAGTATCAAGAATAATTGAAAAGGAACCTGAAGCATCGCGTCAAGCGGAAGCTACGACGTTGGCCAGTGCTCTAATGCAGGCCATTAAACAAGTGGCAAAGAATGAAGAAAAAAGGGATCCGCCGAAATACCTGCACGAGTTGCCGCTATTTGACGGTGACCCGAACGAATGGATATCGTTCATAACTTATTTCCGTGACACACGGGAATACTTTAGCCAAGTACAGAATGTGGCAAGGATCAGAAAAGCGTTGAAAGGAAACGCAAGAGAAGCAGTCAAGTCGTTGCTATATACGCACACGACTACAGACGCCATAATCGAATCCCTTGAAAGGAGATTCGGGAGAGCAGACGTATTAGTTCTCAACGAATTGGAAAATGTTAAAAAATTACCCAGAATGGGTGAAGATGGTAGGGATATATACATGTTTGCCAGCAAGATATCAAACTGTATAGCTACCATTAGAGCATTAAATAAACCTCACTTCTTGCATTCACCGGAGATATCGAAGCAAATTGTGAGTAAAATGAATACTATAGTGAAATACAAGTGGATGGAGTACAGGTACGAGTACTCGGGAGAAGAACCGGAATTGTGTATAATATCCACATATTTGAACAAGATGGCCGATCAATACAGCGTGATCTACTCGACGGAATATACGCCTAGGGAAAAGAAGGTGCACTCCTATGACAAAAGAAAGAAGACAATACACACCGTTCGATCCGTCAACGAGGGGGAGAACGGAAGAAAGGAGTTTTCCCGAAGTTCGTCGAGTAGTGAACCAGTGAGTAGTAAACGATACATCAAAAGTGGTTTAAAATGTGTGTTGTGTTGTGAAAAACATGGCTTGCCGAGTTGCGATAAATTCAAGCAACTTAGTACAGAACAAAGATGGGAAGCGGCCAAGAAAAGCAAAGTGTGCTTCGTGTGTTTACGGGGCAACCACAGTAGAAATAATTGTCGCGTTAGGCCATGTGGCATAGGGAAATGTGAAATAAAACACCATAGATTGTTGCATCACAATTATAGAAAAGAAAGTGAAAGGAAGGATGCCGAAACCTCCATCAAGACGGCGATTACCAACGCAGTAAGTACCTCTCAGCGGGCTTACTTAAAAATAATTCCCATTGAGTTATATGGTCCAAGGGGAATGAAAAGTACACATGCCTTGTTGGACGAGGGCTCGACCATCACTCTGATAGAAGAAAAAATTGCACAATCCATTGGAGCCACAGGCCCTAAAGAGAAACTATCCATAGAAAGTGTGGGCGGAAATAAGATGTATGATGAAAACTCACGCAGATTAGAATTAAGTGTGAAGGGAAAATTCACTAGGAATCTAGAAACAGTACGTGCACAGACAATCAAGGAATTGCACTTGACTTCACAGTCTGTAGACAGAGAATTAATAAAGAACTGTTCACACTTAAAGGATATAGAGGATCAGATCATGTACGAACAAGTCCGTCCAACAGTTCTCATTGGACAGGACAACTGGCATCTCATAGTCTCTAGAGAAATAAAGTCTAAAGGAACCAGCCTACCAGTCGCCTCACTCACACAACTAGGGTGGGTAATGCATGGATGCATAACAAGCACATCCAAACCTGTGAATTTTATTAATTACGTTACACAGGACAAGAGAAAAGGCGACTCAATGGAAGAACTCATGAGAGAACACTTCTCCTTAGAAGGACTCGGAATAGCGGCCCGAAATCCAAAAAGCGATCCGGAAGAGAGAGCGATGCGCCTTTTGGAAGAAACAAGCAATCGGCTGAGTGACGGAAGTTACGAAGTAGGATTGTTGTGGAAATCGGATCACGAAACTATGCCCGATAACAGGGCGCAAGCCGAAAAAAGATTGTATAATTTAGAGAGAAAGCTAGACAAGAATCCGGTTATGAAAACATATTGCTATAAAAGTATCATCAGGCGTTATAGAAATAAACGGTCAAACGATAAAATGAAACCTAGTGAAGCATCGGATGACTTAAGTTTCGAGTCAATGTCGCAAAGTTTGATTCGTCGAGCGGAAGAATTATGGGTCAAACAGATACAGGAAGAAAGTTACGGTAGTGAAATAAATCGTCTTCTAACAGGAAAACCAATAGAGAAGAGCTCGCGGCTTCGTCGACTGTGCATTGTTCTGGGCTCGGATAACATCATAAAATTAGATGGTAGATTGCAGGCAGATAACAGCCTACCAAGCGACTACAATACGCCGATAATCCTAGATGGCAAACACCCAGTAGTTCGCTTAATTATAAAATGTGAACACGAAAAGTTCAATCATGGGAACGATTCGACAGTAATGAACGAACTGAGGCAAAAGTATTATATTGTCTCGTTGAGAAACGCCATCAGAAAGGTTCATAACGAATGTCAATGGTGTAGGGTAAACAAACAATTACCTAAAAAGGCACCACAGGGCTGTCTACCAAAAGAAAGATTAGCTCATCATCAACCACCGTTCACTTGTACGGCGGTGGATTATTTTGGACCTATGAATGTAACAATAGGCAGACGCCATGAAAAAAGATGGGGAGTACTGTTCACATGTATGACTACGCGAGCGGTGCACCTAGAACTCGCCGCTTCGCTCTCTGCAGACTCCATGATATTGGCATTAAGAAGACTAATAGCTAGAAGAGGAAAACCTTCTGTCATGTACAGCGATAATGGCACTAACTTTGTCGGTGCGAACAAAGAGCTGGCAGAAGCGTGGAAAAAATGCCAAAATGCCATTGAGAAAGAAACCCAGCATAAAAACATAAAATGGAAGTTCATTCCACCAGGCGCGCCCCATATGGGCGGAACCTGGGAAAGGTTAGTGAGATCAGTGAAAAACGCGCTGTCGGCGACATTAAGAGAACGCGCGCCCAGAGAGGAGGTACTCCACACACTGATCCTGGAAGCTGAACACATAGTGAATTCCAGACCACTAACACAAGTAAATCTCGACGACAATGAGGAAGCCCTGACGCCCAATCATTTCCTAATTGGGCGATCCAGTGGTATGACGTCGCCGGGAAGTTTCAATGACGACGAATTGGTGGGAAAGACCACCTGGAAAACAGTACAACGTCTTGCCGACCATTTTTGGGCAAGATGGGTGAAGGAATATTTGCCCTCACTACTTCCACGACGTGATAGTGGTCAACGAGACTACGTCGACCCAGCACCAGACGACATAGTACTCATAGTCGACCATACACTACCTCGCTGCACGTGGCCACGAGGAGAAGTGATACGAGTATTACCAGGAAAGGATGGAAAAGTGAGGATAGTGGATGTAAAAACCACAGCAGGCGTGATGAGACGACCATCTTCGCGTCTAGTAATATTGGGAAGAAAGGGGTGCATTGTTCCATAGTAAAGTGCTAGATTCGCACGAGGGGGAGATTGTTAACAATGCACACCCAAGATGAAGATTCCTAAGTACGAAGCCACGCCCCCTAAACCTTGTCAGTAAATAATCGTTTAGGTAGAATTTTAAGTTGTGCAACTAGACAGTTTCTTGCCGAGCAAATCGAGTGAGCTTGTTAGCCAATAAATGTCTTAAAGAATGTCGTCTGTAATGTATTATATTGTAAAATGCTAGTTGCACTAATATGTTTATTGAAAATATATGAATGAAAATATTAACTTTAAGTAGTTGATAAGAAAATGAGTACCCATTGTTCTGTCGATTGTTATAATTGATAATGTATAAAATCATTAGAAAACAGAACAATGGGGAAAATATGTCAGCATAAGAAAAAGCCTGTATGTGCAAACGGGCACACATCTATACATTTAGAAAAATAAAGCTTTGCCCCCGCCTGTCTTTTATTTTCCCTAAGGGATAAGATTTAAGCACGCACATTCGTCTATTTTCAGTGAGAAATAGCGAATAGGGTTGATGGAATAAAACCCACGTAGATTAGGGCAGATCTTTTAAAAGTAGATAAAATTGTTTAGGAAAAATAGTATAGATGTGTGCCTGCTACAGGTATCTTGGGAAGAATAAAGCTCTGCCAATGCTTTTAATAAGCATATCGCCTGTCTTCCGAGAGGGAGTAGGCGATGGGTTATTGTGAGAACCTTTTGTAGGCAGATCTTTTAAAAGTAAATAGATATTTGAATGAATAGACGTAGGAAAATGTGGATGAAATGTAAATATCTATAAAATGTAAATATGTATAGATGTAAATATAAATAAAGATGATTGAGGGGGAGGGGTGGTGAGGAGACGGGTGAGGCGGTAAATGAGGTCGCGCGGCTCTCCTTACGGTACTGCCGCGGGCCTAATAAGCATGAAGCAAGACGCGTAAATTTACGTGATCCTCAAACGTCAACCACAAGAAGAAGAAGAAAAATACCGCCGTCTCGCTCCTCAAAACACCACCGCAAGCCCTCAAGCTATTTTGAAGAAATATCAAGACTTTCATTTCAAGACCTCCATAGACGTTGGTTCCTGCGCCGCCATTCTACGAGTCCGGTGAATCAGAACCACACCTACCACGAGCACAACGTCCCGTTCAGCCGCGCCCTGGGGTGATCACAAACCACGAAGAAGGCGCCGTTGAAGGGACTGGAGACAAGAAAACATACGGACAGTTCGAAGGGGCCGTTCGTGTGTTTTCAAGTCATCCCCACCAACAAAATTGTTGTTGTGAGTCATTCGGTCCGAGTGATTCTACATTCATTTGTCGATCATTGGGATCGGATGATTTACAACAATAATAACAGATGGTCCCCGAGTCGAATAAGGGGGCTATTTGTAATAGACATATTAAAATATTTTGCACCGTTTTTGTTGGACCTTATATATCTTCATTTACTTACGAAACTATGTGCAATATAGCTTCGTAATATTTAAGTATAATATATTATTATTGCTATCCATAATAATTGATAAGGAACATAGTAAAACATAATAAAATGTTGATATAAACAAAACCAATAACGTATTAACATTGTCACTCATTGTGTAGGTTTGAGATTAATTAACTTGGAACAAACGTCCTTATCGATTCAAAGCCAGCATGCGACATTGACCAGGTGCAAAGGCACGCGTCAATCTAAATGTTTACATGTTACGTTAACATAAACACAAGTGTTGGTGGTCCTCTGAGGCTGTGTTCAATGTGATAACCCATTATAGTTTCTATCGTTATGCCTTTTATCGAAATGGTTGTTTTTTACTAGAATCTTAATAAACTTCGGGAGGTCCCTTTTCGCAGCCCATTAGTTCATTTATTTATTTTAATATTTACAGATGGAGAAATGTTACAAGTACAATGGTATGTTCCTCTGTAACATACCACGCGGGCGTATTATGACGTATAATAATTAATAATAACAGCACTAATTATAAAATTACAAAATATTATTATAAGAATTCCTTCGATATTTCATTTTTAGTAAATGTTTCCTTATAAATATTATTATAAGTAAAATGTAAATGTAAGATCAAAATGTTTCCATTTAGATTTTAAACAAGTATTTTTTTATATATGTCAATATTGTGTCATTTAATTCACGTCTTTGTAACAACTTTATAATATGATTATATTTAATTGTATTCTTATAGCTGTCATAAATAGCACCCATACAAAGCAAATATTATTATTTTAATCAATTTGGCAACACGGGTGGCATTCTCAAACTGCTTGTTATCATTTATCAATGTCGTAGTTAGGTACCTAACTAAAATGTTATCAAAATAAATAAATAAATTATAACGCCTGTAAGAATACTGTCAACAAGTAAATTGATAGTAATTGAAGTAGTCTCGACTTTGCTATTTGATAGCTTCAGGCGTAACCAAATATCACCAATTTTTCATTATACCATTATTTATCAGTCATTAATTTGATTTGATATAGGTTAGAGAACTAAGCAGATTGGTCCGTCTATTAGTAAATGGTCACCACCGCTACAATGCATCAACTGTTTGGTTCATGTTTTCTGTCATAATCGTTTATTTTTAGTATGAATATTTTGGAATTCGTCGACTTAGGAAAGCCTAAACTAAATACAAAAAGAGCTTATATATTATTTGTGGCACATGGCAATATCCATGTGTATGGGACTAATCCTTATTATGAAATACTTACCAAGGTTGGTTTATTTGCGTGTTTAATAACTGAACCAAATCAATAAATCGCTCCTTGAAATTAAAAGCACACGAATTCCATTCATGATTCTGAGTTTCATGACGTGGTAATGAATGAAAGACTGGGAGTGTTTGGCGGTACCTCGAGAATTGAAGTTGAGTTTTGTTTTATTATTATGCGTTTTGTGGTTTATTAGACCTCAAGGTGTTTTTGTGCGTAATATTTGTGATAATCAAATAAAAGGCATAGACTGCGTATTTCGTGTGCTTGCAAGGAGTCCTCTTCTGTCCTCGGTATACCTACTATCCCTTTACTGAGTGACTCCTGACACTTGGACGGAACTAGACATTGACAGGATACGTTTTAGACTTTGAAATTGTTTATTACGAAGAAAACTTGACACAGGCAGAATGTGCTAATTACAACATTGACATACTCGTTTATGAAACAGGAAAAAAATTAATAATTTTTTTTTGGAATAAATAAATTCTTGTGGCCATAATGGCCAGTTAGTGAGAAGCGCCCAGGCTCGTGCCGATAAGTGGTAAGTGTTGGCTGGAGGCCGGTGTGTGCTCACGGTGTAACGAGGGTAACGTCCTCGTTTCCGCTGGCGAAGACGGTGTGTGTAGCCTGTGAGAGTAGTGTAAGGACGGCATTGGCAGGAGTAAGCAATTGGGTCGTCGGGAGAAGCGCCGAGGACGACGACGACGATGGCAACGGGGAGCGTATCGGGGAATTAATGACTGAATGAACGGTTTCTTTGTTACAAAGCAACACACAACTTTTAAACATTAGGTTTGAATGTTCGTTTGATCAAAATATCTTTTTTTTTTTGTTTTTATCCTATTTTTCATACAAATTTGCCAATATACTGGTAATTAGGTACATTGTAATAGAGATTAACCTATAGTCATGATTAACGCATAATTCACGTAGACCACACGAACACGGGCAAAAGTTAGTATGTACGTATGTAAGTTAGTATCAGTATAATTATTATAAGTTAGTATGTACCTACCATCATCAGTATAATTATTATAGTTACTTAGTTAGAACGTTGAAATATGTACCTATATGTATTTAATTACAACTTTTTATAATACAAATGTATATTAAATAGCCGAAGTACTTATGTATATATTGTAATGTCCATTGTAATCTATATCTCTACAATGTTAAAAATATCACAACACCGTGTGTTTTCTATATTTAGATTAAAACTGAAATGATATATATCTACGTGGTGTTTCACAGCAACATATGTAGATCAAATCTGTAACAGGGTATGTGGCAAAATAAAATATGGCATTCATGTTTCAAAACGATAAGAACGTTGATAGATTGGTATGTCCAGTTAACTACGCTTTGTGTACTCGTTTATTACGGTACAACTAGTAGAACAATTGTTGTACATAAATTAAATAAATAAATAAACACAATGTGGCTTTAGGAGGCAATAATTGATATTTACATACATTCGAATAAGAAGAACACTGTTATTTCATAAGAATATTGTAAGAATTTCTGCAAATTATTAAGCCTTGTAAGTTGTAAGATAACGATAAAATTATTAGACATAATTTAATAAATCATAAATTTATCAATAATAATAATAAATCATCATCAATAATCTTAATGACTAAGAATAAATCAAATAAAACATTTAGTTAAAATTTTCGCAACTTCGTTTTACGTGAATAACACTTGATGTTTAAACTACGCGTAGCAATTCTGATTTCTTTTTTCAATTACTTTTCCTAATTTCTCCTGTAATCATATAAATACATTATCTCTGAAAATGTACACCTAAAAGTACTGTTGTGTATAAAAATCAAGTGATATACTTACAGAATAAAAAAATACAGTTATGAAATTTCGATACCCGAGTTAAATTAAAAGTAAATGGAAATTTAAACGAAATAAAAGCAATACGACAAAAGAGTAAAGTGCCACGATATGACGCAGATTGCAGTTTGAAACGTATGTAAAATCGATCTTTCGTAACAAAATATTACGTAAATAAACGTAATAATTAGTGCCCACATAGGCAAATAAAAACAATTGTATTTATTGCTTTACCAATGACGTAGTTCATAAATTAGTTATTATATAAAACTAACAATGATTATTATAACTGGATTATTAGTTGTAAATTGCCACTGTAAAAACAAACCGCACTTTAGTAATTTTAGTTGCAGAAAGATAACCTATAATCATTTACTTCAATCAAACGGTTGCGGTGGAACGCCAACTGTTCGCTATTGCAAATATATAAATGTTTAATGTAAACACCACTCACCGTTTTAACTTCATTGTTGCTGGATTTCGCCGTGGACATCGCCTTTATCATCCTACTAGAGTTATCCAGAAGACACTTTTGGATACTCATTGCTCCTTTTATACACAACAAAACGCAACACAAAAAATTTACATCATTGGCACTGCAAACTGTAACACGTCACTTAACACGATATTCACACTTTAGTCGCCCGTACGGATTGTTGAGACGCAAAACATAATCACAATATTGTGTAGACAAATGCGCGTGTTAGGTTATATCCATTGATTTGACGTAAGAAAGTTTTGTTTTAGAAAAAATAACCGAATCACATGCGTTTTCTATGGGCGCCGAAAGACGACTGAAGTGACCGGGCGGAGAGCAGCTGGCGCTAGGAGCGACCTCATACGAACGTCAGTAACGGCACTGAACAAAGGAAGGACTGTCGGTTAGACCACACCTATGGCAAAAAAGGGTCAAAGATGAGGTACAAATCGTTGAACTTGGTGCTTTTTCAATGGCAACGGAAGATGAGACAAAAACTGCTACGCTCAATACATAACAAACTTTTAGGACTATGCTTTGACGACAGAGGTATTTGCCGGACTGACAAAACAAATACGGGGATACACTTATTGGATATCTATTCAAAAAAAATGACAGGTCCCTTTTTGACAAAACCTTTTAAGGTTACTGTAAAATCAAAACTTATATTTCTAACTTGAATTTCGACAATTACTTTATTTACATAATGCATATGGATTTTCCTGTTTACACCAAGTTGTCTTACAAATCTCGCAATAATTGAAACCTAGGTACAACCGTTTAGAAATCTAGAAAATCTAGACTAGAACTCTAGCAGATCTGGAGAAAAGATTAATTGGTTTAAATTTAACAAAACCAAGATTGTAGTACCTATCACACACCTTAAATATTTAAATGTTACGTGAACAATTTACAAAGTGGATCACCAAATTACTTGAAAACAGTATCTAATTTTATTAATCCGAGTAAAATGCCGCGGAGCCCATTAAGCCTCGAATAAATGCCCTCATAAAGGAATTATCTGCGTTCAGTTATCGAACCGTTGAGGTTTCGAGCAAATGCTATGTTTATTAAAGTGTACATTATATAAAATTCACAAACCGAGTAATAGAAATAAAATTTTACTGCATATACTTTTTACGAGAAATTATTTTAGAAATAGGTGAGACTGTAAGTGACCAAAATAATAGCTTCCCTGAAGAAAAATCCATACGAGCTTCGAACGTCGAAAAAATTGAAGATAGTCTACAAAAATGAATAGGTATGTTACAATTACCAGATTACAATTGGGTACAATTAGTTATTCCACCACTATTTAGGAATTTACAACACATCCATGAGAACGATATGGCATCATAAAAATATATATCTTACTTTCTTTGAAAAAACAATTACCACTTTTTATAGAAAGTTCACAGACGAGCAGAAAGTAGTTGCGGTTATAAGCGAAAACTATTCGTCTGTGATACATGCCAATATCAATCGAAAATGGCGAATGCAAATATTCGCCGATGTGCTCTGCCTAGTTTTTAAAGACCTAATTATCAGGATTTGGGAAAAGGATTCCGATTGATGAGGGGTAACATAGTATTCCACTTTCCCATATTAATGCTAATGCTATGCACTCACATTAATCCAAATAAAGAATTAGGAATGAATTGGATGGTGTGGATTTGGATGTCTCTAATACCATATATGTTCATTTAAATTTTCTCCATCACTTATCCTGAAAGTATTTTCTGAATCGACGTTTCAATAGCTCCATATTTCCCAAAGTAAATGTTATAGAAAGGATAATCCAAACCCGGATATTTCCTCGTAATTTTTTCCTATTTTCCTCGTAAAGAAAAAGCATAATAACTGTATCTGGCTCAGATTACAAGGAAAAGAATATCTGGCTTCATAAATATTCCAATGTTTCGTATTTTTGAAGTTAATGGATACCTACTTACTTGCCCTTAATTACGATTACAAACAAAAAAGTATGTTAATTTAAAGGCCAGCAAATTTGTTTTATTTTCGTAAAAAACCCAATGTGTTTTTTAATATAATATCTTGTCTAGTTTTTAACAATTAAAATGTTAAAATCCTTTTTGTATGATTAATTACATTATTCCACCCTATGCTTATATTTATAATAATCAAGCAAACCCCACTGGTACCATGTAATGAGTGATGACTTGACTGATGAGTGTGATGACCCGAAAACCCCGAAAGAAAGAAAGAAAATGTTTTATTTGTTGCAACACAATACACAGACATAAAGTAAATAACAAACAGAATTAGTTCATAAATGCTATAATACCTTATCTAGTCAACCCTTGACTGTGTGTCACGGCGACAATAAGGTTAACTGGCTCAGCATGGTGCTGCGGAGCAGAATTGACAACCACAGCGCCAACTCATTGTATTCTGCCAGAACCTTAGTATAAAAGTACACTTGCGAACGTCCACGACGACGATAAATCTATATCCATTATTTGTAATACAAATATCCAAGTATCAATATATACTCCTGTAACTTCATATAAATTGTGCAAATTACATGACAATAATAATAATTATATATAATATTATAATACAATTTAATTAAAAATATTGTGTATTGAGTGTAAATATATTATTATGTATGTATGGGGACGCACCCACAGACGACGAACCCCCAAAAACGACGAGACATCACCCTAGTGATCTAGTGACCCTAGCATTGTAAATGTGTGTACGTACGCTTATCGTGAGCGCAAAATGATAGAATACCAAAAGGAAACGAAGCTTGTGCTCCGTATATGCGGGCCCGTAGACAGTCAATCTGGATCGCGATCCGTGATCGCAATCCGTGATCGCTATCCAGATTGACTGTGTATGAAGTAGATTGATGGATTGATACATCGGATCGTAAGATTTCTAGACATTTTGAAATCAAGACTGCGATCCGCTGATCGTGATCAAGATTGAACGTGTAAGCGCAGGATCGCGCCGATCGCGTCAGTCTAGATCTTCAATATTTCTGCCTGTAGCAAGATAACATAGAAATACTACAGCTAATTTTTCTTCAGATGTTATGCTTTTTCTCATACAAGTATCTTGTTTAGTTATATATGGAGTTATCATTTGTAACAACTCATCAAAACATTTTTCCTCCATCCTGAAGTAATTTTTATAGTCCTCATCTTCAGCAGTTACTTATATTTCTTTAAGTAGATTTAAATGAGTATAGTATTGTCTTATCCGTAGCCACTGTTTAACCCAGCGCCTTCTTCGAACTCGTTTCTTCGAAGTTAAGCCTAAAACTAAGTCTACAACAGCTTTAACTTCATCTAAATCCATTATAAGAGGGTTTAACGCGGCGATTTCGATGTATGGACTGATGAAATCAGGATTGAACGTGTAATGTTGAGACATGATCCTGCGATCCGTGACCGCGATCAGATTGACTGTGTACGGGCTCCCTATCGAATTGATATCGATGCCTATATACGCAACATGGTCATCAAATTCCTGAACCTACTAATATATGTGTCGTATAGAATCAAAGACGGCAAAATAGGTTAGTAACTTCACCATAAACTCTTTATTAACTCTATTAATTAAGTTTATTAACTAAGAGTTTATTAACTCTTCACTATTAACTAAGTTTATTAACTAAGAGTTAATCAAATCAGTTTAGTTTTAAATTTTCTACGTTGCCATATATTTACCTCATTTTTGCTTACTAACCTATTTTGCCGTCTTTGATTCTATACGACCCATATAATCAATTGCAATTAGTCATCAATCCATGCAAATTGATTTGCTTTGAGTTATTGGTTTAAAGTTTAAACAATACCCAATTTAATAGACTATATTATACATAGATGATAGCATTTTCACTAAGACATTTATTCAATTTTAACTTATTTGATAATAAGTCCAGCAGTTTTGGTATAGGTACGTTTTTAACAAATGCAATTTTAAATCTGACGGGACTTGCACGCCCAAATACCCCTCGTCTTTCAGCTACCATGTATGTATTGTTTCTATAAAACAGTCGACCACCTTTTCTAACATATTAATTAATAAATTTATGCATTCTATTTTAGATTATGTTTCAGTACACTTTAGATTTTATATTGGTTTGAGAAGCTTTGATATAATACGAAACGTGATAATAAGTGTCTGGTTGCCGCTTGTATTGTGTAAACTAATTACTATGATAAAACGTAGATAATTCCTCTCTGTCTATCCTTGAAATTTTTATACGGTCAATCAATCTAATAAGTTGATTAAGTATGTAAATATTTAAAGGCAAATTATGACATGACGTCATGCAATATGAGTGAGATCATAAGGGAAAACAAGCGATCTAATTATACCTGAAATGTCGACGGACATAGACAGCAAGAGGTATAAAAAAATTGTACTTTTAGGTCTTGAAGCCTTTTAAGGTTTAATGACATAAGTGTAACCGAACACACTTATAGGTATAATTATTAATAAATTACTTAAGTGTAATGAAGACAAAACGTAAACATGGGTAATAGAACGTGGAATAAAAAGTATTAGACCAATTTTCAGTTCGATGTTGTTCATGAGAAATAAATACAATAGGAAATGTAGTGTAGTGACTCGTAATATCACTTAAATCGTTATCGATAATTATTATCAGAACGTATCAGTCTACAATATCAGAAATTACACGTGATGTCATAAAGAGAAGACAGTCTTCCTGTTTAGTATCTAAGTAATCATGAATTTCTGATGACCAATATTTTTAAAAGGTTCAACAAACAACACAAATACTTAATTTTCAAAGTAAATCCATCAGGACTAGAGAAAGTTACAAAAACCTTGAGAATAGGAGAATATGGATAGGTTATTCTCGAACTTGTAAACTTGTAAATTGACGCTATTTTTTCCATTCGTTTATTTTTATCATCCCATTATGAATATCGATATTGATCCAGTCAAGCTTCGTATTGTTTATCAGTTTCGAGATCTACGTATACACGTGCCTTTTATTTGCTTGTTATATTTTGGGAATCATTAAGAGAAACATTATAGGGACTTCCTATTATGATTGTATTGAACAGTTTGTTTTGAAGTTAACTTGTCTTCAATTTTGGTTATTTCTGTCGATGTTTCAGAAATAATTTGTTTTCCAAATTATAAACAAATATTTTAATTCGGTCCAAAATTAAGTTATTTTTCTTTGTTTTTACGTGTACTTAGGTACTTAAGTATTATTGGGAGTAGTATCTCGAAAATACTTAAGTAAAATATTTAAAAAATATTTTTTTAAATGAAGAAGAGATTCATACGTTACTTAATTGTTGAAGCGTAAAACTATGAACAATTACAGAAATGGAATGTCCTAGTCTAGTGTAGTTGAAGCCTGTACCAAATGCCATCTCATCAATGTAGGAAACAACTGGTGTAGTATTACTTGAATGTAGAAAAGGTCTAAAAGTCCACAGAATCGTCGCTAGGTGGCGCACCAAGTAGTTCAAGAAATATTCCTAGATGGCGCTATTACTACATGAGCATGTGAACCTCGAATGACAAGTTATGTTTTGGTTAATTTTGCACAAGAACACAACATAACACAAGTGTCATATTATCTTTGTATCGTATTCATTCAGGCACAGGACACAGTCCCCGCGCCGGTTTTGTTATCACCACATCCCGATAAGTTTGGTGTCGCGTAAGTATTTACAGATCTTTCGATAGAATTATAAGTTTTTTATAACATGTCTGTTTTATAAGACGTAGGTATACATAACGTGCTACTGATTAGATTTCCGTGTACATGTTCTAACTTTTATTGCTTTGTTATGTTATTAGTATGTACTCGAATAAACAAACTGGTGATTATTTCATCGGAAACATTATTATTATTTTGACATAATATATGTTGAGTTTAAATTATTTTGATTTCTTATGTACCAGTTCCTATACCAGCCATTTGAGATAAATTAATATACGATTTATGTTTACTATTATTGTAAATATTTAATTTAATTAATTTAAATTTTGTCAATTTACTTTTGATCAAAAGAACTGCATACCACACATTAAGTACCAAATTAGGACTAAAATGCAAACTTGTATCTTGTATTTCAAATGGATAACTATATCTTGTTCGTGATCCATACTTGATACGTGAGTGATCCATTTATTCTTGTTTTAAACAAGAATAAATGGATCACGTAAAGTTACGGCCAGTTATGCCTTGAAACATGTCCCCGTCTACAGAGACCAAGCGAGATCACTGGTCCTATAATGCATGCACCCTCGTAACTCACTCTAGAACTCAATGGCTGCGGTGATCTAACCGACCTAGTCGCAGCGGCAAGGTAGGTACTGACTAAATGCGCAAGAGTGATCAAATGAATTGCCACGTTCAGAATGAAGTCCAGTTAACATGGTGATGCTTCGCCCACCCTTCATGTTCAAGAAACTTTTGTCAAAACTTTCTTGTCTATGTACAGGTTGTCCACGATGGGTCCTCTAAAGCCAAACCCAGCGAAAATGCTCCTCCGCAACGAAGTGGCATCTCGCATCGCCGCTTTATCGACTGACGAGAAAAAGCGGCAGTCACAAATAATTTTCGAAAAGGTCAAGCAATTACAAAAATATCTCCTTATCTTAATAATTGTATAGCGGGTGCCAGGGACTTCGTGCGCGTGGATCTATAATGGAAACTCTATAATGGATCCGTATAAAAATTGCCATAAATATTTATCTGGCACATAAGCTATATCTATGTCTAGTTTCATTAAAGTCCGTCCATATGTTTTCGTGTGATGCGCGCGCATCACACGAAAACATATGGACGGCAGTATTAAACACTGCAGTATTATAAGTACCATTGTAAAAATATTATATGTACAGACACGACTTTGTTACGATTTTATTATATATATAGGTTTCAATTCAATAACTTTATTATATGTAGGTATAGATTTCAATTTCAATAACTTTATTTCATTTATTTTCACTTTATTGTTTTAACAAAAGACGGATTAAATGCTAATATGCATTTTCTGTCAGCCAATCGTGGGGCTTAGGCTTATGGTGATGGCGATAGGCGATAGGCTTATGGTGATAGGTACGTGCAAGTGATCAACAATATATAACAGACACAAACATGCTAAGTAATAACTAATAACAGTAATAACATAGATACTAATAATAAAATCGTATGAATATCTTTTGCCATTTTCAGCCATCATAATTGATTTGGATAATTTCATTAAAATCCGTCTAATGTTTTTTGCGTGATGAGTGTTCAGTCAGAGAAAAGTTCCAAAAATTGTTGATTATGGATTGGAATTGTTATTCGTCGTAAGTGGAATTCAAATTAAGTACCCAAATCAACCATTCAGGTAATCAACCATCCTTACTACAAATCTTCAAACCGCGTCGCCCTATATATGAGCACCGATCAAGAAGTCGACACAGCGCCTCTTATCGACCACGTGAAGGCTAGAGGAGCGGCTGCCTTCGTCCCGCAGTACGCAGGTAAATTAAAAAAAAAACAAAATAGAAGATAATCCACTTAAACGTTTAGTAGCTACCCTCGTGATAGCAACCATGCATTTCCATTGTTCCATACAGTTCCATACAAACGATCACTCCCTTTAAAATGTAACGTATGATTTAATAAAAACTGTGAGAAATATGATAATTAAAAAATGTTAAGGCATCCCATCTATTCGATAACAAACAATTATAATTGCATTTAAGCACCGGCTAAGTAACTGCTATAATTATAATAATTTATGATAATAACCAGCTAAATAACATTGTTTTACCTAGCCCCTTTCCGAAACACGCTGCTGCTGATGTCTGGGCTATCTGGGAAAGTTATCTTTAACTATTTTCACACGGAAGTTGGGCATAGGGGTTCGGACATTTATTAATGGAGCCCGGCATACCCACATTCTGCCTTTTTGAAAAATTCTCGTTTTTGCGGCCGCCAACGAAACCTTAATAAATGCATGAAAGACGTTAAAATAAACAAAAAATGTGCAATTTCCTAAAACGTCTCGGAATTGAGATAATCAAGGTCAATTAAATTATATATAATCAAGTTAATTAAAGTTTTAAGTTATTTATTATCAAAGTTATAATTTTCAATGTTATTTCGGTTAGTAGATTTTTTAGAATTTTTTACTTTAAAGTCGGATGTTTTATTCGAGTCAGGTATATGACATGTGGAACTGTCAATATGGTGTCGTCACCGTACAAATTTCACTCTGTTTGACAGTTCTACATGCCATATCCCTGACTCGAATGAAGAATTCGACACATTTTTTGTTTATTTTGATGTCTTCTATGGATGTATTACATCTAATTTAGACAAGAAAATATTGTGGAAATATACGACGAATATTTCTTTAAAACGAATAAATCAAAGTTGATATAATGACTATGTATGTGCTGGTGACGAAATGTTTTCTTATGTCTAAGTTAGATCTAGTAAATCTATAGAAGACATCAAAATAAACAAAAAATGTTCTCAAGTAAAAACTTCTAAAACGACTAGAAATCGAGATAATTAACATTGAAACTTTGACTTGATTATTTCAGTTGAGAAACGTTTTAGGAGTTTTTACCTAAAGACATTTTTTGTGTGTTTTGATGTTTTCTATCAATTTATTTAGCTTTAGTTGGCAGTTGTAAAATCGACATTTTTTTCAAAATAGTGAACAGTAAGTAAGCCACATATGCCCTTTAGTTAGACGGTCCAAATCTAGCCAGCCTTTCCACTTCTATTGATATTTTTCAAAAGTAATGTAGCTCTTTTTAAATATAAAAATAAAATAGCCAACGAGCCAAGAATCCACCCGATGGTCACTCAAAGTTGATGAACATACTTGGGAATGTAAGTGTAGGAATCGGGATCCAATCGCTTAAAGCCAATTTGTTTTTTCTTTTTTTTATGGCCAAAAGTAAAAAAATGCATTTTTTGCATTTGATAAATGACGGGTTTAATTAAATTTTAAGTTAAATATCTATTTGTAAACCAAACAGTAACTAACAATATTTATTCACTTGTTACTTACCGTTTGGTTAACACATAGATTTTTAACTTAAAAAAATATTTATCAACTTAGTACGTCTAAACCGGCCTTTAGTCCCCACGCCGCGCGCCGTCATAGGACGAAGAATCTGCCTTCGCAGGACAATTATTAACGTTATTAAAATTAAATTCAGGAGGTAAAATGAGGATGTTACGACTAGAAGCAGGTGATCAGCATTACATGGAGATAACTAAGCATGGCATCGCTCAGCATTCACAGCAGCAGCCGAGAGAAGATGCTTTAGATAGTGGTAAGTGTCACTGGAAGCTGTGAAATGTCGAAGCCATAAACGTATATAAAGATAGATGTTCGGAGACTTTTACTAGATAAAGTCCGAAACGAAGAAATTCGACGAAGAACTGCACTTGTCAGCATAGCTCAAAGAATCAACGAGCTGAAGGGACTACATCTGTCGCAGAACCTATAACCGATGAATGAACGAGTCTTCGAATGGAGACCTCGTATCGAGATATGTAGTATGGTAGGTGACTACTGACAGAAGACTACCTTGAATGTACTGCATTGTCTACGTTATCATTGCATTTTAAGTATATACCATACCAACAGTCTCTTCACTGCTGGATATAGGAGCCTTAGGAGAGGTCCTAAGGCTCGCTGTTGTACACAATCTACCTCAATTCTCATCCAGTGATTTTCTTTAAGTCGCCAGTTCACTGTTCTCTTTATTTTTATGGATACTGTTGTCCATAGACATCCGCGATGGTGCCAACATCAGTCGATAACGACAAACAAGGACACGCTCCCTGATGCGCTGCCTACCTTCAGATATATAGGAATGGATTTGGAGAAAGGGTTGCGAAAAGAAGGAAGGATAGGATAGGATCGGAATGGGCTCTGGCATATCTCACTCACTACAGCAACACGTACGTACATTGGGGAAATACGATAAAGTACGAAATGCAGTACATTTCAAGGTAGTTCTGCGAGAGAGGGGTAACAGGTAAGAGAGTGGAGTGCCCCCAGCGGCTGTGGGAATGCAGCTCTCCCCTACCAAATTAAATTCCCAAATTGAAATTTCCCAATATAAACTTATGTATGCTTTCTTTAAAAATGTTTCTAATGCCTTTTCTTCTGACGGGCAAAATAGTAATTGACATAATAGGATACCATACTGTCCATAATTGTCCATAACTGTCCACTTTCAAGGACCGCCACCACCAACTTTTTTTTTCATAAATTGACATAATACAGGGTATAAATACCTACATCGATGCACTGACTTCCAAACTAGGGAACCTATATTTCAGAATATGTATGTAAAACGCAATAATCTAAAAGCTATATCTTTACCATGATTTATAATAATACGTTATAATTATTAATAAAATTTTAGGGGGGGCGTTGGGGGGTTTTGGCAGGTATGTTGTGGAATTCTTAGGGAAACCATTATAAAGACTGTTTATTATGTTAAGGCATGTAATAAAGCATTGGTTTTTATACCTATAATGTAGCTATTGTTATGTTCAAATAAATAATTGTATATGCTTCAGGTCTGGATCTGGTCATAACTCCGGGACTAGCGTTCTCCCGCTCCGGCGTGAGGCTCGGCCACGGGGGTGGCTATTATGACAAATACTTGGCCAAGGTTCGCAAAAATTCTGATAAAGTGCCAAAGGTAAAATTGCTTTTCTTTTTTTTAAATAAGAAGGCATTTATCAAATTTAAACTAAGACCACTGGAATTAAGTTATAAAAGCCAGGACAAGTACCAATATATTATGATCTCTAACAATATAGTATATTTTATATAGATTGTGGTCTATAAAAAAGTTCATCGACTTGGTAATAAAGTGGATACTGTCGCACGTGAACATCTACGATACCTATCCGATATCAGTCAAAAATGACGAACGTTGACACAATTGTAGTGTGAAAGTTGGGAAGATGGATTGGGAAACGGTATGCGGTATGTTCATGAAGGATTACACTCCACTTTGATGGATTACAATTTATTTGAAGGAGTGAAATGTAGGACAATGGCTGTAAATAATCGTTATGAGAGGTTTATTTTATCCGTTACACCTCCTATTTAATAGAATGACATTGGATTGAATTGGGGGGAGAGGGAATTGGTTTGGGAAGGGAGTAAATTGGATTCCTTGTGCTTATCTAATTATACTCATCTTTCAATAGGTTGAGATTAGATTGGCAGTGCTCCCTAACAATTTTCTCTCATTTTCTCAATACGTTTTACATTGAAGACAACCACGAACAGCGTATAAACTGGGGTAAGTAGAACAATCCAACGCCCTCAGGCTGTGCTATGCCTTATTATTAGTGCTGTAAAAATGAGCGCTGAGCGCTTGACGCTCGAGGCCTGTATGAGCGATAATGAACCCTTACAATAAGTCTCGAGCGTTGAACATTCGTGAGCATTATAGTGCAATTTCTTAAAGTTTTATTTTTATTTATTTTTTTATTTTTATGTACGAAGGCGGCAGACGAGCATACAGTCCACCTGATGGTAAGTGGATACTGTCGCCCATAGACATCCGCGATACATGCCAACATTAGTCCAAAATGACAAATGTTGGCACGCCCCCGGATGCGCTGCCTACCTTTGGAGATATAGGAATGGATTTGGAGAAAGGGTTAGGAAAATGGGGAGGGACAGGATGGGATGGGAATGGACTCTGGCACATCTCACTCACTACCGAAACACGTACGTACATTGGGGAAATACGATAAAGTGGGAAATGCAGTACATTTCAAGGTAGTCTTCTGTGAGAGAGGGGTAACGTGGCCAGTCGAGCGCGCCCAGCGGCTGTTGGATTGCAGCATGCACTCTCCGTTTTATGGTCTTAAACCCTTGAGGTTAAAAGCTAGTCTAAAACGGTTAAGGTTAAGATTCTTGAGGTTCATTATTGCTGACTTCAATGTCGCATGCTTTCGCTCCTGTGTAATCTAATTCTTAAAATCTCAATTTCCAGGTCATGGCTTTAGCCTTCAGTTGTCAAATAGTGGATGAAGTCCCCGTTGATGAATTGGACCAGAAAGTGGACGAAGTGATCTCGGCAGATTGATCTCTGTTCGTGTTTTAGTATTCTGATCATTGTAAATTGGCACAATACAAAACTTCTAATTTAATTTTTTCTTTTAGTAAAATCTAAATTTTTACATATGAGGACACGGCTTTGTTAAACCGAGGGTGTGATATATCAGGAAGAATATTATCGATAATTTATTTAGCCTTATGCATTAAATACACCATTCCCTTTGAATTTATCTGCTTTATCAACTTGTCCAGTTTTATTTGTTACCGTTTGACAAGCCCTAAAAACGGTTCGATATTAATTCAAACCTTCAAAAATTCCTTATCAATATTTTATTTTCAAATTCAAATAAAATTTTATATATAATAGGAATAACATTTTAATTACAAAAATACAAACTCACTTGGTGCAGTAATTAGATAATATACAGAAGTGTCAAATACATTTTCATGATTTTATTGCCATTATGTATAATAAAATAATAATATACAAATATAAATTATGTTGTCTTATAGATTATACAGGGTTAAATAAAAAGTACCTGCACTGTAATTAAAACTAACAACCCTTGTCCTGCGATTTTTTTCTGAACTTCATAATTTCCCAAAAAAAAGTAAATTATTTTTTAATTCGTTTTCCTTCAGTATTTTTGTCTGTGTCTAATACATCGTCTCCTAGCAATTTCTTTTTTTTTACTTCAAACAGGTAGATTACATTTTTCTTTTTAATTTCTGTGTGAAAAAAAAATGTCTAATTTTAAAAGGTCGTAAATACAACAAAAGGTGTTAGTTAATTTTTACGAAAGAGATGCGGATATTTTTTATTTCACCTTGTATATTTATATAATTATAATTTTATATAGTTGACAATTTAATAGACAGCTAGTTTAATAATATTTTTAATATTGTTAGGGCTTTGCACCGTTTTTTTGAAATACTATAGAAAAACCGATAGATATAGAAACCGAAGACTGTTTTACTGTATCTGAAAATTTTAAATGCATTTGTAGATATAGACAAAGTCCAAATTTGAGACTTGAGTGATTTACTGGTATTCTGTCAATTTTTGCTTTATTTTATTGGCTTGTATGTTTGTGTCCGCATTGTTTGTAATGACCACGAGGCGGGCCATAGAGAAACCATCATACCACTGATGGATCTTGCTTGTTTGTAGCTTGACCGGAGAAGTTGCAGTTGCAGCTGTGTTTAGTTGTCGCAGCCAACGACCGCAACTGGGAATCGTAAGGGTTCAGCCACATTATAGCCGCGGCGCGGCACAGCGCGTGGCGAACTGCGAATTAATAATTTAAGTCAGCTAGCTGTTGACATTCAATCCTTCATGTCGTCGGATGGCGAATAACACATTGGGCCGGACGCGTCGCAGCGCATAACATCGGCGAATAAATACGGCTGACAAGCGATCGGAGTGCGATGGGATGCGGCCCGCCTCAAGTGATTCAGGAGGATTTTTGCAATGTTATGCGCTGTGGTGCGGCCCGACGTAATATGCGCGAGCCTTAAAAGTTGCCGGTGGCAGCAACTAAAAGTTGCTACGTCTGCACAGCGCCTTATACGCCTAAAAACAAAATAATGCAGAACAGCATGGACTGACTAATGCTTACAATGTAATCACGACTTGTGTACATAAATTAGCATAGAAAACTATACAAATCAATTTAATGATTAAAAATCAATTGAAAGATTGGAAGTAGACAGAATTAAAATTTTATATAATTTAATTGATATTGATTTTGATGTATAAATTATTAAGAATTATTTACTTTTGTGAACGCTGTTCCGTTTGCTTCGTAAAATATTAAAGAAAGATTTCCCTCTGCTCCATTTTACCAAAACTTCATTTGTAAAGGATAAAATAATAAACACTTAACACAGAATTTGTTTTGTGAAAACTAATAACTTTTGTTCTTACGATTAAGGTTCAATAATATGAGGGGTCTAGTAAAGTAGTCGGTGTGCGACGATTTCATACAAAAGTCTTAGTGTCCAGTCCTGGCTGACCTCAAGTTAATGACCGAAATTCTTTCTGCTCGTAGCGCACGCTTTAGGTATATGTATTTAATTCTAGCCGTTCGATTAGGAGCTGTTTATGAATGGGAGTATGTGGCGTTGCCGATCGTAATACAGAGTAGGGGTATTTGGAATAGCAAAAATCACTATTCGCGAATACAAATACGAATAATCTGCCCCACTATTCGCGAATACGATTACGAATAGTACCTAACCTACTACTCAAGCACTTGTAAAATTAGTAAGTAGGTAATTTGTAGTTCAATTTTAAGATACCTAGTGCTATAACAAAAAATAGTTTAATCAGTAAGTAAGTAAGATTGGTTTAATATAAAATTTAAATTAAAATTTAAATTAAATTAAAAAATCAGATGTTCTAATAATCGTTTGCTCTTAAAAGTATTTCTTTCTGTAGAAAATCTCGTTTACCTACTATTCACATTGGACTTTACATAGTATACAAGTATTCGTTTATTAAATGGCGGATACAAGTACGAATACGAATATCTGAAAATTGTTGAGTATTCGCCAAAACGAATACGGATATTCGAACATCCCTAGTACAGAGTAATAGTGTCAGAAATTTCATTTCTAAAATTAATCCGAAAAAGTCGTGTAACAAAAGTTGTTAGTTTCATTGCAAAAATGCGCGCTCGATCACCCGATGACAGAGACGGCGTCATACAAAAGAAAGGGAACGCTGTAATAATATTCTTGTCTTACTTATGGCGCTATCTCTCTCATGGGGTGATCACATCGGATCGTGTGTAGCGCGCGAAATATTTTTTATTTAGCCCTCGTATAACATAAAGACAATATTTTTACTAAATACAATAATATAAGCTTATATTTATATGGAAAATCACATTCATTATGTAAATAAGATCACAAAATCATAAATAGGTACTTGTTGTAAACATTATAATATAATTGTAACTAAGATTATCATATCTAACAATATTTTATTAGAATATATAATAAATTCGATATTCCAATTGTTTTTAATAAAAATGATTTTACTATGTCATCTGTAATGAAACCAGGATCAGATAATTAACAGGTAGTCCTAATATAAGAAAATGTGTCTATTTTTTATTGAAAATCAATATTTTTAATTTCCTACTTGTATGCAACACAATCAGATGTTTATTTTTACAATCAAATTCACAAAATAAAGTACAATTACGCAAAAAATATGTAAAGGATATCTTAAATACTTATTTTTAAAATATGTAAGGTACTGAATAATACGAGTACATTGATACGTACTTTCTAATGATTTTAAGATTGTATCCCACTATCAAATTACTTTTAAAAAGTATAAAATTAATTTAATTCTCTATCATAAAAAAATTAAAAAATCTGATAGGTACATACTAACTTTCCCTTTGATAGTAAGCTAACTTGAAACATTAACCACCATTTTGGTGGGTTCCCTGAATACTTAAATTATACTGATTAACACAATACACATCACATACAGTTTAATTTAAATTACCGATCTACACTGATCTTTTTATTTAAATTAGACCTAAAACCAAAATAACTTATTGTTTCAGTGGTCCCCAAAGTGTGCGTCGCGGCGCCCTGAGGAGCTGCGGCTTCTTAACGGGAGCATCACAAAATATTACAGTTTTTATAATTTCATTTAAATATTTAGATGCGACATCTAGCGGAGCTGGTGAAAACCACTTAGTTAAATGTTATGTTTTTTTCCCGTGCATGGCGGGTGTTAGAATTATGTATATAATCTGTGGCGGGAGTTAGGATTACAAAATCTGTGGCGAGAGTAAATTGATAAGCTAAAATCAACTGTTTTTCAAGAGCATGCTGAAACATCTCTGAAGCTCTTGAGTATTGAAAGATTTAAAAGAAACAGTAAGAATCACAAAGTACCAATTATGCAACTGACATGTTGCATTTGTAGAACCCGACATGTTGCTATAAAAAGAACTAGAAAAATTTCGTTGTGTGACATTTTTTGGCTAGACATAAGTAACCATTTTTTTAAAAAAATTATAAAAAAACACATTGTTATGTTATCACTTGACTAAGTGGAAAAAAGTTAAAAACCTAAAACACTACACAGATGTTAATAAAGTCACGTCTTTACAAAAATAAAACTAAAATTTTATTGACAAAAGAATTTCTTGTTCAGTCAACCAAAAATAACTTTTGGTGGCACTTTTTAACGTTCTTTCATAACGCTCCGCTTCGCTTCATAATGTTTAATGACTATACAATAAGCATCACAAAAAATTACACTATTACCACAAAAGATAGTCATGATTGATTGTGACTATGACTAAAATATGACATGCAATACGAACGTTGTTTTTAACAATTCTTATTGGCCGAGAAACTTAGACCGGCGTTGAATTGAATACTGTTTTTTATGCAAAAATGGTGGCAGGCGGACAGTCATTCAAATTGTTGATAAATGGATACTGTCGCCCTGTGACATCAGCGATACATGCCAATATCAGTCCAGAATGACAAACGTTAGTATACCTCCTTAGATATATCACAAACGTTAGTACCTTTGGGTATAACTTGGGTAGGTATATATGAATTATATTAATAACTTAGTGATGATAGCCCATAACCCAGATGTATCTAATCTCTATTCTCATCTATGAGGACGTAAGTTTAAATCCAGGCCTTTTTAATGACCACTATTCGGCGAACATTGTGAACAAAGCCTGCACAAGATTTAAAAATCTGATATATTTATAGCTTGAAAGTGTAGGGTCCCTTGAGGGTAGGGTAGGGTATGTAGGGTGTAGGGTACCTTTGTAATTAATATCGTTTGTCCGAGATACCCTTTGTAACTAGTTAATTAGTGTAATCTGCATTTAGGTACTGTTAAGTTGTTAAATATATAAATAAAAAATAATGTTCACATGAAGTCGCGCCGTTCTCACGATCTGATAGCTGTTTGCCAATTTTAATTATTGTCCTGTGTAACCGCGATTAATGAATGGACCTCGTGCGACAGAGGACGCTTCGACCAATCAAATTTTTTATACTCTTCAAACCACATTAAAAAACTGTATAATGCATGCATATATTTTATGGTAAGAAGAACAGCGTTTTGGTAAATCAATTTTAAATAATAACATTTACTTCATTTCAATTAGAACAGTCATTAATTAATCATTATACAGACATATATTCAACAGAAGATGTAAAGTACAATTTCTAACTGTATGACTGTAAACTCATTGAAGTTAAACCTATGATAACTTACATTAAACTTAATATAAATACAATTTCGATAGTGGAATTCTAATCAATTAAATTAATAAGCATTGGAATAGTACTTTTTCTCTATGCTATGATACACAAAAACTATAGTTTATGTTCGTTGCTTATCTTCGTTGTATCCCTGACCTTACGACATAAGGAATCCTGTTGTTTTATTATTGTAGAGATGGCAGACGGGCTGCTCACGTGATGGTAAGTGATCACCGCCGCTCACGAACCTCCCAGGATCCTATTCACAGCTCTCTTGAAGAACTTTATGTCGTAGCTCAGTAGAAAAAAATCAGTTGGCAGTTCATTCCACAACTTTCGAGTTCGTGGTATAGTGTCTTGAAGACCACACTATACGCAGCAACTCCTTGTCAAGGAAGTGCAAATATATTTTGATGACGAGAGGTGCGATGGCAAAAACCTGAAGGTGACATCAGACGTCAGTCATTGAATTTGACGTTTATATGTTTGGGGAGAAGATAGTATTACATCTTAGCGTAGTACAGCTCCAAAAACCCTTTGTCCCCTTGACATTAGTAGTTCCACTGCCCCCACAGCTGCTAGCAGCAGCAACAGGGCTATGATAGCCAGAGCAGCCCTGCACCGCCTTCTCTTCCGCTCGCCCCTGGCCAGGCGCCTGGATAAGGCTTCCCCTCTCGGCCCGTCTAGTGTAAAGAGAGCGCTGGCAGCCTGGAAAAACATTAACGACATTAAACAAAGTGTAATCGACTTCTGGATTGGAATTTCTCTCTGGCACTCCATATCTTATGATCCATATCTTACAAACACTTTTGTAAGATATGGATCAGGTGGATTGTCTGCTCGTCTGCTACCTTCTTTTACAGACTTCTTACTTTGTTACTTCTTTTACTTCTTTTTACGGCTTTATAGATAAAGCAACATGACAAAGAAGGTATAAACATCAAGTGAAAATAACAGATAATAAAAGTATAAATAGAAGTAAACAAGTAAACAGTAAGAAGAAGGCAGACGAGCGGACAGTCCACCTGATAGTAAGTGAATACTATCGTCCATAGACATCCGCGGTACATGTCAACATCAGTCCGGAATGACAAACGTTGGCACGCCTCGGGACGCGCTGAATACCTTCAGGATTTAGGAATGGATTTGTAGTAAGAATCCAATTACACTACAAAATGTCACCAGTTAACAACAGTCAGTTAGATTTCAGTTAACAAAAAGTAAAGGGGTCCTTAAAACTTTGACACCCACCCTCTAAATTACGAAACAACAATTATTCATTAATTAAGAGCAAAAGTGTCTACAAGTCATAAAAATGCAATTGACATAGTTTAAAGAATTTATATTGAGGACACACTGTTGGCAAGTACTGAGAACAGTTTTGTTGGTACGTTGAAAGTAAAGAGTAAATGAGATAAGAAGGGTTCTACTACTCAATGCGATTTGATTAAATAGGATGGAGTGTTGGGGAGTAGGCATTATAATAGGATGATAGATTTCCTTCGTTATATGATACAGCCCATCTTATTTGCACAAGTATTTGACATGTACACAAGGCGGACTAAATGCCTTGTGGCATTCTCTATCGGCCAACCGCCAAATCAAACAGAGAACAGAATGCGGGAGCAAGTACGAGTGAATATTATGGGATAAGATAGATATTTCCTTTAATCCCTTATAATTCCCACACGGTGGGACGGTCCCACAGGTCCCACAGGGTGGGAAATGGCCTCTGACAATATCAGTACATGCTACAACGAGCCTTGTGGTATAAATACACAATAGCTGAGAAAAATACAAACAAAAACGGAGAAAAATAAAGTGTAGCATTACTTATTCTATACTTACTTTTTCTTATTTAACAAATTTATACCAACAAACAGTTTTTACTGTGTTGAGAAGATAGTGTAACTATTCCAAATTTCTGATGTTCAAAAATCTACAGTCTAATTGGTAGCGAACAGCATTATTCAACAAACTAAACGACCGTGTGTCCACAAAAAATTAACCAGATAAGTTGTTAAAAAGGAATCTCATAAAACTTTTATCGATTTTAAATAAAACCATTATGCAACGGTAGCACTAAAAGTGAGTCGGTACAAGTAAATATAGCACGTACTTGTCGTAAAAAGTAATTTGATGTTACGAAATGTTTGTAGAATGAATACAACTGAACAATTCGAGTCTATTGAAATTAACTACAACGATTAATCAGATTGATTTTTTTATTATTTTCAGTTATCTACGTTTTTCAGTTATTTAGAAAAAGAAGTGTAGAAAAATAATAAAATATATTGCAATAATAATAACAGACTGGTTATTATCCTAACCGACAAGACCGCAAAATACAATTGGATACTGGACATTGGTATACCCACGGAGGACTTACTAAGAGGGGACTTCATTAGGTAATTTGTTAAATAATTTGCGCTTCTTCGTACAGAATATTTCTGTTACCGTAGTTAGTTCTAGGTGGCCGTAACATTACCGTAACATGTGCTTAAATAAGCAAATTTTTATTTCGCAGATTGTGTCTTATTATTCTTTTGGCTGACTAGTTGGAGGAAGTCGCCGAAGGTGAAGGTCTTCTGCTAGTGAGTGGATAAGAAGAGCAGAAGACCGTGCATGGTGGCGGTCTTTAGGAGAGGTCTATACCCAGCAGTGGAGAGACACAGACTGATGGTACGGTGTGGTTAATGTGACCATACGTCACGTTTTGGACGGGAAGTTTTCGAAGTTTTCGATGGGGCAACGCTGTGGCACCAACGGTGGCGTGATAAATAATAATTATTATTAGCAACATTCTTTTTTATAACAAGTGTTTTTAACACCTACTTTTATCTACCTAAGAACTGGTAGATGTCCCGTTTTGTGCAGAAAAATAAACGATCACATTCTTTTGGCGAAAGACAAATCTGTGTGTATGTATGATATTTGTTAGTATTTTCCAGACTAGAATACAGATGTGTATCTAAAGTTTGTTAATATTAAGAAATGTTGTTGAATATACATTTTATTTTCCAAAAATGTGTGAATCACGACAGGGGCAAACACGACTTAAGATAGACAGACAAAAACAAAACTTTCATAGATATAAAATACATAAATTACAAAACATGTCTATTGTTGTAGTAACTGATAAATATAATACAAACACGGTCAAGATCATGTGAAACTCGCACACAAAGAGCTGCTGAAGATTGCATCCATTTTTCTGTTATTTGTTTTAACATTAATGTATTATGATTTAAAATAACAACATTCCTCTTAAGACCTTGCCTTAATTTTTAGAACATTTAATAGAATCAATTTGCAAGGAGTTACGATATGTGACGTTGTCTGAGCAAAGGGTCCTTCTGATAAACAATCCCATAGATTAATTATCTGACAATTGTCAATTTCTGCCAATTAAATCTAGGTGATACTTACTGACTTTCTGATAATTTATAACTGACATTCCGATACCTCCTGATACCTTATCAGAAGGTGATGAGATGGGCCCTAAATCTATCTATAAGGTAAGCGGTGCTTGCGCCGACGTTTGTAGTTATAAAAGCTCACACAGCTTGTTTCCTTGTTTACTTTACAGCAGATGACGTCATGAATTCATGTAAATCGATATTACGGTATTACGTATCTAAGTCACATGATATTTATGAGATTTCTGTATTTGTAGCGTGTTTGTTTTTTAAATTAACTGAGCGGTCCGGGGGCGAACTTGCCCGTCCAAGGTTAATGGCCTTGAATGGCGTTTGCTGCCTACACCACTTCATAGTATAAAGTCCTCAAAACACGTCTGTCTGTATATTTGCTATAAATTTTGGGGGGTCTGGGGGCATGTTGCATCCCTGAGACACAGGGCGTGTGTTACTGGTCCAGTTTTTTTTTTATAGAAGAGGCGATACGGATGTGTAATCGAATGAGGAAAACTCCTCAGTTCTTTTTTCAAATCCGTTCCTAACAACTTCGATACACAGAACGTGGGCTGTGTTGTATTGTATGTTATGTTCTGATGTAGGCTGTACCCCACTGTACAGTTTAGTTTATTTATCTATACTATGTAAATAACTGTAGATTATTTCCAACGTGTGACGTGTGATGCCGGCCGACTCTAGAATAGCACAAGACTTGAGGAACTACATAACCTCTGAAAGATTTGACTCGTTTTGATGATTTATTTCCCTATACTAACGGCTCGCCAGACTTCCCTCAGATGACATAATAGACTCGGGCAACTTTAATTTTATTTCCAAAAAAAACTGCGATTATATATTTATTAATAATGCGATTTCCTAGACAACCCAAACATAGCCCAAGTCCATCTACAATAATCTAATTAGGCTTTATAAATGTGAAAGAATTTTCAAAATCGATTCCGTAATTATTTAATTTCACCTCACAAACTCACAGTCAGCTCTTCATAATAGTCAGTAAATAAGAGATCGTGTATTGGAAACGAAATAAACTATGTTCTATTCTATTCCAATGAAGCTATTGTAGATACAATAAAAGATATAGAGTGTAGGTACTATTCGAATTCAACAAGATTCCTATTTCAAACCAATCAAACAAAACAGACACATAAATAACACACTAGTTCATAATTTAGCACATTTCTAGACAATAAATTACTCCCGGGGGCACTTCGGACTTTGACATGATAAATCTAAATTGCAATATTTACAAATGTCAATGACGACCTTTGAACACGTTTAGTGTTAAGTAATTATAGGTTTGAACTTGGAATGGCAGTACATAATATCTATTAAGTTGTCTTACACTTTCGCGTTTTGTACATATTTTATATTGTAAATCGTGTATAAACTCGTATAATTAATACCTAACTGTTTACATTAAATTTCTACTGTAGTACAATTTACCGAAAACAAAACCAAATCAATGAAATATCTCAATAATTAAGACAAACTTGCAGTCACAATGAATTACATTATGGATAATACGTAAACAATTTATCACTATTTAATTTAAGGCAGTGTTTATTTGTAAGGAGTAATTATGGACGTTTAGACGTTTCGGCACGGGTTACAACGGCCGTGGTCACTGAAGTGGTCACGGGTTGACGGAAGAGGCGGTTAACGTATTTTAAATAATTAAAAAATTGTTTACTCCGTAGCACCAATACCATTGCATATCTGTGGTCGGCACCTACTTAACTATATCTCAGTTCACACTCCATCCATCTTCCCTCGTATTCAGCGACATACCTACACTCGTATCCTATTATTTACACTAGACAGACCCCTAATTAGCCAATCCGTCAAAGCCTCGACACACGAGTGGGTTTCTATGATTTGCCCACAGACATTATTGATGAATGTCGATCAACGATTGATGGTGTGGCAGGGTCATATGTGTGAATACTTTTTACAAATTGGCTATTTGTTTTTTGTGTGTCAATTGTCATTTTGTGTCACTTAACTGAAATTGTGTGGTGACTGGTGAGTGACATTTTTTAGGATTCAAATTTAGGTGTATTTTAAAATTAATTTATTTATTTGCACTACATTTATACAGAGGCGGACTTAATGCCTTTCACTATTCTTTACGAATGAATCGGGCGTATTACAAATTTAGCAATTTTTATAAAACATGTATATTATAAGTATGAGAAAATAATAATCTACCTAAATAAAGTTACAGGCAGCCAACTGTACACATAAAGTGCTTCGGCTGTGTCCGGAGTGCGCGCGGGGCAGGTAGCGTTGTCGCAGTTGCGCAGAGACTTTTACATAGTGAGCCGTGGAAGAGTCTCTGTTTTGTATAAGCAATGTTTCGATCAAAATTTAACTTGTAATAAGTGCTTTTTTACCTGGAATATTATGAAATACCTACTCGAAAAATATCATAACTTTAGATAACTACAAACATGAACTAAGTCGTAGTGACTTAAGCTGTCCGCTCCCGCTTAAAACACTCGTAAGAGTCGTCGCGGAATCCTCTACCTGCCCCGCGATCATAGTGAGCCCAGACGCCCCAGACTGTTACGCCCCGCGCCCATTCCGGGTACAGCCTTAAGAGGTGAAAATAAGCGGAACCCGATTTTATAAATACCTAGGTATCCAAAAAATCGGGAGTTTCGTATTCCCCTGTCTCCTCCTCCAAAAATGGATTATAATTGTTTTCTGATTTGCGTTATTTAAAGAACAGTTTCTCTATGTCAATACGTTTAGCATTTTATATAGACAAGACGCGGCTGTCGTCATCCCGCTTTCGCTCATCCTCCCCTCTTGACCGACCACCAACATTTTTGAAAATCAGTCAATTAGATTTTTTACGGTTGAGTTGCCATTTAGGAGACTTCTGCTCCTGGAGCCTGCCATCAACGTTTTTTTTTGGTCGCAATTTACGCGCGATTAGATTGCGATATGATAGATCGATTATTATATGTGAATTGAGTTGCGAGTAAATCGGTCTTGATCAATAGGGCTACGAGTATAATCACAGCAAGTCACGATTAGATGACACTTGACACCGTCATTGTCACTTGTTACATCACTTACGTCATAGTATTGTGGCACTTAATTAGGCGTAGTGGGACATGCCGAGACGACTCTTGTAGAGAAAGTTCGGTGTTGGAAATAAATTAGCCAATATTGTGTGTTGTAATGCCGTCTCTATGCCCTTTTTAACCCCAATGTTTTGTAAGCCATACCATGCATTAGGCATACTACGAGTACCCGTATTCTTTTGTGTAATTATATTCTGTTATATTCTATTTACATATAGACCTATATTCCGTGTGGCCCTACGAGCGCGTGTCTGCCTTGCTTGTAGTAGTGAGTGTACGTAGTGATGTAGAATATAAGGACATAGGATCGCCTTTCGATGAGTGTCAGTACACGCGACAGAAGCGCACATCCCATCGCTCCCAATAGCACAAATAGATTTTTTTTAAACACAAACATTCTTACGCAGGCTGCTTCAGTTCGTTCTTCATTTGCACACCGTCACTATTATTCCATTCTATGTGGTTCGTAAGCATAAGCATGAGACCTTATGTTCTTCACAGTAGACCTTAAAATACATTAAGGCAAAAGTTACTTTTCACGTACACGGACACTTATCCACAAGAAACGTCGATGCGCGCTTGTGTCGTGAATGGCAAAATATATAATACTTACTTAAAATTGCACCTGCGTCCCTATTTCTGTTTGATCTGGTGGTTGACTGGTGGAAAATGTCATATAGCATTAAGTCATGTGGCATGTGTTGTTCCTATAATATAACGATGTTTGGAGAGTGCGCGTGCGCGTGGCTCAAAATCACCAAGGTGGCAAATTCAACTTTGGTTTTTGGAAATAAAATTTTGAGAAGTATTGATTATGAAAATTAGCTTAAACTGTTGCTTAACTCATGTATGATCTGTATTTAAAAGGCGCAAGCACAGAATCATTTTTTTAATTTGTTATATTGCTTTAAAGAAATCTTGACGCTAAAAATAGTCATTTCGGGAACAATTTTATAAATCCAATAAAATATCTGAAAACACATAAACATTAAACTTTTTTACTTTAAACGATAGCGCGGGGATATATGTTAATAGATAGTATTTAATAAAAAAAAAATTGAAAAATATTACAGATAATTTTTTTTTGCATAAAAATACCCCCCAAATGAATAAAGACGACTAATTTAGAGAACAAAGTTTTTCAAATATGAAAAAATCACTAAGTTCGTAATTAAATTAGCTATACATACACACAACTAAACTTTTGTTATATAACTAAGCATTTTGTTGCTAAAAATATTTATAATTTTATGTGTTTTCCCCCAATTCAAGTGACGTTCCCGGAAATGATCAGGCGTTCACGAAATGACGAGTGTGTGCCCCGAATGACGATATGGGTTCATTATGGATGTTGGGTATATGTAAATCACAAATAAATAGTCATTATCTGGTTTCAACGTAACATATAATTAACTTTACTTAGTTTTAGTCAGTTCTTAAGCAACAGTCTTCTAAAGGACTGAAGTACACAACCAATTACAGACCTTAATAATTTTCAGATAGAGCAATTTTTAGTTCTTTTACTGTACTCGAAATGGCAACTTTCTTAGTGATCTTAAATGTCTTAGTATCATCACCTTTTACAATTTTTTCTTCAGTAACGGGTTTCCATTGAAAATATGTTAAAGTATCTGTATTATAACCTGGATCTAACGTCAAATTTTTACATTTTTCGCACAAGCCATTCATGTAATCAAAAGAAGTAAACGTCGCAACTATATTTCTCAATCAATTTTTCTGTGCTCTCGTAAATAAGCTGTTGCATACGTTTCAGTTTATTGAATTTTAATTCAAAATTTTCATGTTTAACACACAAACACGTTTGCCGGTCTCTTGGTTTTGAAGCTACCACCCAAAATGGCTTTGATCTGAGTAATGTTGTATAAGATAAATTAATCCCAGTTTCTTTTACGAATTTTGGTACTAGTGCTTCGATTGTAAATAAAAGTACGCGCTTTTGCTTCTTCATACCATTTTTTTACAAAATATCTCTTACTTGGACACATTCTACTCACGTCATCTCTTTCAAAGAAATCTATGACTTTTTGACGAACATCTGGATTCAAAACAACCTCGCGAACATTCGCATTGGACGTCAGAATAGAGTTGTCATTTCTCTCCTTTGATAAAAACTTCTTAGACATGTGAAGTAATCTGTATTTCCTCAAAGTACTTCCACTAATACATTTTTGAAAGACCTCTTTCTTTGGAATTCTTTTTTAAAGCCTTTTCTTGTAATTGGGTCGTCAATACTTCGCTAAACAAAATTTGCGTACTTCAAATGGTACGTCAGTATTCTTTAATAAAGCATCACCGTTGTAGGTACATTTTCTTTTTTTTCGTCTCTTCTTTTCAGTTTTTTTCTTTAAAGACTCAATTTTTCACTTCATTTGAATTATAGTTTGATTTTGTTTTTTTAATTTACGATATGCCCTGGTCCTGTCTTTCCGTACTATTTTCCTACCTACTTGTCTTCTCGCTGAAGGTATAGCGGCTGGTTCCTCATCTGAATCTGGCGGCGTATTGCTTATAATATTTGATAATGCTTTTTTCTTCTCCCTATACTTTTTTGATGCTTTTTTCCATTTTTTTCTTTGCTTACGCTTCTCCCGCTCTGTCATCTCGGTAATGTTCTTCACTTTCTTTTCTGCTTTTTTCTCTGATAGTATGCTCTGTCTTTAGCTTTTTTAATCTCTCTTTGTTCATCAGTCATTTTATCTAAAAACTTTCTTTTCCTGGCATTTGCTTTTTCTCTTTGGCGCAAATAAGCCACACTATCTTTTTTCAGTTGCTTTTTTGGTCTTATTTTCAGCCTCATTAGACTCCATATTGCTGTTGAAAAACAACAACTTATTGCAAAATTGCAAATTGAAAATCTTATTGCAAATTATGTAAAAAAAATATTCAGTAAATTCATTGATAAATGTCAATAGCAAATTATGTAAAAAAGAAACATTCAGTAAATTCATAGATCAATCAATAGCTAATTATGTAAAAAAAATCAGTTAATACATTGATAAATATCAATAGCAGATATCACGTAGTGAACAAAACATCTCTTGGGAACGTCTTCATCATTTCGGGAAGAAGTCGTCATCTTTGGGAACGTTCCCAAAATGACCGTTCACGAAATGATGTTTTCAAATAAACGCGCGCTTGATTTTAATGACAGCCATCTTTGACACAGTCTGGGATAGTCCATGTAAAATATTTGATTATCTTTGTAATTTGTATTCTAAATAGGACTTGTTACATATATTCCAGACTAATAAACGCATTCCCGGAATGATGACCTATTTATGTACGCTCCGTAGATAGTAAATTGAATGATACTTACCACTTAATTATAATAAATACTGTGAAAAACACGAATGACAGCCGGCTAGAATAACACCTCCCACTACAACTGTGCACTAGCGCCGAAAGGTAGCGTTAACTAAAAAACGATTTTCGACTAGTTACAGCTGCGTTCACTAAAATGACGCAGTTATTCTCGGACAAAATATTTTGGTATATTCTATTAAAATATTTTTCCTTTTTAGAGAAATAACTACGAAATTTAGATATTAGATAAAATTCACCCCTAATAAATAAAGAAAGCTGTTAATATTATTTGTATAAATGGATTTACGGCGTTTTCTCTTACGGATTCTTACTTAAGGACTTTTCGTGCTTAAATTTTGAAATATAATTGATTTAAAAAAAATATATATTATATTGTACGATGTACAGTTAAAATTGTTTTTATTAAATATTTACTAATGATCATTTGTTTAGTAAAGTTATGATTTTAGTAAATTATTTTATGCCAAAGTAAATTTTCCACCTTCGTGATTTTGAGCCACCTATGTTATCTCTGTCTAGTTGAAGAAGTAGTTTTATTAAATAGGAATTGATTGCTGGTAGTGCTTGGCGCGCCTGCCTGCATTACGTAGTGCTGTTCTATTTGTCACCGTGTACAGGCTTAGTTATTTCTAGTAGCCAGTTCCGAAATAGAGTGAAAGGTATCGAAAGAATAGGCTTCGGTCCTACGGGAGTTTTATTAGCGCCTTTCCCGGCCAGTTCGTGCCTTTAATCCACTGTAGTATCATTCCGTTGTTTTTACTGATCTGTTCTGGTGGCATTTCGTTAACAAGTCACTTGTCACTGTTCTGGGCTGTAGCTACATGAAAATGCAATGTGCACTAAAATCCGCGATCATCTGAACTTAGCCTTATTAACGTAACCGCGGCCAATCGAAGGTTTTGTTCACACGCAACCGACAACAGCTGCACCCAAAACCAACCTAATTACTCGTCAACTCGCTAAGTACGGTCATAACCTGCCTTTTATCTATAATTATTATAATAAAACCCTCTGAGTTCGACGTTTCACGCGCTGATTTCACAAATGTGTTAAAAATCAATCGTACATAATTATGTCTTTTGACTTTTTAAATGGATACGTCAACGAATTTGGTGGCAGTTCGTAGTCGTAAAATGAAATTTGAAAAACAAAACGTGATACAAGAATGTATAATATAATAATTCTTTGTTTTTGTCGCTACTTTATAAGCAGTTGTAGCTTTTTCGGAAACGATTATTGAATGCAACATGTTAATGGGGCACGTTCGGCATCGCAACGTAATGACATGGTTGTTTAAATGTATGCAACGGCTGGTTATTCAATTATAATTGGTTTGGAATCAGTCGGAATAAACAATGAGCACTGACCAGTGGGAGGATCAGAAGAAATTACGCATCATCACAATAAATTAAATTTTGTAGGTTTTTCCAAACTTTTCATTGGAATAGTTTTTCGTTCTTATCTCTTTGAAAGTGAAGATGGTTTTCTGAAATTGGTTCAATCGGTTCTCATCAATTGCAATTGGACGTGCTGAGCGTTGAGACGTTGAGACTTAAGACATCTTTGAGCGCAACTTAGCGCTTGAAGCGCTTGTGCTTTTTTCTTTAACGTCCGACTGGTAATGCTAACGGCCTTTCTTGCTACTTAATTATTTTTGTAATTTTACTACACGTGTTCGTGTACAATAAAGTATCTATCTAGACTGTTGATCTTTATAATTTCATAATCAGCAATAAAAGTAGCACGCTTTGATATAACTACGCATACCTACTGATGACCATCGATTATGGATATCTTTCATCTCTCCGCCATACAGACGCACATTACAACCCGCCGTGTCGCATAATTTATAACACTAAAGGTTAAAGTAATATACATATAACTGTCAGTTGAACAGATGTTAAGTTAGTGACAAACGAACCAAACTCAAATGTATGCAATGACGATGTATCAACTTTATGAGATATCGATTCGAGAAATAGTGTTGACACTAAATAATTCATGACAAACATATTTTGCGAACTTGGCCGTCTTTATATTAAATTTACCGTTTGAAATTGTTTTTATTTGTCTCAATCTTTATATACTAAATTTTGAGGGAGCCTTGACTCTCAAACTGGATTTAAAATCTGGATCTTGAACGTCAGTGTCTCCCCTTAGACAGGTTTAAGGTAAGAAAAATAGACATTTAACTAGATTTTATTTCCCTTTTCTAACAATTAAAAATTTATTGACCAAGTGGATACAATTTCCTGTCGGAAAAAGTTGTTTAGAAACAAATGTTTTAAGATCTAGGTATTTTATATGCATCTTTGTGTGTCTCTGAGTCCACTACCTGGGGATCTTAATTTACTTGAAGGCTTTATGATTACCATTAAACAAAACCAAATTGCAGATACACTATCTTAGATGGTAGATGAACTTGAATTATAAAAGGGATTGTTTTTATGATTCAACGGACGATTGTAAATTGAGTAAATAATTGAATTATTGAAAAGTATAAAATAATTAAATTAAATTAAATTTTGAATTTACAGTTTACAATTACAACATGTGTTGGACCGAATGATACTACAAAAATTCAATCTTAAACTAGGCTGTACTGAATTAAAGGCGGTAATTAAATTAAATTATTTAGAATTGAGAATTATTGATCTGCCCTTTGTATAATAAATGAAATTCTCTCTACTATACCAACAGTCTGTGTCTCTCCACTGCTACATACCTCTCCCAAAGCTTGCAACTACACACGATCTTCGACGTTCCACACTGCGCTTCCCGGCACGTGGCGACCATTCGAGAACCCATTTACCCCATCGGTTATCAGTTCTGCGGCAAATATACCCTGACCATTGCCACTTCAATTCCTTCTACTACTTCAATGCCGTTTAGAATTGTCTGCAGGTTCTGATAAAGAACTTGGCCCTTTCTTCATAATTCTTTTGTGGGATATCCACCCGTCGCGTGTAAGAATGCGTGAGGTTATTAATTAAACGGTTGCGAAAATCTGCACCGGCCGCGACCGGGCGACGCCATGTCAAGATCGGTGCGTTTTGTAACCGTCCGGTAAGCACCGGTGCAGGAATGTAGGCTTGCCCGTGCGCTTGCGGCAGGATGGGAAGTGGAACAGGACTCAGTACATTTCAGATCTTAGAGACTAGTAATAATGGTGTTGGATTGGATAAAAAAATGTCTATATAACGCCACACTCTATGGCCTACACTAGGATTCCCTGTGTCGTGGGTCCAGAGACACATACAAAGACAAACACAACACCCGTCTTTAACCAATCGCACAGCAGGCAGAGACACTACTGGGGATTGGAAAACGTAATAAATATTTATCGAAATTAGTTTGGTAGTTTTAAACAAATAAACGCTTGTCCGTTATATATAACATGGGATTTTCGTGAATTTAAGTTTTTATTAGGTAAGAATATTTCAATTATCACTAGCTCGGCGGTGAAGGGAAATGTCATGGAGAAAGCCATGAACCCGACATCTCAAACAGGGATACACGCAATGCAACCAGCCCTTTTTGTATTAGCAGTAAAGTATTTAAAAGTGGGTTAGGTTTGGGTTCTCTGGTGACCATAAAGTTATTGGACTCCCGTCGACTATGTGTTGACATTCTTTGTAATAAAAAAATGTCTATTTCAGTTATTCTAAACTAGTTTGTTTGTTGATTTTGTTATTTGTATTCCATTTAGTATTTTTTGGTGTTCATTTAAATAAATACAAACCTTTTGCATAGGTCATTCAGATATTTTGGTTTAGTTATTATATTTTCTTTGCTTAGTGCTGATCAACATTGATCGTTTGTATCTATCTATGTACGTGTATTAATATTTATTCTAATATATATAATATTTATTTTTATCTGATATATATATGTATGTATATTTTAAGTGTTTATTAATTGTTATTTGAAATTTTTGTATATTTTATTTTGTCCGCGTATATTGTTGTTCACTTGCATCTACCACACAATCACTATATAGCCCCACCGTTGGCGAGGAGAAAATGCTTTTTAACAATTAATCCGCGTTTTGTTAAAACAATAAAGTCTACCTAAATAAATAAATAAAGTTTGTTGTTCTGGACTAATGTTGACATGTATCACGGGTGTCCACGGGCGACAGTATCCACCTACCACCAGGTGGAGTTTATGCTCGGTTGCCACCTTAATTCTATAAAAAAATTGAAAAAAAAAAATGGAAGGTGTCAGTAGGGCTGAATAACAACAGTGGACATTCATATGTAGTGGCGAATGTTTGGAGAGGCATATATTCAGCAATTGAGAGAGAGACACACGTTGGTGTGGTGTGGGTATGAATACTCCTTTTAAACATGATTCGAAGTTTCTTTATTAAATTTATCAGAGGAACTCATTACGTATTCCCCTTCATCACAAATATAAAGGCTTTGTATTTAAACGAGCCGAAAAGAAACTAAATATGCAACAAATAACGACCATCAAAACAAACTATTTTAGAATAACTGAAATAAATAATTTTAAATTACTAAGAATGTCATCACCAAGTCGACAGAGGCCTTATTTCTTTATTACCACCAGAGAACCTAAATATAAATGGCCTTTAAATTTGCTGCCCATTCAGCATTTGCTTCTGATTATTTAATTATTTCTCGTGTATATAAATAATTTAGATAGCTGCTGTAAAGATGACGTATTTAGAATTAATACGGGGCAATTAACCGGTCCGGACACGTCGCTTGGCGGAAATGCACTATATTACGTCACTCAGAGCTTTGCGCAGTTGTGTGCAATGCAGTACAATCCATAAACGAAAGCGGGTGGCGGCAAACACGGTGGCCTACACACATATTTAGATAACACGCAAGTATCTACAAATAAATTATAAAGATCAATAAAATTCAGTTCCCTTCTATGATTAGATTACTTTTAGATTTTTTTAAAACAAGTTCATTTCACTGGAGAAAGTTATAGATTATTTTCGAAACTTCGTTTTATTTCTGTTATAAACATACATGAAATAAGAATAATCTTTCTGAACACATAGTATGTTATAATTTATATTTATTCAAGGTGTCCTTGTGAGGTGCTAAGCTATTTTTATTAAATGTAGATTTCAATAGTACCTGAATTGAATAAATAATTCGAAGTAGGTAAGCAAGGAAGCCGTCGAAATAAAGTACCAATGCTATTTTAGTTATACAAGAACTCTGGGAACTGACTCATAACAGCTAAATAAAATCCGCTAAGATTTTGAAAACATCAACAATAAATACATTGTTTGAATCCGCTCCTGTCAGCGCTCTAAGTTAGTAACTTTGAACAACGTAGTTAAGATACCATCGCCTTTACATTGCGTAATAAGCTTTTTATGGTTTCCTGTGAACTTCGGATTTTTATCTCTTTAGCAAAATCGTTTATATGTGGGTATGTAAACAAAACTGGACTATTGCAACACTGTACATATTGTAGTATCCACTAGCCAATTACACTGCAAGCATATATATAACCACCAAACCGTACTGAGCGAGCATAATGGATTTTGTCACAATGTCCAAGGAATCCTATATCTTTATTGTCACAATGTCCACGGAATCCTATAACTTTATTGTCACAATGTCCACGGAATCCTATATCTTTACTGTCACAATGTCCACGGAATCCTATATCTTTATTGTCACCAGAGAACTTAAACCTAGCTCACCATTTGTTGCCATCGATTTGCTGGCATTTTCAGTATTTCTGCGACTAAATTGAATTAGCCCAATTTTATTTCAGCGTAGAAGTAAAAAACGGTGTTTTCAATCAATAAAAACATTAGTGTGCAACAACCATAATAGGCAATTATTATTTTATTAAAATACAAGTCATTTGTCTGTGACTTTAATTCAGTTCACCGATGTTATAAATGCGATTGTTAATATTAACATGTCATAAATTAACAGTTACAATAAATCGATCAAATTCGCTTACAATTTTACGTTTACGAAGGCAATTTCGTTTACGATTTAATTATAAACGTAAATTGTGAAGGATTTGTAATTAAAGTGCAACAATGTCAAACGTTGGGAAGGAATATTCCATCAATATCCCAAGGTTTTGTTGCGATTACTCACTATGCTTAGCAAGTATAGGTATATAACACACAATCTCTCTCTCTCCCCACTACGTCCTTCTTCTTTTTTGTAAGCCTATGTCTGTCCACTACTGGACATAGTCCACTCCCAGGGCGCGCGGGACGAATTTGTGGCGGTCCATATCGTGCTGTGACGAAATAAGTTTTCAGGAGATAACAAACAATCATATATGTATAATATATGTGGACAGTTAACGTACAGAAAATAGCGAATTCCCCCTTTCGACTGCGCTGACATTGGTTTTTAAATTTTAAGCCACTCCCTCCTAATTTTATGAGGACCTGATATTTACCACCCTGCACTGCTAAATGTAATATGGAACGCGTCGTCCGAGCAAGTGGATGGATTATTGAAAAATAATGGTAAGTACAGCTGGTTGATAAGATGAGATGGGAATGGGAGATAGGAAAGAACGGAATAAGGAATAATTGGAGGGGGACGCCACGCCGTAATTTAACAGCCGCTGGGCGCTCTCGACTGGCCTCGTTACCCCCTCTCTCAAAGAAGACTACCTTGAAATGTACTATATTTCCCACTTTATCCCATTTCCAAATATAGGTACGTGTTTTGGTAGCGAGTGAGATATGCCAGAGCCCATTCTTATTCCATTCTATCCTATATCTCCCCATTTTCCTAATATTTTCTCCAAATCCATTCCTACATCGCCAAAGATATGTAGAGCATTCGGGGCCGTGCCAATGTTTGTCATTCTGGACTGAAGTTGTCATATATCGCGGATGTCCACGGGCGTCAGTATCCATTTACCATCAGGTGAACTGTACGCTCGTCTGCGGCCTTCTTGTTATAAAAAAATCTTGGGTATTTGAGTGCGCCCAGCGATTGTGGGATTGCGGCGTGCAGTGCCGGCTTTACCTATGGTGCAGGGTGTGCAGCGCACACGGGCGCAGGGTCTTAGGGGGGCCGAGCGCCGCTCGCGACGCCTTCAAAGAGCCTACTAGAGGGTGCCAGGGTATTGTTTGAACCCGGGCGCTACATGAGCTAGAGCCGGCGCTGGCGGTGTGCACCGTCCCAATGTCCACTATTGGATACGCCTAGATATCCAATAGTGGACATTAAAATTAAGTTAAGTGTACCAAACAAAAATGAGGCTGCAGCAGTTTGTTACAAAACCAAACGGTAAATTGCAAATGACTGCCAACAGTCTTGTGCCAAGAGAATGGATGTATGACAGAACATGAAGGCCGGCATCCAGAGAAGGGATAATTTACAAAATAATGACCGCTCAACGTGAAGTGTAACAATCAAATATTGTTCGGTGATAATATCTCTATAATAATAAAACATATACATATAATAAAATCGCAACAGCACCGTGGAACATCACATATGTTTACATGAAATATTTTTGAAAAATATCGTTGCAGTTTACTCTATGAACGATACCGAAACCACAACAACCATTTTTATATTTGTCTGGCTGTATGTATGTCTGAGCGCGCATCACGTAAAAGGTAGGGGGAGAGTGCATGCTGCGTTCCCACAGCCGCTGGGCGCACTCGACTGGCTACGTTACCACTCTCTCACAGAGGACTACCTTGAAATGTACTGCATTTCCCACTTTATCGTATTTCTCCAATGTACACGACGTACGTGTTTCGGTAAGTGAGATATGCCAGAGCCCGTTCCCATCCCATCCTCTCCCTTCCCATTTTTCTAATCCTTTCCTTAATCTGCAAAGGTAGGCCCCGCATATGGGGGCGTGCCAACGTTTGTCATTCTGGACCGATGTTGGCATATATCGCGGATGTCTATGGACAGTATCAACTTACCATCAGGTGGACTGTATGCCCGTCTGCCGTCTACGTCCATAAAAAAAACACGGAACACAGTAGGAAATATTGAGATAATCCCAAAAATTCCGTAAAACTGGCAGCATTAATTATAACGTATGTTATTATGTTATATGAAAGAGCGTTCACGAAACCAAGTATAATAACGTTTTCGATTAGTATGCGTTTTGAAAATGCATAGATCGACGATTCATTAGTAACAAATCCAAAACGACCCATAGACTCCACATCTTGATCTAACTTTATAACAAGTTACAGGATGTTCTAACTACCAGTTGTAGTAGTCATTACAGATAACCATAGTACTCGCACATCCGATGCCTTGACACACTTGAATGATGGAGTTGTGCAGTAAATTTGTATTGAGTTATTTGTATCAGCCTATAACGTTCAACTGCAGGGCACAGGCCTCCTCTACTAAATCACTGGGGCCTTCATCCACCACACGGGCCCAGTGCGGATTGGTGGATCACATAAACCAGATTTTGTTTTATTGAGAGCGGTGATAGCCTAGGGATAACAATACTCGATTCACATTCGTGTGATCGTGAGTTCAAATCCCCGTACCACTGAGTTTTTACTTAGGTACGGATTTTTTTTAATTATTGCTAGCTTGGCGGTGTGGAAAATCATCGCGAGGAAACCCGCATACTCGAAAATAAAAAATCCGCACTGGGCCCGCGTGGTGGATTATAGCTCAAAACCTGCCCACGAATTACAAGGGAAGGCCAGTGCCCTGCAGTAGGACGTCACAGACTGATACAAAGGAGCTTAGGGCTTCCCTCCATCGGGGTTTCCCCGAATTTGTCCAAGTTTGAGCAACCGGGGTTCGTCCCGGTGGGTTTTCGGGGGCAAAATCGTAATTCACAAAATGTCCATATCACAAAGTACTCCACGTCTAAAATGAACCTAAGGACATTTTGAAAAATAAAACCAACGACGTTATAAATTGACGACGTTTTAATTATTAAATGAGATGGAAGCACGATATTAAAAAATGGTAGACAGCAATTGGACACTAACTGAAGTGATAAGTGATAAGGAATAAGCGAAGAAGGTTGAAGGAGGCCTAAACTAGACAACTTGGTCGAAGAGAGCTAAAGAAGAAAAAGAGAAGAATTGACACATTGCGATATTTGATAAGTCTGAATCGCGGTTACAAATAAGCCAGTATGGAAGGAAGTGAAATGCGTAATTATTATTTACACGCTTACGTACCTAAAAGCATTGGATTCTGACCCATATTACAAACGGATTAAGAAGTACGTCCGTATAATTTGACATATCGTAGAATGGCCAAGGAAATTAACAATGTGTAGAACAAATTTATTGTGCGACTTATCCGTTTAACATATCTTAAAGCCTTAGAAGAGGCCTATATCCAACGGTGGAGAGACTGTGATGTATTTGGCGTTAGTCATTGTTTGGCATCATGTGGGTTCAATGTTTATTAAAAATTGTCCTACAACTAAATAAAAATAAGGTTAAGGAAAAAAGTCAATAAACAAAATTATGTAAATGTGATTAAATATAGTGACATTGTACCGAAATGTATTTCGTAAAAATATGGAAATTAATTCGTATTATTTTATGAATGTGTCATAGTCCGAGGATAGCATGAGAAATTACTGTATTTAACATTTATTAGTATTGAATTTCATTTGTCAACATGAATAATAGAAACGATCATTCTCTCCTTTAATGCGCATATTATACTACAACTTAATAAAATATTATAAGTTACAAAATGCCACGAAGGTCAAGAATAGTTAAGAAAACATTAATTTTGTAGGTTAGTAAATAATATTTAGGTTAAACAACAAATATCTTTAAATCATTGAATTGATCAATTTTATTATTGACATCCAAGATCGACATAATTATTAACAATATCTTATTTGCCGAATACTAAGTGTATATTCGAATTCAATAGCTTATGTGTGTGGTTCAATAGCTTATATTCACTTATGTGGTGGTCGTCTATAGTCTATAGGGTGGTCTTTCGAGTGGTGGATTAATGGACGATTTCTTACAGTAAGACTTCATTTATATATACGGATATATAAAATATATTTGACTAGAGATAATACAAAACGATAGATAGGACAATTACCGACATAGCTATTGAGTCAATGGCTTGTCAATGGCAATGACAAGCCGAACTACCGGCCATAGACTATGACTTATTCTCTAGTTTACAAATGATACCTAATTTACGGACCTCAAAATACACCACAACTTATAACCTAAATTAATAATTTCAATTTTGAAAAAAAAAACTGTAAAATGGTAATACACCTGTTCAGTTATTTGTTTTGTAGTATATTTACACCAACCTTCAAGTGTGAAACTTTGAATCCCGTTTCACAACCTAAAATGTCCATTCCAGAAAAATAAAATAAAATGTATACTTATTTTTGTTATTATTTGCATCAAGAAGACACATACACTATTTTCCCTCACTATACACGAGGCCGGTTCAACAAGCTTGACCTGACGCAAGCTACTCGTAGCCCGCGGCAAGGCAGTTCGGCGGTCACGAGCCTCTTGCCATGCCGCATTAATTGAATATTTTTTTTATTTTTTTTATAATTTTTGCATATACAATACACTATGTTGCGTGATATCATTATCTGCATATATCTATAACTATGATATTTTATTGCAGGACACAATCTATACTAATATAATAAAGAGTGTGTGTTTGTAGGTATGTTGGGGGTAATCTCTGGAACTACAGAACCGATTTCAAAAATTCTTTCACAAATAGGAAGCTACATTATCCGTGTCTAATGTAGGCTATATTTTATATTGGAATTTAAAATAAAAAATGAGAAAAGAAACTTATAAACCGAACCGAAGCGAGGGCGGGTCGCTAGTCGTTTATAATCAGAATCAAGAATGATATCGATTCACTGCCGCTTGTGTCTCGAGTCTCGACAAATAAGCGGCAGGGGGTGTAAGCTGCAACACCAAGGCCCTATTTTCCGTCAATTTTAGAAAAAAGTATTTAGGCAAAAATTGTAGTGCTTTACGAGTCCAACGACATGTACATAATTTGTATGTATACTAGTAATGGTCGATTTTTATTTGAGATTTTTTGTAAATGTACCCCGTCATAATTTTGAAACTACTAAACCAATTTGACTAACCGAGATATAAACACAAACTATATTTTTGCCAAATTTCAATTTCAATGCAATACTCGTATTTCTTTGAAATGACCCAAAATGTCAAACACGAGTACATTTAACATGGAACATTCAGTTCCAATAGTATTTCAGTTGCATAAAATTATCTAATCGAAGACTCCTATATATGCGTTTAGTTATCGCATCATAAAGAATATGTAACGTGTTTTTTAATTATGCAAATGCAATTTCACGATAATAATACGTTCGCAAAATGTAAATGTAAGTAATTACTAGTTTATTATTTACAAAGGAAATGTTTTTACTGCCAGCTAAATTACCTGAAAAGTAATAAAAAAGTTGCGCCCTATCATAATTAACTTTTTATCGTCGTTGCTTTTAACTAGTGGTTTTAGTATTTCTTAAATACGTTACTCTTTTTTATTAAGTTAAAACCACCTTAAACGTAGAATTTAAAGTAGACTTAAAAAGTATTCATTATACAATTTTTACATATTATATCATTGTATTTACGGAAAGCAAAGTAGATAGATTTTTTATTATAGGTCGGTAATTATAGGTATATTATAGGTAATTCAGTGTGCAGTAAAATATTCAAAACTAGGAATCATAACAAACTTAAAAAGTAATTTTATTACTTAAAAAGTAATAAAAGTATATATATATATAATATATTGAGCATATTGTACTTTATCCCTGTGACAAAGTATCCAGCATGCTGACGGCATTACCCCGCTGGATTGCTGGGCTACGCGAGATGATGCCCGGCCATAGAACTCAGCGGTGCTGTTGGCCAGATGCATACTTTAAAAGGTCTATAAGAATATGTTTATATAATAGACGGTTAAAAATGGTTAACGTTGGTACTATCCTAAAGCCGGCCTACATCCCGATCAGAATACAATAAAAGACTACAAAACAAGAAATAATACAGAATTTTCTGCGTGGTTAAGTTCCAAAAGTAGCAACCCTGCCTATGTACATTATCACCGCCCCAATTCGCAAATATTACTCAACGTACTATAACCCCTATCGACAAATCGCATCGACAAATTCATTAAACTCACGCGAGCGATTATAATCGATACATAGTTGTCGACATTAAACGGCTGAATCGATCGACTGATATCGATTAATCGTTAATACAATAATGTCCATTAAACAATATCGATTATTATCTCCGTCGGCAATGAGAGCTTAAATATTTTGAGAGATTATTTATCAATAAATATTTTTTATTGAACTGTGTTTTAAGGTATGTTAAACTCTAAACTTTATTTATTGTTTAATGTTATGTCTAAAAATACCATTAACACAAAACAATTTTATCATTGTGTATATCTAGAAATCTAATAAATATTGCGTGCACACATCCATAAAGTTCCATAAATAAGTTCCCTACATCCATAAAGTTCCATAAATAAGTTCACTACATCCATAAAGTTCCATAAATAAGTTGCCTACATCCATAAAGTTCCATAAATAAGTTCCCTACATTCATAAAGTTCCATAAAAAAGTTGCCTACATCCATAAAGTTCCATAAATAAGTTCCCTACATCCATAAAGTTCCATAAATAAGTTCCCTACATCCATAAAGTTCCATAAATAAGTTCCCTACATCCATAAAGTTCCATAAATAAGTTCCCTACATCCATAAAGTTCCATAAATAAGTTGCCTACATCCATAAAGTTCCATAAATAAGTTCCCTACATCCATAAACTTCCATAAATAAATTTCCTACATCCATAAAATTCCATAAATAAGTTCCCTACATCTATAAGTTGAAAGTTGAACAGCGAGCAATGGGAAGAACTATTCTCGGAGTTTCTTTGCGCATCCGAATAATCCGAAGATCCGAAACGAAGATATTTGTCTAGAAACCAAAGCCAACGACATAGTTCATAAAATCGGCAGGACTGATACGCTATGGGCCAGACGAGTCCTCCAATGGTGGGCACGTATCGAGAAGCGCAGTGTGGAACAGCCTCTGGCCACGTAAACCTACAATTTGGAGAGGTTCGGCGATGTGGTTGGATGAGAAGAACTAAAGATCGTATATGGTGATGAGCCTTGGAAGAGGCTTTTACCCCGCACTGGAGAGACATAGGCTGATAGTAAAGTGGTATACATGTGGTAGTGGTAAGCCCGTAACCCCTCAAGCAGTGTCCATGCTCCCGATACTCAGCCCTTCGATAATATCAGCAATTTATGTCGTTATCTACAATTATCTAATTGTTGATTTAAAATAATTGTTGGTTTGGAGAATTAATCGCGACGGTTGAGGACGTTCGTAATTGTTTCCTACACACATATCGAGGTGAAACAGCAGATTTACTACATAAATACTTATTTAAATCAAATTCTTAACCTATACAAAATATTCATCACAACTGAGAATTCATAGTTCAGAGTTCGGAAATTCCCTATACTTATATCCTTATCCATATACTTAACAAAGATTATCAAATGTTATTTAATATATATATATATATATATAAGTAGTATATATATATATATATATATGTATATATCTATATAAATTTCTGCAATAGGGTATAAAGTAGGTACAATTATTGTTATTATTAGATAAAAACGAAAATGATCACAGCTTAGAAAAAATAATTTCTAACTACGCAAGTCGTGGCTCAACTAAATGCACATACGAAGTGCCACATGTTGAATACACATGCTCATGTTTCTTTTTTAATTCTGGAGCGTGCGGGTTTCCTCACAACGTTTCCCTCACGATCGATAGCTAGTGATGATTTAAAAAAAAATTATTTAAGAAGAAACTCTGTAGACGGGCCGAGGGTATGAACTCACGATTTCACGAATGAGAGTCGAGAATTGATACCTCTAGGCTATCTCCTCTCTAAAATTATAAAAAAAAAACATTAGTACTAACATTTAGAAGTATACTTTGTCTTACTTATGTCGCAATACGAATCAAATCTTTTACGTAGGAGGACATTTCATTGATGCAATTATGTTTAAAGTTTGATAGAAATCTTATAAATGTCGATGTGGTTTCTGTATGAAAGAATTTATTTGCGTCCGTGGGTGCGGCCATCAAGTAGTTAAATGTTATCTAGAAATTAATGTAATTTAATAGCTTTATTAGAGTAAAAAATCAGATTAGGCAAGCGTTTTCATTGCACTAAATTATATTATTGCGATTATCATATTGCTTATCAAAAGTGCATTCGTTTAATATAAGGCGTTGGATACACGGTTGCAATGTTAGCTCGGGTGGTTAGGGGTTCTTAAAGAAGGAGTACTAGCCTAACTAGAAGTACTAGAAGAATACTAGAAGGGCCTAACTTCAGTACTTCATTAGTAAACGTACTTATACAAAATAGAAAAAAAGGACAAAGACTAGGATAATATTGACTAGGGTGGGGCTTGGAAATGGCCTATATCCTGCGGAGTTACACAGGTTTCTTCATAGGCATCCACGACACATGCCAATAAGGTGTTAATGCGGAAGAAAGGGAAACTGATATGATGATAAGATAAGATGCTAATGATACTCGTATTTGAGCTGTGCTCAACTCTGGTATCGCCATTGTTGAAACGTCATCATCGAATCTAGGGAAAATGCCATATCTGTTAAAAATTTGGCGCTCACGCAGGTAAGTGCGAGTTGTCGATCGGTCAACTGGAGACTTAACCAATAATGTAGGCTAAAAATTACATCAAATTAAATTTCAAGTAGGTCTCATTTCGCCTCCTTCCACACGGATCCCCCGAGCAAGAGGAATCACCGGAGAATTGTATAAAAGATTGAATTTAGTTTTTTTTGGATCTAGACGTAATAAAGAATTATAATATTTTTGTATAATAATAAAGTATATAGCGATTATTTTAGTAAGCTTTTCTTTACCGTAAGGGTAATTTAGGAGTCTGCTGGTGGGTAAAGATGTACAGGAATTGAAGAATTTCAAAGTCATGATCTCTACAAACCCTTATCCCGTCTGTTCCCGTGGGTATCGTAAAAGGTATGTAAGTGATAACGAAGGTCCTGCCTCAAGCCTTGAGAAACAATACACTGCCTCTAAAAGGGTAGACTTAGTGGACTGGCCAACGTAGAGAGTGTGACGTTTTAAGGTCATACATCGCTGTTGCACGGAGAGGCTTGTTACAGTAATATAATAAAAAAGGTATGCAGTAATTAGCACACAACCAAGTTAAATAATCAGTTTTCTATATACAAGTAGTAGGTATATTCCAACCCCAGCTACTCAGGATGTTCTTCCATAGAAATTTCAAAATTGCCATTTGAACATTAACCAGTCAAGCAATCAAGTATTTATACTCGATTCATTTTCGTGTGATCGTGAGTTCAAATCCTCGGCCCGTACTGAGTTGCCACTTAAGTACAGATTAAGTAACATCGTGAGGTAACCCGTATGCTCCAGAAATATATAAGAAACTTGGAGTATGGGATAAACCTATCCGTACAGGACGCGCGTGGTGGACCGAAAACTACCAGGGATTTACTAGGGTAGCACTGTGCCCTGCAGTGGGACGTTATAGGCTGATAGTACATTCAAGCAATGACCTTTGACCTCTTGTTGTTTTTCTATTGTTTGTGAGATGCAGAAATCCCATCGCCGCCGTACGGATTAAAAATTCTATGTTTTTTCTTATAGATACGAGTAAAACCAGCAGTAGGAGACGGTAAAAGGGCTGGTTACGGATCTTTATAATTGGTAGCTTCGTTTGAAAGATAATTACGTATATAAAATCTGCAGTATCCACGAGGGATAGGCATCCCATATACCCAACTAGTATTACCAGTTGCTCAATTCTCACAAAAGTTTTTCACTACATTTGCGTGAGTGAATGTAGTTCAAGAGCGTAATGTGGCAACGCGGATTGTTTTGCATACCACCCCGCAAACTTATCTCTACACCTATTTTCGACCTTATCACATCTGCTCACGTATCAATATGTATGTAATCGAACGCAGAATGAGAGTATGGTAGCTCGTCTCGAGTGTAAATAAAACAAATTAATATTACTTGATGACATAGACCTTATTGCTAGTTGGTTAATGGCGCTAGTTGCTTGTTGGTCAAGTGGCCGGTTGGGCAAAACTAGTGTTTTTGTTTTTTTTAGCAGTAAGTGATAGTACGGGCGTTTAGTGCGAGATGTCGTAAGCACTGGACGCTAGGACCGGTGCAACATGTGATATGGACGTATAGGTAAAGACCAACTGCAACCATTTCTACCAACTGTAAAGTCCTTTATCTTTGGCCGTGTGATATCGGCCAATTTTGGAGTAGTACCACCTCATCTCTTCTCGTGGGTGTAGTAAAAGGAGACTAACGGATAACAAAGCCGCTACCACAAGCGCTGAGGAATTACACCACCTCTAAAAGAGTGAACTCGCCAACCCGCTTGGCCAGTGGTGTTTTAAGGCTACATCCCTCTTGTGCGTGAACAGGCCCATATTTGACAGTGAACGATAACTAAAGTGGATCTAAGAAGAGGAACGGGGGGAATTGCAATCACCCCGATTACCTAATGCATACTCTAAAGGCCCGGAGTTCCAACAATGTTTGTTGGGACTCCCATAGGTGTAGGATTTTACCAGTCGAAATTTTCTATAAATATAATGATTCTTTGCTATCCGAATTAGCACGTTCACCATAATGGAAATAAACCAGTGCTAATTGAGAACTTTAACATTAACCGTTTTAGACTCGAGCTTTTAACCTCCAATGTTTAAGACCATCGAACGTTAAAATTTTTGACTATATTGTGTTAAGATTTCACAAAACACTCAAAATCTGGGAAATTAGAACCTATAATAACCCTTTCTCATATAATTTTCACAAAACTATATAATTTACAAAAAAATGTCGTCTGTTTATAAATTGTATAATCGTATTTCGTGCAATATATGAATTAATAATATTCAAGATGACTGTCATTAGACAAATGTTGATAAAATATCAAGGCCTTATTACCAAACATTTTTGAAGAAGGACCAACCGTAACGTTAGATCTACAATATTAATGTAAAAATAATAATATATACCATATCAAACCAACAGTCTATCTCTCCGCTGCAGCGCTGTTGGACATCGACTTGATTGCTTTTTTTTGTTTATTCGTAAAAGCCTGGATACAGAGTTCTTAAGCCTACTAGTTTGATAATAGTTGATAGATGTTGTAAAAAGTGGCTTCCCCCCTTCCTATCTATGACACGTCGTGTATTGTCAAATTCGTGTGACCACCCATCCCCTGTTATAACGTCACATATTTTGCAAAACTTTTTTTTTCATATATGGCAATGGTGCAATTAGCATATTCTGCCAGTGTCAAATTTTATTCGGAATTAACAATTTTAAAATCTAAATCGTATCCTATCCATTTCCAGTCCTGTCGAAGTAAGTCGGGAGTCACTCAGTAAAGTGATAGTATGTTTACTGAGGACAGAAGAGAAACGCAGTCCTGTGCTTTTATTTGATTATCACAAATATTACGCACAAAAAACATTTTGAATTTAAATAAACTATCGCCATTAAACCTCAAAACAATACACAATTTTTATAATAAATCAAACAAAAACTCAACTTCCTAATTAAGAGTTAATTTTGGTTAAAACAACATTGACATTATTACTTTCCATTTTTTATTTAAAATTGAGTCTCAAAATTCTAGAAACGACCGTTTTAAAGAATGCCCGATTAAGAATATAACTGTGAGCGAAACTCTCACCTAATTGTTTCCGTATCTTAAATGTGACTTCGCAAAAATCGTGACTTCGAACTCCCCCAGGCACATTATGTCACACTTTGTGGACCCCCCCCCCCACTCTTCCCTCTTAATGTGTGACGTAATTTATAGATGGCCCCTTACTGCTATACCAAGCCATCAGCATGTGTCTCTCCACTGCTGGATATAGGCCTCTCCCAAGGCTCGTCACCACACACGAACTTCTGCTGTTCTTTACAGCTGCTACCTGCTGGCGGCTTAAAAAATGCTGCTAATCCAACATTCATGGAAATTGGTGCGAGCGTACTTACACGGTACTCACGCGTGCGTATGAACCCGAGAGGTTTACACGCACCGCGTGAAAACAAAATACTAAAATTTAAAAACTCGTTGAATAAAAGGGATTTGTTTCCATAAAAGATATACAGCGTTAAGATATACAGTGGAAAGAGGGTGCAGGTATTTTTTCTTTTTATTTAAGCCTGTATACGGACTTCGCAGGTGCAAAATTGAATTGCAACCACTACTGTTCCAAATAAAAACGAAATGCACAACGGTATGACTCACGAACCACAGTTTCAGAATACCAAATTGATTTACAGCATAGATTGGAATATTTAAATGATGATCAAAATTATTGTCATGCGCACCGTTAGCAATGACCGACTTGGCAACAATATCTAGGTAGTTTTAAAATTTGCAAATTTCTTACGCAAAATTTGACCCCAATAACTTTTCGTTTTCTTATGTTGAAGTTGGTAAGGCTCATCGTCATCAAAATGTGATCTATCATAAGAGAGAAAGTTTGAGGAATGTAAAAAAAAAGCAAGATGATTAATCAATCGTTACGCACGATGGTACTGACTATAGTCGGAATTATAATTCGATTCCACATTTGACATTAGCTACTGTCATTTTGTAAAATAATGATACCACATATAATAGTGTAGTGATGAACACAAAAATCGATAAACAATCGCGATTTATGTTTATGTAATCATAATATTGGTGTGCCAATTAAAGACTAAATTATTGATTTTTATTTAAATAAATACATAATTATTCATAACAATTATTTATTAATTAGTAACCGCTGCTTTATTTTATAAAAAGTTAATATTTTTGTTTTTTTTTATATTAAAAACAAAACTTATAATAAAAGAGCCTAGATAGTTTTCTGTATTGGCAACCCGTGCGCGCTCGTGCAGCTATCGCCATTTTGTTTATCTTGTCATTCGGCTTCATTCTCCTAGTCTGACTGCACGAATATCTCGTTTCATTGCGAATCGATATTTTGTTATTTTGTTGGGTTTTTGTTAAAGTTTTGTTACGTTGTGTTTGTTGTTACGTTTATAGTTTTTTGTGAACTTTGAGTGAATCTATTTGTTTTGGTTTTCCATCAAAATGGATCCTCCGCCAAGTACATCACAAAAAGACGTGGATGTTTTCTTGTCTCCAAGAAAAAAACGTCCACGAAAAGCTTTCACTGTTACTGAAAAATTGAATATTGAATAAATAGTAATATTGAATGTTCATGTACTATATGTGATTTAAGGTCATACTGTAAAAAAAACTTGGGTGGACAAGCAAGTCACATCATCTCGGCAAGCGTTTTTGGAGGGACTGACCACTGGATTAAAAAACCCATCTGGAAAAGGCAAACGTCTCATAATTAGCCATATAGGTAGTGAAGAAGGCTTCCTGGAAGAGGGGCTCATGATTTTTGAAGCAAAGAAAAATTGTGAAGATTACCATGATGAGATGAATGCAGTTTGTTTTGAGGAGTGGTTCGCTGGAGTCTTACCAAAATGAAGACCAAACTCAATTGTGGTGATGGATAATGCACCTTACCACTCCCGAAAATTGGAAACGGCACCAAAAATGAGCTGGAAAAAAGCTGCCATTCAAGACTGGCTTTTAAATAAAAATATTCATTACGAACCAGATATGGTTAAAGCTACGCTTTTAGAACTGATTCCACATAACGAGTCTTTTAATAAGTACGCTGTAGACGAAATGGCAGCACAACATGGGATCACGGTTTTAAGACTGCCCCCTTACCATTGCGAGCTGAACCCTATCGAATTGATATGGGCTCAGGTAAAGGGGCATGTAGCTCAAAATAATAAAACCTTCAAATTGACAGACGTGAGAAATTTATTTGAGGAAGGCATTCAAAAAATTACGGCCACCGAATGGTCTAAATGCGTATCCCATGTTGTCAAAGAAGAGGAAAAAATGAGTAGGCTAGATATGTTAATTGACAATATCACAGACACATTTATAATAAATGTTACAGAAAGTGACAGCGATAGCGATAGCGATGACGGCGACGATTTATAAAATAAAATATTACCATAATACATCTATTTGTTTTATTTCTCATGTTCCTTCATGATCACATTTATTTATTTATTTCACACACAATTATTAAAGAAAACTCTCAGATCCGTAATAAAATAAATCGTCATAACTAAATTATCCGTTCACAAATATTTAATTTCCTGATATACTTAGTTTACGAGAATAAAATTATAAACGAGAGGAATCGATCCGGAAATATTCCATTTCCGTATCGAATAATTTCGCAACGTTACTATTTAGTACTTGTCATAACGTTGCAACACTGAAATTGTCAAATCTGGAATCGAATTAAAATTCCGAACTCGTGACCACGGCTGGTGTAACCCGTGCCTATAGGAATAAAAGGTAAAAAATTACCTTTATTATACGCGTTCAGACCCGAATTAGAATATAAACTTGTAGAAATCGCGAAAGTTTAAACAGTTTTGTTGTGAGCTATTGCAGATTGTCAGCAAGACTAATTTATGTTTTTATTTTAACCTTTTCAAAAGTAATGGCAGTATTTTAACCGTCTCTCTTGAGGGTTTTGTCAAAATTTTTAATATTACAGTTTTAATATTACTGGCTTTAAAATTAATTGCAAATATGATTGTCTCAAGTATTTATTGATGTCAAATAATTTATTTGCAGGAATCTCGAGTATTATACTATATAAACAGGCATACAAATCATTAAACACAAATGAATAATAATAATAATATTGGAAAAATGCGTCGGCTCTTCTCGTTGCCTATACCAGAATGCTTAAACACGAAAGTTAATCAGTGCAACCTGCCAGGTTATGACGTATGGTGCTGAAACGTGGTCTCTAACGGTAGGCCTGATTCATAAGTTCAAGGTCACTCGGCGAGGGATAGGGCTATGCTCGTAGTTTTTTTGCGAATTAAGATCCGAAACGAAGACATTCGTCAAATAACCAAAGCCAAATAACATAGCTCGTAGAATCGGCATGTTGAAGTGGAAATGGGCAGGTCATATTGGCCTCAGGACCGATAACCGTTGGAGTAGACGAGTCCTCGAATGGAGTAGCGAGAAGCGCAGTGTGGGACGCCCTCCGGCCAGGTGGACCATCGAATTAAAGAAATTCGCCTTTGGAGATATAGGAATGGATTTGGAGAAAGGGTTGGGAAAATAGGGAGGGATAGGATGGGAATGGGCTCTGGCACATCTCACTTACTACCGAAACACGTACATACATTGGGGAATATGATAAAGTGGGAAATGCAGGAAATGGGAATTTCTAGGTAGTATTCTGTGAGAGAGGGGTAACGAGGCTAGTCGAGTGCGCCCAGCAGCTGTTGGATTGCAGCGGATTGATTTTATATTATTATATATAATGACACTATACCATATATACATATATACATTCAGCTTTTGAAACCGGGAACAATTTTAACGTTGTTTTGAAAAAAGCCTATAAGCTTAAGCGTTTAATTCAGACAAACCATTGACGTTTTTATGTGTACCATTGAGTTTGACAACATTAATTTTATTTTTGTAATAATATACCATACGGAGTGACAGAGTTAAAAGTTCTATCAAACGTTGGATGAAGATGATAAACATTATCCATTATTTCTTAAGTTTCTTTATCATCAGCTCAAGCATCGTCAATTCGTCATTGAGTGAATCAATATCAATCGACTGTCTATGCTTTGTCAATCTACTGAAGATGGTTTTGATAGTTGTTGAAAATATTAGTAGTGATTGTGTAGTGAGTGCTAGCCAAGGCTTACTTATCTCATAGTTGAATAAATAATAAAATCAATTGACAGTTTTATTGTGTGCTTTCTAGTTGATGATTTTCAATAGATCGATTTCAATTTCATTGATATTATGAATTAATACTTGTTATATCAATGGTCACTCTATCTAATTTGTATTTACAAAGTTATGTTATAAATGAAATATTAAAAAACAAATTATCTAGATTCCTAATTATTTTATCTAGATATTAGGATTCGTCACAACACGCGGTCTTCCGCCGTGTGGGGATATTATATACTTAGTCGTGGGTATTCACGACTCCTCGGAGTGTTTCGGTTCACTTAATGCGGCACCGCTCGCAAATCCAACTCCTCTTAACGATTCCTTGACTCCCCTACTTATATTTTATAAGAGCCTGAGAGCGACTCATTCGCTTTGCATCATGTTCGTTCATGTAACTCAGCAATCCAAAAATGAAAGGAATAAATAACTCCTCGGAGTCGATAACAGTTAGCCGGAATCATTAAGAGTGTCGACTCCGCTCGCGGTTTCGGAACTTTTCATTCGTTGAATCCGGAGTTACCCATCGCTATTATATACATATATATACATATACATATATATACATATATACATATATACATATATATATATATATATATATATATATATATATATATATATATATATTTATGTCCTTGGATTTCCATAGATATTAAGACATATTTGTGTACTTACGAATTTACTAAGAAATTTACGAACATTAAATGAACCAGTAATAGAATACTTTCTTATATGAACTAAACAGGTCACAATGTCGTGTTAGGTATTATTATCCATACATATAATTAAATCGTAACAGAGCGGTGTCTGTACATGAATTTTTTTTTAAGAAGTCACAATAGTCATAATTTTAAGAAGTCTTTGAAGGGGAGAGTGCACGCTGCAATCCAACAGCTGCTAGGTGCGCTCGACTGGCCACGTTACCCCTCTCTCACAGAAGACTACCTTGAAATGTACCGCATTTCCCACTTTTATCTCATTTCCCTAATGTATGTACGTGTTTCGGTAGTGAGTGAGATGTGCCAGAGCCCATTCCCATCCTATCCCTCCCCATTTTCCCAACCCTTTCTATAAATCCACTTACCATCAGGTGGACTGAATGCTCGTATGCCGCCTTCGTCCAAAAAAAAATTGTGTAAAGTACATATGATTCAGAACCCAAAACATATTTTTTTTAGAATTTCTGTCTGTCTATCTATGTTAATCTCGAAAAAACCGCTGGACTAACTGTAATGAAACTTGGCACAGTTTTAACTTATAAGCTAAGTTAACATTTAGGGTACTTTTCATACCGATCAATTATGAAGTTCCCACGGGAATAACAAGTCCACGCGATCGAAGTCGCTGCCACCGCTAGTTAATACATATATTGATGAACCGCGTGTCAAAAAATATGAATAGGCATCGTCATTAGACGATACCTAAAAAATTAAGTTTTCTTACGAAATCATGTTAAGGTGTACAATAACTTAAACATCCGTTCCTAATTAAACTTGTACACAGATAAGTTAATAATGCTCTTTGTTCTAAATTAATCAATGATTGTTATCTCGATCTGTTTCATGAAGGAAACTGATAACATCTTTAGAATTATCTTTATAGGGCATTTAAAATTATAGCGTTTTGTTGCAATATGCCTAATAATTTTCGAAAGCCTATTATGTATTTTAGTTATTTATTTAAAAAACTTAATTGCACTTAATTGTCCAAAACGCGAGCTTAATGCCTGGAGGCATTTTCTACCAGCCAACCTGTGAGTTGAACAGAGAGACACGTTGTAATTCATTATATGTTTGTTATGGTCTACTGTGGACAATCCGTGGTCACCGGCTGACCACGTGGACCACAGCCGCGGTACCAACTGAAATTAAGCTACAACATAATGACGCTGGAACATAATATGCTGTATTGGCGCCTCTTGGCACAAGAATTTAAAATTGTATTTTTTAATTAGTATTTCATTTGATGTTGTTGTTATCAATAAAATTATTTTCTAATTATAAAATATTTTCTTTCTTTCTTCTTTTTTATGAAGAAATACACCACCAGTTACTTAGCAATATGTCCCTGACGCTTCTTCTATCCCATTAGACGATCGATAATAGCATTGTATAAAATATAAATGTTATTTAGTTATGTCTTTTACTGTACTAATCTTTTACTGTACTAATCTTTTACTGTACTAATCTTTTACTGTACTAATCTTTTACTGTACTAATCTTTTACTGTACTAATCTTTTTAGAAGGGCATTCTCATAAATGTTAGACATTATTTGGATAATTAAAATTAATTTTAAAATAAGTACCTGCTAGCATTTAACTGTCGGGTATTGAACGTCAATCCGATGGATAAATGATTGAGTCGTCAGTTGCGAAATCATTAAGTGTCTATTTGTGTTTGATGTGAAGACATGAAATTCTTTAGCAGTCAGTACCAATTAAGATTTATTGATTAAACATTAATGTTTCTTCAGAACTAAGCATAATTCCAAGAGCTAAGTTACTCGAAAACAGCTTTTAATGACGAGAATTGTATTATGTTTTATTGTAATACTAGCGACCCGCCCTCGCTTCGCTTCGGTTTATAATTTATTTTTTTTAATTTCGAAATTTAATATAGCCTATATTAGACACGGATAGTGTAGCTTCCTATTTGTGAAATCGGTTCAATAGTTCCAGAGATTACCCCCAACTTACCCACAAACACACAATTTTACCTCTTTATTATATTAAATAGTATAGAGTATAGACTAGCGGTGCCAGAGACTTTGTTCGCGTGAACTAGTGATTCCAATGGGAACTTTATAGTTTATCTGAATAAAAAGTGTAAAACTATGTCAAGCTTCTTTATTATTTCTTTATTGCACCATCTACCACTATTTCGTCTACAGACTTCTTACTACACAAAGGTTGTCTGGAAGAAATCGCTTTAGCGATAAGCCCACCGATTGTACTTCTGATTACTTGCATGTTTGTGTTTCTCTTCTGTACGTTTCGGTGTACAATAACGTATTATCTATTTACCTATTTATTCATTTTTTAATAACCCGAAGAAAGAGATCAAATACTCCGGACTATTGAGCTTAAAGCCCTTAATATTTTCGAATAGGTATATCTATTAGTAGAATTTTTCTAATAAAATAAAATTTCTTATTAAGTGATGACGTCAGGGGGGCGCGAGATACGCCCAGTGTGCCAAAGTATTTTCCGACGACCGGGGATCCAAAACAAAAAAATAAGGAGCTACTAAAACTTTTTATGTCCACGTCGTAAGCTCTAATTACGACTTCAAAGCTTCTAGAAATATCATAACTAAACTGCTCGATTTGACGTTTTCATTCTTTTCTACAAATTTCGTGGCCTTAAAAGGGGGCGCCACGACACTCTTGCCCGGGGCGTCATAAACGCTAACGTCAGCACTGATTGTCATATAAAAAAAATTCACGTTGTCCGTGGCACAAGCCTAATAATGCACACATCAAATAATTATTTAAAATTTCATTAATTAACATCTAAACTATACAAAAAGTTTAATTAAAAAAATACGATTCTTTAAAATTAGTCTCCAAAATAAATTTATGAACCCAGACGCTTTTCGGACTTGAACACTCCGGGGAAAACTGGACAGATTATAGACTGCCTTAGAGAATCACCCTAATACAACTATTTTATTATTATATACTATTAATAATAAATTATTATATGAAGAGAATATCGTGTGTGGTGGTCTTATTAGTTACGTGCCCTTATTGATTGGCATATCCTTCTCACATTGGACAGGTGATGGAGTCGTGAATGAGTATGAAAATAATTATGAAATAGCCCTTGTGCCCTTTGCCTACGATACGTGACGAATTTTGAAGGAAATAATGTTAGTTTGAGTCATGCATGATCGACACTTCATTCGTGGTCATTTATAATCGTCAATTTTGATCTACGTTTAATGTCAGTAATTACGATAAAAAAAATTAATTGTATGTTCCCACATTTTTTTGTATTCGAAGACAAAAATGAATTTAAAAAAAATGTATAATACAGTAATTAGTTGTTTGTTATAATAAGGCAATATTTCCCTTATCTATGAGCAAGACACGAGTCCAGCGGTGAATACTGATTGCATTTCATTGTATTGAATTGTTTGTTTCTGCATATATAGTGTTATATAAAAAATATTTGCGCCCTTTCCTTTGTTCTTTTAAAATTCCACACTTTTTTCACACAAAAATAAAAACATTTTTAAGTTACCTATCTAAAACTGTAATTAATCTATCGCTGACAAGGAGAAATGGCAAGCGGACGATGTTATACGATAAAGAGTACAAATGCACAGACATGCTCAATTCGAAAACTACTTATTAGGCCGGTTTTTAGATTCTTACGGTTTTCAGTATTGTATGGAGTATTCTGGAAGATTATGATGCATTGAAATTTTAGTTTACATTAAACTTTATTAAAATAACTTGTGTGTGCATACACATTATTAGGAATTTTGGCTAGTTGTTACTTGTGTTTGATTACCTTTCTATGTATGTGTTGCATAAATTCTGCTATGTGTGCTTTAGAAATAAATAAATAAAAATCTTCTACAATAGGTAAAGTAGCTTCGATTTTTTTTATATATAGAAAGTAGGTGGCAGACGAGTAGAAAATCCACCGGTAAGTGTGGTAAGTGATAACTGTATTCAACCCGCGATACATGTCGACATAAGTCCAGGATGACACACGTGTAACATAGGATGAAACACCACCGGAAGAGTCGCCCATCATTGGAGATTCAGGTGTTGATTTAGAAAAAGGGTTGGGAAGGGCGGACAATGGGAAATATGATATGACGAAAAGGATAAATATATGTTATGGGGTTTTGTGGACACAAGGTTGAATTTTCGAAAACAGGCTTCAAGCGGGAAAAACCACGGGCACACACTGGTATATGATTAAAGAAACACGACACGTCTCTCCGTACGCGTGGATGCACGACTTCGGTTCACACAAAATCCGATCGCGAAGGCTCCTGTTACCTACATGACAATGTCACGTTACACCAGCAACGGGTTTCTGGGTCGATTCGATATCGTAAACCAGTAAGTATTATTGCACTGGAACCATTGAAAATCAGCGCAGTTTTTGCTGGAGTACATGCTGAGCTGTGGCCCGTTCAACGGGTGGCAATACTGACACAACACACCTTTGTGTTTAGTAGGACTTATTATTAATAATTAGTGTTACCTAGTATTTTTTCTTTCTTTGTTCTTGAAGATACATTTTTGTATTAATATCAATTAATATTGTATTAATTAATATTTGTATTAATATTAATTGTATGTCAACATTTAATTTTGACTACCAAGCTATCATACAGAATTTCTTCCCCGCAGAATGGTGTAATACCAGATAATGAAACTCCCTAATACCAGTTATACAAATACCAAATCAATACAAAAGTGTGACCAAGAACCAGAATGCGAATAAGTGAGCGATTGTTTGCTTTCATTAATCTTCAAATTGGACTAAGCTGTACATGGTATTTGTAGTTTTGTTTATATTCATTAGAAATTGTTTTATTATTGAAAATAATTAAAAATTTAATTGAGGTACGTTACTTAGAAAAAGTGATATGTAGAGGAAATTAGACACGAGTAAGAGTATCTCTCAGTCGTTTTGTAGCCACAGGTGAATACATATTTAAACAAAAAAAAACAATAAAATCTCAAAGGTCCATTAGGCGTGCGGCGCACTCCCAAAAAGTGCTCTAAAAACCGAAAAACATGGCATGTCGAGACAACCGCTTGTAACTCGGTTTTTCTGAAAGTATATACCAAAAAGCACTATAAATAAAAAGTTATGGAAAGTTACTTAACTGTAACATATAAAAGAAATGCACATACGACATTTTTTTTATTGCTCAAATTTCGTCAAATTTTAAATTCAACTCGCCATATCTCAGCCAATTATTATTAATATTTTCGCACGAGACTGACACAATATTCCTCAAATTATCTCTCAAGATATAGAACCAATCTGACATCAGTGTAGTATAGTGTCAGTATATGCTAGTAGGTAATACAGCTAGTAGTAATGAATAATCGGTAGTAGTAATTCAATAAATTATTATATGGAAAAGAAAAGTACCGTCTTGTCAGCAATCCGCGAATACAGTTAACATCTCTACATTGTCTGAGCGTTCTTTTTGTAACCAATGAACTAAGCACTGTTTGTAATTAAAGCATACCTAATTAAAAAAATGTAGTCATTAGAGCCCGAAGACAAAAGGATCGCGCTCATCTTTAAAAGAATCCTTGTGATCACCAGGAACCTCGAGTAACTCAGAAACCTATTCGAATACGTAACTTAAATTTCTTAATTTCTGCTTAAATCTACTATTATTTTAATGTACTTACTAATAGCGACATCTCAGTGTTCTTCGGCATCATAGTAACGTCCCCAGGTCTGACTCCCGGTCCGCAGTACGGGAGCGTCGGGCCCCTGTTTGGGATTCGAGGGGGGTCGTGAAGTGCTAACAACGCCGCGTGGAGTCGAGCTCGTGCTGCACTGATGCCGCCGGCTCCTTTCACAGCTGCTTCTACTACTTCGCCTACATCCTTTTCCCATCTGTAAAAATTACATTATATTGAAACTATATGCGATTCATACAACAACTAAGAGAATAGCTCACTCCAGAGTATCACATAATGAGACTGGTAAGTGTAGCAGTAGACACTGACACAAACCTAGATTCATCATTTTATCAGCTATCAGGTTACGAGTTGGACAAGGCTTCCGCCCAACAGTTAGAATACAATTCCAGATTAAGAAAAAACAAATAGGTTATGATTGATAAGGGCTTGATTTGGTCAAATTGTGTCCAGGCCGATTAGTCGTTATCTAACTTACCTGCATCCTCCCAAACACGCTCTAATATCCTCCTTAAGACTCCTCGAGAGCGTGCAAATAGGACTGTTGTCTGAGTCTGAGGTGGTTTGAGATCCATTCTTATCGGAGTCGGAGATTCGCCGTGTCGGCTCCGTGAAGTGCTCGTTCTTTGGTAAAGAGGGCGACACGCGCCCGTGGCTGCCGCCGCCACTGCCGTAACCTGCTAGAAAGATATGACTTAAGCGTTTATATTAGCATAGTAGTAACAGTAAAAGTAACAACCCCTTTTAGTATAGTATCCACCACTGGACATGGGCCTCCTGACTCCTCAGTCCTCATGCATACTGTCTTGTGTATGGTATGGCCTTACATCACCACGCAGGCCATGCGGGCTGGACAGTTGTTGTGCTTGTTATAGCCGCTTGTTACACCTTGTTACACCCAAAGGAAGAGATGGGGTGGTAATTCGCGGTGGTACTATTGGCAAATGCATCAGACTCTTAACTCCCATTTCTAATGTTCCGATTTGTAATATCGGGGGTTAAAGGTACATTGCCTAATGATTTACGTATTGAAATCAAAGGTAATGAAATCTAGAAGAAGCGGCATATTACAAAGTCACATCTCGTAAAAAAATGATTACCAACGAACAGACAATCTGCTTGATGGGGCTTGATCGCAGACATATACTATTGTATATATGCGTTACATACCAACATCAGCCATTGGTACTTCCGCGAGGTCTAATATCTAAGGTCGACCATGTTTCTAAGGTCGACCATGTTAGAAACATAGAAATCAGAATTTGAAGAAATGGATAGGGGATAGAAAAAAGGATGGGGTGTGGAGTTGTCTTCATCTCATTATACTCATACGATATTTTACAAACCTGAAGACGTGGACGGCGCTCGGCGAGGTGTGTGAGTAGCTTCCACCACCTCGCACTCCGCCGCATCGTCCAGCGAATCCACGATTATTACTACCTCTTGCTCTTCCTCCTCAGTATACAGGGGGTTAGACCTAGAAAAAACACTCGGATTAGAAAGTAGTTCATGCTCTAGCTTCTAATGGACAAAGAACCTCACGTAAATAGATAAGGTCTTTATTCAAGGCACAGGATACCACAGATACAAAATATAAGAAGAAAGAAAGGTCAGCGCCACTCGTGGACACCTGTAACACGTGTAACACGTGGAATGCGGGTGATCTGCCGACCTTGCAGAATTCTATTCACAGCCTTCTTGAAGTCCCATGTCATAACTAAGTAGAAAACGTCAGTGGGCAGTTCGTTACACAATTTCCGGGTTCGCGGTATAAAGTGTCTTGAAGATCGCACAACACACAGTAGAGCTCTGTCAAGGAAGTGAGGTTGAACCTAGCAGATAATAATAGCAGATAGCAGATAAAACCCGAAGTTAGCAGATAATTTCTTATCAGTGGACTGTTTGCTCGTCAGCTATGTACTTTCTTCTCTCACTTTCACACTGCTCTTATATTGTCATTTTCTTTTTATCTACTCTTAGTAACATCAGTTCCAACCTATTGGCTATAGACATGCAGTCATCAACCAATGAGCGAGCCAGACGCGAGAATGCGTTAAACGCATACAAATGCAAATATTTCCTATAATACTCAGGTATCTTGTACACAATCTAGATACGCACTGCGCATGCGAAATGCTTCTGAGTCATTGACCCGACTGTCATGACTTCGACAATGTTCGTGTCATAATTTCCGTAGGTGCTTCATTATATGAAATTAAGAATTAAGACTCCCTATCTATGTACCGCCAGCAACAAGCCAATGTACCCAAAACCATTCGATACTAGAGCTTATTAGCAGCATTTTGAGCTACCGATGGCTATAAGTTTACAATTGTCGCTGTATATACATACTGTATATATATCTATGTACATATATAATATATATACATAGTTACCTATGTTTTTTTACAGCTTTTTTTCAATTTGAACCACAGTTAGCACAGTATTTTTTTAATAAAAAAAATGATGAAATTTTTTAAGGCAATAGACATGCATACAGTCCTTCTGATAGTAAGTGAATACTGTCTGCCATGAACATCCGGAATAGATACGAACATCGGTGCAGAATGACAAATGTTGGCAAACGAGCTCATCTTTATCAACGAGTGACGGTATTGCTCGGTACATTAGATCGTATCATCTAAGAAGTCGTACCTGAGTAGAGGCGGCGGCGCTTCGTCCAGAGCTCGGAGGGGGTGCAGAGCGGGCGCGGGCGGCGCGGGCAGAGCGCGCCAGCCGCCGCATGCGCACCCCCCAGCTTCGCACTCGCGTCGCCCTCCACCCTGGAACAGAGATAAAATCAAATGTTTATCCTCTGTTTTTTTCAGTCTTATGGCTCACTAGCGACTCGCCCTTGCTTCACTTCGGTTTGTATTTTTTTTTTTTTTTGAAAATTTTAAAATGAAATATTAGACATAAAGCCTATATTAGACACGGATAATGTAGCTTTCTATTTGTGAAAGAATTTTTGAAATCGGTTCAGTAGTTCCAGAGATTACCCCCAACATACAAACACACAATTTTACCTCTTTATTATATTAGTATAGATTTAGACAAGGAGAGTTTCTCGAACGCGTGCAGGAGAGAAAATCAGTCAAGAATATGCTTGCCGAGTAAAAACAAGTGTTATCGACGTATCATCATGTGATCACTGTTGTCATCTAGTTTTTATCATCATGGTACAGTTGCAGGCGAGAATCATATGAAGTTTGCTCGCATGCGAAATTCGTACACAGTATTTTCGCCCGAGCCATTCGAGTACTCTCCTTGTGAAAATGAGCCTTTAAGAAAATTATAAGTATATTCTTAAAGGAGTACATATTCATAAACCGTAATTAGTCATTTCCAAACTTCAGTTTGATGACACTATGTACTGTTAAACAACAGTTAAAAACACACAACGTAGCTGGCATACATTAGTAGATAGCTACCGAAAGTTGAGGCGAACTACATATCTGTATGTTTGTGAGTACATATTGAGAAGCCACTTGCAGTGACAACGAAGCGAAGCAAACATATAAAGTTGCTGGGCGCACTCGACTGGAAACGTTACCCCTCTCTCACAGAAGACTACCTTGAAATGTAGATTTCCTACTTTATCTTATTTCCCCGATGTACGTACGTGTTTCGGTAGTGAGTGAGATGTGCCAGAGCCCATTCCCATCCTATCCCTTCCCTATTTTCCCAACCTTTTCTCCAAATCCATTCCTATATCTCCAATGGTAGGCATCGCATCCGGGGGCGTGCCAACGTTCGTCATTCTGGACTGATGTTGGCATGTATCGCGGATGTCTATGGACGACAGTATCCACTTACCATCAGGTGGACGGTATGCTTGTCTGCCGTCTTTTTTCTATAAAAAAAACCTTCTTTTTTTAATTGGTTAGCTAGTAATTTTTAAACTTCTATACGCACAAAATATGCGTCTGTCTGAGTAGTCTACTTCAACTAAATTTTTTATAGAAAAAAGGTGGCAGACAATTTTCCTGGTTGGTTGTAACCGTGGATCTACACACCGATCCACGGTTGTCAAGAAATACAGTCGCCCTCCGCGATACATGGCAACATCAGTCATGAACGACAAACATTACACGCAATTGGTGATTTCTCATGGCCTCGTGTGAATCGAGAATAGTGATACCAGTATGACCGCTTGTCGTGCTAATTATTCAGTGTCTATATATCCTGGAAATGATGACATAATTCAATGTAACATTAAAATTCTGCCGCACATTCCTCTAATAAAACAGAAAAGTTATTCCAAATATAGTCCAACCCACTACATGGCCGTGATCATTACACGTGTGTACGCATATAAGCGTGTAACGGGTAGGCCTATTGCCAGTTTTTTAATTTTAATTGACCAATTTAATTGATCGACAAAAAATTGCAAAATTTAGGTTGAAAAGGATGCTATAGTTTCTTATATTTTTTAACCAGTTCTTGATTTAATATACAAAAGGTTGTTCGAGTTATATAACCCATTATTATTTACTAGGATTTGCTTGCGGCTTCTCGCGCTTTTAACTAGTTTTCGAACGGGAAATAGGTTAGTTTAGGGAAATATCTTTATTCATTGCTACAAACTTAAATCCTTATTTTTCTATTTTTTAACTAATCCAAAAATACAGTTTCAATAAAACCGAAAACTACATAATGTTTGACACGGTTGTTATACAATGTGTATGTGTGTTCTTATACAACGTGTCACTGAAATAACGCAAAGCTGAAAATATGAAAATATTCAGCGCTACGAACGTTTCAGACAAGACAACAAAACGTTACATGTTTGTAACTTTATATTTATTCCACATAGATTTTTAGTTTCTAATAACAATTGCTATCTATGGTCTAGAAATAAATGAATTGTGGTCTTAAACTTCTCGTCTCTCCTTCGATAAGCCGAAATGAGGGAGAGACTGTATAACCCCAGGCGGAAGTACAGTCGGACGGAGTTCAGGACCCTAGGGAGAGAAATCGGCGGACGATTCACGCTGTATCGAGCAGCATCGCCTTCTGCATCTTTGCCGGAAGCGAGTCGCCACGGAAAACCAACCCCCTCAGGTTGGTCTCGAGGCTGGTCGGGATTACTCCGTTTACGGATAAAACGACTGGGATTATTCTTTTTCTCTTTTTCTTATAATTGCTGGTGGTCCCCAAATTAGGCAGGGCCTGTATCTTTCTTAGATATAAAGATTAACTTATCACATTCTTCGTCAGATCATCGCTGAACGGGCAGTGAAATCCAGCGCGTTGTAACACAACGCCCGCTAACGTTGAACTTTAAACATGAATAACTAAAAGTAATGTAATATTATAACATTTAGCGGCAGAGGAGCAGGCAATCCATCTGGTGGTAAGTGGAATAAATCTGTATACTTTCAATTAAAGCATAGTCACAATAATAACGCAAGAAATTTGAAATCGTGTGATCGCGCGATTGGCAATAATATAAAAGAACGTACCTACATTAATTTTATTATTTGAAATTAAATCCTATACAATTTTTTGCTTAACATCTAACCGACCTTCACCCAAATATGGGTTCAAGTCTTGATAAATAATAATTAATTATTCCATATTTCGATTAACACTTCCTTCATGGCCTATTTTTTGTCCAAACTACTCAATAAACTCAATTACCAATAGCCTAGGTTTTGTATAAATGCCATGTGAAAATCTACAATGTTATTAGAAACTAAGGACCACATTAGCTTTTTACAAAAAAACATTGCAAATAGTTAATGTTATAGGTATATCGACAACTTACTAGTTACAGTTAATATTCTCTCATTTTTTATTGAAAGTATAGAAAATAATCTTCATTACTTTTCTAATGGTGAAACCACTTCTAAGTATTTATACACAATAAAATTGTTATTTCAAGGTAAATATGTAGATTTCAATTAGTTAAAATCTTGATAAACCACACAATTAACATTGTGCGTTACGTAATACGATACAGAGCTAGCTAAAGGTACGGTTCCTTTACGACCGTAGCGGTAGTAGTTTCGCACTTTCTGGCAGTTTGAATTGGATTGGAGGTACAAATCAACAGTTCAGGTTACATCGGCTAATAAATCTCATTGCAAGTTATTAGCTGTAATTAACAGCTATTAACTGAGAATGATAGCGGATAAATATGGTTCCCTTATTTTTAGGCATTTCGTTCGGATGTCGATTGAGTAAAATAACTACTTGATTAAACATCCGAGATGAATTGATTGTGCCACTCTTCAATTTATAGGTTAATTTAATTTATCTTTTAGTTCGTAACATTAACATAGTTTTATTAGTCTTTTTCTTCTTTTCTTCTTTGCTGTGTTGTCCGATTAAATAAATAAAATAAATTAAAAATAAATAACTTTAAAATAACTTAACTTTAACAGTGATCGACTGGATCCTAAAACTCCTTAATTACAACCCAGGGCCTCTACAGTGTGCCTTATTAGCTAGTATTAGTCATGGTTGCCTAGGATTTCCTAGTTATTAGCTGTTTAGGTAACCCTGATGTTTTGTAGTCTAAATTATCACTTATTTATTTAAATTTAATTGCACAAGTAACTGAACAAATGGCGGACTTAATGCCATCGGTGCTGCATTTTCTATTATTCGAATATGGCACCCACCACATCACAGACGTACATAATATTATAATGAGTATTAATTTTGTTAAGTAAGTCATTTTAAAAATAATAACAATCTTAAAAAACTTTTAAGTTAAACGGTTTTATATTTTATGTGCACTGAAAACTACGTGTAGCCCTTTCATTTGATACCCATATTGAGGGGGTTAAGGAAAAATATGTAATCCGCCATTTTGTATCGGCGGCCATCTTAGATTTATAATGTTATTGATTTTATTATATTGTATTGTCATCTAAATTAAATGTGTGTACCAAATTTCAGATCAATCTGACAACGGGAAGGTGCTTAAATTTCAATTTCTAATTTTGACCCAAATAAATAAACAAATAAATTCCGTACGGGTCGAGCTAAATATAACAATCTTAAAAAACTTTTAAGTTAAACGGTTTTATATTTTATGTGTACTGAAAACTACGTGTAGCCCTTTCATTTGATACCCATATTGAGGGGGTTAAGGAAAAATATGTAATCCGCCATTTTGTATCGGCGGCCATCTTAGATTTATAATGTTATTGATTTTATTATATTGTATTGTCATCTAAATTAAATGTGTGTACCAAATTTCAGATCAATCTGACAACGGGAAGGTGCTTAAATTTCAATTTCTAATTTTGACCCAAATAAATAAATTCCGTACGGGTCGAGCTAAATAAAACCGTTTAAAAATACCACCTGTGTCCAACTCCTGTATGAACACTATTGAAATAAATTAAAAAGTAAAATTCAAAAACAAGTACATTTTGTATATTTTCTGCATACACTAACTGGTTTGTTTTATGAATTACACTACTATTCTGACAATTCATTAATAAACTTTTTTTTACATATTAATGGAGGCAGACGGGCAAGCGGCCTACACGATGCTAAGCGGCTACCGCTGCCCATGTACACCTGCATCACCAGGGGGCATGCAACAACTTAAAGTAGTCTGGAGCAGATTTATTTATTTTGTAATCTAGTTCCGACCTCCTTGCATGGTCGCATACGGGTGATCAGCAGAGCTCTTCCCGGAGTTACTGCGACCATTCCCTTACCACATTGTTTCCATAGTGCAGTTCTCGGCAGCTTCCGATGTTATCTCAAGAAAATCACAGCTAACTCCATCTGAATAATGAATAATGAATAATGAATAATGAATGAAATAACAGAAATGTTTTCTTTGTTTTATTTAAATTTAGTTTAGTTAAATTGTACATTGTGATTGAGTTTGCAGTAAGTGCTTATGACTAAATTGAATTATTTTATTGTTCGTTATAAATAATGAAAAACACCTATAATACGCGCTATATATTATTTTACGATAAATATATTACCTTATTTTATAGTCCACTGTTTGGAGTTTGTCACCCAAAGAAAAGGATGGTGCTATTTTAACGGCCAGTAGCAGTAGAAGGCTTTTAGCGCTCTAATATTAAACTATCGAAGTTTCCTAACTCAACTACTAATTCTGGTCTATAACTAGCCGAGTGTTGCCATGCGTAACGAAGAATGTCGCGTGGCACGACATACATTGTATAACAGCAACTAATTGCTGTCACAACAATTCGCATCTAAGTAGCCATATCGCCCTCGTGCCACTTGCCCTCCCCGTGGAAATACGACATTAGGTAACATTAGTACAGTTAAAGTGTTGAGAAATAATATAATTGTACACTCGTGCAGTTTTGTGTAATGTCTATCTTTATCTGCACTTTGTGAAGGTTAACGAAAGGTACTTTATGAAAATTTGCGGTTTTTTATTATTATTAAAAAAAGTGCTTAGACATAAATTGTAGAGCTGTACGATAATTTTTATGCTTATAAATATGTCTTAATTCCTTTTAAAAGGTTTTTGCCGTAATTACTGAACCGCTGATCTATGTGGCTTGTGTAACTCGCGCCGAAACGTCTAGTAGAAATGAAAGTTAAACAGAAGCTTTTAATTTTACGCGTTCAAATCTGATTTCAAATCTGTTTTATACTACTGAACCGATTTAGGTCAACTTCGAACTTAACCGGGATAAGGGCTCAAACTATTTTTTTTTTTGATAAGTTCCAATCTGTTAAAAAATACGCCCTGTACTTTGTCTACTAATTACGTATATTTCTTTAAAATAGAATATTAAAAATTATTCATTTCACGGAAACAATAATATATTCATAACATATAGTTTATCTATCACTAAGGAAACAGTTGAATCAAGGTTAAAATGTTTTAAGTGGAATCAACTCGTTGTATCCCACGCTTGGACAAGTTAATATTTGTCCAGTCTTTGTGCATTTGCTTGATCAATTAATTGAGCTGTACAAAACAAACATTATAAGTACTAGCCCGGTAGTTAACGATTTTTTTAAATAATTGGCAGAATGACTGGCGGCTCACTTGAGAATATTGACATTTGTAACCTCAGAGGAGCTGGGAATCTGCCTTATTTTCTTAACTTCATTTTTACTTTTATAGAAAGAACGTGGCAAACGAGCGACCAGTCCACTTAATGGTTAGTGAATACTCTCAATCATGGAAACCGCGATACATGTCATCAGTCCAGAATGACGAACTCCGGAATGTGTTGGGAAAGTTGGGAGGGATAGGATAGGATCGAATGGGGATGGACTCTGGAATATCTTACTCACTACCGAAATACGTACGTATCATGGGGGAATAGGATAAAGCGGGAAATGCATTTTACGATAATTTTCTGTTAGAACGTTGTTTGTCATTACGGTTTAGTAATCTCCTTATTTATCACTGTTAGTCAACTCATGAGTCATGACCCCATAATATTATAACATAGCGATTTATTCCAAAATTCGAAAGTCGTGAATCCACTATAGATAGGTCGATGTTTAATCTCCCAAAAAATCTGGGATATGTGTATCCACCAACAGCCACTGAATACGCGGTAGTGGCCCGAGCCGCGTAATGGAATATTACGCGTAGTGGCTTTTATCGAGTGTAATAAAATTCTTGTTTCACGGGATTTTTTTTTTTTAATAACGAATTAGAATTAGATGGAAGAATGGCACAGAACAACCGATTAGGTCGTTAAAATTCCTGCCATTCTAACATTTATAATAGCGTTAATCAAATTACACGTTTCATAGTTACGACACAATCCATCAAGAATAAAGTGACCGAGGCCCGAAGGCCCATTGCAAACGTTAAAGTAACATTAACGGCCATAGAATCGACTGAAGCTGTGAAATTTTATAACGAGTGATGCGAGTATAACTTCTCATCCTACTACGTTATGTATTCGATACACACGGTCGTACCGACTTTCGAGCAATTTCGAAGATGTAAGCAAATAACAAGCAAATATCTAAGCAAAAAGTCGTTTGACGGAAAAACAAATGAATAACTGATTTTGAAAAAAGATGTCAGCTTTAAATTAAAATTAATTTGAATTCGGAATTTCAACTCGAACGCAAGATAAATAAGTTTAAAGTGGTCACTATGAAGAAACGGCAATTTCATAGGTCCTAATCTAATCCCAGATTGGGCGCCGGATTTAAATTTCGCGCCATTTTTTTGTTTATCAGTAGACAACCTCGTTTGTTTATAGATATCACTGACAGTTGCAATTAGTCAACATGGAATATTACACGAAAAAGCAACGCAGTATGAATTTTAGAGCAGTATGAAGTGGATCATCATTTTGGCGAAAAAATCATCTTTAGTGACGAGGCCCATTTCTACCTTGACGGATACGTCAATATGCAAGATTGTTGTATCTGAGGCTTGAGGCCATTTTTTTTAGGTATCGGTATAAAGAGGTATCGAAACATGCTACAGGAGGTTTTTTTGGCACCGATTGGAAGATATGGACCTCGATCAACTGTGGTTCCAACAGGACGGTGCCACATGTCACACAGCGGAGAAACAATGACTTTATTGTTTTTCTAAATTAAATCCGGCGGTCAATCTGGAGCACCGTTTAGTAACTGCCTGGCTTAAGTTCTTATTTTTTGTATTACTTGTGTGTATTTCTTGTCATTACACAAGAAATACTGTCTCCCTTGAGACTTAGAGGGTGGAAGATGGCGGCGATGAAAGATCGAATGTACTACAGACGTGTGTTGTATTCTCTGGATCTACGGCAAAGAGGCCGGTAAAATCAATAAACCGATCACATCTCAGTTTAGTCTATGGTTCTAAGCTAATCTATGGTTTTAGGCGAGTTTATGTATGCAGGCAGCGACATCTATGTGAAATGACTTCTAAACAATATTGATATTCATGTCTTAAGTTGTTTCTTAGGATTTCTCCGAGATGGCGCTGCTCTTGGGATGTTAAGTCTTTAAATGAGAATTAGGAGGCAAGAATCTAACATGAACTACATACTAGCTATAAACTTGGCGATGCATATTTTGTTCCTTTATTTTTGAATATTTATTATTTCGATGGGCTCGTTAGACCCGATAACCGTGTGTATTATACAGATTACACAATACACTTTTTTAATATAATTATTCGACACCGCTGACGGTTCAATTTGATTAAGATGTTACATTACATTATACAAAAGCATTTATGTTTCATTCAACTGTGTAATAAGTTATCGATTACTTATCGATTCGTGATCGAAAAAAACTAATTAGAGTGTGATTGTGTATTGCACATTATACACAACTATGTTTTTCCCGTGGCTTTGCTCGCTTAGGATTTAGCCCATTTATAATCACTTTTCCCTCTTAATTATAAATATTTTTTCCACATACAAATGGCCACGGGCGATAGTGACCGTTTGCCATCAGGTGACTGTCTGCTCGTTTGCCACCTTCTTTCTACGGATACAAAAATAAACTTATGTAACATAATGATAAAAAATCTTCTCTTGTGTAAAATAGCAAGCCCTCGTCGAAAAGGTACAATTGGAATCAGGAAGCCAATCAAAGATCTATTTGCAACCGATTGTTTTAGTTGTTTAATGTTAATTGATGTTTAAGGCTTGTTAAATTTAGAAATTTTTATCTGTACGATCTCTTGTGTGGCTGAGATAAAATTTCTTTCTATCTATTAATCATACAGAATTGAACGAAATTCAGTGCTCCATAATTTTAACTCTTTGAAATTAAGCTTAACAAAAACGAATTCGGACATCATTGCAATTGAACCAACTAACCAATCCAACTAACCAATTTTAATTCTAATTAAAGTTAAAGTCTCGTTGTAAATATGTAGTTTTAATTACAAATGTTCAATGCCACCACAAATCTTCCAGAATTTTTAGGGCACGGTGTACATAAAATGTCATGTTTCTTTAGTAAAATTAACTAAATAAAAAACTGGTTATTATAAGGTTAATTAGAAGATATTCCGTCTAGGAATAAGTCCGCCTTTATACTTATGGTAATATGTACTGTAGTGTTTTACTGTAACAATTCGTTATAAATACATTAGAGCAACAACAACAATAACAAAACTAGCAATGAAATCGGCAGGAAAGCAGTCTCATGTTTATGTTTACCGCATCCTCTCTCTATCGTCACGCAACATGTGGGCAGATTCGTTTTGCGTCCTCACTCTAGCAACCTCACAAATATTCTTTCTAGTTATGTGCTCTTGGTACAATATGACGATTTAGTACCGTCCGTTATCACCAAGTAAACGCGACTGAACTTGAAAACAGTAACGGAGCAGCAAAAAATGATCAACGTAACCTATTTTTTAATAACTGAAGTATCTATATAATAAATTTTAAATTATGTAGGTACTCTGAATGTCAATTCAATTAGCTGCCATTGATTTATTTGTCTTTGAGTATTTTTTGCTGTCAATTACTCCTCCTTCTTCTTATTTAACTTCTTTATTTTATTTATTGTATACCAAAAACATAATAAGTATAAAGTATTTTACATGTAAGTTGTTGTATTTTTGGGGGGAACTCGAGAAGTGATGTTGAGTTTTTGTTTCATATTGTAAACATTGTGTATTGGCGTTTTGCGGTTTAATAGTGACAGTTTACATTAAATTTCAGTGTTTTTTGTGCGTGGTTTTTGTGATAATCAAACAAAAGTGTGTACTGTGTTTTCCGTGTGCTTCCAAGAGGTCCTCAGTGAAGTTCTTGTTTCTATCTTCAGTAAACTTACTATCGCTTTACTTATTATAGCGACTCCTGACTAGTCCTGACTTACTTTTACGGGACTGGACATTGACAGGACGATACGTTTTAGACTTTGAAAATGTTTATTACGGAGAAAACTTGACACTGGCAGTATGCTAATCACACCATTGCCATATATGAAGAAAAAAAAGTACTGGTGAAGTCGCTATCAGTGTTATGATGAGGCTGCAACTATATTTTATTTATGTATAGAAATATATTTTTTATTAAATTATTTAATGCTGCTTTCATGGTCTATTGATCAGAGCAGGCATTTTTAATAGCCAATTCGTCTAACTAAACCAATGTGTTCATTGCTTTACTTATATGTCGAATTTTAATCATGATCATGTCTTTATATTAGGTCAAGGCTTCGTCATATCAACACAACCTTGATGTCCATTATCAAATATTGTTCCTTTTTGTCTATCGCAGGATCATCGATAAATGAATTCATTTATCGAAAGTATCGATTTAACATCGAGTCACGATTCCAGCGTGATGGATTTTGAAAATACATTTTGCTAATGTTTCGTGGGTGCGCTTGTAATGACGTATTGTTTGTGAAATATCTAGTGAAGGTAACTTATCTCTATATATATGAATTTGGAATCTATGCGCGATCATTTTATTACCCATGTACAGTGGATATGTCAAGTTATGTCACTGATATGGTACCCCTTGTATCCACAAGGGGTACCATATCAGTGATCCAATCTCAGCCTATAAAGTTGCACTGTAGGGAATATAGACCTTTTTGTAGTCACGAAGAGGTTTAATCTTTAAAAGATCATTGCGAGTTGGTAAAACAATTCTTTTTGTGGATTGTTTAGGCCCTATATATAGTCCTTTAATAGATGCCCTGGTGAACCAGGTGGTTGTTTTGTCGACGCACGTTAACACTAGAGGTCGATATTCGCCATTCATTGGCACCATCTTTATGGTGCTGAAAGGTAACTTCTATGGACGCAGGCAACAACTGCCCCTAAATATAAACGTCAGCATTTTCGTGCTCAGTTAACCGTGGATGAATCAGCGCAACTTTTAAATCCATATTGCGTAAGATTGACTATGTAAAGTAACGGAAGAGAGGTTTTTTCTGGTCTCCAAAGTTTGATGAAATCTTCTCGTCATTGTTACACATTTGAAGATAGCCATAGCCAGATTTACTACACAAAAAGGCAGGTAGCGAATTTAATAAATAATGTGATTGAAATCTGAGCCCGATTCTACTAGACTTGCTCGCTTTTTGCTGTAGCCACGTTGTTTTATACGGCACAAGTACCAGGAACCCACAGACTGTAGAGGTAAACGGCACACGAAAATGCCCGCGTCTTGAGGTGCACACATGCAAGTAAAATAATTACACTTAAATACATACACCTCTCGTGCAAGCCAATTAGGGTGGTTGGAGTATATCGAAGGGGCGAGATTTATGGCCACGCATACATTCCAAAACGTTTTGAAAAAGGGTCTCTCTGTGCGCTTTCTCCAATGCTTTTTAAATGTATTCCTATATCGATGCTATTTAATTATTAAATAGATTATTATGACTCAAAATAAACTTAGGTGTATTTTGCTATAATTGATACCTAAGCACAAAAGCTGTTTTTAAATAAAATAATATTAATATTAACAGTCTTTAAAATATTTGAAAAAATGGACCCGCTCGGTTAACTAGATCGTTTGAAAATTTTATTTTAATCATACAAATACACAATAAAAATGTGAAATATCAACCAGAGAATATTGTAAGGAAATCTTACGTTTGTGATCTTGACAACCTGATTGAAATTCTAGTCGATTTACATTAATTGCAATCGCGAGTCTAATGGTTCATTTACACAAAGAGAGTTTCTCGAACGATTCCGACGAGAATATTCTATACGATTCTCGTATACGATCACACTTCATACAATTCTCACCTGCCTGCCTGTGCCCTGCATTAAAACCGCCGAAAAATATAAACTGATTATTTCTCTCTGAATTCGAATTTTTGCTTATAACATCTTTGCCAGCAATCAGTTCGGAATTCGGATAATCGTGGTGCAATACATCGTGCACAATTTGAGCGGGAGTTTACAAATGCAGCCTGAAATACCACTTGTATTTTATATTCTCCTGGTAAACCGGTTATAATAACACGTGATCCAACTCTGTGAAAATTTTTTCAACGCTGATTGAATTGTGGTTTTTCGAACCAGTTGCACCAGTGGTTTAAACGCACAGTTGTTATTCGTTGTTAAAAAACAACGTGTTGTTAAAAAACATTGTTATTCGCCTTGATTCAACTTAGTTTTATTTTTTGATTTTAATATTTAATACCATACCATCTCTCTCTACTGCTAGAGAGACTCTGATCCCTTCTAATTTTGTAATAAATAACTGTAATATAATTAGTTAGTAATTGTATATAATACGAACAGTTTTTTTTATTATGTCCCTTAATTAATATTTTTTATTATACAAAAATCCTTATTTTACAATTAATCCTTAGGCAGCAAATAATTGGGATAATAATGTATCTATTGCAGTTCATCGTGCGCAATTTGTGTTGTATTTTGCAAATCATATTGAAATGCCACCTGTATTTTATATTCTCCTGGTAAACGGGATTAAATAACACGTGTCTGACGTTCTTTCTAATTTGTTGAATTGTGGTTGGTTGCAAAGGTTGTCTGTCGTCTTTCTTTGTTTGGTTTTGTGTTCTTTATTTGTATGTCTGAAACATCTATTTGAGAATACATACATGCATGCATACACGTTTGTAAGTACATCCTTTAACTTAAATAAAATTCTGAAGAAATTTTAAGAAAATAATTACAAGTATTATAGGAATCGTAAAAAGCTCTGTTCTAGTTGTTAAGCTTGGCAAATTCTGGCATCAAAGATAAAACCTATTAAATACTAAAAACCTACAAAACTGTGAGTGAGCACGAACATCTCTAAAAAATTACGTCACAACACGTCACATTGCATGAAAGAGATGGTGATGGTGAAAAAGAATGATGTTCGTAGATTCTCTATCTCTCCTCTTCTCGTGTGAAATGCGAGTAACACATCGTCATTTCGCGATTCCGCCTAGATTCATGTGATCCTGGTACTTTCGCGAGCCCAAACAATGTGACCGAAAAGGAACGTTTCCTGGGTTTCACAGAAGTGGGATTTAGATATATTCATAATACCTATATTCCGTGGATGGTTCAAACAAAAGATTGATGTTAATAATTAATTAAATAATAATTGATATAAATTATTTATACAACCAGCCCTTTCAGTGTCCACTGCAAGACATGGGCCTCTTAATGCACATTGTCTTTAATATTTATAATTAATTAATAATAATAATAATTAATTTAAAAAGATGCTATAAGTAATTATTCATTTAAATTCTAGATATTTTGCACGCCTATTGAGACCTACTAACACCACATTTCTTGCCTATGTTCTTGCAAAAATGAATTGAATCGAATCAATTCAATTAAATTGAATCAAATCGAATTGAAATAAATAACAGATTTTTATCTGTAAGCAGCATCACCTGTGCACATATCAAAGTTGCAAATGATTCCATAACACATGCACGAAATGCATATTACATATTTTTTGTGATAAATAAAACTATCGGGTAATGTTACTCAACATTTAATAATCATGTACGTAGATCTTGTGGTAGATTACTCAGCAACGTACAACGAAGCTTTTCTCGGGCCCTATTTGTTCAACCTATTTCCTATTTGCCCTGTAGTTCCCTATGAGTTAGGTTTGAGTTCTCTGATGACAATAAAGATCCTAAAAAGAATAAACCCTTTCTTTGGCAATATTTAATCAACACTAAAAAAGGCTTTATCTAAATAGGTGTACTTAATTACATAATTAGTGGCAGACGTGTAAACAGCGTTTTCTCAAAAAAAAAAACAACATAAAAAACAAAAAAAAACGGCAAAAAACTATAGGTATGTACAGCTTGTAGAATTAACTACAGTGGGGTCTACGTATCCGCGGGGGTTTGGTTCAGCCGTCTTCCGCGGATAGCTGAAACCGCGGATAGTAGCCAACACCATATTTTGGCGTATAAATGTACACATAAAACAAAATGAATACTAAACTAAAAGAAAAGAAAAATGTGCTTTATTTAAATGTATTTTACATTAAAATGAAATAAGTATTTATGTCACAGGACATTAAATAAAATTTAACTAATTATTTACATAAGTCAATTATTTGCTGGGCTCGGAAGCAAACAATGTGGACGGCTTTATATACGGATCATCTAAAGTTTTATCGACTTTTTTTGAAAAACATTGTTATTGGATATTGTCGTTTTTGTCTTTTCTACCTATAACTAATAGTTTATCACGCACTGTAACTGTAACTTTTGCAGTTTGGGGCAAAGTGTTTCAAACTTGTTTAAGACTTACACGAACCGCGGATACCGAGTCCGCTGATACGGAGGCCCTATTTTATATTACATAATTCGATGACACGATGACCTCCTACTTCCGTTGAAGTGACGATTTTATCACATTTTAACAACTTCTCTAAATAGTTGGTGTCAAGTTATAAATATACAGCGTAAATAATTAATTATTTATTCAATTTCAATTTAATGTGCATATCACAAAGAATATAATCGTATCATCATTTATCAGTGCCGATTCCTTAATATTTAAGCAATGGCTTATTGAGTAATAGCGTCGGTCAAACGGTCTTTAATGTCCCATTGCAAAGCACAGCCCTCCCCTAGTAAATTCCTAGGAGTTTCTGACTCTAATCCACCACGCGGGCACTGTGCTATGCTCCATGATATGCTCCAGATTTGCGAGCGCCATATTTAAAAAAAATGTACTTAGTAGAAACTCAGTAGTACGGGCCGTGGATTTAATCTCACGACCTCACGAATGAAAGTTGTGAACAGATAGCCCTAGGCTGTCGTCGCTCTTTTACGGAATAAACACGCTAAAAACAAAATCACTAACAAACAAACAGATACTGTCCTCTATGGCTCCTCTTCACGTTGGCCAATATATGTGCCAATGGTTGTGGCCAATACGGATGGCCATCGTGTAGAAGGGGTTTGTGATCACCTTGGTAGGTATTGGAGTGTTGGCCACACGTTGGCGTGAGATCCGAGTGGTGTCGGTTTTTCAACACAGATCAAAGGGTTTTGGTGAAATGATGGCCGCCGCGTCCACACGTAGGCCAATATGTGTGCCATACCATTGGCACATATATTGGCCAACGTGAAGAGGAGCCATAAGAAAGAGATAAATGCGTTTACATCCTCATACATTTTATTCACAATTAACTTCCACTTCCAGAGATTATTAGAAGCAATTAACACGTGATTATTATGCACTGACCCCGATTTTATCCTCTTGTTTATTCTGAGATGTCATCGTCACATTGAAGTTATCGGACCTTGAATAGAATTCCACTTATGCGAGGTATTTTATGTTTTGTAATAGAGAATGTGTCTTTGGAAAATGTCAGCGTTTACAAGGCAGCCACGTGGAAGAACAGAGGTGAATTATGTGCAGATTTCGTTAATTTAATAATAATAAGAAAGGTGATTTTTCGGTATCTCCAAGTATACCGGGAAGCAATGGGATTCCGACACTATTTTATCATTTTTTATATAGAAAAGAAGTGACAGACGGACAGATTTTCAACCTAGTAGTGGTAAGTGGACGTGGATAACTGCTATACGTAACAACATCTGTTCATAATGACAAAGGTTGGCAAGCCGCTGGATGCACTGCACTGCCTTTGGACATTTAGAAATGGATTTGGAAAAATTGTTGGGAAAATATGGGTAGTTGATAAAACTCTCTCATCCTGAACTACCCGCCTCTTCAGTCAACTCGTGAACACGGCTGGTGTAACCGGTGCCGAAACGTCGAGTAGGAATAAAAGGTATACAAATACCTTTATTATACGCGTTCAGACCCGATTTAGAATATAAAATTTATTATATTTTGTAGGTAATTGCCCTTAGGTCAGAAGGGGTACACAAAAGGTCCCATTTGCATAATTCAACAGCCGCTGGACTGGCCACTTTATCCCCTCTCACAGAAGACTACCTTAAAATGCACTACATTTACCACTTTGTGTGTCTCGGTAGTGAGTGAGATATGCCAGAGTCCATTCCCATGTCTTCCTATCCTATCCCTCCCAATTTTCTCAATCCATTCCTCAATGGAAATGGATTCCTGATGTCTATGGACGACAGTATCCACTTACCATCAGGTGGACTGTATGCTCGTCTGCCACCTTTTTTTATATAAAAAAAAAATACGACAGTGTTACAGACAATGAGAAAAGACTTAGAAATCTTGAACAATGTTAAGCTAAGGAAACTGCTGTATTTTAATCATTTTACTATCGAAAAAATTACAACAAAGCAGATACATTATTAGTTATTAATCCAAACATGGAGAAATAGAAACTTACCTTTATAAATGGGTACCTATATATTTTTTATAGAGTACCTTTTTTTTATTAGTACCTATAGGAAGCTAGCAGACAAGTAGGTAGCCAAAATGTCTGATGTTAAGAGTTTACTGATGTTAACAATATCAGTATATAATTAATTGCACAAGAATAATTGCGATACATGCATGTCAGAATCAGCTAAAAAATGTCCAGCGTTGGCACAACTTTGGTGATTTGGGAATCGTAATTAGGAAAACAGATTGGAAGAATGAGATATGTAGGTGTAAATAATGTAATTAAGTATGGACAACATCAATTTTCAATTTCTTCAATACCCTCTTCTCATAAGTCTCAAAAACAATCAGTAATGTAACTTCTCGCATGTTACCGTTTGTTACTACCCTACAATTATCCTACAATCTTACACAACCGATGTAACATAATAATTATGTTGTAAGCTATAGGTGAGGACTTATACTAATATGCTAAAGAGAGACTCTTTCTTATTTGTTTGTTTATACAGGCTGTGTATGAAACTTTCTCCAAATTCATCATTACATCAACAAAGTTAGACAGCGCATCCGGGGGTGTGCCAAAGTTTGTCGTTCTGGACTAATGTTGGCATGTACCGCGCATGTCCATGGGCGACAGTTTCCACTTGCCACATGCTCATTTATCACCTTCTTTCTATAAAAAAAAAAAGAAAACCCCACACACCACAATTCCGATATCGCAAAGAAACGAGACATAAAAAATATGTTTTATTATAATTTTAACATAAAATAATTATCCGAGAAATACTTACAAATAACTTATTTCTACCAATCATTATTAGATTTAAATCGCAAATTTTGAGTGCCTTGAAACGGGAAATTCCGTCATTTTTGTTGCCACTTTATTATGTAATAGTTAAATCTTAACAGATTGTACATATTGTTTATGTAGATTGTTCTCCATCATTGTTGCCGCCCTAATATGTTAAGCAAAGCAACCAGCCCTTTCAGTATCCACTGTTGGATATGTCTCGTGCATGAAGAATGAAAGGCCACGAAACCCCACGCTGGCCAAGCGGGTTGGCGAGTCTACTCTTTCAGAGGCCTTTGTTAACCCTTAGTCGCCTTTTAGGACACCCGCAGTAGGAGATAGGGTGATGCTATTCCAACGCCTGCCGCACGGCACTGATATGTTATACCTACATATGTATAATGTCATTGAGGATTTTTTAAGGATCCGTCTTGCCTATATCGTTGACTTCTTGCTTCGTTGTATATTTTCTCTCCAATAAATAATTAAATACGGATTGCGGGGTACACTGTAAAGCATACTCGGGTTATAAATGACTAACTTAATTTACTTACTTAATTTAATAATAATGACTAACTTAATTTACACCAATGTTCACGTATGCACCAAAAAAGTTATTTAACTGATATCGAATAAGTAGATATATAGCTCAAAAACGATAGAATTGATATAACCGCATTTTATGATGAGCAAGGCAGAATTGAAAGTCTAAGATCATATATGTTGATACGTTAATTGAAGTGAAGAGCAGCGTCGTACAGGAAAGAACCAATATTTGTCATGTATTGTGTTGAAACACAACATGACATAACCGTCGTAGTTGACATGGGGTCACAGAAGAAGGCACTCTTTCTCTAGAAAGGTACTAATAAATTGTTTTTCATTTTATAGAAATGATTGTTCGCCTCTGTACCCACGTAAAGAGAGATAGGTATATAGTGTTGTAAGAATTAATGCTCGAGCGTGGAGCGCTGAGTAAGTGCTAATGGATCTAAGATTTGAGCGGTTAAACGCTCGTGAGCTTTATAGTTCTAGTTTTTAAGGTTTGATGGTATTAAACCCTTGCCGTTAAAAACTCTAATCAAAAACTAGTTAAGACTTAAAGTTCAAATTCAAATCTGTACATAGTTCACAGAAAACTATCGGGAAATCCCATTTTACATCCCATCCCACTCCCATTCCATTGCATCTCACTTTATCATATTCCCCTAATGCACGTACGTATTTTGGTAGTGCTGAGTAAGATATGCCAGAATCTATTCCCATCCCACCCTATCGCTCCCGATTTTTCTAACCCTTTCCCAAAATCCATTCCTAAACTTCCGAAAAGTAGGCAGCGCGTCCTGGGGAGTCCCAACGTTTGTCATTCTCGATATATATTGGCATGGCACTTAAACGTATCCCTTTCTGTCTATAAAAAAAGCAGCTGTCACCTTTCAATAAATAAATGTTTCTTCTTTGTTTCGTCATTCCTTCATTTTCTCTTTATCTACGGATAACAATTACTCGAACCTTGGACCAGTTAAAGCAGACATGTATACTGAAAGCTACCGGGAAAAGTACGCTATACAATAGTAATAACCCCAATATAATCGGATCAGTACTTCCTGCGATTAGTCGAAACAAATAGTCAGACAAACGTTGCAATGCTATATAGATTTTGTTTCAATCGACCGTCACAAATTTTGAAAGTGCCTTTTCTCAAATTGATTTACCTAAATTAGGTATCTACAATTAATGCTTTAGGCACTTCCTTAAAATAAATACTTAATCGATTATACAGGGAACTTACACAGAGTGTATTGTATCCAATCTTTTCCCAAAGGCTGAAACCATGAAATTCTGCTAATGATTCTGAGTTAAACCTGAAGGACATGAAGGAAGAGAAGATTATTGATTTTACGTTACTGAACCTGCCACGCGTAGTGCATCCTGTTGATTATCCTTTACTATACCAACATTACTGAAGTGGCAATGGAGTAGAAGAGTCCTCAAATGGAGGTCACGTATCAGGAAACGCAGTGTGGCACGCCCTCCTGCCAGGTGGACCGGCAACTTGAAGAAGTTCACCGATTGTGGTTGGATGAGAAAAGCGGCAGGTCGTGTGTGGTGGCGAGTCTTAGGACAGGAGTGGATATCCAGGATATCCAGCAGTGGAGAGACATGTCACCATTTTAATACTGGCAAATGAACCACATGTGGGTCACCGAGCGACTGGAACTCGAGACATCAGTAATTTCCCTTTATTTTCCCTGACACTATTAACAGAGTAATTAACTGTTAAAGCTGATATGTAAAAAATAAAAGAAAATTGTGAGACTAAAGAGTTAATTTGTGTTTACAGCATGAGGACTGTAAACATATTAAATTAATTAATCAGTATGATAGATAACATTGATAACTGACATTCTCAAAAGTAACGAAACGTAATTAAGCTATAGTCATAAATCATATTATGTATAGTAATGTATACAACATACATACTTCATAATTTCGGCCCGCCGGCAAACAAAGAGGAGAAAGTTTGTGTGCTCAGACGCAGCTGACTGACCGCAAGAGTGGATGGCTTTATTCAATATAGACGCATTACCGATTTACAAAATAACCTTTTAGTTTACATTTTTTTAATGCAATACTTATATTATATGATTATTTAATTATTTCATACTTGATTGTATTAATTTATTTAGTTGATAGTTTTCTTTTTTATTTATATCGATATTTGATCTTAACTTTTACTTTAAATGTTTTAAAGTGACCACCGGAATAAAAAAATTAAACAAAAAATATACAATCAGGTGTGAAAATCTCTTATTATATTATTATGCAAAGCAGAGCTTCTAGGACTAAATTTTGCAGGGCTGCGTTGAGTTAAAAGGGCTATATTTGAGTTAAAAAGAGACAGGGTGATGTAACAATGTACGTAATAAACATAAAGAAATATCCATGATTATAATAATGATAGGAGAAAAACATATCAAAATATGATATTGATATTATCCTTATATCAATCAGTAAATGATTTCATGCTGAAAATAATGGAATTAGATACATTTCTGTAAAGTAATATACAAATACAAACTGTTTTCCCTCGCAGCTGATAACTTTGTAAAGATTTGTATTTTTATTTTTTATATTTATATTGCATACCGCAATCCAGCACTGACGCAACCTTACAGCACTTTTCACTCGGTTACGGCACATTATACAAGTGACATTGAAACCGACTGACCGCGTTCCGTAGTACCCCAAAATTTGTGTACGTGTGGGTTATCATGAGCTCATGCTTTTAAGTAGCTAATGATAAGTGACAACCGGGAGCAACATGTCTTACTTATTAAATTAACCTTTAGGGTTAAACTTCAGTTTGGAGACAGTTCAGTTTTTCAATTCGCTAGTGTAGTGGCGGGCTTATTACCGTCGTTTCTTATCATGGTAGTTCTGCTCTTATCGTGCAACCACTATCAACTTTCTTCAAGTAGTCAGTCCACCTGACCCTTGGTACGTGGTCTTCATTCGAAGACTCATCTAACTCCTCGGTTATGAGTATTATTTATTACGTGTCGTGAATTCATCACTGGCATTTAAAAACATTTCTGATATAATTGGCAACGGCGATGGAAAGTAAAGAAGAATTGGATGCGCCAGGTGAAGTTTTCAATGAAATAATATACATCTACACAGCCTCGATGACGTTGTATACACTGGCAGCAGTAGGATGAGAGAAGAGTCAAAACTACTGCATGAAAAGAACAGGTTTACAATAGGAAATTCATGTTTTTAAGAAAGAAGGTAGTAATGTGCGGAGAGTGCCTGAGGATAAACAGCTTCTCTCGCCCACAGACATCCGCATCGTATGCTAATTTCAATAATGACGCACGTCAGCATAGCCGTGGATGCCGTTGCCTAACTTTAGATATTGACTTGGAGAAGAGATGATGTCATAATAATGACGTTTAAATATTCAGCAAACTCAATATTACAAACTGGAGTGACTGTTTATTCTAAATCCACTCTCGTTGTGAGTGTCTGGTTTGTAAGTCCTACTATACCAAATATACGTTTGTATATTCGTATAGTAACATTCATATACATGCGTTTGTAGCAAATGTCTTCTCTTCTGTACACAGAATCAAGCAGCGCCCCCAGAAAACTTGAAATCTTAAAAAAAGATTTGACGCGTACGTGATAATAGAGTTTGCACACAATACAACACTTATATTATACTAGGATTCTGGATGTATCTACCTGAAGTTACGCATCACGCCTCGACACTTCATATGCCTTGTATTTTGTTTGATAGAACAAAACTTTACTCGTAAATACGAAGTAAATCAACTTCCACCTCCACAACTTATTGCAGCACAAACCCAGTTCTACAAGTAACTCGGTAAACAAATGTCACATCTACGACCCCCAGCACGAAGGTGCTAAATGTTATTGAACAACAAACTGTACGCACGTCTTCGCACAAGGAGGTCGGATTTCGTAACAAGTCAATAATTGCAGGTTCTAAGTCGATGACTGCGCATATTCTTCCAAATTCCATTGTAGGAGTATTATGCCATAGTACGATGTACGCCATTTTGGCCATGACGGAAATGATGGACGTTAATTCTAAAGAAGTTTTGCCATCAATCATTGCGAGAGGCGAGTAAACTTATTGACTGCCATATCTGAACTCACCTGAGGCAACCTTTCCAACAAACCCAGTCTGCCGTCAAATACCATATTGCAATTTAATTCAAGCGTTACCTAAAAAGACCGAAAGTTTCAATAACGAAGAATTTCTTTCACTTCATATTTTATCGGAAATACGTTTGAGAACACAATAACTACTTTTGAAAGGACTGATGTATGATTCCCTGAGGAAATTCTTGGTGAACATTTGAAATGTAGATTCAAATGTTTGTAAAGAATTCAAGAGGTACCTAAGGAAAACCTCGGTCAGTCTTATTATCCCGATCATATTTAAGCAAGCAATAGGGGGTCATATGCCCTGGATCAGGAAGCTGGATCAGTATTGTTTAGAGCACTAAAGGAAAAATCAAAAGAAAGAAAGATCCCAAAGTTTGGTGTCTATGTGCGGCGATGCGACTGTGCGACTGGCGAAAAATTCCTAGTCCTACTGGATCTGGAATTGGTTTACTACCAATAGGCGAAGATCTGGAATTAATTACCTACATATTTCATCTCAAAAAACTGAAAACGGGAAATCATAATCTCTAATACCTCTGTCCGTAACTCTTAGGCTGCCTCCCTAGACTTTCTAGCATTTATTTCTTAAAAGCAAATAATTCCAGTAGATTTGTTTAATGTTTAGTAAAAATAAAAAATGTTTCTTGACAAATAGAAAATGTTATGACGGACGGTGCCGAAACGTGGGCTCTGACAGGAGGCCTGATCCATAAGTTCAAAGTCACTCAATGAGCTATGGAGAGAGATAAGATCCGAAACGAAGAGATTCGCCAAAGAACTAAAGCCACCGACATAGTTCATACAATCAACATGCTGAAGTAACAATGGGCAGAACACATTTACCGTACCGATGACCGATGGGTAGACGAGTCCTCGGATGGAGGTCACGCACAGGGAAGCACAGTGTGGGACGCCGTCCAGCCAGGTGGACCGATTACTGGAAAAAATTCGCCGGTGGTGGCTGGATGAGAAAAGCTGAAGATCAGTAGATATCCAGCAGTAGAGAGATATAGGCTGATGGTATGGTACCTATGTTTAATAAAAATAGTAAACAAATTTTTCAAGACAAAACAACAGAAAAAAGGTCAAATGTTTAGGAACACAAAATATTTGATGAACGAAGAGATAACGATACCAACTGAAGCCAGATTTTATCATACAAGTTGAGCTCTGCATAAAGCAATTAGAACACTGATTGTAATCTATCGGGTTGACAAAACTGGACAAACAAACATCTAGGTGAAATAAGTAAGTAAACAGTTGCGACACAAACATACGACCTTCGTTATTTTTCGGCATGCATTCCTTAGACATGCGCTGCTCTCATATTTGTCGATATCGATCAGAAAACTAGTTTCTGATTTAATTGATTTGTGAAATCATCGGACTATTTTTACATGTCGATGTTGAATCTTGATTTGCAAAAAGTACGGTAAAAGGTGAAAGGTTATTACAATAAAAAGGTGACTAATGCAATTATGGATGCAATATACGAATACATAGGTATCTTCAACATAGTGGGCGACGATTGTAAATTTTACAAAAGGATGTGAAAATAACTACAGTAGCTCGTAGAACCACTAGGATAAAGTGGCAATGGTCGGGTTTGCCAGAGCACTGACAACAGATGGAGTAGGTAGACGAATCCTCGAACGGAGATCACATATCGGAAAAAGTAGTGTTGGCGAAGTAGGTGAATTTTTAATACTTTCTCTGAGACATAAGACATTATTATTCCTTGTAATTGTCGCTTAGGATGTTCTTTTTGTGCAGGATCAGCTGCCTATCAAACATCAACTCGTTTGATAGTTATTTTATAACAACAAGACATGTAAGTAGTTAAATAAATATTTATTTTTAATGAAACGTACATAGATATACACGAGATGTGATCAAAATGTTATAAGCAGAATTCTAAATTGTATTCTTTGAAATATTCTGGAATACTAGTGCTGTTCTAGGAACTTATCGATAAAATTCATTGGTGTATTAATTAATATATATTATAGTTAATTGTTATATGTATAACATAAAACACATTATATTATGCATTAACAATATAACAAGAAACCCTTTATCGAATTTACAAACGCTTCGAAAGGAAGTCGATATTATGACACCCGAAGATCGTGATTGAACTAGACACATATCAAAGATGTTTAAATATATAGAGCCGTCCGGTTGATGCATAATAAACAAAAACGAATTTTACATCAAAAATCAAACTCACTGTTTGTTTTTGTAATACTATGGTACCTATACATTAACAGTGTAGGTAGGAGACAGTTTCGATACAATGCACGCAGAACGCGGACGGTGTGTACGTTGTCAGAAACTCGTAGTAGAGCGTCGCTGTCCACACCGTACCCGCCAGTTGTCTCCCGCACCCCCAACTTATTTGCATTTTTTTAGTTAAGCATATGTTCGAACAATATATCTAATAATATGGATAACAATAGTTGGTAGTTCAGGAGTTTACGAGTAAGTTTACTCGCAGTTAATCCAAACAAAAATAATGACAACGTACCGGTTGATGTTTTATAAACTTGTCCAAACGAAGCTCAAACTACTCTTACTCGTATAACGAGTTAAATGAAAACATACACTGTAACAGCATAAACTGTTATAATTTATGTTATACTTTGTCAAACGTTAAACAAGCGATAACCTTCCATAACAGTGTCAAAATCATGGTTGTTTGATATCAATATTGTTACTACGAGTATACCTACTATATGTAATCAAATCAGTGCATTTAATTCACAGATTAAGATTTGTAACTGGTTCAAACTATATCGATTTATTTTTTATATCGAATGAACAGCCAATTTTTTTCCGTTTTTCCAAGCTAAGTTTTTCCGCTAAGTTAGGATATAGGGCCCTTCAAGAGAGCTGGGATTAGCATATTACAATAAAGAAAGTAAAAGTTCAGTGAGCAGAAAATTTATATCTACTACATGGCTTGTATCGGTGCAAATACAGCTGTGAAGGCCGCTCATCCCAAAAGTAGGTAGGTTCTGTGTTATAGTATGAGCATTATTATCAGATTATGTCCACTTGCGGTTTAACTAAGATGAATCCGTACCAGAAATGGTTTAATAACCTCTGTAAACCTCCACGACGGCACGTTTGTGATGTTTCGCGATGGGTTTGCGGTTTACGTTATGCAACTGTGCCTAGTGATACTATGTTATTTGCTGAGGAACACGACATTTTCTAGAAATGCTTATTTCAATACCAAAACTATTCGGTAAATTAGTGCTATGGTATTTTTTATAGAAAAAAGATGGCAGATTGTATGAAAGTTGTGTAATTGTAAGAAAGATTGTAAAGACATAGGACGGGACATGTGCCTACTATTTAAATGTGTTTTAATGCAAATACCATTGTAAACATATGTAAATAATTTTAATTTGATAAGCAGACAGTCTGCCTATGAGTAAGTAAGAGTATCTAGATATTGTCTCCCGCTGACTTGTGTGATACGTGCCAATTGTCAATATTAGTCGAAAATGATTAACGTTAGCATATTCGCAGATGTGCTCTACTTTTATTATTTTATTGTTAGAATTACGTTTTGGGATTAGTCTTCAATATCAGAATATCATAATGATATTATAACGTAGCACAGATCATATAATCCTAAACTATAGGGCACGGACTTCCTCTAAATAGTTTCAGGCCATAATCCGCTACGCGAGCCGAGTACGGATCGGTGGATAAACATGTTTAATATTTCATTTTTATTTTTCGGACATACGGGTTTCCTTTCGATGTTACTGTGGTTATCAAACCTAATCGTCGTAATAACAGTGTCGTTTGTTTCCCTAAACATCATTATAACGCCGTATTCTCGAGCTTGAAGACCGCACTGAACGGCAGCACCTTGTCAGGGAAGTGTGGACGCACTGCCTTTCGTTGATGAAATGTGCGATAGTAAAAATCCCAAGTTGGCATCAGATTGAACAGCTCTTCGAAACATTGAGGTGTTCTACTTCGAAACATTCTTTTGAGGGTACTTTTGCACGCTGCAATCCAACAGCTGATGGGCGCGCCTTCAGCTGATGGGCGACTACCTTGAAATGTACATCAGGTAGCTCATCTGCCGCTTTCATCCATAAAAAAACAGTCCCCATTATATGAGTGGTAAAAGACGCAGAAAGAAACTCTCTTCACACAGAAAGAAAAGCAGACAGAAGTTCTCTCGTATGTACACAGCTAGAGCTGAACTGGACGCCTGGTAAGGTAACATAAGGTTTTTAATAAATAAACATAAATATAGGATTTTGCAAGGTCGGCGGCGCGCCCGCATACCCCCTGGTTTTTGCAGGTGTCCATGGGCGTTGGTAACACTTACCATCACGTGGACCCGCTTGCTCGTCCGCCCACTAGTCTATATAAAAAAAAAACTGTAATCTGAATAAATGTCTTATCAATCAATCTCCTATCTCCGGACCTCTCCGCGGCCCTTAGCGATTCTAAATCGCTTGTAAGAGCGGAATTGTCGACAATTCGGACATCACGCCGATCGTTCTTTGCGCTACGAGTAAGTTTCCTTTTTGCCAGACTCTAAGATGCATTTACGGTTACTGTTATTTGAAAAGTGATTGATTATAGCCAAATCAAACAATAAGAGTGTAAAACAATCTTGACCGCAACCTTGTTGATTATGTAACTGACACTTTTTGTAATTCTCATTTCTACTTTCGACGAGCTCACGGTAAACTATCGATCTTTTCCATTCATCGAGCAATCTTGTGATTTATAGATCTGTCTTCTCGATTTATTGGCTATTGATCATTTCGAAGAAGGCTCAATTTTTACTACACCATTCCGATTTTATCTACTCTCACATCTCACTCTCACCTACTTGGTAGTTATTCAAATATCAAGTGCATTTATTCCTGACTACGAATATAATAGAAATATAATATAATAGATAAAGCCCGTTTACTATTTATTAACTTAAGTTATTTTTATGCATATGCATATTTTTATGCACTCGTATGAGACGAGTACAATATCTCGAATAAATAATATAGTCTGACAAATCAATCTTGAGACTGCAAAAACGCGGCAAATTAAAAAAAATGACAGGTTATCACCACAAGTTGTTGGAAAAATATTTTTTGATTCTTGAATTAAATAATAAAATTAGCCTAGCAATGGATTCAAGCATCAAAATTATTGTACGCAACTATTTTTAGAGAACATATTGCAGCGCCACGCTATGCAATGAGCCCTTTCAGTGTTCACTGCAGGACATGGGCCTCTGCAAATTGTCCTCTGCATGACGGATGTATGGCCAAGCGGGTTGGCAAGTACACTCTTTTAGAAGTGATGTAGTTCGTCAAGGCTTGCGGTAGCCGCTTTGTTATCCCTTAGTCCCTTAGTCGCAGTGAGTGTCTACGGGAAGAGTTGGACCGACACCACAGGGCACGTATTATGTTTATTTAATTTGCCACGTTGTTCCAGTCTCAATGTTCATTTGCCAGACTCTAAATGATAATGTTGACTATTGAAAAACGTTCACTTTGTTGCTAATTTGTTCACTACAATTCAAATTATTTTCTTTGACATTTAATGATTCTACAATAATGTCAAATTTCTCATGTCACTCATGTTCAATAATGATTGCAAAACTTCATTAAAAACCCGTATTAATTGAAATCGGAAGTTCGGTAAGTCGAACACAATTTCTTAAAAGAATAAATAAACATTTGTTTTTAAAGTAACGGCCTTCACACCAGTGCGCTCTTGTGTTTCGCAAACCAGCCACAACGGAATTATCCGAGAAATATATCGCTTACCCATATTTAGAGGCATTAGAAGGATAATAAATAACAATTATCTATAAATCCTTAGATAAAGATCTATAATCCTTCACACACGAAATGCAATGTTGATAATTAGAATGTTCCCAGCTGCGTTTTGGCGCCGCGTTTGCATATTGCCGTTGCTAGAATGAATCTAGAGGTATTTTAAGGACCTTCAAAAAAAATCAAATATCAATGACTATAGAATCTATACTAATGTTATAAAGAGAAGTTTGGATGTAGGAGGGAATCTCCAAAACTACTAATCCGATTTAAAAATTCTTTCACCATTTGAAAGGTACATTATTCCAGATGGACATATGCTATATATATTATAATATGTGCAAAAAAATTGACGGCCATGCAACGCATACCGGGCACAGCTAGTAAAAAGAATAATTATATTCTTATTATTTTATTATTTCGCGGACAATTGATATGGAATGCTGAAAAAAGTCAAAAGTCATTATCGAAAAAATTACTGTGATTATCGAAAAAGTTCAACGATTCGTGTTCAGTAGCGCAAAGAAATCCGCAACAGAGTTAAAAACAAATAGAATTCCTATTTACATTTTAAATTATAGAAAGAAGGATTAATTCCAGAGATAATGGTCGGTTTTAGGATTACTAGTGTTATCGCATAATTAAAATTCCTTAATTTTTTACTTATATGGTGTTATACCTGGCCACAGTACCAGGCGCACATTGAAATAATCGTTAAAATAAATACCATAAATACGAGACTAAGTACCCGAAACTGTCTATAATGAAAAGTGTATTCGATCTGAGATTTCTATATTTGATGGTTTTACGATTTTCCGGCTGATCTACCACTGCTGTGACAGGCAGCACATTCGGCCCATTTTCCACGTTGAATCTCTTGCTGTCGCTGTTTTTGGCTTCAATAATTCTGGTATATTGCCGGTGAAATGACATTCTGCACTCAAGAGAAAAAATAAAAACCCAGGTGGAAGCTAATGGCTGGTGTCTAGAAGCTGGCTTTTCGATTTTCGATCTAATCATAGTTAGGTTTTTGAATGAATTACAGGAATAACATGAGCCAATACTTAGAATCATTTTGAGCACCTGTTTAAATTTTGGCAACCTGAGTCATTAATAAAAAACTGTCGAAAGGTATGAGTACTGTATGAGTTTGTTTTTATCAAAAAGGTATTTTTCAAGCATGGAACTGCTCAGTTTTCTGATGACAACCTTGAATGCTTTCCTTTGAGGTTAAACGTAATGCACATTCAGGAAAGCCGGTAATAGAACGATGGAAATTCTGTGTATTTTCAAACCGAATACACAACCGAACTTAACCGGAGAGAAGGATTCATATTTAAACTTACATAGATAATTCAACATAATTTCAATAACAATTCATCTATAACAATCAAATTCCTTTCTTTAGAGCTCTATAGCCAATTATGCGTCAACGGAAAGAGTTTTTTATCATCGCCGTTTCGGAACAGCGTGATTAAAATTAAAAGAAAAACAAAGGAATGCGCGTAATTTTTGAGTAATTGTTATCGTGAGAATGCGCTTTGTGAAGCAGACAAGCACATCATAATCGTAAACATTGGAAAGGTTATTAGCGAACACAGCAACAATTAAAATTATTCTTTTCCGTGAAATCTCTTTGAAAAAGGAGTGAAAATATTTAGATTGTCTAAAGAACGAATCTGTGTTTATATTTGACAGAGAGCGTAACAATACTACCTCAAATATTTAGATAGTCAGTTTTTTTAACTTTCCATTATCTTAATTTTAACTTAAAACTTTTTTTGCAATTCATTCGTATATGTAGAGATAAAGTATTTTGGAAATCCTGCTGTGAGAATCAAGGTCCCACTTCTGCTGTTTTTCCTATCTGTATCTGTTGCATACATCATAATCACATTTGTAATTGTAATTTTAAATCTTTCTCCTTCTTTTATATATTCCTTATCCTTCCTAAAACTTTTCAAACCTAAATCCCTAAAGATACGGATCGCTTATAATCAAGCGGATTTTCTTTTCCTCCGCATTTTTCTTTCTGTAAAAAAATCTTCTCCTTGTTATCTTTACATGTACGAGTAGGTACGAGTGTATATACGAACTTTGTACAAAATATCGGGCGGTATCGTTCTATGACACTTGTCTAGATCAGAAGAAACGCGCACTTAATAATTAAAATGTAACTTTAATAAATATTTTTGAATATGGCTTCCTGTGAGCTAATTAAATTCATAAGCGATTGAATCACATTCAAAATAGTATTACATAGTATGTACAGAAAATAATTAACGCCTAATAAATAAATGTCGGTATCCTTATTCAGTCTCATGACGTGCAATCACGCAATATTCGTGTGCACCACAGATCATAAAGACAAATCGTAAAACCTTGTTGATGTGATCTATGGTAGGTATTACTTAATATAAATTACAATAAAATCTAAAATATTTTTTCCATTACAACTTACGTTTCGACAGATGATGTCTCCAAAAATTTTACTTCAATTAACACACACATCACACTTTTGCACAAAAAAATAACACTGTGTTCTACACATAATTTTGAATAACGAGAAATACACCAATAAAAAACCCACTGAAATTAACTCGTTAAACTTTTTTACTCTACTCAATTTTTAAATTTCGAAATGTCACGCGGTGAAGAGGCGCGAAAAATTATTGTCAATTGATTTTCCCTGGTAATTTATTGCGGGAATGCCGATAAGTTTATTTTCTGACTTTTTTCTATAGTTACTTTTATTTTAGTTTAACGCTTACAAATTTATGTGAGTATTCTGTTATTTTAGATAAGAAGTTGAATTAATAAGTATGTCATTCGAACGAATGCGGGCTGTCAAACCGGGCGCGCATGCGTTACGCAACGCTCGTTACGGTCAGCGCGTGTTGTCGGAGTGAGCGAGTCGTTGAAACTGAAAGTGGTTCCTAGACTGCTGTTAACCCCTCCTTGATGCGACTGCTATTAGGTAATAGCAAATGATTTCCATTAATCCCTTTTCATAAAGCCTCTACACATCCGCCACTTTTGTTGCAGATCAATGTTTTGTCATGTATTGCATTACGGTTCCGCAAGAAAACTACGACAAACGCATTGTCTTAAAAATGACGAGTTTTATTGTTCTCTCGGCCTAAATCTCTGTTTAAAATTACAGTGTTCCACAGGTCTCATCATAGAAATTGGGGCATTGTTGCAGTAAATGAATGTTATGAAAAAAATCATGTTCCTTGGCATGCCTAGCAAATTTCATTAGATGATACTTGGAATATCATTGGTGCCAGACAGTGTCGTGCCAACTGCCAACACCTCCCAACAGGTGACAGCTAGAGATAAAAATGCAATATCATCAGATTTAATTTCTGAAAGATGTTTGTTTGGTCTCGCTTGATACAGGCGTTTCTCTGAATATCTCATAATGTAGATTGTTTCTTGGCCAATTAACTCGGGCGGTATCGTTCTACGACACTGGAGGTTACGATAGTCAGTCATCAGATTCCAAAAGCTTAAACTGACAGGCTTTACTGACAAGTATGACAATGTAGAAACCATAATGGAATTAGTAAAAAAAAAATTATGGCAGTGATAGCATTACATCAAGCTCCGTTTGATAAAAAAAATTCTTCCTGAGTTTAAATGTTTTTTAGTTACTCCAATATGTCAAAAATCGTATTTTATTCTGATCCCAATTGTACTTACACCCAGCAACAGGTCAACCAACCTATACCCATTAATACGCTTGTATTAATGGTTAGAAATCAGTGGTTTTGGGTACATTGCGTGTTGCTCACTGTACATTGTTTAGCAGGCCTATCTAAAATCCATAATAAGCAAAATACTTGAGTGTTACTTAGGTATATCCTATATAGAAAATCGCTAAAGTAAGTTTCCTTTTTCTTATTATTTCGCAACACTCACAGCCGTAAGCCGGTCGGGCTTTAAGTGGAAATGGACCTAAAGAGTAGATGAAACATTCTCTCTAAGGCATTAACAGCACTACTGTCGATTCAAACCATTATTGTGTAGATACTACGAATTAATGAGAAAGATTTGTATACACAAAATGTCTTAATTCGCCTTGAAAGATGGTAAAAGTGAAAAACTCGCATGTCTAAGAAAGTAAACATGGGTATTAGTTAAGACGGTCTTAAAACCTAACAATATTGTCATTTATTTACAGGGTTTTTTTTATAGAAAGAAGGCAACAGTCAAGCACAAAGTCCACCCAGTAGTAAATATTATGGCCTTACCTATGAAATTGCCGTTTGTTCATAGTGGCCCGTTAAACTTAGTTAGATAGCTTGTGTTTGGCCAGAAATTCCAAATTCAAATTAATTTCGATTTAGTCATGATATTCTTTTTAAAAATCAGTTATTCATTTGTTTTCCGTCAAATTACCTTTTATTTAGATATAGTTGTGTTTGTGAACATGGAAAAGTTAAAAATTCGCGTTATTTTCGAATATGAGTCCCGTCGTGGGAATTCGAACGAGAGCATTTTCGTGCGATGATGTTATACGATTTTGAAGTTGGTTTAAATGAAAGTGCGCGTAATGGTAGGTTAGTATCGCTTTCGGGAACCTCGCACCGTCCATTGCAACAATTTTTCGATGGGTTTCTCAATTTAAACAAGGAAAATTTTCCTTGAAAGATGATGAGAGAAGTGGCCGTCCTGTGACTTCTGTAACGAATGTAAACATCGAGGCGGTAAAGAAAATGTTGCACGAAGACTCAAAAACTACCTGCAAACAGAGAAGGAGTCTCCTAAGATTTCATCGCTGGTCATTCATTAAATTTTACACCAACGCCCTCAAGTCAAGAAGCTTTGTTCGCGTTGGATTCCTCATCCACTGACTGCTGAACGAAAACAAGCTCGCGTGACATGGTGCAGGGAAATGATTGTGAAATTCGAAAATGAAGGGGGACGGAATATATTTAATATTATTACTGAAGTGAGAGTTGGAAGTACGACCAGACGAAGAGCCTCCCAGGAAGGTCAAATGTGGGCGCAGTGTGGGCAAAAAAATGGTGACAGCATTCTTCTACGCGGGTGGTCATTTACCGATGGTTTCTTTAGACGCTCAAAAAACTGTTAATACAGTGCAGTGAAGTGTGTTTACCAACTGTATTGGATGTGTTAAATCAAAAACGTACTAAAACCGGTTTGAGAGGGATTTCTTACACCATGACAATGCATCACAAGATTTACCCAGGAGTTTTTAAATACCACAGGATCCAAAAATTGAGCCACCCTCCTTATAGCCCTGATTGAGCTCCAGGCGACTTCTTTCTCTTTCTAAAAGTGAAGCTGGCATTCTTTTCGACAGCCCCCAGGACGCTCGGAATGCTTTTATGGCAGCTGTTGAGGATCTCGCTAAAGAAGAGTATCGCCAGCTCTTTTATCTTGGTTTAGACGAATAAATCGCTGTATAGAGACTAATGGAGTATTTTGAGGTGTTGTAATATAAATTTGTGTTGCAACCCAAATATCTTTTTTGTATCTCACAATTTACCTTGTCACCCACGTATTGTTATTGACTGTACTTCCAAGATAACAAAAACCTCTTTACGCAAGTGTTATGGAAGCGACTAGGTATGTTTCCTACACATCATCTCGAGTCGCATTGTTTTTATAACCATCTTGTTCTTCTCACGGATGTTGCCGTCCATTGTGAATTTGTCGTGGTTTACACGTCGACAGCTCCCACTGCGATTGCTTAACTTTATAATAGTAAAATTAAGACTTTTACAGGAAATAATACAAAGCAACTTCTTAATGGGTTCATTTCACAATCTCGTAAACTGGATTTGAAAATTTTTGTCTATAAATACCTACTGACTTACGCAGGAAGGGAAATCGGACAAATACAACTTTAAATTTCTAGAATCCCAAGCTAACTAATTACAGAGAAATAGCTTTTTTTTAAGGACGATGGCGGCATACGGTCATACATTCCACTTGATGGTAAGTGGATACTGTGGCCCATAGACATCCGCGATACATGCCAACATTAGTCGAAAATGACAAACGTTGGCACGACCCCGGATGCGTTGCGTACCTTTGGAGATATAGGAATGGATTTGGAGAAAGGGTTGGGAAAATGGGGAGGGATAGGATGGGAATGGACTCTGCCACATCTCACTCACTACCGAAACACGTAACGTACATTAGGGAAACAAGATAAAGTGGGAAATGCAGTAGGTACATTTCAAGATAGTCTTCTGTGAGAGAGGGGTAACGTGGCCAGTCGAACGCCAGCGGCTGTTGGATTGCAGCGTACACTCTCCCCCTCAAATAGCTAATGAATTATAGGTCATTTACACAAGGGAGTTTCTAGATCATCGGTCAAAAGCTAGTATAAATAACTGTTAGCATCATATCATCTGACCACTGTTAATATCATGTGAACTTTTGTAGCCGAGAATTGTAAGTATGTAGGTTTGGTGCATACGAGAATCGTATGCAATATTCTCGGCCGAACTTTACACGAAACTTTTCTTGTGTAAACAAGCCATTAGAATGAGATCATTACTAAACTATTAGATTTATATTTTATTTATTTATACGCTTAATTGCATATTATCGTACAAAAGGTGAGCTTAATGCCTTACCAGCCAACCTTTTTTGGACGCTAAAAATTATGAAATACAACTTGTTCTAATTTAATTTATGATTTACACAGGAATCAGTGCCGGTTTTACCAATGGTGCAGGGTGTGCGGCGCACACGGGCGCAGGGTGTGCGGCGCACACGGGCGCAGGGTGTGCGGCGCACACGGGCGCAGGGTGTTAGGGGGCGCCTAGCGCCGCTCGCGACGTCTCCAAAGAGCCTACTAGAGGGCGCCAGGGTATTGATTGCACCCGGGCGCTACATGAGCTAGCTGCTAAAGCCGGCGCTGCCAAGAATCATTATGTTATCCATTGCTCTGTCGTTCTGTTTATTATAATATTATTTGGGGATTTTAGGAATTCAAAATTGTTTGTCCAGTTCCCACTCCCCCGTGATGCGACGAGGGATTTTTGAACAAAATTTGCTTTCAAGTCCAGTTTTCCCCCATAAGGAGGATGTCTAGGGGGTTTGTGGAATAAACCCTATAATGGGATATTTTTACAAAAAATTACAATTAAATTACAGTCTTAGTTATTAGATACTAAGGCCGTGATAAATAGAAAGTTCTAAGATCGTTTTGTCTTAAATCGATTGTGTTGAAACTAACGTCATCTGCATAGTGCTATAATTTACATGATTTTGTCAGAATTAAGATTTTTGCAATAGTTTAATTTGATTGTGGCAAATCTTTCCTTTGTTTGTTTGATGTTGTTAAATCAGTACTTATTTCTTAATTTTTGGCCGGCGAATAATCAGTCAGAATTCAGACCCCAAGTCTATTTAATGTACTACTTACTACCTGGAAAATATCTCGAGACACAAGTGACGACAGATACTCGTATATCGCGACAATCGCCAAGACATTTGAGAAGTCGAGTATCGGATACTTGCGTAGCCTTGTATACGAAGGGCCCTAAAAGTTTAGAATAGACACCCCTAGGCTATCCACCCCTGACTCTAATGGTTACAAACCAACTTTTGCATTTATTAGTGAGGATTACAAAATAAAATACAATATCTGTCTCCTTTAGACTTTATTATTAATTTTCAATATTTCATCTTATAATAACATATACAGCATTACGGTTGTACATGAAGCAGGTACATTAATTTGATAAGTACAATATAATGGCATATTTTTACAAAAAATAGGATTATTGTTACAAAAATAAATTTCACTGTGTCCATAACGATAAATTCATGTCAATGGTTTTATGATGATATTAATTAATTTATATGGCAAAATAGACAATCTTAGACGCATCTAATTTACAGTAATATTTAATATATTTTTATGTTTATTTTTTGATTGATAATAGCCTATTTCAAATTTAATAAAAATCATATATTGTGTAATTTAAAAGTTATCTGTAACAGCTTTTCTGTTTTTAAAGAGTAAACGCTGAACTAAGATGGACTTCGCAAACGCGAACGCTTAACCGCGTTTCGATTTAACCTACTTTATCTATGATTCAGATATGATTTGCAAGCTAGATCAAAATAGCTCAAGGAAAACAATTTCAGACCTACATGAAAAGAGTCTACGAAAATCTTTTGTTCCTATTATATAATTTAACAAAAATAGGTGTTATTTTACGACAGTAAATCGTACAATGCAATTTTTAAAGATGCGTTACTTTGCTCTATATTTCGCTATGGTATATTATGTCTGTGATATAATATAAACATAGGTAAAGTCCGACAAATGAAACGTGGCAAAAGAATAGCGGCAAATTAAAAAAAAAAAAAACAAGTCTACACTCATTTTAATCAGAAAAAAAAACGAAGATATTAATCAGAAAATACTTACTAAACCAAATAAATACGAATGCAGAAATAAATTAGATAAAGAGTTAGATAGAGATAGAATTATGTCTAGATCTTATTGAATGATTACATTAAACTTTTAGCGCGTCTTTGAAATCAGTTTCTTTTTAAGTTTTACAGTTGATTTGTCAACAGTTTCTTTTTAAGTTTTACAGTTGATTTGTCAACAGTTTCTTTCATTTACTAAATTTCGGTTAAATTACTTCGTAGTGTACAACTTAATTTCAACAAATTGTCATTATTACGCATTCCGTTCATTTATAAAAGAAACGAGTGTGTTCATGCAACTAAATATTGCCCTGTAAAGAATTTGCGATTCTACCGTTTGTTTGTATAAGTATGTGTATACCTAGCGAGATATAGCGCAAAGTATGTCTCATTACTGCATTTTTAATTCATATTAAAGAATGCAGAAGATTTTTATACAGCTTATTTCATCCAGATATATTAATCCAAAACTACATAATTATCTACGTTTTTGATAAATCCTAGATTTACTTAATTTTTGAACTACTGCTAATATTTCTATCAGGATAAAGTGATGATGTATTTCGACTAAGAACTTAAGTCTACCCGACATCTACATACGTACAAAAGTAAATTATTTACACATAAAACTACTAGGCACCATTAAACCAATATAACTTTTGACTAGAACTTATGAGAGTATGGGCACCATTTTGAAATTGATAAATCTAAAGCTGTATAGCATTCATTGCCTTTGCACTTTTAGTTATATGGAGAAAAATAGAGAAAAGATTTTTGCAGAAAAATGGCGCCAGTATATTCTTCAATTAATATCAATGTTTTTTTTAAAATAAACGTTTTAACGTAAAAATAAATGTTGGATAAAATGTATCCTTTATTCAATACATAACCGTGATATACGCACTTATTACACATAACAGCGGTGAGAATTAGAATTCTGTTGTTTGTAGGATAAGCACTCGTTTGCATAAGAACAGCATGCATCATTGAATACTGTCGGTATTATACTACGAGTAAATAAGTGCAGTTATGGCTAAAAAACTAATTACATACCAGTGTGATTATATGTGGCAAATTTGGGCCCTTGGATCCATAAGCAGGCTCCAACGGGTCGATCCGTGGAACATTTTTCCTCCTCTTCAGCCCACACGTGGATAATTCTTTTCCCTCTTCACTTCACAGATAATGAATTACATTTTTTGTTGTTTGTTTTCAAATTAATTTCGCTGCCTTGACTAATTTGAAGATTGAAGTGACCTACGAATATTTATAATTATACCTGGATCCCGAAATCGGTGGAACGAAGTGATATAAAAAATATTATATACCTACATTGATGGATCGAAGGGGAGGAAAAATTATCCACGGATCCACCGGTGGAGCCTGATTGTGGATCCATGTGAACGGGGGGCATAGTTGCGAGTTCTGGCAGGTTCTTTTGATGGTGTTATGAATTTGGCAGTATTTCGTAAGTAATAATTATTTTTCTCGTGTCACATATCGTTTGCCAGACTATCAAAATCTGCACATATTTACAAGTAGAATATCTATTTGGTATTTGCTTTAATTCCAAAAACGTGACGTCATTAAAAAGACACGTCACACTGATATAAACTCTATTACCATGTATCTATTATTATGTGTGCGTTCATATATTGTCAAAACTAAGATATTTGACTATTCAATAGTCTAATACATATAAACTATACGTAACTATTAATATATAATAATATATTTGTTATTATTTGAACAATATATTACAGCATATACTGTATATGTAACACTTTACATAAGAAACGAAATCACACAGTTCTGCGAAACCAGAGACAAGAAAACCATAAAAGATACACATCTGCAATTAAAAAGTATCAATTAAAATAAATCGTAATGAGAGGAACATAGGAATTACAGCCTTATTTCACGCATATGATGTTTTCTTATCTCTCAATTATGTAATTTATACATATTTATTATGTACATTGTTAAAATCTCAATTATCTAAAGCTGTTATTCGAATACTCGATGACGCGATTATCGAATATTGGCAACCGATTAAACCAATTAAATATATGGAGTATTTTTTTTTTTTTTTTGTTTACAGTCATTTTGAAAAGTTACAGTAAAAGAAAGTATAGTATATTATTATACAGTTTTGAAAGTATAAAAGTATAGTATTTCGATCGATAAGGGTTAGTTTTCTTCTATCATCATTTTATTATAACTAAACTGTTTTATTCAGACTTATGCACCGTTTATTATTATATCACTTCTTTATGAAAAAGCAAAGTAGGAAACAGTTAGCTTCTTCCATAAAATCGATTATTCAAATTTTCTGTTGTCCAAAAAGCAGCAATTGACTATTTGACTGTTTGGGTATTGGCTTCTTTTTTCAATAATTACTAAATATATTTTTTAATAGTTTATAAATACTGACGCTATTAACACAGTTGTGACATATATTCAGCCGTGAGTAATCAAGCTATAGGATAGCTCTCCACCTCAAATATTCTCAAGCTCATAATAATTAGGTCAGTTTTGCAATGAATTTGAAATATTTCCTTTAAGTGAGAATTAATTTTCTTTGTAGTTGTCTATTAAATCATCTCCTCTCGTTATCGAATAAGCCATAAAACATATCAGTTTCAAGTAGTGAATTGCCGTATTAGTTCTGATAATTAAGATTTTACTGTATGTGTGGATTAGTTTATTTTTTTTATTTATAAATTTCAATTTTTAATCACCTGTAACAGATCAAACGTAAAACCAATTCCTTAGCATTGCGTGAAATAATAACATATTAAAAAGCTTAACTCATTGAATTTAATTTTAAAACAATTAAAACAGTCTATAAAAGAAGTCGACAAATTTATTAGACAAAAAAGCGATATATAAACAAAACCCGTATTGACTTTGCAGAAGTGGGTTAAATATACGATAATTCTCAAAATGAAGCCCGTGAAGGCTTACCTCTAGCGTTATCGCTTCTATTCTTAATCTATACTAAAACTACATTATCACATGTTTAGTCGTCCACTACTTATACTATCGCGTGTTAGAAAATAAAATGACGTAACTTGCGAAAGGTAAAATGCATTTTGTAATGCAAAATAGCTTATATAAGAAACTTTTTTAATCTAAAATAATAATATTTTTTTACTGATTAACAGAAAACATATTTGAATTGACAGAACCCAAAGAAATTCGACTTAATTAAAAAAAAAAAACGTTATAAATAACAGAATTCAATGTGTAAATCCATAATCAAAATATATATCTTAAAAAATGAAAGAGATAAAGTGCTTAGAAGTCACAAGAAAAGGACAGCAATATAAGGCGAGTTTGCCATTCTTCTATAAACGAGATAAACCTTAAATATTCGCAAATTTGGAAACTATTTTTAACGTGGGTTTCTATCTCTAGTTGTCGATTAAGCTATCAAATAATCAACTATCGATTAAATCAAAAACCAACGGATATCAACTCTGAATTATCGTTTGATTTTTTGATGGTATTTAATTATATGTAAACTGAGACTGATTTAAACAATATGACTTTATCTCTAACACGCGCTAAGTATATTCGATATTATTTTGACACATTTTCTTTTTATAATAATTATTTTTTGAGCCATCATTATATTATATCCGTATGAGATGTTATCTGAACACATACAAACCCTGTGTTCGATAACCTATCGATTATTTATATAACGTCTCGATTAACCGAGTAAAGTCTTTCGAATAATTGAAAGGCTTTTCTTTTTTTAGTCGAGACTAAAATTAAAGTTAAATTAATTCGAACACAAAATGGACGCTACGTCAAAATGGCGGCGAAAATGGCGCGTAACTGCAGACGACAAACTAGTCTTTAATGTGACTGTTACTTGAATAGTTTCGAAATATAGTGAAATATGTTACAATAAACTTTTACATAAAGAGAAAAAATTTATTCATCTCTACATTCTACTATGATCGTATATAATTTTATCTGCTATCCTTTCATACTACAAACTTGTTACTTCAGTTATTTATTACTAAATGTGAAAAGTTCTATGGGAGATTCAATTTGTAAGATTTTTGTCGCAATGATTTTTTTGAATAACATTTTTTCTCCAGTATACGGTAATTGCAGATCTTAAGCTTAAATAATATTCACATATTATATTCTACCGCTCAACTCAATGTGAATGCTCACGTGTGAATTTGATCAGAAAAAAGATATAATACAAAAATATAATTAATATCATACGAGTATTTATATAGAATTATTTTTAAGTTTATTTATTTAATAAATAATTTATTGTACACGCCATGACATGAAATAAAGAAAGGAAGAAAAAGAAAATATGTATGTACAAAATGCAAACATAGATAAGAAGAAATTTCTTCCAGTAGACGTGGGAAAGTGAAATATACAATAGGTCAACCTAGAAAGGCACACGCAGTTCGCACGGAAAATATGTATGTACAATAATACTAACAAAATACATAAATATATATTTATATTTAACATATATACAATACGGAGTATTTAAGAAATTGACAGAGTGCTCTTCGAATAATATTTTTTCAAAATGTTCTTTTTAATATTTATAACATTCGTATTTATACGAAATTATTGTGAATACACGATTCGGTAAATACTTATTAAAATGATGTATCAATGATAAATACATCGGTAATTTATCAGTAGCGGCACTTCTACAGAATCCAACATTGTATAGCTACAAACCAAACCAATAGTATAACTTATAAATAGACGGTTTTGAACTTCTATGGAAGTATCCTCATCGATGATTATTAATACAATAGTCACGAACTGTACATACGGCTCGTGAATACAAATATATTAGTTGGAATTACAAATAAATAACATTAAATAATTAAGTATTACTTAATGTACAAATACATACTCGTATAATACATAAAGGGGTATTAACAAAAATATTAAATGATAATTACAATAAATACATTAATACAAATTATAATCATGTCAACATTAAGTAAATCAATTGGACCTCTGACCCCTCAAACTTAAAATAAACATTTATCTTGGGGGCCAAATGTAACTGAACATACAGTTCATGACTCCAACTACGAGTATAATTGTCATAAATTGAACATGGCTTCACGGAAATATGAACACAAGAGTTCAAAATTAAGAATGAGATATAAACACTCCACAAAATAATAACAGTATGAGAACAATATCTTCATTGCAACAAAAATGTCAAACGCTTCATAAAGTGTAATAATTGGCACATATTTGATATTTGTCGTCCGCTTTTTAGTGACGAAAACATGGCTAGATGGAGATCGATATCTTTAGTCAATTGTGTATCAGTCAAATGAGTCCCCATACCTTTATCATCATTGTTTTTATATTTTTTAGGCTTTCGCGTCTTGGATACATACTTATTAATGGTCTAAAGGTGTCGTATCGTTTTATTATTGTTATTATTAGAAACGAACAAGAGTAAGAAATAAATATATTGCGAAAATGTGTGTGAAAAGGAACTAGAAATCAAAAACAATAAGTTCTCCTTTTTTGTTTCAAAAAAGTTATGCACATAGTTTTGACCCTAAACTTCTAAGACTCATTAAAAGGTAGAATTAAAAGCACAAACCAGTAGCCAATGAATATTTCTGTCATAAAGTATTATGACTAGTCATAAAGTATTAACTAGTCCAAAATAATTCAGTACCACCATTCCACGGTAGATGTCGCTGTACCTAGCGGAAACACGCTATCGTTAATTAACCTCAGAATGTAAGAGCAAGTTAAGAATATTTTACTTTTTAATTAGAAACTGAAGCAGTCATAGTTGTTTGATTTACACACAAATGTACTATAAAGGGCGCCCTAGTTGAAGTTCGGGCAAGAACAGTGCTAGAAATGAACAAATAAGTTATGAAACTGGTAGAATTGATTCTATTCTCGATACTGAATAACCCGTTTTCAGCTTTTGGGTTATTTCGGTGACACGTTGTACAAAAAGAAACATGTACAAATCTATTAAAACACATTTTAGGTTCATCCGTACGTGAAGCTAAAAAAAAATATGTAGACACAAAAACGACGATGACAAATGTGGGGCACATTTTTGACAACCAGGCCTAACTGTATGCTAATATTATTCATAAAGAAAAACCGCCGATGTGGGGTCTATCTATCCCCATTTGATGCTAACAAATTAATCTAGACACATAAAAACGACCATGACACAAGTGTGGGACTAATTTTTTACTAAACCTTACTGCTTTGTAACGCCATGCATTGTGAGGAAGGCGTGTAGGTCTCTCGGAACCTGTGTAGGGTTATATTTGGCCCCGTGGAAAGCTAAAGTAGCAGCTGCAAGACAAGATAGACGGGGGCTTAGGGCTGCTCGGACCAGGCTTTCTGCTGGACCTGGAGAATAAAAATCATGATTAGAATTACTATACTAGGGGGGTCTCCTCTGATTTTACGTTTACGAAGTTTCGAGCCAGATCAAAGTTAGAACGATTGAAGTCCTATAAACCTTACTGTGACTTTCCTTCGTTCGGAGCCCTATATATATATATATATCTTTTATGGGAAAAAAAAAGTAACAAACGAACATACAGTCCACCTGATGGTAAATGAAAACTATACTCTATAGACATCCGCGATACATGCCAACAAAAGTGCAAATTGACAAACGTTGGCACGCTACCGGATGCGGTACTTAACTTTGGGGATATAGGAACGGGAGCGATAGGATGGGATGTGAATGAGCTCTTTCATATCTCACTCACTACCGAAACACGTACGTACATTGGGGGAATAGAATGGCGTGAGAAATGCAACACATGTGAGGGTAGTGTTATGTGAGGCGCATAGCGGCTGTGGGACTGTAGCGTGCACCAACACTCTCAAAGCAACCTTTCGCCCCAGTAATTGGGGTAGTATACCACTATTTAAAATAACTTTAAAATTTAAAATTATTTCCATTATTTATAGTCAATTCTTTTAAGAATTATTTTGTGAATATTCAGAGCATCTTTTCATATGCATTTAAATTAACATTCTCATACAGACTTATATAAGAATCAATTAAGAGTGTAAATATTGTGAACAAGAAGTTAGGTTTAATTTTTCACATGTGCATCATTAGTTCGTAAGCGGTAGCAATGTTGTACTTAGTCATTGTCTTGTTTCAAATTAATAAATTAAATAATTCTATAGATAAATGATCTATAGGGCAGAAGGGATACATGTTGCCATCCGCAGTCGCTGGACGCTGCAGACTGATTATTACACAATTATTTCTCATGTTATACATGGTAATTTTTTTTATTATTTTAGAGCTGTGACGTAATTACTCTAAGTAACTATCAATACGTAAGGACAAGAAAGGGAATGTTAAACGACTTACCTCCAATGGCAGCGACTAGAGGCGTAATACCACTGGAATCCATAGCATCCACATGGGCTCCCCTCACGAGTAACTCACAAACAACTCCACACAACGCCTCGCTCCACTGATCTCTCTCATCTGCACGAATCACAACAAAATATTATTGCTTCTACTGGTTTTGATGATATACAATCGTGATATAAGAGTAGTGTATACTGCTAACATTTTGTAAGAGAATAATTCAGTGCACGCCAGGAATAAATTGATGACATAAGAAATATAATTATATAACTAAGTATGCAATTAATTTTACAAAAAAATTGTTAGTTATTTTTTTTTATTTACATTTTTCTTTCTTTTTTCATATATTAGCACATTCTGCCAGCGTTGAGTTTTCTTCGTTATTAACGATTTTAAAGTCAAAACAATTGAAAACACATTTCGTCAATTTTCAGTCGCGTCGAAGCAAGTTAGGAGCCGCTAGGTAAAGTAATAATAGGTTTATTGAGAGCAGAAGAGTTCCCTCAGAAGAGAGAAGAGACTCCTTGAAAGCACATGAAAAACGTAATCATATACTTTTATTTGATTATTATAAAGATCATGCCTTTGAAGTTAGTAAAGTATTAAACTACAAAACCCACAATACTCAAAATCAAACAAAATCTCAACTTCCATTTCTCAGGTTCTCCATCAAAGTATTTTGTTTACATTTAAATAAATTGCTGAAGTTAGGTTCGGCTGGTATTCTTTCTTGAACAACCCTACCACCTGAGCCTCACATCTAATACATAAATGCACTGGAATATACAAATGAAAGACAACCGATTCCATTGCTGGATATAGGCCTCTCCCTAGGCTCACCCAGGGCCGTCTTTACCAGGGGGTGCAAGGGGTGCGGTGCACCCCGGGCGCCCCGCGCCCGGGGGCGCCTGTCTAGCGCTGAATTCAGTGCCGGCTTTACCTATGGTGCAGGGGGTGCGGTGCACACGGGCGCAGGGTCTTAGGGGGCGCCGAGCGCCGCTCGCGACACCTCCAAAGAGTTCAAAACGCCTACTAGAGGGCGCCCTGCACCCGGGCGCTACATGAGCTAGAGCCGGCGCTGGGCTCTTATTATCCAACCACCACCGGTGAACTTCTTTAAGTCGTCGATCCACCTGCGCTTCCCGGTCCATGGGCTTATTGTAAATCTACTTCACAAGCAGGTACATTTTATTTGTAAGCCTCATGTTTGCTGTTTACTTAATTACAAATTATCTCTATCAATGTTGTGTTCACCTTAAATTGTGTACATATAAGAATGTGACATTTTATTTTGTAACTGATGCATATTTATAACACTGGTGTACCTTAAACAATAAATAAACATACCTGGTATCAACTGATAAGAAATAAGTGCTACGTGTAAAGCGGTCCGCCTCGAGTCATCGGAAGCATCCACTTCCGCGCCACACTCCAACAGTAACCGAGTAGTCCGGGTACACGGGAACCTAGCGGGAAACGCAGTTATTTTTAACACACTTTATAATAATGTATAAAAAAAATATAATTAAAGTAATTCAACGACTCAATGAAACTTTCAAATTAATTTAACATATCGTCACCCTTATGCCAGAACCACGAGTGTGCAAATTTGGTGATTTTTAGATAATGCGATATTTGTAGGGCTTATTGTTAGATATTGTACATAACATGAACCTCACACAGTATAAATAGGGCGTGTACAACTAATATTTCTGGGCTAAAGCATAATACCCGACTTTTCAGTGAATGAAAACTTTAAAATGGTTTTTTTCTCGAAACTATCCAATTGCACATTCGTTTCCATACGATATATAATTAACAAAAATAAATATATTAATAGTGTCCATTATTATACAATATGGTTACCTATATGTATGTAGTTAAGAGTGTTCCGCTTATATCTGTTCTTACTCGTATTCGACATTTTTTTAAACGAATGCTCGAATATTAATAGAAAAAACCGAACATGAGTATAAAAAGAGGCCTATAAAAAGAAAAAAAAATACTTTAAGTATCAAAGTTTATTTAAAAAAGCCACGTACCTTACTTTAAATAGAACTGAAAATGACTGAAGCATTAATTTTACTGGCCGTGTGATGTTGGTCCACTCCATTTCTTCTCGTGGATGTTGTAAAAGACGACTATGGGATATCAAAGCCACTACCACGAGGCCCCGTATTGGTATTTTGTATTTGGATTTAGCGGTCTTTTTTTTGCGATTTGAAACATATCTAATATGTATGTATAAATATCTGGGACACGTATGCTAACTTCAAACGTTCACAACATAATAATTGATGCGATTTTACCATTATGTTACTAAACTAAAAAAAAATACACACTTTAGAAACTTAACCGTTTTAGATCAATTTATTACGTATACTTGTAGAACAAAAACGGAATGAAACTGGATTAACAGAAAATGTCGATTTTGGAATTAACATACGTCTCCCAAATGTCATAGATATATATATATACTGACTGGCACACATCACTGGTGTGGAAGTCATCGACGGGCGTTCTGTCCACAGCCAAATGAAGCAACGTCTGCCCAGAGCGCAGCCGCGCGTTGCGCAGACGGAATATAGCGCGCCTAATCAAACCCGACGTACCCTCCTGTACGATATAAAAACTTATTACACGTCGGCTTGTATTAAAACGAGCTGCTAAAAATACTCAACGGGCAATAAATCCTGATCAACGAAACAAACTGTTATTGAATAACTAAAATAAATAAGACAATAAACATAACACTTTATTTCGACGTACATTAACACACAAAATATACATATAACAATAAACAAAAGAATAAAAACAGCAATATAAGACAATAAGAGAAAAACTAAAGAAAATCACAAACATTAAAAAAATACAACAATTAATAAAGAATATAAAAAAGGTCACGTTGCTATTTCATGCATGTGTGTGTTGCGGTGCCGGAAATGATCTCCAACTCAGCATATGCTGTGACTGAGTATCAGTCACACAATTAGTAATTTCAATAATTTTAATTTACTCATTCTCAACATAATGCTATCGGAGTCCCCCGCCTAGGTCTTTGTCACAAGAGAACCTACACCTAAACCCACTTTTAAATTTACTTATGCTGCTCTAGCAGCAAATTCAAAGGTTGGTTAGGTTTAGGTTCTCCGGTAACAATGAAGATATAGGAGGACTTGCTATTGTTGTTTACGTACGTACGTCATTACTATTTACGTAATGACATTCTTATTAATTAAAAATTGTTTATTTCAGTTATTCAAAATTTTGTTGTTCATGATCATGATTTGCTGGCCATTTAGTTTTCTTTTGCCGCTCAGGCCTCCCCCAGTAAATCGGCGGGGGGTTACGGACCGTAATCCACCACGTAGGTCGGGGGGGTATTGGTAAACAAACATACTCCAAGTTTTTTTCCTGCGTGGGTTTCACTCACTTTGTTATTGACAATTTTTAAAAAGCGGTGATAGCCTAGTGGTGTATACTCGATTAACATTTGTGTGATCGTGAGTTCAAATCCTCGGCCCGTACCACAGAGGTATTACTTAAGTACGGATTTTTAAAATCGTCACCTGACTGCTATTACACTAAACTAATTCCTGTCCTAATTAGGATCCTGAAAGAGTTAGGAAGGTAAGGAGCATCCTGACTTCCCAATTAGGATCGTAACTGTAATATCTTTTACATACATGTACACGGGTGATCGCTCCTTTGTTCTATCAATTAAACCGCTAGATTCTTTTCAATTTATTTTTAATTTTTTTCACGTTTATACAACTTTTAATCATTTTGACAGTTCTCGTCTTACACGGCGGTGAGTCGCGGTCCACACGCCACTAGTGATGCACCACTACCGCTTGTTGCGATAGTGACGGGACTCCATCACACTAACCGTCCTAACTGCTATTACACTATCTTGAATTCAGTGACTAACTGAGTTAAGGCTCCTGAGTAACGTGAAGTGTAATAAGCCCATTACGAGTTTATTTTAAACCAAGTTAAACTTTAAAAATAAAATTTTAAGTTAACATTATAAAATCGCTTTATTGATGACGTAATTGTATTCCCCTCACCTGTAAAGGAAACGAGAAAATTAGTGTACTCACCTCGCTTTTCCAGGTATGTTCTAACAATCTAGCGGCAACCGCGACCAAATATAGCGCAGTGCGAACGTTGCTTTCATATTCATCCTGGACAATAACATTGATCAATATCACATATGTACACACATCGAAAACCCCATTTATCAAACAAACATCAATTTTTTTTTTTTTTTTTTTTATGTACGAAGACAGCAGAGGAGCATACAGTCTACCTGATGGTAAGTGGGTACTGTCGCCCATAGACATCCGGGATACATGCCAACATTAGTCCAAAATGACAAATGTTGGCACGCCCCCGGATGCGCTGCTTACCTTTGGAGATATAGGAATGGATTTGGAGAAAGGGTTGGGAAAATGGGGAGGGATAGGATGGGATGGGAATGGACTCTGGCACATCTCACTAACTACCGCAACACGTACGTACATTGGGGAAATACGATAAAGTGGGAAATGCAGTACATTTCAAGGTAGTCTTCTGTGAGAAAGGGGTAACGTGGCCAGTCGAGCGCGCCCAGCGGCTGTTGGATTGTAGCGTGCACTCTCCCACCTCGAAACAATGGTGACTTAACTTATTTTACTTAACTTAACTTAACTTACTTAACTAAACAACTTAACAACGGTACAAAATTATTTTCCGGTCCTAAGAATTTTTAGAACATTATTGACTTTCGTAGATCATTATTGACAAACATTACGCAAACGCATCATTTTGTGCAAAATAAACAAATAATAATTAACAACTTACTATTAGAGCTTCGGGGTCGTTATTCAACTGTGGTTTTACCAGTCTTTTAGTTCCTCTTCTCAATTCTTCCGCGCAGGCTTCCAACACGTAACAGACCTGTGAAAAGAAGACAAAAATTAAATGTCATAGCCTATGGCAGCCGGCCATATAAATAGCACATCTATCTCTTCCCGTGGGCGTCGAAAAAGGAAACTAGGGCATAACAACAACAGCGATGAGATGATTTAAAGTAGGCAAAAAAGTTCACCAAAGACATATATTCAGGCTGGTCAAGGAAAATGTTAACCAACAGCAAAAAACATCTACGGCAATTTACTCGAGTATTCACTGGCCACTTCAATACAAAAGGCCTCCTCTGCAGAATGAATTTAGCAGACCCTGCTACGAGAAGGAAGAAGATGACGCATCTTTTGTGGGAGTGTAACGATTTGGCGAGATGCGGAATGAGTGTTCTAGGCAACCATAATCCGGAGCCAGAAGACTACAGACTTCTACGACTGCCGTATATCTTCAAGTACACGGTTCTAATATTAGGGGAGCATGAGTACACGATACGGTTAGGGGAACACAAAAGATCCCATTGGGTCAGTGATTGGGAATCCAGGCAGACAACCACCCCTTAAGTATTCTACTTAATTAAGGTACGTATTTTTAAAATTCGTCACTAGCTCGGCGGTGGGGGAAACATCGTGAGGAAACCAGCTTGTTTCAGAAAAAAAAAAATCTGGAGTATGTGTACCCACCAATCCGCACTGGGCCTGCGTGATGGAAACCCGTATGGGCCGAAATCCCCTCAGCGATTGACTAAGGCAATCACTAAGGCATGACTAAGGCCTGTGGCCAGTGAGACGTTATAGGCTGATATAAGTTACAAAATCCTGATTTATCTGGTTTCCAATGCCAGGCGAATTGAGATTACTTTGACTACATACCTACATAAGTATAAATAGTAATTAACCAGACACATGAAATTGACCCACGGACGTAGCCACGGTGGGGCAGATTTGGGCGCTGAAATATGTAGAAATAGGGAAGAATAAGTAACAAGCTTTCTGCATTACACTATCTCTATTTACATTATAAGAAAATAATTTGCTTTGCCCCACCCTGGATAAAATCCTGACTACGCCCTTGGACCCGACAGAATATTCATAAAGATATTTAAATGAGAAGATAAAGTCATTTACCGGTTCTAGAGGTAGTTCTATTCCAATATGTATCATTTGTGAGAAAACTTGAGCAAATCTTAGCAAATCCTTCACCACTGACACCTGAAAAAAAGATTACATTATTGATAGAGTACCTGATTAATCATCATAAATAAAATCAGCAAGATCTTCATAGACTTTGGAGCAAGTCGGGAAAAGATTACTGTAAACATTTCTAAAGATGGAACAAGTCAAGATCAGTAAGAACGACATACTAACCTCATTCTCCTGCCTTTAAAGACGACATTGGAGCAAATATAACAACATCAGCCTATCTTTTTAAGTGGCCCTTCAATGACATCGATTGAAACAAAAAGCATTTGCGAAGCTGTTAGCTCCAATTTTAATTTTATAGAAAAAGGACGGCAGACGAGCATACATTCTACCTAATGATAAGTGGATACTGTCGTCCATAGACATCCGCGATACATGCCAACAACAGTCCAGAATGACACACGTTGGCACGCCCCCGGCTGCGCTGCTTACCTTTGGAGATATAGGAATATTTGGAGTAAGGGTTGGAAAAATGAGGAGGAATAGGATGGAATGGGAGTGGGCTCTGGCATTTCTCGCTCACTATCGAAATACGTACGTACATCGAGGTAATACGATAAAGTAGGAAATGCGCTACATTTCAATATGAAATATGAAGAGATTAGGCAAGTTGAGGTAAGGTAGGCATAGATATTAGAGAAAGTCGTGAGAATAATACTACAAATATTTCTAAACATGCAAACAGTTAAGATCAGTCTAACATATCACACGGTGAGAATGAAAGAGACTCAATTCGAAATCTGTTTTATGGGAAATGAAAGAAATGTGTTTGTGTGTGAGGCAGTTTCCGCTTATTAATTGCATTTGTCCTGTTCTAGCGAAAGTCGGGTAGTTTTTGAATGACTAGATGATAGACCTTCCCTCTTTAGGTCGTTCAATGTATTAAACTCGATTTGCTTAAATTTTGCGTTGAGTCTCTTTCATTCTCACTGTGCGGTACATATGTTGTAATCTCATAGGACGACATTAGGGAAAGTCGAAAATATATCACTGTAAACATTGTTTAAGATGGAGTAGGTCAGTGCAAGATTAATCAAATTACATACTAACCTCATTCTGCTGCCTCAGCAATAAAGCATGCCTCCAAAGCGCGAGACATCGATCGAAGCGCGCTTCATCCGCGAAGACAGCCCCTCTGAACACGACGGGATGGGGTAAGTCGGGGCAGGATCGCCCTAATACCCTCTCGCGTACTGCCAGCCCTTCCATGTGCAGTGCGTGAGAGTTGCCTTGGAGACGCTCTACTTCCTGTAACAAAACAGTATAATTATTTTGCAGAACAACCAACAAGACATACGATGAAACAAGAGTAAATAATAGGCTAAATACAACACTATTGATTAAATGTTGCTTTACTTACAGGCTGCTACCGCAAAGTAAAAGTGGAAAGATGACATTGATAGGATAGCAATAAGTATTTAACATAAATATATATATATATATATATATGGCTGTGATATGATTTTTTGGCTATGATTTAAAGGGACGGTAAAATATATTAGTTTCGGTCAGTACATTGATCAACCAAAATAGAGAGGTGTAGCATTACGGCCCTAAAAATGTGGCATTCGCAAGTCTGTAGAATTTACTTACTATCAATAATTCAGACTGACTTTTGGCGGCAAAAAACTACTAAGAAATAAATGAAAAAGAAAAGATTTTCCATATAAACCGACATAATACTAATGATGAAATATTTCGCGGGAAATGTGTTGTTTGCGCAATTGATTTTAAGTGAATAAATAAAACAGACTTGTTAAGAACGTAATAATAATAATTATTACAACTTATTTATGGTGACAGTAACATTTTATTTACAGAACTGGCTTAAATAAGTAACTTGAATACTTAAAGTTTTGTCACAAGGAATTATCCATCTATGTATTTTGGTTGATTGATGATTGGAATCTATATATATATATATAAATGGATGTTGGTATATCTGAATTAATAGACTTCGACACCGTTTGACCGATCACCATGAAAGTTGGCACATATATGTACTTTTTCATGGAGAAGGTATTTATGCTATCCACTTTGTTGTAACTTGCCACTAGATGGCGCTGCAGCAAATTTACAACGAAATGTAAATTTCTTTTACAACGAATGTGTTTTAAAAACTTTAATAGGTCCTTCATTTATACAATCTTGTTACATTAATCTTTAGTATAATTAAATTTAGAAGAAATCATTTAAATTCACAAATAACTAAATTGTAACAAATAATTATAATATAACAAGATATTACATATTAAAATATCATGACTAAATATAATCGGTATTTGGATTCTGCTCTAAAAAGTTGATAAAATAAACTGGCTTTCAAACCTCAATCATTTCTTTTTCTGTTTGATCTGGTGGTTGACTGATGGAAAATGCTATATGGCATTTAGTCCGCCATTTGTACAATTACTTGTACAAAGAAGTTTAAAAAAAAAAAAACCTCTAAAGTAATGCACTCCCTCCAGTTATCGTAAGCCGGTATCGGATCAGCCGGCTTCTTTAGCAATAGACCGTAGCGAGTGTCGTAACGCATCGCCATCGCTCTGTGCAAGTATTGATACGCCATCTGTCGATGAAAAAATGCTTTATAATATATTTTTAACTGTGAAAAATCACACCGGAGCTCATATCTTACCCAACCCCCATGCGTTGGTTGGTTGACTCTATAGTCACCGTAACCAGCCCTTTTAGTATCCACTGCTGAACATGGGCCTGCTCAAACACATTGTCTTGTATACGACGGATGTATGGTTTTGTTTTTTTTTTTTTTATGGACGAAGGCGGCAGACGAGCATACAGTCCACCTGATGGTAAGTGGATACTGTCGCCCATAGACATCCGCAATACATGCCAACATCAGTCCAAAATGACAAACGTTGGCACACCCCCGGATGCGCTGCTTACCTGTGGAGATATAGCAATGGATTTGGAGAAAGGGTTGGGAAAATTGGGAGTGATAGGATGGGAATGGGCTCTGGCATATCTCACTCACTACCGACACACGTCCGTCCGTAAATTGGGGAAACACGATAAAGGAAATGCAGTACATTTCAAGGTAGGCTTCTGTGAGGTGCACTCTCCCCTTCAATAAGTTATGGCCTCCCTCAACGTCAGTTGAAGATATGTATAGTTAACTTAAGTTATGGCCTTAATTTAAGGCTTATATTTGAACAGGCAGCAAATTATGATCAGTAAAATAAACTATTTTTTAATAACTGATATAAACAATTTTTAAGTACTAAAGAATGTCAACACAAAGTCGACTCCTATATCTTTATTATCACCAGATGATTTACATTATTTTACAATTATTTCCCTTAACTTAACGGTGGACGGTGGGTTGCCGAGTACACTCTTGTAGAGGTGGTGAAGTTTCTCGGTGCTTGTGGTAGCCGCTTTATCCCTTAGTCGCCACGACACGACACCCACGGGAACAGATGGGATGCTTTCCCGAAGAATAATTCTGAGTAAATTGGCATATAACTTTATGTATTCTCTTGTTAAAATAAATTGAATCGGGGCTGTGTATTGTATAAAAAATGGAAAAACTCCAAAAAAAAAAAAACGGAAACATTTAGTGAAAGAGGAAGAAAATATTTGGAAAATACTCACCCTTAAGCAATAATACTCCTTGTCATTAGCGAACGAGGCTCCTAACAATTCGTAGGCTTCTATGGATTGCTCTCTGGTCACTCCGGGCTGATTTGCTAATATTTCTACTACCGAGTGTCGCGCGCGCTCGGCAGCGCATTGTAAGGGTGTCATACCTGTAACAACATTCTTGTATAATAACTTTTCTCGATTTCACGTGTTTCTAGCACGCACTCACAGACACACACACACACACACATATACGGAGAGAGAAAGAAGATTATCTAGTGCTTGAGAATGCAACACTTTAATATTTGCAAATAATTAATACATTTATATTATAGCAGCCGTAGTACAGAATAACAAAGTCAAAAACTAAAAAATTCGTTTAATAAAATTATCTTTTTTAGGGAAAATATCAATTTCAGAAGGTATTTTACACTTTTGTACATAAAAGTGCAGATATTTTTTATTTAGCCTGTATATTAACTAAAACGGTCTTATAAGGTGTTTACCTATTTCATTTTAGTCGTCATTTTTCAGGTGGAAATTCATGGCCACGAGCTGACTGATCGCTCGTGACTGTCGGTTGTGTTGATCTTTGCGATACTAAAAAAAAATCTTATAACTATGGTACCAACACACCATTTTCGTTGGTAAGCATCTTCGCTTGGTGTTCAATGAGTGCCATCACTACTAATGGATGGCCGCACTCCGCAGCAAAGTGCAATGCAGTGGCACCGCATAGCGCTCTTTCATCTACCCTCGCACCACAGTCTAGAAGGAATTGTACCTAGAAAGAACAAAATTTCTTTAACCATTATCCATGAGGTATATTTATTTGTAGGTAAATTATTTATACTGTTTGTCGTTCAACTTATATTTATTTATAAATCTCATCGCACCTCCCAATGTATTTCTCTGTTTAACCCAAAGGTTTAACCTAGTAGAGAATACCTTTTGATAATTTGTAGATACTTAAATATTCTATATTCTAATAATATATTTTTTTTAAACAAAATTTATATAATTTAGTTAGTACTGTTTTATTGTATCGACAATACATCCAGCACCATTACGAACATCACTAGTACAGTTCCATAAAGCCCATAAGTGCGAGCGAGAGGTTCGCTGATAATGATTTGTGACCCAAACTTTGGATTCGTAACGGCGCTACTATAGTTATTCCAATCAAGGTCTTGTGTTATCCGCATCCGACAACGTCTTTTCATTAAATACCGTGAATATAACAATATCAGTATAACAAACATAACAATAAGGCAACGTAATTAAACAGATAATAAAAGATGAGACATCGAAGTTTCTGACCCATGTCCATAATCTTATTATAACAATGATAACGTGCAGTAAATAGTAAAACCATTTGCTTGACAAATTTAATGAGAGTAAAATATTGTAGGCCCTGAGGAAGCGGTGATAAATATGTTTATTTATAGCGAAACGACCCCTCATTTCTGATAATTTAATTTATTTTGAAAGTACCAATATACGTACATTTAAGGATGATTCTTTCGAATGGCAGATAACTCAATAAGTTTTGATAAGTATAGGTTCATTAATGAGCACACTTTACATTCAACGGGGTAATGTTGCCAGTATGCTGGCTAGCTTGCCACAAGATCCTAATCTTTATAATATATGTACGTATATAAATATTATTTTAATCAGTGTATTACACTGAAAGACAAGAAACTTGGCTTCGAGAACAGAGCAAAATCTCAGATGTCATACAAAGGGTAGCGAAGCTTAAATGGGAATGGGCGGGACATGTAGCCCGGAAGTTGTGCTCGTAGTGCAGAAGAGTGTTAGACTGGAGACCATGAGACAGGAAAGACCTATAGGGAGACCGCAAATGGTGTGGAAGGGCGATATTAAGAGAATCACAGTCAGCAACTAAAACCTAACTGTCCAAAATAGAAATACGCGAAGAAAGTTGCAGGTGGCCTACACCAGACAACTGGTCGAAGATGGCTAGATTAAGTTTATATAAATTTATATATAGTTTTATGGCTAAGTTGTATTTAAAGTTATGATAAATAAAACTTACATTTTTTTAATAAAAAGTACCCATAAACTCATATGATAAAAAAGTATACAATGATTAGATATCACAAGAGATACATTGTAGATTGTAGTTTAAGGTTAGGTATTCCGTTCCAAACAAATTTCTCTAAAATCTAAACAAACATGGCGGCCTGATGTAACTGACACTCAATTTCTTTAATTTAAGGCCATGTCAGATACCTCATGACGCCATGTTTGTTTAGATTTTGCAGAATTTTGATTGGAACGAAATAATTATAGTTCACATGGCAAACATACAAAGTTTTATTTTGAATCAAACGTCTATGTACTCGCGTGTGGCTGTACTTTATATTGGTATCGGCGTCGTTTCGAAACCTGATATTAAAATAACTAGCATTTATCTCCAAGCCATGATTTTTATAAGTTTACGTGGTTTCCCATCTCATAAAACCGGACTCTCTTCTACCAGTTTAATAAATGACTCACTGTCTATTCCCAATTGAGTCACTTTTGAACACGTGCACACCTTGCCAAGACCCAAAAAAATTCTACAAGATGACTCGGTTGCTATTCGGTAAAAAAAAGTGTGGTCACACTGTATGAAACAGAAAGAGTCGAGATACCGAGTCGAGTACCAAATAGTTGTGTAGCCTTGTGTACGAAGGGTCTCAATAGAATACCTTACTTCATTCGATAGTTATTCGTTTTATTTGACTAGTCAAATGAGATCAACCGAACACGTTTTCTTGCGCAATGAAATGCGTGTGAACGAGTCCCCAATATATATGCCACTGTTTATTCGATAACTTAATTCTGCAAAAAAGTAAACTTCCATGTAAACCTAGCCTTAAGTATGTCCAGATTCGATATTTGATTGTATCCAATATACCATAGAAAAAAGTGACAGGAAAACGTACCACTTCCAAATGTCCCTTATAAGCCGCAATCATGAGACACGTGTTGTTGTACTTGTTCGCTTTATGAATATCTGCTCCGTGTCTGACCAGGTATTTGACTATATCTAGTCTCCCGTCGAAGCAGGCAGCACGGAGGGGCGTGCTCAGTGTTTTAGTGGCGTGGTTGACATTCGCGCCTGCGCGAACCAGTCTTTTCACGATGCCAAGATGGCCTGCGCCTGCTGCACACCAGAGTGCTGTTGCGCCTGAAACAAAACAGAAAGTGAAATCTGAATTAGTGTCCTATTCTTCAGGCTACTGATGAGGCTGTCCTGGTACTGTAAGTGCGTGTTGGATGTTCTTGGAAGTGCATACTGACGGTTTTCACGCGGTCAAACGCAAAGAATCACATTACTTTTGCCCAAAATGCGGTGGTTACAACCAACAGTGTTCTGAGGCTTATGACTGCAAAATATGATTGCCCTATTTTGCGACACTTGGATGACGAGGCTGAATATTTTTTTGATATGATTGTTTCATCTTGTATTTCCCTGGGTATTTTCTTTTTGTATTGCCCTCAGACAGCCTCAAGAACGGTAAAGCCGCTACCCCTAGCGAATATCAGAGCTTTTGAAAGCCGGATGATATCCTGTCTTACGAGAGCGGTAACAGATCTTAAACAAATGACTTTAAACAACGACCGAGACTGGAACCAACAATACCGGCGGAACGAGCCAGTAGGGGGGCAACAGAGCTAAACGGCCGTCAGAAGTAATACTCGCTGTGCATTATCATTGCGCAATAATACTAAAACTGAATTTAATTAATTGAATTTGAACTAAAACTGAACACATTACGAAACTATGGCCGCTTAGATTATAGTTTAATTTATCGGTTTTTTGGCATAGATCTTTTTTGCCTTTATTGCCTCGTGACTGTGGTAGATCGGCACAGGTGCAAACGTGCACAATTATACACGTCTAGTAAACGCCAAAACGTTTCAAATTATTAACACATAAATGACATTAATTCCTTTCTAATATGGACTTAGTGGGCGATGAGTCTAGGGGGTATTTATTTTTAATATTAGTATTATAATACCACCACACTAGAATGGTCATGGGTCCAGAGAGATCCCTTACGAATAAATACCCTAAGAATTAAGGATAAATGTCCCCTGGTATTTATTCTTAATATTAGTATTATAATAGTTAGCTTATACCTACCTCACTAGAATTTCCTATGTCATGGGTCCAAAAAGACATACAAAGACGAACACACTATCCAGACCCGAATAAACATTTACATGTTTAATCAAATGAATGTCCGACCGGGGATCGAGTCCGAGACTAGGCTAATAGGTCGACTTAGTGAGGTTAAGATAGATATAATGATAGAATATTTTTACTGTATCAAATAGCATTAATAAATAGATTTAAAACAATATTTACAGAAGAGAATTCAACCAGATGACCTTATCGCTTTATAGCAACCGCGTTGAAAGTCTTCCAGACAACCGTGTTGAAAGTTCGAATTGTAGCCCAGTGCCACTGAGATAAGTACGAATTTTTCCAATCATCACTAGCTCAGCTGTGAAGGAAAACATCACAAGGAAACCCGCGTGCTAAGCCCGCGTGATGGAAGAGAGTGTTGGAATTTGTAGGAAGTCGAGAAAAAGAGCGGCTGAAAGTGTCCACGTAAGTACGGAGCGCTCCTCCCGCGATTCGGTCCGAATAACCGCGAAAAATTTGCTTTCAAGGGCTAAGAGCTAGGGCTAATCTCTAGGGGGGGATTTGTGGAACAAACCATATCCGAGAGGTTGGTAGTACCGTGGGAATAACACCCTCATTATAATAAGGGGAAACATAAGAAGACACTTGTATTCCCTTATACTCTTCATTCCGTGGGATAGTAAAGAATTTTATATGAATATATAAAAAAAAATACATTTTACGTAACATGCAATAAATTTCCTCGTTGAGGGGGAGAGTGCACGCTGCAATCCAACAGCCGCTGGGCGCGCTCTACTGGCCACGTTACCCCTCTCTCACAGAAGACTACCTTGAAATGTACTGCATTTCCCATTTTATCGTATTTCCCTAATGTACGTACGTGTTTCGGTAGTAAGTGAGATGTGCCAGAGCTCATTCCCATCCCATCCTATCCCTCCCCATTTTCTCAACCCTTTCTCCAAATCCATTCCTATATCTCCAAAGGTAGGCAGCGCATCCGGAGGCATGCCAACGTTTCTCATTTTGGACTAATGTTGGCATGTATCACGGATGTCTATGGGCGACAGTATCCACTTACCATCAGGTGGACTGTATGCTCGTCTGCCGCCTTCTTACATAAAAAAAAAAAAAAAAAGAAAAATTTGCAAACAAAAATGTTTATATTTAAACATGCGCAATAATATTAGAATAGAAAAAAAATAAGGAACAACAATACAATTGGTGTCAATGTTTTTCACAACATTAAAACACAATGCGTAAATGTTTTTGTCTGACACAGTCCTACAAATCGAATGTATTGGTTCTGTCTAGACTTTTATTTTGAAACTACAGGACAGACTGTCTTATCCACCTGTCCTATTTATAGGACAACAATTAATGCGTCACATTGTACTAACATTCATATTTATGGGACAAAAAAAATCACAATTCACTATTCGTACTATCAGCCTTTGGCTTAAATGTAGCAAAATAAAAGACAAAATTAGTAGATGAAACAAATGCGCATAAGACAAGCCTTTTATGATTACGAGTATAATATAGTTTACAGTCTCGCAGAAAGAGCCGTCAGCAATCACGAGGAAGTTCGTAAAACGCATGCATAATTAGTCTTTAGCAACACGTATTAAGGGCGATATTAAAACGTCAAAATTGATGATGTAGCGCAGATGAATATAAATATACTACAAGTATGCCAGTAGTATGGTAAGCTTAATTGCAATAATTAATTAATCTGAGCCGTAACAAAGAAGCCTGGAAGCGGTCCAAACAAACTCGAGTCATATAATTGAAATATTCCCCTTTCCTTTGTGTATAAACTCTTCCTAAATATAACGTTAAACTCTAAATATAACTAACATTGCGTAGAAGAAATGAACGGGAAAAAATACTTGTATATAAGTCAACGCTCGATTTTGTTGACAAAAAAATTTGGCGATGTCAGTTTGTCATTTTCTCCGGATTCTCGGAAGAAATTTTCTGATAATTTCGAACTAAGAAATTATAAACGGTTTTCTGTTCTCGATTTTATACCTTTGCTAAATTATACAATCGCATTAATTATATCGTTAAATCCTAAGTTTTTAAAAACTGGAATGTCGCCAAGTTCTGGCTAGAGTTTTACAATTTACATTTTTGTAATCAATTTTTAAAAGGGATAAAGACTAGCCAGTGTGCAGAAAGAATGAATCATCCTCGACCTAAAACTAATCAAAGCCCTAGATAAATTCCCTAGATTACGAAAACAATATGTAGCGCAATAAGTTCGCAGATCATCGTTGAATAGAAGGACATCTGTCCTTTATACTCGTATATTATAATTCTATCAGAATATCAAATAAAGGTCTAATTTATTTGCGGCTTTAAACTAAACTATATACAAATAATTCCTAGTTTCGGCGACAGTCAAACTGAATAAAAAATGTTTGACAAAAGGACGATTTGACAAAACCTTCAAACAGAGGCTATACACGTTCAAACCAAACAATTTTCATTTGGGAAAGGAGCAGTGACAGAACAGAAGTGTCTATTTTCTTTTGAAATAAATGTCGTATTTATAACTAGTTAAAATTTAAAATATTCAATGAAAATACAAAAGCTATAGCAACATCTGAAGCAACGCAATATCCCATGAGCTCATTCGTAATGTCGTAAGTTCAAACTTCAGACCATATCACTAGGTGTCAATTCAATGAACGTCTCATGCTGAATGAATGTCTAAGAAAGGATTATTTTTTTCGTTCATGCAGCACATCGCGGATATATAAAGATAAAATCACAAAGGTAAAATGATACAAATATTGGTATTTCCACTAGGTTAATGTAGACCTGGCTTAATGTAGACAGAGCGGAGCAGCGACCGAGATACAAAGGAGACCTTGACATTGAATCGTTTCCGAACGACTTATAGCGTCAATGACTGAGCGCTATTCCCGGAGTTTTCAGCGCCTTATGAAAATTCTCCAGTATATTTTGTACGGAGAACGAATATAACATATGAGTCGTATAGAATCAAAGACGGCAAAATAGGTTAGTAAGCAAAAATGAGGTAAATATATGGCAACGTAGAAAATTTAAAACTAAACTGATTTGATTAACTCTTCACAAAAACTCTTCACTCTTCACTTTAGTTAATAAAGTTAATTAATAGAGTTAATAAAGAGTTTATGGTGAAGTTACTAACCTATTTTGCCGTCTTTGATTCTATACGACTCATATATATCGCTGTTTTTCATATTAGATTGTGCATTACATATATCGACTCATCCGTAGAACAGTCCGATATGATCATAAAGTAAAAACGTCCCATGTTAAAATCAGACTCACTATGTTGCAAGATAATACACGTGAGAAAATATGTGAAAGGGTATAGAACTATACCAATTTTAATAACATAATACCAGAAATTCAAAACTCCAAGTTTCTGAGTATAGGAAATATACGCGTCTACATCTTCAATGAGCTCTCCTGAAAGTAAACATCTTGCAGATGGGACTTTGTTCTACGGATGAGTCGATTTATTTGTATCTTTCTACTTATTTATCTGTAGGTACGATAATGTCGCGAGGTTCGTGAGACTATTTGGCTCAAAGGGGAGAATTCTTATGGATTTTTTTATTAATTATTTTTATTATATTTATCTTGGAACTTTTATATATTTTTTTTAAATCACAGCAAGTATCCGTTGAGATCGACGAAAATCGAGCAATGAAATGTGCATTAAGAAAATATGTGTTTGTCTTCAAAATGCGTCGTGCTAGAAGCCGAAAGGCGTCGTCGATATTTTAGTTGATAGCTATTGGTTGGTTGCAGGGTCGGACTGGGCCGGAAGGGCCCGGGTGGCTTCCCACCCCCACAAGCCCGGGGCCCGAGACTGGATAATGGTAGATGGGATACTATCGGAAAATAATGAAATATACAAATTATTAATTATCAATGATATATATTATTAGGTACCTAAATACAGTTCCAATTATATTCCTCCTATCCTACCTACCGCCTGGCTTGCGGCAAGCCCAAGCCAGGCCCGTGGGGGGGCCGCGCAGGCTGGGGCCCAGCTGGCAAACGCCACCTCGACTATATGGCCAGTCCGACGCTGGTTGGTTGAGTATGCATTGTCACAGGCTTTGTCAATTTGTAGTAGCCAGCGACTAGACATATGTGTATAAACCCGTACCTAGCGTAAGACAGCTCAAAGTAACGCATATTTCATAATTGCATTGCATAATGAACTTTCGCAAAGTAATGCCTGATTCCATAAATATATGAGAATCGCGTACTTCATTAGTTAAAATATTTTTATAGTGACACGTTCGCGCTAAGAATGTTGAATTTCCATATTTTAAATGGAATAAACCTAACCTGACCACGTCACTGGTCAGTATGACCACGATCTGTGTTTGCATTTCCTGCTTAGATAAAATGCTGTAGATTCTTGCGTTCACTAGATACCGCATTGCGACGCTTTTCACGCCAAATCCAGCTATATATTTATTTAACCTCTTCGAAAATACTAAAGAACAAAACCAAAATACAGAAAATTTCTAGAAGACACTCTTTATGATTATAAATTTATGCCAGGTCTCCAGGTCTCTCTGATTAATTGAAAACGTGTGCCCTTTGACGATTGCTTCCGACTCTTTGTCGCTTATGGCAAAAGTACTATGGTTTCTTTTCTCGCTCGCACGCTTTGTTGATCTTTGCGATTTGCAAAAAAATCTAAGGTTGAATAAGAATAAATTGAAATTAAGGATAAACTGACGATTCCAAGGGACCTCATCCACAATAGACTAAAATCTCGTAGAATCTACTCTACTCGTCTACTCTACTCGTCTCTATTCATTACTCTACATCTCTACTCATCTCTATTCGTCTACAGACTTCTTACCACGCAAAGGTTGCCTAGAAGTGGTAGATTGTGCTAGGAGAGATAATCTACGGGATTTTAGTCTATCTTAAGAAGATTTTAGATAAGAGTGGTTCGAAATTAACCTGTATGCAGGCTACACAGGGTATTCTAAATACAACTCGGACTACTGCTAAAACTCTTTGACAAAACTCTGCTAAAAATGTGGGCACCCGAGCCTCTCTCTGCTGGATATGTCTCTATTGACTATTGATAAAAACTGACAGTGGTTAAACTGACCTTCAATAACATATTCATCGAATTTGACAGTGCCTTCAGTCTCCAACCGGACAGGCGGTCGGAACTTCTCCAGAAGAATCCTGACCGCACCTTCGCGTCCGTGCCTCGATGCGGCGATGAGAGGTGTGCACTTGACTCCATCGCTGCACACATCCTGAAATAAAAAATGTTTTTACTTTTATGCTTTTCTAATACAATCAATTGTGCAATTAATCCCCTACTTCACCGCGCACCCGCAGGGTGTTGCAGGTGTCCACGGGCGGCGGTAATCACTTACCATCATGTAGCGCGGCCATTCGTCTGCCAACTGCCATCTGTTCTATAAAGAAAACAAAATCTTCAACTAAGTCGTTGTTGCGTATTTTTGGAGTTTTTTTTTTGTATTAAGTTTATTTTATTAATTGTTTATTAAGGAGGAGCAGGATGCTCGGTGCGATCGCAGTCGCTAGGCGCAGTTATCCTCACAGAAAACGTACTGTATTTCCCGCTTTATTATATTTCCCCTATGTACATATATGTTTCGGTACTGAGAGAGATATGCCAGCCCATACGAAATGAGCCCATTCCCATTTCCCTTTCTGCTAATCCATTCCTAAATCTTCGAAAGTAGGCAGCACATCCTAAAGGGTGTAAAAGTTTGTCATTCTGGACTGATGATGTTGTCAATGAGCGACAGTATCCACTTACCACCAGGTGGACTGGACTATGTGCTGGTCTGCTGCAAACCCTTTAATACCCGCATACACCTCATCAGTGTCGGATTATGAAATAGGCAGAGTAGACAGTTGCCTATGGGCCTGACAATTTTTAAGGGGCCTAGCTGCTCGTAGAAAATTAACATGCTTTTTACGATTATTGAAGTAATTTAATATTGTCGTAGATTGCTTTAATTAAAAGTTCCAAATGAACGAGATTAATGTCTTGTCTTGGGTGTATGTTTAGATATTTTTATACGATTTTTCTAACAAGATTTTTTTTTAATTTTTTTTTTAGCACGTGATACTAAACACAAATTAAAGATGGCTTGCAATTATGTGTCCTTTTTAAATCCCATTTTGTCACAATATTAGTTAAAAACTACCACTGAAATCATTGCAAAAAAATCTGTTTTTGTAAGTTGGGAAGTGAAAAGAGGGCCTCAATACTTGCATTGGCTTAGGGCCTCTACAAGGCGTGATGCGGTACTGTACTTCATGTCATGAGTGTAAATTAAACATCGACAATTAATAATTTGAAAAATCTACAATCCGTACTACAATCCCTGTAGACCGTATAAAATTATTTCAAAATTATGTTAATATCTAAATCAACATTTTCTTTATAGAAAAGATGGCAGACGAGCAGGAGGGCCACATGATGGTAAGTTGTCACCACCTACCAGGGATACCCACAGCACTACATGCATATGGGTGTGCTACTGACCTTGCAGAATCCTGTTCACAGCTCATACCATACTATACCATCAGCCTATCTCTTCATCAGCCTATCATCTACCATCTCTTCACTGCTGGATTAGGCCACTGCCGCGGCGAGCGACCACACACAATCTTCGACTCTTCTCATTCAACCACCATTAATTACATAAATAAAAGTTTAATTAATTTTACTTATAGTCAAATCGTGTGCCTGTTCCATCTATCTCTACCGGCCAATCTCCACTGGTCCCTACCAATAGAAAAAAAATCCATTATTCCCTACCAGTAGGGATTGGCCAGTAGGGATAAATGGAGAGGTTTCGTTCTCTGCTCGTCAGTACCGGCTTTCTCAGTCAGTACTTCGTCAGTCAGTCAGTGTCCATCCGCTCTTCGCGCCGCCCCCGCGATCAAGCCCACCAGGTGGATTCCGCTTGTGGAAAGCCCAGTGAGCAACCAGCGCGGGTGGCGACTTATGTATCTCGTCCGTGTGTGGAAGCCCCATGTATGGTAGTGTCCGAAGGGCACTACCAGGTCGCGCGTGAAGGTGGGCGTGACAAGGCGCCAAGCCCCTTATGTGCGCGAGGCGCAACTCATCTGTGCGCGCGAACATGTTAGAGGCAAAACGACGGATAAAGTCGTCCAAGCTCTCAATCTTGAGGTTTCTCACAATGGTCGCATTCCTCACATAACGAGGTGCGCCGACTAGGGTACGCAGAGAGTGAGTGGAATCGGCTTTCTGTTATTTTCTTTCGCCCAGGTGTACCACACCGGCGCAGCGTATGTGAGGTGGAATCTAATATAGGTCTTCGCCCACAGAGGGAGGCGAGACGAGAGCACTGGACGCAGCAGGTTTCGCGCGACTATAACTCCGGCGAGCATGTTCTTTACATGGCGTTTCATGAGTCTTTGGGCGATAGTCACCCCTAGGGTATTTAACTTAGGGCGACCATTCGACTTCCTGGCCTTGTAATTGAAATAGTGGTGGGAGACGAAACGTGTCTGCGGTCAGCATCGCTTGGGTCTTCCCGACGTTCATCTTTGGAGAGCCAGGGCGTGAGCGTCGTTCATGGATGAAGTGTAGTACGCCGCATCGTCAGTGTACAGGGCAAGAGACACCCCCGCCACCATGGAGATGTCGACTGCGAACCAGACGTAGCAGATCGGAGACAAGCAGCTGAATTGGGAGACTCCAGCTTCCAGGGTGTGTATGGAGGATATTGCATTCTCCACCACCACTTGAAAGTGGCGGTCCTCTAGGAAAGAGGCGACCACTTTGGTTATTCTTCTGGGCGTCGAGATGGCTACCATCTTGTAAATCAGACCGCTATGCTAAATGTAGTCAACCATTTTTTCCATATCGAGGAATACTGCAAGCATGTGTTCCCTCTTGTTGATTACGCAGATATGAATGAACTTGAAAACATTTGAAGAGATGTGGTGTGGGTTACAATTGCTATCTCTATTACTCATGTGTGGTGGTAATATAGAAGAATAATGACAGTTCTGTCATAGTTTTTTGTTACCCTCTGACTGTTCCAACCATTTTATTAATAGTATATATAGAAGAAGAGCGGGCGGACCATATGATGGTAAGTGGTCACCGCCGCTCACGGACACTACACTAAACTAAGGACTTACACCTTAAAAAAATATTTTTTTGAAGGAAATAATTCTTTTTTGTAATATTAGTATGTATACATATGCTTGGTTTTGAGCAGTGACAGTTTAGTTTATTCTTGACTCATTTGTGTAATGGTGAAAACTGCAATAAAATCAAATTAATAACTATTATTATAAAGAAACAAAATTTTATTTTATTTAAGAAAAGATTATAGAGATTTTATTATTATAAAGAAAAGGAACTAGAATATTAATTTTCATTTTTTCATGATACCAATGAAAACATAATCTGGCCAAACATAAATGAAAACATAAGTTTTCAAAAATGAAAAGATAATTTTTTGGAACAATGCTATGTATGGTGAGTGAGACATGTTCTATTTTAAGATTTTGTATTTTAAGAGATTTTTAAAGATCTTAAAGATATTTTAAGAGGATACAAAATAAGGATTACACACTTTCTTATCTTATTATTTCAATGTCAAACTTGATAAAAATCTTGTTTACAATGATCTTGATCTGTTATAAAGTATTTATTTTTCCTTATTTGATTTCCTTATAAGTAGTATTATTGAATAATTATCAAATATTTGGTCATTAATTTTAAAATACAATTTGAAGGCCTGGTATTAAGACCAATATATTGCATGGTGAAACTGATATACTTATTTTATTTATAATTTAAGGCTATTTCATACATTTCAGTAAAAATTTTCAAGGGTTTTTGACTATTTTTAATTAAATAACTTACAATATTAAAAATTTCAATCTGTGAAATCAAAATTTAAATGTCTCAAAAAAATAACACGGTTATTAATCTTATTAATCAGTTCAAAATAACAGGTCGGCACACATTAACACCAGGGGGTTTGGCAAACCCCCTGGTGTTGCGTCAGGAAGCGTCAAATGAGTCAAGAATAAACTAAACTGTCACTGCTCAAAACCAAGCATATGTATACATACTAATATTACAAAAAAGAATTATTTCCTTCAAAAAAATATTTTTTTAAGGTGTAAGTAAATTAAAAAACTACTGGATTTTGTAAATTCTTTCACCTTAACGCTAATAGCACATGTTCACCGCGTAAATGAAATTGTGAAATGAATTTAATTTAGATTACACAATGTTCTGCCGTATCATCTCATTTTGTGCAAAAGACATTAAACCGCAAAATCAGCTACAGACCTTAGGAAGCTAAACTAATGCATAGGGACATAGGCTCTTTGTTTTCCCTATGTGCCAACCTGGCTTATTACAATGAGAAATATGATCCAGCCCCAACATTGAATAAAAAAAAAGCTGATATGCACAACTGGTTAACTGAAAAAGACATACACTATAATGAAAATATGCTGAAAGCTCAGTTATATATTGTAAATGAATCAAAACCCATAAAGATCAATTAAAAAAAAATTGTATTGACAAAATATTAGCTGACATAATACATAATCATGATGTACTAAGGTTACCACCCAGATTTAAACCAGATTGAGATGGCATGGGCAGTCATTAAAGGATATGTGAGTAGCAAGAATGTCAATTGGAACATAAAGAGTGATAGAACTGGTAAATGAAAAGGTGGCCACAGTGGGTGCAACAGAATAGGAAAAAGATATTGAGGAAGACTATATAAAAAGTGATCATGAGGTTACCAAAGAATTTATTATTATTATTATGATGTATTATGATGGCTCTAGTGACTCAGATTATGATGATGGCAATGATGGCAGTGTAGGTGATGATGATGTACCAACTGCCAGAACCAGCACCGCTTCTGTTGGGCACATCTGCACAACAACTTAATGGCAGGAGTATCTCCATTACCTCCGGACTAATAAGTTTTATTTTCATTACTTAATAATTAAGATTTCTTTGTAAACTTCATTCTTTCCATTATGATTAAAATTATTTTGTAACATAATTACGTTTTCGTTCAGAAAAACGTATGAGAATACAAGATAAAAATAAGTAAAAAAATCTGTGCAAATTATTTTGTCTGACAGTGTATGTAAACATGTGTGAACTGACCCCTCATTATGGCTACTTGTGTTCAAGTTATATGCCAGGATCTGTACTTGCTCTGCAAAAAGTCCCCAGGTTTAATTCCCAGACTTTAATTCATTTATTATAAATACAAATATTTGTTCAGACCTGGGTGGAGTGTTTGTCTTTGAATAAGTCTCTGCGGAGCATAGGGAATCCTAGTGTGTGGGTCATTGACTGTGGCATTATATTATTTTTAATTATTTGAATATTTATTTACTAGGAGATATAAAAGTATGTTCATATAGCATAAATAATTAAAAAATGTAATATAAAAAATTTAAAAAAATGTGCTGGTGTTAAACAAATTAGATAAGATAAGATAAATTTCTAATAACTGATTTTAGGAAGCATGCTCAATACAACATTTTATTAGATATCTGTGTCACATTCTCCTCATCAGTTTTCCTTTTAGCAAAAGCTTCCTCCAGAGTCATTCATAGTACGGTATACTAAGCCTTTTCTTGTTCATATGGCACCCTGTATTGCCTTCAGATGTTAAACAAATAAAGGCTAATCCTTACTGGGACTGAATGGTGGATTATGGCCCTAAACTCCCATATTATTACTTAAGAATGATAATGCCAAGCAGTGGGATATCAAGTATTATAAGGCTGATACCAATATTATTGCTATCATTCCTCACATTCTTTATTTTTATCATTTCTGTTAATTATATTATTTTACAAATGAAGTGTGTAATAGCAACATTTAAATAATGCTGCTTACTCATTGTATAATAATGTTGAGTTAGACTGCAACTAATTTAAATAGGTGACTAATACTTCTTTGTCACCAAAATAATAAGGAACAAATGTTTATTAATCAGGAAATAAATAAAAATGTGTACAAAACCTGTATGATCCTTTTTATGCAATATATGTCTCTATTCATTAATATATTTATTCCATTTAAACAAATAATTTCCACTTAAATAACTCTAGTATTGCTTAGCATTTACTATCACAGGCTAGCACAATATTGAAGTTTAGACACAAAAATGAATATAAACTCAAATCATAAACCAATTTTCAATGAACCGGAAATAAAACCTGGGACCTTTTGCTGAGCAGCCAGAAGCATTACACACAAGGGAACTAATAACAAATTTTAATAAAATCCACAAATAAAACAGGACATCTCCATGTGATGTGACATATTTACAAAATACTGATGATACATTGACATATATGAACCATATGTAGATCTTTGTATTTACAATGTTCTTGATCTCAAGTTCATTGACATGACATTTACCTGTATATAGATAAAGTCAGAAGAAAATCTTAACAGTGCCAATTGGAAATAGCACTAACCTCTACACATTCTACATTACGTGTTATCAAGGTTACCTAACTGTAATAAACTGATACGACGCAAATTCACGTATGACGGCGCACAAAAATAATTTAATAGCGCACAAGCATTCGCACACAACGCGCAAAAGGGAACACACTGTCTGATTTAAACGATAAAAATAGAAAATATCGTGACTGAACGAGATTTTAGACAGATGACATTAGCACGGAAACGAAAACTTTGCATTTATATTTTATAAAAAAAGTTACTTACACTGTTCAATATCTCATCAATTTCATGTGTATTTTTTTCGTATAACAAAGCATAAAGGGTTAAGGACATTCCATCTCTGGCTGCGAAAAAGACCCTTTCTTTCAAAGAGTTCGACACATCGTCCAGCATCAGTTTCTCCTCCATAGTCACTGTTCAAAGTCAAATCAATACAAACTGTCGTTGCACTCAATTAACGTTTTTTCGTTTATAATAAATTGACAAAAAAACAATGCGAAGTCACAACAATTCCGTCTTGTCAAGAAGAAATACAGGAAACAAGTACATATAAAGTACAAAATCTTTAGGTAACTGTCTACCTACTGGGAAGTGTTGTCTTCCATGTCCTGTCACTTGTCTAAAAAGTCAATGTAATGTCACTTTCAAAGCCTTGTTCCAATACGTACGAAATTCTGTTTTCACAATCTAATTATCAGTATCTTTATATTTTATTTTTGTATTATAGAAAGAGACAGCATGCATGAATTGCGTCAAATACAAAATGAATTTTTATATTTTCGAGCTGAAATGGTTGATTTGAAACCGTAATATATCGATATGTTTTCATTTAATATATTTTTGATTGTGCATTAAAATTGTACTTTTTTTAATTTCAGTACCAACATAACATTTGAAACCAAACAATGGTGAGTTATAGTCCGGTTATTAAAAAAATTAAACAATTAAACAAAAAAATTATTAACGTTGTCGTGGATAAATAACAAATAAACATTTTTCTCAACTTCACTTAGTAGGTTACATTTTGATAATTTTTCGTATTATGCCAAATAAGCTATTTGCAAACATTTCAATACAGGTGGCGACAGTTTTACCCAACCTCAGTTAGGGGCGCCTCGCGGCGCCTCTGATATGCCCAGCTCAGCCCTGGCATCAGATCGAGATTATTGTATTGTCATCGGTTTTATTTATGTGAAAAGTTTCAAGTACAGTTAACATTATAGAAGTGGGTTAAAATCAACTTGCAAGATTTGACCTAAACAAACAAGCATATAAAGTTAAAACGATAGCGAATTAGATACATTTTGGAACACAACCTTGTGTGTTGTTCCACTGTTCTGCCACGTTTTGACCAATTGGAATTTATTAGCCAATAAGAAGCCTGGTTTTCACTTTCTACTGACGTTTTTGTTTTTTTATATACGCTATCTTTAGTTTGACGTGTAACTTATCGCTTTCACCACTATTTACAAAATTGTTTTAATTTTATCGAAAATTCATTACTAGAGAAACTCGCGAAAATACTTTCATTATGTCTAGTGGTCAATGGGAAGTTGTTGGAAAAAATAAGAAGTCGCAAAATGGTAAAGTGAAAAATACTAAAGATGAGAAGAAACCATCGAAAAATGGTCCTAAGTTGCAAGATGTTGGTGAGTAACAGGATCACTGGATTTTATATTTTTGATCCTTTATATATATATATATATATAAAGTAATTTGATGTATATATGTATGTAATTTGATATGCGGCCTCTGGTGTTTCTTTACAGTGCCCCATTCTCAAATAAAATCTCTTTACCCTGGTATGGAGATTGTTGATGATAAGAAACCTTCAAAGGAGAATAAAAAGAAGGAAGGCGAGAAGAAAGGAAAAAAACAAGAAAAGAAAGCAGAACCTCCTAAGCCTAAACCTCCCAAAACTCTCGAAGGAGCTTTGCAAGCAGTAAGAATATATTTTTTGTAAAAGCAACCTGTGTAATTTTCATAAGCAATATGCAGTGAAAATGGCACAAGTGTGCCACCTTAGCTTTACTTTTCTCAGAATTTCATTATAATAATAATAATTTATTTATTAAGACAGCACTGATCTATATAGTTATTAGGAACACTAAAAACTTAGCCTTTATTAGTACTATTCAAAAAGGATTTGATCCTCTCAATTAATTTCCCCTCCATGTAGAATTATGTATATAGAGCACAATGACCTAGGTGACAACAAGAATGTCCCTTTTTATATAGAACATGGTGGCAGATGGGCATACAGTCCACCTGATGGTAAGTGGATACTGTCTTCCATAGACATCCGCAATACATGCCAACATCAGTCCAGAATGACAAACATCAGCTGATTAAATGGATTGGGAGAAAGGCCTGGGAAAATAGGGATATGATTGAATGGGAATGGGCTCTGGCATATCGCACTTACCATCAAAACATACATACATTGGGGAAATACACAGAAGTAGGAAATGCAGTACATTTCAAGGTACTCATCTGTGAGAGACGGGTAACATGGCCAGTCGAGTATGCCCAGCGGCTGTAGGACTGTAGCTTGCACTCTGCCCCCTAACAAAAATTTCAAAATGTCCTTTCTCTAAATAGCAAAATGTATATTATTATTTTAGCATAATTTTTATTTAATTTTATTTTATTTTATTTTATTTTATTTTATTTATTAGGTATAACAACAAATTTACAAACTTAACTAGTTACAGACACATTTTATATAACATTTGTATGTTCGTAAATTCACTTACAGTTAAACACAACTTTATGGGTAAAATGAAACTATAATATATATATATATATCTTAACTATCTAAAAGGAAAAATGTCTATCTAACAGAATTTTAAAGCGGGCGTTGTTTAAATAGAATATGTCAAACTCGACATCCAGGTCGTTATAATAGCGACATATTCTATAAAATGGATTATTGTAAGAGACATTATGTGAATAAATAATAGAATTTCAAAGTGAATAATAATTTCAAAAATGTGAATAAATAGAAAGTTCAGACTCATTCAATAATCAAGTTTTTTTTTACGGTAAACTGAAATTGCTTTTCCCAGAACCTACATATATCCAAGTTATTACATGATGCAGTGTCTTTGGATGTCAGTATCTACTTACCACCAGTCGGATTATCTGCCCATCTGCTGCCTTCTTTCTAAAAAAGAACCTACAAGGACTTCCAATAATAAAGTTCTACCAAACCTTTCATTTATTTTTGACATGGACTTTGTTACATAAAATACATTTTGCAATTTTAACTTTTGCTACTTAGACATTTAGTTGTTATTTTGTCACTTTTTAAACTATTCTGCATCTTGTTTTCTTGTGTAATTTACATTTTGTTAGGTAGACCATTTGAAATGATTGCTTAACTTCTGCATTAGTGGACTATCAAACCTATTTACAATCAGAATGCTGTCACCACTGCCTTACACTCCACTCAACAATTAAGTGGATGTTTTGCACCAGATAGCATCAAATCTATCTGTGTATCCCTGTGAACACTGCTAATGGGTTAACCTACTTCATTTTACTTTTCAGATTGATCCAACGGAACTGGCTAATATAATTGCAACAAATAAAGTCCGTTTCTCAAACGCACCACTGGTTTGGTTGAAAGAAGTTGCGAACTTCCTCAATTCTAAGACTCAAATTAATGTAGATGATCCAACATTTGCAAATTATCCTAAATTTTATCCATCATCTGTGTTGCCGAACGAAATAAAAAAATCTTTGGAAAATGTTTTTAAAGATGCGGGCAAGGCGAACACACAGTTGTTCTTTGATGTTACATTCACTGCTTTAGCTAATGATATGAGTAGAGGTAAGTATACAGTAATTAACTGTACTTGATATTAGCTTATTTGACAACTAAAAAAGGAAATGATATTTGAAAAAAATTGCCAAATTTTAATTCAATTGGAAAATCAGATTTGAATATTGAGACTTTTTGAAGTACTTTTTCAAAGAATGGAGGTGACAGAAATGCTGTACAAGCAGTCGAGAATAACAAACGTTGTCACTTCCTGGATGTGCTCCCTACCTTTAGAGATTTAGGAATTGATTTAGGGAAACGTTTGGGGAGGGGGGGGGGGGGGTTCGAATGTGAATGGACTCTGCCATATCTCATTCCTTTTGGGAGTACAAAAAAGTAAAGCAAAACTAGCAAAACTTAGTAAAGTTAGTCCTATAAAAGTTATATACGTACATGTTTGTCCAAACAGAATTTGGAGCAGTTACATTGCAATTTAGTGATATAGTTGTGAAATCGTGGCTGTTACAAGTGACAATTTAGTCTTATAATGTTGTAACTGTGTCCTTGCAACAAGTTATCAGAATGGATACTTCAATATATATCATTTATTTGTGATATAGTGCATTGGAATGCACTATATCACAATTGTCATTTTGCTAGTTGGGCAGCAGCTGTGGGATTGCAGTGTGCACCCTCCTCACCCAACACATACCAATGTATAAACACCTTTATTTATTTATTTTCCATTTATCTCAGGTCAAAATGTAAATGGGCACAGGATCCTTCTGCAACTTTTAGCTCAAGATTATCCCGACTTCTGCATAGCTTCTGTAGCCAAATACTCTAGTCTCAGGAACTCTTATCAGAATAGACCTCCCATCTGCCTCTCATTGCTGTGGGCTTTCGGCCAAGGTGGCCTCAGCGACTTTGCTGTTGGTATGAAAGGTAAGATATTTTTCCAATAAATATACACTTAAGTAAAAAAAAAATATATAATAATAATTATAATTTGTTTAATTCAAGGGAAAAGAAATGTTCCATTTTTTTGTGTTATGTTGCATCTATGTAATGTAAATATTTATAATGTAAATTGTAATTGAAATTCTTCAGTCTTATGGTAATTCCTATGTAAATTTGGTTTTTTAAAACATTTATTTTGATCTGACTTTTTTTTCTTTCCGGTTCTCAAATATTTGTTACTTAGATACTTTTATATTCCTAATATAAATATTTGGATAAACATCACAAAATCGCACCTCCCGTCACAGAAGTGCGGTCCATCCGCATTTCCTCGATACGGAGGTGTCGCGCACTGTTCGGTCCAAAAAATATTTTATACCGCGAACCCTGTAGGCTGTGGAACGAACTGCCTCAAGATGTCTTTCCGTTAAGCTACGATATGGGGTTCTTCAAGAAAGCTGTGAATAGGATTCCATGGGCGGCGGTAACACTTACCATCACGTACCATCCGCTTGCTCGTCCGCCCACTTGCCTATAAAAAAAAAACGAATGTAGTTCTAATATTCGGCGTCGCCTTAGGCGAGTGATGCAGTCTGGCAAAGTAAGCTGCTGGGCCAGCAGGTTAGGGTGATTTTCCAATCTAACCCTATATCTTCTGGCATGTGCTACTATTTCCTCCTTAACTGTGGGCATGTTCAGATGTTCGTGGACCTCAGAGTTTCTTATGAACCAGGGGGCGTTACTTATTTGTTTCAAGATGTTATTCTGGGTTCTTTGAATTTTTGTTATATTTGAGGCACATGTAGCACCCCATAGTTGTATGCCATAGGTCCAAACTGGTTTTATGCTGGACTTGTAGACAAGCAGTTTATTGTCTATTGACAGTTTAGAGTTTCTGCCTAGTAGCCAGTATAGGCCTCTGTATTTAAGGTTGACCACATTTCTTTTGGCTTCGATGTGGTTTTTCCATGTCAATCGACGATCTAGATGCAGGCCCAGGTATTTGACCTTGTTGCTCTGGGGTAGTTCTCTACCACCCAGTCTTACTGGAGGGCAGGTTCCTTTCCGTAATGTGAATGTGACCTGGACGGACTTGTTAGCACTTGCTACGATTCTCCACTTATCCAGCCATATGTTGATTGCATCTAGGCTTCTTTGAAGTACAGTTGAGGCTTGCACAGGGTCCTTGCTAGATGTCAGTATAGCAGTATCATCTGCGTAGGTTGCGATAGTTACTCCTGGTGTTTTTGGTAAGTCTGCTGTAAATATGGTGTACAAGACCGGGCCAAGCACTGAACCCTGTGGTACGCCAGCAAGGATGTCGTAGAACCCAGATGTGCAATCTGATTCTTTTACTTGGAATATTCTATCCTTGAGGTAAGATTCTATGATAGGGTAGAAATTGTGGGGCAGTAGTAATTTGATTTTGCACAGGAGCCCCTTATGCCACACTCGATCGAAGGCTTGTTGCACGTCCAAGAACGCAGAAGAGCAGTACTCTTTCTGCTCTAGACTATTGCTAATGTATTTGCACACTCTGTAGTTTTTAAATGTAGTTTGCGATGTAGTTAAAAATATTTTATTTTATGTTAATTTTGTGTACTTATATCTAATAGTTAAGGTAACATTGCTTACGATTCACTACATTACATCGTTTACATATATGTAATATAATAACGTTTTCGGCGCGGGCGCCGCACAACCAGTATTAAATTAGAAAGCAGAAGTTGTTTACTATAATGAAATCACTAATCAATATTAGGTCATTATTACTCAGTAAATAATTACTCATGTGATTAGGTGATCGAAATGTTCGTATTTATCACAAACTAAGAAAACAACAGTGTAGCACTTATATTTAGATAGTAAAGCTCATCTTTCATCCGTCAACGTGTTATCAGCAAACGTAAAAATAAATCACCCACTCAAGATTTTTTCGATAAAATTGATCAAATTTATTTTTGAGTCTTCACAGTTGTTTGTTGCAATCTTATTTTCCCTAAGTTATTAAAACCGTGTGGTGTCGGCCGGCTTTGGGATCGCTCCATCCCATCTCTATCCGTGGATGTCGTAAGGGATGACAAAGCCACTACCCTGAGGCACTACACCACCTCTAAAACAGTGGACTTGCTTGACCAGCGGAGCGTTTTAAGGCCATACATCACTTATGCACAAGACAATAGAATAAAGGGACTTATTGATTTTGGTTAAGATTTTCGAATTTAAAATGTCGTTATTTCAAGGTGTCAGATGTTAGAGCATGTTTTTATAATATAAAGAAGTAATATTTTAGTCTTATTATTAAGTTATTTATTACTATAAGTATGTATTATACTATACTTATTTATTATTGATATAGTCTGTATATATGGAACATATTTCCATGTGTAAATTTCAATCATTTTGCACTACCTATATCATTTTTATTTATCTCTATCCTTATCGCCAAGGCAACCGCCTGGAAAAGATTGCCTTGGCGATAAGGTCACCTATTGTGTCATTTAAAGATATATGCAAATGTAATAACCATTTGTAAGCAATAAGGAGTATTTATTATTATTAGTCTCAATATCTGAGAAACTAAAACGGACAATAAGGTCTTCTTCTCAGATAATGTCAAAATTGGCATAAAACAATGTTTCATATGTAAAATTTTGTTTCAGCTTGGCAAGAACTCTTCCTTCCTATAATAGATTTAAAGAATTACTCCAAATACATAGTTCTATACTTGTCCAATCTGTTGCAAAGACATGCAAAATCGGATAGCACAAAGATCACCCAAGAGCAACTTTTGGCTATGTTCGACTTGGTGAACAATAAAAAGAATAGCCTGTCTAAAGATTTATCAAGTGACCTTATAAAGCAATTAAGTAAATATAAGGTGAGTGTAGTTAAGATAAAAGGCTGTATAACAGTTGCACAAACAATGTTTTTATAAATATCAAAATATGTATTTCATGTAATAAAATGCAGATATGGTAACATTGTATAAATATAACATTTTATTTATTTTTATAAAAAGAAGGTGTCAGATGAGCACAAGGTTCACTTCGCAAGTGGATATGAAGACCTAACTAAAGATTTAGAAATGCATTTGGAAAAAGGATAGGGACAATGGGGAATAGGGAGGCATAATTGGACGTCATATTAATCCTCTTAATCCTTCTCGAAGGAGAATGGGTTGTCAAGATTATAATAGAATGAGGAGTTTCTTTAATTCCATTATGAGATCTTGACTGCTAAGTCAGCGCTAATTAACCTTACCCGTTTTAAACTTGAGCTTTAACCTCAAGTGTTTCAAGACCATAAAACATTTCAAATTTAAACTATAAGAGCTGTATTACACAGCCGATTTTCGATCGTAGGTGATGAGCGAGCGATATCGTCACATTTTGTCCTAGGAGACGTCGCGTCGCGGCGATACTGGCGTACATCTCCTGAGACAAATGCCGTGGGATATCGCGACAATGTCGCTTACACTTACACGCTCAGTTTTATACAACGGTATGCAACCGTCGTAACTTGGGACATTTTTCAGGATATATATTTCAATAGAAGCGGTAGTAAATTACAAGTGACCTTTAACCAAATTATCAAGAAGATGCCTAACCAATACCTCAGCGGCACCAATTTGGACGCTTACAATAAAGTGCTAGTAGAAAGTCTGATTGATTGCTTGAATAATGACGATTCGTGTAATGAGACGTGGAAGCAACTGTTCCACAAGTGCAGTAAACAGTCTGCGACATTACTGGACTATATTGGTAAGTCTTGTACTTTATAATAATCTAAGGGGGACATTCTATAAGGTCGTACAAAAACAGTGTTAAATTTATCTTTATTTTATTTATTTAAACAACGGAAGATACATTACAGTTTGTAAAAGCCAATGCCTACATTCTTTATAACGATTATATATTTCACTCTGTACACGACAGAACAATGAGTGCATGAACAAGTAACAGTGTTGTGTGTCATGTGTATATAAAACAATGTGCCGAGGGAAATGGACTATGCACTATGATAAGCAAATGTCACAGTGTGTAATTAATAGCATTGCGGGTCTCAGAGGGAAAGGACTTGTCTAAATGAGGTTGCGCAAGGGGTAAAGAGCAATGAAAGAGCTTCTGAGCATGCACAGTAGAACCATATAAGAGGTTTGAACTCTCTTCGAGATTATGTAATGTTAGTTACATGCCTTATTTATCATTAGGGGGCCATTCAAGTATTACGTAAGCACCAAAGGGGGGTGGGGGGGGGGTCTTTGCTTAGCTTATTTTTGATGACATATTTTAGTAGATTCTGATTAAATAAGAAACTTAAACAGATTTTGTAAAAATTATACCAATGCTTATGTGAGCAGGGGGGGGGGGTTAAAAAATGACTAAAATTCTGCTTACGTAATACTTGAACGCCCCCATAAAGTGTTATACTGTTCTGTTTTTATGTATATATGTTTATGATGTTGTTACTTAAATGTTTGTTTTACCTTTAGCTTTCCATTTTTCCATTTGTGTATGTCTAGGTTATAAGTTAGGTCTTAAGCATAGTCTAGGACCAAATAAAAACTATGTTTGCTGTGTGTTTCATTGGAAAGAGATAGGAACATAAAGTAGCAGGCTAGATAGAGAAATGCAGGGAGTGCCGCCATCCCGCCACTTGAGTCCAGACCCTCTCCCGCACTCTTCCCGAATCCCCTTGCTACTCGGCGGGAGCGGTGAGGAAATAAAATAAATAGTTAGGAACACATGGAACTATGGAACACAATCAGTAGACTAACACTAATACATCTAACTAAAAAATTAATATGTATTTTTACTTTTTTTACTTTACTTTTACTTTTTTATTACAAATTTTTATTAAAGAAAGTACATATATATGTGCACAAGCACTTCAATGTAAAATTGTATGTTGAAAATGTATGTGCATTTTCAATGTAATAAAAAAAGTATCCTATCCACTATCAACGCCTGCACACGCTTAAGTTTGTTTGCATAGTTCATACCAATTAAACTTTTGACCCGTTGGTAGTTTGATTTTGATTCAAATTTTTCATAACACGTTTACTGCCTTAGAACTGTCAAATTAATGTAATTGCTTATCGAATGTCCAAATACGTAGATAGATGTCCACCGTTGCGCGTGTGGATGTGTTATGCTGTATACGTTGAACTAAAATTTATAAAATAATTTTAACCACCAGATTTTTTTCCCAGGTTTAAGCTTTCTTTTATAACTATAACTCAGTGAATGACATACTAAATATTGTACACTGTTTTTATACGACGCTCTTATATAGTATCACACCCTTTAAGCACTGTGGGTTGTAGCATGCCAATAACAATTTTGTACTGATTCCTTCAATTAGACAAGAACTGGGTGGAAGTTAGCCCGAAATTGAAGCCGAAGTCATTGAAGAAAACCGTTACTCTCTACAAGGAGGCGACCGGCGATGCTCTGAAGGGGAAGAAAAAGGATGAGACTGTCGTCAAAGCGAACAAGATATGCCAGGTTAGTGAAAAAATAAAATGGTAGATAATACTTTATTATACACCAAAATGTATAGAAGAGAAACAATATACAAGTAATTAGAACTACAATCGGCGGCCTTATCGCTAAAGTGATTTCGTTCAGATGACCTTTGGGTGGTAAGGAGTATCTGTAGACGAATAGAGGTAGATGATGCAATAAAGAAATAATTTCTCTATATAAATACATACATAATAATAGTAAATGGAAAGGTAAAGTTACTATAGTGTTACTTTTGTTGAAATCGAGTTATACAGGTGAAATCAACTTTCTTAATCAACTAACAAGATCAACTAACTTTTTGCAAACTAACAACTAATTGTTTGCAAATCAACTAACTTGTTTGAAGACTTTAAAACTTAACTTTTTTGCAAAACTTAAAAACTATTTTATGTTACACAAGGTTGTCAAACTGCTGAGTGAGAAAAATTGCAAACGTGTGGTATATTAGACAATGACAAAGAGTATGAAAGAAGCCGGATGTTTTTTTGAATCCAAATTTCATGTTTTTAGCTTTAACGCTTTTGGCTCTGCGTTCAGGAATCAGTTAGACAGTCAGGACATTTCTCTTTATATGTATGCATGTAGGTGGGAGTGTTAGGTAAGTTCAGTGTACTTGTATATCACCGATATGGGAATATATTACTAGATGACACATCATACGATCTTATCAAAGGAATCGGGTTGGCAACATCTTGGTTAAAAGAATTAAATTTGAAAACACATGAATTATAGAATTTGAGAGCTACTCAACATATCACACTATTAGACCAATGTGGCTACCCTACTGCTTGTATAATATACCTAGTATGTTTTTTCAAATCCAGTGTTTATACGATAATACATATTCCTACTCGCAAAATACCAATAATAAAAAAGAATAGACTGCGTTCCAAAACGTATTACTATCGCATTTTACATTTTAAATCATGCCGCGTCTCTTTTTGAAAACATGCACCATGTATAAACTGTCAAAAACCTATAATCGCACGTTTTAGATCGCGACTTACATAAGCTGCATTTAAGACTGAACCCGAGAAGTAAAGATGAGTTTTTGTTTGATTATTGTAAAATAATGTGTATTCTGGGATTTGTGATTTAATAGTGATCGTTTATTAAACTTGAAAGCTCCTAGCGCATATTGTGTTAATTAACTATTTGTGTAAACCAATTGCTATGCCAGTGTCTAAATAAATTATAAAGTATTAATTCCCCCAATAAGTCTAAGTAGTCTAACCGACTCTGTATCCAGACCCAGTAAAAAAAAATCTTTTTTCCTTGCAACATTGCATTGTTTCTGCGAGTCTGCGCTCTACGTTGTTTGTTACAAATTTTAACTCGAAATTTCTCGGTATTATAAAATTTGTTCAACGCATTTTACCGAATCAAGGTAAATATCGAGAATTATAACTTGTAATTGTAATACAATTTATGACATTTATAATATTTGTGAATATATTTTATTCCCGAAGACGGATACATTCAAGGCGTAATTTTTACGCGTAAGGCATACAGATTGTTGAATGAAACTAGAAAAACGACTTCTACTAAAAAAAGAAAGCACGAAATAACTGTAAAGTAGTGTCTCTTTTATAATATCCTTTATTCACTGTGAGGAGGCGATAGAATCATTTATTCAAATGTGTAGTGTACTACCTGTAAAGTGACATGGTAACAGTAATGTTCACTTTACATTTCATAGATCGTGAGTAAGTGTAGAAAATACTACTAAAAGGCAGTTTCTGTACAGGTTCTTCGAGTGAAATGTTTTATAAATCTTTTTGAAAGTGACACGTTTATCTGTGACGTTGTGTGGTAAAGTGAAATGAACTAATAATATCTATAACTCCTGGACATTTTCGTAAAGTTTTCTTTCAAGCGCATTTTGAAGTGCAGTTGTATTTTGATATAGGTACTCTTTACTGCTAGAGCTACAAATTTAACTGTACAATCGGTCTTTATACTTGCTAAGGAAGTAATGATTAGAAATTGCTCAATTCTATAGTGTAATCAGGCACTACAGAAATACATTGTTATTGTCAACAGGATGTATGCGCCCAAGATATAAATAACATGTCCCTTAAGTATATGTAATGCTTCATTCATACCATTCTTCATACTTACAGCAGTACTCTACACCAATTTGTTTTTTTATACTGTTATAATTAACAAGAGTATTTTAATGATAATTTTAAATAAACCTATAGTCTATCCCATCACCTTGACAATATTTGTTCCATGCAAGGGTTATAGAATCTCCATGCTCGTGGTTATAAGTGCACTTATATTAAGATTACTGTACTGTATGTACTACCACCATCAGCCTGTCTCTCCACTGCCGGATATAGGCCTCTCCTAAGGACTGCCACCACAACACAGTCTTCAGCTCTTCTCATCCACCCACTACCGGTGACTTACTGAGAATCTATGTACATATGTTAACAATTAAATTTGTAACACAGATATTGCTGCACCTGAACTCTGAGAATGTGAATTGTTAATTTTTATTGATCAATTTGCCAAAATTCCACAAGAATTTAATCTATCCATTTTGTACCATTCTTACCTTGTCATATGTTAGCCCTTGTCTATTATTAAAACAATTTTAAATGTTTTACCTTTGTCATTATTAATCTTTATTATTTATCTCCTACATTAACCCATATTCAAAGCCATTGTATGTTTTCCATACTTTTACAGATAACACATATATGCATGGGGTTAAATCTGATCTTTTCGAAGGATTAAATTCCAAAATGCAGTTTTCCATGAAACACACAAATGTTTTTTTTTCAGTTAAAAAAACAGATTAAGCTTTTTTAGATTGCAATTAGTTGTTTTGCATTATATTTAGGGTTCACTATATATCATGATATACATCATTTGATACATATCACAATACAGTAGAATCCCGATTATCCGGATCAATTAAAACCTGGGGTAGTCCGGGATAATCGAAAATCTGAATAATCGATTTCATAGTCAAATCAAAGAAAATTTAACATTTAATCAGACTTTTATTATTGGAATTACACACACATGTCACTTGGACAATAAATTTATGTTTTATAAAATTAGGAGTAACAAAGATGTATGTAAGTAATACATAATGTACTAATAATGCAACACATAATAATGTATGTAATTATTATAATTTTCATGACTGTGTTGCAAGCTTCTGTCTTCATTCTCAAGCCTGCAATTTCATTATAGAATCAGAATTCTTTTTCATGTCTGATATTGTAGAAGTTTCTGCTAACTTACTGCCAAGTTCACCGTTTTTTAAACACTGCATTTTGTTTACCTTGTCTTTAAGTGATAACACTACTCTTTTCCACTTGGATATTATATATAGATTTTTTTTACTCAAAATGTATTTCACAGGTACATATAACAAATGGCAAACTATCCGTTGAATCGCTATTTAACAAATGAAACACTTTCGCATCAATAACTGAGAGCACAGCTGAGGCGGGAATAAACTTTTCGCAACTTGTCATTGTGCGGTTCAAAGCCTCAACCTGTACCACAGTTTCCGCTTAATTTCCGAGTTTAAAACTGTCACTATCTCAGAGGTGAAGAAAATGTGAAGAAACCCATATGAAGGAAACATTATGAAGAATTAATAAAAGTTTGGAACATGTGTATCTACCAATCCACATGGGGTCCGCTGGTGAATTATGGCTCGGAAAACCCTAGTGGATTATAGCAACTTTTAGGCTGATATCAAAAACTATTATTAATTTATTCTGTCTATTACAGGATATTCTAGACAGGATGACGAGTACTAGAAGGTTCCCTTGGCTTTGGGCTAGCTTCTTCCTGCTGTTGGCAACGGTTGGATTGGTAGCATTTGATGTGTCAAGAGTCGGTGGTAACTTCTCAAGTAAGTTTCTTGTTTATTATTGCAATTATATAAACTTGCTAAGCTTTTAATTATTATGTTATGATGCCTAAGGTTATAGCATTTTCGGTAGCGCTAGAACCCACCTGAGGTAGCTGTGCAGTGAGGCGGGGGCCGCGGATAGGAATAACATGCGATTGCGTACAGTCGGCCGTCAAACAACGTCACCATAAAACGTATTACTTCTACCGCACACTAGGTTAGATACACGCAAGACGAAATATGTCATGATAAGTCGAACGATTAGATGAAAAGTTAAAAATGTTGTATATAAGGTTTACGAATATTTCCGAAAAAAGAAAGCAGATAAAGAGCACAGAATTTATCTGTCATACCAATTTAAGTAAACTTGTCGCAGAAGTTGTTTGTCAATGTTATATGTGATGTGTTCATTCCATTTATCTACTACTAGCGATACGCTCTGGCTTCGCTTCGGTTTATAAGTTTTTATTTTTCATTTTTTTTTTCAAAATTCAAAAAATATAGCCTATATTAGACACGGATAATGTAGCTTCGTATTTGTGAAAGAATTTTTGAAATCGGTTCTGTAGTTCCCAGAGATTACCCCCAACATACAAACAAACACACAATTTTACCTCTATTATATTAGTATAGATATATATTTAATTATACTTTATCCTTTTTCCTTACGTACCCAACTCTCTTTAATGAATTAATATAGTTGGTACTAAGTAAACAATACACAGCACATACAATACAACGTATGTATATATAAAATTCATAATTTATTCTTGAAAATAAAGAATTTATATCTCAAGATCGATACAGTTTGTTACGTGTAGAGCCGTTCTCCCTTCCCCCGCTTCGTCTTGCGTACCGCAGGCGGGTTCTAGCGCTTCCGAACAAGCTATAGTCTAGAAGGGCCTATTAATAACACTTATACCAAGAAATTGTCATATGACTAGACAATCCATATGGAGTCCACAAGTGGTAAGTGGATTCTATCTCTCATGGTCAAGCACGATACATGCCAACATCAGTCACATCCGTCAAAAATGGCGGACGGGGCGGTAAGCTCCGGATGTCCGGTGGTATGCCTACCATACGAGATTGGAGTGTCATTTTTTTTTTAAATGTAGTACAATCTTGGATTGTGCACACAATACAAGAGTAACGCACAGAAAATATTTCTCATTTTTTAATGTAATTTAATTAGATACCCACTCATTTTAGGCAAGGGATAAAAGATTGTTTAAATTACTTTAAACCTTAAAATATAATTTTATCATTAAATCTAAATATGGTTCTGTTCTGTAAATTTAGGTCCAAAAACATCTAGATTAATATAAAAGTACATATTAAAAAAGGATGTAAACATTCAATCATTTAAAGATAATCTTTACTCCTTGTACCACAGATAAGAAACAAAGTCGCAAAATTATTTATGGATTATTCATAATTATTATTTATTACACTTTGTACCCTTATCTCAAATTTGCTTATAAAATTAACCAATACACTATATAATGTAAAATGCATGCAACTACAGTTTTGGTGATACTGATAATACTGTGTTACATTAACAGGTATAAAGTAACATTTATGTTTATTTATATAGGAAGTTATAATGTAACTATTGAGTGGCAGATTCATAATTTATTATTTAATTTTGTATTATTGCATTCTAATAATAAAGGAATGGAATATTACAAATTTATTCTGTGGAATATTTTTTTTTTTTCATATACCCCACTGATTTACTGGGGGAGGCCTGTGCCATGTAGTGGGACATTAAAGGCTGATACATACATACATACTTATAGAAAAAAAAAATGAATCAAAAAAATTAACATAATTTTATATTTCGAAAATTCGTAATATAACGGTTAGTCAAAGTATGTACATACTAAGTATTTATACATCTTTTATATAATAACGAGATAATATAATGGACTCATTTCATGATAAGATTAATTTATCTATGCTTAGCTTACGCTAAGAATACGATGAATTTCTTTGTAGATTTTCCTAACTCATCCTGTTTTTCATGCCACTACGACCTGTTCTTGCCTTCTTTTGTATTAGTATTGTACTCGATTGTACTAGGAGCTACTTGACTCCTCAATATTAACCTTTTTCTGTAGCTCACCCCATTTCATAAGTAATCGGTACTGAAACTGAAACTGTGACGATCCTACAACGATATTTGTTATTATTATAGATTAATAAAATGAGCAACAAAAATACTGAATGAGCAGCAAATCAATAAGAACAAATTTACAGGTGGGTTAGGTTTAGGTCCTCTGATGACAATAATCTTGAGACTGTCGACTTGTTGATGACATTTATATATTAATTAATCATAGTTATTTAAAATTATTTACTTCAAAAATAGGTTTGTTTTATTTATCATTGTGTGCTGTTCATTTACAATGGTATTTTTGTATGCTCATTTAAATACAAACCTTATTTTTATACATGAGTTACACATGTAACTTTACAGAGAGTGCGACCGGTCGATTACTAAACGATGTAGGTCTACTAGAGCAAAGCCAGCGCGCCTGGCAAAAGACATTATCAACATCAGCTCGCGGCTACATTTGGGTCGAATCCAATGCTCCTATATACTACATACAAGCCACAGAATTCGCGAAACCCTACGGCCAACTCTCCAAAGATGCATTCACTGTAGCCGTGAAGAAGACTGGTATTCTTTACGAAAATATCAAGGGCTATGTCATAGAGAAGATTCCAGTGGTCATTGCAACTATAGAGGAGTATGCTCCGGGATTGGTAGATAATGTGCAAAATTACACAGCCACTGGATTTGCGACTGTAAAGAAGTATTCAAATGATTACTACCAGCTTACAGCAGAGTATTTGAAGACGAAGGTGTTTGTGTAAGTATTGATTGTGATATTTATTTTTATTTAGGACACTTTTGGTATATTGTTGTACAATAGGCGGACATTAATGCCTTGAGGTTAAAGCCCTTTAAGTTGAGCAAATAAGGTCACCGGGAGATGCAATGAAAGGTATTTAACTTTAAACAGTAAATGGGTTTACTTACATAAATTATCACATATCCTCCTTCTACTCATTTTACATAGCTTTTCACAAGACTAAGATTTTTCGACTGAACTATAACAACAAAGGTGTGAATAGGGTAGGGTAGTGTAACTTGAAACAGGTATTTAGTGATAATTTGAAATAATTAAGTAATTAATAATTATTTTGATTTTCAGCGGTGAATGGGCTCCAGAAATACTTCAAAACAAAACTCAAAGTGCACTGAACGTGACCAAAACCCACGTCTCGTCATATTTCCACTGGTTCAGAGAACAAGTCAACATGTACTCGGAGATACCTTGAAGTGATCACAAACTGTAGTGTGATATACTAACACTATCACAGCTGGAGGGGTGTGTTCCAAGTTTTATCACGTAAGTAAAACAATCATTTTCAAAATTAAATTGTGACCGAGGACAACTTAAATGTAAAGCTTATTCTTATGTTTAATATCTGTGTTCAATGAGGCTGTTAATTTGAATCATGATTATACCGTATTCATTATAGCACGAGACAAAAGGTAAATAAAAAAGGCAGTACTTAATTCCTATCACTAGCATTTTCCTGGGGTTAAGCTTGCATGTTATAGCCTATATCAGGGTTCGGCAATTGGCGGACCGCGGACGGTATACAACTGGACTTTCTACCTTTCTATCCATTTATTTCTATTGTACAATCTGCATAATGTGATGCATTTTCAATATTATTTTCGCGCCATTTTTAAAGTGTTAGCGTGAGAGCGATCCGTTGCCATGCAAGCGGCGAGCGAACGAGTACCACAGTTTCTAGCTAGATAACGACCACGCTCTATTATGGCTTCTTTAATAAACATGAAAATAATTATTACAGATAGTTTTTATTGACCACATTCCTCTTTTGGCATACAAAGTTGCTTTTAATTTTTTTTTCTGGACTTGATTGAAAGAAACAGTTTAATCATCTGGACCCCACTTAAAATTAATTGCCGACCCCTGGCCTATATGTTAGACAGAACCTGAACAAGAACTAAAGACTCCCCCCAAGCTCTAATTTAAATAAAATAAAGTGTATTTTTTGCTTACCTTTTGTGTCATGCGTCAATGAAAATAGAGTATGGGGCTGAAATGGCAATAATGATTAGTTGAAGTTATTTTAGCCATATTTTAGCGTTCCCCTATGATTCGATGACAAGTTGAATTGGATTGCAATTCCCCTATTATACAGCTAAAAATGACATGAAGATTAACGTTAGTTGATTTAAGGGCGGGGTAAGGGTTTCAGCGTAAAAAAAACACACTTTTTTGCGATTTTTTTTCTCAAATATGGATTGAGCAATTTCATTCGAACCTTTTGTACATTATTGAGCATACTTTTGACGATGTTGTGTAATTTTTTCATGCAGAATTATTGAATCATAAGCCGGTAACAGAGCTTCCCCCAGAACGTCTTGGGAAAAAAACAATTTGCGGTGTTCACCATAACTCGGCCGGAAATTATCTGAAAATAAAAAACCATGAAAATTAGTTAAATTATAATCAAATCTTCCCCCCAACGTTCTCTGATAATTATTTTTTTCATTTAAAAATTTTTGGCGGCCATCAAAAGTGTGAACTGTTATTTTCTACGAAAAATTCCGCAATTTTGTGGGTGGGAAACACCCTTAATGTAAAAAAAAAAATGTAACTAAACGTTGGGGGGCGGTATTTTATATGTCGAAAATGTGTACAAAGTTTGAAATGAATCGGTCAAGTAGTTTTTAAATGGCAGTGAACACGGACTTTGAAAAAGTAGTTTTGAGAAAAACGCGTCTATAGTTTATGAACTAAAAAAGTGAAGAAAAAAATTTTTTTTTCCAACTTACACAGAATCATCGATTCCAGCTCCATACAACAGACTTCCTGCGGCATTGTCGATGTCTTCAGCCTCTTTTCTCTCAAGTCTTTGTTTTATTCTGGCTTCTTTGCTCTGCTGCTCAGCTTGAATCTCAGCCCTGTCAATGCACGTGTTTGCTGTTTTTCTTCGTCTGCGGCGGAAGCAAGAAATTTTTCAGCAGTCGTTTTGATGCTGCAGCTAATTGATTTCATGAGATCCAAATAAGATGGTTTAGATAAAAAACTACTTGCCATGTCCATGAGCCCGCAAAATTTATTGCAGCCTGCTAAACCCAAACCTAATATACGCATTACAAAGGCAAAACGAGTGTTGATTTCATAGCGATGACCAGTTTTCTCACTCGACGGTATAAAGCGTGGATCACAATTTGCACATTTGACTTGGATTTGGAAGCCAAGGCCTTCTTTTTTGCAGCTTTTGAACTCAACTGAACCATCACACTGAGCACATTTCACTAAACTTGCGATGGTTGAAAAAACAAGCAAAAAATCGATGATTCTGTAATGTTTTTCAACTTCTTCTGGTACACTTGCACTGGTATTTAGCTTGATTTTCTTCGATGAAGCACTTTTTGTGGTAGCTTCATCTTTAATTATTTTATTCGGAAACCTTTTTTTTGATCTACACAAATAAGTCCTTCCACTTTGTCGGTCTTCTCTCGAAATTTTGCTTACTCTCGGCATTTTTGTACAGGAAATTTTTTGAGAAAATTATAAAATGACAAGCGCACGGTCGAACGTCTAACGACAAACTGACGCTCGTTTCTTCTTTTAAAATATTGTAGTGTATAGTATACATACAACTATAAATAAACCAAACTGTATACCTGTTCGACAGCTGCACTGCTATCCCGACCGCCCGCAGCTGTTAGAGTTATAGCGTTAAAGGCCAGGAGATTAATAAGACAATAACTTTAAGAATATTGCTTACATCGGCTTAAAATTTTAAGGACATATTCTTGAAATGTTAAACAATAAGATAAGACAAAAAAAAAAATTCTATTTTTCGAAAGTGAAAACCCTTACCCCGCCCTTAACTACAATCTTAAATCTTACAGACTGATATAACGATCAACGTGTTCATATACAGGGTGTATCTAATGTATTCCCAAAGTCTAAAACTATGCCCATGATTTTGAGCTCTGTATTTAACAAGTTTGTATCAAAAACTTGGCAAAAAAAAAATTTTTTCTTGTATAATATTTGTAAAATTTTCATGTCATTGAACTCGGAATCATTAACGTACTCCATGATATCAAGCCTCGGGAGAGTTCGAACACATTCTGTACATTTCTGTGCTTATTGCGAGATATGTTATGTTAATGTAAACCCAATGTTAATAATTCCTAACCCAAGATACCATATGTAAATCGATTAGTTGTTAAAATATAATATAAAACTTGGAACTCAACCCTCGTATAAATTGCCTCTTTTCTTATTAAACATTCAATAGCTGCCCTTTTTAAATCGAGTACAATAATTTATAACTAATTACGACAACGAATACCTTTCATTTTCAAAACTGCATCAAAGTAAAGAAATACAATAAGGAATCATATCAAGACTATTTTTTTTTTAACTAACGTGTCATGACAATTTGTATAATGTACTAGTATTATTTGGAAAAAAAAAAAACATTCCCATATGCATTTAAATTGTAATTTGAAGGATTTTTTTAACATAGAAATAGTTACCTAACGTTTTTCATCCAAATATTAATTTACTTATCCAAATATTGTTTTATAATATACATAGTTATTTATGTATGATCTTGGACAGTTGTGATGTAACTATCTGTTTTATTTTTAGCTCCAGTATAGTGTGTTGAAACTTAGTGTTAAGACTAGTACACGGTAACTTAGGCACATTAGGCGTAATATTTTTTGAAAAAATAATCTAACGGTGTGTACTACTTAGAAAATTCATTTGTAACAGAACATCGGGCATTCTTTAGCGTTAACCGGTTACCAAACTAAATACTTGAAATAAAATTTACAATCTGAGGATCACTTGACATCACATGACAATGTGCAGTATTTATTTGTAACATATCATTTATCTTTCACTAGAATATTACAATACACAATACTTATGTAATATTACAAGTGAAATGTATGTATGTATGGGAAGTATGTAGTGAAATATAATAAATACTACAAGTGTAATTTATCATTCCTTGGAATTATTACATTGTAATACTTGAACTACAGTAATTGCTCAGTATTTTCTTGTATTTACTTGGTAATGTGTTAATCGCTGGAGCGTTATATTACATGGTAATTCTTAGCCAATATGGTGGCGTTAGGATTCCCGCGGCCGACCAAACAATAAAAGGTTGACTGGTTAGTATTTATTTGTAATTCACTCGAATATTACTTTAGTATACAGTAAAATGTTACGCTATATATTGTTCACTATTTACTTGTAATGTATCCAGTTTGTACACACCTTGTTCAGCTTCAGTAAGACAGATGGTAATTTCAATGTAACCTAATGTACAATTGTGTGAGATGTAATATTTTAGCACAAAATTAACAAAATCCTAATGTCAGTGAAGGTTCTTAAGTTTTTTTTACAAATTGTGTTCTATTTATTTAATTATGTTTGAGTTTATTTAATCATTTGCGACCCTACATACATATTCGAAAGTAGTGTGTCATTTATTTTGAATTTTAAAAGGTCGTCGTCTCGTATGGAGAATTACTCGTTTTAGCTCATTGACACGGTTTTTAAATTAAAAATCAATTTAATATTGTATAAAAGAAATGATTTTTTTTTTGGAAAGAAATCTATGCACTATTTCACATTGTCTACGAACTTGTTACGTCAACGAATTATTTCAAATACAATAATGAAAATAATATTACTTATAGTCCATTCCAATCCAATTTGTCGAAAACAACATCAAATCAATGAAATATATCAACATTTTGGTTTAAATCTAGGGCAAACGTTGCCTCACGATGAATCAAATTATAGGTATGTAAACAATTATCACCCCAGTATTTAAAAATACGACCGTGTCAGTCACCTCAAGCCGCCATATTTGTTTACATTTTTGATAAATTGGATTGGAACGAAGCATACATCAAAAGCAAATTATGTTATAACAGTAAATCGGACAAAGTAAAATATTATTATCAGCTCCTAACAATATTTATACTTTGTCTCTGTAATAAGTCAAAAATGCAAAGTGAGCTCTGTGTTAAATGTAAATAAATGAATTATTTTGGAAATTGTCAAGTGTCGTGTAGTGATTGATTCAGGATAGATTATGTGTTGTATGAGGTTTTATGAATTATAATAAAATATTGTTAGTAATTTATTATGTCTTTAATTTACAATCCTCTTCTGTTTACGATCATCAGCCTGATTTTTCACGATACAGCATTTTCCCGGTGCCACCGGGAAATTTTCATACAAATTTACTAAATACAAAAGCCCAAAAAGTGTATACTTTCCCAAATAACACGTAACATACTATGATGTTAATGAAAACCGAATTATGGGCAGCTTCGGGATGAAATCTGACACCAGCTGTATGAGGCTTCAGAAGTCCATACAGATAGTAGTGTCCATTTGCTATTCATAATAAAACAAAGTAATTTATATAAACATAGTTTTATTGAAAATTGGTTTAAATGCAAACAAATTATATTTAACATTCAATTAATTATTTACTAAAGAACAATCTACTGGTGTTGTTGTAAATAGCTTCAGTTAATTCGCCTATGTTTTCCTTTCGTATTGCGGCCAGTATCTCCAAAACTTGTCTGTCAAAATAGAAAATATTTTTTATTAACAGTACAAAAACAAATATATTGGAGTCCCATACTGAACCGAAGTACATATTGTATACATATAATAATAATGTAACTGATCGCTGTCTGTACATGGAAGATATATGAGAAAAATATTATTGGGGGCCTTTATCAACGCAATAGAACCCAAAACAATGATTGTTAGAATTTTTGTCTGTTTGTCTGTGTGTTTGTTAATGAATGTATGCGTTTGTTAATCTTAGAAACGGCTTAACCGATTTGGGTGCGGTTTTCACTAATATATTGAGGTAAGCTTCACTTAAAATTTAGTGTTTGTTTTATTTCAATCAGTTCATAAATAAAAAAGTTATATCAATTTAAAGAATCACGTCGAACATTTGTTCGATAAAAAATAAGCTAAGTATAAGAAATAATGTGTGTGATCGTTTTTGAAAATACCAAATATCCCTAAGAAGGTAAAGACGGTGTTTATAAACTAAAGTCCACGCGGACGAAGTCGCGAGCAACAGCTAGTTATTAAATATACATACACAAATTTTATACATTAACCAGCTCTTTTATCGTCCACTGCTGTACACGGGCCTCATATTGTCTCCTGCATGAAGGATGTATGGCCTTAAAACGCCACGCTGGCCAAGCCAAGCGGGTTCGCGAGTCCACTCTTTCAGAGGTGATGTAGTTCCTCAGGGCTTGTGGTAGCGGCTTTGCTAACCCTTAGTCGCTTTTCATGAAACTACGGTAAGAAATGGGGTGGTGGTATTGTAATGCCAGCGGACACCACTCTGTTTGAAGCAACATCATCATACCTTCATGAACCTGTGTAATTATGTTAAAAATCTACAAGTGACTTACACGATATTCACGGGCTCATTCCTCCCTTTCACCTGCTGGTGTGATCCCGGGTTGTACTTTTCTTTCTTCACAGTTGCAAACTTTGTGGTCACGTGGCTGTAGCCAGGGTGAGTAGGTTTTACTTCACACCAGGGACAGTCTGTTTCAATCATCAACCTGTCTCGAGGTATCTTTGATGCTACATCAAGGTTCTCTTGAGTCCTAAGTGAACTGAAAGACACGTTTATCCATTAAACTACATCTGCTGTCTTTACTCCTATAGATCATAGTTTCTCAATCTGGGGATTGCGAGCCCCAGGGTCACTTATACAGTTGGTTAGGAAATAAACTTTTATTAATTAATTAATTAATGATTTTAGTGATAGCCTAGGGCAGAGGTCGGCAAAGTGCGGCTCCGGAGCCGCATGCGGCTCTTTGAACTCTTGAGTGTGGCTCTGGCACAAATATCCTACGGGCTTGCCCGGCCTCTAATATTATCCGGCTGTGGACGAAAAAGCCGGTTAATAGTATGTACGGTCATTTAATATCAGCACCCCTGACTGATGTCGATTATTATATATATTAATCGAAGCAGTATACAATATAGCATTTATTTTATGATTTGCAATAATAATTTATTACAAAAAAATGTATTATTTCAAGAAAAATATATCTTTTTAATATTAAATAATTCTTATGTATTTAATAAGTTATTTAATATTAAATAAATGAAATGTTAACACAAACAATATGTATATTGTTGAAAATTGATTTTTATATGAGTTTATTTAAAAATGGCTGTAAATTTTGTATTAACATTTTAACAAAAAAAGGAAAACAACGACACCCGGTGGCTATCACACGGCTTTTTCGTCCACGGCCGGATAATTTTAGTTGCCCGGCCCACTGATATTAATTTAGCGAGAATAGAAGTTTTTCTATTCCGTGAGACGGTCGACGGCGACTGTTGTACGGTCGGGTGAAGACTGCGGGGTACGGGACGCGGGGTAGACTCGCGCGTTGGCGTTGTTGGTCGGGGTTCGCCAGCACGCAATGCTAGCAGTTGTCGACCAAGTCGCATTGCGAACACTTGTCACCAGTGTTCGAAGCTTATCGTATATACAAGTCGCGTGCGTGTTACAAAGGTTCTTCTTCAAAGTTGTTATATTTATTCATCCAGCTGCACATTCTACAGGTATTTTTGTCATCAATTTTAAAATGATAATAATTTTTTCATTGTTGGCTTTTGATAAATTATAATTAAGAACATTTTTATAGGTGCCTTATTTAACATGGCTACCAAAAAGAAGCAAAGAAAAACGGAAGATGAAAACCGTGAATTTAGAGTTGAGTGGACCGAGACTTTTGCGTTTATTCAAAACTTTAATGGCCTTCCGACATGTCTTATTTGTAATGAAAAATTCGCGCATAGTCAAATTTGGAGAGACACTTTACAACTAAACACGCGTCATTTAGCACTAAATATCCTTTCGGTGATGCAAGGAAGAAAGCAGTTGAGGAACTTCAGAAGAGTCAAGAGACATCAACTTCTGTATTTAATAACTGGATGCAATCTTCTAACAATATTAATATGGCAAGTTTTGTTATTAGTCAGGAGATTGCTAAGAGAGGGAAACCGTACACGGACGGCGAATACATAAAAAGTTGTTTTATAAATGCTTCCGAAGAGCTATTTCGGGATTTCAAAAACAAAGCAGATATTCTAAAAAAAATTAAAGAGTTACCATTGTCTGCCAAAACGATAAAAGAGAGAACAATTAAAATGTCTTCGAATATAACCGTCCAGCAAATCGAAGATCTGAAAATGGTTTCGGCTTTATCAATAGCAGTTGACGAGTCTTGTGACATAAATGATACAGCGCAGGTTTCGCTTTTCGTAAGATTTTTTACTCATACTGGTCCTAAAGAAGAGCTTTTAGGATTATTACCACTTAAAGGTCAGACGCGTGGAGAGGATATCGCAAAAGCTGTAATTGAATGTATGGATAAACATCTTGTTTCTCTCGATAAAATTGTGTCGGTTTCAACAGACGGGGCTAAAAGCATGACCGGCGTAAGAAAAGGATTTGTTGCTATTTTAAAAGGAAAAATTAATCACGAGATACTTGCATACCATTGCATCATTCATCAAGAAGCGCTTTGTGTTCAAACATTCCCAGATGAAATTTGTAAAGTTATGGAATTAGTGATTACGATTATCAACTCCATTTTAGCTAAAACTTAATCATCGCCAATTCAAAGATTTTTTAGTTGAAATGGAAAGTGAGTACGCTGATCTTTTGCTTCATAACAAGGTACGCTGGTTGTCAAGAGGGAATGTTTTAAAACGTTTCGCGTCCCTTTTACCAGAAATAAAAGCATTTCTCTTTGAGAAGGCTGTTCACTATCCAGAACTAACAGACGATAAGTGGATCCAAAACTTTTATTTCATGGTAGACGTTACTTCTCATCTAAATCAGCTTAATCATAAACTTCAAGGGAAGGGGAACACAATTTTTTCGATGTTGGAAGAAGTCGTTTCATTCGAAAATAAATTATTTCTTTTTGCACAAGATTTTGAAAGAGAAACATTATTTCACTTTCCGAGCCTGAGGAAGCATCGCCAAGAAAATAATTCCTCTATTGACAAATACTATTTTAAAACAACCATTTAAAATATGAGGGAAGCGTTTCTCAACAGGTTTCAAGATTTTAAAAACAGCAAAGCGACCTTAGCAATCGTCAAAAACCCTCTTAATGCTACGATAACAGATTTAGAATTTTCTCCTTTTGGCATCGACATTGGTAACTTTGAAATACAATTACTGGATTTGAAAATCAAGGATATATGGAGGAGCTCTAGATTTGAACAACTTTGTGTTGATTTGGAAATATTGGAGAAGAAAAAATGTGAACTAAGTTCTCAACACAAGTGGTCTGCTTTAAAAAACCTGGAGAAAGAAGACATGATCATTTTCAACGCCTGGAATAGTATTCCGGATGCTTATGATCAGCTAAAAAAACTCGCGTTTGCTGTTCTTTCCCTTTTCGGCTCAACGTATTCATGCGAACAATCTTTTTCAAGTATGAATCTTATTAAAAACAAACTAAGAAGTCGTCTCATAGATGAGAACCTGGAAATGTGCCTAAAATTAAAAACAACTACCTACAAACCGGACTTGAGCAAACTTTCAAAGGAGATGCAAGAACATTCTTCGCATATTAAGTAGTGTTTATATGGATGCTTTACTAGATATCAAATTATTTTTTATCAATGAATAAAGTCCTTATTAAATATGAAATCAAGTTTTATTCAATGCACACATAATTTAATGAATCTCTAAAATTATGATAAATGTTTACTGCATTTACTAACAGATTTGGCTCTCAATTTTTTTAAATCGTTTTAATTTGCATATTTGGCTCTTTGGCTAATAAGTTTGCCGACCACTGGCCTAGGGGTATCTATACTCGACTCACATTCGTGTTATCGTAAGTTAAAATCCTAAGATCATAGGTCACTAGCTCGGTGGCGGGAGGAAAACATCGTAAGGAAACCCTCATGCTTCAGAAATGATACACAAACAAACACACGCTACACAAAAAAGTAGAGAAACTATGCTATACATAAAACAGCCAATATAAAAGCAGGCCAAAGAAAAAAAAAAGGATATCCTCCACTGCACATTGCCTTGTGCGTGCGTGAGAGGTGTATGCCCATAAAACGCCACGCTGGTCAAACTGGCTGGCGAGTCCACTCTTAGAGGTGGTGTAGTTCCTTGGGGCTTGTGGTAGCGGCTCTGTTATTTCTTAGGGAGTTCCCACATTTATCTCGACGCCGAAACGGCTTGAGCCGGTCAGAAAAATCTTTATGTCAACGGCATAAGGGTGTAGTTGACTTTGTACGTATCGCATCGGCTCGCACGACGCGACGCGGCATCGAGCGACGACAAATCAGCGTTCGGCCGATTTGGTGAACGCTTCCGTTCGGCGCCGATGCCTATTAATGTGGTGATATGTAGTCGACTCGAGCCGTTTCGTTTCGGCGTCGATAAATGTGGGGACTCCCTTAGTCGCCTTTCACAACAACGGGAAGACATTGGGTGGGACTATTGTAAAGCCGGGCAACCACACGGTCAGTGTTTTACTTACCATCCATTAATTCCAATATACAATCCTAAGCTCAAAATCTTCTCTAATGCCTCTTGCGTACCATCAAAGGAGTGAACGACACCTCCTACTATTTTTTCATGGTTCCTTGTAAGAATATCCACTAGATCATCTGCCGCTGCGCGACAGTGTAGAAAAAGAGGTATGTTGTATTCTTTACTTAGTGGAAGTTGCAATTCAAAGTACCTGAAAGATAAAGATAAAACTAAAAGGCTGTTAATCTAGTTATATCTAGTTTAGGTTTATATCTCGAGCCAATCTGGTCACCTATCACCTTGTTCGTGGTGTCGTTCTATGAATGGCACGTGGCGTCTATCATCGGATCGCGAACTCGGTGTGGGTGGAGAAAACGAGCCAAATCAGGGCTTAAAATTTGAAAGGGAGGATTGAAACTTAAAAATCATTTTACTGTGTACTTCATCTGTTACTCTTCACCTTTAGGTTATCTCGAGCCAATCTGGTCACCCATTAACTCGTTCGTGGTGTTGTTCTACAAACGGCACGGGACCTTCTAGTAAGTATAATCATACATCCCGTTCACAACTGACACTAATCACTTCTTATTATGCATTCAAAAATTTCATTGTAATCAACAGTATAATATTGGACATTCTGTCCCATCTGGAGTGGAGTGAGGGCGCGAGCCCGAGCGAAACGAAAGGTGCTACAGAATGCCCAATATTGTACTACTGAAGTGCAATAAAGGGTTTTATCTATCTATCAAAAAATACTAACTTGAGTTGTACATCCTTTTCACAGAAGTGCAGTCTCTCATAGTCTAAACCACATTCCCCAATAGCAACTACTTTCTCCTTGTTTTTCTCTATAAGATCCCTTAGACCTTTAAGGTATGCACCAGGATCTGTTAAGAACTCCTTACACCTTGTGGGGTGACATCCTACAGTGGAGAACAATCTTGCTGAAAATGTGTCAGTGGTATATACTCAATTTTTTAAATCACCACTGACTAAATTGAGTTGGTTCGAGTTGAAAGCCTTTCATAATTATTTTTTTTGCATGTCTGAAATCTACAATCAGTCATTGACTTCAAGCAGATAATTTGGAAGGTAGGTAAATGGCGTGCAGAGAAAAAGCACTTTATCAAGTATTTCGTCTTCAACAAGCCTTATCCTGGCTGCTTAGCTCCATAATGTTGAGCTCATAAAAATGGTCACTATGATTTACTAATTGTGATAAAACAAGTTATAGAAAGAAGGATAGCAGACGAACAATCAACCTGGCGGTAGGTAGATACTGTCGCCCATGGATATCCGCCATGCGTATACCGATCCAGAATAACAAACATTGGCACACACTTAGACTTAGAACTTACGAGATTTAGGAATAGTTTTGAAGAAAGGGTTGGGAATGGGAAGGTTGGGAGCTTTGGCATTACTCTCTCACTAACAGAACATATACTCAGGTACATTGGGGGAATAGGATAAAGTGGGAAATGAAGTACATTTTACAGTAGTCTTCTGTAAGAGGGATAATATGGCCAGTTGAATGCACCCTGCAGCTGAAGACATTACAAAACAATTGGCTAAAATCTAGGTCTCATTCCAAAATATGATTATAGCAAATTGTCACTCTATATCATCTCAAAACGAACCAGTGAATCCAAAAGTAACGAAACAATTCATAAGAGCATTTCTACACTTTGTGACAATGGATATCTTGCACTGTCACTTGTGATTTTTAGGTGATTTTCGTGGAGGAAGCTTATTCACGGTCAGTTTGCCATGAAGTAGCCATGAAAAACTTATACAGTATTTTTTGTACTTGCATGAACTGCTTTTCTCACGCAAAAACAATGTATTTATACCTCTAGTACTTGATCGCAATTAAGAGTTTGCACCGAGTTTGCCGTACTTATTATACTTATTATTTGTGGGACAGAGCATTATACAGTCAAAACACAGACATCCAGCGCTCACAATAGCAATTATGTAACTGGAGATATCTCTTTTTGGCAGAAATGAAATGGAAAATTGTCGATACATCCAAAAAATAGTCGACTATAGGAGGTTGCCTGGACCTCGCTATGTTTACATATGTGAACTCTCCAACCCGCTTTGCCAGCATGGCATTTTAAAACATACATCCCTCATGCCCTAGACAATGTGCATGAGGAGGCTCACATCCAGCAGTGGATAGTGAAAGGGGTTGGTTGCATTGCATGTGATCAGGGCCGTCTTTACCAGGGGGTGCGGTGCACCCCGGGCGCCCCGCGCCCGGGGGCGCCTGTCGAGCGCTGAATTCAGTGCCGGCTTTACCTATGGTGCAGGGGGTGCGGTGCACACGGGCGCAGGGTCTTAGGGGGCGCCGAGCGCCGCTCGCGACACCTCCAAAGAGTTCAAAACGCCTACTAGAGGGCGCCCTGCACCCGGGCGCTACATGAGCTAGAGCCGGCGCTGCATGTGATTGAAGAAATAGTATTGGCAGACATGATTTTACAACTGGTACAATTTTGTGAGCCTAATGCTAAGATGAATGAAGTGAACAATTAATCAATGTAACTTAGAGACTATCCTAATTGCCTAATAGTATTATCCTAACTGCCTTGGTCGATCACATTGAGTTTAAGCAGCTTTAAATTCAGTTCAGCGCAATTGTGAAATGTGTTCTTGGAGTAATTGTCACATAAGGTCCATTCATACAATGAGAGTTCCTAAAAACAATTCGGGTGACAATACTGTATACCAGGGGTGGCTAACTTGTTTAGAACAGTGTTCTACTTTAAAATAATCTGACCTCTTGTGGATCGACTCAATTGTGCTTTAGTGGGATGAATAAAACACTAATTAGACAGCTTTTTATGAATATCAATAATATGATAGCACAATTAATATCAATAGATAACAAAAAAATAATGAGAAGTTTGTGCTTTCATTTCTTTGATAATGTCAACCTTAACAAAATTGTGATACCGGCCAATAATTTTAATTTCATTTCACGATCGACTGGTCTGTCTTTAGCGATCGACTTGTTGGCTACCCCTGCTGTATACGAATCTCAAGTGACAAAACTACTTACATACAATTCTTACCTGCAACTGTTCACATGTTGATAAAAACTTGATGATAACAGGTGATAATCAGATGATCACTGTTATCAGTTTATATTAACACTGTTGTTTATCCTTTTCACAGATGTTCAAGAAACTGCTTTACTACACTTTGGGTCTAACATGCAGCATCCATAGGGTAATTGGATGCTGCATCCAATACCATGCAGGATGAGGTCTAGCCAAGTGAATTTTCTATTCTTAATACTTACAATCAGAAAATGATAGATCTATTGCCTTTTTACTGTCTGTTAAACTCCCTCCTGTGATAATCATTTTGTTCATTCCTCCATCCCAGCTTCGGTTCAAAACTATGTTCAAATCGGGTTCATGCTTCTTAGATCCATGATAAACTCCTTGATACATTTCATCAGTAAGGTTTGCACCTATATCTGTATCATGTATGAATCAATTATTGGAAGTTTTATAACAATAATAGCACTAAATCATTAATAAAATTATACAATTTTACAAATTATTATTGGAATTGGAAATTATTATTATTGTTATATAATACACTAGAAGCCACCATTTAATGTGCCTATATCTTATGATGGTGTATGCATATATCTTGCTCGGACATCCATTTACCTTCCTTAAATTTAAAAATCGCCTCCCTTGAGGAATCCGTCACTTCTTGTGGCAAACTATTTATATATTTACAACTCTATTGTTCGGTGCGAATGTATGCGAAATTTGAAGCGGAGCAAGAGCTTTGCAATCGTTTTTTTTGCAGTGTCTGGTTGTGTTCTGTCCTGAACCTTATAAAATCAACGACAGGTCTGGGCAGAATTGATTGAAACTTTTATATAAAATTAAAGTTAAATTTCTGAAGTGTTAGCTCGAAGAAATATGGTAGGTTTAATATAAATATATTTAGATTTACTTATGATGATAGACTGTCTGAGAATGTTTTGAGCAATCTCTTACCTATATATTTTCTAAAAGATGACATTCTCCTCATCTAGATGAAAGTCAAGGCATTGATAAAATTAAACATTTTCTTTATAACCACTATTTTGAAGGAATTTTTGATAATTCTGTTAAAATATTGCAAAGTAGAAAAAGGTTATAATATTTATAATAAATGAATTTGACATATATATCCAGTGTGACCAGATTTCATTTGACGAATCTACTGCTTGTGGAGGTTAAAAGCTACTGAATTCTACCAAAAGAGAACGAGAAAATACTAAAAATCTATTATATTTTTTTGCTGTCGTGTTACAACGTAAAAACATGAATGTTTTCTTGATTAAACGATAAAATAATAAAAATAACAAAGAAATCACCATTAATTAGAGAAACCAATGTTTTTTTTTTAATTAAATTCTAAATAAAAATATAATTAAAAAAAATAATAATAAAATGAAACTTAAAGTTAAGATTCTTCGTCTTTATGTTGGGTAACATTGTCATAAAGCTGTTTTGAGTCCATTAACTTGATCATACTTCTGTCAGGATCAAATCTGCTACATCCTCCTTCCAACTGTCGTAGCCCCTCTTTTCCATGCATTATTGCAGCAACATTCTTATTATTAAATCGATTTCGATCTTGATTTTTAATCCTATTAATATCGGAAAATATTCTTTCTACTTTGGCGTTTGACAAAGGTAGTATCGTCATTTGCTTCACAAATCGGGACAAATTGCCATACTTTGGTTTGCTATTTGCATCACAGATTTGGCTGACTTCACTCCAAAATTTATCCACCATAAAAGTTTCAGACGTCGAACTAGAAGTTGACAATAAATTAGACACGGAAACATCTAATTTTAATTCCCTATATTCATTGTCAACAATTTGCATGTTTTCTGTTGCAACTAAGTTAGGAAACCTTTGAAGTATTCTTATCAGAGTTCGAAATTCACCATACACTGCTTTTTGGGGATCGATGAACGACATATCCTGCAAAAAATTATCTTGTACAGGCAGTCTTTGCAGAAATTGGTTACTCAGCTCGATCAAAAATGATTGACATCTGTTAAGGAATTCTTCAATTTTAGATCTCATTCGAACATCATCTTTTAATGATTCCAATGTCATTGCTACGTTTGTGTCCAGGTACATGTTTTGTATAGGAAGGAAATGCATTCTTGAACTTGGATCTATTGACTGAAGCGGAGTAGTTTTTATATAATTTATCTTCATAAAGCAACTCAAAATGGAACTCATCATGTTTTGTATGTCTGTTTCAATTTTATGAATAAGTGTGATCACTTTGAAAAATAACGTTAAATTTTGTAGTTATGGGTAATATAAAATCTAAAAAGTAAAGATAAAGTTTTGTCTCATCGCTGTTAAGGTGATCAAATATAAATTGACAAGTAGCATTTGCATTCTTATTCCCTAAAAAAACTCATTTTGAAAAAAAAGTTTTAATGCTGACCACTGCTCTATAATTCGGTGAATGCATTGATGTAGAGAAAGCCACCTGATTTCATAATGACGAAGCATATGGTGAGTTGGTGTGAGTAAAATTTTGAAATTCGGCAAACTCTCTTTGTCGTTGGCTACTGTGAGAGAAGTATGAAAAAACATCTTTGACAAAAAACAATATAGAACGAGGTAATTTTTTGCATGCATAACTCACTGAAAGGTTTGTTGAGTGACAAATACATTTAAAAAAAATGCAGTTTGGGTTGACTTCCCTAATTTTAGATACCACGCTATTCCTTTCGCCGAACATAACATTCGTGGTATCAGCAGCGAACCCTATTAAATTGGCTATGTTAAGGTTTCTTTCAGATAAGGCACATGTTAAACTATCAAACAAATCCTGCGCAGTATCACCTTTTAAGTCCACCATACACAAAAATTTTGTTTGTGGAGATTGCATTTTTTCGGAGTAGTACTTTATTGCTGCTGCAAGTACCTTGGTAGTACTGACATCTGTGCTCTCGTCGATAATGAACGAAAATACTGGGCTTCTCTCAGTTTCATTTTCCAGTCTTGGACGTAATTCTGCAAGCATTTTTTCTTCGAAGTTATTGCCTAAGACGTTGTAGGCAATTGCGGCAGATTTAGTTCTTCTACAGGAAAAACGTTTTGCGATATCGGAGTCGTGAAATGCCCTTGAAATAACTTCGCTTACATGATCCATTACGCGAAAAGGAATAATATGTTCAACTAAGGCAGCTACAATGCTGATTTCTGCTTTTTTTACTTCTTCCGAAATGGTTGATGCTTTGAAAATCGTATCAATCTGTAACCAAAGAAGTTAAAAATAAGTATGCAGGACATTTCATATAGCGCTATATAGTATCAAAAACTAACATAGCATTTTACATAGCATTTAACATGAATAAACACACATAGTTGTATAGTAATTGTTATGTAAATGCGTAGGTAATAAACGTACATAAAACAGCGAATGTTTGCTTTTGAGTGGAAATCAAATTCATAAACTTTAGAACATAATACGGGTTCACACTACTGCGTAAGTTGAAAGTATTAAAAAAAAGTCTTAACAAGAATAATTAACTAAGAATTACATTCCACATATTAACGTAAGTAACTTGCATACCTGAGAAATGCCGGAATATCCTTTCATATTTTTTATATGCTTTGATGTAGCCATGTGTTCCTTCAAAGACGCCACTCTACTTAGTACTTCACAGTTGCATGCTTTACAATGAGCACTCGTAGTGTTTACCTAAGATTTACATAACCAACTTTTAAATGAGGGATCTTGCTCCCATTCATCGCGATATCCTTGTGTATATTTACGTTTCATTTTAAACTCGATTATAAAAATTCTCAATAAAGGAATTCCCCATAGTCTATCACACTCTATGCTCACGGCACGAATGGTAACGAAAAGAATGAAAATTAAATAGTTACAATCCATTCGATGAAAGGGGGAATACCCCGCATTTATCCGATATGCCAAAAAAGTTCTAGAATAACTGAAAAGTGTGAATTCTACTAAAATATACCAAATAATTTTTACATACTAAATTCTGTTGCCAGTACCTCAAAATCTACCAAAAAAGTAGAAATCTACTAAATCTGGTAACGCTGCATATATCTAAAGCAGGTATGGGCAACCTTTGACATGTTGAGGGCCAACCTTTAGAGTGCAAATACGTTCGCGGGCCGCGTTTAAAAGTACTTAGTGCATTTTAAAGTAGTGATAATATTTTTTGCGATAGATATTAGACATGAAATAATACGACAATGTTATTATAGTACAATTTATTAAAATAACAAAATGAAATTAAAAAAAATGGTACATTATAATTAAATCGTTAAATTTGCAATTGTTACAAACTACGAAAGTTAAATACGCCGAAATCAATGAGACACTTGAGCTTGAATTTGAGAAACTAATCCATCAATATTTGGATTAATATATTGGATATATTTCGCTTGTCCAAGTTATCACCTCGGTAGCTCAAATAGAACTGAACTAACGTTCGGGCCATCCACCCGCTTATATAGGCAAAATGAAGGAATAATCTGGAATAAACTAGTTTAGAATAATTGAGAAGCAATAAATCTTTTGATGTGTCGCCCGTGAGGCGGCAAACCTCAAAGAATTTGATCGAGCAAGCCGAGTGGCGGCGATTATCAAAGAGTGAGGCGGCAAACATCAAAGGATTTGATGTTTGCCGCCTCACTGTCACTCCCGTGAGTATAAGTACCTAATGTAATATTTTTTTAATTGGGTTTTTTCAAAATGTCTCGCGGGCTGGATCATATCTTACAGCGGGCCGGATCCGGCCCGCGGGCTGGTTGTTGCCCATATATGCTATATACGATACACGTTTTATACCATATGATATCAGCAGGGCCAGGTCAGCTAGGGGCACTAGTGGTGCACGACACCCGGGCGCCAGTTATTATCGGGCGCCCAAGCTTTGGAATTCATATATCGTTGGGCAGCAAATTTATTTTTATTATCGAAAATTTTTGTTGAAATATTTTTTTTCTTAACAAAAATGCTTTATTGAACACGTGGTACATTATTGAAAATAACAAACTCTTGAAAAACCTAAAAGGCTCTCTCTGTTCGCCTAATTTTGATATGTAGCACGGAGTTCGCGCTTGGAGTTTTATCAAGATACACACATTCATTGCCCCCGATGTGTAGTTATAAAAATTTAGGGTCCAGGGGCGCCGCATGTGACTTTGCACATGGGCGTGCGATTATCTTGAGCCGGTCCTGGATATCAGACTGTAACGTCCTATTGCATGGCGCAGGCCTCTAGTAATTCGTGGTACCTCTAGGGAAGGTTTCGGGTAATAATCCACCACGCTGACTCAGTGCGAATTTGTGGACACACATGCTTAATATTTGTTTAAATTTCCGAACATGCAGATTTCGTCTACAATGTTTATCTTCACCGTCTAGCTAGTAATAATTTTAAAAAATCCGTAAGTATTTCTAATACAAACTCAATGGTACCGGCCGAGGATTTGAACTCACTAACCCCTTGGCCTTCGGTATTCCTTTCTAACCTAAAGGTTGAAGAACACTCCATCCTGACTACAAAGAGTAGATTGCTCACTGCAGTAGGACTTTAAAACTGTTTAATTTGTACATTTACTGTATACCTATTTATGCCAAAATAATTCTTTCATTTCTTATTCTATTATAATCCATACTCCTCATATCTACTTATTGAATTCCATCCCATCCCATCCCATCAAATAACGATTTTAGGTAAGGGAAACCTGTCGTCTATTATACTAAAATAAATAAAGAAATTATATTATATAGGTACCTACTCAATATTTATACTAAAATACATTTATTGCCATATATACCTACTTAACAAATTACATTATTTATTAGCTAAAAGCTAGATACTCTTATAGCTAAAAATTAAATATGTAGTCGAGCAATGTACTATTCCTCCAATGTACGTACAGATACTCATTCGCTTCTTTACTTGTGGCTCCCGCGCGATAAATAGTACCTATAGCGGCTGCGCACTTCTCCCACTATCGTTCATGTCAATACTTTTTTTCATGTCGATACATTGAACTAGCATGGAGTGAAAACAAGAGGATTTTCCGAGAACATAACGCGCATGCAGATATATCGTTCAAAAATTAACTAGATTTGACTTTAGATGGAATTTCTCGAGTAAATACAAATGATTGGCAAGATGAGAGAGAGAATGGGAGAAATATGAATTGTAGATACAAATAGGTTATATCACATATTGATTTAAATGTGATATTGATTTAAATTTTTTGCAGAAATATTTTTATTAAATTTTGTGTTAAAAAATAATCTCTAGAGGGGGCAACTGCTCTCCTCTGCCCCTGTGAACAGGAGTCACGTTATCTACCTATGAATAACAGGAGTCACGTTAATATCGCCAGATTGCACGTGCTCCAGAAGTGCTGTTGTGAGTTTCGATAATTTATGCTTGGCGGCAAACTCTATCATTTCAGTTACATTGTTAGACGTCACAGTACTCATTAGTTTGTACACGCAACGCTGTTCCAAATCACTCATCATGTAACAGGTGGCGAATAACAAAAGTGGTAACAGCGCAGTGTTTGTGCTTGGTAGCATGCTTAAATAGATATAGTCTTTCATATGTTGTAGCGTGTCTTTCGAAGCGTATTCAATATTGACGGAACCTTCGAGGGCATTGTGAATATTCCCGTTCAAAATTCTGTACAGAACATCGCTTGACGCTCCTACAATTGCCTTGTGGACGTCGATTGAACCATCTTCTGCGCGCAGTTCTAGATCCGTCATCTCGCTGTCTTCGTGCAACTTCGCCAAGATGCCGGTAGTTGGCGCCAAATCCATTTTAACACGAACGTCAATTTGTGTGAATGTACTAATGTCCTCGGCGACTATCCGCCAGTATTCGTCATCGCTTCTAAATATTTTGTTAATTCCAAGAGCTTTACTTCGAAGCTTAATTACGTAGATCAGCTTGTCATCTTTGCGTGCATTACAGAATTTGACGAACATGCAATAGGATTTCGATGATATGCCCCGCAGTAATTGTTCAACGTTGGCGAGTTTGATCTGAAATTCTGCGGAGCGGCTTATAATGTAACTCGAACTGAGGTATGACATATTGCCATTGTAAAGAATTTCGAGTTCATTCCATCGCTGTTTTATGACATGCTCGTCCAATCTGTAAAGAGAATAAGTACATTCGCTTAGAAATTATAAACTATTTACAACTTGGTACAGTTGCGTCCCCTGGTGAATTAGAACTACAACCCCCATCCACAAACATGCTCCAAGATTAAACGTTTACAATAAACTATTCAAAATCGGTCCAGCCGTTTCAGAGAAAAATGTTTGGAAAGAGGTACACAAAGAGACATTCTCTTACCCCAAATGCAATATAATTTCCGTTCCGTCGAGGGTAAAAATGGAAAATAAAGATTAAAGAAAATATTTTTTTTTAAAGACTAGTGGACGGACGAGCAAGCGGTCCCATGGACACCTGCGACACCAGGGGGTATGTGGGCGTGCCGTCGACCTTGCAAAATTCTAATCACAGCTCTCTTGAAGAACCCCATATCGTACCTTAATGGAAAGACCTAAATACCTCTTGAGGCAGTTCGTTCCACAGCCTACGGGTTCGCGGTATAAAATAATTTTTGGACCGAACAGTGAGCGACACCTCCGTATCGAGGAAATGCGGATGGACCGCACTTCTGTGACGGGAGGTGCGGTTGTAGAAACCCGAGGTGGGAATTATATTAAACAGTTCTTCAGAGCATTCCCCATTGTACAGGCGGTAGAACACACAGAGAGACGCAACGTCTCTCCGACTGCTGAGGGATTCTAAACCGCCCGTGAGAGTGGGATCGTCGACAATACGAACAGCACGTCGTTGGATGGAGTCAAATGGATCCAATTGGTATTTCGGTGCGCCGGCCCAGATTCGTTATCACAGCACCTCAATTAAGTACATACATTAAATAAAGATAAATCTAAGTATAGGTATGAGCCAGATCCCATTCCCAGCCAATCCTATCCGTCTCAATTTTTCCAAATTCTTCTGCCGTGAACAGTTGTGAACGCGAGTATGGATGGTTTTCGCTGATTTCGTGTAGAGACTAAAGGTTCTCGTTGCGTGCAGTCTCGCCGCGACTTCATGGTGTTAATTTAGAGCCGCCTTAAAAGTTTAATGATTTTGTTTTCGCTGTGAATTATCATTATAATTTTAATCCTAAAATATTTTTTCTGAATATTTTTTTTATTGTATAGATATACTTCTTCATATTTAAAATTCTATACAACGTGTCACTGAAATAACGCAAAAGCTTGCCCTGTACTGAGTAATGAGCACTATGAAGTTTTAGATAGAACAACAAATTTATTTATTCAAGCAGAAAGTAGATTTATTCCCTAAAATAATTCTATTTTTCACTAGAATATATCTTAAATTAACACGTTGATCTCGAAGTGCGTTTTATGCAGAAAATAAGTGACCGTAGAACTGAATGAACTGGATAATTTAATGGAAATCTTAATCCTATTTTACAGAAATTAATTATTATTATCTAATAAAGTAATAACACTAATAATCTAAAAGCCAATCAAAAATATTACATTTAGTTAGACCACGAACAACCGAACGTGAACTATGCTTAAATTTGACATCGATCTATCTGCAAATCATGCGAACGGTACGTGGCGAGAGCGCCGCGTGTTTACCCGTAGGGAAATTACCGGAACTTTACATGGTGTTATTACGTGTGATCCACCTTGATTTCTGTCCTATTATAATCCTGTTGGACTAATGACGTCAATGTTAGCTATGCTTTGGTCCACACTAAAAACTTGGGCAATAAACCGCAGTAAACAGATGTCGAAATACATTCCAGGGTTTGAAGCATGCCAAGGAGTTAATAAATGAATATTCGCAAATATACCACTGAGATTCTGTCTTTAAATAAAAATCAAGTCAGGATTCTCACAAGGACCCTATTGGGTCACTGTAGAATGAGGATTACTAAGGAAGCATCTTCACCGAACGAGATTTTCAGAAACTTCAGACTGCATTATCTGTCATTGAAAGTTAAAAAAAACAATTCATATACTCTGTGATTCTCCAGCTTTGATACATAAAGCTCTTTTCTGGGAGATCATATTTTGACTTCACGTCTGATTAAGACACTCGCACCCAGGACCATTGTTGAGTTGATTGAACATATGGGTCTTGGAAGTGAGGCGTAAATTGGAGGGTCTTGCGAATTGTTGCGTATAATTATTTAGAAAAGAATGGCAGACTAGACATTTTCACCGGTAAAATGCCAGGCGAATGTTGGGCACGCACTTTTCCGTCGCTTTACTCAGCGTGCTATACAAAACATATAGGTACCTAACGATGTCACGCGGCAAAAACTGAACCAGAGATGATCGATATTTACAAAATGCTGGAAGTCTCTTGAAAACATTCCTCCCAGTAATATACTGAATTTTGATGAAACAAATTTCAGCGATGATCCTGGTGCTAGTAAACCCATATTTAAAAGAGGAACTATAAACATCCAGAGCGCGTAATTAATTCAACGAAAAGTTTCGTCTCAATAATGTTTGCTGGTACAGCAAACGGTCAATGCTTGCCACCTTACACTGTTTACAAGGCTGATTCATTTCATAAAAGAAATCATTAATTCATTCATTTATAAAAAAAAAAACGAAAGCCTAAAATAAGCAATCTCATAAATACTAAATCCCAATTATCATATAGAAACTGCATTAATATGATATGCCACTGCATTAATATGATACACGTTTTTTTACCTTGTAACAACCCTAAACCATTTTTCACTTTTCTAAGTAAATCTTAGGGAAGCATATTCAACAACTTTGCCTACCGTTCCAAAAAAAAAAACTTAAATAGAGTCACAGTAAAGTCTAACATGGAAAAGAAATTAATCTGAAACGGGTGTCAAGTGTCAACACCGTTCTTTTGTGAACTTATTTATCTACAGAGATAGGCAAAGATGCGGTTTTGACGTCAACTTTGTCTGCCTTTTTCAAAGCAAATTTTAGGTAGTTTCAATGAGTTTTAAGCTAATAAACGACCTTATGCGTACCTGTAGCTTAAGGTTCAATGTTGAACTGTAATTGAAATGACATATCCTTATCTTTTTTTATGATTATAGAACTGTCGAATAAAAACTTCAAAATACAGTCAACGTTGCAGCATTTTACGGAACACATATCTATAGTACGTAGGCAAGAACATACCCTGAACAATAGGTGCTATATTTTGCATATGGATGGAAATTAACAATAAGTACGTGCATTGTTTACAACGACCCACGACAATTACGCAGGAACTCATTTAGAACTATTAAATTACATGCAAGATAGTAAAAACTAGTAAAAAGATATTGCAAAAAGGTATTATGTACCACAAACTACGTCGAAAAAATAATAAACATGCAGGTCCGGGGAATTCCCGTTATGCCACGCCTCGGAATTCATGTTTTTTAAACTGCGCTCACAAATACACTCATTGCAACTATAAGGCGCCCGGTCACTACCCTGTATTGACTTACTGAATATATTTTATAAGAAAGTAGGCGGACGAGCAAGCGGTCCCACGTGGTGGTAATTTTTACCGCTGGCCATGGATAGGTTTTTTTCTGGATAGGTTACCATTTTTTTTCCTGTACTGTCATGAATCGTGAAAAAAATGGTTAGATTTTGGTATATCAGTAGAACACTCCCCATATCAAATACTTAAAAATCGGTAGGTTCGAGAACGCCCGCCCGCGGCCCCGATCCCTCTGGCACAGAAAAAATAATTGATACAATGCACATACAGCGTTATTACATTACGTCACGTGCGTTTGTGACAAAAATGTCAGGACTTTTTTATGGAAATCAGGCTTTTTGTCAGGATATTTCAGTTTTACATATGGTAACCCTACTCGGGGAGGAGTAACAGGTGTTTACAGCGGGAGCTTGCAGTAAATTTAAATAGATGTGTTTTTTCTGACGAATGTAGCAGTTTCCAAAATGTAGGGGAGAGTAAGTAAGTTTACGTTTATAAAATGTGGCTTACTTACTTTATATATAATGTTTGTTTTAATGGGTTAAGTTGGTAGGAGATTTTTGATAAGGTCTAGACTGTATGATCTTGGTTTTGTTTATTTGTAGGTTTATTTGTAACTGTATTATCTTTTAGGCATTCATCCACGGTCTGGAAGGTTTTTGCGAAGTGTGAGGAGCAATCATGTTTGATTGGGCATTTAAATAGGAGAGACACGTCATCGGCGAAAAGGATGCAACTATAACTGGTCACCTGAAGGAGATCGTTGATATATATTTAGAACAGCACGCATCCCAGCCCAGAACACTGCCTTGTGCGATAGAGCTGTTAACAGAACACATTTTTGATTTAGTTGTTTGAACTTCTCCTTAGTGTTTATAAAGGTGTTCAATTTGTGCACATTGTTTTCTATTTTCGAGGTACTATTTTACCCGTCAAAGGCTTTCCAGCGGACACTTAGCTTCTCCTACCACACATGATTTCCCGCTCTTCTCATCATGCCACTCAGCGCCGGCTCTAGCTCATGTAGCGCCCGGGTGCAGGGCGCCCTCTAGTAGGCGTTTTGAACTCTTTGGAGGTGTTGCGAGCGGCGCTCGGCGCCCCCTAAGACCCTGCGCCCGTGTGCACCGCACCCCCTGCACCATAGGTAAAGCCGGCACTCAATTCAGCGTTCGACAGGCGCCCCCGGGCGCGGGGCGCCAGGGGTGCACCGCACCCCTTGCACCCCCTGGTAAAGGGCCCTGATGCCACTAATAAAGGCGATACATGGTAACATCAATCAAAAATAACGAATGCAAATTATCATACCTCAAGAACCCACTACGTACCACGTCCGCAGACTCACACATTGCGAATTTATTAATCAATATTTAAAATAATTAAAACTCGTATTTTAACAGAATTCGCTAAAAGTTTGATTTCATAGCAACTATTATATGAACTTTGCCACTGTAATTTTAAACATCCAAAAATAATTTTTCTGTCAGAAAATCGTAATGCATTTATTATAGTTTCTATTAAAATTAATAATAAGAAATTAAATTAGTACATTGTTCGTTTCAATTTTTGTGAAATACAATGTATAATGAATACACATATTCAATTACTTGACATATTCTATTTAAACAACGCCCGTTTTAAAATGCTGTTAGATAGACATTTTTCCTTTTAGATAGTTTATATATATATACCTAGTTTCATTTTACCTATTCTGCATGTTAATAGTTAAAGTTGTGTTTAACTAACTGTAAGTGAATTTACGAACGTACAAATGTTTTATAAAATGTGTCTGTAACTAGATAAGTTTGTAAATTTGTTGTTATACCTAATAAATAAAAAAAATAAAAAATAAAATGTAGCTAATAAAATAAATTAAATATTTGTAAAAAGTAGCAGAGAAATAGTCGACCAAGGAACAAATCGAGCCTTTTCAGGAAGAATATCGTAAGCGACAATTACATTTTATAAAAATACTTTTTTTGGTTACTTTCAAGATAATTAAGTCATTATAATTTTCTTGTACTTTGTCGCTTACGATGTTCTTCCAAATGATAGCTTAACACTTACTTATCGGGAGACATGTTAGGTTGGTGGGGAGGGGGAGCTTCTGACGGATTACCAGTACGGGGCGCCGAGGATTTGAAGGCGAACATGTAGTTCGATTGGTGCACTGTTATTGCTTGTTTGACACCACTTATCTAACACAATTCATTCGATCACTTTAATATTTAATTAATTAAATACAGTTTAGCAGTACTTGTATTTAGGAAACGTGGTTCGACAGCGATCATCAAAAGCATACTGTGTCATGTGTTATCCGATGGCCCTGAGTGGGCGACTTAATCCTTATGTTAAAAAAGGATGGACTTATATACTTATAAATTAAAATGAAAATGAACGCAGCACCTATAGATAATGACTAATCGACTGATTACAGTCAAATCAGCAAGGCGAGATATTTGCGGTTGTGTGAGTGCGGTGAATTCGCGAAGGGGTAAAGTTGGAAACAGACTGATCAAATGTTACGTACTACTTAATTATTACGTGACTGCGATCCGAACGCATCAATTTCTATACATTTGTATGGAAACGCACGAACTGTTGGTTATTCTGGATTGATGTTAGCCACTCACCACCAGGTGGACTGCTTACTCTTTCTTTTTGTATAAAAAAATTCGCGACGTCACGTGACGTACGCAAAGTGCTGATGTGTTTGAATCGCTGCCGTCTCGTAACGTACGTAGCGTCATGTAAGCGTAGTCTGTTTTTACCTTAATGCGGCTGTGAGTAATGGGCTGCAGATGGGATACAAAAATTCTGTTAATATAAACTATATATACCAACTGTACATACAGTATATACCTACGTAGTGCCTTCTACATTTATATCGGCGTGTCCTATATTTCAACGTTAGAGAATTACAGACGTTACGGTCTATTGTTTACATTAAAACTATTTGTATGTGTCATTAACAGAGTAAGGAGAGGTGAAGTTTCATGGGAACTAGGTACTTGAAACTGGGTGACGGTCATAAATTATAGTTATTGAAAATAGCCGTGTGCTCCAGGATTTTCAAATTTAAGATAGAGTAAGAGTAAAGTGCAGTAAGGGCTAAGGGTGGAGAATTTCAGGTTTATTGTTGATTAACACTTTTTCCTTTATAAAACACACGAAACTTGGCAACTCATCTTACCACGGTTTTGTACAGCAAGAAGCCTAAGGAATGTTGCGCCAAAGTCAACGCTGAGATGAGTGAAAACACCTGTAGGCTGCGACGATTCTTATCCTGATCTTATCGACCTTATTCTGTAACTTTAGATCTTTGATGACGTCTGTTCCAATATGTAGGTTTTGTGGTAACGTCGATTTCGTATTTCGATAATCGTAGGTATTTCGTTTTGATCACATTTATATGCAGCCAATGTTTTACTGCTTCCGCATTTCAATGGCGAAATATTATCCGATACCTACCTAAAACGACCCTAGTCGCAAGAACTATAATAGAAAATATTTCCTCGAAAAGTTCCTTGAATTTATAATACAATAAAAACATTAAATCTTACAATAGGTACCTACTCGATAGCTTCACAGAAATTGATTTCAGCCTTATATCTCGATATTCGAAACGAAACCACAAATATTAAACTTTTAACCCGTGCCCATGAACAACAATTGATTTTGGAATATTGATTTTTTTGTTTCCATAAAAATATTCTTTAAATTGCTGCCACAAGCTGTTGCCTCTGGATTATCACATTGTGTTTACTCACACAGACGCAAAAACAATGTTTCGATTTTACTGTAGGTACATATATTGGTGCAGTATGATAGCACAATTGATATGATATCAACCGGTACTTTGTTATATCTAGAAGTACAAACCACGGATATTTCGCTTAGTTTTCAATGTTTTAACATTCGTTCTGAAATTCGTTCGTTAAATTCTGAAATTCTGAGCTGAATATTCGTTCGTAAATCATTTTATGTTAGGTCGAGCTATTCGGTTTAAGTATCGAGTACCTACCTACCTATTCAATTACTTAGGTTCTTCAAGTCTTCAATCCACCTGGACGGAGCACGTCCCACGCTACGTGGTCTCTGATGGAGGACTTGTCTCCCCCATTGGTTGTCGGTCATGCGACAGATATAGCCTGTCCATTGTTAGCTGACTTTAGCTGCCGATTCTTTAAGTTATATTGGCAATTTTTGTTCTCTGAATTTCTTCGTTACGGAATTTGTCCAGCAAAGAGACTCCGAGCATGGCTCTTTCCATCGCTCACTAAACCTCCCAATGAAAACGCGAATCATCCAGTTATAGCACAGTAAACGGGAAGGCACATACTGCAAGTGGTTGGACTATAGAAAGCTGTGAATAGGATTTTGCATGGCAGCGCACCTTCCATGGTGTTGCAGGTGCATGGTTCCATAGGTTGCGGCAGCCATTTACCATCGTGTAGGCCGTGTGCCCGTCTGTCTCCTCCATCATAATGAAACAAAAACTATACCAGGTACAATGTTTGTTCAACAACAGGTCAACCTATACCCATCGTAACTTTAAAACGCTAGCGTGTTGCTGACTGTATGTGATTCACGAGTGAGTGAGATATGCCGCGTCCATTACAATGTCTGGACCAAATGAGATATTTAGGTGAATACATCATAGGAATTTGGTCCCCACAAAAAAAAATATGAGTGAAATCTGAAAATACAAATGTACCCGTGTGTACATACAAAATCAAAATATAAAGCATAGAACTGTTTAAACTAAAAATAGTCCAGACATCTTGACATCGGAATGGTTGACCCCTTTGTTAATATTTTTTCTTTCTCTATAAAGAGGTAATTAACCAAATAATTCCTTATAAGTAGTTACCAGATAGGTACCTACTAAATTCCTGTGACGCATCCACTTAAATATCTCATTTGGTCCAGACATTCTGATGTTCACGCCATTCACCGCTTAAGAACGAGATACAAATCTCAAAAATCAGTTCGTTTTAACTTGTATACAAATATGTTTTTTGTTGCTACTTTAGTATTGTATTGTATAGCAAAACTATTAATATCGTAATTACACACATATTATGTGTGTAATTACTCGGAATAGGTAGTGCTATTTCGGGTCAACTGTACCTATATATTAATATGAATATGCATTTGGGATTCCAGCATTTTGAATTTACGAAATACGGTACTTTTTCAACGGTAATTTCACTATAGTATGTTATGGATATACCTATGTGGAGTAAAAAATTCCCGGAAATTTATAACCATTAACATCGGGAATTTTAGGTATGTCCATATTAGGATAGTCATCAAAAATCTCGTAAAATAGCACTACTTATTTCGATCAAGGATTACATTACTTAAGAAACAAAACGAATTATAAACTTTCTATAAAATCTTTCTAAATAAAAAAAAAACATGGGGTATGTTGAATAACTAACCCGTTTACATAATAATTAACACTGATGAATTCGAACCATAGATAGGTGTAGCCAAGGGCGTCGCAGGCGAGGGCAGTTGCCCGCTCCAGAGACTCGAAAAAAATTGTATTTGTACCAACAATTCACATTTCTCCCATCCGCTCTCTCATCTTGACCCCCAGCCCCCGGGTGTAATTAGTGATATGTATATTTAAAAAAAACGTCAATTTTTGATTAAAGATTTATTATATTTTGAACCAGACACATTTGAAATATATATTACGAATATTACCGAGTACATTTGTATGGAATGTATAATATAAAAAATAAGCATTATTTATTTACAATACAAGTATAAATGTATGTAAGGCAACTTTATGAAATAATTTATCACACAATTATGCTCTGAACGCGCCTCGACGACCAGTTCGAACAATTACTAAATATAAACATTAAAAGTTCCACGAATTTTTAAAAGAAGTTGTTTTACCAAGTAACTGTTCGCACTCGCGGTGTAAATACTTATTACGTAGGGATGTAACGAATATTCGCTTTCGTATTCGCAAGTATCGCGAAAGATCTGAAAAATGTAGTGTTGGATTCGCAACGCGCGACAATAGACAATAATAAATAATTTATGTATATTAATGATGATTGTAACAGTTATTTATGGATATACAATTAATTTTTGCACGCGTATTAAACGCAGAACATAACGGGATATATATGTATAGAAACACCATTTTCGTATCGTGTTATAATTATGACAGATCTGCAAAACGTAAAGTATTATATCGCATTCGCAACACGCAAAAAATCTGAAAATGTTACACGCGAAAGATCTGCAAAATGTTTGTTTGTCTGTTTCGCTTATCAAAATTTAAAAAAAAAAAGCTTTCGTCACATCCCTAACTGCATTTTATTATTATAAGCTAACATTACTAAAAGCTAGTGCACAGCATTTGAAAGGTGCATTACGAATTCGAATAGTATAATATAATCGTGATCAACAAAGCGGGAAATTTTATAAAATCGATCTGTATCACTCAATATATCACCTAGTCAGGACAAAGTGGACTTGATAGTTTATAATTTCGAAAATCATTAACTTCTCTAATTCCGTTTAACTAATTATTTTCAGCAATTTTAACATTTTATTATATGATTCATGTGCCGTGTGGTGTCGGCACCACCCCACCTCTTCACGTGCTACCAGAAGTCCTGAAAAACTACACCAATAAAAGAGTGGACTCGCCAACCCGCGTTGCCAGCGTGGCGTTTTAAGGTCATACATCCTCGTGCACGAGACGATGTGCCCGGGGAGGCTCGTGTCCAACAGTGGATGATAAAAGGGCTAGTTATGGTATATAGCTCATTTATTGCAATACTGTCACAACTCAAAAATATTACAGAGCAGTTTGAAAATAACAACTTGTATTTTTCAAGCAAAAATGTGCAATAAAATTGAGCAAAAATGTGTCCACGCATATACAAACCTACACAATTAATGGATAATTTCGAAATTATTATTTTGCGAAAAGCGAAAGTATCAAGATGTTTATGAAAGTATCAAGTACCGCTACAAATTCAACTGAATATTTGGTTCTGACACGTGTCGTTGGCCAAATTATATGTTGTCGATTATATTCTGTTCAAGTTAAGAAAAAGTGATGTCATAACTATCAGTCACGTGATTTCACCTATTGACCAATAAACGCGGTGTTATGCTACATTGGACGGATGACGTCACTTTTTTTTCTTAATGTGAATAAAGTATAGTAGTAATAGAATGTTGAACATTAATTTTATATATTGCTATAGAGCACCGTAAGGTTTTTAAATATTAAATGATATCTTGTAACAAACGGCAGTGCTACTAATGAAGATCAACCAATAACCCTTACAAGACCCATAACTGACAGTCAATAAATAAATCTAAATCTAGCAAATAATAACAAACATCATTAAATCAACTAAACATTTAAGATCAAATGACCCACATTAATTGCGATCACATATGCACCAAACATGGGCATCTGTCTCAGTATAAGCGGTTTACCAAAAATGCTACCCAGCGCCGATTGTACAGTGCTGCACGTAAAATGCTAAAAATGGCCAAATCTTCAAACTAAACTCTCTATTTAATAGCGAAAACCGCATCAAAATACATTTAATAGTTTTCAAGTTTATCGCGAACACCCCAGGTCACTCGGAAAGTTTTGCATCAAAGTTTTTAGCAATGAAACACTGGCTGATTCAGTGTGTATTTACACTGATGTATTCAGTTTTATTAATTCAGTTTAGATGTAAGGTTTTGATATCATGAGGCTGACATGAATCATAATTCAAAAGCCCCCCAATAAATAAAAAAAAACACACATTATGTTATGACAACCATAAGGAAATAAAAAAACATTTTAAATTTAAATGCCCTTAAGATAAAGCACCATTTGGACAGCACCAAGGTCAAAGTTTTAGATCATCTAAATTACAATACCGACTTAACCCCGTGTGACTATTTTCTTTCCCTAGAAATTAAAAATGAAATTTGAGGTAAACAGTTTTCACCGGCGCAGGACGCGCTAGTTTTCCATAACCTCCATACTTCCATAACCGATTCAGATGAAACTTTAGAGGTTGTGCAGACTGAATACTTTAATAGATATGCATTTGTTAGCCTTTCGTTTCCGTTATCCACACAAACTAATACACACACACACACACGACTGAAATGATATTAACCGCCATTGCGTAAACGGCTTCGAGTATTAATCTGAATTTGAGTTTTTAAGCACAGGTTGTACCTAGTATTGCGATCAGCTTTCTTCACCGCTGTGTATGTATACAAGCCATGTAATAGATATAAAGTTCTCTAATTGTAATAATGAAACTTTAACCCATAGAACTTTTTATTTGAGACAGTGAATTTTCTGAGTGCCCCTCGTATAGTAACGTATTTCAACGACTTTATACTGTTGTGTTAAACTGCAAAAGTGTATCTAGAACTGGTTCAGACCGGATGGAACTTTGCATAGAGGCTGGGGACCCCTCCCCTTTGATATACTTTGATGATATTAATAATTGTAATAACAAAACTTGAACCGATAGAAGTTTTTGAGTAGCAAAATTTCCTAGGTGTCCTACGTTTAGTACTGTGTTTTGGCGACTATACCGTTGTTGTCAATGGAAGAACTGTTTCTAGAACTAGTACAGACCGGATGGAACTTTGCTTTGAGTAGCAAAATTTCCTAAGTGTCCTACGTGAAGTACCGTGTTTTGGCGACTATACCGTTGTTTTCAATGGAAGAACTGTTTCTAGAACTGGTACATACCGGATGTAACTGCATAGAGGCTGGGGACCCCTCTCCTTTGATATACTTTGATGATATTAATAATTGTAATAGCAAAACTTGAACTGATAGAAGTTTTTGAGTAGCAAAATTTCCTAGGTGTCCTACGTTTAGTACCGTGTTTTGGCGACTATACCGTTGTTGTCAATGGAAGAACTGTTTCTAGAACTGGTACAGACCGGATGGAACTTTGCATAGAGGCTGGGGAGACGGAATACTTTGAAAATAATTGTAATAATAAGACTAAGCCTTAGATTTTTTTTTATGGTAACGCGTTTCAATGACTTTAAACTGTTGTGTTAAATGGAAAAACTATTTCTAGAACGGGTTCAGACTGGATGAAACTTTACAATAGAGTCTGACAAGTGGGGGGATGATTTAAAAACTTGTAATAATCAAACTTGGACCCATGGAACTTTTTGAGTTACAAAATTTTCAGTGTCCTACGTATAGCGACGCGTTTCGGCAGCTTTAAACTGTTGTGTTAAAGTGAAATTTAGCTTGTTTTTTGGCGAGTGGTTTCAACATGAAGGTTTAATTGGAAGGTGGCGGCACTATCGTCGGAGGACTGTCGGAAGAGTTGTGCGTGTTGCCAGGCAACGTCGCCGATACCACCCGATAGCTCGGCCGTTATCACTGCACGGTGAAAAGTACGATTGTATTGCATTGGTGTATCTGCAGGGGAAAATTAAAATTATTTAAAGAAATCTAACGAAATAAGTAAGTACACTTTATCACACACGAAAAGGATAGTGCAAGTTATAAAAGGTGGTCTTATCGCTAAAGCGATCTCTTCAAGGCAACCTTTGAGCGGGACGTATTATGTAAGTACAATATACATATATGAGTACAATGTTTTAATATTGGTTCATATTATAATATTTATTTGAACTGATTCTTTTTTCTATCTCTATATTTATTACATTTATTTACTTCCCTATAATTTCATCTTATGCATAGTCCAAAGGTTGATAAGGCTGAAGGCATAAAATTCACCCCTTTGTAATAATTTATTTTTATAAAGAATGGATAGGCACTTTTGCATGAAACCCGGCCTGACCTTACCTTCAAACTGCGCCGATATTGGTTTATCATCGTCAAACTTGACAGTCCATCCAATGTTTCCGTTTTCATACAGCGCTGTATTCAACGTGATGGACAGTGATGTGAACTGAACTTCGTTATTGGCAGTCGATAAACACCACGAGATTGAACCTTTGCTTTTCCCCTCTGAAATAAAATTCTTTTTATACATATAAAATAATAAAATCTTTACAAAGCTGTGTTTGAACATTGAATAGTTTTTGAAAAAAGCGGTTGTAATAAATTTTTTGGAATTTTTATCTATCTGTCTTAACGCACAACACGCAAAAACTACTGGACAGAATTTAATGAAACTTTTCATAGTTACAGCTCATGTGCAGGATCACATTTGGGGTACGTTTTATCCAGATCCATTATAGTTTACGAAGCTGCCAACAAAAGCTAGTACAGTACAATAACTAGTGTACTGTATACAATAACTAGTGTACTGTGTACATAACCAACATAATATATTATTTTATTATGTATTTATTTATTTAAACTTCATTGCACAATAATATGTGCAGGAGGCGGACTTAGTACCATAAGGCATTCTCTACCAGTCAACCAATATAATACTTACACTACTTATGTATATAGTATGTGGGTAGATCGATAAATAATATTTTATCTCGTGCGCCCTGTGGGTAGGGCGTAACGTCAGATAGCCGTCGGGCGTCAGTATCGCGCGAGCCGCCGGCGAAGGCGGACTTAAGCTCGCACTACGTATATGTTACATCAGGTATTACACAGTATAATAACTAGCACGTTAACAAGTATAATCCGATTATTTTGTTATTAGAATCTCATCCTTACGATGTTCACTCGTTAATTTTGGTCAAAACTTCTGTAGCGTCAACATAGAAGAAAGTGAATGTTTATTGACCGAATGAATACATATTTTATACAAAAATATGTATTAAATAATTTTGTTTAATTCTTTTCATAAACAAAAATTAATAAGATTACTTTCTGAATATGAAAATAAATGCAACAATAATAAGCGGCCATTTTGAATAAGCTATCAAATCAAAGTTATTTTGTTAGTTTAATTCAGTCCGACTTCGTCAACTCGTTCGGCGGTTAGATGCGTTTCTTATGTACTTCCACTTAATTATAGATTTTATTATTAATATCTATTAAAATTTGATTAGAAAAAAATCAGTAATAAATGATTCAGTATTTTTTGGTGACGCTGCGAAAAACATCGAATTTCGGAGTTAACCTTAAATTCTCACCTTAAATTTGACAGTTCTATTAGCAAAAAAATCGGCTTATAACCATCTATTAGTTATCGGTTTCAATAATATACGTATGCGTAAGTAAATATTTACCAAGTCTAGCCAAGTAGACCTTATTCCAGTCAGTCTCGTGTTTCCTAAATATGTTTTTGCACGCGTGAACACCGTCTTCCCACGTCGGTATCACGTGTATATTCACGTCCTGGCTGCTCACGTGATACCTATCTATCCCAGTGTGATATCTGTGACAATGGGATATTTGTCAGTTTTGACAAAGGGGTCTTCATTTTGAACTATTCTTATTTATTGAAAAAAACTGTATTGCACATTATGGTACAAAACTTCAGCAAACGCTGCAGTTAATCTACAGTACTGATATTCTTGCAGCACCAATATGCTCACGTATAACCAATGGCTTGCTTTTCTGTCTATATGTGAACATATTGGTGCTGCAAGAATATCAGTACTGTGGATTATCGGTAGCGTTGTCAGTTAGTATGTCATATAATTTAAGTCAGCCGTGCTACATACCGTATGGAGTAATCCCCAGGCTGGCTGAATTTGAACGTGTGACCTTCAGCTTTAGTTCCGATTTCGCCGCGCTCTCTCCGCCATGTTTTCGATCCAGACAATCGGCCTTCGTTCTCGTAATCCATTGGTTTTCTAAAATTTATCCAATTTTAACATAGTTTACGAAAGTTTATGACCCCTTAAGGTTGAGGATCCCTTCAATATGTGTGCACTCTGCAATCCCACGGCCGCTTGGCGCATCCGACTCACGTAGCCTCATAGAATTCTACTGAGTAAGTTTTGCACAAAGTGACAATAGGCGGACTTAATGCTTAGAAGCATTATCTCCAGTCAACCTTTGGCCTATGCCGAGATGGGTGCAATGGTAGGTAAAACTATAGGTAATAGCGACTATAGTTATTGATAATACTATAGTTAGTTAATGTGTTATATTTCCCACTTCACACTATTCCCCCAATGTACGTACGTGTTTCTTACTTACAAATCATTTTACACATTTAAATTGCCCGGTTTCTAACTTTCTAGTTTTAGTTTATATTTTAATAATGAATAAACTATATATATATATAAAATTCTCGTGTCACAATGTTCGTTCCCGTACTCCTCCGAAACGGCTTGACCGATTCTCATGAAATTTTGTGAGCATATTGAGTAGGTCTGAGAATCGGCCAACATCTATTTTTCATACCCCTTAGGGATAAGGGTTGTCCACCCTTAGCGCCATCTGTTGGGCAGCCACAGCAACGCGTGGCCGGGCACAGCTAGTAAATTAAATAGAAAAGGCGGTCGATTCCTTGGCGGGCTTAGTGTTTGTTTGATTACTATAAAAATTATGTAATGTGGACATTGTGGTTTAATAGTGATAGTTTATTAAAGTTCAAAGTGTCATGTTTGTGCGTAATGCTTGTCGTGTCCTTCCAAGGAATCCAACTGCTCTGAGTAAACCTACTGTCCCTTTACTGAGCGACGCCATATTTACTTGAAATTCATTTATACGTGACATTGGCAAAATGGACGTCGCGCTCGGTTCGTCGACAGATGCCGCCATCAAACCGAAGAAGAAAAGGCAGTCGAATAGAAAAGTTAACTTCCTTATCTTGTATTTCGATTAATGGATCGATCGATCTTGTATTTCATTGTTATAATTAATAATTTAAAGAATCGATTAACTAAGTATCATCACGTGTTTTTTTTCAACTGTCAGATATCGTGCTATAATAATCGGAGTATAGAAGATTGCATCTTCTAGAATCGATTTTTTTTAATGATAAATTGTAGATATTATATTATGAAACAGTCCGTTTAAAGTATTCTTTTAAGTTAAATTGAGAATTGTAGCTATTGCAATAAGGTTTCCAATAGAAAGTTACGTATTTGATTTGTATATTATTTTTGTCACTGTCTATATATTCGTTTTCACAATTTTTTTTACGGCTTTCCAAGGGCATGTTAACAAAATTGCAAACGTATCGATTAATCTAAGATCGATGTTTCGGATATCGATTTAACCGAGAAATGTTTATTTGGCTTTCGATTCTAAGATCGTTATTTTTCAGAAAGAATCGCCATCGCTACACAACATTCATATTTACCCGTTTCAAATACAACTCCTACCTTTCCACCATAAGTTGCACCAACTCCTGAAGGCATCTCTTGGTGAGGTACCGCCTCCTCGCTTCCGAGACCTGTCTCTGTCTGCACTCTCGTAACGACATTATGGTGTTTATCAGTTTCATTTCACCGCAACGGTCTCTGCGTTTTAGCACCTAAAAGTAATTGACTTGTATTTAACGAGCGGTAAATAATACTAAACGGGCATCAAATCATGATCTGCTGCAACAAACTATTCTTCAATAACTGAAATAAAACCATTTTTAAAATCAAATTAATTTTAAAATTAAATTTATTTGCTTAAAACTGAGAACATTCAAATTAGTGCGCGCGCAGCTGTTTTGCTCTCGCGGGCGTACAAATTTTAAGTTTCTAAGGTATGTCTGCTTAAGCTTAAATATAGGTATTGTATGTTCCATCTCTACCTTATGTGTATAAAAATATACCTAAAAAAATGTAAACTCTTTTTCTATGAATCCAACTTATCCAACTAACTAAATTTTTTATCATATGAATGAGTTTCCGCAGCAATTATTTTGGATGATCTGCGCTCTATACTCTGTTCAAGTTAAGTCATTACTAAAGTCACGTGATTTCACCTATAGGCCAATTACAAAAGGGAGCGTTACTCGATTGACCAATTAACGCTGTGTAACATTAACATTGGACGGATGATGTCGCTTTTTTCTTAATATGAATATGTATGATTAATTATGACATACATATTTTTATAGTATATGTATGTCTGATTAGCTCCGTTGGTAGTACCCAATGACTGTTGTGCGAAAGGCACTGGGTTCAATCCCGGACACATTTTTTTTAAATACAAATGTACGTAAAGTTCAAGGTAACTTCGTCGTGTGTGGTACAATCACTGACCTCTTTATGGTCCATGGTGTACCTCCAGGTGACGTCCTGCAGGTCATCACGTGACACGGCGATCACGTACGAGAGCTGCTTGCCCCACCCGTGACAGTACATTAGCGGAGCGTTCAGTTTGTTCTCGCACGGGTCCACGTGGAGCCACGTGTTCCGTTCATAGTCGTATACCTGACGAAAAATGCACATTCAACTTATCTGTTTACTGTTCTTACTGCGTGCTTTTTTCTCTTTAACACTTAAATACAATTGAATTGGATGTATATACAAAAGGATTAAAGTCCCGCAAGTTGTAATTTTACAAAGTTTTTTTTTAGAAACTAGGCGGTGGTAGTAGAGCAGGATATCCGCGATATATGTTGGTATGGCCACAGATGCGATGCCTACCTTTGGAGATTTGCGAATGGAAAAAGGATAAAGGATAATTGGATAAAGGGTTGAGAAAATGGTAAGGAGAAAGGATAAAGCGGGAAGTGCAGTACATGTTACAGTAGTCTTCTGAAATTACGCGCTAGTCAAATAAATCCCTTTGAATATAGTAAGACTATCAGAGAAATCAATATGCTAATAAGAACTAACATGAACAGTACGGATGTGTAACACAGTCTCACCTCGCACCACACATGGTCGGTGGTATCATAAACGTATCGAGTGTCGTATCCTAAGGATCGGCACAGCAGCGCGAAGCAGTTGGCCCACTCCCCGCAGCGGCCACGTCGCGTACGTAGTAAAGTACGCGGCGAATTGTACCGGGGGAACTTCTCCAACACCATGCAACGGGGGCATTGGAATATCTAGGAACACATTAAATGTGACATTAGTCTTCACACTTGGTCAGTGGTGTTTGTAAACGTATATTTCATATCCTATTGATCGGTAGGTATAGAAGTGTGACCACATACGGTCGGTGGTGTTTTACACGTATCATATCCTTATTTATCAACAAAAAGGTGTTAAGCTCAAAGGTAAGGTAAAGGTAAAGTTCCATTCCCCGCAACATTTTCCGCAACATTCCCCGCAACATTCGCGCCGCGTCAGTGGCGATAATAATGATTACAGCCGGGAATTTTTTTTTTCAATAAAAAAATAGATTAAATGTGACATTAACTCACACACTTGGTCAGTGGTGATATATACGTATCATTTCCTATTAATCGACACAGAAGCGTGAAGTAGTTGATTCATTACCCGTAGCGCCCGCGGCGCAGAGGAATTTTTCGAATATAAATATTGGAATATCTAGACAAAGGTTTCAATGTATAATAGATAATAATATAGTACAGACTTGATGAACTGTGATGAAAGGGAGCACATGAAAAGCAAGAGGTTCTCTGGAGCAACACAAGAGAACCCAAATGTAGACCAAAGATTTGTATAAGACTTTCTTTCAATATAACAATCTCTATTTACAATAAGGTGCCAAATGATTTAAAAGTCCTACCCGGAAATAGTTTTAAGATAAAACTGACACGATGGCTTGTTAAGTGATTGTTTATATATTATATTAACCGTGAAGAGGAAGAAAAATATTTTTTTCTCTAATCCTGGTGAGCAGTATGACCAGGAGTATATTGTATATCTTGGTCGTTGTACCAATATAATCATGGTCGGCAGCGCATCCGCAAGCCCCCTGGTGTTGCAGGTGTCCATGGGCGACGGTGACCACTGAACCAACGTGTGGCCCGCCGGCTCGTCTGCCATCTATTCTATAAAAAAAATTATAAACAAGTAATTATGATTATGAGGAAATGCTGCAAAACAATTATTTACGCAAAAGAAAATATTCGTAAGATCTTGGTTATATGTCGATGAGTAAGATGAGAAGTTTTACCTCAACAGTGCAAGTCTCATTCTCCACATTAGCAGTCTCTCTACTCAATAGAGAGGTATTGCTCCCGCATCTCCCACACGGTGGTTTATCCACCCAAGTGAAGAACTTTTCTTTGAACCACCCAAGTAGTTCAATTAGTAACGCTATGTCAAATGATAGGTCGTTACCTTTGATTTCACCTGGAAATGTTTTTGTTATAAAAAACTAATTATAGTGACCAATAAATGTGAAAGTTGGCTAGTTTATTACTTAAACTGCAACAATCTAATGAATATTTCCTAAAAGCATACTCTATGTAACTCGTAGGGATAATAAATGAATCTCTGAATATTAATTGCTCATTATGGGAAATTCAGATTCTAAATATTTTAGAAACAAAAAATGCAGAGATATAATTTGTAGTTTCACAAAATAATTTCGGATAATTTTCGGATTCACAAACATTCGGATAATACCAAGCAGATGGAGTTTTAAAAATCGCATTTGGCTCCATGCCTACATTGTACAATATGGTTTTTGTTTTTACCCACTCCATTTTAATATTAGTAAAATATTTAATAATGTTTGGCGGCAAAATGAGAAAAAGCATTTATTTATCACGTGAGAATGACAGATTCCAAATTCAAATGTAATTATTTATTTTTCTTTATAGTAACGGTATTTATGGCCAGACTAGGTAGTTTGTGTGAATACCATGAATATTAGAATTTTCAGATTAGGCTTAGAATATTTTTACTACTTTATTTTCATAGAATTCTTTGTTCCATTATTGAAAGATTTAATTTTTTATTGCAAATCTTAAGTGATACAACGTGTTAGAATAATTTCTAATTTAAAATAGTATTATTAACACTTATTCCTGTAGTATTAACACTTAAGGACATAATTTTGCACAAACCTGTCTTTAAACCCTTCTGATGCTCTCTAACTCTGTCAATAGCAAGCATTTGCAGGGAGCTGACAGGTATGTGTTCTCTGGCGATCTCCTGTAAGTCCTCATCTTCATATTTTAAAACATCGTTGAATAGTGACTGAATCCTTTGTAGTAGTGAATTATGTGTTTTCTGCAAAATTATTATAAAACCGTATTTTAAAATATCTACTTGTAAATTTGATGTTTTGTAAACTACATTATAAGTCGCATTTACTGTAAAGAAAATATGTAAATGTCTAAAATAAATAAATAAAATATAAACTTTTCTGTCAGTGGGTTGTCCACATATGCTGCGGAACGATAACCGGTGGGACCATGTACCAGAAACGTGAACCCGTACCAGGATACATAGCATGGGACGCCCTCCAGCCAGGTGGACTGACGACTTGAAGAAACTCGCCGGTTGTGGGTGGATGAGTAGAGCTGTAGACTGTGTGAGATGGGGACCCTTGGGAGCATCCTATATCCAGCAGTAGAGACACAGGCTGATGGTATGCTATACATACTAAACATGATCAGTGTTGGACTAAGATTATCGGGGGCCCAGGGCTATTTGAGATCAGAGGCCCTCTTAAGGTAAACAACTTTATAAATTTTAGATATAGATTTTTAAATGGTCCTGCTTGAGGCCCCAGGGATGACTAGGATATGAGCACAAACTATAGTTGCTAGACTTGACTAGATCCATACACTTGACCAAAATGAAAATAAAAACCTGTTAAAAATACATACCAATACATTAACGGGTGTAAGATGAGGTTTCTTCGCTAGATATTTGATGCCATTCTTCAGAATATGCTTGGATTTTATGTAACTGCGGTCAATGAGACCATAGCAGAGATTGATCTTCCTTTCTACCACAGCTTCTGCTATTCTTAATGTGTTGAGGGAATGTTGCTTTGGATATTTAAGCTGGCCTTCTGCCTAAAATGTGAGATATTAAGATAATGCAAAGCTACCTAATTCCGACCTAGGTTAATCCAACCACTGAGTTTTTCTAAACTAATTTCTATTTAATTTTAATAATTTATAATGCGATTTTAAATAATAGATATACCTAATGTAACATTTGCTGGGGCCTAGCAGTGTTATTAGACATTAAATATGTACCACAACTCGCAAATTAAATAAATAAATAAATGGGCCACTTCTTGCAATATTTCATCTGTCGCTACTTTTGATATTGTGAGTGTTGTGTGCTGTAACTTTCCAGGCTATGAAGACCAAATGCGGGTAGTTGATCAGCTCGTGCCTCCTCAGTCAGCTCGTGACAATGGTTGGTGCAACCCAACCAAAACATCAAGTAAAATAAATAAGGTAATCATTTGCATTAAGACCCATTTAAATAGATAAATATGGGTCACTACTCTCTATATGCATAAATGTTGCATCATATAGCTTCATTTACTTATGAAGATATTATTATTATTATTATTATGTAACATCTTTCAATTTGAAGAAATGCCCATTAAAATTGCATTGGTCAGATAAGGTAGGATTTATTATTCTTTCAGGTTTTATTACATCCATAAAAATATTAGTTAGGAAATTAAAGAGGATTTTTTAGTCTATCTTACCAATATGAAGTCTCTAGGACCCAGGTTGATAGCTGGACAGTGCAACTAATAACACATAAATTTTGCCAATCTGGGCATGTATTGCAACCTTTTATTGTCAATCACTTTACACCATGAAATATACTGCTTTGTGATTTCAAATTATGAATGCATCAGACAATCTTTGTGGAAAGCCATACTGGCACATCCTTACACACACTTGGATTTTAACTCTTGATTATTAATTCAACAAAATTATACTAAGCAGAATAATTAAAGATAATAAGAAAGCAAATAGTTTAGAGGTGTAAACTGGCTTGTTAAGAAATTGGATAGTTTATTGGTTTATAATATGATTGCATTTTGAATGTTATCAGTGGCGAACTAAGATTTTACAGGGCCCCGTGACTAACGATCGAAGGGGGCCCCTTCGATCGTTTACGGTATGTTATAAAAAGCTATATTGAAAACAGCTTTTCTATAACTTTGAAAAAATATATTTGAATTATGTATATATATTTAAAAAAAGCTGTTAAACATTTTTTTATATCAGATCTTGAACCTTTTGATACATGTGTATCATTCCATCTATCCATGGGTCACTCCATCCATTTACAAGAAAAATGATGGTGGTGGCGGCCGGGTCAAGCCCCTAAGTTAGACTGTCACTGTATGTTAATTTATTATGCTTGGCCATATAGCTAGGAATAGATATTTTTTACATTTACCTCTTGAAATCCAAGGTATTTTAAATAATCAGTCACAGCTTCCAGTTTCAACTCATTATCCAGACCATCATTTTTTATTATTCTCAGTTGATAATCATGAGGATTTTCTAGTATTCTGTAAATAAGCCGCAAAACTGAGTACAAAAAATCTCTGTACCGTTTACCGTCTCCAATACTTTGTTCTATTAGAGCTAATCGTGCCATGTCCTCCATTTTAGATTTAATTTAATTTTTAAAATATTAAATGGGGCCTATATAAAATACTTATTATAAAATTTATTTTATTAGCGTATTCAGTATCCCATGATTGTCTCTACTTGTCAATTTTGACTTGTCATGTCACTTGACATATAGCAAGAGTTCAGAAATCAGTGTACAGTAAAGTCGCTATGTGGCGCTTTATAGCAGGATTTAGCAAAAATGTAATGATTTGATCATCGACGCCTATATACAGGCATGTTTCATCGCCTGCAAATAATTTCTGGATTGAAATTTAGCGTAATGTGTAATTGGAATTCGTTAAAAACCAACAGCAATCGTAGCGTAATTAAATGTCACGTTCTAAAGTAGACTTACAAAAATATTGAATCAGTGTGTTACGTAAAAGTTAAGCGAATTCACACATTCACATTTACGAAAACTTCTTTATCTGCTTAGAATATTATCAATGTATGTATACGATAATATTCTGTAGATAACCACTACAGAAATTGTTATCGATGTGGACCCGACTTTGTTAATTATCATCACCTGTTCACTTCTGTTACCATGGCAATTAAATCTTAAACAAAAGTTAATCAAAATGAGAAAACACACTGTATTATCCGAGAAAATAACTGATATTGGTAATGATAGTTAAATAAAATTGGTTTTTACTAATGGTTATATTTTTATACCTAGTTCTCTAAAATGTGTCTTGTTACTATTATAATTATCCGCAATCCATCTACATAACGCTAACTTAAATACCTACCTACGTATCGTTATCGACCTTATCATCTTATCTGGTGAGGTCGTCTTCCGAATTCCTATCGTTTGTGTTCCCCTGACCCATATTCTATTTCTGATTTATAAAGTTGATTTCAAGATACCTACATCAGAATATTCGTCAGTCGTAGAAGCCTATAATCTTCTAGTGTAGGTGTGATTTCCAAAACGACAAAAGCAGATGCATCATGGATGAAAATCGAGTCTATGATGGTTTTTTGATTGTTTTCCTCATTACAGGCTCTAAAAATTATATCATGTGTTATACCTCATTTTAAAAGATGTTTTGTACCAGTGCAGCAGTGGCTGGTCGGACTTCGAAATCGTCTGTTGTAGTTATAAAATTATTGTCCAGCCCGAATTTATTCATTTGACCGTTTTGAATCATCACCTCTCATCATACACACAATGGTAAAGAAGCTCGCAAGGAGATGTGTCCAGTAGATATTGAGATTTGCCACGACAAACGCAAATGAAGGTTTCGCTTTATGTCACATATTGTTTTTGTTCCACAGAATTCAGACGTGGCTCTCGTAATTGGTTGCTTCACGCCCGTTATGTGAGAGGCGAACATGCAGTGTGCTTGGATCTATCGGATGAACTGCAGAAAGAAAGTGATAATACACACAGATACGCTTACTATGTTAAGGTCAGTTTTGATTGTGTTCAGGACGGGTCTCTAGTCTTGGGTCTGAGGTTCTAAGCTTTATCTTCTAATGCTTCAATAACCAGCTATACCGATATACGTTACTTGTCATGAAAGCACCGCTACCGTTAGGTGACTGAGCGTTCGCGTGCAATCTCATGTTTACCGACTCTTGAATATAATTTTATATTATGGGGTTAATATTTATATCAATAATAACGCCTTTGATGACGTCGCCCATGTGTGATACAGTGTGTGCGCCCTAAATGCCCGCTGATGGCGCTGTTGTGTACTTGTTTATAGTCAAGTGGATCTGGACTCTCAGAAACCCTTCCAACTTACAGTATTTAGATACGTAGAATGAAACTATCCTTGAAATTCAGTTCGAGATAAAACGAACGGAATAGACTACGGAAAGAAGTTAAAATGGTACCTACTTAACTAACAACTTAGGTACTCCTACTGAATTTTGGAATTTTGAACTTCCAACTTTATGGGCCACCTGTATTCAAACTCCCCGATCCCATCTCTCGAAGCCAATTTCTGGATATGTGTCTGACAGTGGCTAATTAGCAGCGTAGTAGGATTAACTAGTTTATCTTCCAGGGATTAGTGTTGGCGGATACAGGACGTCTCCAGGAAGCGTTGGAGCAATTCCACAGCTGCATCAGACTGCAACCTCAAGACCCTGAACCTTTGAAACAGGTTGCTAAATGTTTGTAAGTTGACATCAATCATTTTGTTTTTCGTACAAAATGGGTTCTATTTGAGGTTCTAGAGGTTGAAAATGCAAGATTCTGCTATTTTAATTTTTCAGATTTCGCCAAGGACGCTTTCAGCTTTCGCTCGAAGCTTATTTGGAAGCTGATAAGTTGTCTAAACATCCTGACGCTGAAATTTATTGTGCTCTAGGTAAGTTGTAACATTGTGCTGTAGTTCACGTTTTAAATGGTAGTGAGGCAGATGACCCACTCTGATGGTAAATGGTTTGAAGCTGCCGTTTGAGGTATGCAATGCAAATTGCGAACGCTCTTACTACCGTAGAGATTCTTAAAATAGGGAATCGCAGATTATTCTTTTTTCATAGAAAGAAAAATGGGAAATGAGACAAGCAAACAATCCATGGTCTAGGTTTTATTAGCCCGATTGATTTATTAGCACGGTGCGTTCGTTAGTAGTTTTTCCATACGAATACATTGGCGTTGAATGCTGTTTGTGCAGCATTTGAACGCCCAGCGGGAATTTAAAAAAACTCCACGAATTTTTAAATTGTTCAATTTGAATTCGGAATCTTTCACCATAGAGACGGCAATTAATGCACGGCAATTTAATACATTCCTGTTATTTTACATCCTATTATTCCTATTCAGTTGGCGGAGGCCTGTGCTCGATACTGGCCTATTCTAAAATAAATTTATCAGGAAAATAATTAATTTAATACTAATTCACTATAGGCTATTTTTATTTTTTACTTCACAAAACCGGGTTTGTTTCTAGCGGAGTGCGCATGGAACCTCGGCGATACGAAGCGTGGTGTCGAATGGGCGCGCTCGGCGGTGCAGGCGGGCGGAGGGGAACGGGCCGGAGCCCTGCTTGCGAGGCTTTTGTTGGCTTGTGATGACGTAAACGGAGCTTTGACTGCCTACGACCAGGCACTATCGTGAGTGTACTTTCTATGATATTGGTAGGAAAAGAGCATTTGATCGTAAGCATTTGATCGTATTTTACTAAACTACAATTGAATCAGCTTATAACGTCTCACTGCAGGGCTCAGGCCTCCCTTTAAATTGCAAGAACAAACTTGCGAACTAACATACTTCCGATTTTGTGAATTTCGATATAAGGTGCAAAGGGAGTCGATGTAGTGGCAAAGCACAAAATTTTCTTATCATTTCTGTCAGTTCTCATGCATGTGGAGCGGACACACTCGCAGCTGCCGGAGCTCTACGCCTCCGAGCTGGTGACCCTCGCCACGCCTTTCAACTCCTCGGAGCAGCTCTCGCTCAACAACCCACGCAACATGCAGCAGCCTTAGCTTTAGCTGCGATGATGCAGCAGCACAGAGACCTTGACGCGGCCTTAGCGAGATTGAAAGCAGCACTAACTGCTCACTCAACCTGTGTCGCTGGTCACACCAACCTAGGACTGGCGTTGCTGGCGAAAAGGAAGTATGTTGCTGTAAGTGAAGACTATATTTGTTATAGACTATAGGCTTGTTTCTCGAGTAAGTAAATACATACTTACTAGATTTTTTATAGAAAAAGTACTTTTTATGGAGAAATGATCGAGCGGTCCACCTTATGATTGGTGGTCACGCCGCCTACGAACACAACACTAAAGCATATGTGGTTGCATTGCACGAACAGTACAGTACTGTACGAATACGTATTCCAGAATCTTATTAATTTCTATTTCCATGTCTTAATTGAAATACCTCAGTTGGAAGTATAAATATACATAGATACAAATACAGCGAAAAATGTTCTTTACATTTTTTATATGAGGTGGTAAACGTACGGGGGGTCACGTGATGGAGTCACCACCGGCCGTGGACACTAGCACCACACAGGGAGGATCGCGAGTACGCCGTCGATCCTGCATCCTATTCACAAATTTCTTGAAGAATCCTATGTACCTTAGTGGAAAAACATCAAGTGGTAGTTCATTCCACAACTTTCCAGGCGTTGACTTGCCTTCAACGAGCTGTATGGTCCGCCCCGCTGAGCGCACGCGTTTCACACAACCTTGGACTCGCTCTACTCATGTGCAGGAGGCCAACGTCCGCTTTCTGTAGGCTAGCCGCCGCTGCAGCTCTCCAACCTGCCCAACCATATACTGTAAGTCTATGAGTAAAGATCCTTAGCCTGTAACACCAGCGCACAAGTAGGGCTGCCGCTTTCGGAATACTGTGAACACGGAGATTTAAAAAAAATATACAAAATGGAACAAAACAGTAAATTTAGTAGCACATTAATTACTTTAATTCAAAGTTAAAATTATATATTTTAAGTTATACTCTAACATATTCATGTCCTCGACATGATCACATTAAATTATTATTAATAATAATAATTAAGTTAACACAAGTTATTAAGTTAACACAGTAACGGTTTATATTGATAGGTACGCTTTGCATTTGAAAACAACAATAATAATCTAGAAAATAATCTACGAGTAGGTATATCATTATTAATATTTTCTAGTCAACTTGATATTTAAAAATTGCTATTTCACATTTTTCTGAGTATTTTGAATGCTCGACGTCACAATCTCGTCGCTCAAAGATTGACGATGTTAACCAGTAGCCCAGCCAAGTATCCTTCAAGCCCGAAGACTCTGCTTCAAACCCGGAGGGATTGCAGCTGTGCACGACAGAATAAATAAGGGCGTAGCACAAGTGCAGTGTAAATTATGTAAATATTATGTAAATCAAGTGTACATGATATGTACGTACTGGCATCGCACGGCTCGGGGAAGAAAGGGGGTTGTCTCACAAGGGTTGCGCAACTAGCGAGGTGAGGACGAAGGAATTCTCACATTAGACTAATAGAAGCGTACGAGACAAATCCATACACCTTTTCTACGAGACTATGGGATGTTAGTACGTACATTTATATTATATTTTTTAAAGTGTCTTTTGTTTATAAACTATATGTGTTTGTATTCGCTCTCTATAAATGTATTAGGGAAACTAGGTTACAGGTCAGGGTATAGGCAAAATAAAGGCTACCGCCCGCAGTGTGTTTTATTGAGCATTGAATTAAACATATAAAGTTGCGGGCTAGATGACGAAGTTCCGGTATCGGCGCCACTACTTCCCCTTTACCTTCAGTCCTCCCATTCCCCTTGCTACTCAACGAAGGAGGGAGGGAAAAAAGGGCTAAATTGCCCAGAAAGATGTAAAATCATCATGCATCGTCATCGAAAATAGCCTTATTCTCCGCAAAAGAGGAGAACCGACCCTAGGATAAGTGACTTGTAACCTAGAAGTTATGTATGACGTTGGAGAGCGAATAGCACAATAAACTACCCCAGGGAGCAGGGGGATCGCACGGGCAGCGAACTTGCTATAAAAGGCATAGGTTCCGACCTCTCTTTGCCAGTTCGTCCTCAGCACTTCAAGTAGTAACTTGAACTGCTAGTTTTACATTTATCACTTCAAGCAGTAACTTGATCCAACAGACTCCTCATTGTGGAGATACCTAACAAGTTCATACAAGCAAGCTCGCTGCCGACTGCCGCTTCCTCTCTGCCCACCTGTGGTTCAATGTGAATTAGAGCAGCGTTTTATTTCCGTATTTCACCCCTACACCCCCCCGTTGGAAGGCAACGTGCGGCCTGCAACATTGGCCCTGCGGTATAAGATCGATCGCGAGCACCGCCTTATATATATTATATATATCGTAGCCAACAGCAGCCCTAGGCACAAGCCCCCTTGCATTATACAAGCTTGTCAGATATGCGAGATACAAGAATTCAGGTTAGAATTTCTCTCGGTGTTGGCGTTAGTTGTCTTAAATTTCCAATCTTCCAGGTACTCCTAATCGGTGTAGCGTTAGAACGTCTAGGGGACAACAGAGCTGATGCAGCATACGCTCGGGCCACTACCCTCGTACCAGAAGATGCTCTCATCAGGCTAAATCTAGCTGGAAGACATGCTCGTGCTGGGAGGCTGAGCGAAGCAGTTGAAGAAGCCACACTTACAGCCCAGCTGTTACAAAGAGAAGAAAAGCCAGATCCTCAAGTACGTGAATTTTAAAAGACCGTCCAACTAAAACCATGCAGCTACATTGAAATCTGCTATTCAATTGTTTTAAAATTCGCATTCGTAACTAAGTATGATAATCTAAACAAATTAAAAATTCAACCAGTAGTTACTTTAGCTTCGAAAAACTAGTCCACAGATCTGACCTCAGACAGGTAGAATACGAATGTTCTAATCTATTCACTTACATCGACCATAACATGTGAGTTCTTGTGACCTTAGTCATTTCTACAAATATATATTTCTTATTTCACGATAATTTATAATTATGTACTTTAAATATATATTATTGCTTTCTCACAGCTGGCAAGTTCACTGGCTTCTCTATTAGCTGTTCTTCGTGACGCGGGTGTGGGCCTGTCAGAACTGCCTACTTGCATTACGGACTCCGTAGTGCCCGTTCCTGAGAGTGTGGATGATGTTAAAACACCAGACGAAGACCAATTCGCACCTGATGAAGTCTAGAAGTCTAGTAACACACATAGGTACGAGTACATACGCGAAGCTACCTAATTCCGACATCTACATATTTATTTCACACTTTATTTATTTCACATTGTATGAAGTATAGGTTTCAATGTATTGGGCAGGCTTAATCCTATATGGTAATGTCTTTCAGCCAACCATCAGAGGAGAAAAAAAATTATTTGGAACAAATCAAAAATTACAAACGTGTAAGATTTATATAGTGTAACGTATAAGTTCTCTTATATAGACGGCTCGCTCTTAAAATTTAAAATTTATAATGAAAAGTTGCTTGGCCAGTAATTTTTATCATTGTATAGAGTTCGGAATCTTGGGTTTTAACATAAAAAAGGCCATATTAGGAGTAATCGTTTTTTAAAATATTCGGCGTTCATAATTAGATAAAACGCGATCGATTCAAGTCGATGAGCTGTGAGCTTCTAATTCGCCCCTGACCAGAGAATAAATGTCTATATTATACAATGATTATTATTTATTACCCAGACCTTGGTATATTTTCAATTACTACCATTCAGATTTATTTTTTGATATAAAATATTATGCATTTTTTTTTCTATTCACGCGATAATTTTTTTTATGACTTTTTTTTATTACTTTGTTAACCTTTGCAATAAAATTGAATGAAAATATGACGCTCCTGTTATTGTTTATTTTTATTTTCATTTATTCATCGGTTACTAATGCGGATGTAACAGATGAACCACCGCATGAGGCACAGCATGAACCAGAAAAAGAAAGTTCAGAGAATCCGGAGACTTCACCGAGTCCACCAAATCCACCGAATCGACCGCATTCATCAGAATCAGAAACAGAAACGACTGAGCCAAATAAAGAAGATCACAAGGAAGTATGTAAAACGTTTCTTTGGGTTATTCAACGAGTTTTTATAATAACGTTAACTTTTGTATTCGTTGTTCTAACTGAGTAAACAATTTTGTACAACAACATAAGTTGACAAAGAGCCGCAAAGTACTAATTCTCAAATGGTACACGTTTTCTACCAATAGGAGAGGCTTGTAGTCCCGACAATCATGTGTATTACTATGTCGTTTATGACGTTTTAGTACGCGCTGTCATGCACATTATGACAAATTACATACATTCAAGTAAGACAGTTTTGTGCGATGTCAAAGACAAGTATTGTGTTTTGTACGGGTTAACATAGAACACGAATAAGAGATAGATGGACAGATAGGTCTGTAACTTAACATATAAAATATGCTTCAAAACCAAAGAAGGCCAAAGCGCTGATTTTCAGCTACAGCCAGATGCTTAGGGTGACTCTAAGGTGACAATCTGTATGTATAATTTCATATTTTTGTATATGTTTCAAATTCCTAAAAAAATAGTCAACACTCAACTATATAAGTTTATGAAACTAATATTAACAGATTGCTTGCATGGTTTTTTAAAGGCAGGTCCACTACTTCTAATCTAATACTATGTAGTGACTATATTTCTAGGTACAGGCCCAAGGGACATCACGTTGATGTGGTCTGTACCGACTACAGTAAAGCGTTCGACATAATTAATCATTTTGTTACATAAGCTGAACTCTGTGGGTAGTCTGAAGTGGTCTGAAGTCTAAAGTCTGAATCTACTGAAGTGGTTTTCCACGTATGTAAAGAATTGGCGTCAGATTGTTGCTCTTAGTGGGTACATTTCTACGCCTTTCCAAGTTCCTTCTGGAGTCCCACAAGGCTCAATGAACCGATAATCAATCAATACCGTTATTCCCTTTGACAACCATTATTATGTACTTACTATTATGTATTAGCAGTGCCAGCAACTTCCTTCCCGTGATTTTCAATGATTCCCATGGGAACTCTCTAACGGATTGGGATACAATGGACCTTAAATGTTAACCTAGGTTACAAGCTATAACCGTGCCAAGATTAATTCAATTTTGTACCCTAGTTTTGCGTGCTGTGAGTTTAGACAGACAAAAGGCAAAAATTTCAAAAAAAGAATGTTTTGGGCTCCGTATCACATGTACTTTACACTGCAATTATTTTTGTTCGTACAATATTTCATGTACAGACACGGGTCTGTTACGATTAAAATGAAGGAATTTGAATTTGAACACATTTCTTTTCAGGGTGCCACTCGTGAAGCAAAACTTATTATCCTGCCACCTCTAATTTTAGGATACGAAGAACTTTATGATGAAGACCACAATGAAAACTATAATCCTTCTGAACCTTCTAAATTGAAGAGAGGCAGACGGTGGCAGAGAAGTGACCCGATACAAAACAACAATTATAACTACCACGGCATCAGGCCATTAACACCCGCTTCTCCTAAACGTAAATCTTATTCGGAGGTGATTGAATTAAAAAACTTCAGCGGTAACTTGTATATCGATTGTTCTAAAGAAGTCAATGGTAATGTCCGTTGCAAAACTAAAAGGGCTCCAGCAAAGAAAATCCTTCCAAAGTACCAATACTGAAGACCACAAAAAGAAACTACATTTATAAAGCTGCCAATAGCTTTGTGAATGTCGTTTCTTTTAGACCGCCATCTAACATTAGTTTTGTCAAAATAAAGGCTGATCGCTGGACATTCGAGTTGAGTGAGCACTAATGAACCTTTAAAAGTCGATCGTTAAACGCTTGCGAGCGTTATAGTAACCAGCTCTTTAATCGTCTTCTGCTGGACATAGGTTTCCTCGTGCATAATGGATATATATATATATATATATATATATATAGCCTTAAAAGGACGCGCATGGCCAAGCGGGTTGGCGAGTTCACTCTTTTAGAGGTGGTCTAGTTCCTCAGGTTTGTGGTAGCCGCTTTGTTATTCCTTAGCCGCCTTTTACGACACCAAGATGAAGACATGCACACGATGATGTGGATGTGTAGGCCCATATGCAACAGTGCCTACTAAAAGAGCATACTAACTTCATACTAATTCCGTTTGAATTTCATTTAGGTAAGTTCTTTTAAACCGGTTTTTTTTTAACCGGCGCGTCTTCCAGCCAGGTGGACTGACGACTTCAAGAAAGTCGCCGATGTTGACTGGATGAGAAACGCTGAAGGCCGTGTGTGGTGGCGGTCCTTGGGAGAGGCCTATATCCAGCAGTGGAGAGACAGGCTAATGGTATGTTGTGGATTTAACCATATATTAAAGAAGTAGGTAACTCTTTAACGTGACGTACAACTCAATATCTAAATAAACAGGTACATAGAAATAACAGATTTAAATTCTTAAATAAATTTGTAACAATTAAGGATTTTAATTTGTTTTTATGATAACATGTAAAATTAAGTACATCCTTTCTTAGTCTTCAAATATTGTCCTCAGATTCAATATATGAGCCATTTACTAGTTTTAAAATACTGAAGCAGGAAGTTTATATTATAAAACTTGCCGTTTTATTATTGCGACACTTGTAAATGGCTCAACATATTGTATGATTTTTTATAATAGTTAATAGCTTTCCTATCAAAAATAAAATAACCAAAACGGAGCTCTCACGGTCACTCACACGCCTTTGTGTCACTATAAAAAACATAAAACGATGAATTGCAATAAAGTTAACCAACTAGTTTACCAGTTTAATGTTTGCGTGTCAAAGCAACTCGTTGGGTCAAATTGAGCAACCATTGCAATGCAGCCAGCCCGTTAAGTGTCCTCTGTTGGACATGGGTCTCCGCATGCACATTGTCTCGTGCATGAGGGATGTATGGCCTTAAAACGCCACGCTGGCCAAGCGGGTTCACGAGTCCACTCTTTTACAGGTGGTGCAATTCCTCAGGGCTTGTGGTGGCGGCTTTGTTATCCCTTCGTCGCCTTTTACGACACCCGGGGAGAGATGGGATGGTACCATTCTAAATCCGGTCCACACCACACGGCAAATTGATATTTGCGTATTGCATATTTATTAAATTGAATATTTATTCAAATTCAAATTTTAAATAAAAAAAAAACAATAAGTAAACGTAAATCGTGCATTATTTAACATTAACTTTGCATATTTGTGCAACAACAACAAACAACGAGCATATTTTTCACACAGACGAGCATACAGTCCGCCGGATGGTAAGTGGATACTGTAGCCCATGGACATCGCGATACATGCCGGAATTAGTCCAAAATGATAAACGTTGACACGCTCCCGGATGCGCTGCCTACCTTTGGAGATATAGGAATGGGTTTGGAGAAAGGATTGTGGAAATGAGGGATAGGATAGGGTGAGATGGGAATGGGCTTTGGCATATTTCACTCACTACCGAAACGCGTACGTAAATTGGGGAAACAGTATAAAGTGGGAAATGCGGTACATTTCAAGGTAGTTCTTCTGTGAGAGAGGGGTAACGCACCCAGCGGCTGTTGGGTTGCAACGTGCACTCTCCCCGACTTTATATTGTTATAGGAAATTATAGGAATATACCATGTTTGGAACACTGTAAAGCCTTTGTTAATAATAATAATTATTAGTTTAATAAATTTAAGTAAGTTAATAAATAAATTTATCATTGGTTACATTCTTGTATTGTAATAACATTAATGGTTTTCTAAAATATATAATTATAATTTAAAACAAAAAGTACTGTCGTTTATAACTCTTTGTTTCATTTAAACGTTTTTTCTTTCTTTTCATATATGGAAATGCTTGCAATTAGCACATTCTGCCAGTGTTATGTTTTCTTCATAATAAATAATTTCGAAGTGTAAAACGCATACCGTCAATGTTCAGTCCCGTCGAAGTAAGTCAGGAGTCGCTCAGTAAAGCGATAGTAGGTTTACCGAGGACAGAATAGGACTCCCTGGAAGCACACGAAAACCGCAGTCCCATGCTTTTATTTCATTGTCACAAATATTACACACTAAAACCACTTAACTATCACTATATTAAACCATTAAACGCACTATACATATTTTTTTATAATAAGTATGTACATTTTTATAATATGTAACAAAAACAACTTCACTTAAACATTTAAACAAAATGTTTCATTTTTTGTACAGCGAAGTGTGGAAAAGAAAAGAGACCGAGGCAGTCTCAAAGGAGATTTCGCTATTACACGTACGTTTTAGAAAAATAGTGAATGGACATAACTTGTACAACTTTACCGAGCCCCATTCAACGGCAAATGGTTTGTATAGACGTCGAATTTCTTTGGCTTTGAAAAGTTTATATGCTGTCATGATTTTGGCTCGTCTTCGATCTTATCCGAGATACAGACCCAAACATTTTTTTAACAAATTTCATTTCATCCGTTAAGAAATGACAGAAAGGAATTTATTTGAAGTTAAAATTATGAAATTTATATGCACGCTGCATTTAGTCTTTATTGCACTTTTGACTCTTGACCGGTTCTCCGTTTGAGTAACTTTTTCTCATTGTCACCTTCTGTCTATATTGATAATATGACTCGTAACAACATACGATTCCGATAAGTGTATTTTGTTTTACTGTTTTTCGGTTTTATCAATTAATTAGCGTTCAGCCCTGATTCACGGGTGGCATTGGTGGGAATTTCCAGAACATAGATAAAAAACCTACAGTGACTATTTAGGTTACACACATAAATAGAAACTCTGTGGGTTTTTTATAGAAAAAAATTGGCAGGAATGAATAATTGCAGAAAGGGCTGAGAAAAATGGGACGGGATAGGATAGGAATGGGAATGGGCTCTGGCATCTCTCACTCATTATACCGAAACACGTACGTATGTACAATATGGGAAATAGTCTATTTCAAATAGAATAAAATGGGAAACGCAGTACATTACTGCAGTCTCCTGTGAGAAAGGGATGATTGCAGTGTGCACCCTCCCATCTTTATGAGACCCCTAAATATAAATTACCACTGCGTACCCACCGTACCAATAACCAAACCACTGCACTGGTGGTTAGGTGGGTATTTTTTAGTCCATACCACCAACTCATAATGTGTTAAGTGTTGTGCCGCCTATGAGTAAAACAATTTTAAGAAAAAATGCCCGTGGTCCACCCAGGTGGACTAAGCGGGTGAACCACGACCAATATCCGACAATAACACCATCCTACGTTATGACATTTTGGTAAAAAGTTATTTTAAGATTAAGTCAAAACGAAATAAAGACAATATTGGAATCGGACATTCTCAGCCGGACCCATATTTATATCGAATATAAGTGTAGATATTCTGTGCGGGATACGTATGCACTAACACGTAGTAGAGTGCTAGTGTCTGTACTTCGCACCAACTGGATCGCCTGGGGGGTGTGGACTGTATAATAGGATTTTCTTCGTGAATGAAACAACAAGGCTTGTTCTTCAATAGAGCCGGGGTAGCGCAGAGGTACTTGTTCTTCTTCTTGTTGTTCTCGGAGTGGATGCCGCTGCGGAAGTGAAGTTGACCGGAAAATGGTCCGCTTTTTATTTGTTTATTGACATCTTCAACTTCCGGCTAGTTGCGGGTTTCCCCCACCACTTGTCAAGGACGGGCTTCCCCCACCACTCGTCCATGTATGCACACCTCCCGCTACCCGCGGGGAATCATTTATTTTCCTTATCGCTAACACGTATTTACACATTTGATAAGATCCTAGTATGTCCTCACCTACACTATCCACCAACGATTTATCCTGATAAGTAAGCAAAGACATACCAGGGATCACTCCATTATTATCAAAATATATACATAAAAACTTAACAACTAGTTGCGAAACTATATACATGATTGCGTAAGTACCCTAGCCTTTTCGTCGTCAACATATTCTATTCGTGTAATATAAAACGACCATCCTCATCAAAAACCGGTCAATAATTCTCGAATTTAATCGCAATATACAGAATACAGATAGACGCGTGATACCTACTTAGCAACACATATCTTTCGTAACAAAGTAGTGTTCTGTACATTTAATATTTCTTGAAAAAAGTTGATATAATGTAAGGTATAACTGATATACGAGACCAAAACATATTGTTTTTAATTTTTGTCTGTCTGTCTGTCCGTCTCTCTGTCTGAACGCGTATCACGCGAAAACCACTAAACAGATTTTAATAAATGTTGGCATAGTTGTTACAACATATGACCCGGTTTAACATATAGGATATTTTTTATTTTGATCAATTACAAAGTTCCCACGGGAATCATGGTAACCACACATACTCTATCGTCTACGGCCACGAACTCGCGGGCACCGCTAAATAGTTATTGATAAGAACAAACTAAATAGGTATTGTACGAGTAATTTCGTGACACAAACAGATAAGTATCTTTTGACTTCTTTGACCCTAAGATTTTTGATTACACTTATATCACCGGTTTGAAAGTTCACTAGTGTGTGATCGGAGCTCGAATCAAGATGGCTGTTAAGCTAGGAGTGCTGTTACTATGTAAGTAAAAATGTTATTATTTTCTTTCGAATTATGCTTTAATGTAATGTAGAATGTAATCGAATTATATATATTTTATTATTTTGCTTTAATTCCAGAGATAATTAATTTATATATTATAATTGATATCTTTTTTTTTATGGACGACGGCGGCAGTCGAGCATACAGTCCACTGGATGGTAAGTGGATACTGTCGCCCATAGACATCCGCGATACATGCCAACATTAAACCAAAATGACAAACGTTGGCACGCCCCCGGCTGCGCCCCCCTATCTTTGGAGATATAGGAATGAATTTGGAGAAAGAGTTAGGGAGGGATAGGATGGGAATGGGCTCTAGCACGAACTCACTCACTACCGAAACACGTACGTACATTAAGGAAATAAGATACCGTGGGAAATGCAGTACACATCAAGGTAGTCTTCTGTGAGAGAGGGGTAACGTGGCCAGTCGAGTGCGCTCAGCGGCTATTGGATTGCAGCGTATCCCCTCTGCAATAAGAGTATAAGAATATCTGTATAAGAGGGAACTTTATAACGGATATGTATGTACCTATGTATTGTAGGTATGTATCTCAAGTAACTGTAGGTATATTACGAGTATGTTGACATTATATAAAATGGCACCATCTATCATTATTTGAAACTGTTATCGATATTCGCCTTACCACACAAAGGTTGGCTGGAAGTTTTGGCGATGTGGCCGCCTGTTGTGCTTTTTGAGTTACGTATCTACTTAAATTGTCGTATTTGAAACATGTGTTGGTGTAAGATAAATACTTCATTTACCTAATGGAGTAATAATGATTATTATGTAACGTTATTTAAGCAACGTGACTACGTCGGTACAGATTTTGGTTACTTTTTAAATTATTTAGTTAAACTTTTTAAAATTTGGTCGTTTCAAGATTCCGTTTAAATAGAAGCAAGCTTTAACGTTTTTAAAATGAAGCAATAAAACATGTTATCTTTTTTAATCTTTACACATTTATTTAAATGACATAATTTCACTAGTTTCTGAAATTTGAAACCTTTATTAAGGTCAAAGGAACTTCTCAGTTAATATCATCACAATATGATTTTTTATATGAATATAGGTAGATATTAGTTGAGAATAGAAGCTAGGTGGATACACATAATGCTTTAGGGTCTTTCTCACCACCTCTTTATCAGAAGGTACTAATCAGAAAATCAGTTATACTTTATTGGAAAGTCAGTATCAGTTAGATTTAATTGGCAGGTTATTTATATATCAGATTGTTAACAGTTACTTTATCAGTAGTTTTTGAGAAAGGCCTTAAATCTTTCACGTTTAACCGACGATGGACTAGTAGTGAATGCCTTGAGCATTGGGTCACGGGGTAAGGAACACGGGAATCTCTTTACCAAGGGCCATAATACAAGGGATAATCAATTGTACCTATTTTTAATATAATAATAGATATACATGATGTAACATGTATATAAAATGGTCGCTCAGATCAGAATCTGTTTAGTTCTATCAATTAATTATTAGTTCTATCGCCACTAATAACTACGTAATTTGTATACAAGAGGAACAACCTATAATATTTGGTAGGATTATTCTGAAGTTTATTATAATCGATTCTAAAAACAACATAACAATATAAACCCGCCCTGGTGTTGCAGATGTCCATTGGCAGCGGTGATCACTTACCATCATGAGGCCCGCTCGCTCGTCTGCCATCTATTCTATAAAAAAAAACAAAGTTTTTTCTCTCTCTTGAGTTCTACTAATAGAACTAATAATAAAACTCAACGGATCAAAGGAAATGATCATACTTAATGATGACTACATATTAAGTTTCTGTTGTGTTTTTTTATAGTGACAGTGGCCGGTGCGCACGCGCGAGGAATTTACGAGCGTAATTATGTGAAAACTCCCTTCGGGTTGGCAGTCGACAGGGCGTCCATGAAAATATTGCAAGTATGTACCTAATTTGGCTGTGTGGTGTCGGTCATCCTCTAGAGATGACAATTTATACTAAAATGACACTTTTATACTACGCGCAGTTACGCAATACAATTATGCCGCCTATACATATGTATAAGTAAGCTGTGTGCTAGGCGCCTGGCCACTACCCTGTACTGAGTGCGTAATGAGCGCTACGTATGTTTTTAGATAGAATAATAAAACATTTCCTACATGTTTGTAACTTTGGATTTATTTATTTACACTTTATTGTTTTAACAAAAGGCGGACTTAATGCTAAAAGTAGTTTCTCCTAGCCAACCGTGGAGCTATATTTCGACGATATGGTAGGTGCAAGTGAAAAACAATATATAAAAAAAATTGGAATGAATAAAATATATAATATATAAATAATAATAAACACTTAAAATATACACACACACTCACACACACACACACACACACGATACATATGCTATATATATATATATATATATATACAGTTATTGCCTAAAATAAACATATGTTTCATTAGAACGGTTTTATATATTTTAAATTAGTTGACATATTTCAGGTTTTGCCTTATTTCCGTTACAAGATGTATATTAACCAAGAAAATATTTTTTGTTCACTTATCCAGGAGACGTACAAAGAAGCAGCTGATACGAACGTGATCGCCGCTCCTCTCGGTGCACTGATCCTTCTCATGCAATACGCAGGTGGTGCGGAAAGAGATAAGGAATCTGACATTGCAGTTCGAAATGAGATAGTTCAGTATTTGGCACAGAACCACTATGGCTCCGAGGAATCTTACCCTAAGGTAAGAAGTGTCCCAAGTTAGGGTGTGTCTACGAAATACAACAAGAGATTAGGCGGTTGTGCGCTGCAATATTTTTTCACTCGCGGCACACCTGAAGTATAAATATAAATAAAAGTATAGGGATAAAAAAAAAACAATAAAAAAATACGCGTAGGTATTCTTTATTTTTATTTAAAATTGAGATAAATATAATAATAAAAAAATGTCATCTTCTATATCTATACATATAATAAAACAGCAAAGGGGATGAGTCTGTATATCAACTTAAATAAAAAAAAAAAAAATTGGTGGGTCTATAGAAGCTACAGAAACCAAAACAGTAGTTTTTAAAATTGTTGTGGTCTGTATGTTTCTGTTTGTCTGTTTTTGTTTATAAAATAGGTGGTAGACGAGCGGGCGGGCCACACGATGGTAGATAGCGGTCACCGTCGCCAATGAACACCTGCAACACCAGGGGCTTGCGGGTGTGCGCCGACCTTGCAGAATCCTGTTCACAGCTCTCTTTAAAAGCCCCATATCATAGCGTAAGGATATACCTTAGCTGGTAGTTCATTCCACAACTTTCGAGTTCGCGGTATAAAGTGTCTTTTTGACCGCACAGTACGCAGCGACTATGTCAAGGAAGTGCGGATGAATCGCACAACGATGACGAGCGGTGCGATGGTAAAAAGACGAAGTTGTGATTAAATTGACCAGCTCTTCAGAACACATTCCCCATTCTAAAGGTGATAGAAAACGCCGAGAGACGCAACATCTCTACGGATGCTCTGATTCTAAACCACCTGTGAGAGTGAGATCGTCGATAATTCGGATAGTGCGTCGTTGGACGGAGTCAACAGGGTCCAGCTGGTGCTTTGGTGCACCGGCCCAGGAGTACTGCTTCGCGAACATTTGAGATTTTAGCGTTTTTCACACATATTTATCTGCTTCGCTGTATTCAGTACACCGAGCTTTTTACTAGCAAGATTTGTCTTGGTCTCCAAATGATTCAGAAACTCGACTTTGCTCGAAATATAGATGCCAAGTATCCCAAAGTAGAGATCTTGAGAGCAATATTCTGAAATCGAGGTGCAACGACAAGTGGAGTATGTCTGTTTGAGCATCACGTAAAAGCTACTGAACAGATTTTGATCGGGTTTTCACTAGTGTATCTAAATATCCAGAAGAAAAACTGGTATATGTGTCAACTTCAAATGACACAAGGGAGTTGAGTTATAACGGAAAATTAAAAAGAAAGTAAACTTGAATTAGTTGAAATTAAGGTATAAACAACCTACGTGAATAATTCAGGTATAAACAACTTACGTGAATAATTCAGGTATAAACAACCTACGTGAATAATTCAGGTATAAACAACCTACGTGAATAATTCAGGTATAAACAACTTACGTGAATAATTCAGGTATAAACAACCTACGTGAATAATTCAGGTATAAACAACCTACGTGAATAATTCAGGTATAAACTCTAACAGAAACTGAGTTCTAGAAGCTATTGGTTATAATGTAGTTTTTTTTTTATTTTAATCGTTTCTTTATTTTCCTATAACTCAGCAATAAATGATTTGAATTTGAATTTAAACTGTTTTATAAACTCTACAATAACCAATGCCGATCTAGATAATTATCTAATGTATTTCTGTATTCATCTATATATGTGTCAGTCTTACACTAGTATTAAAGTTAGGTAAACCGCACACTAGTTAGGTAAAACAGCAAATGTAAATTGCAAATTCGTTTGTCTTTTTTTATTATAAAAAATATTTATTTTATTTAATTTTATCTGAATTATCTGTCAATCTGAGAGTGCGGTTGTTCTGATTGGAAGCAAAATATCCTACAAGAAAAAAACTTATCTTTTTAAACTTCTAACCACAGTTTTTAAATTTTTCAGCTGCTAACTGATTATCAGCAATTGAGTCATCGTATCGGCGATTACGACCAGAACGTGCTGTCTTTACAGAACAAAGTTTACGTGTCCAATGATTATGAACTGAAGGAGAACTTCAGGAGTGCCTCCAAGATCAACTTCTTGAGTGACGTTGACAAGCTTAATTTTACCGATAACAAGGCCACTGCTGCCATTATTAACAGATGGGTAAGTATCTTTTGTTTTTAAGGTCCAATTGGTATTATCGTTATTGAAGGAAAGAAAGGAGATGTAAAGACAGAAGTGCTGAAAGCCCCCCACTCTCTCTCGCCGACGAAACAAACATTAAAATGACATACATGGTACATTAAATCTGATTTAATTTCAGGCTGAAGAGAAAACAAATGGGAATATTAAAAATGCAGTGTCAGAAGATACGATTAGCACAGATGCAGCAGCCGTTCTTCTCAATGTCATCTTTTTCCAGGTACCTACCCACGTTTCAGTTATGAGGCTAAAAGATAACAGTCAAACTTATGATAAGGACTTACCGCGGTAGAAGTTTATTTTAAACGATAGTAACTAAGCCTTGTTTGTTTTAGAAATCTTTCGATATAGATAGGTACGTCCAAGGTGTTTTTGTTTGGGTATCTAGTGTAGTTACATTTAGTAACTATACTACACCATCAGCCTATGTCTCCCCAATGCTGGTCTACAGTGATCAAATGCTATAATATATAGATCGAACCCAAGAACCGCCGCCACATGTGGTCTTCTGCTCTTCTCAAAAGGCGACTTGCTTCAAGTGGTCAGTTCACGTGGCTGGAAGGCGTCGCACTCTACGTTTCTCGGTACGTGGTCTCCACTGGAGGTCTCGTCTCCTCGTAATACAACTCTTCAACTAGGTTTTCGACTAGGTTTCGACTAGGACGTTTCGGCTAAGTTGCATCAGCCTAGCTTGTGACCATATGTACAAGCCGGTACAACTTGAGTACGACTCGGCTGAAATGTCGTGTAAACGTCAATGTCGCATAAAACCTTAAAAGTTTTATTGTGTAAATATTAAAATACTCCATTTGTTTCAGGGTCACTGGCATGTTCCTTTTAAGAAGGAGGATACCACGGAAAGAGACTTTCACGTGGATAAGTCCACGACTGTGAAGAAGCAGTTCATGCACCTAATGTCACCACTTTTTTACTACTCCAGCAAATCTCTTGATGCGAGGGTGAGGGTCTACTATTGTAAAATTCTTTTAAGTTATGGTCGTGAGCAAGAAGCTGTGAATTCATTGTTTGTTTCAAATGAGGTGATCTTATATGAATTAATTTTGTCTTTTGGACATTTAGAATAAGATTAGAATCATGGCACCGTCTATTTACATTGTCAAAATCAGATTGTAGCTTAATCAGGGCCATGTCAACATCCCTGTAGGCTTTCAGTAGGCACGTGTTGTCCCATTCATGTCATTAACAAATGTTAGGAAATGTAATGGTCAATTACAGATTGCTGTGCTGTCGCAATCGTGATATGGTTGATATCACTAAAGCTGTTATTAAATCTAACACGAGAAGAGCGATTTTCTAAGTAGTTTTTACTGTACTGAAGTAGGGGTCCTCTTTTGACTTTCTCGATGAGCTTTGAGTGATTGAGCGTGTCAAACGCTGATGTCCATAACGTTACCCATCAGGTGGACTGTCTGCTCATCTGTTGCTGTATCTTTATAAAAAAATATATGTAGAAAGGTTTGTGATGAGGAATCGTCGTCCCAATATTCCCCATCCATTCCTAAATTTCTAAAGGTTCCTTATCTCCGTTGCATCCCGAGACGTATCAACGTTTGTAATTCTGAACTAATGATAGCATTTATCGCATGATGACAGTATTCACTTACAAGGACTATTTGTTAGTCTGTCACTTCTCTCTAATAAAAAAGTTCTTCATACATTTAAACTTACAGATGATCGAGCTACCGTACCAAGAAGGGTTCCGCATGATAGTCGTACTACCCAACGAGGTGGACGGTCTGCCGCGTGTCTTGGAGAAGGTTGCCGAAAACGGTTTGCTGGATGAAGTCTTCGAATTAAAGCCGTCCAATATTGATGTCTGCCTCTACATGCCCAAATTTGAGATCCATTCTTCAATTAAACTGAAGAGTGTCTTGCAGAAAGTAAGTGGATATTTTAGGAAAGATGTTTTGCGGTGCCGGAATGAGGTGCTAATTGAAGGAAGAAATATTTAATTCTAGTCTTCTTGATTCTTTGTTAATATTTATTTACAAATATTTACCCAACGGTTTCGCCTGCTTGTGAATAATTTGTTTACTATCGGAGCCTTAGTTTGTAACCTACGTTCTTTTCGTGAACACCGAGACAGTCTATGCCAGATTTCAGTTAGATTGATGCATCCATTGATACGTAAAATCGTTTTAAACAATTAAGCAGACATCGCTTCTTTTTTATATAATATTTGGGATGAAACAAAAAGAAACCAAGATTTATTAACAATCTGTGGCGTGCAAAAGGTCATAATTACGTGTCAGTTCTGACAGTCAATGACTCACCAGCTTCACAGATTCAGATTCTTTATTTGCCAAAGTGTGGGTTACAAAAAATTACATATATTAATTAATTCAGTCTATGCATACTCTGTCACACTGTGTCTTCAGGTGGGAGTACCGAAGATCTTCACGGCACCAGTGCATGGCATCGTAGATCGGCCAGTCAAAGTCGACACCGCATTCCAGAAGGCTTTCGTGAAAGTCGACGAAGAGGGCGCCACTGCTGGAGCTTTCACAGGTAATAATAGGTGATAGCTAGAAGTACTAGGTGGTTGGAAGAGCTGGTGTCCGAGCCGAATGTCATCCGCAAAATTAAAGCGGTCAGACTCCGTTGGCTGGGTCACGTGGAGAGCGTGGGAGGATCGTGCCGTAAAGCAAGTTCATGGGGGACAACCAAGTGGTTGATGGCCGGTCGGACATCCCAAGTACCGCTGGAGAAACGAAGCGGTGAGGGACCTGCGGTAGCTCCAAATAGCTTGTTCGCACGAAGCTTCGAAAAAGATGGCGTCGCTTGGTGTCGCCGGCCAAGATTCATTTCGGATCGCTGAGCTAACGGAGTAAGGCGATAGCCCAAGGGGGAGCAGGTTTCCGTCGCGAGCTATCGTCTATAAAAGAAAAGTTGCCTCTTTGTAGTGATGGAACGAAAGTAAACTATGCGGTCATCCATAACTACTTATAATCGTTTATTGAAAAACAATTATTATTATAGGGCTTGTGTGCCATTATTAATTTTTTGTACCACATTCCACATTTGCGAACAGACCGAGGGGGAGAATGCACACTGATTCCCACAGCCGCTGGGTGCACTCCACTGGCCCCTCTGTCACAAAAGACTACCTTGATAAGTACTGCTTTTCCCACTTTATCGTACTTCCCCAATGTACGTGTTTCGTTAGTGAGTCAGATATGCCAGAGCCCATTCCCATCTCATCTTATCCTGTCCCTCACCATTCTCCCAACCCTTCCTTCAAATCCATTCCTATAAATCTCCAAAGGTAGGCAGCGCATGTCGCGGATGTCCATGGGCCACAGTATCCGCTCAACATCAGGTGGACCGTTAGTTCGTGTGACGCCTTCTTTCCATGAAGAAAAAACCCATTATTGCACCTTACACATTTATGGCATGTTTATTGTGACAAAAATTTCAATTACATTGTTCCCAGGCTTCGTGCTTGTTCCTGTATCTTATCCATCACCACCTCCACCGCCGCCAATGGACTTCCACGTGGACCGGCCATTCCTCTTTACCATTATGCATGATGATATTGTACTCTTCACGGGCACTTACACTCACTAAAATTGATAACAATTTAATGACGACAATATAAGACATATACCTAAAAAACGACCAGCAAAAAACTAAATACTAACTAAAAGTAAACAAAAACACCGAAATGTTTTGTAAAACGCCATCCTGCAACACGATCAGTTACAAAACTTTTGATAGATAGCCAATAGATAGATGATCAAACCGAGCACAAGTTGCGAAGATATTTGAATCTCATCATATATTCGAAATAAAAAAAAAAGTTAATTGAGACCGTGGAACTTTGTGGTGTGTGAATATATCAGCAATAAAGATTCATATACCTATCGCTATCTGATTTTGTAATTATAAAAACCGCTTGTGGAAGAAATTCAGAAATCATCGGATTTATATGCAGCGGGTATGTTATGTACCTATACTACTGCAATTGAGCGCATACAAAAACTATTTTAGTCGATCAGAATAATAAAATATAAAAACTAGTCTTAAAAAATTTAAAATATGCTTGAATGCACGAATTTTGGGAGATGAAGGCTACACAAGGAGAATTTCTCTTACGGCTCGGGCGAGAGAGTATTGTAGTTATACCTACTATTATCGTATGTGACCAAAGTTCATAGGATTCTCGCTGGCAGCTGATATAAAACTGACATCATGTTCACATGATGATAAAAACTCGATGATAACGGTCAACACATGATGATAACAATTGTTTATATTGTACTAGCTTATGACAGATTTTCTGTACTGTACGCGTTCAAGAAACTCTCCTTATTCTGAATCACCGAAATAACAAATCCAATTATTATTATTTATTGTTAAATGTTATTGTTTCTAGGTTTCGTGATTGTTCTTGAATCATATCCACCGCCACCTCCTCCACCACCACTGGAATTCCACGTCGACCGGCCATTCCTCTTCATCATCATGTACAATGATATTGCACTGTTCACGGGCACTTACACACATTAAAATTCATGAAATATTCCAAACATTGTTTTAAATATAATTTTTACTAACTTGAAAGCGTGTTTGATTATTTTTGTTCAGAATAATCGTCTATTCCTACTAAAATATTTGCATGCCGAATTTTTACAAACTGGGTCAATTAGATATCTGCTAATATCTGAGATTATGTTTAAAAAATGTCTATATATGATGTATTCACGTTAAGAAAAAGTGAAGTAATCCATCCAATGTAGCGTATCACAATGTTAATTAGTCAATACAGGAACGCTTCCTCTCTTAATTGGTCAATAGATGAAATCATGTGTGTGATAGTCTGCCCTCCTTAGGCAAAAACGCACAAGTTCATTTTGATGACATCGAGAAATATGCGAACAGTTTTGGAAATTCAACATAATAAAATCTTGGAGTTTTGGATAAAATAAATAGAATAGCCATTGCTTATTTTTAATTTTTGAGTAGACTGTTATACTTACCTTTGTTGTTATGCTTTGTTAAAAATGTTACCAATGATTTTTCTTTTTACGAGGGCAGTAGTGATGACATCACTTTTTTCTTAACTTGCACGGAGTTTAGTAAACTGTAGCAGTTTTTGAGAAAATTATGACTGTTCGAACAGATAAAATAGAAGAAAGTTTTACAGGGTTTTTGATAGTTCATAAAAAGTGAATGACATTTACCTCGGTTAAGGTCGAAGATGAATCAAATTGGTTCAGTAATTCCAAAATTAAGACGGTGTAAACTTTCTAAAGGCGCGTATAGACATCACGACGCATGCGCCGCGAATGGTTCTCCATGCCTCAGCCTGAGGCATGCGACGTACAAAAATGCATCCGTCCGAACGGCACATGCTCAGGGTGAGCACGAAAACAATCACTGCTCGCATCGCACGAATTAGTAGAATATGCTCACGAGTGTACGCAGTGAATGATCACAAGGAGCGTCCACGTCCGCACAGCCTGAAGCATGTCTGGCGAACCATTCGCAGCGCATGTGTCGTGATGTCTTTATGCGACTTAAGAAATTCAAAAAGAAATATAATCCGCATTAGGCATACAGACTACATACGAGTCGTTGGATAGGGCTCGTAAAGCTACAACTTTTGTATAAAGGTAGACTTCCGACTCCTGCGGTTTGTGGTTTGCCGACAGCCGCGTGGCGCAGAGGTGACTTACGAGCAATGCGTCAGTGATTACGTGTCGTGCGATAGTCGTTTGGATTGACCAATTCTTCGTGTACTATAACAATGGATGGCTCAATGCCTACAAATATTCAAAATACGCGAGGAGCAGGAAAACTGCTTAATTGATTCACTTGAATTATAGATGTTTTGCGTTAACATAAAGTTTTATCAGAATAGGGATTAAATAGTAATATTTATCATGTTTTTGACAGCTTATTGAGGCAGAACATAATACAATTTTTATAATTTCACGTCACATTTGTTTTTCAAAATAAATGAATTAAGTTTTCACATAAAATCATATTTGTTTACAGGTTTCGTGATTGTTCCTATGTCTTATTCGTCATCGCCACCCCGGTCAATGGACTTCCACGTGGACCGGCCTTTCCTCTTTACCATTATCTATAATGACACCATACTGTTCACGGGCACCTACACTCACTGATATACGATTGTGGCTATTCCACTTTTTGTTACAAAACACAATATATTACTTTATTTATGAAAGGGACCTTAATGGCGATATTGATATTATATTTTCTAACTTAAAATTTCGATGTTTCAAGATTCTGTCTAGAATCGTAATTCTATTAAATTTTAAGATTCCGTAACAAAAATGGTATTAAAGGAACTCGTATGGTTTAGTGTTGTACATTTTGCATGTGGTCAGTCATTGTACTCCAGAGAGGCCTGATTTCATCTGATTACACCAGATCTAAGGTCCAGATCGTTAGATTTGCGCAAACAAAAAAAATAAAAAGAAGACAGAATTGTCCTTTATACTACAGTAACATTACTTACAATCTAAAGAAATAGTCATAAGGTAGTCAGAAAAATAAAACGAGAAGTAAGTTTTCAATTATTTATATCGAAATACCTTCTTAAACCAGTTGTAGGGTGTCCACGTTTTACGTACAACACAATTTTAAATGATAAATCAATGAAATGTTGAAATAAATCGATGAAAATAGAAAAAGCCGGCGTTGCGTCCTTTCTCGACTTGCCTAAAGGCACTTAAATTTGCTTGGAGTTACAATTTGGCAAGTCAATAATACGAACACCTAAATTATTAAAAACCGTTCATTTATGAATCCAATAGTAGGTCATTGCACTCAATACAAGGAATTATAGATTCGTATATCACGTGGTGTAATGATTTTAATAATGTTCTACACCATGAAAAAACAGAGATATAATAAATACGCATGCATTTTAGTTGGATTCAGTGTTGTGACCACGGGCCCACGAGCGCTAAGTTCGCGCTAGTGAATCATAACCGTTTTGGATGTGGTCAACCACAAGGGTTTAAAGACTATTAAACGTTAAAAATAAACGGTATTAATAATTTACGTGTTATAAGTTACAAAGATACATTTAAGTGACATTACAAATATTTATTACACAGAATTACAACAGGACCGGCTGAAGGCGAAATTATTGCTTGTCATTTAAACGGCTATTTGCTTTTATAAACAATTATCTTTATGAGAAATAATCATAATACCCCCTATATTATGTTCGCTTTGACTGAAATTACGGTAACGTAACAAATAAGTGACTGATGGAGATAGATGCATTAGATGGGAAATGATTGTAGTGAGACGGTATTTTTTAGTTTTCTGTGCTTCCGGCACTATATATCAAACATTTATGATAAGTAATCTAAATTGCAGTTATCAATTATTATTCACATCATTCATTTTATCATCAAGCTCACGTATTATACCAGTTGTAAATAAAATATATTGTCGTTATCGTGGCTGCTAATATAATCCCTAATATAATAGGAGGTATACTACATATATACTAGAACACCATAGGCCACACCGTAAGATACGTTGAGTAGAAATGCCGGCTTCCCTGGTTAATTAAAAACGTGTGCCATTTGACAGGCGTTTAATAGAGTTTATTTTCAATGAAAGTAAACATAGTAAATGGTAAAAAGTTCCTTTTACAGTTCTGTTTATAGATATAATATTTTTGTGCTAACCGTAAAGATCAACAGAGTGTGTGAGTACGGTATTAGCAAGAAAGAGACAGTATCAGTGGCGATACTTTCAAATAAGTTCAAAAGGCTAGGTTCTTAACCAAATTGATATAAAACAAATTACTATCAACTATTAATTCGTTTGAAATGTGTTAATTAATTAAATCGGACCCAAAAGGGTAGGTACTTCAACAGGAACTCAAACGGGTTTCTACCGCTAATGGTCAAAGTAATGGCCGTACCATGTCTTCAACTAGTCGGTGAAAGCTCTGTCATAGGAAGAGACTTTAGGCAATTCCAGTGGTTTTTTAAAACAAGTTTTAAGTAGGCGCTAAGTCGTAAAATGACACGCGCTATTTTTGTACCGCGCTCATGATATTGGCAGTCTTAAAATGAGTCAACCTCATTAAATATTGAGTAAATTATATGCAGGTGGTAATTATGCATTAGATGGGTAATTATGTCTTAATCTAGGATTTTTATAAGTAATTACACCGTAAACATAGTCAATGCCAACATAACATAAAAAATATTTATTCCAATTCTATGTATACCAAAAGCAGTGTAACATACATACATTTTGAGGTTATTTTTCTATCATAAATGTAACACGACTTCCTAGCATCGTTTGTACAAATCTTAACCAATCTTAATGGGAAGATATTGGAAGTCTGCTACTATTTATCAGAGCTAACTAAAATCATTTATTTACACACTTATAAACATAATGATAGATGTGTTTGTTACGTTCCATCGCGACATTTTACATTCTATATCAGTTTTGACACATTCTAGGGTTGACAAAAATGCTTTTATAACTCGTAGATAAATATTTCATACAGTCTATAACATACGATATTTTTACCATTTATAAAGTGACATACAGGATGTATCCTAATCGTTCCCGAAGTGTAAAGACATGAATTCTGCTCATGATTCCGAGCTCATTGACATTTGTAATGTTACATAATTTTAAATAACATTTTTGGACTTTGTATTGAGCGTATGAAAAGAAATGGTAAAAACTCAAAAAACTGTTTTTTTTTTGCAAAAGATTCGTACAAATTTCAATGAATCAAGGAATTATGAACGCACCCACAAATTCGGGAAACGGTTACATCTTGTATAATTTAATATACTGATTTACTGGCATTGACAAAAAATGTCAGTAACGCAATGAGATCATAGATACGATATTAAAGTTGCATTGTTGATATTAAAATACAGTCTGCAAATAAAATATGTGACATTTGCGCAACCCTTCCACGCCATACATTACACTGAATTTTTGTAGACACATTATTCCCTCAATAAAAGATTTGAATTTTTATTAGTCTATCGCATTAGAATGACTCGGTGCTCTTTTGAATAATCGGTTGTTTTGATAGAAATATCATGGGATGAATTATAGGTAATTTCAAGAGTCATTTTACTATAGAAAAGTATGTTCTGTTACGTAGTACTTCTCAAATCTTTTATGAATCACAAGTATTCACGTTCTTAACTCATTCTTTAGTCTCATAATTGAGGACTTAACCGTTAATTCTTTAACCGTTTAGCTTCAAAATTGAGGGCGAGTCAGCACAGTAAATGGACGTAATACCTAATAAATAGATGAATTTTCCGCAGTTGCGCTAGCCAAACCTATTATGTGCATTTTTTTATTTCACTAGATGCCGCCATTTTATAATGCCGCATCTACGACAATTTTTGTATCTTGGACAGTTTGTAAAATTGCATCTACATTATAAACGGGCGGCATCTAGAGAAAAAAACGGAAATCAAATGAAAAACTGAAAACTAGCGCCATCTAGTGAAATAAAAAACTGCACATATCAGGTCTAACAGACTATGTATAAAGCGCCTTAACTTTTACTGTGTTAATTCCAACAAATGAGGTGTAAATCTATACGCCTTGATTACCCGAGTATCATTGGATATATTTTGAGAATTAATAATAAGGTTATTTATTGTTTTACGGGGTTTCAACATGTCTACCTGTTAAATGTCATCACAAACAACAATAAGTATAAAAGTTCTCATTCAAGCTTAAACACTATCATACTAATTTCTGAACACTATCCAAACGCTCGTCTATAATTAACATCTATCTTTATAAATGCACTTCTTGTAATTAATAACTATGCTAGGACCGACGTTGAAGAGAAGTGAAAATTAATTTTAAACTGAGAGTTTAACATTCGCGCCAAAAGTCCCGTCTGTTCTTGTGCTGACAAAATATTGTCTATGGTTTTTAATTCTTTCTTAGTGTGGCTTTTGTAATAAGTCTAATTGTACAGTTGTTATAGAATATGTAAATGAAAACATGAATGCATTTTTTAAAATAATATCTTTTTTAACTAAAGAGGGCGACAGCATCAATTTGATGAGAATTTAACTTGTTTATTACACGGTTGAAAATGCTGTGGGAATTATATTTTTAACATTTTAAATTATATTTTAAAACAAATTTAAATTGTCATCGAATTAATTGCTTCGTCGCCAAATTGGAAGTAGCAAATTACTTTTAGAGGCTCTATGCAAAGCATTGATTGCATTATTACTCCAGAAATAACCGCTTCTTAATACTGTATCGCAAGTTATTATATATAATTAGTAAAGATTTAATGTAGGTACTTTAATTCCGTTTAAACGCATAACTTCGGTTCAAATGCGAAACCATTTCCAGAGTAAAAATGTTTTAACGACTAAATAGTAGATACCAGTAATAATTAGGCAGGTACTATTTAGAACTGCCATATACGAAACCTAACTATTCTGGTCCGGATGATTTTTTTTAATGAATTTGCCAGTTTTAATACCAGAATGCAATCAAAACTAAAAAAATGCAGGAAACCTGGACTAAAGGCAGCTCTATCACAAACATTAAAAAAATGACATCTGTCAAAATAGATGCTATTTAACTTAGGGATGCTTTTAACGTTAAGAATTAAGAATTATATTTTTATGGGACTTCTTATTGGTCGCTTTCGTTTGAATTGTTGTAAAAACATATTGGATAGCTTAACATTTCATAAATAAATCAGTTAACGAATACTCGAAAATACTGAATGAAAGATGGCTCGTCTCACAGTTAGACTTAGTTTAATATGTCTTTGGTGTTTGTTGTGTCATCTTGTCGAACGATTATTGGACGTTAATTATGATTTCTAGACTAAATTCAGCGATTTGTGCAAACACTGCCCGTTAGAGAAATACTGTCCAACATTACCCATTTACATGTCATTTTTACAATTAAAAAAATAATGCAATGCCTGCACAAACCGTGACGTCACTATAATAAACTATATATACAATACCTTATATTTACACGGAATCATTGAGATCATTACATTACTTACAGTGTAAAAATGACATTACGAGGTCCGTTACAATCTAGTTATTAAATAAAAATAATACTTTAGATTAGACTGGTTTGGTTCACGACGGAACCGTCAATGAGGTAATGACGTTTACCGTACGGCAATTTTGCCTTCGTCTATTGTTTAAAAAAATATATGTACAAGGTTGTCTATTGCACGTTCGGAAACAATTGCACGATAAAGAACTCAAAAAAGAACGGCCAGTCAACTACAACTTCTTTGGTAGTTTTTGAGGGTTTGTGATATTGATTTCATCCGAACCGTTCTTTGACGAGAAACATTAGTTTTTTCTTGCCTTTGTACTTGAGTTTGATTTCTTGTAACAAAGCGGCGAATTGGTGAGGGCCGTCGTGCGCCAGAGCGAACGTATCTCGTGCTTTACCTGAAAACAAATATAATTAGTCTTTTTTTATAGTAAGAATTTGACAGATGAGCAGACAGGAGGGGGTCTTGAGGGGGAGAGTGCACGCTGCAATCCAACAGCCGCTGGGTGCACTCGTCTAGTCACGTTACCCATCTCTCACAGAAGACTACCTTGAAATGTACTGCATTTCCCACTTTATCTTATTTCCCTAATGTACGTACGTGTTTCGGTAGTGAGTGAGATGTGCCAGAGCCCATTCCCATCCAGCGTTACAACAACTCACCGAGAAAGTCTACGAAGTCGGCGTAGTGTCTCGGCGAGATGTGCGCAAGTCGAGCGTGCGTCGTGGAGGCGTAGGCTCGTAGCGCCGCTTCTAATAAGGGACGTAGCGGCGTAGGGGGCCGGGGCGGCGGGGGACGCGCGCCGCTACGAGAGCACCCCGCGGCAGCTACGCAACAGCGACGTAGCACGTCCGACTGTAATGAATAGATACTACTAATGAACATTGACTACCTAACGTTTATCTCTGAAATGTTATTCCTTTAATAGTCGTCATGTATTATCTTGAAACTAAATTATGCTAAATTTGTTAGACGCTCTTATACTGCTTATAATAAGGTAAAATCGGATATTGACATATTTTCTATGAGGCTTATGACAAAAATAGTCTCCGAGTTACGAGATAACCATTTTGCAGATAATCATTTGCAGAATGGTTATCATAATAACCATGGTACATAACCATTTCCAGAAGCGTCCAATAGATATCATAGTATTTACTTTATGTATACTGGAAGTATATTAATATCACTTTTATATCATGTTACGTGAAATTCAGTGGTATATTGCATGACACTTACTTTCATTACTTGTTTAATAGCGGAATCTTTATTGGTTTAAGATATATAAAGTTGTTTTAACGTCAGTTTCAGTCTCATAAATGAAATAAAATTTAGTTTCAGTAGTTAAAAGAATGTGTAGCACGATTCATAGCGAATAACTTAAATAATAAGAAACGCTTCAAAATAAATAGCGGCGATAGGTACAGAAGAACAAAAAACTACTGGTTAGATGACTACTATGACTGACTATGAAGTCAGTATGTCATATTTATCCGAAACTTACCAGCACAGGCGCGCACTGGACGTTCTTGACCAACAAAGGCAGCATCGCCTGCAGCTCGGCGCGCCCCAACGAGTGCGCGAGCGCAACCGCCCAGTGTATGTCCGCTATCGCTGGGTGGCTGTCCTAAAATAAAATTAATATAGACGTTTTCAGACGGGTGATTATCTATGGTTAATTACGAGTAATCAAACAATTAAAATCAAAACAATTCAAAACACATTTCGTTGACGAAATGTGCTTTGAATTGTTTTAAGTTAAGAAGTTAAGAGTCGCTCAGTAAAGTGATAGCATAGACATTACTATTAAACCTATTTAATGAGGACAGGATTAAACTCCTTGGAAGCACACGAAAAGTAAGTCATAAGTAAGTATGTAAGTATGTCTTACGAAAAGTAAGTAAGTCATACTTTGAAGTTAAATAAACTATCACTGTTAAACCAGAAAACCCGCAATCCACAATTTTTATAATAATCATTCGAGTTTCACTTCTCAGGTTCCCGCCAAAATGTTCCAACTTTTTTTTTTTGGAAAAATATCAATTTTCGAAAAAGGTCGATGAATAAAAATTGTTACATATAGTTCGAGAAATTCCGTTTTAAGAGGGTACAGATAGTCGCATAGGTCGTGCCGGCTGTCCTCGTTGCTAAACGAACTAGGCGACTGCGAACAGTTGACTGGAAGCAAGCGCGGCGTGAGCCGTCGCACGTGTCGCCCCAAACTAAATAAAAATAAATCAATGCTATGGTACCTGGTTGTAGTGTAGATGCAAGTTCCTCATAGCGAGCGTGGCGAGGCGCATAGCTCGCGCCGGCTGTCCCCGTTGCTCCATGTATCTAGCCACCGCGAACAGTTGACTGGAGGCGAGCGCTCCCCGCGCCGCTGCGCCTCCTACCGCCGCGCATGCTGCTTCAAACGCACCCGCTGAGCCTTCGCACACGGTTAGAGCGCTTAGTGCGCAGCCGGGCGGGTCCTGGGTATAGTAGAACAATGATTTAAATTAATTTATTTGTAGCACATAGGTAAACCGTAACCAGCCCTTTTATAGTCCACCGCTGGATGCCCTTTTATAGCCCTCATATCTTGTGCATGGGAGATGTATGGCATTGAAATGAGAGGGTTCATTTTGTAACTGTCGACCATTAAAACACATGACCTCTACAACTTATCTTGGTATAGTGGGTTGGTATCTGGGTAACTCATCTTGACCAACATCTTCGCTGGGATCAACATATTAACACAATTTCTAACATATTAACACGTTAAGTCCGGCAGGCAATAGAAATTAAAAAATGCCGTAATTTCAAGATTTGTGTTGGCACGTACATGGAACCCAGTGATTGAACTTTGCAAACCCAGAAAAGTAGATGCGTTTTCAAACTCGCGTTTGTGTGGTGTTATTGTCAGTATAGTGTGCAAGGAATTTAATCAATAAAAACAGGTTCAGTGTGGGTAGGTGAATAAAAAACGAACACAACGGAGGGTAGACAGATTTGAATGTCAATAGCAACGAAACCTTCACCCGCCTACGCAGTCTCGCCGCGACCACGGTTCGTGTAACTAGACCGAAATATCAGCTATAATAAATAATTAATAAATCGTGAGTAACCCATTTACATAACAATTATTATGTTCACGATAACAAAAGTTTAAAATCCGAAGTGACTCATTATGTAAAAAAGATTATGGCTTCGATATTCTGGGATTGTCAAGGAATATTGCTTATACATATACAAGAACGTAATAAATACGGCGGTAACTGGAAGCTATTTTGCTAAGCTTATAAGAGCAATTACGAGACGCAACCAAGAAATTTCGTGGAAAACTAAGCTAAGGTGTGCTGCTTCTCCATGACAATGCACCCGATCACGCCACCGCAGATGCGAAAGCTGCTGTTTTAAAGTGTGGCTTCACGGAAACACGACACCGTACGGACCTATAGTCCTGAATTGGCGACCAGTTTACTATTTGTTCTGAAAACTCAAATATTATGTACAAGATTTTCCACTGATGATCAGCAGTCACGCTGTGATTTTCGTCCATTTTGGAGAGAAACTTCTGACTATTTGTATAATGGGATAGAAATGCTAATTAAAGGATCCGAAAAGTGTGTTCCGCACATTGTGGTTTCCGTACATTTAAAAATACTGTTGCTACACTTGTTACCCACCTTAGCAGCACACTGCAGTGCCAGCGTCCTCGCGCATGCGCTGAGTTTCTCCTGCTGCTCGAACGTCAGTCGTAACCGGACGGCTGTGCCGGCAGACATGGCGGCCGCGGCCACCGGACCTGTCGCTTCTGTTGGCGTGAACAGCTCGTACCTGTAAAGGTGACAACGATTTAGGGAGTGAGGGAGAGTCTTCAAAGCCGGCAATATATATTTCATTTTCCATTTTACGAAATGCCAATGGGACCAATGGAAGTAAGGAGTGCAATGAAACTCAAACATTTATTACAATAATTATAATATGTATGAAGATCTTTTATTTTGTGTACTTGTATCGGCCTATAACGTCCTACATGCCTCTCCTAGTGAGTCACTGGGGGGTTTCGGGCCGTAATCCACGCGGGCACGGTGCGGATTGATGGATCACATACTCTAGATTTTTATTTTTATTATTTCTGGAGCACGGGGATTTCCTCACGATATTTTCCTTTACCGCCGAGCTAGTAACATTTTTACGGGTCGAGGACTCGAACTCACGATCACACGAATGTGAGAGTCGAGTATAGATACCCTTAGTCTATCACCGCTCTAATCAGTCAGTTCTTCATACATATTATGATCAAACTCAAACATTTATTACAATTATGATATGTATGAAGAGTTTAAGGTTACACAATTATAATCTGTTCAAGATAAGAAAGACCTGAGTTCAACATTATAAGTCGGGTGATTTCACCTATTGACCACCTCCCGGTCCCTGTTCCTCGGTTGACCAATTAACCAATGCTATGTTAGACTTCTTTGGACGGATGAAGTATTTTTTTTTTCTTAATGTGAATAGAGTATACCATTAAACACATAAATAACTCTGCTAGGAGATTAGAGGAAAGAAACAACTTCTCACTTTATCATACTTCATTATTTAGTTAATTAGAAAGGAAATTAGAGTAATTGCACTAAATGCAAATGCCATATTTTTTGACAAATGGTATTAACGAATCGAACCTTTGACCTTTTTAAGAATCCTAACGTCACCGTACTGGTAAATTGCAGATTTGCAGACGGTGATTATTTTTAATGAAAGAACAGGTTTGTTCTACGACATTGCATATAGTATTCTATTGATAAAATGAGGTGCGAAAGTTTATATTTGTTCGAACGCTTGATTGATAAATATTATAGCTGTAAAAAGATGATCAGATAATGGTTCTAAGACTCACCAGTTCTGCATAATGGAGAGTAACGCGTCGAGTCCCAGTTCGGTAGCGCAGGTGACTAGCCAGCGGACCATCTCCCGCCTCCGCCAGTTCACTGATGATAATGTCATCCGCAACACCTGACGAATAACAATAACTCAGAATCCTCATGAGATTCATGAACAACGGATGCATCCTCAATGAGTTACAGTTTGATGCGGCTTTTGGTTCGGTGGGATCATAGGGCCATTTTTTTTACGTATCGGTATTTAGGTAGGCATAGAGAGGTATAGGAACATGATAGAGGAGTTTTTTTGGCATCAATTGAAGGACATGGACCTCGACCAACAGTGGTTCCAACAGGACGGTGCCACATGTCGCACAGCCGGAGTAACAATGACTTTATATTTTTTCTAAATTAAATCTTCAAGAGAGCTGTGAATAGGATTTTGCAAGGTCGGCGGCGCGCCCGCATGCCCCCTGGTGTTGCATGTGTTCATGGGCGGCGGTAAAACTTACCATCACCTGGGACCGCTTGCTCGTCCGCCCACTAGTCTATAAAAAAAAAAAATCCGGTGCTCAATCTGGGACACCCTTTACTACTTAATATACCACGTTTTAATTAATATACTCAACAAATGTTTATTTATTTCTATCTATACCTGCAAGCCCAGTTCGAAGGCAGCGGCGAGCAAATCGCGGTGATGGTGGGGCGCGTCTGGTGGGGCTGCGTGTCTGAGCGCGTCTTGCGCTAGTCGGAACAGTTGCGCCGCTGAGCGCACGTGGCGTTGCGCTGCGGCTAGCGCCGCACGAAGACGCCCCGGGTTACCTCGGGCCGCCGCTGTAAATAACAACATCATATGACTGATACCAGCTACAAAAACTTGATAAACATGAAATTTGGCAGAGAAGTAGCCAGAAATTAGGAGAAGGACATAGGATACTTTTTATCTTTCTTATATTAAAGCCTAGTCTATCATAAATCTAGAATAAATTTAGCTATATTTACCAATTAGCGCGCTGCCGAGCGTGGCTTGCTGTTGTTCGGCGTGCTGCAGCGTGTGCCACGCGCCCGCCCCCGCGCCTGCGCCGCTGCCCGCACCGGCCCCACTAGCGTCCAGAGCGTATGCCTCTTCCACCATAGGCAGTCTTTGAAACAAGGCAGAAGGCAAAAAATTAAATTAAATCATTTATTTTTGGTAAAAAAACTAATTAACTAAGATGTTAATATATTACGCATACCAACGTTATTTCATTATTTTCTATCCGTGTCAAAAGCCAAAAATTTAATATTACCCTCACGCCAATTAAGTCAGCAACACGCTAACTTACCCAAAACCATGGTAGCGTGTCATAAGTCGTGAGAAACTTTTTTATGATTTATTTGGACACTGGCATAGATAGCCATTGGTCCACACACAACGAATAAAAACAGAATTGTTTTTATCGCGTCATTGTACAGTCCCGTCGAACTAAGAGTCGCTCAGTAAAGTGATAGTAGGTTTACTGAGGACAGAGTTGGACTCTTTGGGAGAACACGAAAATAGCAGTTTCTTTATTTAATTACCACAAACATTATTCATTAACACTAGGCACTTTGAGTTTAATAAAGTATCACTATTAAACCACAGATCCAATAATACACAATTTTTACAAAAACAAAAAACTTTATTTCTCAGGTTCAAGGCAAAAGTCTCTACTCATAAGGTGCTAAAGTGTATATACTACTCTGTCTCAAAACGTCTGCCACGAAGTGGTAATTTGAGTCTGGGGAATAAGAAAAAGTCACACGGGGCCATATCTGACGAATATGGTGCTTGGTCAATGACATTCGTTAAATATTTAACTAAAAATTCCCTTACGATGATTGGAGGTGTCGGCGCTTTTGTGTTGTTACAACTAAAGAAACAAATGTCTAACGTTTCTATAAATAATCCTGACCCAAACATCTTAGACTCTGCCCTTCCAATCGAAAAGGACTATGCAGAGAATACACAAAGCTATGCAGAAACAAAACTCATTGTGATCGAATCAGGCAATACAAAATATGTACGAAAAATCGAAATGTTCTTCAATCACTTACATTTTAGATTGGAACGTATCGACAGGGATCCTGCATCTAATCTAAGAGTCAAGTTTGGGACCTACTCAAGTCTAAATTTGACTCACTTGAGCATTCGAACCTTACCTTCGAACCAGCCGAACAGACCTACCCATTCAACCGCCTCATCCTAACATTTCAGAAACAACCCTCCTTTACCTGGACCATCCTCGTTACAAATCGCTCTTCAGGTAGTAGTGTCTACAAACTCATTAAAAGAACTCAAAAAGTTCGCATACAACCGGAAAAATTGCTCTAGATCATTTCTTCAAAAAACAGATGAATTTTCTATTTCTAGAAATATCAGAGAAGAAACAAACAAGCATCTCAATTTTTCACTGACAACGTGTTACACTGGTTTAGATTCAAGCTCAGGGTGGACAGGTAACAGGGTGAGGAACCGGTTATCTAGCGAAGGTATGTACGGTGCCGAGTGTATATGTATACTGACTCCCAGGTAAGAGGAAAGTTAATTAAACCTTGCGATTTATCGTTGAATACGTCCGCAGACATTATTAATGTAGTGTATCGCAGCCTTTCCGAATGGGAAGATCAAATGTGGGTAGTTAATAAAACTGCTCGCAGTTCCCATCCTGGACTACCCGCCACTTTCGTGAATTCGTCAATTCGTGACTATAGCTGGTATAGCCCGTGCCGAAAACACGAGTACAATCGAATTACAATATAAAAAGAAGACAGTTCACTAGTTAGTAAAGAAGTTTTAGTTTCTACTCGAGCTCACCTCATGGCACGTAATCCTACTCTGTACGCCAGCTCAGGGTCTGCGGGCAACAGGGTGAGGAACAGGAATCTGGCGAAGGTATGTGCTGGTGCTGAGCGAGGGTGAACCCTTGCCCCGAGGCAGGAAGAAGGACCACCAGCAAGTAACGCCCGGGCTACTCGACCGCAGACTAACGCTGCCGCTTCACCTTCTACACGTTGTAGTTGGCCAATAAGCCGCTCCTCCTGTAAATGTTTTATGGACTTTTATGGGAGATGACAGACAAGCAGAGATTCCGCTTGATGATAAGCGGATATCGAAAAAGCGGTATCTGCCAACGTTATTCAAAAATATAGGCGTTTACACGTCTGCAAATATGCTGTCTCTTTGAGGATTAAGAAATTTGGACGTGGAAATCGTTATAAGAAGAAGTTGGCAGGCAAGCAGATTACGTTTGATGATAAGCAGATATGGCGGTCAACAAAGATCTGCGGTATCTGCCAACATTTGTCAAAGATGACAATTTAATTTGGAAAATAGTTGGAAGATATGAGGAATAGGGAGTACAAAAGGTATGAGGATTTTTCACTTGATTATAAACTCTATTCGATAGATGACATGGAGTGGAATTAGAAGACGGAATGGGATCGTTTACTGCACATTAAAATACACGAATCAAATGTGATTACTAAGCGAAACTAGGTGAATTAAGTTGCAAGCAACTAATGAATTTTGTAATGAGTTTGATAGAAGTTTAAGATTTACAAATATGTTGGATTAATCAAAAATGTATAATGAATTTGAATAAAATCTTTTTATTATGAACTTGTTCTTCTCTCTAGTTATCAAATAACCATAAAACCGAAAAAAAAAACAATTTTTAATTCCATAAATATTCTTACCTGTTTACAATACCGTTCCTGCGCATACAGGCCGCTTGGCAACATTCTCTGCATGCCCAGACCCAAGAGAGCAGCCTCTAATGCCAGAGCCAGGTACGTCTCTTCAGGGTTCTTGCTGCCAGCTACTGGTACGTGTTGATATCTGGTAGTGAAATTGAACTACAATTAATGAAACATTCGGCAAAAGAGGGTGTTTCTAGTAAGTTTTGTGATGTTATTAACACCTGCATTTAAGTTTAGTACATATTAAATGAAATGATTTAATAAGACCTAACTTGTAGAATCAACTTTCATGGAGGTCAATCAAGCATTATTTATCGGTTTATCAAAATATGGGGGCTACCTTTGTATCTGTATTATAATTATCGCTACTTTCTATCATAGGGACAAAATTTCCACTAAAAGGTTAGAGATATATTAAAGTTAAATTATAAGTATATAACGAACAAGAAAGCATGTAGACTATTGTCTACGAGCTTTCTTGTTCGTTTTTTTGGAACATGACAAACGAAATCTCATCGTATCCAATAAAGGGTTTAATGAAATGCAGATGAAATGGGATAAGGAAAGCTCCTTATCCCATTCTTAACTCTTCCATATATCTTACAGGAAAGGCCCATCCTATTTGCAGACGTTTCAACGTTCGTCATTTTGTTGACCATGGATAATAATAAGTAATTGTAACAATAACTGAATAGCAATGTAACAATTGTGTCTTAAACCTCTCCTTGCTGAAGGCAATTAAAAGCACCAAACAGTGGAAAATAAAATATATTTACGATACATTATCTATAAATATGGACTATCTGTCAACTCATGACCACGGCTGATCATGTCGAGTGTGTAGCCCGTGCCGAAAACTCGAGTAGAAATAAAAGGTAAAGAAAAACCATTAATTTTACGCGTTCAGACCCGATCTGCAATATAAAATGGATTGTAAGCTCGCCTACCACCATCTTCCTATTAAAAAATGTTATTACCTAGGTGGTAGTCCAGTATTAGGCTCTTCGTCTAAATAAGTGTGTAGCCGCGGAGACGCTCGTTGGTCGTCGGGGGCAAGACACGCGTCCGCCAGGCACTCGTAAACGCACCAGATTGCCTCCAATGTCCAACCAGTCCAGCATCTACTGTCTGTGAAGAAAACAAGACTATTGAAAAAAACTAGGGCTTTATTTGACTACATGAACTGTTTATTTGATTTTAGGTTGATTTTTTTTTGTTGATAACCACGATTTTATTAGCCTAACCTATCCATTCGAATGATTCAATAATTGTTTTTCAACCACACCTGCTACATTATTCCAGTTAACTGAGATTATCTGTATTGCGTCGTAAAAACATAAATGTATAAACTCACGGAAAATAGAAATAATGAGTGTCAAGAAGAGAAATAATTTGCAGTACTCTCGTCCTATGCAGCAATGCGTGTGTGAGTGTACAAACGGCGCTGCTACTGAAGGTACATCCTACGGTACAGCACGACGGGACGGACCTATGAGACGCATAGGCCCGAGCACGTGTTGGGCAGATTTATATGGATAGGGCAGGCTATCTCTCTTACCTCGCCCGATACAACGCTGCGTGTGAGAGAGAGCGCAAGTAGCGCCACCTGGCAGGCACGTGCCGCTGTCCATATGCGCACACACTAGCGACAGCTTCACTCGTTCCCCGCATAGACCCGAGCACGAGTCGGGGCCCGAACACGTGGTGTTGTTGCTCGATGATGCTTCACCAGCCCCAACCTCTTGCCAACGTTGTTGAGCTACCTCCTAATAATAAATAGATAAGGTTTAATGTAGGGGTTGTGACCACCACTATATTGTGGAAGATTGAAGGAGTTGTTTAGTTATTTTTTTTATCGTTATGTAATTGTCTCGTATGCGATAATGTTTTTGTTAGTATGAAATGATTATGTTAGTTAAGAATGCACCCGGTTTGTTCCTTAAGTACCTACCCGAAAATGCACTGTTCGGGTAATGCATATTGCTTGTCTTGTTAACTTATTACTGTTTTGCGAGTGCGTGCACCCGGCACGTTTTCCGTTCAAAATTGCACTGAAGTGACGTACCATAACCCGCGCTACATACGTCACGATGAGGTTTTCGGCAACCGAAGGGTGAATGAACATTTTTTTTTTAAATAGGTTATGGTACGTGCATTTCCGAAAATTAGATTTCGACATTTTGTGTATGTTTTAGAAAAAAAAAATGTTTAGACGGATATTGTAAAGCTTTGTGAATCTGATTTTTACTGCGATTTTTTAAACTTTAAGTAATAACTAGAAAAATTAAAAGATAAATTGAGGATTATGAAACAATTGAAAATCGGTTACGTTCGGTACGTAATTTTTATCATAAACTGATATTAATCTCTTTGAGGGGTATTGTTAACCAGCCTCGTGGAAAAAAAAGAAATGTGGATTGTTGATTTTTTGAATGAAAAAAAAAATGGATTTAATGCATTTTCTACCAGTCCACCTTTGAGCAAACCGAGAATCAAAAGCAAACAACAATAACATCAGGGATTACCTGTCTATGCCTCATAGCCCGTGCGGCGCTGACCGCCAGTCGAAGCGCCGCGGGAGCGCGTCCGTGCGCCCTGAGCGCCTCAATACGAGCACCCACCACTGGTAAGTGTTCTGTAAATAAACAGTATTATACATTATTGTATGAAATACAGCACTCTGAACCCACAACACGGGGATACTATAGAGGGCCATAAGTGTGGCATTATTTATTTATTATATACATTCAGGAACAGGTCAACATATATACGCATATACATACATATATACGCATATACATATATACCTTAATACACTAATAATAAGGACTATAATCCAACGGTTTTGGGTATATTAAACGTTTTGCTGACTATATATATAAATTACCTAATACAAATTACATACGAGTTTGTCAGTCGACAACTTTTATCCAAATACTGTTAGGCAGAAAAATAGCGAAATTTCCCTTCAAACTGTTGCTGCCGTCAGTATTTTTACCATAGAATGGAAGTTCTCGGGTAAAGTAGCCATGCATAGCTAGCAAAGAAAAGTTGTGATGTCACCAGCCCTTTTATTATCCACTGGTGGACACAGGCATATTATCTTGTGCCTGAGGGATGTATGCACAGGTTGAAACGCCTAAAACGCCATGTTGTCCAAACGGGTTGGGGAGTCCACTCATTTAGAGGTGGTGCAGTTCTCTTGCAGTAGTTGCTTGTTATCGTTTGTCGCCTTTTACGACACCCACGGGAAGGGGTGGAGTGAATTCTAAAGCCAGCCGACACTACATAGAAAGGTGTTATTCACAAATTGTTTACCATGCCACAGTGGCTGTCCGAGCTCATTGAACTTGGGGTAAGGCTGCAACGTAGCAGAACCCCCTGATCCAGATCCACAAGCTTTTTCAGGCTTCTCTGGGTCATAGTACTCGTCGGTGCTCAGGATATTCTTCAGGTGTTCGTTCTCCCACGATATGTCTACTGCGTCTAATGCTCTGGAAAGTAAAGTTTAGTTTAATTTTTAGTTTAAGTGGTGGCAGACATTGCCATAACTTGAACATCAAAAGTTATGGCAACAGGGACAGAAGACTGAAATATACCAACGTATTTACGGAGTGAGTAAGAGATGTCAGAGCCCTTTTCCCTCTCAATCTTGTTGCATAAGTAAAAATAATAAATTTTAATATTTTAAATCTGACAAAATAACAGGTTGTCTATATTTCGGTTTCGTTCAAAGATGAGCCAAATCGGTTCAGTAGTAACAAAATTATAATGGTGTAAACCTTCCAAAAAATCCCATAAAAAATGACGACTAATAAATATAAACATGTCCTTGTATAAGTCCCTGTTTAAGCTCTACAATTTTGTCTAAACACTTTATTTCTAAAACGTAAGAAACATAGCGAAATCTACCTTTCATTTTCAATTCCTATACATATTTTTTTATTCAAAGGCACGATGAAGGTAACCTACTTATAATATTTTTCTTCTCACCAGTAAAAAGTTTCCATTTGCCTTGTCAACTACGAAAACATTTTGAGAAGAAACTTAAGGAAACTGTAGACTTACTTATGGAAAACAGTCCGAGGCGTGAGTTGCGCTGAACTCCTTTGGTTGTGTAGTCTTAATCTCTTACTAGCTCTTCTATACTCACGTTCATAACTGGAAGTTAAACAAAAATCTTCAGATAACAACTATAAACAGTTTCAAACACAGACTTGATGAATGGTTTTCGGGAGAAGAGATATGGCGAAACTTGTAACACCAGCTAAGACAAGTATCAGAAGACTATCTTGAAATGTACTACATTTCCCACTTTACCTTATTTCCCTAATGGACGTAAGTGTTTCGGTAGTGAGTGAGATGTGCCAGAGCCCATTCCCATCCTATCCCTCCCCATTTTTCCAACCCAAATCCATTCCTATATCTCCAAAGGTAGGCAGCGCACCCGGGGGCGTGCCAACGTTTGTCATTTTGGACTAATGTTGGCATGTATCACCGATGTCTATGGGCTACAGTATTCACTTACCATCAGGTGGACTGTATGCTCGTCTGCCGCCTTCGTCCATAAAAAAAAGGTACACTAGCAGTTATGTTAATAATAATAATTATGTAGTACAAAGTTTCCGTACTATTGACCATTGGGTCCGATTCCCACCAACTTCACATTACAGCAGCGATGCCATGCTTCATGTAGATCATGTATTGAACTTTAACTCCACCGTACATGGTTTAAATTTGTATAACGTTGTGAATGTAGCCAAGGACAATGTGGACATGTGCAATCGTCAGTAACGTGATTTGATACTTACTTATTAGGCCTAGGTTCTTCATCTGAGCTTTCCGAGTGAGAGTGTACTTCTCTCCGTTGTCTTTCTCTATCTCTTTCTCTTCGATCACTATAACATAAAATATTGTATAAGATTGTTTACCGATCTTTGAAACGTATCATAAATTCTCTATTATGTGTGTTTATAAGTGACCAGAGCTGGTGTATGTAGACTTACCTATCTCTCTCTTCTCTTTCCCGCCTCTCTCTGTCCCTTTCTTCCCGGTCTCTGTGTCGATCTCTGTCTCGATCTCTGTGGTCTCTGTCACGATCTCTCTCATTTCGTTCCCTTTCTCTTGCGTACTGAAAGAGACGAAGAACATCTGTGACCATAGATAAATTAAGATACTAAGGGCCTTTAACACCACCTCCTGATAAAGTAACTGTTAACAATCTGATAGATAAATTACCTGCCAAGTAAATCTAGCCGATACTGACTTTCTGATAAAGTATAACTGACTTTTTGATACCTTCTGATAAAGAATCGGGAGTTGATGAGAAAGGCCCTAACTCAAAACACGATAGCACAGATTATATAAACCTAAACGGCAGTGTGTTCTGAAACATTGAGGGTTTTTTTTTTTCTAAATAGACAATACCTAATACCTATAACGAGGAAATGTGATAATTACCGACAGTTTGTCAGTTAACTGTATGTGTACGTTGCAATTAACTGTCAGAGTGGAATTAACTACAGTAGTTGTAGTTTTTGGGAGGGGGAGAGAGCACAATACAATCCCACAGTTGCTGGGGGCACTCGACTTACCACGTTACTCCTCTTTCACAGAACACTACCGTGAAATTTACTGTGTGTCCCACTTTATCTCATTCTCCCAGTGTACGTATGTATATCGGTAGTGAGTGAGATATGCCAGAGTACATTCCCATCCCATCCTATCCTATCCACTTTTCCCAACCCCTTCTCCAAACTCTTTCCTATATCTCTATATCTTATAAAGCTAGGTAGCACATCCAGGATCGTGCCAACGTTTGTCATTTTGGACTGATGTCGGCATGTATCGCAAATGTAGCAAAGCTAAGGTGGACTCTCTGCTCGTTTGCCACAAACTACAAAGGGTCACAGTGTGTGGGTGGGGGGTGTGTGTGGGTTAGAGTTTAAGTTGCTTTTATATAACGTGACTTATGTAACAAATAAATATTTTACTTCACAAATATTCTCAAAACCTACCAATGAAAAGGACCGATAATCCGGATCTTCAGTTGGGCAGACCTCGACTGCTGACCACTTTTCCAATAACTGTCTCCACTGCATCCTATGATGCTTATTACTCCCTGGGTCTAGCACTATGCTGACCCATAGAGCTCCTAGCTGCTCCCAGAGCTGTCTGCACTTCTCCGTCATGGGCGTGTTCTGATTCCTCCACAGTAACAGTCGTGGGTCGGAGAGGAACTGTTCAGTCATGAGCATCAGCATTCTGGGACCGTTGGAGTCTTGGGCTCGGAGCATTTCTCGTACCTGTGTATCATAAAATAAGTGAAATTTAAAATTGGGGAAACAGTGCCGAATTGCAAGAGAAAGAAGTTGAAAGTCTTTTGCCAAATTATCGATGTGCATGGAGGTTATATCTTCCGTAACCAGCCCTCGTATTGTTCACCGCGTCCACAAGACAATGTGCTTCCTCATACACATTGTCTTGTGCACGAGGGATGTAAGATCGTAAAACGGTACGCTGACTAAGCGGATTGGGGAGTCCACTCGTTTAGAGGCGGTGAAGTTTATTTAGTCGCTTTTTACGACACCCACGGGAAGAGACGGGAAGTGGTATTGTAAAGCCGGCCGACACCACACGGCCCATATCTATGCTTAATTTCATAAAAGGAGATTGGAGATTTTTGGTTATTTGGGGTTGTTCAAGTATTACGTAAGCACCAAAGGGGGGTGGGGAGAACTTTGCTTTGCTTATTTTTGATGACACAGGGGGACGGCGGGTGCGAATGGCGGGCGATTACGTCAGGAATATTTATTTATTTACTTTTCGTATTTTTTTGGCAAAATTTAGTAGATTCTGATTAAATAAGAAACTTGAACAGATTTTGTAAAAATTATACCAATGCTTACGTAAGCATAAGGGGGGTAAGAGCTTTGCTTACTTTCGTTGCCAGGGAGCGACTATGACTAAAATTCTGCTTACGTAATACTTGAACCGCCCCTTTTTATGTAAGAGGTAAACCTAAAAACTATTGAACCGATTATGAAAATTCTTTCACTTTTAGGAAGATAAACTAATGCAGTCAATATGAAGAACCCGCCGCCAGCTTAGCGTTTTAAAATCACACATCTCTTATGCATGAGGCCCGTGCACAGTAACAAATGATAAAGGGGCTGGTTACGGTACATATAAAATCAGATATAGTCTTTGCCTGTATCCATTTAATAACTGGCGAAAAGTATCAATGAACCTTACCTTAGAAAACAGTGAGTTGAGTTGTTTATTTGCATTGTAATAAGTTCCCTGTAGTAAATACGCCCTCACTTGTTCGCAAACCTGAAAAAGACGACCCAGTTCAATAATAACTCATTAAGTAGGCTACAAATGTATATAGGTAAATATAGCAACTGAATATTGGCGTGGGTGTATAAGGTATGGGAATTTCCAAGAACATCGTACTCAGACTAATCGCTTTTAAATAACACTGGTCTTATGACTTGTGGATTTGGATTTTGTGGTGTTCGGAAGTGAACCAGCGTGGTGGACGTCTTCTCTACAAATGAGTGCCTCCAGAATAAATACCACAGGTTTTGAATAAAATCTATAACGCTACACCTACTTGTTGCTCATCCAAGTGCCAAGCGTGGTGTGCATCAGGCGGTGGTCCTGCTGTCGGGTCGGGAGCTCCACAGATCCTGTTGATCGCGGACTTCGCTTGCAGGACCTCGTCAGCTAACCGCTGCGCCGTCGGCAGCACTTCTGTGTGGTGTTCCGCTATCAAATACTGGACGAATTTCTGGAGTTGCTGCCTTTCCATTTGGAGAAGGGTTTCTGGAAGAATAATAAAAAATATTTTAGCTTCTAAGCTAAAATGGAACTGAGCTCGATACGTCCGCCGCATGCGTCTAGAAGGGTAGACGAAAATCGTCACCGAGTATCTATTTGCAAGCCGAGATGGATACCGAGGTAGTAACAAGATGGTCTGGCGTAAGAGTGGCAAGGCCTGGTCCAACCGTAACTGGTCCTTTTGTTGTCCATATGCATGAGCCTGCTCATGTATATGGTCGTATGCAGAAGTGATGTCTGAAAACATCACGGTGGCCAAGCGGGTTAGCAAATTTACTCTTTGAAGGGTGGTGCGGGTCCTTAGAGCTCGTGGTAGCGGATTTGTTATCAGTTGTCACCTTTAATGACACCCACGGGAAGAGTGGGGTTATGTTATTCTACAATGGACCGATAACACATGGCCAACTGATGTATTATGTGCTGATACGAGTCGATGCATTTTATCAGTACATGTATCATCAAATAATCTTCCTGCCTGTACCAGGCGGATCGTCATCATTACTATGCATATCATAAGAAACGCTGCTCATCCATCACTTCAAACATGAGAGAGAAGGGATTTTTTACCTGATATAGGAACTCGGAGCCGCACGGAATCCGCGTTCCGTATCCTGTACAACGCGAGCGCGACCACATGCTGACACCAGAATATATCCCGCGCCTCGCAACTGCACGTAACTCCTGTAATTTTGCATCTGTGGACAAAAATACCAGAAGGGTGGGTATCAAATAGCATTCACAGACGCTTGCGTTGCTGACTTTACAGAATCTATGATAATGTATCACAATGCATTGAAGTCTAATGATTGTGGTCACCTATGAATTTAAACACTTACGTCGTAACCGTTCAGTAGTTAGTAATGTTGTGACTGCTGTTACTAACTCCTGAACGAAAACTGGCAGCAATTGAGTACTTTAGATAAACATTTTCACCATTTTTAAAATTGTAAAGAGCATTTTAGAATTTATAATCCTTAATATTCATGTAGTGTTCGCCACCATGAACGATATGTCTCTCCACTGCTAGATAAAGACCTTTTCCAACGAACATACGATCGTCGGGGAACTTCTTCAAGTCTTCCATTCACCTGGCCGGAGTGCTGCCCAGTACATAATCTCCATTCAAGGAGGCTACCCCATCGTCTCCTCATTGGTTGTTGCTCCTGGGACAGATACGGCTTGTCAACTGTCATTTCAGCTTACTAATTCTGTGAGCTAGCTAGCTATTTAGTTCGTTAACAATATTTTTCGTTCCGGATTTTATCTCATGAAGAAACTCTGAGCGTAGCTCTCTCCAAAGATCTTTAAACTTGTGGTTCAGGCCAACAACGATTAGTCTATGTTCTGGTACCACATGTTAAAACTGGCAGGTCGCACAGATTTCAATCAATCAATCATTCTATTATACATCGCAAAACACCTGGTAAACTCAATAAATAATTTTGAATCGTATTATGGTGCGTTTTATTGCTTTAATCTCATCACTTCCACCAGTGCACATGGCATAAAGTCAGCTGATATTCGTGTTTCTTCTTAAATAGTCATAAAGAGCCTTAGGACCTATTAGTATCACTAATACTAAAGGTGACAAAGGTCGTAACAAAGGGCCTGGCACATTGCCCTTTACGATAATAAAAAGAACTTCTTTCAGATGTCTCCGACAATGACCCTTGGGTCCTTTGTGTACCCTTTTATTTATTTTCATTGTTTCCCGCAAAGTCATTTGTGCTCGTTTTTACTTTGAATAAATTACTTCCCAGTACTTTTACGCGAATTTTGAAAAGAATGCGAAATGGAGATTTTTGCACGTTTTTGAGCAGTACCAAAGCTTGGCTTAGTTACAACGAATTAGATCTATAACTTCCTACTGTTGGATATAGGTGTTCCCCTTGCAACCATAACGGGATTTCGAACATAATATACCCCAAAGGCTCAGTGCGAATTGTTAGATTTGATACCACATACCATTAACTAAGATGTTGATAATATTTAAAAGATGCATCACTTATGAGAGGTTTGTTATGATATGTCTTTAAAAGTTATATTAGGAGAAGAACAAAGAAACCAGAGTCATATTAGAAGCAGGACTGTACTTCAATGCACTGTACTGTACTGTAGGTACTGTACTGTTTAAAAAGTTATAATATATTATATACAGTTTGTGATTGTTAATGCAAATTTTCGTCGTGTAGATGACAGAAACCTTTCCACTCGGAATGGTTATACTATTAGGTGTATTAAGACCCACATTTATTAAGAGGTGATGGTAGCCTTTAGGATATTTTTCGATAGATTCCCAAAAAAATCGGTCACAGCTTCTAAATTCTTCATATACATTCATGTGCAAGAGGGATGGATGGGCTTCAAAACGTTAAAATGAGGTTCCTAGGGGTTATGGTAGCGGTTTTGATGTCCCTTAGCTGTTATTTAACGACATCTTCAGGAAAACATGAGATAGCTCTATTCTAAAACCGGCCTACACTAAAGGCTAATTGATCAGTACGATGGATTAGCAAGTCGTAATATTCACGACTTATTTTAAAAAATGTAGCAGTAACCAATTGTCTCACCTGTCAAAAGACACAGTAACCCTGTAGACCTTTTCTGGTTCTGCACATGGCGTCGCCGCTGGCGCGCGCACCACACCGCTCAGGTGGAAACCTGTAATTAAATGTGTTTTAGATTAATTTAATGTTTTTTGTGTGTGTTTAATGTGTGTTAACAAATTTGTTTTTTAATGTGAAGAAAAAAGCATTAAAAAATGGCAAATCGAGTGTTCGAATAAATACAAATTCAGGACATCTAATTAATTTCTTCTTTAATTAAGAGTGAGAGGGTGTACGCTACAATCTCGGAGCCGCTGGGTGCACTTGACTGGCCGCGTAACCCCTCTCTCACAGAGCACTACCGTAAACAGTATTGCATTTTCCATTTTTCCCATGTAGGTATATGTGTTTCAGTTGTAACTGGGACATGTCAGAGCCCATTCTCATCCCATCCTATCCATTTCGTCCTCATGTTCCCAACCCTATCTCCAAATCAATTCCTATATCTCCAAAGATACAGGTCCAGGTCCATTCGCCTGGTTAACCGATAATAATAAATACAGCAATTTTTTGCAGCAATATTATTGGATTTTATTAACGGATCAATTAATTGTCAATGACATTTTATTGGTCACAAATTGATCGATTTACTTCCAATGGTGTAACTAACTGTCACGGTTTTGGGCGCCAGTTTCACTTACTGCGCAAGAGCAAGATGTGATTGTTGTGACGTACACGCAATAGCCAATAGAACGGTGGTAGTGATGGAGAGTGGACTTCCCCATTACACTTCATCAAGTTCCAGCAATAATATTTTTTATGTATTTATTTAATTAAACTTCATTGCACAATGATATGTACAAAAGGTTGACTTAATGCCATATGGCATTCTCTGCTTGTCGACCACCAGATATTTTTAAGGATATTTCTCCCGCGAATGTAATAAAATGACATTTTTGTATAGTGCCGAGAAATATTTCTTCGTATTAAAAAAAATACTGTCAAATAGCAAGCGTTTTCAATTACATGGAGAAGGCGGGAGTGCTGCCACATGTTTCTTATGGAGTGTCGTCCCAATAGATATTTTGACTTGAAATTTGGCAGCCTTGTTATTTTAAATTTATGGTGTGGGTCAGTCTGGATGACGCATTAAATTTCATTGCATTTCTGCTTTAAACTGGAGGTTCGACCAATAGCATGCCCTAGTTCTTGCCAATCACGAGCGCGCGCTAATCTTGCTTGTGAATTATGTCCGTATGCGCGAAAACTAACTTTCGCACACATTGATGCGAAAGTTAGTTAGTTTTAAGTTGTATTATGAAGGATATAATGTCTTTTTACTCGTACGGACACACCAATACAAGCAAACCAGACGCGCGTTCCCGAGTTGCGAGAACTGCCAATCATTGTATTCTATTTTCATTTTATGTAACGACTTAATAGCGGCCAATATTTTGCAAATAACTTCTCTCGGTCTACGTATTTACAAAATAAGAAACGGCCATTTACAGAGGTAACGATGTATTGTCAATAATTCGAATAGTTGCCAGTTTTCCATCGATTTAACGATTACGATATCCTGTTATGGTTCCCTGTATTGGAAGTTGAATCAACAGTATTTTTAAAATGATAAAATAATCTCATGGTAGATCAAATTTATTATGGTAACTGACGTGAACAGTGGTACATGACGTCACGAACGAGGTTGAGAATTAATATACCTGAGCTAATATCACTTTTAATTTCTCCTTAAGCATGGATTGGCCGTGTGGTGTCAGCTGGCTTTAGAAATGGTGGTGGGTGGTGCATCCTCTCTTCCCGTGGGTGTCGGTAAAAGGTGATTAAAGAATAACAAAGCCGTTATCATATGCCCTACCCTTCCTCTAAGAGAGTGGAGTCGCCAATCCGCTTTACCAGCGTGGCGCTTTAAGGCATCTCTCACATCTACGAGATAATAAAAGGGTTAGTGTGTGTGCGTGTGGTATAGATAAAAAATATTTAAACAATAATTTAACTTGACGAATCTGTTAAGTTAGTTAGCTTGATAAATTCAACAACTCCCCGATGGGAATTTAGCTGCTCACGTTTGGTAGAGATGTAATTTTTGTTTGAAAATCAAAAACGTTTGTCCCAGCAATAGTCCTTGTAATCTCTAATAGGTATATGTATCCACCAAGGCGCACTGGGCCGGAGTGGTGGTGCCTCTTGACTGTAAGGGGAGTCTCGTGTTTTACAGTGGGATGTTATAGTTCGCTGTTTTAGTCACAACTAGCTCTCTCAAGGTTGTCTGGAATAAATCGCTATGAAGCAATACGACCGCCTGGTTGTAATGTGTATAACGTTGTTCCATAATTTTGTGATGATGTACCTAACAATTATGAAGCTTCACTAGGTGTGGACGTATATATCTATCTTGGACAGTCAATCCAGTTAGATAAGTCTAACTTCAGTCGAAATGCCGACAGACACATTCAACTCGGTTGGGCAGCATTTGCGAAATTAAGTCACATCTTCTCGACGCCTATACCACAATGTGGCCTAACCGAAACGTGGTCTCTGACGGCAGGTCTCATTCACAAATTCAAAGTCGCTCAATGAGCGATGGAGCTATTGCTCGGTGTTTTTTTGCTGGACAAAATCCGTAACTAAGGTCGCCGAAGAACGATTAGCGAGCTGAAGTAGCAGTGGGCGGGCCATATATGCTGCAGGACCGATAACCGATGGGGGAGACGAGTCCTCGAATAGAGACCACGTGCCGGGGGATACGTAGCGTAGGACGTCAGGTGGACTGACGACTTGAAGAAAGTTGCCGGTAGTGGCTGGATGAGAAGAGCGGAAGACCGTGTGTGGTCGCGTTCCTTAGGAGAGGCCTATATCCAGCAGTGGTACGACACAGGCTGGTGGTACGGTATGTATACAATAGGTACCTAATAATTATACAATTAAAATATTTATCTATTTACCTATCTTACATAAGATCATAAAAACAACTTGTTTGTATGATCTGAGGCCGGCACGAATGTGGCCTGGCATTGCCTATGACATCTGTGAATATCTGCCTTTTTTATTTGAGTCTAGACCGGATATAATGTGTCAGAAATTTTATAAATTATAGATGTTTAATGATAATTGCAGGTTTTTAAAACAATCATTGTGTGTTGGTATAGAATTCACAAAAAAACTTGGCAAGTAACACAAAAGCATGAGCGCAAAAAAAAAATTCTACAAATCGTAGCTCTATATTTATTTGGTTCCTAGAATACTTCGCTCTGTACCGTGATTGCAACAAAGTTTAATAAAAAAAATATCTCAATATGGGAACGCAATATATGCACCCCAGTTTCTGAACGTCCTCGCTATTGTTTGGCGTTAAAGCAAAGAATCGAGTTCAAGCAATCGATTGCGATTCGTCAAGCTTCGAAATTCGAACACGGTGTGTGAAATTCGATGCAAGTTTTTTTACATTCTTTTTATCATAGTCGTGTTATGTTTATGGCCAGTAACAGCCTTACGTGTTAATACACACAAATTGGTAATTTGAAATGTATGATGCTATACTTGTAGTTCTGATCCTATATAAAAAGTGTGTGAGAACTAAGGTATAATACCTACCTACTTGAATTTCTCAAATACATTCAATAATTATCATTCTACTGTTAAATCTGTCTCTCTATGATAATTAAATCTATCACTTCAACAACGAATCAATGATGAATGATAAATTGAACAAATTCTATATTGAGGATTTGTTTTAGAATTTGAAATATCTAAAATTATTCTCATGAAAGCTAAACTATTAGCAAAACTATTAGGATGGATTCAGGCACGAAATGTAAGTGATCGGAAAGACATCAAAAAGTAAAAATTAATACAGATTACATATTTCAGAGGTTTTCAAGCATTATTAAAATAATCTTGATAAAACTGTATCGGCAGCAAACGACTTATGAAAAATAATCAATTACACGAGAACTCGCTTCGATAAATCGAAAGAAGAGTGTGCAAATTTATTGTTCCGTGCAAAAACGCGATTTCAAAAGGGATTGCAGCAATCGTGAACAATTAGCCAATAATTTCCCGTTCTCAATGCCTTTGCTTTTAGAGTAGAGCATACTAAGTCCCATAGTTTGATATAAGCCTCATTTATGAGGGAGGCGATAAGTTCCTCATATCGGTTACACTTATTCGCAAAGGATTCCTCAAATAATTACATCACATCAGCAGTAGATTAATTGAATGCTAGTAATGAATAAGCCCATCTCTTCCCATGGGTGTCATAAAAGGTGATTAAGGCATAACAAACTACACCGCCTCTGAAAGAGTGGACTCGCCAACCCGCTTCGCCAGCGTGGCGTTTTTAGACCACACATCTACATCAGCCTTGATTAATTACATCCTACATTAACAGAGATGATTAGTACAAGTAATAGTAATAATACTAAATAGTACAAGTAATTACGAAGCCCATGTGTATAAATAGACCTTAAATATATGTGGTTTCGACAAGACAGCGCTACGTGCCACACAGTGCATGCAACAATGGACACTGCAGGTTTCATTATCTCGCGAGGCGGCGGCAACAACTGGATAGTGCAGAATATAGTAGGTCATATTTGTAATTAACACCATATTTGTATATGTTTTTGGAAAATAAATGATTTGATTTGATAATTCATGCTATCAATTGACCTTCCGAATAAAAAAAAGTATAGCGGTATCGATTATACAACTTGTTTTATTTATATTTAAAACCAGAGCGCAATTATTAAAACATCCTTTATAAATGAAACATAAGGAATACCACATAAAAGTTTCATGATCAAAGTATTTATCGGTAGTTCTTATTGTGCGATAGATAGTTATTCTGTGACGATAAAACACAACAAAATGACGTACTCAACTCAGAGGGACGAGATATGAAAATTGATATTTTCACGTTTTTCACACATATTGGCGCAATTCTACAACGTGGACTGACCACCTCTTCAGTCAGCTCGTGATCGTGGTTGCTGCAACTCAACCGAAACGTCGAGTAAAATAAATAAGGTAAATATATGCGTTGAGACCCGTTTAAATAGATAAATAAGTGGGATCTCTTATAGGAATAACAACTTTTAGATAAGCTGTATCTGATAACTAATGTAATTTGATTTTTAAAACTGTAATTTGATGAATGACTCATGAGTTACAAGGAGATTCTCCTCATTCTTTTCAAACGATTCGACGCTAACTACCTTAAAGGTTATGGAGACGGAAACTAACCGGCACTCGAGAAAAAGAATGAGTCGATGTTTTTTAAAACGTAAAAACTCGAGCGACCGTGTTGGTACAGCTGCATGATTTTTTTTTAATTCGTTATCAACAAAGAACGCTCATTGAGTTGTTATCGATTTGGTTTTTGCACTTCGATTATTTTTTATTAACAACAGTTTTCGATTTTTATGCGAAGTGTTTTGTGAAATGAATGCGCGTGAAGAATTTGTTGGCGGGTAGTGTACTGATTTTAGATTTAATTATTATATCACTAGCGAACCGCCCTCGCTTCGCTTCGTTAAAACAATATTAAACTATACGTATAAACCTTCCTCTTGAATCACTCTATTTATTGATGAAAACAACATTAAAATCCAAAGTTTAAAAGATCTAAGCGTACATACAGAGGGACAGACGGCAGGAAGCGACTTTGTTTTATACTATGTAAAGATAGATATTTTTTTCAAAAGTTTCATTAGCAGGTGGATAAACAAAATAACATGTACCTAATGTGGTTCATTGCGGACTTATGAACTATTCTGTACAATAAACTCGCTTTTTGTCAGATTAAGCTACGATATGGGGTTCTTCAAGAGAGCTGTGAATAGGATTTTGCAAGGTCGGCGGCGCGCCCGCATACCCTCTGGTGTTGCAGGTGTCGCATGGGCGGCGGTAACACTTACCATCACGTGGGACCGCTTGCTCGTTCGCCCACTAGTATATAAAAAAAAATGTGGTTATATTTAAATGGTCTGTACTCTTAGATTGGCACTTGAAAAGTTTGCTAACCAATACGTCACGTGAGGAGGAAGATCCGTCTTACATTCTGGTTTTAAAAGTCAAAGACGTGATGAGATTTTAAGTGACTTGGGTATTGTTTGATCATTCGAGATGCTTATAAACATTTCTGAACAAGTTAATAGTTATTTATATCTTATTTTATGGGGGGTATATGCTACATTCCCAATGTTACATTGAAACATGTTGATATATGGACGTAACTACATACTTACATATATACGTACCCGGAAAAAAATACGTATTATTATGTATGATAATTATAATTGATAAATGTTAGATTATAATACTAACTCGCCCACTAACTATACCAATGTAAATAGTCAAACGGCGTAGTTCGCTTGAAAACCAGTTGGCCTTTTGAACCAGCTAAACTCGCCTCCACAAACCCGCTTACGAACAAACAGTAGGTGTTTTAATTTATAAGTTTTATTCTTAAACTATTCAAACTATTAAGGGATAACATAACGGCTACCACAAGCCCGGGGGAAATACTCCACGTTCAAAAGAGTGGACATGGCAACCCCGCTTCGCCAGCGTGGGGTTTTAAGGCCACAAGACAATATGCATAAGAAGGCCCGTGTCCCGTAGTGAAAGGGCTGGTTACGGTAATCATAAAAATAATTAGTTTATTATTATAACTACCTATTTGTAAAGTAATATCGATTTCGTCGAAATAAATCACTAAAAAAATACCGTAGTTTTTACCACATTATAATTGTTTTAGGAAAAAAGTGTTGAGACAAAAGTTGTAGCGCTACAACTATCCAAGACATATAGTTTGTGTGGAACGACGTGGATTATTTTTAAAAAAGTATACATTGTCATAATGTCAGAACTAATTTGGCTAATCTTTGAACCTAGCAGAGATATACATGGGTCCATTATTTTTTTGCCAAATTGGATTTAAAGCCGTTAATGAATGTGCTTTCCAAATCGATTGGTGTTTTAAACACACCTGGTGCCCCTTAGTTGAAATGTAGTCGTCCTCGAATTCGAGATCGTGACCTCTGCAATAGGTAGATTTCTGGGAAATATCCCCAAAAATGAAGATTAATTAAATAGTACTACTATCAAAAATATCAATTTCAACTGCGTAAGTACATTGATAAACAACAATAGCAAAACGTGTAACGTTTGAACTGATGTAATTTGACCCAGATATACAGATTCAGGTCAATAGCGAGTTCAAGGCGCTTTTATCGTAATAGCTATTTATAGCAATATAATCAAAGAGAAACGAGTAATTTTGTAGGAGTAAGAAAACAAACAATAACACAATAGGAACACAATAAACACGGCAAAGAAATTACAACAAATTAAAGATGTAATAATAGCTACAAGAAACCGACATTACAAATGACAAATTCTTGAAAAATATTGAAATCAAAAAATATTCTTGATAAAAGAGGATAACAAAATAATAATACACAGGAAAGAATAATTGCAAGCTTTACAAATAAATTTGAAAACAATAAGTATTTTCATAGGAGTTTCATAATGAAAAAAAAATTAAAATATGATTTCAGAGAATACTTATTGAAAAATATAGCTACTGTATTTGGCATATTATACAAGGAAAATAAACATATCCAACTATAACTACATATAAAGCTAATAATAAACCACTATATTTTAAACATGAGTTATTCATAGATCGATTGGCTTTTATTTGACTTTGTGTAGATCGATAACCTATTTTATTTAGGCCAGAGGGCGTATTTACACATTCTCACTGCCAGTCACTTCAAGCCGTGAAACGAATTGCCTTACAATTTCATATTATGGAAGCCATTACAGATGTTCTTTATAGAACGCCTTCCTGCTTATACAATGGATTTTAAAACTATACTATTAAGTAAAGAAAATTAAATCAAACAAAAATAGCTGAGTTAAAACTAATAATAATAATAAAACAAGACGGTTTAGAGCTCTGAACTGACATCCTTGGAAATTAATGTTTGAAATTAAATTAATTGAAATTGAATTCAAACATTACCAGTAATGTTTGAAAGGAAACAAGTTCCAGGATGTATCATGCTTTAGAAAGTTGTTACAATTCCCATCGAATTACAATTTTAAATAAGGACCACTTTCACGGTTTTTATTTGGTTGTCGCGACAGCGTCATAATTCACACTTAAAAGTGAAAACTTAAAACTAGCTATCATGATGACCATTAATGATGCATTTAAGTCTTCATCTTTAACAGCCAGGATACAATGGAGAATTGTATTAAAACTGTTTCATAGATGTCGCTGGGTTCAATATTGATTCACTATTTTAAAAAAGTTTTTAACTTCAGAATTAGAGGCTATATTAACTGTTTCATTTAAATTTCCTGTTTTTTACTTTATGAATAAGTGTTTCCCATTTTGAGTAATCGAAAGTTGAGCAATTTATAGGTTTGGAATATTTATCGCCCATGAAACAGCATTGGTACACAATTTAACGTAAAGGGAGCCACTCCCGGAATTCAGAGTCATAAACCCGTAACTGGTAATTTTTGGGAAAATGCCATAAATTTACCAGTAATAACAGTACGCGTCGGCCTGCACGCCATTCGTTTTTATTTACGACACTACTTGTTTCACATTCAGACAGTTTATAACTTTTGTGCACGACTGTATTGTGATTTTATTTATTTTTTTCATTTCAGCTATCTGTTTTTTTTGTAGGGTTTTATTGTTTTTTGTTCTGGAATGTTGGTGGTTTTTGCCTAAATTATTTATGAAACGTTTTGTTCTTATGTTCCCTGTCTAATATCCGCAATGTCTATTTTACAAATTAAACTCTTGGCGACTTGAAGACACGTCACGTTCCATTTATTATTATCCGATAGATCCCAACTAAGATAAATTTGGATTAAAATATAAATAAACATAATTATAAATAACTATATTCTACCGAGCTCAATTCAGATGCCCCACTTTTGTAGCGAACACGAGCTAGTGTGCGTATAGAAGGCGCCGTAACTTCAACCGGTTTGTTTACATTAATAACTGGGCACCGTATCTGTGTGCGTGGAGACGGGGACTTTCTTTGTGTGAGTCATGTCGCTTTACGTCACTTTGTTTACATCTCTGCTGGTGTGCGCACTCGGTTTCTGTGGAGTGGATTTGAATTGTTTCAGTGTGTGAGTATAATACGTCACGTGGGTAGATCGGCACGTGCGCGTGTGGGTGTGTTCGCGTGTCGGCGTGACGTCACCGAGCATTTCGTCACGCGGCTGCTTTTGTGTGCGATTCATCGTATTGTGCTACGCTAGTGTGGGTGCCGCAGGCGTGTCAAGTCAATGTTAACATTTTTGTGACCTTAACCGCTAGGTAGGTATGTCGCAAGACTTGTTGTCCTTTTACGATTGTATACTGTCCTAGCCTATCTAAATTAGACAGCTTCCGCATCTTTCCTCACAAAAACTCAATTTATTAAATACATACTCTTACCACTTACAAATTAATTAAATGAAGAGAAAATATTTTATCCTAACAGAATTATTAGAACGTAGTTGAAGTAACTATTAAGTACTTAACTATTTAGTGAAAATGAAATTTTATTAATATTTTGCCTTAGAAAATCGAAAGATAATTTTAAGAAGAAATTTTTTCCAACTTTTATCACTTTTTGATATAACGAGGTAATTTAATCAGCTTCCTAAGTACTTCAAAAAAACTTGTATTAGCAGCAATTTTATTACTATTCTTTCAGATGTTAATTATATACGGTTTTCATTTACTTAAAATTATTGACTTACTTAAAATATGTGAGCAGAAACAGAAATAAGTAAAATATATCTTATGTAAATTGCGTACCTGAACGACATTATAATTATATGTTTTCTCTCGTGTTAGTTTTTGTTTATAAATTGCTACATTTTAAGGCTAAATTAAATATATTTTATTAAAATTGTATAGCTATATTTCTGCAGACATTCAACATATCGCATGTACTGTGACTATGCGAGTCGTTTGACCATAATTACTGCAGAACGTGACTGTACAAATGGATATTATCTACTATATACAATGGATACAATGTAGTTGTACAATTACTTCTGATGCGTTAAATTTTTATCGGTTCACCAAAGTGAATAACAATATGTGAAGTGAATAACAATATATATATGTATATATATTTTTATGGACGAAGTCGGCAGACTAGCATACAGTCCAGTCCACCTGATGGTAAGTGGATACTGTCGCCCATAGACATCCGCGATATATGCCAACATTAGTCCAAAATGACAAACGTTGGCACACCCCCTGATGCGCTGCCTACCGTTGGAGATGTAGGAAAGGGAAAAGGTTGGGAACCACTCACTACCGAAACACGTACGAACATTGGGGAAATAAGATGAAGTGGGAAATGGAGTACATTTCAAGGTAGTCTTCTGTGAGAGAGGGATAACGTGGCCAGTCGAGCGCGCCCAGCGGCTGTTAAATTGGAGCGTGCACTCTCCCCCTGACAAAGTTCTGAATATTCTAAATAATAATATAATGTTATTCTGAATCAAATATTAGAATTTGCTCAACAATAATGAGGTTAATGATTTATAGAGAACTAATCAGTAATACAGAGAACATTATTGGCAAACGTTTGAGCAAATGTTGGAAGGAATTACCGACGCTAAAGATTCCGACAAGCAAAAGCCGCCTGTTATTTTAGGACGGAGGGGGAACGGGTGTTATACAATCCGACAAACTTATAAATGCGTATACGTGATGGCGCTTCTTGTTTAGGTTGCAAAACAAACGCGACGTCTCACACAAGTTAAGCAGATAGCATGCACAACTACTTGTATGGTAGTTTGTATGGCTTAATGGACGGTCCATATATGAGTTATGTACATGCCTTAACGGTAACAGTATGTGCATATTGACTGCATGTTACAATGACATTTACATATGTACCTAGCATAATAAATCTCCAGGTGGTCTACCTTCGTCACGTTTGTTTAGGTATGGTATCAGTCACCTATGGTATCTTTCCATCTTCACTTAATAAATACTAAGAATTATAAAATATACATATCATTAAACTATTGTATACATATTTTCATTCGTCAAACTAAACTAGGGGATAACAAACGGGCAACCACACCTCTAAAGTCTAAAAGAGTAGACTCGCCAACCCGCTTGGCTAGCGTGGCCAAGACAAGCACGAGGAGGTCCGTACACGACGAACGGGCTGGTTATAGTTACGATAGGCAAACTAAACATTTCGGTTGGTTTTTTTCGTAAACATTTTTTTCGGCCGCAAAAATAAATTTGTCGGGCTGTGGGTAACAAGTGTTTGTGAACGCAGCACCATCTGCGATTCTGTCGCGAATCGCTCCTGGGGGACGTATTTACAATACAACTTCAGTTTTACGGCATGTGAAAAACAGATAACAGATTTTAATCCTTGTTCCCATGGCACAAAGTCTAAAAATGAAATCCTAGTTATTTGAAGGGGAAATGCTAATTTGGTTAAGTTCTATTGTATTTGGCTATTTGGAGCGATACACGGGAATTGCATCGCTGATATTCATTGAACTTTCTGTTGTGTTCCTTTAAAATTTACACAATATTTTAAGACTATACCAGAACTAGAATGTCATTAGTTGTCATATGTGTGGTATGTTAATCTCACTGATTACATAAAACAACCCAGAAAATGACAATAGTCTAAGACATGAAACTAAAAATCTAAAACTCGGATTAATAGTCGATTCTAGATCGTTTCATTTTAGACTATTTTATATTAGATCTATAATTTACTACTTTGATCTATTTTTAGGTTTAAAACTAACCTCTATGCGGATTGCATAAGGTCCAACGAAACACGACTTTAACTTATTCCAAGGCAGAGAAACATCTATTCTTTTCTAAGCTTCAGACTAAAATATAAGTCATAACATAAGACTAAAAACTAGACAAAGTAAAACTAAAGTGAGCTAAAGAAGACAATAAAAAACAAGATAATGATCTCAGTAGTTAAAGCAATTGGCAAATACTCAGATTTCCCTTTGTAACAATAAATATGGCGTCCGTTCAGGAAAACACGTTCTGATATAGTCGTAAATGTTATATGAGTTCTGAAAAAAGACTACTGGTTAGGACTAAGAGTTATACGAACATGAACTAAGTAAATGCAATATCCCCGGTAGGCGTTCCTCGTTCAATCGCAATCGCTTCCGAACACACCTGCCCACACACAGGTGCCGGAAATCTATTAACACTTACATACAACCGTACGACGGACCCTCTTTGTCTTTGAAACAAAAAAAAGGCGCCAAACTCTTTGACAGTATAAGGAAAAGGATAAGTTTATACAGTTTCGTTTTTTAACTGGCTCAATCACTTAATTTACTTTGCATTGCTGTGTAAAAATGTGATAAACGAGAGTGGCTTTAAATGTAAACTGCACACAAGTGCATAATAAATGCAAGGAAAGTTATCTTGCCGCCCGCACGACAGCTGTCATTTTAAAAACTTTTTTAACGGACGCCGTTCGTAGGCGCACATTAAAATGGCGGAAAAACGTTGAAGAACGCAACTAAATGTAAATTACCCTGTATTAGGTGCTTGCTAAATAACGCCCAGACATACAAATTTATTGTTTGTAAGTGTTTTTTTACAATAGCTGGTTGGAATAAAATAAGTTATAAAAGCATGCGGGCCAGATGCGCATAAGTTAGGGTGACATAATCTTGCAAGTACGCCAGGATATGTCCGTTATACTTCGATCGTTTTGATGTTATCGTGCTAATTTACCTTTGCATGTGTTCGAAGGTAACAGAATTGAGAAAAATACAGAACGGGCATTTTGTACTAAATAGTTTGTGGCACAGAAGACTAAGTTTTAAGTCTGAGATCTACCATAAACTTAACGATTAATTCCCAGTTTTATTGCCAGTTTATGTTTTCGTTGTTTTTTGTACAAACTTGACAGATTTTTAAATGAAAAAATAAGCCTAGCGCCATTAATAAAGGTAGATTTCGCTATTTTCTGTAAGTTTTGGAAAAATGTTTAGATAAAAAGATATTAGAATAAAAATATTAGCGTTTCACGACCCCTATCCTGCAACATTATCATTTGTATATGTTGGTATAGAAAATAATTTTAAGACCTTTGAAAAATTTAAGCCATTGTAGTTTTAGATATACCTACTGAACCAATTCGACCTATGTACAAACCTATGTATTTGTGGCAGAATGTGTTAATAGTGCAAATAACAAATTCTGTCAGTGTCAGGTTTTCTTCGTAATTAACAATTTTACAGTCTAAAACGGGATCTAAAAAGTCCCGTCGATGTAAGTCAGGAGTCAGGGGTCGCTCAGTAAAGTGCTAGTGGGTTTACTGAGGACAGAAGAGAACTCTTTGGAAGCACACTATTTCACACGAACAACACAGTCCTATGTTTTATTTGATTGTCACAAACATTACGCACAAACTTTAATAAGCTATCATTATTAAACCCAAAACGCATAATACACAATTTTTACAATTAATCAAACAAAACTAAACTTCACTTCCCGAGTTTCCGCCAAAAAATTCATTTAAAAACTTAACCAACAGCCATGATCTCTGTAATTGGTTGATTTCTAAGGAATATCACTATTTTCCTTAATATTCTTTTTTTTTAATTTCAAGTTTCAGTCGTTAGTCAACTCGAATTCATTGAGAAACACGAATTAAATCAAAGGTGTTTTTTTTATGAATATGATACAAAAGTATGTACATGAACTCTCGAATTACATTACACTCACCGGTACTATTGACATCGGGTTCATTGTCTCTTACGTAAACAACGCAAGCCAACGCAAAAAAAAACGAAGGTTATTTTGAAGCGATTGTATGATTTTAGATTTTATTGAAAGCTATTTCTCAATCAGATTCACACGTAGGTACGTCGATTGTAATAAATTGAGAGGCATAGACAACTACTAATTGTTACTGGTTTCTCTTCTTCTTTACAACAAACTATTGTTTAGCAATTTACAATTCTATGTATTTTTAAAGTGTTTTAATTGCTTCTTTGAATATAAGTGTAAAATCATAGACTTCCAAATAAATATGATTTAACAACACCTGTCGATGTAGTTTCATAAAAGTATATTATAATAAAATGCAAAATAACATTAAAATTTGTTGAAACATTAATAGGCGTGTGTTTAGAGATTATTTACGCTACTGTGTTTATGCTGTTCTTTCGCATAAAATTAAATTTAAAGTAAAAGTGACGCCCTGAAACTAATAATATGCCGACAAATGTCAGTACACGCAGCACACACATATATTATAGCCATACTATGCCGATAGCTTCCATTATACTCCGTCCACTATGTTATTTTCTATTCTACAATCGATTTATAAAATTGATTTCGTACTAAATACATTTGTGCAATTAATAAATCTATTATTTAAGACGAATATTTTTAATAAATCGAATCTATAGAAGCGAATGCAAATTATGCTAGATTTATATCGATAATCGAATCGGTAATTGACATGAAGCAATTCGGACATCACTAAACCGATCTGTCATCGAGAAAATAATACAGTGAACGGAGAATACGACCATTAGCCAAGTTTTTAAACCCTCACACATTCTTGCACAGGGAGCTTCAGTTCGTTGTTACTGACACACCATGTATAGTTTTATATACTCTGTGTATAACAACATACCCACTCTTAATATATTTAGTAAATATTTAGACAACTGTGCGCAATATTCACGAATATGACAATGCGATGACGCTTTTGTTTCTTAGAATGCAGCTTAGGATATAATCTGCGGCATAGGTGTGTTAAGCAGCTGTTAAGGCTCATTTACACATTTACTTAGTTTTTCGAACGAGTTCAGGAGAGAAAATCGGTTAAAAACTAGTATAAACAACGTAATTGATCAAGTGATCACTGGTATCATCGAGTTTATATCATCATGTGAACAGTTGCAGGCAAGAATCATATGAAGTTTGGTCGTATACGAGAATCGTATACAGTATTCTCATCCGAACCGTTCGTTCCGACAATTAACGAAAGTTGAGACTGGAAAACCGTGGCAAATTAAAAACATTTTTTTTATAGGAAAGTGAGCGGACAACCTCCCCCACGTGATGGTAAGTGTTACCGCCGCCCACGGACATCTGCAACACCAGCGGGTATGCGGGTGCGCCGCCGACATTGCAAAATCCTATTCACAGCTTTCTTGAAGAACCTCATATCGTAGCGTAATGGAAAGATCTCTTGAGGCAGTTCGTTCTACATACAGCCTACGGATTCGCGGTATAAAATGATTTTTGGACCGAATAATAATAGGATATCACTAAAAAAATAGTTGAAATAAAAATTTTGATACTTGAATTTAATGCTAGGCTAATTTTATTACTGTTTGCCTTTAAAAGTATAGAAATTTTGTAATGTATTGTATTATTTAGTTTAATAATTTTATTTACTTTCTAAACATTATTAATGTTGAAGAATTGGGCACAATATATCGGCTTTGGTAATGATTTTAAATTATTTTTTGAAGTTTTATTTTTTACCTGTCTTTTTCATAGTATATATCAGCATCTTGAAGATCATTACTTTTATTTTTATGGTACATACCTGAAACAATATAAACAAAGATTTATTAATTTTCAAGACATAGAAGATAATAATAATAAAAAGGCAACAGCAATAGAAAATTGGGACCATACGTATTCAATCTGTAATGGGCCCTGCCTAGTGAATTATGGCCCGAAACCTGTTCGTGATCACTAAGGGAGTGTCCTGTGGTGGGACATTAAAGACTGATAACGTATCGCAACTATTTGACAGATCGCGCTAAAACTTTTTACATGAAAATTAGCTACAATAGTGCCAACCTGACAGCAATATATTTTTACGTAGGAATTTTACGCGGGTATTCTTGTTTGTATGTATAACTTAAACGACATTTAAATACGAGTATCTGCTATTTTGCAACTTTGCTTGCTATAAAAAATAATTATAAACGAGTGTAAACATATGTATTTTCTTCATCAGCAAACGTCATTATTATGCACGTAGTTAACGTAATCGAAATAAAATTTACAGTAACAAAATGCGGTTCGTGATTTAAAATCAATATTTACCTGATTATTTTCGAGAATAAGTTCATGATAAAATTTGTTGTTCTATAATTATTATGTATGCTTTTGTAGTCAAATATTATTATAAAGTCAGTTCCAATCCAATTTGCCAAAAAGTAAATCAAATCAATGAAATATCTTTAGCTTTAAATCTAGGTCAAACTTGCTGTCACGATGAATCAAATTATGGATATGTAAACAATTATCACCTCACTATTTAATTTAAGTGTCAGTGTACGTCAGGCCGCCATGTTTGTTTACAATGTAGACAAATTTAATTGGAATCATCTGTACAAAGTTATTTAATAATATTATTATATGTATGTATATTCGAAGGTAGACATCGCAACGAATGCGCCAACATTAGTTAGTTTTGACTGAAGTCAAGGCTGAGGTTCAGTCAAGATTAGACTGTCAGCAGTTTGTCGCAATTTACTTATACATGGAAGTCACAAAATCATTATTATTAGTTACTTTATCTTGTTAGTTACAGTATATTTCTATATCCTACAATAATTGTGGGCATAACCTACAATGTTGTCTATAACCTTATTGACATGTATACGTTTCCATATTTTTTAAAAAAAATTGACATTATTTTTATTTTTGACAAATTTGTAACACAAATTTAAGATTTATTTTGTATTATTATTATTATTTGTAAAATTCGTATGTCCTTAGGGCGGGATGAATGAATAAATCTAAATGTGAAGCAATCTTATATTTTAACAACACGTTACTTGTCAACAATATTCTTTAATAACACGGACCTCTACAGACACAATGCATTAACTTTTGATGGACTGGTAATATCGAAGATGGCCGCCAAACTTCCTTAAGATGCGGTCAGAGCCGGCCAGTGTGGGAAAACTATCCCCTGGCTTCGATTACGAATATACCGTTAACATCTAGCTCCCGGACGTATCGATGTCTCGATACATCTCACCGGTTCCGTGGCGAATAAAAACTAGTAATTTCGATTTGTACGGACGATTATTGAAACGAGATGTAGAACTGAAGATTTTTATTTCGGTGTTTAATATTCAACTCGAAATTTTGTGAGAAACCAGAGCAAGAGGTACGTACTGATTTTATAAGCAGGTGAAACAAACATTTTTGTTGAAGGGAACATAATATGCTTTAGGCAGAGAACCGCTGGATTCATCTTGGTTTAGGTTATTACTAGATACTAGATAGCAATCTAGGCTGTTCGATAACAAGCCAAAATTGGTCGTTGACAATTTAGTTCATGCTGCGACTTGTTCTTGATTGTGAAGATAGTAAAAGGTTTCCACACGTTTTAAAACTCAGTTTTAAGAATCACTAATTAATTTAAGGTCGTGTCAGTTATCTGAGGCCACCGTGTTTGTTTATTTTTTGAACAAATTTGATTAGAATGAGTTATAGCTTTGAAATTATAACTTTTTGTGTGAAGATAGAAACATGTATGTTCTTATATGTACTCATTCAACTTGTCATGGGTACAATTTTAACTTCTCTTTATTGATAAAGCAGTCTTAATAAATCCTTACAACGCAATAGCTGTTCACGTCTCAACTCGAAATTCTTGTTCTGTATTTGCTTGTCCGATTTCAAATCTTAAACTTGTTTTGAAATCATTGCAAGCGTCTACCTCTGTATTCAAGTTCACAGGCCTGTTCTTTTTTTAACAGTCTATTGAGGTATTTTGCATTATGCGATATCCTAAAGCGTTGATCACACGTACCGAGCAAACGGGCGAGACAGTGCTCTCGGCCGAGTACTCGGTGCGTATAAACATACCGCCGAGTGCTCGGCCGAGCGCTCGGCCGAACGAAGCGGCGAGACAGTAGCTCGGCTCCCGTTCTACTTACTAGGCCGAGTGTCCACCCTCCCGCTTCCCCGCACTGTCTCGCTCGCTCACTCGGCAGGTCTGAACGTGCACTGTCTCGCCACTCTGCCACATGATTGTCGTCACGACGCCGCGCGCGCCTTTCCTTGAGATAATTTTTGTTTTAAACAACTCCAAATAAAATAAAATACACCATGTCTGCTAATATCAAATGGGACGTCGAAACAACTATTAAATTTATACAGTTATATAAACTACATCCGTGTCTGTGGAACTTTAAATCTCCGGAATACAAGATAAAGCAAAAACGGGATGCAGCATATAATTCCATAGTTCAAGAAATGAATATCACTGGATTTGGTACGCAAGAAGTAAAAAATAAAATAAAAAATTTACGGTCCACCTACCAACAAGAAAATAAAAAAATTCAAGACTCGAAGAAATCCGGAGCGGGGCTCAGTAATGTGTACACTTCTAATATTAAATGGCTGAAAGAGATGGAAGAGGTGTTTTCAAACGATTTAAACAAAAATGTTTATGAAAACGTAAGTACCTTTTATTATGTTACTTTTTATGTTGTAATGTAGGTATTTCTTAAATAAAATTATGAAATCATTCTGTTTTGCCACGAAACGGCACCTGCCTCACTGAAGAACTCTGCGTATTTATCTCGAAGCTCCCTTGCTATACGTACTGCATTGTTGGTGTTATGATCAGTGATAGTTGGCAAAGTAGTTATAAGTTCTCGTCTCCAAGTCCCCTCAATAATGGATCCCGAATCTATATCTTCTTCATCAACACAACCCCTTGGAAAGTAATGGCCGGGACTTGTGAGACGTAACCAATTATGCAGAGCACATGAGGTGCGAATAATTTTATCGGTGGTTTTGTCATTAGTTGGTATGGGCTTTTGAAAAATTCTAAACCTGCTTGCCAGAATACCAAATGCATTTTCGACGATTCTCCGTGCTCTAGAGACTCTATAGTTAAATATTTTTTGTTTTGTTGAAAGATTTGTGCCACTGTATGGTTTTAATAAATATGTTTTTAGTGGAAACGCATCATCTCCAACCAAAAATCCTCCTTTTGGTAACAAATTATTCTCAAGATCACTACGTAATTTGCTGTTTTTAAAAATCCCCCCATCTGAGTTTCTTCCATTTGCCCCAATATTTACATAGCGAAAACAATAGTCATGATCAACCACAGCCATCAAAACCACACTGTTGGCACCCTTGTAATTAAAATATTCACTTCCACAATTCGGTGGTGCTTGAATTATTACATGCTTCCCGTCTATAGCGCCGTGGCAACCAGGGAAATTCCACCTAGTTCTGAAGCCTGTTTCTATTTCTTTCCATTCTTCATTGTTCTGCGGTACCTAAAACAATAATTTATTTTCATTTTATTTCACAGAATCGTCGTGCCACTAATGAAGACACTGGTTCTCAGGACAACAACCAGGAAGTACCAGCTAATACATCCAACAACCAGCAAGTACCAGTAACTGTAACTACGACTACTACCACAGCAACTAATAGCAACACTGGAAATACTACGAGGACTAAAAGGAGGACTAGAGAAATTTTTCAAGCTGTTTCTGATCTGAAAAAGTTAAATGAAGGCGTTGATTCTGAGAACGAAAGTATATTTAATGTGTTTGGAAGGAGTGTTGCATTGCAACTTAAGAATTTATCGGCAGAGAATGCTTTATTAGCACAAAACAGAATTCAGAATATTCTGACCGAATATGGGATTAAAGAACTTAGACAAAGAACTGCATCCCATTCTTCTTCGTCTAATCACAGCTACCAAAGGCCGTCTTCTGTATATTCAGACACCACTAATGCTAGTTTTCACAGCGACTTATATCAATTTGATGAAACTTATGCGGAATCTCCGCCACAACTACCAATACCAGCTCCCATGACGTCTACATCGCAATCAATCTTTGCTGCACCATCTTCTCCATTACCAATACCAGCTCCGATGACGTCTACATCGCAATCAATCTTTGCTCTAACTACTTCTCCAGTACATAATGTCGACACTACGCCAAACTTCTGTGAGCACTAATGATATTGTAGCAGCTGCGATGTTTGCAGCTTTTAAGACAGATGGAAGACAACAAATTTAATTTTTAATTTTGTCTTTTTTCTACCTAATTGTTTGATATTAATAAAAAAGTATTCAATGCACTAAAGTTTTATTTATAGTATGTAAGAAAAAAGTACGTACCTTTAAATAATTCTCCAAATAAGTAAATATTGCATCCATGACTTCTGGTATGAGTGATGATATTGCAGCCCGAGATACTCTGTAAAAAGCCTGCAAATAACGGTAGCTCGTCCCAGTTACCAAATAGCATAACGCTACTTGTAGTTTGGTCTTTGCAGATATAGCTTCTCTCATGACTGTATCTTCCCTTTGTATCAAAGGAGTAATATTTTCTAACAATGTGTCAAAATGTTGTACATCCATTCTCAGAAGCATTCTGAATTCAGCAGGATCTTCTACCTCTAATTCATTAAAAACAGTGTTTGTAGCGCCAAAATCAGGTCTTCTCAACATCCATGGTCTTGTCCAAATCCGGCGTTGCTCTTTTTCCAACAATTCCTTTAATTCTTCTGCTAATAGTGGAATGAGTAACTTTGTATATTTTCTAATAATCTTTTTTCGATCCATCGTGTCCGAATTGTAGGCTCAATAGAACTGAACTGACTGTGCTAATTTCAAAACACGTGTGAACAGCTACTCGCTTACATCACTGTCTCGGCCGAGAAACATTTTACTGTCTCGCCCGTTTGCTCGGTACGTGTGATCAACGCTTAAGGCATATGAATTTGGTTAGATTCATTGAGTTATGTATATTTGGCATTATCTGATTATCTCAATATCCGGTGCACTAGAGTGCACCGGAATGATAGTGAAATCTTAAAAAAATAAAAAATAAATATAAAAAAAATACTGAGCAAATCGATGGTAGAAAATTTAAGTTGGGTTACGTTTAAATTTTCTGTTGATGGTAAAGAAATAGGACTTGGCGACGACATTGTTACTAATTAAAAATTATTTACTTTAGTCATTCAAAAATATTATGTATTCTGATAAGTTCGCAGCCTTTTTATAGTGAAAATAATAAAGACTTTTTTGTATTATATAAACATTTATTGTAGGAAATATTGTCCACTTAATTTGTCTATCTTTCGCCATTTTTCTGGCAGACCCAGTATCCCATCGCTATAAAAATTTTAGGGTTTCTGGGCGAAAACCGATTTAAATAGTTTATAGACTTCTCTTGAATGTAATTTTAGTCCATTTAGAGAATTTTGTACAGAGCGGAATAAATGATAATCCGAAGGTGCTATATCTGGACTGTATGGAGGAGGATAGATTAAAACTTCCCAACCAAGGTCCATCAATTTTTGTTTAATCATCAAAGATGTATGCGGTCGAACATTGTTGTGATGGAAAACTATACCTTTTCTATTTATTAATTCTGGGAGTTTTTCTTCATGTGCTTATTTCAATTTTACTAATTCCTGACAATAGACATCAGAATTAATTGTTTGGCAATGTAGCAATACACAATGCCTTTCCAGTCCCACCACACACATAACATGACTTTGTTGGGAGCGAAGCCTGGCTTTTTTTTTTCTAGAAAGAAGGTGGCAAACGAGCATACAGTCCACTTGGTGGTAAGTGGATACTGTCGCCCATAGACATCCGCGATACATGCCAATATTAGTCCAAAATGACAAACTTTGGCACGCCCCCGGATGCGCTGCCTATCTTTGTTGGTGTAAGAACGAATTTGGAGAAAGGATTGGGGACGTGGGAAGGGATAGGATGGGAATGGGCTCTGGCATATCTCACTCACTACCGAAACACGTACACACATTGGGGAATATGATAAAGTGGGAAATGTAGTACATTTCAAGGTAGTATTCTGTGAGAGAAGGGTAACGAGGCCAGTCGGTTGGGCCCAGCGGCTGTTGGATTGCAGCGTGCACTCTCCCCTCCCCTGGCTTTGGGGGTATTTGCTCACCTCGCTTAGACCTACATCGTTTTTAAACATTGTTATCATAGGTGATCTATTTCTCACCGCCTGTTACCAATCTCTTGAGAAATGGATCTATTTCGTTTTAGCAACATCTCGCATATGGAGGAAATTCTATTCACCAAGTTTCTGCCATTGAAATCATTACATACAATAAAATCGTAACAACGCCGTGTTTGTACATTTAATATTAAAAAAGTAACCGCTGTGTAAAGTACAAGTTATATAGAGCCCATAACAATATTTTTTGAAATTCTTGTCTCTTAGTTTGTCAGTCTGAACGCAGAAACCGCTGGACGGATTTTAATGAAACTTGGCCTAGTTATAGCTTATGACTTGGGTTAACATTTAGGGTACATTTTATGCCGATCCCGTATAGAGTTCACACAGGAAAGGCAATCACTCCAACGTTCACGCGAACGAAGTCGCTGACACCGGCAATTAACGATATTGTTTTTTTCGGTGGCAAATTTTCTCTGTGGCGAATATGCAATAACCCGATTTCTCGCATGCAAGTCGACGGCACGCGATACTCGATAGCGAGTCGATGTTTGGGCGTGGTCCAGCGATTGATCAGAGGTCGGCGAACTCTCCCTCGCCTAATTTGAATTCGCTGCATTATCGCGGGAGCTCGTAATTGGATAACAATGAGGGCGCCGGCGCCTCCCCCAGCGGTTGGTGGTTGCCCAGCGCGCGGAGGAATAGTTATATGGCCATTACACGAATAAAAGTAAGAGAAACGAGAGAAGTGAATTAAAGAAGTTCTGAAATAGTTATGGTTAATGTTTAAAACTTCCTTACATAAATAAAATCATTAAAAATCTAAAAACAACCGTTGGTCACATGCTCTGTTCAATGTGTCTCTCAAATCGGTATCATCGGATTTCTTGTTTATTCTCTATGTGTTTTTAGTATTGAAGTATTATAACATACCATCAGGCTATGTCTCTTCATTACTGGATATAAGCCTCTTCCAAAGCTCACCACCACACACGATTTCTAGTTCTTCTCATCCAGCCGTGTATCTTCTTAATAAACAGCAGCATTTACTGTTAACAACTTACTTAACTTTCATAGTTACATTAGTGCACTTTAATAACTCACGATCAATACAGCAAGCAGTAAAAACAATTACAGAACAAACGTTCCATTGTCACATTTAGTACGTAGGGATTTGGCACAGCGCATTATTCCCGTAGATGGCACGGCGCAAGCGCGCGGCTAACATTGTTATGTGGCCAGTAAAGAGAGGCGAGGGATCGTCTACAGTTCGGTAACTGGACCTTATTCATAAATTCCACAAGGACTTCAAGGTCTGTATTATCAGGAATAAACGGTATTTTGGATTTCGGTGAGGTATTTACCGATACATTGTTGAAGTTACGCAAAAATGTCAATGGCAAATTGCTAATTTTGCTGTCGCTTACGAGATAGCAAACAGTCAAAATATAAACAATTTAGAACCTAAACGGTGTATTCCATTGTCACGTAGCGATTTGGTATAACACATAATTTGTGTAGATGGCACGGCGCAAGCGCGCGGCTAACATCATTAGCCGCGCCAGTAAAGAGACTCATGTAAGGGGTGCTCCTTTTACAGTGTGGGATTGTGGAATACTCATTCATTCAAGATGTCTTATTTGCAGAATGTTCTTGAATTCACTCAATGTTGCTCAAGAAGTCAGCAAAAGTTTCTTTCTAGATCATATTTGTTCTAGCATGTATATATTTACACATATAGTATTTGTTTTTCCACTAACTTTTGCCAATGAGATTCAGATTGACATAGCATAGACCAGAATATACTACAACCATTAAAGATATGAATACAAGAACTTTTAGTGAACATTTGACACGTTCAGTACATAGAGATTTGCCACAACGCATAATTCTCGTAGATGGTACAGCGCAGGCGTGCGGCTGATATCTTTATATGGCCAGTAAAGAGGCGCACCGCAGGGCGGGAGAGGCCTCGAAACGCCTTTGAGTTGAGGAACTAATTTCTAGAAACAGTCGAATTTCTCCTTGTTTCCAGTAAAATGAGGTTTTTACTAGAAAGAAGGAAAAATTCGACTGAGAAACTTAGTGCCTGTGAGCTAATTAGGTTGTAAGTGAAATAATGACAATAGTTTAATAGTTAAAAAGTATGGAATGTATGCCAATTAATGCTAATTAATTATAGGTAATTGTTTTAAAGCTATTAGCCGTGAGGTGTAACCGGTTCCTGTACTATAGTTTATTCTAGCGATACGCTTAAGTTATATTATATTGAGGTTTTTAGCATTTGAAGTAATTTTTTAGACAATATTGATTAAAAAGTTGCCAATCTCCAGGCGAAGAAGATAAAATAAGACGAAGACTCGGTGCCTCATAGTTCAAGAGTTTCTCTCTCGCGCCCCCAACGACGAGTCACCCACTACAGTCGTCATCGCTGAAATTCTATTACGAGTTTTATACGCGGGGCGCGCCTTAATGTGGGGGGTTATGTTGTAAAATATGTCCAGCATATCCTGACCCGCGATATTATACGCGTCCCCCTAGGGGGTTCTCATTAAATACGGCCGGATGGAGGGGTCGTGACAAACTGGTGTTGCTGTGGAACAGTAAAATCTGCGTTTCGCATAACTGCCGTTCGGGAGGGTACATTTTTAGTTGGTCGATTCGTTTCGCGCAGTTTACTTTAAATTATAACCGTGCATTGGAAGGGTGTTTTTTAATGTTCGCCATCTCAAGTTGACAAATTGGTCAAATTAAAGTTTTTTCACCCCTGTCAAAACTCAGGACGAAGACAATTGTATTGTTTGCGCATACTTTTCCACTCCATTTTCGCATATGTGATCTTTCAAAAGCGATCAATATTGACATAACTCCTCTCGGTTATTCTAAGGTTGACTGGAGAGAATAAGTCCGCCTTCGTACTTACAGCGATATTGCAATGTCTTATTGTAACAATTCATTATAAGTACAATATTATTAAATACAAAGAGCAAGGACAACATTATTTAGCCGAAAATTCTAATAAAAATTATCGCAATTTTGTATGGTTCAAGTTTGTAAGGTTGTATGGTGAAGCAGACTGCATAATAAGAATGTTCGATTTTCAAAACGCATATGAAAATTAAAGTATTCTCACACACAGAACACAGAACTGTATGTATTCTCAAATCGATGATTAACCCCAAATAAATTAAAAAAAAATCTCTTTTCTCTTCCCCACAGCAAACTTTACAAAACAAAGCAAACATTACGTGACGAGGATGTCTCTACGTACGTGCTCCTCACAATCCTTAGAACCGAATCCACTTCATAGGATTAAGAAGCTTATGTCCGATCACGACCGGCCATTATGCAGGGACACGGACCTTTTAGGATAGGGGTACTAGGCAGGAATTAATGACAATCTAGATTGTATTTGGCCTAGCTAGATTGAAATGAAGATCACAAAAGTAATTGAAAATAATTCATTCCTTATTTTTTGTTCGCTCTTCGTGTGATCGTGTGTTCAAATCCTCGGCCCGTACCACTGAGCTTCTACTTAAGTATGGATATTTATAAATATGGTCCCTAGGTCGGCGGTGAAGTAAAACATCGTGAGGAACCAACCGCGCACGCTCGAGAAATAAAAAGAATTCTGTAGTATGTGTATCCATCAATCCGCATTGGGCTCACGTGGTGGATTATGGCTCGAAACCCCTGCAGTGATTTACTGGGAAGAGGAATGGGGGGTTATGCCCTGCAGTGGGATGTTATAGGCTGATATCAATATGTAATTACGCCTTCCAAAGATCACAAAAAGCCTTCCACTACATAGTAGGATATTAGGTCATGCCGTTTTATATGGAAAAATTCAAATATATTTTTGTATGAAAATTATATATATTTAATTAACCGAAGCATTGTCTATTATTATCAATGCACTTTTACCATTTTAGTGGAAGTTGATTGATGCCTCTGCTATAGAACTCCTGGGGACTTTAGTCTCCGGTCGTCCACGGGGTTCTTGAGGTCGAAATTTCCAGAACGGAAACGATGAAACCAAAAACGCACCATGCGTTCGTTTGCGGTGTTTGGTCCGTACACATCTATCTATACTAATATAATATAAAGAGAGAGTGCGAATTTTGTGATTGTGTGTATGTGGAGGGTAATCTCCGGAACCACTGCACTAATTTGAAAAATTCTTTCACCATTTGAAAGGTACAGTATTCTAGATAGACATAGGCTATATATTATGTGCAAAAAAATTGCCGGGCACAGCTAGTCGTTGATATTACGTGCCGTCTGTGCTGTGTTGCTGCCACGGTACTTATATTCGAAAATAACGCGAATTTTTAACTTTTCGAAATAAAACTACATAGGAGCCTGTATGTCATTACACAAACACGGTTAATTGTCTCAACTACAACTTTTGACCCCTCTCGATCCACGACACTACTAACTACCGGTAGTGTAGTGGGGAATTTCTTTTCCCTTCTGAGTTAATGGCCTCGTGTCTAGTGCCTAAATTTGAAAATGGTGTGATCCTTTAATCGCCACGCTACGAGCAAGGGCGCAGTTTCCTACTAAAGGATCGCACCATTTTCAAAAGGCACGAGACTGTTGTTCAACATTGCAGAAGGGACAAGACATTATCCGCGACACTACCGGTAGTGCGGCTTGATAGTGCCGTGCTCAGATTAAAAGTTTTTCTTTTAACCTTAGGTGCTATGGGTTATTGTTTACTATTTTAGAATAACAACATTTGGTAACCATTTACGCATTTAGGCAAGCCAATTATAAGTATAGATATCAACGGCCTACACAGGAATTTGCTTTCTTAAATGTGGTTCAATTGTCAACATACAATATTAGATAAGATTTGAGATAATAAAAAGTACAATATTATTTTTTTTTATAGAAAAGAAACGCCAGACGAGCATACAGTCCACCTGATGATAAGTGGATACTGTCGTCCATAGACATCCGCGATACATGCCAACATCAGTCCAGAATGACAAACGTTGCCACGCCCCCGGATGCGCTGTCTACTTTTGCAGATTAAGGAATGGATTGGTAAAATGGGGAGGGATGGGATGGGAATGGGCTCTGGCATATCTCACTCGCTACCGAAACACGTATGTAAATTGGGGAAATACAATAAAGTAGGAAATGCAGAACATTTCAAGGTAGTCTTCTGTGAGAGGGGTAATGTGGCCAGTCGAATCCGCCCAGCGCCTGTGGGAATGGAGCATGCACTCTCCCCTACATAAATATTTTCATTCTGCTCGTGTATTCTTTACTAGTAAATAACTCTGGACATTTCAAAACACAATCACCTTAAAAATTCCACTGCGTACAAAAAACAGCCAGAAGGCTGTTTTTGTAAAGATAACAAAAAAAATCAACTATCGTATTATGATGTCTAGATGCGTTACTACGGGATAAACTCACTTGGTTGTGAGTAAAAGTTGAAAATCTAATAAAACTAAATTATAATTAGAAGCAAAGGACAATGGGAAAAAATGTATGGATATCGCCACAACCCAAAAAACAAACAAAATCATATTATGTACAGTTTAAATTGCACGACAATAAGTTTGTTCTTTTTTAACCAATGCAATTATTCTTGAGAAAAAACAGGGTTCGAAATTATCAAGATGATAATTATCGCGATAAATATTATATCATGATAATTATTCAATAGTTATCCGACAAATATATACCAATCGATCTTTACTTGGCTAATAATTTCGATCAATTTTTACAATAGAAGTAGCTTAGTATTAAAACATACACCTTTAATAATCAGGTAGTCTTTGTGGTATCTATTTTTTGGCATATTAAACTTAATTAATTACAAACCTTAAAAATGAAATTAGGAATAATCAACAAAACTACGTACTAATTAAATTAATGAGTGAGATATCATCCTCATCCTCCTCAACTGGGTCAACTGGATGTCGATTGTCTGTATCTGAAGATTCCGAACTCAAAATCAAACTTAAATCCGTCCAGGACGTAAGTGGCGCGAGTTTCGATACAGGTAAGGGACCTTCCATAAATTATGTCAGACAAATTTAATGGTTTTTAGACTCCTTCGCCTTTTAGTCCCTCACAGTGGACAACCTGTGATATAGTCACAAAAGTGACTCCCACCACGCTCTGTCACATCATTTCACGCTTTGTGGACCTCCTCCTTCCGCCTTAACGTGTGACGTAAATTATGGATGACCTGTAATCGTTTAATGTGTTAACTTTGAATAAGAAATTATATTTATCAAGATAATTATCAAGCTGTATTTATCTTGATAATTATCATGACAATTAATCACTGATAATTATCACTTCGAACCCTGGAAAAAGTACTTGATAAATAGATAATCTCGTTATTTCGTAAATACATTATTATATTATGACAAAATTAATGCGTCCGTTTTGTAGCCACCGGTGAAACTATAAACAAAAGAAATCAATAAAAGGTCAAAGGTCATTTTTTATTTATCTATATGCACTTGTTTATTTCATGCTAGTAATAATAATATAATACCTACTTGTTTTTTTTATGAAAAAATGATGAGTGATGAAAAAACCGCAGTGTTACATAAAACCGGTGGTACCACCGCACCTGTCCAATGACACCAATGACCACCTAATGGTGCTCTCTGACCTCTGCCACCCCAAGGGTCTTATTACACACGCCGCAGCCATTACAAACTTAATCAGAACTTATGATTCTGCACGTTTTAGGCACGTGGATACTTTTTAATTAGCCACAGCGCGGGCAAAATTCCCTGAAGGTGTATTGTATTACCCCATTTAAAAGGACAGACTTACATGTTTCTTTAAAAATGTTTATAAATCTACATATTTTTGTATATTTTCTGTATATACATATAAAGCAATACTCTCCTACAGGCGGTTCATAAAAACCCATCGAAAATGATCATTGATCAGATCACAGAATAAATAAAATATTCCTATATAAAGGTATAAGTAGTTTATAAATACTTTTACTGTCTAAAAAGAAATATTTTTCTATAGCGAAATATTTTTTCAATGCCTGTATAGTCTCAAAAGCCGTTGCCTCTGGGATAAAGTAGTAAAAACGATGCGCAACAATATAAATTCAAATATCTGTGCGTTCGAGCGCTTCCACTATACGGTTATCATTATCACGTTTGAAAATAGAACGCACGCGAACCAAGCAAGCGAGTAATCGGGGAAAAGCTTTTATATTCCGACCAATATAACTTGAGCTCTCAGTTTATATGCCCATTCCTTTCTACGATCTCTTTTATGATCCGCCGCGAGGGGTTGGGTGTGTCTGTTTATGGTGGCATTAGTTTAAAGGCCCGAGGCACGGGCTCACATGTGCCCGAGCAGATAAGCGGCATCCCCACTCGAAAACTTGTTTAGACAAAGCGATAACTTTGCTCTGTAGGGGCGTTACTTGAATGCTTTTAAAAATTGCTGGCATTTAAGAATCTAAAGATTGGTGGAAACATATAAAAAAAGGTTCTTGTATCTAACAGTCGGTCAAACTACGGGTCAAGATAGATATTTTATGGTTCAGTAACAAATCATATGTAGTTTTCACAGTAAAATAATAGTGAAAACATACTGTTGTTTCGTATGATTCGCAACTATTTTCCTAATCTATTGTACCTATCATCTTTATTTCAACATTTTTAAAAATACAATTTTAAATATACGTTTATAATATGTATGTATTGTCCTCTACTAACTTAACAAAGGTATTATCTATCTATGTATGTATATACGTCTATATCATAAAAAAATCATGTCATCTCAAAATAGACAATAATGATTTGGAAGAATTTAATTAAATTTTTCGATTATTTGTGATTTAGATTTACATATTAACGAAATCATTAATATACATTAATCAAAGATTACACGTATATAGGTGCTCACCTACTAAAACTGGACAAGGTCCAACAACTAACTTACTGCTAATGCTATCGTGCGAAATCAGCAGGCCAAAGATATTGGCAGCGAAGTATAAGGTAGCGATCACAATAGATCAGTATGGTCGCAGTGATACGAGTCTTTATTAACTCGCAGAGCCCCTAATCCTCAATAATAGTTATTAAATAGATTAATTAAACTACAGTATAGATTCTACGCCATAGATTAAAGTAACATTAAAGTATTTAACAACCCAAGACCTATGTTTCTCCAACCTAAAGCATCAGTCACTTAACCGCCCAACTTGAAGCCGGTTAACCATTACGAAGTGTAGTGAGCTCCCTTGGCTATAAGGCTTAGGCCATAACATAAATTCTTGGCCCTAATTCGCCTAGCAAAGGACTCAAGACTCGAGAGAGGAGGACCACTTATTTCCACCTCGCAGATTGAGGAATAACTCATACAAATAACAGTCAAATGAGAGGTTGAGGTTTAAATGACAAATATTGATAATTTTTGGCAGATAAACAAATGTATAATTGAACAACAAGAAATAGCAAAAAAATCTATAACTTAAATGAGCACCAGAAATACTGAGTGGCAGCAAATTCAAAGGTGGGGTACGTTTAAGTTCTCTAGTGAGAATAAAAACACAGAAGCACCGCCAATTTAAAGTTTTTTGTCATTTAAAATTATTTATTTCAGTTGTTCAAAAATAGTTTGTGTTGTTGATCACGCACATTTAGTATTTTTTTTGGCTGCCTTAAATAATATTAGCTCCATGGCAGGCGCCAACCGGCAGGAAGATGTCGCTACTCTTTTTAGACAAAAGTTGTCGAGCTTTGCAAGACCTACATAAAGTTTATGCTTACCTCATATTGGCGTTGAAATTTATTTTGAAGTTTGAACTACTGGACCAATTTGGCTCATTTACCACTAACTAAAATTTGTACCAAATTTTATTTCAATCCGTAAGTTAGATTGTATCATATTCCGAATTAATGACGATGTTTTCGTCCCATATTTTTATAGTGTATTCCCATACACTATAAAAAAATCTTCCATCACAATTTTTAAAGTACGATCGCCTCCAAATTTGCCTCATCTGAAATACTCTTGAGTAGCGAGGTGAAAGGAGTGCACCTCTCCTATCCTTCAAGAGATTAGTTACCCCCTCTAGTTCAAAGATCGATATCAAGAACCGATGGCGCCAATGTATGCTCCCCCTGATTCCAACCACCAGTATAACAAGACCTTTCAAACTTTATATTAATTTCCCCGTGCCTATGGGATATTATTGGGAGCGCGAGGTGAAGTGGGTCGATTTAAAATGGGAGGCGCCAGTTGTTCCATTTATGGCAGTGGGATCGTGACGCGTCTGTATCGTTGCATATATGAATTAATAACGAAGGAATTGGGCGAGTGGAAAAATCGATTTTTTCGACTCGATTACTATTAGAAGGGTAAAGTCGGTAAGATGGAGCGTGATTAAAATTAGAGTTTTTCTTATATTCCATAACATAGTAATGATGCAAATACAATTATATATAGTTTCATCTCATGTAAAACAAAGATGATGGCAGACAAATGTTTGTCGTCTATAAACATGTGCGATAAAATACGCAACTTATCTTACGCAACGAGCGCAGCAGATTCATGATTTGGAATAAAGATTGGGTAGGATGCGGAATAGGGAGTACAAAGGAATGAAGGGATTCCCACATTCATTAGACTGCATAGACTGCACCAGAGACCAACATAATAAAAAAATTAAATGAAAGTCTGATCAGAACTATGTATTTCGAATGTTAAATAAAGGCTATTTGACTAAAACGCCACACTGAATATTTTCGGAACTGGCTACTTACATAAACACTATTTAAAGAGTAATTACAATATTTTAAAATGGATCTCTTTGGCTGTAGAATAAAGTTTGTTTCATCTAACAGTCATATGTTTCATCATTGTGGCGTTATTTTAAAAATTGCGAGTCTACATTACGATGGATTTAGCTCTTGAAAATTTTCACTGTATGATTTTCTACGATTTTAAGTGTAATTTGACAGCTCAGCAGAGCCTCGCTCGGCTTCAAGCTGCTTTTGGCGATGAAGCACCATTAAGCCATGAAGCAAGACGATTTATAGCTGGTTTGCAGAATTGAAGCGCGGTCGTCTCAATCTCAGTGACGAGTTTCGTGAAGGTCGCCCGTCCACCGCTGGCAACAATAAAAACATCGATGCTGTGCGCCATATGATCGAGACAGACAGGCATGTGACCTACCATGAGATTCAGGCATCCTTAGGCACAGGCATGAGTCAGATACAATCAATCTTACACAAATATTTGTCTGTGCGAAAGCCGTGATCGTGGTTGATCCCACACAATTTGACTGAGGCTCAAGAAACGGAACGCATCACTTGTCAATATGCCATGCTTATTATTTATTCCACTCCTCTGAGGTCACCACGGAGGTGTGGAATAAATGTTATGGAAATTGGTTTATTCGCATGAAAAAGTGTATTGACGCTCACGGAGAATATTGAATAGAAACAATGAATAGAAGAATAGAAACAATAAATTGATTTTTGGCCATTCGTTGTATTTTTTTCTTATTCATTCCGGTATCATTTAGTGTAGCCCTCGTATATACAAATTTAATAGTCTTTTAAAATTGTTTTTAGTTTGTTTGTTTTTATATAAGAAGTAGACTCAAAACCTACTAAATCTATTTTGAAAATTCTTTAACTTGTAGAATACTAAACTAATGAAGACGAACATGAGTTATTTTTGAGTTGCCATCTGAGCGAAGTCAGGGCGGATTGCTATCTATGTTATATGAGTAAATACATTCGAAAACACGTCACCTTATTAATGATGTGGAAATAACAGCAATAAAGATTCCATTAACTAATTTTGAGTACTTTACAGTTTGTTCTGACTAGAAATAATCACAAATTGGATCATAAACTAAATTGTGTTTAAGGGCAAGGAATTTGTCTTTAAATAAATGTAAAACTGAACTCAGAAGACAAGAGGCTGATTTTTACTAATCACAAGTATCCAATAATAGCCCTTATATGCCCTACAAGTGTTCAATGTACTAAGGTCGTTAATAAACTACAAGTTCCGCTAAATTTATTTAGAATGCAGCCTCATATGTAATTCCAGACAAATATATTATAAATGGAATGACTGTTCCACATTTGTACTATTTTTGGTGAGGTCACCATTTTATTAGGAACATTGGGGGCAGAATTTATATTTAAACTTGAATCTGCTCTAGTCAGAGGACTTAGTGGTCTTTTTCGTATTACATCAGCCTTTTTATTTATTTATTGAAAATTTAATGCACAGACAAAATGTGCAAATGGCGGACTTAATGCCTTATGGCATTCTCTACCAGTCAACCTTTGGATAAACAGAGAATTAAGAGGGGGTATGCAACCGTATACAAAGTTGGTACTATATAATACTATATGTGAACATAGCAATACAGGTGCAATAATACATACAAATATACATCGACATATATGATAATAATAAATAGAACAGAAAAGAGGATAACGCCTTTGACTTAGATAATGAGAGAAATTGAACTTTGAAGAGAGTAGAGAGATGTGGAAGAACGTTGATTAAAATAACTTTTAGAATCTAGTTTTTGTAATCAGAGAACCTATTGGACCTTTTCATACTATTTACGCCCTTTCAAAATATTATACTAGGTACTTTTAGTGAGATCGCCATTTCTTTTAGGTCACCGTGGCAGGTCCGTATACGCACGGGAGAGGGGGGGTAACTAAATGGGACCAGTATATCCAGGGAAACTAAGTCGAATTAGTAGATCCAAGGATTAGGACCATATATATAGTCAGACAGATATATTTTTAGGCTATAAAACTTTGGAATGAGTTCCCCACTGCCATTAGGGAAGCTTCTTCGAAGATCTCTTTGAAAAGAATACGCGGGATCGCTATCTGACAATGGAACTAGTTAGCTTGTCGCCGGCGTGTATTATATATATACGAGTATATATATATATACTTTGTCTTTATACATTTATGTATAAAGATGTAGATATATGTAGTTATGCAATAATAATAATAAAAATTGTGTTCAGTTAAGCAAGGACTTTTCTTAGCACCACCCTCAAGCACTTCTGTTTAACCAAAGGTTTACTGGCAGACAATGCCACTAAGCATTAAGTCCGCCCTCTGTACAATTTTTGAGCGGTAAAGTTTAAATTTATAAATAATCATGATTTGACATACAACTTGATTTTTAATGAAAACCTTAGAATATTTAACATATCTCTGTCGTCATTAGCCTTAAGTGCTTTGATCCAATTTACCCAACAAACACTACAAACCCAAGTCTATACTATCTATTATACTAATATAATAAAGAGAGAGTGCGAATTTTGTGAGTTTGTGTGTATGTGGAGGGTAATCTCCGGAACCACTGCACCTATTTGAAAAATTCTTTCACCATTTGAAAGGTACATTAATCCAGATACTAGAGATTTACCCGCCCTCACTTCCGATTTAAAACAATCGGAATAAGATATTTTCCTGCGGTAAAATGGAGCCTATATTTTAAGTTAGACCTCTAGCAATACATCGGTGAAAATTGCATTCAATTCCATGCAGTAGTTTTTGCGTGATGCGTGTACAAACATACAGACAGACAAAATTTCTAAAAACTGTTGTTTTGGCTTCTGTTGCTCTAATAAAGACCCCCCATATTAGTTTATTTTCAATATCTATAATGTACAGACCTCGGCCTGTTACAATTTTATTATATGTATAGATAGATGTACCGTGTCGTGCCAGTAAATATTGAGTACAGTAATACATCATGAAAATGATTGACAAAGAAAATTTAATCAAGCAAACTTGTGGCCCCTTCCAATAGCCTCTCGAGATCGGGTGGGGTTAATCCGACCCCCGTGTGTAGTGGAAATTATTAACTAGCGAACCGGTTAACTTAGACATCGCCTTGAGGCCAAACCGCGTTTAGGCTGATGTTACATTAAGAACAGCCTGTGTCAGCCAATTGCACATTTCTTGTGCTTGCCAAGCGGGTTGGCGAGTCCACTCTTTTAGAGGTGATCTAGTTCTCTAGGGTTTGTGGTGGCCGCTTTGATATCCCTTAGTTGCCTTTTACGACACCCCCGCGGAAAGAGCGGTGATATCCTATAGGCGGCCGGCACCACACGATACAAAGTTAAGACACGTGATTTTATTTACTACTAGCGACCCGCCCTCACTTTGCTTCGGTTTATTAAATTTAAAACAGTCGGAATAAGACGTTTTCCTGCGGTAAAATGGAGCCTATATTTTAAGTCAGACCTCTAGCAATACATCGGTGAAAACTACATTCAATTCCATGCAGTAGTTTTTGCGTGATGCGTGTACAAACATACAGACAGACAGACAGAATTTCTAAAAACAGTTGTTTTGGCTTCTGTTGCTCTAATAAAGACCCCCCATATTCGTGTTTTTTCAATATTCAATATGTACAGACATCGGCCTGTTACAATTTTATTATATGTATAGATATAGATAAACAGGGTTGTAAAAGGCTACTAAGGGATAACAAAGCCGCTACCACAAACGCTGAGGAATGACACCACCTCTAAAAGAGTGGACTCGCCAACCTTCTTGGCCAGCGTGGCGTTTTAAGGTCATGCATACCTCATGCTCAAGATGAATGTGCTTGTTGAGCGGTGGATACTAAAAGGGCTGGTTGCATTGCACTTTTATTCTATGGCTTTTTTGTAAACTTGATTATTTCCTCAAAATAGTTTTTTTTTAATGAAGCATGATTTTGTTATGTAGAATGTGCTACTACAGACGGCAACGCGTACACTGTACCTATTAATAAAACAGCTGCTAATCGTACCGCCTAGTATTAGATACCAAATCTATGTAAATCGATGCGAGTGTACCTACGTAGTGTGGTTTGTGTTAAAAAAGTACATAAAATTTAGAAAATTAGGCAAGAAATAGTAAATACAATATTTATCTTGTACATTTTTTAGATGCCTATCTCGTTGTTTCAAGTTGGCAAACAACACTAGTTAAGAGAGAGGTCCATGTTGACTTTGTTAAAAGTGTTTTACACAACACCATTTGTGATAATGAAATAAAAGCGTGGAACTGTGTTTTTCGTGTGCTTAGGAGTCCTCTTCTGTCGTCAGTAATCCTACTATATTTACTGAGCGACTCCTGACCTTCGACGGTATCGGACATTGTTAGGATAAGTTTTAGACTTTGAATTATCTATTATGGAGAAAACTTAACACTGGCAGAATGTGCTAATTGCATCATTGCCATATATGAAAAAAAAAATCTTAATAGTCTTTACCACAGATATGAGGGATAGATAACGCGAGCTGGCCGTCTTATATAACCCTGTATACTTCAAGTCGTTACAAAACACAAAAATGCCTAATCGCGCTATAATCAATTGTACAAATTCATCAAAAGTGGTGAAGCGAGTCAAGGGAGATGTTTCGTTTCATCGGTGAGTGGTTAACAATCAATAAAGTTTACTTACTAAAGTGACACGGTTTCCATACAATTTCATGAACACGCGTTGTGTATCTCTATCTACGGTCTTTACTATATACAATAGAACATTCATAAACCTTCATCCCTGGAACGCTATAAAGGAAAGCTATCCGAAATTAAATTAGGTTAAGTTGGGGCCCTTTGAACGACCTGAGATTAGTGAGATTAGTTTGAGCCCCATGCGGGCTTGCAACTATCCGTGTGTGGATTGGATCATTCCGAATGGGAATCACGGAATATACTCGTGCTGAGGTACTGGTTATAAGATCTGGGGTCTTACCTAACTTTGTAATTGGTTTTGACATTTCCCACCCTATCCATCGAATAAGGTGCATATGTTTGTATAAGGGAAGTATACCGGTAGGTACCGGTAGAAGAAGTATAATTTACTATACCGGTAGACTACCTACTCTAGGCTATCACCGCTCTAGATAGCCTAGGGGTGTCTATACTCGACTCACATTCGTGTGATCGCGAGTTTAAATCCTCGGCCCGTAACGCTGAGATTCTACTAATTACGGATTTAAAAAAAAAATCATGGCTTCATTGGGGTGAGGCAGAACGTGAGGAAACCCGCATACTCCAGAAAAATAAATCTGGAGTATGTGATCCACCAATCCGCATTGAACCCATCCAATTCCATCTCATCCCATTGCGATAGAAAGTATATGTATAAAGAGAAATTGTGTTGCGTGACTGTTTCATCAGTGCTGTCCGTAACCGCTGAAGCTAGAAACATGAAATTTGGACAGTAGCTTCCTTTTATGACGTAAAAGTTTATTAAGTAGGGATTTTTTCGCAATTCAACCGCTAAAGGAGAAAAAACTGGATTCGATGTTTGCATGGAAAAAATATTCGAGGGTCCTATAACTTGAAATTTGGTTCAAATATTCTACAATAGATATAAATAAGTAAAAACGTATTTTGCCGGCTTTTTTCAAATTGTGTTATGGGGCTAAAATATAGTGTTCTAAATATACTAAAGGCGGCGTGATATATTTTTTAATTCAATTGCATTTAATATACTGCAGTACCCACATGGACAAATAAACACGTTTTATCGTTACTCTAAATTGTGTCAAAGAGATCAAATCCAGGTCAAAGTTATAAGAGTGGACTCGCCAACCCATTTGGCCAGCGTCTCGTTTTAAGGTTCTTTTAGCACAAGGCTATGTGCATGTATGAATAGGGCCCATGTCCAGCAGAGGGTATTAAAAGGGCTGGTTATTGTTATATCTATACATATAATAAAAATGTAACTGATCGCCGTCTGTACATGGAAGATATATGAGAAAAATATTATTGGGGGCCTTTATCAACGCAATAGAACCCAAAACAATGATTGTTAGAATTTTTGTCTGTTTGTCTGTGCGTTTGTGCGTGCTAATCTTAGAAACGGCTTAACCGATTTGGGTGGGGTTTTCACTAATGTATTGTGGTAATTTAAATTTAAAATAAAGTGTTTGTTTTATTTCATCAGGTCATAAATAAAAAAGTTATATCAATTTAAAGAATCACGTCGAACATTTGTTCGATAAAAAATAAGCTATAAGAAATAATGTGTGTGATCGTTTTTGAAAATACCAAATACCCCTAAGAATTTAAAGACGGTGTTTATAAACTAAAGTCCACGCGGACGAAGTCGCGGGCAACAGCTAGTACATAATACATAGATAATATAAATATAATGGTTTAATAACTACAAACAAGCAGGATAATAAATCGTGTCCTAATTCGGCGCGACAGGACCGAACTCCGACAATTTCGAATGTCGAGGGTACAAACTGGATCGCAATCCGGAAATGCCGGCGCCACAGATCGACATACCAATCGGCCGATGACAGTTTAATGTTTATATCTATTAAATTAGAATTATTTTGTTAATCTCCTTTTATTATCCAATTACGGCAAAGCAAAAAGAAGGGTTATGAATTTGTCAGCTTATGTATTTATTTATGTATGCATGTATGGATGTGGTATCAAATAAGGCATCAATCTATCTAGAACAGTTATATTGTGTAATTTTATAGATTGCGCAATGTTTTGATGGTTTAGTTAGTCAGCGTACTGAAAGTCGTTTGAGTGCTAGTCAATAATTTTGTGCAATGACATTATTATACAATTTTATTGTAGGTCTAGGGGCCGCCTGACTTATCCGAGCGTCATAGAATATGTTTTTTTTAAATAAATTAAAAAGGGTGAGTATAATTTTAAAAAATCCGTGGTCGAAATATTTTCTTTCCAAAACATGGTGTGTGTGCATTCAGTATTTTTTCAAAATAATTTAATTTTGATGAAACGCATTTAATTTAGTATCTTCAGTATTTAATTATATGTCTACTCATATATAACGGGAAGTCAGATGCCAAAGGTTAAATAAAATTTCTTTTCGTTTGCTTTTTTTCCCTAAAATAATGTTTATCTCCACAATTAAATGAAAATATTGTACATAAAAGGACTATATCAGCATACGTCATAACCAGTCACACGTCGAGGGGGCTTCGCGATCCTAGCGACAATTTATTTGGTAGCAACGTTCATTGGCTCATTGGCTTTTCAAATGCAAAGCGTTGGTTCCTTTACACCCCAGCTACAGCCACCCCTGTGGGATGCCCATGGTTTGTTTAAGATAAACTTAATTTTTTCAAATGTAAAAACTACGTATTTGATCAATCAAACACGGTTTAGACCACTGGCTCAAAATCAAAGGTCAAATATCTTGATGGGATATTTAAAAATGGCTTAAAATAGGGAATAATGAAGAAATATATCAAATTATTACGTTGGTTAAAGCTGAAATTTTTCACGAAATAACAAGAAACATATCCCTAAAAACATACCTATTATTTTTAGCAATTACTATTCAATTAATTAATTTGGGACCATTTGAGATTTTTAATAAATATGTTATAATTTTTTACAATATACCAAAAGCGTAATTTTTTTTAAATAATGGGAATTAATTAAGTTTTTCTTAATAGAAAGTCTCCTGCAGTCGCTTCATCGTGGCTACCCCGTCGCATTTCCATACAAACAACTCCAATTGAATATCGACCGGGCTACTGGAATAAATTTTTGCCGAACCGTTGTGTGTATAGAAATATTCAATTTGTCAACAGATATTCGACACGTCTACCATTTGAAATCATTTATAACAAAGTTACCGATAATCTTACAGATTAAATATAAATTTAATCTAACCGTAAATTAAATTAATACGATTAACGTATAAATGAATTGCTGCTCCCCTCTGTGGTAAGACTGCTAAATCGCCACCTCGGTTTTGCTCGACCCCAAATAAACTGACACCTTTTATGGCCCGAACTACCTACTGTTGACCCCAAGCATCTGATGACAGGTAAATATTAGGTATTTCTGATTTGTCGTTCGCGTTGAGTCGCTCTCTTGTATGAGCCGGAACAAAATAAAAACACGTTGAAAACAATAGCCAGAACCAGTTGTGCGGGTAACGGAGCGACAACGTGATGTTTACGATCGTAAAGACCTTTATCACGTTCAAATAAGTTGGAATTTTCTTTGTTAATGCGTATATTAAGGTGTGTTTTCAAGGAACAATCTCAGTCGAAGGCTTGTATTGAAACTTGTACAGTCTGCAGCGCTCTAAATATACATTTAAATGAAATAGAAGTGTACCAACGATTCCTAAATACATGTTCTATTGTTATTCACTTATTTGTTTTAATTTTCTATTGGTAACTAAAGAAAGTGAAATAGAAAATAGGGGTAATTCAAAAATATTTTTAGAATGGACCAAAAAAACATCCTAAATAACATTTTTTTATTTTTTCCTCTTGCTTTCTCCTTGGATTAATCTCTATTGTCGTCCATCTCTTACAAATTTGCAATACTAAAATACTTCAAACCACCCATCTATTGTACAACGAATCTCACTCGAACCGCTTCCAGAAACTCCACAACGAATACAAGTGCACGCATCTGTGTGCATTTAATCTAGATTCACTGCCAGTTTTTGTTGGAACCGCAGGTAGAGACGGGAAAAAACTCATGAAAAAAGTACAAAGCTTTCGCTCCGAGGGGGTGAAACTTGCTTGTTTTTGTTCTCTGAATCTTCGAAATCGGTCCTTATTTCGTACGACTCAAAACACATGTATGTTGTAGGGAATTTTCGGCCCATCCTCGCTTCGCAGGGGTCTAATGACACGCGATGCTTTTTGTAGGGTTATTTTTTCGTCTCAGTTAATTAGTGTTGTATTGTTTTTTCTTCTAATTCTATTTTAATCGATGTCTATGGTTGTACAACGCGGCACAGATTTTGTATTTTTGTAAATTGCTTACGTTGCTAGGCGCCGCGTGAGCAAAAACAAAAACTATAAGCTTTAGAATGGGTTACTTCAATGTTAGAAATATATTAAAAGACTATCTTTTTCCCACTACTTCGTTCGTGTGGTGTACCTACCTACATTAATAACCCAATATGTCAATCGGGATTAGAATATATGGCCAAATTTCAAAGAAATCGGTTCAGCTCTTTCGATGTGATTGAGTTAATCATTCTGAGGGGGAGAGTGCACGCTAAAACCCAACAGCCGCTGGGCGCGCCCCGACTGGCCACGTTACCCCTCTCTCACAGAAGACTAGCTTGAAATGTACTGCATTTTCCACTTTTATCTTATTTACCTAATGTATGTATGTACGTGTTTCGGTAGTGAGTGCGATTATGCCAGAGCCCATTCCCATCCTATCCCTCCCCATTTTCCCAACCCTTTCTCCAAATCCATTCCCATATCTCCAAAGATAAGCAGCGCATCCGGGGGCGTGCCAACGTTTGTCATTTTGGACTAATGTTGGCATATATCGCGGATGTCTATGGGCGTCAGTATCCACTTACCATCAGGTGGACTGTATGCTCGTCTGCCGCCTTCGTCCATAAAAAAAAAAGAAAAAAAATCATAAAATGAAAATCAGAACATCATCAAAAAATATTGAGACAGAATAATAGGGGCTTAGAATTATAAGTCTAAGGTTTCTTTAGAGGATAAAATCCGAAACGAAGAAAATCGCAAAGAATTGAAGTCATCGACATAGCTCACAGAATTAGCAAGCTGAGGTAGCAATGGTCAGGCCATACGTGTTATAGGACCGAAAATTGATAGGGTAGATCAGTCCTTGAATGGAAATAGCGTAATGGGAAGTACAGTGTGGGTGCCTCTTCGGCCAAATGGACCGGGACAACTTAAAGAAGAGCGCCGGTAGCGGGTGGACGAGAAGACAGGAATATCATTTGTGGTAGCGAGCCTTGGGAGAGGCCTGTATCCAGCAGTCGAGGGACAGGTAGATGGTATAGATTAAATTTTCTTTTTTACTAATTGCATAAACAATAATACTAATAAGTCATATAGTAAAGTACCATTTTTTCACCAGGCAACAGATTTTTATTTACAAAACGTAACCGTAGCTTACAATTTTAATCCTACGGAGTAGTCGTTTATGATGCCAAATGCCGCAGTGTGTAGGCTTCGGTAATAACAATACAAGTATCTATATATACGTTAATGACAGTATAAAATGAAATGTTAAGCTGCCAAATCTCCAGTGGACTGGCCAAGGCGCATTGGCAGAGGAATCAGCAGTGGTGCCAAGTGCTATCGATCGGCGGCTGTAGAAAGTTTGCCAAGATATTTACAAGTTTTATTTCTATAAAATCAACGGAATGAGATAGATTTTAGTAATTAGTTCGTATTTTCCACTCGTATATACCCTTTTAATTCACTTGATCATTTTATATTTTTTCTCATCTTTTATTTATGTGGTTTAAGCCCCGATTCAGTCATAAAGTACTGTACTGTAGGTTCTCGAATGTTTGAAGCGAACACTTTCCCTCCATAGGCACAACTCAAGGCTCAAATTTGAGAACAATCAGCCTCCGGTTGCGTCAGCAGAAAATATTTCTGGAGACGTACGAACTTCTTTGACCACGAACGACGTTGAACCAGTCTTTTGTGGACAACCAGAAAAAAAGATTACAATCAATGTGGTATTGAAATAAGGGTAAAAAAATTATTAAATAAATAACATAATAATAAACTGGTAGGTAATAAATAACATAGAACCTTATGACATAACACACACGGCGTACAAAAGGCTTCGCGTACAAAAAATCCTCCGGACTCAGAGGGGGCCGGACCTTGCAAATAGTCTCCCTTATACTCTTTCAAAACGTCTTTCTTTATATCTTGTACATACCTTAAGTCAATGTAGTCTCTGCGGAGTCTCTTTTCGGGATAAGATCCAAAACGAAGTAACTCGACAAAGAACAAAAGTCACGGACATAGCTCGTAGCATCAGCATGCTGTAGTGGCAACGGGCAGGTCATATTTACCACAGGACCATTATAGAATTTATACTACACTATAATATACATACAAAATCGTAAACTGGAAGAAGTAACTGAATGGTGTATCATAAATCACATGCTCATACTGTTTTTACTGAAAAGTAGTAATTTTTTAACCATGTCTCTTGATTTCCAAAACCATTCTTCAACGCCGCGTCAAGCGTCGCCATGAATCAAGCGAAATCTTAAGGTCTTAGCTTTATCTCTGACCTCCCACTTGGGGGGAAGGGAGGCGTGAAGTTTTTAAGGCTCACTAAAACACAGTGTTGTGAATGGTTCAGGGCCACAGTTGTGATGGGCAAGCGTTTAAATACAAACAACTTATTCATCTTGTGAAAATAATACAGAAAACATACAGTCCCGACTTTATGCCCTGTGATTTTTATTTATTTCCTAAAACTAAGGATAAACTCAGAGGAATATTTTTTATGAATATAGAAGAGGCCTTCCTATCGGCTGTTGAAGAGGTACCTACAGAAGGGTTGGTTGAATGCTTCACACAATGGTGCCATCGCATGAAAAAGTGTATCGATTGTCGCGGAGAATACATCGAAAAGCAATAAATCAACATCCATCTTTATACTTGATTTCATTTTTGAGATTCTAAAAACGTTTACCCACGTACTTATATTTGATGTCACAGATTTCTGTTTGTTTAAATCCGTGCAGTTGCATCATTTGTACAAGGACACTTAAAAGATGCAATGCTAATCTTATTAAAAGTTCAAGTACGACTAAGAGAAAATACCAGCAGATTAAATAAACCATAATTTATGTTAGTGCTACATGGGATTTTGGAACAAGGACCTACTCTTTTTGACATTTTGGAATATTCGGATAATAAGGGAAAAAGGGATAAAGAAAAAGAAAGAAAAAAAAGTTATCAATAAAATAAAGAATATAGGACAGTTATTTCCAAACGTTGGATTTCTTTCACATTTTTTTAATAAATATCATTGTGTTGATATTAGCGAAAACCTTACATCAATGCAAAAGGAGAAGAATACGTTCTTACATCGTCAACTGAAAATAGGCAGAATACACTACTACATTGCACACAAACTCCTACATCTATAATTGAAAACACGTTGTACGACACCAAAAGACAGAGATAGAGCGATGAGCTTGGACAGTAGCAAGAGTGAGACACGCTAAATGTGTCGATCGCACATGTTTCGTATAGTTTTATCTCGTTTACTCATTAATGGGCGAATATAAACTAATAATTTAAAAAAAAGTACAAATTATTTCTTTTTGGTGTACTTGATGTGCGTGAAAAGTGATTCCATGTGTCTTTTTTTTGCTCCTTGAGTGATTTGTTCGTTGAATAAATGCACAGGAAGGCATTTTTAAATGTATTTTCTACTACAAAACTGTGCGTATCACGTGTAAGCAAGTCGCTGTTTTTTTTCTCTCTTCTTTTTAAGGAACTTTTATGCCTTGGCACATGTCAGTTCCATCGTACCCTAAACTAAGTCGCTGTTCTTAGGACTAAACGAGTAAGTCTATTGGACTCGCTTTTGTAGGACCACGCGCAGTGACTGCAGTGAGTGAGTAACGTATCTTCCTCCTTTTGATTTGATCTAAGGCGAAAACTAACAATAATTACCTATATTTCGTTTTATTCTAAATGCATTTACTGGTACAATTCAACTGATACAAAAAGTCTTTTATGTTATGCTTTGAATAACATCACAACTTTACCAGTCGATTTGCTGAGATTACTTTTTATTTTACTGTGTTAATAAGAGGCAAACCACAAGCTTCATGTTTCGACAAGCTTCATGACTAAATCGATGTTGCACAACTGACAATACTATGTTGTTTCTTGTGGTACAAGATTGCTTTATGAGTATGACTTATGTTATTATGGCACACGGCCCGTCCGCCATCATGCTGGAAACCTGTATGTTTTAGTGTAAAGTTAGCGAGGTCAGTCTGCCGTAGCAATATAAATTTGCATGTATAAATAATAACATTAAATATAGAACATTTTATATTACATTGTAAAATAAAAACTCGTACTTTGAACTAGGAGCAATAAATACAAAGTAAAGTATTTGTGTTAAGTTTTCATTGTTGTACAAAATTGTTATTAAAAGTCTGAGTTTGATAGAAACATTCAAAGGATAACTGCCATATAAAAAAACAAGCCGTTAGCACTTGCCGGTCGGAATACTATATTTCGCTTTTTTATATTCTAAATCGGGTCTGAACGCGTATGAATCAGCCGTGGTCACGAGTTGACTCGTTTGTAGATTTACTTATTCGAGTATTACTTTAGTAGGCTTTACTGTGTTATCACCTATTCGCTCGCTTACTCAGGACCCTTTACAATTGCAAAAACAGACAAACAAATAATAAGTATGAATATGTACGTTGAAATATTTTTAAGTTTTCTTTTTTCTTAACAGTTCTCTCATTTGTTCTCTTCGTTTTTATTACCAAATTGTACATTGCTTTTAATATTATTATTATTATTAAATTACATACTGAAAATAGTGTAAATTTATTGCTAAAAATGAAATTAATTTAGTTTGAAGAACTGAATCAACATTCAAACATTCACTCATGGACATCCGCGATATAGTGGACAGTATTCACCAGATGAACTGAATGCTCGTTTGTCGCCTTTTTTCCATAAAAAATATAAGTGTTGGTATAAATATATAAAATTTAACCATAAGTATTAGGTATATCGTTATTAAAAAGTGTTGCAAAATTTTATTTCATCTTACATATACGTATTGCATTTATTTTGGGAGTTATACTTATTTGTCGATGTTGCTGGCCTTCGTGGCAACAAATGTTATTAGCAGAATTATGTTAGCGGATCGACATAAGGGCAGGTAAAACCGGGGCAATTTATTTTATTATTGATACAATGTTATTGCTTCAAATTATACATGATTGTATACGGGTCGAAAAACCCCCGGGTCGAGCTTCGGGGTTATTTATAGTATGATTACTAACCGATTTTGTTACTTTACGTTACTATCTACTTTTTATTTTTTATATTTCAAATTTCCGCTTACGATTGAACGATTCAGTATTTATTATTTTTCAGTCATTTTGACTTAGTAAATCTTAATAAAGCTTCAAAGGTAGACGATGTATCGTTTGTTATTTTTGACTGATGTTGGCATTGTATCGCGAATACAGCACAGTATCTACTACCACTGGGTAAACTGTCTGATTGTCTGTCATTCTCAACCCTACCTATGTCATTAGACGTAATTTGACAAATGCAAATGCTATAGTTCTTTTATATTCTTTTGGGTTTGAGTTATATTCTCAAACAAAAAAGGTATGAAAACAAACAACTTAGAATAAAATCAACTTCACTAAATTTTGTAGAAGATCTTTGAAATAGCGACCTTAGGATATCAAGACAGTATCATCACATCATCACAATTGTAGAGGCGGTAATAATTCTCTTCCGCTCACCCACCTAATGTTGTTCCTTAATGATTGCACTGACCCCGTGTACCTACACCAGGTGCCATTGTTTTAAGACCCCAAAGTTGTTAAACACAATAGGATGATATGTTCGGTTTTTGTGTTTAAAGAAATATGAGTTTTTTTCTAAAATTGACTCATTAATTTTTTTCGTTATTAAAAATATATGTAAAAAGTCGGGAAGAGATAGTGGTATTATTCTGGAGGGGTAGTTATCTGGGGTGATTTTGGAGGGGAAAGGTGCACGCTGAGTCCCACAGCCATTGGGCGTAGAGCGTTGGGTTGGGACACGTTACCCTTCTCTCACAGAAGACTACCTTTAAATGTACTGGATTTCCCACTTTATTCCCATCTATCGTGCATTCCCATCCTATCCCTCCCAATTCTCCCAACCCTTGCTCCAAATCCTTTAAATCTCTAAAGGCAGGTTATCCGGGGGCGTGCCAACAACGTGAGTCATTCGGGGCTGATGTTGACATGCATCGCGGATGTCCATCCACTTACCATCACGTGGATTGTTAGCCATAAAAATCAATTCTAAAGCTGGCCGACAGTATATTATATAATTAATAAATATAAATACTAATAACAGGCAGAAGCTAATAGTTACCTAGCTAATGTCTCAAATCTAGTTTCTATAAAAATGTATTCAAATGAACTCTTCTCCCTACCTATTTGTATGTATTTAGTAAACAACCAAGCGAACCTTCTCACACTATCGGAAGATCTCAATTACAATCTTTTGTGTGCATATTGTTATAGCCTTGAAAATAATGTATAGTTCGTAAACCTCTCAACACTATTATGGTGGCTCGTTTAAATAATCTTCATTAGTCATTTTTTTGGTGTACACGTCATAATTTCCTCGCGCGGAACAAAGAACAGTTTAATACATGTAGGTACATAGATATCTATGGAGTTAAGTAATGGAGCTGCAATTACACAACATTCTTTCCTAAATAATTTACTTAACGATGTTTTGACGCGACGCATTTGTAGTCTGACCTCAACTGATTTTATAGTCAATTTATAGTTATAGTGATTTGACGCAGTTATAGTGCAATTTAGGGATATAGTCGTGTTAGTGCGGCTCCAAACGTGACTATTAGTGGTATCATTGTCTTGCAACTGTATTTTGTTACAACGTTATAAGTTATCACAACGGATACTATATTATATCTTTAATATCACATTTTTGTGATATAGTGCATTCCATAAATATAATTCCGGTCAATTTTAAATAAAAGTGGCGAAAAAGGAATTAACGTCAGCCATCTTGAAAGGTCCTGTCTATTGAAAGATCTACACGTGGTGAAATAAATTGTAAATGTTTGTTTCGGTTTGTATTTCTAAGACTTTTTTGCGGGTACCCGAGAAGTAAAGTTGGGTTTTTGTTTGATTATTAAAACAAAAGTTATTAAACTTCAAAGTGACTAGTGTTAGTGCATAATGATTGTGATAATTAAATAAAAGTGTGAAATTGCATTTTTCGTGTTATTCCAAGTAGTACTGTTCTGTCCTCAGTAAACCTACTATCATTTTAGTAAGGGACTCCTACTTCGACGGGACTGGGCAATGACGTCATGAAAACAATTCTGTTTTATTATTTACTATGTGTATGGACCAATGGCTATGCCAATGTGCAAATAAATAGCAAAAAAAGTTAATAAATAATTCACTTGCTCCGGAGGGAGACGCGAACGTCATGGGCGCATTAATACGGGTTCTCACTAGATTATTGTTTTTTTCAATTTTGGGATATTTATGCTCATATTTTTAATGTGACCTTATGTATTGATACTACTAATGTTTAATAATAAAGCGGTCTCGGGCTCTTACAAATCGGCTTGTACATTAAATTATCAGTGGAATTCTATGAAAAAAATAAAGGAAAAGAAAAGCCGTAGCCGATATCACGAAAACCATTTGTAAAGTATGCCCAGACTATATTACTGTGACATGGATATTTTATCGACTGTTAACAATTTTAGGTCAAATGCAAGATCTGGAACGACTGACGATATCGGAGATACTACATTTGTACGGGCCTAAAGATAACATATTTACGTAATTCCACACATAGCTGTCGGATATCATTGTTGATATAAAACTATGTATGTTTGTTAGTCTAACCTGCTGATACTCAAGACGGAGAGTCATTTTTTTTAAAGAGTTGGTAACCACCTGAAAGTAAGTTTATACCGTGAACCTTCGACATTCGCGATAGATGCCAACATCAGTGGGTATAAAATGACCAACGCTAGCAGAAATGCCCGCATCAGTGGGTACCAAATGATCAACGTTAGTATAGGTAGATGCCAACATTAGTGTGTCCAAAAGATCAACGCCAATATTGATACGAACATCAGTGAGTACAAGATGATTAACACTAGTATAAATGTCAACATAAGTGGATACAGTGCTCAACGCTATAAAGTGAAATTGCTACATAACGGGAAAATATAAACAGAAATTAGTAATCATTATAAAGACATGAATATATAGGCAGACAATAATAATGTACATACATAAAAGTAACGTACATAAATATAGTGGTGGTAAACATTGACGTATTGGCGACATCCATTACATCAATGAAATTTGATCTACAGTTACCAACGTCACAAGACGCATAATTTCTTTATGATCTATAATGTGACACAAAATATGTCTAAAGCTGTATATCGATCACGTGCGGCAGGCGCGAGAACCTTTTTCGAGCGCGGCAAACGTGATTATTTGCCTCGCGAGTCATTTTTGTCACTATTTTAGACTCTTTTTTTTCTATATTTGTTTAGTACGTTTGTTACAAAAATAACAAAACGTAATAATTTCTATAATAAGGGTAATTACAATAATAATTAGGTAATGTTCGTTTAATTATAAATGACATTGGAAAATGTCATTACTCACGGGTATATGTGAGTAAAAACATCTATTTATTTTGTGGTAAACCACTATCGAAAATTGTATTTTTCAGTTATAAATAAAACATTATTTGTTAGAACTGAACATTTACAGCAATTATTTATACAATTATTTTAATGTATGAATTTTAAATAGAACACCTTTGCCACACGACCGAAGTATGGACAATAGGCTATACGAGTATAATCTGCTCGTACTTATCATACTGACGTTATAATTATATTTGTTTGTTTTAAATATATCTAAGACTAAAAAAAATAGAAAACTAAAACTGTAAACTATAAAAACGTGGAACTCAAACTACTGGACCCATTTAGAAAATTAAACTAATACAGAGCATTACACTAAACGGATAAAATAATACAAATATAGGGTAGGTTAGGGTTTCCTACATTGCGAAGATAGGCGGATCACTATTTTTTATAGAAATAAGGCGGCAGACGAGCATACAGTCTACCTGATGGTGGATACTGTCGTCCATGGATATCCGCGATACATGCCAACATCAGTCCAGAATGACAAACGTTGGCATGACCCCTGATGCGCTGTCTACCGTTGGAGATACAGGAATGGATTTGGAGAAAGGGTTGGGAAAATGTGGAGAGATAGGATAGGATGGGAATAAATTTTGTATAACAGACACGACTTATAAAACACACTTAAATATAATAAGTTCGTATATGTATGTTTAAATGTGTCGATTGCAAAAACGAGCAATTTATGATTTATTGTAGCTGACAAACCAGACCAAGAAACCTGGTTTGAAAGTATTTTTGGTAATCATTTGTATTTTTGTCCTTTATTCAGGAAATTTCGTTGATGGATCAATACTACAGTAAATCGAACAGGATTAAAATGACAGACGGAAATATTGCTACATATTTTACGGACGATATTCAAAAGAACATGTCACTCGATGTGGGCCCACCATTATAATTGACAATAACAAATGATGCGGATTCAGGACAAACAATTCCGTCTACAGAGTGATGGATATTGTATACCATTATAAGGTAACATGTATTAAAATGTTAATAGATCATTCTAGCAGATTACAGCATTAATAATGTGGATTCAAAGAACTCATCTCGACGAGCCTTGTAAACTTGATTTGATGCCTCTCCTAGAAACAGACTTAGTAAAGGCCACAGTGCAGGGATTGATAACGCAAGCTGTCCGTCGCCGTGTGCTCGAAGTTGCCGCTACGAGTAAACGATGTTCGCTCAGTTTGTTCGAACCCGTGTCGTTATACATAAATGCTTAATTGCGCTATAATCAATTGTAAGAAATCGTCAAGAGCTGTGAATCGAGTCAAGGAAGATATTTCGTTTCATCGGTGTGTGAAATATATTCATCACAAATTTACTCGTGACGTGACTCCGTACAATTCGGTGGTTTATATGTTAGTAAAGGATGTCTGGAATAGCAACAAATTACTATTCACGAATACGATTACGAAGAGTACCTAACCCACTAAGCATGCACTTGTAGACCTAGGTATTTTGTAGTTCAATATAAAGATAGTGCTATAAATATTTGTTTCTAAAGTTAGGTGTCTACTTAATTTTAAATTAAACTAAAAAATCAGATTTTCAAATGAACATTAGAAGTATTTCTTTTTGTAGAAAACCTCTTTCACCTACTATTCACATTGGGCTTTACTATCAGAGTATCCGTTTAGAAAATGGCGAAAGCGAGAACGAATACTTGAAAATTGGCGAGCATTCGCTAAAACGAATACGAATATTCGGAACATCCCTAGTCCATAGTAAAGACTTAGGGTCGTATTTCGATGAAGGGACCGACTGTCCCACTGAAACTATGCGGATTGATTGTCAGTACATGCGACACACACCCACGTATGTATAGTCATACTATGCCAATCGCTCGCATTCCGACTAATAGCAAAGTTTTCGACACTAACACACTTGTTTCAGTTCGTTGTTCATTGAAACATCGCATGTATTTAGTATATTGTCTGTGGGTAGAAGTAATTCTTTAAATCCATTCATGTTTAAAATGGTGAAATTTCTATGGTTTATTAGAAATTAAGTAACTAATAAAAGAGCAGACAGAGCTTCCAAAGTTACAAACGACGTTGCATATAATAAAGATAGAGACGTGTTTGTGACTAATACCATAAGAACATTAGTTAATAAACTCTTATTTGACTATATTAATGTTGTCCTAGCATCATTTAAGATTCTTCGATAACATTAGCAAAAAAGAACGAGAAAGATATTCAAATCAGCTATTTCATCACTCACTATATGCAGAAAGGTGAAGGTAATGTTAATAGAGACTGAAAGGAGAGGATGAACGGAAGCGGACTTCAAAAACAGGTATTTTTACAATTTGTTGCTGTCTCGGCAGCGAACGATGAAGTTTCTTTTAAAGAGACAGTTGCACTTCCAGCTAATACGAGTGATTCGTACATATAAAATAGATGTATGACATACAAATAATTCGAGAAAATAGATGTTTCGTATTCTCCTGTTTTCTCCTCCACAAATGGATCGATGTTCTTTTGTGTTTATTTGAATTAAAGAATAATTTCTCTATATCGGTACGTTTCGGTTTCTTAAATAAGAGTTGTTAAATTCGAACACTGGTGTTCTTTTACGCAGCATTTTAACGCGACATTTTTTGATTTTTGAAGGGCCCTAGCTCCTATAAGAAAGAACTAATCAAAAAATTCTAAACTATGAGCGACATGCTCATAGTATACATATTAAGAAATAATTGTCCTGTTACCCGAATTCAGGGATACGTTTGTATGGAGAAGACGCTTCTGTCGGCATCCCGCTTCCGCTCATTTTCCCCTCTTAAATACATGCGAAAGGCGATAGTGACTGAATAAGTAAGGACAGAGAAGTCTCCTTAAATATAAATTCTATAGTGTACTTGGGACATGATAAATTTAGTACAGGAGACACATGAGCTGAACATGGCTACGTCGAGAATCTTAAAAAGAAAATAACGTGTGGTATATTAAGTTATTTTATGCAGTTTATTGGATAAGAATACCGACAATTAAAAATGGCAATTTTGTTTAATTAACCGTTTTGAAATCCTGTGAGCCTTTTCTAATAATAGACTGAGATGTTTATTTCTATGTGAAAGGTTTTGGTTGAAGTGATAATTACATATGACTGGAATTTGTTTAGATTGTTTAAATCAACAAAAAATACAAAAATGAGTAAGCAGAAAATTATAATCAACAAAACAAACCATTTTTGAAAATGTCTCTGTTTTCGTGACTCCTAGCAATCTTTCTAGCAACCAGAGAACTTATACCCCCATTGAAATTTACTGCCATCGATCTGCTGCCGATTTTTTTATCATTATTTTTATTTTATCATTATTTTCTACTACTCATCTAACCTACTTCTCTGGTGCTCATTTTATTACTTCTCATTACATATTAGCCTTCCAAACGAACTCTTCCACTAATTCGAATGACTTTCCATATTATCTATTCTCCATAATCCACATTTGTAAAATTAGCATGTGACGACAACATGCCTGCGCGGAAGTCTACTTGAATTTCATTATCAGTAGTAAATGAAATCATCTTCCACAGGACCAGTATCAAAGTCAGCCTGCGCGGAAGTCTACTCGAATTTCATTATCAGTACCTACTAAATAAAATCATCTTCCACAGGACCAGTATCAAAGTCTGTGTTAGCATCGCCTGTAATAACTTAATTCCATCTTCCTGCCGTCTGATTGGATCTAATTGTGTCGACCTCCCACCTTTCACCCTCTTCGTCAATTGGTGTAGGAGCAACTACTTGACCCTCCCTTGGTAAAATTAGAACTTCATTGCTATTTGATGTTGTTATACATATATATAGATTTGTGGATAGCATCTCGTGAGAGTCCACATAGTAATTAAGTTGAATACTGAAGTTTGAAATTAAAAGTAATATGTCTGAGAATTATTTAGTTAGTTGCGGAGCCTTATTCTTCATAAGCCTTGATAAAATTAGTAATGTCGTGTTTATATATTAAAAACACGAATTAAAACTCATTTTCACTGAAAGTTACGACCCGTTTGTACCTATCATAGTCACCGATCGACTATAAAGGCACCCCCGCTACGTCGAAACCTACTCCATTGGTTATTACAATGATACCGAATAAATTAGTGTTAAGACACCCTGAGCTAAATCCATGCACTTTGTTATAGAACTGTGCCAAATACGATTTCATATTTGGGCACAGTTTTATCAAATGGAAAACATGTAATTTGTGAATATAATGTTGTAACATAATTTTTGGAATCCTTTAAAGTATATTGGCACCAATGACTTTACTTTGCACCATCCTCGTACATTTCTGTTTAAGCAAAGGTTGACTGGCAGAGAATGCCACTAGGTATAAGTCGCCCTCTGTACGATTTTTGCACGGTAAAATTTAAATAATTAAATATATCATACAAAACTGTCGAGTAGACTTGATTCTTTTTTTGTCATCCTTTGTATGGCTTTTGGACTATGTTAGGTATCAAATGATTGACTTCGTCAGCGCGAACCTCCATTTCCCCTGAGCAGACTTTAAATATTATGTTTGCAACATGTTCTCTGTAAATGATGATTCTGGGTATGACGGTTTATTTACAAATATTGTTATTGTTCAAACAGTCGCACTGTATTAAATATTTTTGAGAATCTACTCATAAAATAAACGAGGAACTTATAATACTTTTAAATCATTTCTTTTTTATTGACAAGAGGGTTGGCGAGCAAGCGGTCCCACGTGATGGTAAGTGTTACGCCGCCCGTGGACACCTGCAACACCAGAGGGTATGCGGGTGCGCTGAAGTTTCTTTAATTACAATAATGGAGATGCCTTAATTCGTTTAATATTTCGCTAGGAATCAATTTGTGCACCTATATTCCTAGGTGCCATTGAGTATAAATTGTTAAAACCTGTTGCAATAAATGCGGAGTTGCAATTAACCAATATACCGAAAAGCAAACGATAACGCAAAGCTACCGACCTACGTAAATACTTTCTCAGTTAAATGAGTGCTTTCTCAGTTGAAAAATGTTGCAACAAATATCTTCATTTACTGATGAAGCGAAATGTAACTTTACTCTTCCAATTAAAAAAAAAGGTCTATTTAAATAGATATTAGTTAAAAGACTTAGTCGTCGGATTTAGGTATTAGCTTTAAGTTATGGTCACACGGTTCGTGCTAGAACCCAAAACGCGTCGAAGACGTATTGGTATTGTACCAATGTGTTTCATAACTATTAATTAATAATTGTAACTCTGCTTATTATATCACACTGATTCCATAAATCATCGAATTATCTCTTTAGCTGATAGACAATCGAAAGTTATCATGGGAAGTTTATTTGTAACTTGTTTGTATCAACGGAGGATCTTACAAAAGTTGGTCTTTGTCAGCGAGACCTTGTATACTTCAGGAGATTTCCTTGGCATGACGAAAATAAATTTATTGCGTTCGGGGTATAAGATTTTTTTTGGTTTTCAACGAAGATGGTTTAATCGTAACCAGCCCTCTTATCGTCCACTGCCTGAAATGGGCCTCCACATGCACATTGTCTTCAGCACGAGGGATGTATGGCCTTGAAACGGCACGCTGGTCACGTGGGTTGGCGAGTCTACTCCTTTAGAGGTGGTATATTTCCTCAGGACTTGTACTAGCCGCTTTGTTATCATTTAGCCGCCCTTTAAAGACGTCTAAAGACGGCCGACACCACAGAACCATGAGCCGATGGATGGTCATGAAACTATTCCATTTGACTAACTATACCAACTATTCTATTGTTTCGCAGACGACATTGTTATCATGACAAAATCGCTGGAGGATTTGGGTTGGATGCTGATCGACCTTAATACAATCTCGGGACGCGTTGGTCTCGGAATGAATATGAACAAGACAAAAGTCATGTTCATCGTCCCTGGACCGGTCAGCGTTGAGTAAGCGTCATCAGAAGTTGTAGACGAATAGGACTATCTTGGACAGTCAATCCACTTAGACAAGTCCAACTTCAGTCCAGAGGCCGATAGACGCATTCAGCTCGGCTGGAAAGAATTCGGGAAAATGCATAACCTCTTCTCGTCACCTTTACCACAATGTTTGAAGACGAACGTGGTCTCTGACGGTAGGCCTGGTTCACAAGTGTTTAAAGTCGTTCAGCGAGCAATGGAAAGAGCTTTGCTGGGAGTTTCTATGCTGGACAAAATCCGTAACGAAGAACTAAAGTTGCTGACATAGCTTAAACAATTAGCAAGCTAAGTGACAGTGGGCAGGTCATATATGTCCAAAGTCCGATAATCGATGGGGAAGGAGAATCCTCGAAAGGAGACCACATACCGGAAAACTCGGTGTGGATCGCCCTATGGCCAGGTGGACTGACGTCTTGAAGAAAATCGCCGGCAGCTGGTAAATGAGAAGAACTGAAGACCGTGTATAGTGGCGGTCCTTTGGAGAGACCTGGAGTGGAGCAGTTATCCAGCAGTGGAGAGACAGGTTAATGGTATGGTATTCTATTTGAGCAGAAATAAGAGAAAAGAACTTAATAAAGTAAATTAAAATAAATCGTAATAAAATAGTAAAATGGGTACTTTTAGGACTAATATGAAGTGCTATCACATATAGAAAAAAAAACTTATTCAGAAATTATACAAGATATTTTTGCGTTTTATTAATTCCATTAGAAAGAAGCCCTAAACGTTATAGTGTCTCCTTATAGAGAGAAAGCCAACAAAATGCGTATTGTTAGGTTTATACTATGCAAGTAAATCTATTAGTGTTGATTAATTCGTCGCGTCGCCATGAACCGGTACGGTTTCTGTCTGCCCTTATTTTGTTCTCTCGTTACCCATGACGGAACGCAGATGATATATGCATTTTATTATTATCAACCTCGAACCTCGTGAGCACCGACCAATAGAAAATGGTGGAAATATTGGGGTCCTACAAAAGTAGTACCTACAAAATATTTTAATATATGATTTAGTAGGTTATGGTGATCAGATTTAGCAAAATGTGATAAGAAAATATATCAAAATCAAACTATCTACCATCTCATTAATTCATAAATAGGTATGAACTGCGTAAACTGAAGCAGGCGCGTTCAAAGGTCAAAAACCTAAGCGAGCGACTGTGGTTAGTGTTATGCACATAAATTAATCACTAATTATTTATTCTAATGTAATAAATTAATTATCAAATAATTATGTGTTATTTTTTAGATAGATGTAATACTTTTGGTGTATAATTTTGTTGTAGGTACTGATTAACTTATTAAAATATTCCACACTATTTTTGTACGACGTCATATTTCGCGTTGAAACAGAACATGTAAATGTCGTGAAAAAGGCTTGGTGAATCTTTTATATATACAATATGTAATTTTAATCTTTTGTTTTATTATCTTGGTTGAATGAATATAATAAATCTATACTAATATAATAAAGAGGTAAAATTGTGTGTTTGTTTGTATGTTGGGGGTAATCTCTGGAACTAGGTGAACCGATTTCAAAAATTCTTTCTCAAATATAAAGCTACATTTATACGAGTTTAATATAGGCTATATTTTATTTTGAAATATTGAAAAAAAAAACTTATCAAACCGAAGCGAAGCGAAGGCGGGTCGCTAGTGTTATATAATAAATGTTATGTAACAACGATTTTACTCACGTTTTTACGTATTTTCTATGGGCGACCTAAATATCGGGTAGAGTAAATAAATTTTAAAATTCGTGACTAACTTCTTGATATAACATTGAGAATATTTTTATAATATTTTATTTTTCTGTTTAATTGTACTATTTTTACCAGACTGCGGCACGCGAAAGAGGAATATATATTACATTATTAATAATTACATTACAAAATAATGAAATGAATAAATCTGGTCTGGTACCGTATCTTCAAACTTAGGCTCACGGTATAGTATGGTTCCATGACGTCATAGTTATTTTGGAACAATATCCAACCAGAGAGCTTTAAATTTTTCCTTCATTTTTTCTTTTGATTCCGTTTGATTCGTCTTTTGATGTTTTTCTTATTCATCAAAGAAGGCAAAATACTATACATGAAGCAGTCTATTATCGCATTCACGATTACAACTCTTGTTCACTCAACTCTCGTTTCGGAATCTCGTTCGCCTTCAAACGTATCGCATTTATAAGCAACTTGAATCAACCGGCAACAACCTTACTCTTTGCACATAAGATCCAATTGAACTGCACGCAACTTTGCTATTGGCTTCTAAAACGCGGAGGTGCTTTACAGGCAGGTCTTTGTAAATAAGTCCAATTTACGAAGAGCCTCTTCCCCTTTAAGATTCTTATTAAAATAGGTCTCACAGGGGGCGTTGTTAAGGAGTTGCGCGGTCTCTTTATGGTGGTTTATGGCACGAGGTCGCACGACAGAAACGGTCTTGTGTGGACTCTATGAAACACTGTTATTGGACAGAGGAGCATTCAGAGCCCACGTTTGTCTGTCTGCGTGTTCAGTATTTCTTTGTTGCTATGAATCGCGATTGTATTGACAGATGGTTTTTTCACAGTGATGGCGTTGTTGGATGAGTGGGCTGGGTAAAGATGTGAATTGGCACAGAAGCGGCAGTTGAATTACCTACATGTGAGATGCTTAGGGAGATACCGAAGATCTACCTATTGCAATGATCAGGGACTCTAATCTCGGCAAAATGTCACTACATCTCAACTAAGAGAGCCCAATAGTAAGCATTGTAACGATAATAATTGTAAATCCACAACTGGATGAGCACTTTTAAATGTATGAAATGAAATTTAGCACAAAAACAGTTTCCTCGACTGTATGAACTGCCAAAAAATCCTAAAAAGAAAAAAAATCAACGCGCAATATATAAAACACCAAAAAGCTTCACCTTTTTTATGTAAAACTTACGGAAAATAGCGAAATCTCCGTTACAGCTGGAGTTAAAATAGTTTTTTTTGCATTGCACGCAATTACATAATGATAAGCCCAAATGATACCATTAAAATCAACAGTCAATTATCTGAATGACTCAATTACTGGCCATTAATGAAACCCTTAATGTCAAGGATTAAAAACATACTTAATTGAGAGTAAAGAAAGGCCTCGGCTGACTTTTACGTCTTGTTATTAGCTTTTGAAAAGCTGACATTGATTACAATCTGGAGAGATGCAGAGTGTGATGTAACACAATGCAGCAAACCCAAATTGGTTTTGGCAGTGGGTATAGAAGTAAATAATGGAAAAAAAATAGGAATGAATAGTAAGTAACTAGTTATCAGTAGGGTTGCTAACATTTAAACACTGATTGTTTTTATATAAAAGGAGGCGGACGGACAAGCGGTCCACGTGTTGGTAAGTGGCTACCGCCCGCCCATGGACACCCTGCAACACCAGGTGTGCGGGTACTCCGGTGACCATGCAATTTTGTAGGAAATAGTCGATTTAAACACCTGAAAAAATAGAACCCCAAGCCTTCCTAGGTATGCAACCAATATCTATGAATCTTGTAGAGTCGGCAACAGCGGAAGGTTTATTTGAGTAGACAAGTTCAGTGATACCTAACACTTTCTAACATTTGCGATTTTCGCACCTATTTATCTGTTTAAACGGGTCTTAATGCGAATGTTAAATAAGGTAAACATTCGCGTTTTAAATAGATAAACATCCAACACTACATTTCGGTATACTGATAGTTCTAATTATCAGTAAAGCAAATTTCCACATTTTAAATGTCATTGAAACTAAAAATGTTCTCATTGGAACTGGAAATAAATTTGAATTTTATCACTAAGCGAGATGAAAATGTAGGTTTCGTTAAAGTGAAATATATAAAGAATAATTATTAATTATGTACCTATACAGAATTATATAAATAATTTTTGTTTATAGAATAGAAGGGAGAGGAGTGGGCCGCCCATGTGATGGTAAGTGGATTATTTTATTTGTCTTTAACATAGACTTACCTACGAAATATTAGATCTGTGGTCTTTAATGAGAACATGTATAGCCTACTATATACTTTAACATGACTATACAACACAGATCTCCCAACATAATTAACATTTCAAGATGGTCGCCATTGTCACATTTCAGTTTTGCGAACGAAAGGTTTACTTAGTTGATAATTATTAATTTATTATTGTTTCATTAACGTTAAGATAAATAAAAGATATATTCATTTTTATACGAGTATAACGTCAGTTCGATCATTCGGTTTATATTTATATAACGTCTTCATACACTTAAATGTAACAAAAGATGAATGATAATTCATAGAATAAACGCATTCTATTGCTCGTTCGTAACTTTGACCTTTCTAAATTGTGAACGACACAATCAATGAATGTCGAACGAATTAGGATTGAATGTTACAATTTAGATCTGTCAAAACTTGTTACGATGATTCATGTATTTCGAAATTAGTTTTACATCTCCGCTGTCAAAGAATAGGTATAGGTAGTTTATATCTACCTATCGATATTTTTTTCTATTTTTTTTTCAAAGCGACTTGTTACGGATTTCTCCTTTATCTTATTTGTAAAGAATAAATTGTTATTTTTATTTGTCCTGATGATATTCAGAAGACCAAAACCGTGTAAAATTTTCCAGTACCTACATGGTTGACAGTATGTCGCTCAATATTGCGCAATTTCACTTGAATATTCTATCCTTAAGAATAAGTACAGTCCACATGATGGTAAGTGGATACTGTCGTCCAATAGACATCCGCGATACATGCCAATATCAGTCTAGAATGAGAAACGTTGGTACGCTCCCGGATGCGCTGCCTACATTTGCAGGTTAAGGAATGGATTGGGAGAAAGGGTTGGGAAAGTGGGGAGTGATAGGATAGGATGGAATAGGATTGGGCTCTGGCATATTTCACTCAATACCGAAACACGCACGTACATTGGGGAAATATGATAAAGTGGGAATTGCAGTAAATTTCAAGGTACTGTGAGAAAGGGGAAACGAGACCAGTCGAGACCCACCTAATATTTTTTCTTCTAAATATACTTTTATTAAAAACTACTATTTTCTATTTATTTTATGTGTGATAGCTTATAGTCTGTGGCATGACTCAGAGAACGTCACTATTTCTTCGACCTCTAAAATAAAGTATGACATTGTTTCGAATACACGACTGTCAAGAAATATGGAACTTGATATGAGTGCAAACGTCAAATAGAAAATAACACAGTGGACGCAGTATAACAAGCTATCCGTACGCGTAAAACGTGACCATATATTTTGTCTTTCACACTATAAATTGTACTAGACTTGGTACACGTAAACAATAGAGTATGTGTGGTTAACTTGATTCCCTTGGGATTTTTATAATTGAGCTGGATAAAAAGTACCTACTCTGAATGTTGACCCGGCACACAAAGTTAACTTAATGAAAACTTTCATTAAAATCCGTGCAGCGGTTCTTGCGCGATGCGCGTTCAGACAGACAGACAAAAATACCAAAAAAATGTTGTAGCACTCTTATTTTAACCAGTAACGAACTTTTTTTTTTAAATTAAGTGTATACCAGGCTTTGTTACGATTTTATTATAAATTGTTACTAGTGAACTTTTGAATGATTCCCGTGGGAATATAATATACCCTAATGTTAACTTAAGTCATAAGCTATAACTATGCCAAATTTCATTAAATTCTATTAAGTCTCATTAAGTCGGCTCATTAGGTGATACTTGCGTGATTTTCATAAATACGGATAAAAATTTCAAAATTTTTTGTTTACGGCCCTGTATCATTAATATTGATGACTTTTTCTAAAAATATTTAATGTACAGACACCGCTCTTTTATGATTTTATTATATGTATAACTAGCGCCGTATAACCCGCCCTCGCTTCGCTTCCGTGTATAGTTTTTTTTTTTTCAAAAGTTCAAAATAAAATATAGCCTATATTAGACACGGATAATTCCTTATTTGTGTATGTACTTTTCCATGTTAATGGGACAAGAATTCCCCACATTAAAACTTTTGATAATACAAATGGGGTAATGGGGAATTCATTACTGTTTTCCTCTCGATAGAAATTGCAATTTTTGTATCCATTTTTATAGTTAGGTATTTATCTATATTTATATATAATACCCGCGACCCGCCCTCTCGCTTCGCTTCGGTTTATAAGTTTGTTTTTTCAAAATTTCAAAATAAAATATAGCCTATATTAGACATGGATAATGTAGCTTCCTATTTGTGAAAGAATTTTTGAATACAGTTCAGTAGTTCCAGAGATTACCCCCAACATACCCACAAACAAACACACAATTTTACCTCTGTATTATATTAGTATAGATGTGTATATACCTATAATATTAGCTTGATATGAATGCGGCTTTATTTAAATTGATACAATTTATTTAAAATTTTGCTGCCAACATTTGTCTGCCACATCACGTGTGAAGTTTCCCAGAAGGGCTGTGCTGCCCAGACGTTTATTGCACGATGATTCATACGTGATGATCTTTGATATCCTCATAACAAGTTTGCTGGGAAGCTCGCTCGAGAGGTTTTTTCATGAGCACATTTCTTAGAATCTCATTTGGCTACATTTAATAGTATGCTTATTTCCTAGTTCAATATTGTATGACTTTGATACAGGTTTGTAATACCTCCATACATTTGTTGACTGTAGTCGAAATGCACATGTTCAACCAATCAGTCTTCTATGTTGAATTGAAATTTATATAATTGAAATTGTTAAAAATGTTGATTTGAATTGTTGTAGGTGTTAAATTTCAAATGATTTGATATGTTGAATTGATTGTGGCTTATTTGCCAACTAAAGAAGGAACCAAACCTATGTTCAATATCAGCTTGTTCAATCACTAGGGGGTTTCAGGCCATAATCCACCACGATAGCCCAGTGCGTACTTAATCCGTACTTAAAATAGTCTACGAAGTCATCCATATATAAGTAATTAAATTACAAATTACACCATAAAACAGCATTTCTGCTCTATTTACGAATGGAAGGAAAATGCATCAGATACACGCCAGGCAGCGTGACCTCGCGGCCCCCGCGGATGGAACTGCTGTAGGAACAGTTCTTGATGGAAATATTGAGAAAATCTGGACCGGCTATAGTGAATTAATGCGCTAGATATAATATTTTTCGAAATTTCTATCAAAATATTTTAATCTAATTGAATAATTTGCTCCCAACCTCACGATCAGTGAGGACAGACTGGGTGACAGACATTTCTAGTCGGACCCCTAATGTATAATAAGTGTGCTTCTGAAATAATTGCATTAATAATTTAACGAACACCCCCCCCCCCCCCCCACCCACCCTCCCTAAACGTAAAGTAGCTCGAATGGTTAATTCAATGTAAAGAGTTCAATTAGTAGTCAAGTATTTTTACTTCAATTAATAAGTAATTTTTAGTTCAATACTTTTCAGTTCAGTAATTTTTCAAGGTCTTTAGTAGTCAATTTGAAGTTGGTACGTAACAAATTTTCAAATAAACGTCGACTTTTAAAGTATAAATAATTTTAATTAGACTAGCCGGTTTAGATGGCAATTAGGTACAATTGAACTGAATATGAAAAGTCCAAAGAGTGCTAGTAAAATATGTAAACATTTCAGGTCAACGAAGATACTAAATGATTAACTTTGTCCGCCATATTTAATGGTTTGAACGTGCGCCGAGTATTTAAAAATTTAATGCACGGTAAAAATCGATTCTGTTAAATAATCTATGATCAATTTTCTACTCTGTAGTACAATTCAAATGCCTAAAAAATCCAGTGCCTAGTTTGCTGCGCAATTTCGCTGCTTTATCTGTTTAAATTTTAAAATAAGAATTGGAATTATAAGAATAAGAATAAAATATTATTTTAAAATAAGAGAAGTGGGTAATGTGGAATGATGAGAATAAATTATTAGTATTTGCAATATGGTATGGTATTTTGCATTTTTAAGACTGTCGTCTCGTCTGCCATAAAAATAAGACCTGTTTAATATATGAGTATGTTAATTTTAATGTATGCATATCAAGAGAAAAATTACGAAAGATATCTTTAACAAAGATTTCGAGAGAATGTTGTAGGTTCATTGTACCTATTTTGATTCCTCGCTAATTCATAGGGTACAATGCGTACAATATCAGGGACTTAAATTGTATGAAGATATGCAATTTCCAGTTTGTATGTAACCTATTTTGATCTATAATAATGTTGGAGGAAATTAGGACATTATCTATATCGATTTAGGATTTTTTTTTAATCCAACCAATTTTTTAAACCTATAAAATTATCTACAACTTTGTGTTACAGTTGTCGATTTGCCTTTAAGAGCTTCCAATCACAATTTGTTGTGATATTCTTAATTTGTAATCTTAAACTCTAATATTCTTAATTTGTTTTATTTACACTGTATTGTTTTAACAAAAGGTGGATTTGATGTTGTACAGCATTTTCGGCCAACCTTGTAAGCCGAAATATGTCTAGCCGACCTTGGCGCTATACATATAGTGATGGTATGGTGGGTGAAGCAATATTATCTATATACATGTAATGAAAATATATTTCTTTCATTTGAGTTTTGCCGCGCTCCGCGCTGTCGGTGGTTCTATCATAGTGTCGGTAAAAGAGGGTAGGATATAGGATGGCGTGAGGTGAAGACAATCGTGCGAACTGTCAAATTGTAGGTCAAGATCAGTAAGACTATTGTAAATAATAGATTGTAGAAAGGATTGAAGAATAAACATTATATGTAATTTCTTTGTATACCGAAGCAACACAATATAGTTAGTTTCATTTGACAATCCTTAAGGAGTGAAAATAATCTACATTATATACATATAATAACATTGTAACAGGCCGATGTCTGTACATTATAGATATTGAAAAAAAACTTATATGGGGGTCTTTATTAGAGCAACAGAAGCCAAAACAACAGTTTTTAGAAATTTTGTCTGTCTGTATGTTTGTACACGCATCACGCAAAAACTACTGCATGGAATTGAATGCAATTTTCACCGATGTATTGCTAGAGGTCTAACTTAAAATATAGGCTCCATTTTACCGCAGGAAAATATCTTATTCCGATTGTTTTAGATTTAATAAACCGAAGCGAAGTGAGGGCGGGTCGCTAGTAGAAAATAAATAAATAAAATTTGGAATTAATAAAATATACAAATATGACAAACAATAAAACGAAACACATTAATGAACTTATAAAAGAATTTTTCAATAAAAAAATAACTTTCTTCACTCATCCTGAAAAATATCGATTTGTCCAAATATGCTAATTAAAACTTCCAAGGTAGAATAATGGATTATAATTGATGTAATTTTAAAAACATTTATTAATCTGTCTAATTTGAGACATACCAATATTACAACAAAAAAGGCATTAAACGTTAAGAATAAACAATAAAGACGGTGTATAAACATTTTTAAGTATATTAAGACACGATTATTATATTGTCATTTTGTTGAAAATTGTCCCAGATTTTATACTACACTATTGTTTGTAATTATAAATGTACGTCATAAAAAACTTGCTGTCTTAGTGTCTCATAATTTCTATGTATTACCCATATGCCATTTATAAGTGGATAAGGAAAACTATCTGAGCAATACAGACATTATCGATTCTTTCAGATTACAATCAGCTACAAGTACTCGCTATCTTAGAAATCTATTCGGACCGTTATGGACTTTAATATCTTGCCAATAAGGTTTAGAATTTGCTTTTCTGTGTCCTAATTCGGGTTTCAATCGATGTATCACATCTCGATGGACCCCCTCTATACTTAATCGAAAATTAAGCCCAATAAAGATTTCAGTGTAAAAAAATCGAACCTATCCCTATTAGGAGATCCCGTCTCGATTCCAACCGGTTTGGGTTCATCGAAATTCGAATAGGGACTAGGGCTGCCACCTTCGGAATACTTTTAACCCGGAGAATAAGAGATTGGGACAAAAACACAACAGGCAATTCAGTAGGAAATTTTTAATTTAAGTATACTCTAAGTTTAATTTATACTTCAAATTATAACAACCTATAACAAATTAATATTCTTGACTAGATAACATTAATTTTATGATAATAATTAACACAAGATAACCTTATACTGTCTTTGATCCACACAGCTATGCTTTAAAGGTATAATTGTGATGATAATTCAAAGCAAGAATATTTGCATTTGAATCACAACAGTAATCTATAAAAGAGTCTATCGGTATTAATGTTTATTAATGCCAGAGTGATATTTAAAATCATAGTTCTCATTTTCTGAGATTTTTGAATGCTCGACGTCACAGCTGTGTCTACCGGAGATTTACGATGTTAATCCGTAGTCCGGATAAGCATCCCGCAAACCCGAAGACCCCGGGTCAAAGTTGGCAGCCCTAATCGGGGTCGATACAAAGATGTTAACATTAAAATTATTTACATTAGAGTACATTCCTTTATTTTTGCATGACAATTAAATATTTCCAATACGAATAAGTGGGGTTCGTGCAGGGTTCATTCGCATTCACGAAACTTGCATATCTCGTTTGGTAACTGGCTCTAATGGTGCCAACGAGGTGTTTCTTCGTTCACATGACATTTTATTCCGTCCTTTTCGTACTCTGACATTCATTTTTTAAGGCACTCACGATCTTGTTAATGTTTGTTGAACCTTAAAATTCTCACGTAGGTACTTTAAAAAGCTTTTGGAGGCACAAAATACTTTTGGAATTTATGAAGATTAAAAAGACCTTTTCGTCTCATTATTCTTAACGGATAATTTTTAAATGGGTGGCAAAAACACTAAATAAGCAGGAAATCATGGTCTTGTTGACGATCAAACTATTTTTGAATTAGTAAAATAATTTCAAATGACTAAAAATGTCATAATTAAGACGATAAGAGTCCTGCTTCGGCCTTCGCGGGACTCTAAACGTAACCCACCTTTAAATTTGCTACCATCGACTTGATTAATTATTCAGTTTGTTGCTTAATTATTTCTCATTCTTAAACTTCTTATTTAACTCTTAAACAACGGTTTTGTTACATTAGTTTCCTCAATATTTTTTTTTCAGAAAGAATGTAGGTCAATTAATATATGTATTATTATAACCTTATTCTAGAAACTAGAATTGACGTAGTTTATCAATCAGATAACAATGTTCATCCGCTTGGCAAGTGATCTAACAACTACACTCAATTATATTAAATTATTGCCTTCAACACAAAATTCTTATAGTCGTATTCTGGCAACACTACGTCTTTGCGAAATTATTGTGCTTCCAATGTGTAAGAAGACATCTATTTTTGTGTAATAATGCTTTCTTTCCTTATTTCTGAACACAGAATCAAGATAATCTAATTAAAGTGTACAAATTTTTATTCAATCATCTATTTGAGGTCAAATTCGGCATATTTACGGCCGATATTGTCTGATTTAATTTTCCAATTCACTAATATAATAGCGTAGGATCTGTTATAGCTTATGTTAATTGTTCGGCTTTAGTGTTGCCAATCGCAACAAAAACCGGTATTTAAGGCCTTCTTGAGCATGTTAAGTGTGTAACCAACTGCACTTCCTTGGGTCGATTCGTGCGCTGGTTCGCAATCATTAAGTTACCCATTCATCTAGGTACCTTCGAAGGATGATCATTGTTTACAATAATATCCTGTTCTTTCATGCTAAGTAATGGAGCTACAAAGGAGTTATCTTTAGATCTCAACAATACGCTCCTAAATACCAAAGTTTATTCTAATAAAAGCAACGTTTTAACAAGAATTTATTTGAAATTTCTTCCGTGAACCCGTTTGACCTACCATAATTTACTTGGCAGGCTCAATTTAATCCATCCTCGCAAGGGAAGGCCTACAACTGAATTCTCGGAACATATTTCAGACTGTTTTTACTTCAAGTGGGCGGCACCGCTGATCGTAGATTGTGTGAGTCAGATGATATGGGTGTGGGAACTTGTATTACTTTAGACACGAGAAATATATATGGACTATAAACACGTTTATCTTCAACTTAACTACATGATTCATATCGGAAACGCTATCTCAACAGAGTTCATCTATTGCCCTAAAGTTGGCCACAAGCCAGTGCCTAAAACGGACTGCGGACATGATCCAACTATGAAGCATATATTCACCATATCTTTTACGCTTTTTTACCGCATTATGTGGTCGCATTAGTGCGTTCAATGTTCTCGTGAGACGTGATAGTCTTATGAACAACATGGCCTCTCCAAATGTGGTGTACGCGACCGTGCCACGACCCAAAATGACCAGTAATCGCCGTCCTGATGGCAGATAAGCACAAATGAATATGTAACGCCCGTCCTCCCACGGCTCGGCACAATAAAACCCGACCCAATAAAAATAAAAACGGGCAATTAATATTGTTTATTCGAGCCCGTTACTCAGAGCGGCGACAGTAACAAACGATGTCTGCATGGATTAATGCGATCCGGCCGACTCGTGCAAGTGCCACAAACACCCAGAGAATCTGGTTGCGTAATTGGTGTGTAACGGGACTTCCAGTTATGATAATGTTATGCCGAATCTTGAGCATCCGGCTTTCTTGGAAAGCAAGCAATTAAATCCAACAAATATTATAGGGAATTGATAACTTGTGGTTTATGGATTACGAAAGTATAATAATGTAATAACGGTAAAATGTTATCGGACAACTCGTCGGAAAACGTGATTAATGTGTTGTGAAAATTGATTATAGGTGCTTCCTGCCTATCGACGCGGTGAGCTAGCATCGGGGCTAGATAAACCCATTACTCATATTGATAGGCCTGCCCGGCCTCCCGGTGAGGTTAGGGTGGAACAACCACCACAGCCCCAGGGCCCTCCGAAGGCCCTAATCTCCTGAAACTTTTACGACTCGACGCATGAATAATTCCCGAGAGGAACAGCTATCGATCGCACACGTAGAGGTTTTTATTTATACGGCGCGGGTGGGCGAGGCGCATATTAGTAAACAGGCGCAGGCGCGTCGACACTCACCGACTTGTAGCACGTTCTCCACGAAGCCGGCCTCGAGCAACTTGAGCCCGCGGCAGAAGGCGATGTTGCGGTGGTCGTCAGGCGGCGCTCGCGCCAGTGACGAGTACATACAGATGTCCCGTTCATCCCGCGGGAAGGACCAGTAAACGACGCGGCGTTGCACTGGCTCCGGGATGCGTTCGTAGCGCTCCTCGATGCGCTGGAAGGGGATAGCGGCGGCTACTATCTTCGCGGTGATGTCTAGCAGTGTCGGCGGGGCGCGCGGCCGGCAGCAAGCGCGCGGCGCGCACGCAGACATAGCGCTAGCTCGGCCGCTCGGCGCGGACTGGCGCGCGGTCACCGCCCCCCGCCGGATTCCCCTTCCCGCACCTCGCGGAAGATCCCCCCCACGCCCGCGGGGATGCACGCCCCGCATTGACATACCGCGATAAATTATTCATTTGGCAGGCATAATGTGCCATATATTATTAAAAGTTGGCATTTTTGTGTTGTTCTCCGGGGGCTACGAATAAAATCGATGATGAAAACCATTTGGTAATCATTTATTTACCGAGCTTTATTGCACCGCTGTTGACATCAGTCAGGTGTATAATTTATTTACGAACTACTCGCTTGCTGTTTTATTTTTCATAAAGACAATCGATTAAAAAAAACACTGTTTAGATTGAATTATACTTAACGTGTCATTAAAAAATTCCATTCTATCAACGACCTTAATAACAGTAATACCATCGTAATAAAATAATTGTCTTGTAATCGCTGTTTTGTGAAGCACTGAATATTTTTACATTGATGCATAAATAATTGAATAATATTGAATACTATTTCGTTAAAAACATTATTTTGATAAAATAAAAAAATAAAGAATAAAGACAACACTAAAATTACAACTTTTCGGTGCAGCATAGAAATTGTAAAATGTTGTTTTTTTTTTCTCTTATTTTTCTTACTAGCTTATATATAGCATTAAAATAATAAAATCCTAATCATTATTACTTTTTTACACAGTAATATTTCTAGTTTACTTTTTTTTAAAGACCGATTATAAAAAAAGTGTACAAAAACAACCAAAACAAATTTTTTGGTTATGATTTTGTAAAGTTGGGCTATAATATTATGAAAAATTTGTAGTATAATGTGCTCTTTTAAATAAGGTTAAAATTTAAATTTCGACTAAATACGACTACGGCTTGGTTAAACTGAGGGTGTAATATAAAAATGTTTTTATTCGAAAAAATAATAAACTAAAATTAAATTTCGTCTCGTAATCCATTCGGGCCCGATCTCCCCGCATTACACAAACGAAGGGGAAAGGCCCGCGGGGCGCGGGCGGGGGTGCATTAACAGCTGATGGCGGCGGGTGGGGAGGGGGCTGGGGCAACGACGTCAGGTGTCCGACCTGCCGCCATACTTCTCAGCTGAGATTCCGAAACGCTACCGTGTAAGCGCTACAGCCGCTTACTTCGTCAAACGATCGTTGACCTTTATTTGTTTATTATTATTTTTTCATAGACCATTACTATCGGTCTAATTCTTCACTCTTACGTTCAATGAATAATGACTTTTATTTTCTTATAAATTATATCCGCAAATTCGTTCAATTGCAATTCCATTTTGCCCAAGACATTCTCACAAATCTTTTTAAAAGGGCCATTATTTTTTAAACACCATATTATTATAGAGGTCTTGAATATATGTAGCTATTATTTTTATCACGAACTGCTCTAAAATTAAGTGATTATCAAAAATACAATCTTAGAGATTACAATACTTTTCATAGATATACCTACTTTGAAACTGCACATAACACTTTTTTGATCAACTCTAAAAATCGTTATGCAATAAGTACTAAAATAAAATATGTTAAAAATATGTCTGAAAACTTTGGTGCTATAAACAAACATGAAATAAAAATGCAATTGTAATTGAAATGTAAACGTAAAAGTCTCTGTGTATCCGGAATGATTTACAATTACGCTAATAGATACAATGAAAATTCTAAAATCACCCAAAATGCGACAGTTTACAATATTTTAACAAATCATTAAATCACAATAGAACAAGTTTAACAACTTCGTTTCACGTACCCACGGACCATGGACCCAAGCTCCATTCATATTAACCCAAATTAATTAGTATTTTCAATAAACCAATAGACATATCAGGATTCTTTTCTGGGTAAATAAAATGATGACTGATCACTGTTTAAATGTGTCTAATCAAGCAATAATTTGTTCGGTACAATTATTTAATTGTATATAGATTGGATTTTTCGAATAATCAACGCAGTTTATTTAGCTGTTCGATATTTTATTAAATCGATTAAATTGTGATAACTGGTCAAATAATTTGTTCTCGTTTCTTTTTCCATTTCGATATCAAGAAACTTGAAAAAGTATCGATTGTAAAAAAAAGTACTGTGGGTATGGATAATTTGATGAGTACAATCATCGATTTAAGAATACACTTTAGAGTCTAATAGTGTTCTGATTATGTTCCGTAGCACTCGAATTTAGTAGTCTATTCCCATATCGACGAGTACGATACGTTTTTGCGATACTACTCATGAGTAAAGTATCGATACTTTTCATTAGATACCGTGTCGAAAAATTAAAGTCGAAATATTAAGTTAAATATTAAAGTTGAAATTCTCTAATTTTTTAATCCATTTAAAATCGTTTTTTTTAAATCAATTATCACGGAACGAGAAAAAGTCAATTGTCTAAAAATCGATTTTTGCATCCGTTGGTCACATCCCTCAAATTCGGTCCAGTAATTTCCAATTTTATTGCAAACATACAGACGGATACACTTCGACTACTTTACAATGACCAATGATAAGACATTTAACAATATCTGACAGATGACATGTTTATCTGAATGCAGTGTATTTATTAAAAAATATTATTAATAAAATATTGTAATTATGTTAAATCCAATAATCCCTAATCCAAAAATTTTCCTGTTTTGGAATTGTCTGGGAATAACCTTAATAAAGATATTAATAACTTTAATGAAGTTTAAGTGTAAGAATATCAACCGTAACTTTTAATATGTTTTAATATAGTTTTAGTAAGCTTCGTATGAGTTTTAGCTTGAGTGTCCGCTCTATAGAATTACCTATTTTCATTACCTGTATTTGAATTTTGATGTGTGAAAGACATCTATCTGCTATTTGTTAACTTATAAGAGGGATCTGCAGGATGCGTACAAATCAATTCTGGTTTATGGATCCCAAGTGATTTATATGAAATGTTGTATATGTGTTTATAATAAAAAAGTGTAGTACAATCCGTACCATCTGCAGTCACCGGAAGTAGGCCTTTTATCGTCCACGGCTGGAGATGACTGTGACATGGGCTTCCTCACGATGCACCATGTCGCGTGCATGAGGGATGAATGGCCTTAAATTTCTGGAGCAACACATTTAAAACGAGCAAAGTCAATACAGTCTCGAGTGTCATAATTTTTTTTAATTTTTTTTCTATATAGTAGTGGGCGGACGAGCAAGCGGTCCCACGTGAAGTTGTTATAAGTTACACATGATTTGCTACAATAATCATGTATTTATATACAAGTTGTACATGTACAAGTTGTATTTATATACAACGTGTCATCGGTGACGCGAATAAAATCAATAACGCAAAATCAGAGATACGTCAAGTAATTTCAAATATTTAAAACAGTTGTAACCAAATATATAATTATTTTAAAGATTAAATTAAAAGTTACAAGCATGTAAGGTTTCATAGTTCTGTCTAAATGTTCGTAGTAGTCATTATTCAGACCGGGCGCCCAGGTAGTGCGCGCGCGGAGCGGAGCGGCGCGAGCGACGTGCTTAGGATAAAGGAGATACTAGAGATGTACTACAAATTATGAAAAAACAAAACCAATTTTAAAAACTAGTACATACGATTCAACTCACAACACCGACCAACCTTTTTCAGTTTTAGCGTTGTTCCAGTGACACTGTATAAACGGATGATATACACATGTATACATAGAGGTATACAACTCGACGGGATTTCCTCGTTTCGCGTTCGAGACATAGATAAATGTAGCACTCAGCGATTCCAGCGCTGTACATTATGAAATTAATTTGCCTGTGATGTTGGATGACGGGTTGAGAGTTCTATATATCTATAAATTTTTTTTTATGGACGAAGGCAGCAGACAAGCATACAGTCCACCCGGTGGTGAGTGGTGAGTAGGTGAGTAGGAGTTCTTCCTGAAATGGACTTCTTTTTCCACTGCTGGCTATGGACTTCCTCACGCACATTGTCTTGCGCAAGAGCTTCAAGCTTCAATCCGAGTCCACTTTTTTATACGTGGTGTAGTTCCACAGAGCTTGTGGTCGCGGATTTTGTTATACCTTAGTCGCCGGGAAGAGATGGGTAGTACTAAAGCCGGGTGACACCACATGGCTAGTGTGTTGTGTCGATTAGGTACTGTAAGATATTTTAAAAATAAATTAGTTAAATCACACTTTAAATACTACCGAAAACCTTTGAGTGGTTCTAGCAATCTGAACGAGTTCGTTGATTGCATGTCGATTGGCACAAGTATTAGCAAGTCGCTGGATATAGGCCGGGCCTTTAACTGTAACATAACTGCAACTGCAACATTGTAACAGGTTTAAATAAAGATTTAGGTGTCGGGCAAACGATGTGGTGTGTCCGCGCGACCAGACAACCGATAGCTAGAAAGTTGTCATTTTAACATTCTCTTTTAAGGATCGTTAAGGATTCTGACGACCGATTAGCCTACTTGTCAGTGATTAGTGAGTGGGAAATGTTCTCAAGAGCTGTTCAGTTTAATGTCAAACTTTGGAGATCGATCACACTTCCCGTTATCTTCGTGCGCTTCATGCGCACTTCCTTGACAAAAAGTCGCTGCGCACATTGCAGTCAGTTATACCACGAACCCGAAAGTTGTGCAGCTGAAGGGAATGAACTGCAGCTGAAGTTTTTTCGCTGCGCTACATGGAGTCCTTCTACAGAACAAGAAGATTTTTTAAAGAAGGGATGGAGAACGATTGACGGTAGTAGCAATGACTTAATTTGTTTTACGAAACTGCGCGTAAAATATAAAGATATATTAGAAATGAATTATAGGTAAGTTATGATAAAAAAACCTATTGTAAAAACTGGTAGAATCCATTCTACTCTCGATACTGAACACCTATTTTTAGCTTTTGCCTTTTTTCAGTGAAACGTTATTGATATACGTAAGCATGTACGAGGGGAAGTCCAAAACTTTCCGGTCTGACTAAGAAACCAGACACTAAAGTTCATGCAACTATTTTCATTTTTCAATATATTCTCCGCCTATTTGAACACACTTTTCTGGTAGTTTAATTAGCATTTGTATCGTAGTATAGAAATTGACAGAAGTTTTGTCTTCAAAATAGGCGGAAACCGCTGCGGTCACTTCAACGTCAGTGGAAAATCTTCTACCCTTTAAGTAGCCTTCTCAGGACTATAGGGTGGGTGGCAAATTTCCGTGAAGCCACACTTTGAAACAGCAGCTTTCGACGACGTTTCGTTTCGTAAATGCGACGGTGTGGACGGGGGTGCATGGTCACGGAGAAGCCGCACACCTTTGCTTAGTTTTCCACGACGTCTCTGCTTGATTGCTTCTCGTAATTGTAATTTTGTATATGGTTAGTATAATAGCTTCTAGTTACCGTAGTATTGCGTTATTCTATGTCTATAAGCAATATTCCTTGACAATCCCAGAATATCGAATCCGTAATATTATTGGTGGACTGAGTCACCTTTCTCTTTCTAGGCGGTGCTTCATCAGAACAACTCCACTCCATCGACTTCCTTTTGGAAAGGGGACCATAGCAAACAACTAATAGTTTCATCTCCAGTAACAATTGACTCCAAAAAATCGTTTCCATTTCTCTGCAAGGCCTCCAATGTTCTTTAGAGCACGCTACTCGTTTATTTCGCTGAAAGAAGTTTTGACACTCACCTCGCACTAACTTTATTCATATGAAGACGTTCATGAAGAATCCGAAGGACTGTAGTTTTAGAAAGCCCTGTCATTACTGGTATTTCATTCATCTTTAGCCGTTCGATCGCTCAGAATTTCTTCCACTAATTTGATATTGTTTGATGTGAGTGCTTCAACGGTCTTTCGGAGTGAGGTTCGTCGTCGATGGGCTCTCGTCCCAAAAGAAATTGCTTACACAAATTTTTGACGGTGAAAATAATGGAGAAAAATCTTGTACTTATCCAACCTTTGTTTGATATCGTTGGGGCTAACAAATTCCTTTGTAAGGAACATAGTTATGGAACGATATTCCATTTTAAACATTTTAAACATTTTTCGACTTTTTGTTAGTCTAAGAGAAGAGTCTAAGAGTCTAAGAGGGAGAGTGCACGCTGCAATCCCACAGCCGCTGGGCGCACTCGACTGGCCACGTTACCCCTCTCTCACAGAATACTACCTTGAAATGTACTTCATCTCCTACTTTATCATATTCCCCAATGTATGTACGTGTTTCAGTAGTGAGTGAGATATGCCAGAGCCCATTCCCATCCTATCCCTTCCCAGGTCTCCAACCCTTTCTCCAAATGCATTCTTTCATCAACAAAGGTAGGCAGCGCATCCGGGGGCGTGCCAAAGTTTGTCATTCTGGACTAATATTGGCATGTATCACGGATGTCTATGGGCGACAGTATCCACTTACCATCAGGTGGACTGTATGCTCGTCTGCCGCCCTCGTCCATAAAAAAAAAGAGTAGGAATCAAAATTAATGAGGGTGGAATTAAAAAAAATATACGCGAATTAGCAGGATAAATGACAATTACAATGACATGTAATTTGTTTTTTAGACATCTATAAATATGTCGGATCAGAAACTTTTGGACCTCACTGGTATATGTAAGCATGTACTAAGCGTGCAGGCTCCTTTATTCAAGTCGCCTGGAAATTCACGTCCAGAAATGTTTGATCAGGCCCTAATCGACCGGCCTTTACAAATTAAACATAGCACAAGACAATTTGAACAGTATACTAACATGGCGTTATTTCAAAATAATTACATACCTACGATATTCGATAAGGCCTACTTTATGAGAATGATCTGATACTTTCAAAATTAAAATATTATACGATAATTGAAATAATTTGACATTATCTAACAACAAGGACCTTTCTCAGATATTAAGACTAGTAAAATTTTAAAAAAATTAAGGAAATATTGCATTATCTATATTTATTACTTTTAAGTTAAGTTAATATTTTTAAGATAGTCTTAATTTTCTTTTTCTTTTATGTTATTTAACATTTTAACATTATTTAACTGCAATGTCTTAAACATAAGATGTTACAGCATGTTCCTATTTCAACAGAATCTTGAAACGAAGAGATTTTAAGTTAGAAAACCTATGTTCAGATGATGTCACATAAGTATTACTTCTTTATTTTCCAATAATCTTTAATCATCTACTTGCTCGTAATCATCATCAACATCTTTAGATAGATAATTTTTTTGTCGTTATGGCTAAATTCTTGTGGCCCTATTGGCCTTTCAAGAGTCACCGGACGGACATGTGTGGTTTAGGGCAAGCGCAGAAGGCGCTCAGTCAGGGGCAAAAAGTGTGTGCAACGAGTCTATAGGGCTATCCCGCCGGTAGCCCTTCGCAAGGGTAGAGTGGAAATAATTATTTTACTCACAGGTAGCTAATGGTGTACAGTATACATAGATTACATATAATACGTACATATCAATAGACATATTATACATACACACACATACATACATATTATACCAACATACATACTAATTGTTCTATGATAATTTGATAAATTGTGTAATATTTTTTTAAGTTGATTGTGTAATATATCTTTAATCTAATCATCTATGTATGTATTTTTTAAAGTTTTAATACTAAATTCAATTTTCCTTTTTCACTTCTAGAAACCTCCCAGATCACTGACACTGTTCCTTAACAGTGTCAAGATCCACTGAAAGTACCAGAAATAAAGTGACCTCACTACCCCCTTACTATTACAATAATTAGTTTCAAATTATATTTTCACCGTTTAACATTTGATTATAAATCATTACTAAGTAAATTTAAGTGATGAGAAACGACTCGCCGATGAAACGAACCATCTCCCTTGACTCGGTTCACTACTTTTGTCAATTTTTTTCCAATTGATAAAGGATAAATACAGTAATTAAGCATTTTTGTGTTTTGTAACGATTTGTAATAGTCTAAACAGACTGAACGAGCAGCTGGAGAAGTTGCAGCTTAACGCCAACTTCGGACACGCAGCTTGTGTTATATTCTAATATACCCGTGGGTGTAACACTTGTGAGCCTGCGTACCCACAGAATTGCTCGACACACCTGTAAATGTATGCATATGTTGAGTAAAGCATATCTTCCGCATTTGCATAAAGATAACTTACCGTTTTCTCGTGGCAGTGGACCGAATGCGCGATGATTCATTCATTTGTTACAGCTGGAGTTTGGGTAGGGAGAAATGGGAGGGGGAGTTGGTGGGAGGATGAATGATAAAAAACCCACGCGGGTTTTTATTACAGTCTGCTGTGAAAAGTTGTACAGAAATGCGTGTTTAAATATGTGTGCTGGTGGTAATTTCTTCAACAAACTCATAATTTAAAGAGGCGAATTATGAATAATCTATAATCTATAATAGTCTATAATCTGAAAGCAGAATTATGTTTGTTTATAATTACTTACTGTTTAAATAAAATGTATTTTTAATTAAAAAATCAGAATAATGTTTAAAATATGCTCCTATGCTCAAAATAATGTAATTGCCGAGCATATTTTGAAAAATCATTCTGTCGTAATTGTGTTTTGTAAGAAGCTATAAAATCTATTTAATTATTAGGAATATTATGTATTTACCTTATTGCATTGTCTGAATATTCCTTTAAGTCATTTTACTACCAGTTATAGTTGCGTTTAAGAAATCGCTTTTAGGGATAAGGCCGTCTATTGCTAGGGTAATTAAAAAAATAGGATTAAGAATTCATGTTCGTCCATCATTTTTAATTGAAAATGTGTATTATTTATCATACATTTGTAATTATAAAAAATGAAAAATAATATGTTTTAAAATCACACGAGACATTTAAACAATCGAAACAACAGATATAAAACATATCATACCCGTTCAAAAACTTTTCTAACGTTCGCGAATCGATAGCTCCTCCGAATTTAAACTGTATGTCCCCGCCATTTTTGCCCGATCTAATGAACTATTAAACTGCAATTTGGCTGCGCGATGGCTGCTAGATGTCGCTCCGCGCACGTATTGATCGCACCGAGGGGGCCAAGTTCTCAACATCAAGTTCTGCCAAGTCACGGAATGTATTGCTGTCCATTGTGGCGAAAAATGGGGGGCGAGAGCGGATACTGAGCGCCCGCTTTTGAGTTGCGAGAGGTCGAACGAACTGAATTTATCTGATACTTCTGCGTGTACGGTTGTTTTTTCTATGATTGATGTCCGTAATGCCACTTTAATTGTACATGATGATGTCATCATAGTTTTGGGATGGGTTGTTTCGTGTCGTGACTGACAAAGATTTTTTATTTACTATGAGATATAATATGTAGATAGGTACATTTAAAATTCAAACGAATGTGTCAATAAACTGCTTGTGATATTCGAGTTCGCTGAATTGCCTGAAGAGTTCAGTAACAAGTACTGATTAATCTATAGGTGTAATCAAATCACTCTTATCGTCGAGTTTTTATCATCATGTGAACAGTTGCAGGAGAGAATCGTATGAAGTTTGGTCGCATAGGAAAATCGTATAGGTACCTACAATATTCTAATCTCGACGGAACCGTTTTTGTAAATGAGCCTTTATTCTATATATACAAAACGCAACGTTTATCTGTCCTTTGTCTGTCTGTTCGCTTATAACTTGGGTTCTACTGAACGGATCTTGAAACAGTTTTCACTATCGCATAGGTTATTTCTTTCGGAAGGTTTTTGTGTACAAGACATCAGTGTGGATGGGTCGACGCTATTGAGAGTAGAGGTGAGCCGTTAGCTTAGATATCGCAAAGGCTTTTGACCGGGTCTGGCACAAAGCACTGCTTTCCAGGTTACCATCATTCGGGTTACCCGAGGGATTATGTAAATGGGTTTCCAGTTTCTTGGGTGGATGGAGCATCAAAGTCGTCGTGGACTCGCACCCGCAAGCCCCCTGGTGCTGCAGGTGTCCATGGGCGGCGCTGATCACTTACCCATCACATGATGGCCCGCCACGTGGCCACGTGGCCCGCCCGCTCGTCTGCTATCTATTCTATATAAAAGTATACTCGTACCACACGAGCAGAGCCGCGAGCGAAAGGTTAATATTATAAAATTATTATAAAATATTGTATTATAAAAATTATGCACCGGAAGTATGATTCGCAAATATACTTTTAAATTGATTTTCCCATTAGGCTTTAACTCTTAGAAAATGTTTATTACCTCTGGTTTCCTGGTCATAAATATAAACAGTTAGTGTACATTGGGTAAATAGTAGGTCAAAATATATAACTTAAAAAACCGTCAATAATAGGGAATTCCCCCCGGAATATCTGCTGAAATAAAAACAATGTAACAAAAGGAAAGCCATTATACTATTGGTACCTATCTATTTTTGTCTTAACATTTTGTTCCATTTTCGACTTTACGACATCGCCATACGATTTACAACAGAAGCACAGGTTACTAATAGTACATGACATGTAGCAGAAGCAAGGATAATGTGTATTTAAGTAAGTATTGTAGGTACAACAACTTAATATTTAAAAAAAAAAATTATAGCGTTTTTTACTGTTACAATACAATCCTTAAAAATATTATGAAAGTATGCATTTATAATTTACGATTATTATTATTCCAGCGAGGTCCAAAACTTTCTGGCTTTACATGTTTCCGGATCTTTAAAAAAACAAAGTGCACGCCATTGCAATTCTCATGTAGGTATCCTGTTAATTCGTGTATAATTAACACGAACCTTAATTATACAACAACCTCGCTTAGAGTTCAACCCTCGCTAGTTTTGATTCCTCGACTCTTAGAACAACTGGAAATCGCAAAATCTTAAAAATATTTAGACTGGAATACCGTTCCGTGTTTTAGTTCCTTACAAAGGAAAGTGTTAGCCCGACCGATACCAAACAAAGGTTGATTAATGTGTACGGGGATTCTTCTTCATAATTTTCCATCGTTAAAGATTGGTGTAAGCAATTTCGTTTAGAACGAGTGTCCATCGACGACGAACCTCGCTCCGGTCGACCCGTTGAGGCACTCACTCCAAACAACATCAAATTAGTGGAAGAAGAAGTTCTGAGCGACCGACGCGACGGCTATATACGAAAGAAATAGCAGCAAGGACGAGACTTTCAAAAACTACAGTTCTTAGGATTCTTCGTGAACATCTTTATTATATGAATAATGTTATTGCGGGGTGGGTGCCAAAACTTCATTCAAGTGTGCCAACGAGTCGCGTGCTCTAAGCAGCTTTTGGAGGCCTTTCAGAGAATCGAAAACAGTTTTTTGGAGTCACTTGTTACTGGGGCTGAAACTATGGATCTTTACTCTGATCCCCTTTCTATGACTTCTGCTTCTCTATGACACTGCATCCGTCCACGCCGCCACAATTGCGAAAACTGCTGTAGGTATACAGAGTGGGTAGCGATGAAGCCACTATGTCTGGACTTGGCTCCCAGCGATTACTATTTGTTCTCAAAATTCAAGGCTTAATGGTAAAAATAGGCATTTTGAAGACAAAGCTTTGGACGTTTTTTAATGGGATAGAAATGCTAATTAAATTACCCTAAAAGTACCTACCTATATTGAAAGACTATATTGAAAAATAAAAATAGTTTTATACAGTTGAGTGTCCTTTTTCTTTGTCAAGTTCGAAAACTTTTGGACCTCGCCTCGTAATTATGGAATGTCGATCATGACTGACAAAGAAATGTTTTTTTTTCGTAAATCATGTTATATCAGTGGTCCACACCATGATTCTTTGTTTTATTTTATTTGGAAAAACAAACGGTAATACATTACATTTTTATATGACATTTAAAAGTCAAATAAATAAAAAAAATAGGCCATATTTTTTTATAATTTGTGTAAATTATTCAGACACAAAAACGACCACCAACTAACCAGTAGACCAAATAACCATTTAGTTTTGTTTTCGAAACAAATTTTTGTTTATCCAGATTAATCGCAGTGTGGGACGCCCTCCGGCCAGGTGGACCAACGACTTGAAGAAGTTCGCCGGTGGTGGCTGGATGGGAACAGCCGAGGATCGTATGTGGTGGCGAGCTTTGGGAGAGCCCTATAACCAGCAGTGGAGACACCTCACAGTAACTAGACAGAACCATAATAATTAGACTATAATCGTTTAAGCTTTATTTTTATTTTATAATCATAAATACTGAATTAAATTAGTTATTATTGAGCGTTGTTTATGTTTTAAATATTAATTTTGCCCCAAAAGTGAACCAACATACGAACAAGGAAACACATTCCTTTTTGAAAGCAGGTATTGTAGGTATTCCTATTTCTCCAACAAAAATATGGGTGTATCAAAAAGTGGGAGTAAAAAATTGGAATAATAGTGTGTTCATGACACACAGCGTCATCTATACATTACCTTGTCTAAAGAAATTCTACTGCGCCATCTATAGGAAAATAGAAGCATTTAAATTGTAACAGAACTAAGTAACATTTTACAGGTAAAAACAAAGAATGAGTCTTTCAATACTATCTGCAGATGGCGCTGTAAGGTTGTAACACATTGTTATAATCGTATAATATAATTAATTACCTTACGTACAACTCCTACAACAGAAATGGTATTTATTGTCTTTGGGGTAAGAGAAATGAAATTCACGCTGCATTCCCACAGCTACTGGGCGACTGGCCACGTTACCTATCTCTCATAGAAGACTACCTTGAAATGTAACTGTATTTCCTACTTTATCGTATTGCTTCAGTGTACGTACGTGTTTCGGTAGTGAGTGAGATATGCCAGAGCCCATTCCCATCCCATCCTTTCCTATCCATTTTGCCAACCATTTCTCCCAATCCATTCCTTATTTTGCAAAGGTAGGCAGCGTATCCTGGGGCGTGCCAACATTTGTCATTCTGGACTGAAAATTGGCATGTATCGCGGATGTCTCTGGACGACAGTATTCACTTGACATCAGGTGGACTGATTGATTTATTTTGACATTATGAGATTTTACCACTATGATATTATGAGACTGGCATTATGCGACTTTGGTATTAGAGACTTTTCGCATTATGATACTTTGGCATGATGAGACTTGGACATTATGAGACTTTTGGCATTATAGGACTTTGGTATTATGAGACTTTGACATTGTGAGACTTCGGTATTGGGAGAATTTGGCATTATGCGTCTTTGGCTTTATCGGACTTTGGCATTATGATATTTTGACATTATGGGACTTTTTCATTATGAGACTTTGGCATTATAGGACTTTGGCATTATGGTTCATAACGAGCCCCTGACTTTTGTCTGATTTTGACAGAAACACACCAGTAATAAAGTGCATGGATACAAGTTGTTACATTTTATTTATTCAAAATATGTTTTACATAGAAACGGTTCCGTTTATGTTCAGGGTCCCGGCAATTCGTTGTACCGTACTGGGTAAGTGAGCTGGTTGCCGCGGTCCCACGAGTAGAGTTCCTGAAAAACAGTTTCCATTATTTTTAATTTAATTTAATTTATGTATACTTCATTGTACAAATATTTGGGGTGTACAAATGGCGGATTTAATGTTCTACGGTATTCTCTACGAGCAGCCATCAAAGCAACAAGAGAATAAAAAATAAAATGCGAATGCAGTTTTAGTTTAGTTTTAATACATTCCTATATAGTAGACCCCCTGGTAATCCGACAACCAAATCACGGCGAAGCTGAGGTCAACATAAAAAGACTTGGGTCCGGAAAATTTGATAATCCGCCATTGCCCTGCGAAACGTTTGAAAGATTACAGGGTCTACTGTATTAGCAGGTATGTATTGAAACTAAAACTGCACCTATTTATTATTTTATATGTATCCATTTATTTATAATAATACATATAAGCTAGATATACATACTTTATTATAATACATATTTTTTTATTTTTTTAGGAAGGAGGCGGCAGACGAGCTTACTTAGTGGTAAGTGGATACTGTCGCCTATCGGTGCACAAGCGGTGCATGCCAATGTCACTTCAGAATGACAAATCTTGGCACGCCCCCGGATGCGCTGCCTACCTTTCGAGATGTATGAATGGATTTAGAGAAAGGGTTGAGAAAATGGGGAGGGACATTATAGGCTGGGATGGGAATGGGCTCTGGCATATCTCACTCAGTACCGAAACACATGAGTAGGTACATTGGAGAATAGGATGCAGTGGGAAATGCAGTACATTTCAAGGTAGTCTTCTGTGAGGGAAGGGTAACGAGGCCAGTCGAGTGCGCCCAGCCAGCGCACAATACAAAATTGACCACCCAAATTCAACTACAAAAATACATCCAAAATAATACATAAACTGAACGAAAACATTTACTCGTAATTAAGGGTAGAGAAAAAATAACAATATGAATCATTAAATCTAATGCTTATTAAATAATAATAATAACGCTACACTCAATGGCCCACATTAGGATTGTGTCGTGGGTCCACAGACACATACAAAGTCAAACACAAACACACACCCAGACCCGAAAATACATTTGTTTTTTTTTTAACAAATGTATGTCCGACAGGGAAACGAACCTGGGACCTTTTACACAGCAAGCAGGGTCACTATCAACTGCGCCAATTGGTCGATCAAAATAGTATCTACCAATCTTTTGAATAATTAGTAATTTTTTTTATTATTGATTGTCACACGGTGTATAAATGGTCAATTTACTAATGCCGCAGTGCGACTATATCCACTTACCAAGAAAGTCTGCCACTTTCTTTTTATTAAATTAATTTTATTAAATGTGAATTAAATGACCTTATGCATATGATCGTATCCCAGCTGTGTGGTCTTCCTGAACGGGTTGGTGAACTGCAGTGAGACTTCCACTGGCTTGTTCAGGTACAGATCTATAGCGACGCTGACTTTGCTCTCTCTGTCCGTCGCCGAGTCTAGTGCGTACAGCACGCCACAAACTATGAACATTTCTCCCACCTGTAACGGGTTTTAATCTAATAAAAGGTAGGGCCTTTGGGGACAACTATGGCTTACATTTTAGCAATGCCGTTTGCTTGTGTATGTTTGAGCTGTTTAGATTTCAATAAATAATACCATACCACCAGCCTATGTCTCTCCATTGCTGAATATAGGCCTCTTTCTTCAATTCGTCGGTGCACCTGGACGGAGGGCGTCCCACGCTGCGCTGTCTAGTACAAGATCTCCATCCAAAGCCCCGCTAAAGTATTTAAGCTCAGGGGGCAGAGCCTTTAACGCTTGGAGCGAATTCGATATTTAGAAAACAAAAAAATACCAGATCTTCACTTCTTCTCATTCAATCACCACCTTCTTTAGCGGTTATTATGACTCCTAGGAGTGGTAGCTGCTTTTGGGCTCAAGGGCGTGGCAATATAAGTGGTATCACTATGTATTTTGGACATGCCATTGCCTCAACAAGGATATTAAAGTCAGCGAAAACAGAATCACTGTTGGTGAGGTATCGAACATTCCTTACACGAACAAATGCATTTTTAAAATTAACAGGAATCCAACTTACTTGTCTATGACTGAGTGATATATTCCAAATGTACTCGATGATCAAGTCATCCTTGTTGGGATCGAAATTGAGCTGCAAATTAATTGTTTGTGAATTGAAATGTAAAATTGATGGTTTGTCAGAGCGGTCATAAAGAAGATTTTTTACCTTAGCAACAGCAGTATTGTTGGAACCTTCAATGGAGTAGATAGCCCAAAGACCATTGTCGTCAGCACTGAAATCAACCTGGAAAATGTAAAGTAATTACCGTTATACCTAAACTACACGCATTTCATACTTTTAGCAAAGTGAGCGAAGTTAATTTTGTTTATGGAAGAGTTGTTACAGAGAAGAGAAGAGAGAAGGGCTGACTGTACACAAGGTGGTAAGTGGTCACCGCCGCCTATGGACACCTACAACACCAGGGGGGTGCGAGTGCGCGACCATGCAGGATCCCATTCAGAGCTCTTTTGAAGAACCTCATGGAGATCTTTATTTAATGTTATAGCTGTACATATCTTATGGTAGCTACAGCCACACGCACTACCTCATTTTCTGTTTGTAAAAAGAAACATATTAGGGCCTTACCTATGAAACTGCCGTTTGTTCATAGTGGCCACTTTGAACTTTGAACGAAAGATAACTTCGTCTGGCATGGAATTCCAAATTCAAATTAATTTAAATTTAAAGCCATGACATTATCTTTCAAAATCGATTATTCATTTGTTTTTCTGTCAAACGACTTTTTGTTTAAATATCGTTGTGTTTGCGAACATGGACATCGTGCCAGCAATGCACCACAGACTGCACGCAACGACAACCAACCACAACAAAAGAACGAGCGGTGCGTTTTTGGTTTGATCATTTCTGTAATGGAAATTTCGACCTAAAGAAGAAGTCCCATGGATGACCGGAGACTAAAGTCATAATGACGAATTGAAAGCAATAGTGGAAGCAGATTCATCTCAAACCTCGTCTGACTTAGCAGCGTTGATAAAACGATATTGATATGCGACAAATCGTAAAAGTCAAGAAGCTCGGTAAGTGGATACCGTATGAGCTTAATGAAAGTTAGCTGCAAACACGCGTTGAAGCTTGCTTTACTTTGGTGAACTGGCACAAAAATTCTGATATCGTATTGCCACTTGTCATGAGAAGTGGATCCTGTATGATAATCGTAAACGTTCGTCACAATGGTTGAACCCAGGAGACATAGCCAAACAATGTCCCAATAGTAAAGTGAGTCGAAAGAAGCTCATGGTGACTGTATGGTGGTCTTGTGTCGATATTATCCACTATAGCTTCTTCGAGTCTGCCACAACAATTAATTCAGATTTGTACAAGCTCGCTATCAAATAACCGAGTCTGGTCAATCGCTCTAGTCCATCACACTGCACGACAGACAGTTTAGACTGTACAAATGTACAGGAGATTCGACTGCAAACTCTCTGTCATCTACCATACTCGCCAGACCTTGCCCCTACAGATTTCCATTTTTTTCGGAATTTTAATAACTTTTTGCAGGGGAAAGAATTCAACTCCGACGAGGGAGTGAAAAACGCCTTCAGAGAATTAATTGATTCCCGTTCCCAGGAGTTCTATAGCAGGGTATAAATCAACTTCCATTAAAATGGCAAAAGTGCATTGATAATAATGGACGATACTTCAATTAATTAATTATATATACAGGTAACTGCTAAATAGACCAGTTCCTGAATAACACGACTTGTTTTCACATGTTTGTTAATTTTCATTTTATTTTTTTAGTTTTAGTGTCCCTCATTTATCGTTCTTAGTTCTTCGTGATAGTTTTACTTTCGTATCAGTTCACTGCAATACTCAACTAAGCTTTAATACAATAAAAGACAATGGGAAATCTTTAATTAGCAAAATAATTCAGTTTTATCGATGGTAGGTAGAATTTTCTGAGAAAGATACAAAATCTTAAATATCTTTTTGGCCGGGGTATGTAATAGTAAAAATAATTTTGAAAAAATATTTAAAATAATTTTAAAATGAAAGTGAGTATTATATAATTTTTACAGAAAAAAATATTATTGATTTTTCCCATATAAACGGCAATTTCATAGTACCTAATATAAAAAAAAATCTTGGTGAGAACGCCTCAACCTGATTATGCTGCGCAGTGTATAATCGGCCATCAGCGAACGGCAAATGGACAGACTTGATACGGCTCTGCGTCAGGTCGTACCGGATGATGTCGCCCGGATGGCCGGACTCGTTAGCTTGGTAGAAGAAGGAGCCGCTGTAGACTACGTGCCCATTACCCTGAAAGCATACACATACTTGTGGCGTAAAGACAACTTGTGGATACATATAATTCCTCCGATGATTGCCTTTCGCATTAATGATTGTAGAAACACTTCAACAAAAAGGCCGCTTAGTCATCTTATTCAGTTAAAACCACTAATATAGAGCGATATATATCACAAGCTGTCCATCCCTGCGTGTCCTGAAGTTGGCGTTAATCTCCTACTATGTTGCTAGTAAGTCCAATGTCTTGCTAGCAACAGTAGGAGCACACAATAGCAACACAGTCTACTACCAGAGAAGAAGATGCTAATAGTTTAACCATTGACATATGTAGTTAGGTAACACACGTTCGTGAATTTGTACGGAAGCTAAGCATGTCACTTATTTTTAAAGGAGGAGGAGAGGAGTTTAAAGTCAGCAAAAGGAGATCAACTATCCCCTCAACTGTTTGCAGCTATTTTAGAACATGTATTTAGAATTTTGATTTGGAATAAATGCGCGTAAAACATAAATGGTATCCGGCTAAGCCATCTAAGGTTTGTCGATGACATTGTTATATTTGCGGAAGATGTCGTGTTATTACAGACGATGCTTCAACTTTTAGTAGAGGAAAGTAAGAAAGTAGGATTAACTATAAATTTCGCCAAAACAAAAATAAGACCCATAAAAATAAAGAAAAAATAATAGAAGATGATGATGAAATCAAATATGTATAATAAATTAATGAGAAACGAAATGGAACGAAGGAAATATACTGGAAATGTTATGAAAATAAAGATATACCAATAGCCGGATAACGAAAACCATATCACACACGTATCCTTCCATGTTTGACGTATGGATGCCAAACATGGTGTCTAAATTCTATACAAAGAAGTATGATGAATATAAAACGGAAAGATCAATGTATAATATCAAATATACAAAATAAAACAAAAATCACTTAAATAATAACAAAAATAAGGCATCTAAAATGGCGTTGGACAGGACATACTCGTATGAGGAGAGATGGAACAGAAAAGTGACTAAAGAGAGTAGTGGAATGGTGCCCAATAGATGTCAAATATAATTGAAAATATATAACAACTAGAAATCAGAAGAATAAAGCCTTATTTATAATAAAAGATACACAATAAGTGACACGCTTGATGTCCATACAAATTCACGAACTTGCGTTACCTATGTACATATGTCTGTGTTTAAAACCATGAGCATTTTCTTCTTTCGTACTAGCTGAATGATAAAAGCAACAGTAAAAGGTAGAAGCTGCTGCTATTGTATTCTCTTTGTTGATTTTCTAGAAGTATTAAAGAAATTTAGGAAGTAAAACAGTTCATGTTCTTACAAAGAAAGGTTTTTGTAGTTTGTGAAACTCATCCACGTGGTCGGCCTTGAAGCTAGCTTTGTTTCTATACTCTCGCAGTCTTTCCACATCATTCTCTTGTGTAGTCCATAGCTTTTCTCTCTGGAATAATAAATCGTTTAGTTGTTTTATATGTGGTTGACTATTATAAGTATAAACACTTTGGTTTATTTACTAGAACTACGTATTCTATTGAATTATATTGTCATCTGTAGTGGTATTGGGAAGACCATATCTGCCATAAAACAGACAACCGATGGGGTAGACGAGTCCTTGAATGGAGATTACGTACCGGGAAGTGTAGCGTGAGACGCCCTCCGTTTAGGTGGAACGACGATTGGAAGATTTTTGCCGGTAGCGGCTGAATGAAAAAAGTGGTAGCGGAGAGATGTAGACTGACGGAATGGTATATTGTTATCTACTCTGCTAAGATATACGAGTATATATCTCCCTGCAGGGCACAGGCCTCATTTCGTCTACCGCGTTTATAGCGTACGCTGACCTAGTCCAGCTTGGAGAATATTCACACGCGAAATTTTTGTTAATTCTGGAGTACACGGGTTTCCTCGTGATGTTTTCTTTCGTCATAGAGTTAGTGATAATTATCACATCCCCACTTAAATGGTACAGGATGGAGTTATTACTCACAATCTTACCAAGATCAATCGAGAACTTGGTAGTAATGGTATTTATTTTCTTTTAGTCGTGGTATGGTCATGGTTAGTCCCGGTATTATAACAAATTAAATTGATCTTAGAAAGCACTATCATTGTTTACTCTCAACTTCAATTTCTATGGCAACAAAAGAAATATAAATCGATGTCAAAAGGACTGAAAATCCTACCTGAGCTTCACTAGCATTAGAGTCCCTGAGCCAGGCTCCGAAATTTTCCTCTTTGTATCGATGATATACAGGCTTACCGATGGCGTATAGCTGACAGTCTGAATTAGATGAAAAGTAGGTTTGTAAGAAATTATAAACATTTATAACGAAAGGTTGACAGCATATTTCCCATTAGGAATCTACACTACTGAACATGTCGGGTGGTTTAAAATCCACATGCACTCATTTAGTACATTTGTAACTTTTCTACCATTAATTCTGTAAAAGAAATATTATTTGACTCTCGTGGACTCCGGTGGGTAACATCTCAGTAGTAAAATGTCCAGTTGTCCAGATTGTTATAACGTCCAAGTCGTTATGCATTCAGATCGTTAAATGTCCAGGTCGTAAATTGATTCTATTATTTTGAAAGTATTTTATATTTTATCAATAATAAAAAAAGAAATTAAAAACTTAAATTAAATGATAAATTAAATAGTTAATAATTTAATTTACTAAAATTAAACTTAAATTAGTAAAAAATCTTTATGCTTATTTTTAGTTTAATTCCCTTTAGCTAGAGGGTGGCCATTAACAAAGAGTTATCATAATATTGTGTGAACTTTTATAAGACCTGGATGTTTCAGACTTGGATGTTTCAAGATTTGGAAGTTTCAAGTTCAGAAGTCTCAAGATTTCGACGTTTCGAGACTTGGACTTAATTCTGATACTGGACATTTTACGTGTTGGACGTTAACGTCAGGAATCCTCTTACCTTTTTGTGCTAACAATTGTTACTTACTGGTATTTCTCCTGGGTTTATATCCGCTAGTCGTGTTCATAGTAGTTATCAGCAGGTGCGCTCGGTCGCATCGTGGACAGGATGGGCAGTGTTGTACCTGACACAGCTCCTCATAGGAGGTCAGGGTCGGTGGCCGAGAGCCAAACTCCATAGGGTGTTGGATCTGCACATTCTGATGAGGACCGGGATCTAGAGAGGGATTTTCTTGTTAGAAGTAACGAAGCAGATTCAACTTGAATTTAGGTCAATAACGCATCTTATCATTATACATTTATTTCAGTAAGGATTCAGTATTCTTTATGACAACTTTCTTTATTGGCACCAGAGGCGTAATATGTGTCGTTGAATAATCGCAAGCCTGGTAGAATAATGAGAGGTGGAAGGATTGGTTGGAGTATCGGATTACCGAAAAACATGTGTATTATAAGACTTACGGTGTTTTGATAGGCGTATTACAAATATATTATAAATCATGCACAATTGCTCGCACAAGCAAGATATTTTTTGTGATATGTCAAATTTGGTTGTCTTTTACTTTGCCCATTTCTCTAAGATATTACTTACACATCAGCTTAATGTGCCCTTTAACCGTTTGATTGTTCAGTTCATTTTTGGCCACGCAGCTGTACTGCCTCACATCATGATCCCTCACTCCTGGTATCTCTAGTCGCATGATCCACCTCCACGGCTGTTCTGTTTCCGACACCTCAGTTCGATACCGGGACCCTTCGAGGGTAACACCTTCGCTCTCCCAAGCTAGGACTGGCTCTGGCCAGGCTTGTACCTAGAATTTTTGAAAATATTTTCAGAAATAGCATTGAAAACTGTTTGCGTTTTTTTTCAATATAAAGAAAGCGGTAGACGAGCATACAATCCATCTGGTGGTAAGTGGATACTGTCGCCCTGCGACATGCGTGATACATGCCAACATTAGACCCAAATGACAAACACGTAGGTATGTGTAGGTACGTCGGAGAAATAGGATTCACTTAATCAGCAGTAAATTTTAGGGTAATCTTCTGTGAGAGAGGGGTAATTTGCCAGTTGAGTGTACCCAGCGGCTGTGGGATTGCAGCGTGCACTCTCCACCTCCTTTGTATACTTCATACAATATTTTTAAGGTATACTTCTTCATGTGAAGGTTAAAAGTTAGTGATAAATACTCTACTTACTTCGCATTCTATTTTAGCGGTCTTGTTGAATATGTAGACAATATTGTTCTGAACTCGTATATATGGACTGACTGAAAAGAAAAAAATATACATAGTAAACCTTTATCTTATTTAATTATTTATTAATTCATATTAATATATATATTTAACTTGGTGTAATATATATTTTATTAATATGTGAAAATGGCTTGATGTAAATATGATATGACACGGCCTTTGCTGCGGGCAGTCCGTGGTCACCGGTGCGGCTCCAACTGGGAATCAGCGTCGCAGTTCACGCTGCGACTATGCGGAGGTGGCGCTGATTGCCACAGAAATTAATATTAATTTCACTTTTACTTTCCGATCTATTTATTGTTGTCTTCTAATATTGGTTGTCAAAAAAAAAAATCTCTTTCTTTCTTTATTCAATTAGATGACAGAATAAATTATCATAACATATTATATGTTGTCAGTCGCTTGCGTAAAGTATATATCATATATATAAAGTATAGTCATATTATATCGTAAAGTATTAATCGTCAAACTCGAACTCGAATGAAACTCGTCAAAGTATATATTTTTTCTTTAATATAATTTTAATACTATATACTTTTTCCTTCTACTTCATTCGTGTGTATGTTATGTACATATGTATTTCATATTATCATGTAGGTATACCAGTAAAGTGGGTTATTGGCCTGTGAACACTCGGGCATCCTCTCAGTAAAAGTCCACACTCAGGTACAACATTTTATATTTTATGTGGAAGGCAAGATTTACAAAAAACAGATAAAGATATATAAAGAAAGAGCATTAAAAACTAAACACTTGAATATATGGACGGTAAAACGAAAAATAAGAGAAAAATTAATAATGGCAGACGTAAAGAATAAGACGACGTAAGAAGTCATGACCAACTAGATGTCGATCTAGTTGGCTGGCGATATAGTTGGCTGGCGATCTAGTTGGCTGGCGATCTAGTTGGCTGGCGATCTAGTTGGCTGGCGATCTAGTTGGCTGGCAATCTAGTAGTATTATTATGTGTTACTTTTTGACATACCTCTTCATCTAAGTCATTTTACTGCCCGTTGGTTGTATGAAAGAGATCACTATTGACGATGAGGCCGCCCACTGCTTGTGTATATGCTATGTTTAATGTAACTAATTAATTAGAACAGGAATGAAATAAAATATTTTCACTCATTCATTCTAGAAGGAACATTTACTATTTTGATATTAACGTAATAATACATTCAACATTATTCAGACGTATCAATCAAGTACCATCTGTATGTGACCTTTAATTATTCCTCACCAATCAAGCGCCTGACCTTTGAACTTTTATTGTATTGTATTGTTCGATTTTCAATCTGAATAACGAAGACGCCGAATGATTAAAAATAGGTAATTGTTTGATTGTAATGAACGGTGTGATACTAACAGTGGATCTCAACATCGGTGGTCTGATTGGCGGACGGTAACATTCCATTATTGGCCAAACAAACGTATTTTCCAGTATGCCAACGTGACACGTTTGGGATGTTCAGTACGTGGCCACTTACGGAGGCGTCACGCCATGAGCCCTGAAGATTTACAAAAATATTATTTATTGTAAAGGTTAAAATGTAATATTAGAACGGACAATCATTATTTATTATGTTTAGTACGAAAGTAGAGTAAGGTGGAACTAATTTTTACAATTGGTTTTATTTTCCTAACTTATTGTTCATCTCTAGTTGTTTCTAGTTGTTGTAGTTTTATCTAAGTATTATATCTTTTATTTTACGCGCACTTGCATTCTACTTGCAACTTGCATATTACCCAATACCCCGCACTGAGTAATGAATGCTACGAACGTTTTCTAAAGCACAACGAAACTTTACACGTTACATTTACTTTTGATTTATTCTCTGAAACATTTTTATTTTTCCTTGACGTGTTTAGAGTTACTTGAGTAACACATACACATTGTATATAACAGTTTATAGTTAAAACATAAATATATATTTATAGTTTGATACAACAAATGTTTTTTTTTTGTAAAATCATTTCGTAATCACCCACAACAGTATCATGAAGAGAATCCTAGATTATACAGTACAGACTTCGGAAAAGTTCAGTTACACCCTGTATTTATAGACCTATACCTGTCATCTATACATATAATAAAATCGTAACAAAGCTGCGTCTGCACATTAAATATTTTTCAAAAAAACATCACTAGTGTGTACATTATTAGTGATACAGCGTTCAAAATAACAACTTTTTGAATTTTTGTCTGTCAGTCTATCTGAACGCAAATCTAGCAAAAAACACTATATGAATTTTAATTAAACTTGGCATGACTATAGTCAACATTTAGGGTATTTTTAATCCAGATAAATTATAGAGTTTCCATTGGAATCAAGCTAACGCAGTCGACGGCATCAGCTAGTGATGTGATAAAGCGTTTCTAATGTTTCGCAACCTGTATAACAGCTGTGCCGTCAAATCTTCGCCACTCCACGGTCGGTTCAGGTCGACCATTCGGATTGCAACTGATGCGAAGAGTGTCTCCTTCACGTACAATCACGCGGCTGTGATCCTCTGAAAAACATTTTGGAAACCATTATAAACCTAGAAATTTTCGATTCGATAGAATATTGAACTTTGGTGATACGAGTAATGTGATTGGAAAAAAATGATCTAGAATTTAGTGGGCTTTTCTGTTTTTTTTTCCAATTGTTTGAGTGAAACATATAGCTCTAGGTTGGCATAATAATATGATTGTGTAGGTGTTCAGCTACTGAATGCTGGTGTCGGTGGAGCTCTTGTGTAGATGATGTGTAGTGGAAGAGGCGATAGAATTAAAGATTACATCTTGACGTATACTCCTTTTAGTTACACGTTAAGTAATTCAGGAGAAACCTTCTTACATTGTATTTAATACCTTAAATGCTAAGTCCAAAATGGCCAAAATGAAATGCCAAATGGCCAATGGCCAAATTCAGGCCAAAATGGCCTCCAAAAAGCTCGGTGTGCTGAACAGAGCGAAGCGGTACTTCACCCCTGGGCAACTCCTTATGCTTTACAAAGCTCAAGTGAGGCCCCATATGGAGTATTGCTCTCATCTCTGGGCCGGCGCACCGAAATACCAACTGGACCCATTTGACTCCATCCAACGACGTGCTGTTCGTATTGTCGACGATCCCACTCTCACGGGCGGTCTAAAACCCCTCAGCATTCGGAGAGACGTTGCGTCTCTCTGTGTGTTCTACCGCCTGTACAATGGGGAATGCTCTGAGGAACTGTTTAATATAATTCCCACCTCGGGTTTCTACAACCGCACCTCCCGTCACAGAAATGCGGTCCATCCGCATTTTCTCGATACGGAGGTGTCGCGCACTGTTCGCTCCAAAAAATATTTTATACCGCGAACCCGTAGGCTGTGGAACGAACTGCCTCAAGAGGTCTTTCCATTAAGCTACGATATGGGGTTCTTCAAGAGAGCTGTGAATAGGATTTTGCAAGGTCGGCGGCGCGCCCGCATGCCCACTGGTGTTGCAGGTGTCCATGGGCGGCGGTAACACTTACCATCACGTGGGACCGCTTGCTCGTCCGCCCTCTAGTCTATAAAAAAAAAAAAATCAACATACATGTATAACAATGTTGCCGCGAGTTACGCGACGAGTTACGTGCCGTGAGTAAAACATTACCTAATCGGTATACTTACGAGCAAATGTTGGCGGTATAAACAGCTCCTTCTCCTTAGTATAGTTATACATGGACAGTCCAGGTCGACCCGGAGCTCCGTCGCGACCGTCGTTACCACGCTGGCCTTTAGGACCAATTGGACCCCGATCGCCTTTGGAGCCACGGAGACCAGGGGGTCCTGGAGCACCTGGCCTACCTACGTGAAGAAATTGTTTATAGATTTGTTTTAAATTTATTTATTGTATACTTTATTGTATATTATCTTACAAAAGGCGCCCTTTATGCTCTAAAGCATTTTCTACAAGTCATTTTCTGCCTTTCGCCTGAACAGAGAGGTTCAATTTGAAAATCTCAAATTAGATAGTAAGGTATATAAATCCACAAATATACATATCGTCGGCTTACTGCAAGAACTCATTAATTACAAAAAATCTTTAAGTACAGCTTATTATAAATTATAACACAGAAGAACTCGTCTTGATGAGTTTTATATTATGCATTAAGTCACTTATTTCTTTAATGGTGTTTCACATTTTTTAAATCTATCATTAATTATGATGATATAGTGCATCCAATGCAATCAAAAGTAATTAATTGATTTCTCAAAGTTTTGTTTATGTCACTTAATGAGTTCTTGCAATAAGCCGACGATATACTGTATCAACAGAAACAGATAACATAAGACCATGTCGCTGACAAAATTGAAATTGGAAAAAAAGATGAATTTGTATGGAGCTATCCGGATGTCAGTGACGTTTAATTGTGAACCTCATACATGAAGAAAGCGTTCAGCTTATTGTACATACCATCTTTCCCATCCTTCCCGTTCTTCCCCGGACTGCCATCTTTACCCGGTATACCATCTCGTCCATCCTTGCCCGGAGCACCATCGGCTCCATTCCTCCCAGACATACCATCCAAACCAGGTTCGCCTGGTACGCCGTCTCGACCATCCAGGCCGGCGTTACCCGGAAAGCCACGTTCACCTTGAAAATATAAAATAAATGTAACATTATTTGAGACATTTTTTTTTAAAAGGCTAGCCTTGTGAATGGCCTATATTCAGCAGCGGAGAGACATAAGCTCATGGTAAACTTAAATATGGTAGGTACCAAAATAAAGTTGACTGTTAAGGAATTTGAACTATTAAACTCAAACCGTACAACCCCAGGTATTGGTATCTCTTAATTCTATTCCAAAAAATACCTTTAGGTCCAGGCGGTCCTACGGGTCCTCTCGCACCAGCTTGTCCTGCAGTGCCAGGAGCTCCAGGTTCCCCTCTGTCGCCCTTTGGACCTGGACTCCCAGTTGGGCCTTTCGGCCCTTGGACACCGGGAGGGCAGTAGTCTTGAGTAGCTTTGCAGAATCCTTGTACGACTTTGTACTGTAATGAAAATATATTTACATCTAAAGTCAATAAAACAAAACAATTATACATTTTTTTATCCACTTTTTTTTATTTATTTTTTTATCCACTTTTTTTTATTTATTTTTTTATCCACTTTTTTTTATTTATTTTTTTATCCAATTTTTTTTTTTATACAATTCAACTAAACAACGAAAGTCATAGATCATCAAGATTAATTTGCAAGACATATACGATAACATATACATACTATATATACAACTTGTTGGTGAAATAATCCAAAATATGTTAATTAATTTAAAATATAATAACATGGTCTAGCGAAAAATAAAATTAACCTTTAACAACCTTTTTATTTATTAACAACATAACAAACATCGAAAGTTTTGTTGATCTATCTAAAACGTTCGTAACGCTCATCACTCACTAGGGGGCAATGACCGGGCGCTCTAGTTTAGTTAGTTTAGTTTCTTTCGATTTAGATCTATTAAGTCGATAATAGATGCCTCATCTCTTTCCCCAATTGATCGTAACCCTCGCTTATACGCGTCAAATACATGTTCAAAATCAGTGTTATTAAATAGGTCAGTATTTTAGCGCCTCTTTTTCGAATCAGACAAATCTTCATAACACATGGTCTACCACGTCTTCCTGTCGATGTAGACGTTCTTCCGTAGATAAAAACTTCACAGTAAATTATCCATCTCACCATAATATATTCCAAATCAGATATTTCTCCTTATTTCTCCTTATTTCTCGTTATTTCTCCTTATTTCTCCTTATTTCTCCTTATTTCTCCTTATTTCTCCTTATTTCTCCTTATTTCTCCTTATTTCTCCTTATTTCTCAGAACACTGATAACTGTCTTCAATAAACTGCTTCACAGATATAATATTTTTCTTGCTATCAATGTACGCGATGCTCAATTCACGCCTGCCACATTTAAATTGCAATTGTAGGCAACTTGTAGGGGGAGAGTGCATGCTCCATTCCCACAGCCGCTGGACGCACTCGACTGGCCACGTTACCCCTCTCACACAGAAGACTACCTTGAAATGTACTGCATTTTCAACTTGATCGTATTTCCTCAATGTACGTACCTACGTGTTTTGGATCCCATCGTATCCTATCCCTCCCCATTTTCCCAACCCTTTCTTCATCGCCCATTTTCAAAACTAATTCAATTTATTCCGCACGTAATTCAGTAGAACCGAACTGATTATACTATAATATTTTGGACTTTTTTAATCATAATAAGAACATTTTTGGAAAAATGTTCTTATTTCCAGTTACCTAATCATGCAATCAAACAGCTGATTTTTACATATGTATTATTTGAATATATGACCAATAAATTAACGTCATTTCCAGAACTTCGGCAAGCTTTGATAACGCCTGGAAGCTTAGTCAAAGTTACTGGTGTGTGCAAAAATAGTAGAGGTTAAAAAAAAAGTGCATATAAATAAGGAACATGAAAAAAATAGAAAATATATTCGAATATTGATCTCTGATGGAACGGCAAGTTTAGACGCTTCATTAGTGTAGGTACTAAATGACCTTGAATGTAGAAAATTCTCCCCGATTGGAAAGATTCAGTATTTATACTGTACAAAAAAAAGGTTTCTACATCGCGGTATGGTTGTGTTCCCATTTAAATCGTAAATTGAGAATTTTGGTTCAATTAGTTTAACCAATATAGTGGAATTTATATTAAGATACTTGTAGTTTTATTCGTCACACCCTCAGATTGGAACCGAGTTTTACACCCTCTGTACCCGGTATATTACATAGAGCGCGGCCAACGTGTGTAGAATAAAAAATGTACTAGAAATGAAGAAAAATAATATTGTAAAAGCTTGCATATGAAAATTCATCTTTCGCGTTAATTCCGTGACTAGTTGTAGATGCGTCCACCACTTTTTTTGTTATAATAGGTACTAAAACTCACGGGAACTCTAGAGTAGCTGGTCAACCAGACCCACGTGTCTCCTCCCGGCGCGGGACCTTTGGCGCCTGTTTTGCGCATTTCTGCAGCGTCCTTCTCCTCTAACTCGGGTCGCATTTTAGGGTTGAAGAACTCCACATGTGGAGCTACTGTGTTGTCTTCTTGTATAGGAGATGGTTTCTGGAAATATCAGTATGGGGGATGTATACTGTAGATGTGGGGGTGAGTGGCAGTCGGGTAAACGTGTGGAGTACGAACTGTACTATACCGGCCCTGCTGGACATGGGCATGCACGTTGTCTTGTGTATGAGGGATGTATGGCCTAAAACGCCACGCTGCCCAAGCGGGTTGGCGAGTCCACTCTTCTAGAGGTGGTGGGTTCCTCAGAGCTGGTGGTAGCGGCTTTGTTAAGCCCTAGTCACCTTCTACGACACCAGTTCTGTAGGGGGAGAGTGCACGCTGCATTTTCACAATCGCTGGGCGCACTCCACTGGCCACATTACCCCTCTCTCACAGCAGACTACCTTGAAATGTACTACATTTACTACTTTATCGTATTTCTCCAATGTACTTACGTGTTTCGGTAGTGAGTGAGATATGTCAGAGCCCACTCCTATCCCATCCGTCTCCATTTTCCCCCAAAACTCTCCCAATCCATTCCTTAATCTGCAACCGTGGACAGCGCATTTGGGGGCGGGCCGACGTTTGTTATTCTGGACTGTTGATAGCATGTATCGCGGATGTCTGTGGACGACAGTATCCACTTACCATCAGGTGGACTGTATGCTCGTCTGCCGCCTTATTTCTATAAAAAAAAACATACCGGCCGTTTGGTGTTATGATGACGGCCGGCTCGAGAATAGCACCAACCCAACATGCTTATTAAGACTTACTATGCTTATTAAGATGTTCCCATTTGTAAATTCGCTTAAAGAATTCGTTTTAAAAATGCAAATTGCGGGAATTCATTGATTTCTGAGTAAATATTTTAAAGCTTTATGATACTCTGAAATAATGACTAGGATAAAATCGAAAAATATTTAAAAGACCAACAGAAAATACTAACTGGACAGTGAATTTAAGGCTTGGTTAGGTGTATATTATCTGGTGACAGTAAAGAAATAGGAATCCTCGCCGACTTGGTGATGGCGTTCTTGGTGATTTAAACATACATATTTATTTCAGTTATTCATAAATACTAACTGTTAAAAAATCTCGTGAATAAAAAAAATCTGCTCACCAACTTTGCTTCTCTTTTATGACGATGCGACGTCGTCCCTGTTATCTCCGATAGATAAGCTTCAATTCTTCCTTCCAGATTATCCTCCAGAATATTCTTCATTAATTTCTCCGTTTCTATATCTACTACTTTAACTTCCCTATTTTCTACGTAATTAAAAGTTTGCACTAACAACGACAATACAGCACATACCAAAGCAACAATTGACAGTCTTTTGCAGCAGTGTGTTTCTACACCACAATCTGTCGACACTTTTCTCTTAACACCTCCCATTTTATCATTTTACACTTCACTATCCAGGTAAGTAACATCAATTACAACTTTTCCATTTCCCACTTAATCTTTATTTGTTTTATCAATATCTCAAACCTCACTCATCACCTCTATCTAGATCATTATTTGTACTTATTTGATTTTCAAAAGCAACGTTAATGGTCGCTTGTATTTATGGAACAAAACAAGCGCTCTACAACGCGTGGTTATCTGCTGTTCATAATCCTGACCAATATGGGCCTTCCGGTATGATAGTTGCACAACAGTCCTGCTCCGGCGACCGATAAATGACAATTGAGTTGAGTCGACTTAAATAAATGAACGATTCAATCAGACAATCGACAGCCCTAGTTGCCCTGCTTACGCATGTAGTCTTATTCTTATTTTTGTGACACTATTTCTAGAATATATCTAAATTTCTAAACCAACGCAACCAATACATAATATTTGTTCTGCAGAATTCGCTTAGATTTTTTTCTCAGCCTTTTTAACATATCCATAATCCTTCACGCGGGCCCAGTGCGTATTGGTGAATACACAAGCTCCTAATATTTCCTGTAAATTCTGAAACATGTGACCTAGTGATATTTTTACAAAAATCTCTTTGATTTCTGAAAGAGATTTTTCATAATTTCTGTCAAACATTGTTAACTTATTCAACATGATATTCCCACCTGCCTTGGCTTAACTTACATGGTACAACAATTTCCTAGGGAACCCAAAAATAACATATGTCCATCTGTATTAATTTATCTTTATAAAAGTGAATGAAATATTTGTCAAAATCTGTTCAGTATAGTTATATTTACTGTGAAACAAACTTATTAAATTAATTATTAGTATAGATGTCCTTTTTTACCACTTTTATAGTTTTCGGTGTCTCAACATTTTTGAGTGGGTACTTACGTACTTAGTCCATATTTATAGTTGTGACTTCAGATTTGGACTCATACCACTGAGTTTTTAATTATGAAAGGATTTCTCGAATGTAAGAGAACCTTAATTCATGGCTTGAATGTTCAGGGAATATTTAAAGTTAGAGTTATCTTTAGAAAAGGTTACCAGATGGTAGTCATCATGAGTATAGCTATGCTATGCAACCGTGAGGATGTTTTTTTCTTTTTTTTATGTACGAAGGCGGCAGACAAGCATACAGTCCATCTGATGGTAAGTGGATAATGGAGAAAGGGTTGGGTAAATTGGCTTTGGCACATCTCACTCACTACCGAAACACGTACGTCCATTAGGGAAATAAGATAAAGTGGGAAATGCAGTACATTTCAAGGTAATCTGCTGTGAGAGAGGGGTAACGTGGCCAGTCGAGCGCGCTCAGACGCTGTTGGATTGCAGCATGCACTCTCCCCCTCAAAGCAAGGTTGTTATAGCCCCTCTCATGTAAGGATGCATGACTCGCATGAGGGATGTAAGGTCTTAAAAACGCCACGCCGGTAAAGCGGGTTGGCGCTGCCACTCTTTTAAAGTTGTTGTAGTTCCTCAGGGCTTGTGGTAGCCGTTTGTTACTCCTTAGTCGCCTTTTAAGACATAAACGGGAAGAGGTGGGGTGGGCCTATTCTATAGTCGTGAGTTTTATTTAATTATATATACTTTCTTTTAAATTGTCAACAAGTTGAAGACATCTCCATTCGACCTACTCTGAAGTTATCACATAAAGGCTTGTCTCCACGCATGCGCTCTCTAATTATGTCAGGGCCATGACCTGGACTCCCAAGGTCAGACATGTTTCTAGTACGATGTCAATCGAAGGTTCAGTGTGGTGGAAGGTAGTCATAATTTTGTTACTGTTTAAAAAGCTGTAGATATGAATTTAGTGCCTCCTTTAGCAGCCGTTGAAGGTACGTTATATGTTTCTGGATGTGATGTATAAAAAATGAGATTAGATGAAATTTTCTGTCCACTCGTTGTTATGGTTAGGTTATGCTCTTTGTCACTTAGTGATAGCGTGGGTGTCAGTTGATAAACTTTGGAAATGCTTATAGCACTCAAATTAATAGAATAGGAAACAATTTAGAGTCCAACAAAACAAATGAGGCCAATATGAAAATGATTCATTCCTCTTAGAATTTCATCGAATTTTAATACCTATCAATTTAACATTTAAAGTGTTAAAATCGTTTCTTGGTAGATCAATACCAACTAGAAGCAAACATAAAAACTATACGTGAAAGTGTCCCGCTAAATGGGACTTCATTAGTTGGCTTTGTTATTATAATCAATGATAAATATGCAAATAGATTCATTTGCTTCTTATATCTTTGTTGTTTTTAAACATTTTCAAATAGAAGTAGAAGTAGAAGCAGAAAGAGCTATCTATCATAAAAATAATAGATATAAAGAAAGAAATATAAATATAAAGACTGAAATAAAAATTAAAATGTAAACTGTAATCACTTGACCTTTCGCTATTGATTTAGAATGTGACAGGAACTGTGAATCATACTTTTGTAATGCTATTTGTATATGTATTTTTTTGTACTTGTCTATCTTTATTCAAATCTATTTATTCTCTATATAAACTTCATATTTTCGTTTGAAAATTAAAATACGAACAACATCCGACTCAATGGTAAACCCATTTTGGAATTATTTTGTGTCTGTATAGGTAGATGAGAATTCTTGTTTTTCAGTTATGTTCTTTTGTTGTTTTCCGAATTACGAAGATTGCAAATCTAACATTTTTATTAGAACTTCTGATATCAACATTTTCGTTATCCGTTTAGCATGCAGTATCCAACCACTAGAAGACTACGATGGACCAAGAGCTCCCCTTCTGCGACAGGTTTCCCTCGACGAGGAGCGCCGAGATGAATGTCAGGGTCACTGGCGAGGGCCACATCTCGAAGGCAATGAGGAAGAAAGGGGGGTGAGACTGTTTAGGGCCTTGTTGCTGATGCATTTGAGGCTTGAAGAGTTGAGGCCACCGACATGTATATTGGCAGCGGCTAAACCTGATCCAAGGTGAGGAAGGTTTATCAACCCAGAAATAACGTCATTAAATAGTCAGAAATGACTTCTGCTTGTATAATGCAGTTAACATTCGATCAAATAGTTTATTTTTATAGAACGAACGCGGCAGACGAGAGAGCATACAGTCCACCTGGTGGTAAATGCGTATAAATAGGTTTATGTGCCCATTTTCATGTTCATGTCGCGAATGGGCGTCTACGATACATGCCAACACCAGTCCAGAATGACAATCGTTGGTTCACCTTCAGATGCGCAGCCTATATTTGGAGATTAAGGGATTGATAGGGTTGGAAAGGACGGTATACGTACTGAAACACGTAAGTACATTAGGGGAATAGGATAAACATAATACTCAACATTAGATATATAGGATTTATATGTTAGAACTTTTCTATTTCCAGGGGCTGGTGGATGTACTGGCGCGATTGGAGGTCGTTAGAACGAGCGGCGAGGAGGTTTAGGGAAACGAAGGCTAGAACAAGACTTGCGATAAGAGCCGAAGACATACCTCTGCTGAGTCTTGATGAGGTGGCGTTCGAAGATATTATGCAGGAGCTGTGTCAGGTGAATACTTCATTTATATGAATAGGAATAGGCCACTTCAGCTTATTGATTTTTTGAACTATGTCGGCAATTTTTAATCTCATGTGGTACCGTAGCGGAGGCAATTCGTTTCATAACCCACGTGTTCGTGATATAAAACGGTGGACCGCACAGTGTGTGACAATTGTTTGTCTAAGAGGTGTCAGTATTGGTGGTGTTTTAAGATCGTCAATCGTATAAGTCCTGAGTATTTTTTCGGCAAAGCTTGTACATTTCATAGCAGAAAAGTGGCTGGTTACTTAATTAATAAATCGTTTATCATCGCGTATATCTATTTCTTCTCTTGACTGAATCCGTTTTATATCCAGCTCGGATATGAGTTTCAGAGATTTTATTTGAGGTAACGTCAAGTATACAGCGATGCATACATTTTTTAAACGGTTTTATTTAGCTCGACCCGTACGGAATTTATTTGTTTATTTATTTGGGTCAAAATTAGAAATTGAAATTTAAGCACCTTCCCGTTGTCAGATTGATCTGAAATTTGGTACACACATTTAATTTAGATGACAATACAATATAATAAAATCAATAACATTATAAATCTAAGATGGCCGCCGATAAAAAATGGCGGATTACATATTTTTCCTTAACCCCCTCAATATGGGTATCAAATGAAAGGGCTACACGTAGTTTTCAGTGCACATAAAATATAAAACCGTTTAACTTAAAAGTTTTTTAAGATTGTTATTTAACGTCCTTTTTTAGGCCTGTGCTCACGCGGAACAGCGTGCTCTAGTGGTGCTCGCTTTCCTATGCGAAGTGTGCGCCCGCGCAGTGAGAGTTGGTGGCTGGTGCAGAGCGACTGATTGGGCTGCAAACCACGTGGCTCAGTGGGTGACACCGTGGGCCATAAAGCATGGGGGTTGGGTAAGTACTTATGGGTGTAAGGTGTCGTGTACATGTTCTTTGATCGATTGACCATCAGCTAAATATACCTCAAACATTTCTTTTCGAGCTATTGGTCGAAAAGAAAAGTACGTTAGTGTTGTTATAGATCTACTAGAGTAGCTAATCATTTTGATTTTGCAAAAAAGGTAACAAGTGATCCATCTGAAAAATATTTTTATACTTTAATTTTATACTTATTTATATTTTTATTTATATTTTATTAGATAAGTTAAATTTTCCATTAAGCTACGATATGGGGTTCTTCAAGAGAGCTGTGAATAGGATTTTGCAAGGTCGGCGGCGCGCTCGCATACCCCCTGGTGTTGCAGGTTCTTGGTTCCCCCTGGTGGGCGGCGGGGCGGTAACACTTACCATCACGTGGGACCGCTTGCTCGTCCCTCCACTATTCTATAAAAAAAGTGTTATTATTACGTTAAGGAATTCCTAAATGATAAAACACTGTTCAATGATTTATAAGTATTTTTATTCAGTTTTTTATTATTATTATATTTATAGTTTTCACACTAAGGTTATGATATAACATTGTTTTTGTTAATTCTGACTTTTCTTACGTCAATAGGTCAATCAAAATAATTATAAACTGTGATTAATTCTAATAATTGGCAATTGTGGCATCTATTCTGAATTAAATAAAATAAAAAAAATAAATGAAAACTAAGCTAATGATAATTAATTATTTATACACTACGGTAACGGTAGAGTATATAGGCCATCTTTTATCATGTATACTGTACACTTATTTTAGCAAATAAATAATTTGAATTTACCAACGTCTGTTAAGAGCAGTATGAAAGAACGTACGGTAGTTTTACTAAGAACTTCCTACAAGTGTGATGTCTGCAACATTATAATTTACTAGCAAAACCCCGCAGACGTTGTCCTGCCATAGAGGTTGATGTGCTGCAGCGCCATCTAGTGGCGAGTTATAACAAAGTCGATGGCTCGAAAATATTTATGGTGCTTAAATGCCCATGGATACCAATTTTCATTGCGATCGGTTGAATGGTATAGAAGTTGATGTGCTGCAGCGCCATCTAGTGGCGAGCTGCAACAAAGCCGATAGCACAGAAACCTTCTCCATGAAAAAATACATGTATGTGCTAACTTTCATGGTGATAGGTCAAACATCAGATATACCAACATCCATTTTTATATATATAGAAGATTACAGAATAATTAACTTGAACATGTTGATTTTCAGAGCGCTGTTATAGAACGATTAGTAGGCACCCGAAGAGATGAGAGTACACTACTAGCCGGCGCGGCATTTGCTGCATTACTGGCATTTCTCCTCTTCTGCCGCACGCGACTGCGCCATGCGCTCCTCTAAATGCCATCACCACCAATCACGTGGTTTGACGGTTTGAATTCGAACGCCAAGCGTTCTCTCATTGGTGCATTTAAATATGAAGTAATTGCACACAGAATTTATATACGCAAGTCTAAGCTTATAGGCTTGTTGAAGAAGAATTGTTTTGAGATGAAATAGTTAGATAGGGAGATGATCTGGTAATGGTAGATAGGTAATGCAGGAATATTTGCAGGCCCCTAAACATAAAAAAGTGTTGAACATCCTGACGTTTAGACTCCCAGACAATCTGATGAGTGTAAAATACCTAATGGCTACAAAGTACAGAATATGATAAAATAATGTCGTCGGTATGCGAAAGCCTTTTGATAGACATTTGAATATTGATGGGAATATAATAAAGTTTGAATGAATGAATGAATAATTTATTGACTTAGTAACAATTTATACAAACATTAGAACCAATATGAATATCTGAACAGTTTACTGAATATCTCTGGTGTTAATATTCTTAAAAACTATAGTTTTAAAAATGAGACAATTTTTTGTACAGTTTTAATCGAAATTTTAGTAATATTTGGATATAGAAGTGGCTTTCACCACTTCATAAGCTACTATTAATTATTATAATTAATATTAATTATTATTTCTCAATAAAATATGACCTAATAATTATGTACTGATGTGAAGTCTGTATTCATTTACTTATTATACTAACTCTAGGTTTAGGTTAAATATCTTTCTAAACTCAAATATTTTATAGAAATGATTACTACCACTTTTATATCTTAGAGCCCTTTCACATGTAATGCGTTGTAGTGATACAAACGATATAGTGCGTGCGACCAAGACAATAAATAGGTCTTGAAAATCTTAGGTCTGTTTCACAGTAACATTCACGTTTCAGTTTCACGTGACTGCGTTACCTATTGTTAAAAGTAGAAGTGAATCAATAATACACATCTGATTACGACATCCGTTACCAAGATTTTTTTTTAAAATCCAAAAAGAACAATTTTCATACAAAACAATAAATACGGTTCACGCAGCTCTATAGCAATTATCTAAACACATTTTTCTGAAACGTACGGAATATTGCGATTTCTTCTTTTCTTCCTTGTATCCTCACAGAAAACGTTGCGCGTGAATGGTTTTTATCATAAAAACTACTCGATTTTTTATCATAAGGCTCAAATTATTATTCTCAGCCTAGTTCATTTCCAGGCTTTAAATTTTTGTCCGTATGTTCGGTTCTACTGTTTTAATACATATAAATATACATATTATATATATATATATATATACACACATTTATTCTTTTTACAAACATGCACAATAATTATAAATTATAATATAATTAAGCGCTTTACATTTTTCAGTAACAAATGGCTACTGCATTTATTGAACTGTAAGTAATTACAAGGCATTCAAGCAGTCACTTGCCATTTTATCTTCCACTTCCGAATGTGGGCCTTCCTCGTGCACATTGTCTTGTGAACGAGGGACGCATGACCTCAACATGTCACGCTGGCCAAGAGAGTTGGCCAGTTCACTCTTTTAGCGATGGTTCCTCAGGGCTTGTGGTAGGTGGCAGTTTTGTTATCCCTCAAGTTTGTTATTCAAGCAGTACTTATACATATTGTTGCTGACCGTACTTAAAAACTATTTATGTAGACGGTATATATTAAACATTTTATAAAGGTAAATTAGACTTAATTCTTAAGACTTCATTTATATATATTTTAATTCTGTTCAAATCATCTCTAGAAATATTTTAACAGTTCTGCTAGTTCATCCATTGGTCGAACGAGTGTTACAAACGATTACAAACTTTTTGCGTTCGTAAACAAGTTACTGATAGTGATTTTAAGGTTCATATTCTTTTACTTTAACTGAATGAATAGCTTTGTTCTACAACTGTATATTTGACGGCACTTAGTCTCCTATGAAATATTTTGACAATTGAGCTTGTAACTAAACTCTGTAATAGGTAATGTATTCATCATTTTATGATATTGTTCCTTGCTTTTAGGTTGGTAAGTTTGTACGTTTTCTTTACTTTGACAATGATTTGGAAACACCGCTTGATTTTTGACTTTTTTACCATATTAAGCTTACGCGGAGAGCAGATTTTCAATCATTGATACTAAGGACGTTACAAAAATTAACTAGACTTTGGCAAATGAAAGTTGCTACCGGAAAAGCGCGGCAAATTAAAGAAAATGATTTATAACTAAAAATAGTTAGAAAAATAATTTTGATACTTTTTTTTATAAAATAGGCGGCAGACGAACGAACGGGCAACTGATGGTAGGTGATCACCGCCGCCCATGGACACCTGGGGTCTACAACTTTCGTGTCTTTTTTACCGCACCGTACGCAGCGACTATCTCCAGGAAGTGCGGTTGAACCGCACGACAATGACGAGCGGTGCGATGATGAAAACCCGAAGTTGGCATCAAATTGAACAGCTCTAAAATTAGCCCAGCATTGAATTTGACTCGCTTTTCCATTCTCAACTTTCATGTGTCAGACTTCAAATCAATTTAATTCCTGAATTTGTAACCTTGTAAAAGCGTAAAATTTGTAAAAGCTAATTGTATTTTTTTTAACTCAGAATTTTAATTTCACGTAAAGTTTGGTTTTGCCAAACTAGCGACTACTAGAATGTTTGTACTCGTATATATTTAAAAATGATATGATCGGCCTAATTGCTTGTATCTAATGTTAAACCTTTTCATAAAATGGCAATGTACCTACCTACATATGTACCTACATATGTACCTACATATGTACTTACATAGGTACCTACATAGGTACATAGGTACTACATATGTACCTACATATGTAGGTACATATGTAGGTACATATGTACCTACCTATAACCTAGTTTTTTCTATAGGTACTAATCGTGCGTCCTAAAATATCCTATTTAATATTTCTGATAAATTATCTTGTAGGCACTAAATAAAAAAAACTTTATATACTTAGTAAATAATTTATTGTTAATTATTTAGTGGCCAGTAGCACAAAGAACTTAATAGTTAGATTTTTTATTCTTGTTTGTATGTAAAACAGCAATTAAGGCTATTTGATTTAAATACAGCCAGCAAAAAGGTAATGTATATTCATCGGTACCTTAATGCGCTTCTATTAATATGGACTAGAATCGAACGGTTTTGAGTACATTAGCCTGTTGCTGTCTGTACATCTTCTATATAAATAAAAATTAAATGCTGTTCGTTGGTAAGCGCATCACTTGAGAACGGCTGTACAGAATTGGCTATGTTTTTAAAAAAATGATCGTAATAGTCCGAATTAGGTTTTTAGTGAAAGAAAAATTGGAAAAGTTGCCCGAAAAATTGGAAAATTCGGAAAAAATTTAAAGTGCTTTTTTCTATGGGATTTTTGTATGAACTTATTGAGATTATTGTATTATTGAAATTTGGACATAACGACGTCTGTCGGCTCACCTAGTTACTAAATATATTTTTATATATAATTTTTACATTATTACTTCACATTGCAGCAGCCATGGTCACATCATGACGCCCATAGGATACGAGTACGCATATCTATACCAATAGATGCGACTATGAGTATCGAATACTTAAGTATCCTGTATATCCATACACACAAGACCCGTTACCTAAATATACAGCGGGAATCACACGTATTCTCTGTTAATTCACAAAAAATGCCGTTTTTTCGAAAAAAACATACAAATTGTTTGGGCTACGTGTAAAATAATATAATAATTTTAAAAATCGAATTTAAAAATAATTATATTATATAATAAATTTATAATATGCTCTCTTTTTCTAGTATAAATTTTAAAAACCTATCAAATGGAAAGTCTGAAATCCATTTTCGTTATATCTTTGGGGCTTACGCGCACCAATGCTGTTCGCCGTATTTCTGTCAGCCAGACCGTTGTATTTCGTTATAATAAATAATTATTGACACGTTACTTGATTGCTTGTTAAAAAACTATTGTCTATATATAAGTATTTTTGTAATAAATATAAAAATGTGTGGAAGTATTATAAATATTTTTAAATAAATATATATTCGTTTCATTTTTGTAATTTTTACTAGTTAGAGTTTGTCAAATACAAGTTGAGACTGGAAAAACGTGGCAAATTAAAAAAAAAATAGTTTTGATACTGTATTCAATAATAAAATAAGCCTAGCAATACAAGTATCAAAATTATTTGCCAGATTCAAGTAAGTGCTACAAGTTATTAATTTCCATGTTTTTACGAGTTTGTTCAAGTTTTCAGCCATTAGAGGGCTTGTTATGAAGTCACAATTAACTGTTCTCTAATATTTCTCTAAATATGTTAAAATTAAAGGTTTTCTAAATAATGAAACAACTTCACTCACTATTTTATTATTTTTATTGTAATTTTCATAGTACCGTCGTCAACGTTTGGGCACGTCGATGCTCTTCACAGATGCCAAAAATTATACACTTTGAACACTAAAAATCTTTTTATAAACATCTGAATGCATTAAACTATATTAAATTTAATAAAACTATCACAATGTTTATCAACAATCTTTAAAAGCTTTGATAGGACTAACAATATAGTACAATACATAATAGTTAGCGAAAAGTTAAATGTGCAGATGTAAGAAAATAGATTTTTCAAACCTTTATAGGTACTGTCTTAAAAATCAATGGAGTAAGAGGATACGAGAAAAATTCCATATGTGCTTACTTGCCTTATATGTGTAATCGTCTTTATAGACAAAAAAATCTTTACAGAGGACTAAGTTGTCGTTTCGTTCGCATATTAATGTCTTTCTTCCCTGCAGTGTCATCTATATATTGTTTCATTCATTCACTCAAATAATGAAAAAATGTGCTTGCTACATTATTTGCTGTCTTAAAATTTTCTTTCAATTTTTTAATGTAAAATTTTACTTAATTTACGAGATAAACGGTAATATTTTTTTTTCTATTAAACTAAGTTATCGAAAAAATAATATAAAGCTATTTATTTGCTCCTTCGTAAGTACACACGACAACGGAGAAAAGTATCAATATGCCTTAAATATATCGGTAATACTAATTCGTTTACGCTACGACTTTAATCTCTTGATAGTGATAAACAATTTTACAATCGATTGCAAGAAATCTCATAGTTCACTAGAAACAGTGTATGTTCAATATGTTGTGATAATAAATGTCCAGGTTAAAATAAGGGTTTCCTATATTTGTGTACCAAATAACATCTGTGCACATTTCTCTGAGCCCGTCTGTACTAGATGAAGCTATTACTAATATGGATTTGTATGACATGCGAATAATACTCATACATCATCATCATTAACCAATTTAGCTAATGGCCATTGATCATTTGTAAATAAAATTCTATTTTCTCACATAATGCATCTTCAAAATAACTCTCAGAACTCCTCTAAGGGTAATACTGCTAAATATTCTCAAAGTCACAACAAATTCAATTAAAAATTAAGTCCATCAAGAGCTTCTTCTCCCATAATTTTTTCATTACAACATGATGAAAATCCCTAAAACTTATCTACTTTTTTTAAATAATAACATCTTTTTACTTTTACTTAAATTGTATATTTTATATATATCACTATTAACAATCTACGCTGTCATCTCGATTTCGAGTGCAATCGTTACACAATTTCATATTTCAGAACCAGTTTTACATGCCACAATTATACTTTGTTATTTTATAAAAGAAATATGTACAAATACAAGAGGTGTAGTACAATAATAAATTGTAGGTGTAGGGTATGCAGGTAGATCAATAAATAATATCGATCTAATCAATACTCTATTTCGTCCGCGTGTGGGTAGTGCGAAACGTCAGAGAACCACATTATCGCTAGAGCTGCCGGCGGCGTGAACGAGTACGGACGTGAGCTTGCACCACGCACGCGCTGCCGAAACAGCAATATAACGGTATTTAATGTATGAGAATTGATTGTGTGTATAGATACCAATTTCTGAAAAAAAGTGTTTTGTAAAAAGTGAGTATTTATTACACCTCTATTAATAACATGTAAAACTGTTCCATTTTCAATTGTTTTAGAAAATCAATAACAAGTGCAATCAATGATGTGCTTATTATATAATTAATCTCTTATTACACTCATGATTTCTTTAATTTTGTTCTTCTCAGAGTTCGTTCTCGAAAGCGAGATGAAGCAGCTAATAAATAAAATCGATTACTAAATCCATTTCACTTTTCTGTGTACAGTTTTAAAGCTGAATTTAGATAGGCTAGTATTACTAAAAAATAATATAATCATATTTTTCACTGTTACGTTATTAGATGCAAGTTTTTTTTTATAGAAAGTAGAGGTCAGACATGTAGACAGTCCACTTGTTGATAAGTCGGCTGACATCCATCCAGAATGACAAACATTGTCACGTCCTTGAATGTCCTTTGGACATTTACGAAAGGATATAGAAAAAAAGTACTGGGAGAATGGGAATTAGGAAGTGTAGTACAAGAAGTTTTTCTCATCCTATTACACTTCCTAATCCTCCTTGAAACGGGTGAGGCGGGGAATGGAAATGAGTTTTCTTTCTTCCATTATATTCTCCATTCGATGGGATAGGAGGGAATATAATAGGATGAAATGGGCAATGGACTCTGGTATAATAATGTTTGACTACGTAAGTACTATTTAAACGCTGTCAAAATTTTTACTGTCATAGATGCATTTACCAATAAAGCAGGTCTGTCAAATTTAATAAATGTCAAATAATATGATTATAAATATGTTTGTGTTGTAGTACTAGCCTTTTGGAAAAGTGAATTTAAATACAAGAAGGATATGGTGTTCATTACATTGCACCAAGAAAAATGAAATGTATCTTTAGCATCTGCATTTACTTCTTTTATAAAAATCATCACTCTAGTAACAATCTCTACCTGGATAATCATGTTTAAATTTGTTAGTAAATATTTTTTTTAAATTTTAATGATAGCGTTAAGGCCTAATCTTAAACTACGAAGAAGTTATAAAGGTTTTAGTGTTTATAAAGTACCAATAAAGTATAATGCCGAGCATTTCGGCATTCCAACCCTTAATGAACTAGTAATTATAACAAACATTTTAAAAGTTAATGAAATCTAGCTCGGCTCGTGCTATTTGGTATTGAACAAATGCAATGCGATAATGCAACTACACGCATTGCGATCACGCGAAATTGTTGTTCAACTTGATATGAATTTCGATTCCCTATAATCCTTTCAACAAATTCGCTCGATCGCAAAAGATTACTGTCTAGAAACAATTATGGAAGGATGATTAATTTACAAAGACTACTTACAATATTATTCAAGAGATAGATAGAAATTATTAATGTATACAGCATAGTTAGCGTATAGAATTGTGTAGCTTCATAGGGGTTACATACAATATTTACGTACACATCCGGTACTTGGTGCATTTCACAATATACTCTACACGTATGTAAAAGGATATACTTTGAACTACAGCATTCTACATCGCCCTAAGTTTAATATAATATCACTGCCACCACAAGAAACGTTAGTCGAGTAATACAGAGAAAATATAGTTACAACATTAGAGCAGTAGATCGTATATATTCAGTTGTCATTATCACTAGGTTCAAAGCGCAGATAACAAAAACCAATTTGAAGAGAACCATAAAATATATAGTCGACGATATCTTGGCAAACGTTTTAAAATATTAGACAAAGAAGACAAGACATTTTAAGGTTCTCTCAATATCAGTCATTCGCACACAAATAATAATAATAATAATGCTCTCTGCGCTTTCAATGTCATATTGTGTAGAAGTAATACAATCGAAGAAATGGTTACAATAACATTTGAAGTTAAGATTAAAGAAGTCAATAGCCATCTAAACGATACTACAGGCTATCAAATCCATTAGTTCGAAGAGAGATGATCCTATAAACAATTTACAAATATGTCATAAGCATGCCCTTATCACAGATTATGACCTACTCAGTTATCTGTACTTGTCGATATGTGGATAACTTCAAAACCATTGTTTATTGTGCTGTTGTTTTAATTTTATTATCGCTTTTGCTCTATGCACAAAAAGCGGTATGAAGCAGTATTTATTTATAGTTATTTTTATAACTAGATCCGCTTTTGTGTTTTATTACTTTCCATCCGTACTTCATACCGATCTAATGTGAATATGCCATAATTCAACGTGAAAAAATATAAAAAATGGTAAACACGATCGGTAAAAGCGCTTGTCTATTTTTTTTATTTTGGAATTGTGCGCATTCATATGAGATTTTCATATATTTGTCCGAATTCACCATTTGAGCTTTACAATGGTTTGATTCATTAAAGCTTAATAATAAGAATATTTTTAACTATCTATTCTAGTCTATTTATTGCTATGTCAAATAGGCGGGTTAATTTTACAAAATATATGTTGGGTGGACAAACTATTGAACATACATTTTTTTTTTCAAATCATAATTCATAATGTAATAATTTTACTCTATTTCAGTGCAAATAGGACCTTTAGACCAGTCAGATTCCAGACAGATAATTTAATTATTTTTGAAAATTGTTATAAGTTACTGATAGCCTGACGTAAAAATATTCTTTAAATATTTGTAAAGTTATGTTATATGATTAATATGATTATATGAATATGATTAATGAATTTAGCGAAAGAAAATATGTTAAGATTAAAAATAACATTGTATGGACGGTTTTAATGTATTTTTTGTTCCAATACAGTTCAAAATTCACTTCAGTTTTTTTTAACCTTTGTATAACTCGCAGCTAATTATGAGACACAGGACTGATAGTGTCCTTTAGCTAGGACATTTCGCGGCGTCTAGTTACAGTAACATCGCCGTTTCACAAAATTGAAATAATTCATTTAACTATTCATCCAAGACTTTTGAATACGAAGTTTTATTTATTTCCGTTACACGCGTTATAATATTAAATACAACTATACATTTTTAAAGCTGTGAGTTTTACGTCCGCGTATGCCCTAGTGCTCATGAGGCTTTACCGTCTTGTTTAAATAACAAAATAATTACTTGCAACATCTGCTCTTACAATACGATACAATACCTTACGAATTGACTAGTCCGCGGTATTAACGATAAATCCAATAACAGATAGTGAAGATAACGTATAATCTATAGGAATGACAGGTTAATATTACGGGGACAAGAATAGTGTAAAATCTAACCACTTAACAATAACTAAGAGCGGGACACATGCGCCCTAAAATATAATTGGACCTAATTATGCAAAAATGATCCACAACAGAATAATTATCATAAAGTGACTTTGTAAGTCTAAGCAAATCATTGTAATGACAGGCCGAAATTGGATGTTAATCGCATTTAAAACATTAATTTAAAATAATATAGAATATAGACCATATTTGCATATTTAGGTCTCTAAATACAGCTATAATTATTATTTTAGATGAGTATTATGAAAATTTTAACTTGGTATCAGTTACATTATAAATATCGCAGCTAACAATGTTAATGAGCTCCTATGAACTCTTAGGCACATTTTATGGAATGCGAATATCATTAGAAAACCCTCTTGTCACATTTGCCCCGCTCCATTTCTTTCATTCACTAATGTGTATTTACATTCTTTACGACTAGCAGATTGTGCATACAACAATGTAAGGAATGATTTTCGATCACAATAATCCCATCCACGGCAATATATAAGAAATAATAGCAATACCGGTAGGTTTTTTTTTTGTTCTTTTTTTTTTTTTTTTTTTTTTTACTAATGTTAGCGAACAGCGCCATCTATCGGTAGACTACGGGAGTTCCTTTTCGATTTAACGAAATGTGATTTTGACGCATTCTCTAAGCGACTTCTGTGTATATTTTGTTGTATTGTAAAATTACATGTATTGCTATTAATCAAATCCAACGACAAAATGAAATGAATAGGTCAAAATGCTATTTGACCTCAACACATCGAACCCAAGACAAATATACAAAAATATTACGTACATAAGTTCATAATAATAATATATTACTTCTTCATCAATATCGCTATTTGATATATGATAAAAAAATGCGAATGAGAAAAAGGCAAGACTTGGAAGTGATGTAACAAGAAAACGTATCCATGTATCATTTGTCTCAGCATTTATACATTTCTTGTTCATTAAACATCTTGTCGTGTTCACATTCGCATTATTGCACGTATACAAATGCGATGTTTATGGCGATAACGCTAACGGCATCAAATTTTGAACAACTAACATTCATATAAATTGATACAGTCTCTATTGATGGCTACTCATACTTTTAATTTGATACAAAACATTTAAATCGCTCTTCTTCGATTTCAATATCTACAATCTTTTATATTTTGTATTTTATTGCATTTCGTAGAATTATGTATTTCTATTTTCGTTTATCTCACTCCACTTTCTCTGAAAGTCAAACATTTATAATTGGACAATTTTTGGTGCTCGTTAAGTCTCTCTTGTACTTTATCAATCACTATAATAAGCATTTACAATAAAAATCTAAAACATTCTATGAATAGAAATTAATGGAACTTAACTGTAATTTGAGCAATATAATTTTCCGTAATTGTTTGTGCTTTGACATCAAACCGCTTTTACTTTGGGCTAAAAATAAACACAACGAGAAAATATAAAATTCACAACACTATAAGAGGCTGAATCAATAGGCTCTATCAAAGTCAATTAAACATGTTTATAGATTAATTCCTCCAAGGACTTACTTCGTCTAATGATTAATCTAAAATTCAATCCTTTTAAATCTCCTCGTTATCTTGTCTTCATTTCGTTAAGAAATAATAGCAAAACGTGCACGTTTTAAAAGTTTGACAGCAAGCAACGCCATCTATCGGTGAATTAAGGAACTTCTTTTTCAATTTGTAATTTTGACGCTATTTGTAGGCTACTCCTCGGCAAAGCTTATGCACATTTTTATTTTATCGTATTATAAAACATCTATATTGCGTAAATATATGGTTTACCTATATTGTGAAACAGAGAGATCAGTATGTATTGCAGCGAATTGTTAGTATTTGCATCTATCTAGCAAAAGAGAGTAATATCTACTCTCACAAGTTTATGCTTTCCAAATTTTTTATCTGTGCAATTATCTTTCTTCTTACGTACATCCCTTTCTTCAAATCCTTTAGTACTTTAGTGGAAACTGCTTATATTTCTGTACAACCGTATATAATACTTAATTCCTTTAGTTAAGGAATCTTTGATACAGCCTAGAAATCACATTACGTCGTGCCATTTTCAACTGCCTAGCTTTAACTACACATTTATCTTTCGTAGTACATTGCAGGAGTTGTCAGGTATTGCGTAGTTTAATTAATACATACTTCCATTATTACTTAATTTCTTCTGTTACTTTTAGTTTCATTTTATTTTAGATTAATTTAGAAATTAGAAACATTACAATTACTTTCTATGTTGTAGTTTCCATTTAAATTTTTACTAATATTCTGTTCTATACAGTTTCTGTTCATTGTTAAAAATGTTTTGGGTGACAAAAAATGTATCCATACATAGGTAGGTAGTGTTATATTATGTTATCTTATAGATATTTTGATTATAAAGCAATACTATATTTTATATTATTTCTTGTTGTTTTCTGTCACAGTATTTTATTTCCAAAAGAGATGTGATTCAGGTTTTTTTTTGCTTGGTCGGCAGCGCACCCACAGCCTTGATATTGCAGATGTTCAAGAACGGCGATACCATGTAGGCCGCATTTCTGTCTACCCCCTTTTTAAAAAAAGACAAATAAATAGATAGCCTTTTCAAATACTTCCTACCGTCTCATTTCTCCTGAACTGCATTCAACAATTTTATTTTCAAACAAAAAGCCAACAAACAAAATATTACACTTCCCGACCCATCCTACAATGTCCTATTTTCTAGAAATATTTCTACTCACTAGGACAATGAAAGTAGCCGTACTCAAGCCCTAAGCTGACAGCAACGAAGACAAAGTAAAGTAAGAACATGGTGAAGCCAAGTCCTCTGTTCATCTTCCACCTGAAACAGGCGATGCTGAGGATGACGAAGAGCAGCATGGCGAACAGGAGGACGATACTGCAGACCATGCCTTTGGAGTTGACTCGAACGGGTTCACCGTTGATCAGCCCATACAGGAGCCACGGGAGAGGTAATCTGGATATAAAAGAAATTGAAAGTTAAAGTGATTTACATTAAACTAGATTTATGTTGCGGCTACCACAAGCCCTGAGGAATTACACCACCTCTAAGAGAGCGGACTCGCCAACCCTCTCGGCCAGCGTGGCATTTGAAGGCCATAATATATGTCTCGTGCACAAGACAATGTGCATGAGGAGGCCTATGTCTGGCAGTGGATAGTAAGAGGGCTGGTGACGGTGACAAATAGTACATTGGGCGATGATACACCTCACAGTGGACTAGGTTTTTTTATAGAAAAAAAGACTGCGGTCCAGCATACGGTCCATCTGATGGTAAGTGAATATTCTCGCCCATGGACATCCGCGATACATGCGAACATCGGTCTAGAATGACAAACGTTGGCACGCGCCCTTCGTGCTGTCTTCGTTTGCAAATTATGGAAACAAGGTATGTTAAAAACTATTTTAAAATACTCAGACTACCGAACTATATTTGGAGCATGGACAAATTTGGTTTCTATGGTAGGATACCCAATAATGCCAGTGGTATTACCCCACTGAGGTAATACCTACTAAAATATAATTGTAAAAGTTACAGCTTAACCTTTCATTCTTCCACAGGTTTATATTATAGTTGAAAATCGTGTCATTAAAATTAACCTTTTTTCTTTTCAAGGCTTCCTTTTATCGTGTTAACACCGAGGCCTACTGACCTGTTACTTAGCATCGATCTCCCCCCCCCTCCCCCCGCCCCTTCTTTGCCGAAAAGTTACGATAAGCTGACTTTGATATTTATCTACGCAAACCTTGGCCTCAATATTGGGTCAAACAAATACCAACTGACATAAACATACTATATGGAATGAACTTTCTTAATTGCGAAGTACGGAGGGAAATGTGGGAGAAACTATACATGTGTTGCGTAAACTACTTACACGGCGAGATAAGATTTTGACACACACAAAGCAAACTCACGTAGTTGAATTTTAGTAGTAGTAGATCACCTCATTTGAAACTAACGATGAATTTACAACTTCTTGCTCACGACCATTACTGCCTACACAGTTCACCCCAACACACCTGTACATGTCCCTCTATTGAAATAGTTAACTCGCACACGTACCTTGGCCTTATAATTGATAGTAAGTTTAATTGGAAGCCCCAAATCGATAAAATCTGTAATAAACTGAGGTCTTTCCTGTCTACTATAAATCTCGCTAAGAACCGATTATCCTTTAAAACACGACTAATGTTATACAATGCACTAGCTGAGTCAATAGTAGCTTATGGTATTAGTAATTATGGTAGAACGTATAAATCTTACCTAAATAACATCTTTCGACTACAACTAAAAATATTAAAAACAATTGTTCCCACCAACATTAAACTAAAATATGCCAACAATGACCTTAAACTATTTAAGCATTGCAATACTTTACCCGTTCATATTAAAAGCACATATAATATATTAAAAGAACAATATTTCAATACCGAAATTCAAACGTTAATATCACATCCTACAGTTACTCGTAGTATAACACATAAGCATTTGGTAACCAACGCCGCGAACAATATATACGGTCAGCGGACCAGCGCATACTCTGTTCCCAGGTTAATAAATGAATTAGATCCTAAATTTAAAAAAGATATCAGCGAAAATTATTTAAAATATAAATTAAGAACATATTTCTTGTCCAAATTATAATTTGTTCACTGCTCACAGGTAGGTTTTTAATGTCTCGACTACTGATTCCAGCAGTACTTGTATCTTAGACAAATCTGTATGGTTTATTAGATACAATTATGTTAGCTATATACTTAATCTTTGTAAAATTGTTAATAATAAAAAAAAAAAGTGAATTTATTTTGTAGCAAGCTTTGTTCAGCTTCTTACTGGATGCTGTGAATAAAGCTGCTTTTCATCACGGCGCCGGAACGGACATGATGTACGAGTTTGGAGTAAGTTTGCGGTACATTTTAGTAACCACTTTCTCTAACATGCCCGAACCGGTTTTGATGCAGTTTTTTTGAAATGTTTTTATCATGTTTTGAAACCGGTTCTTCCATAGATGTTGTGGTTTTACCACACCAGGGGGCGCTGTTGTAACAACTTTAAGGTCGTCATGATTTATAATTTCTAAATAAATATAGGTACCTACTAATTCGAATGCGTCGTTCGGAAGATAATAGTTAAAGATAGTACTTACTACCTTTAACTATTAACGGTAACTATACTCCGTCCACTATGTTATTTTCTATTTGACGTTTGCATGCCTATCGAGTTCCGTATTTCTTGATAGTTAAGTGTAATCGAAACAATGTCATATTTTATTATTGATGGCGAAGAAATAGTGACGTTCTTCGAGTCATACATACCACACACTAAGCTATCACGTCGAAAATAATAGTTTTGAAATAAAACTATATTTAGAAGAAAAATATTAGGTAGGTTAAGTAACTTGAGTTTGCAAATAAAACAACTAAAGTAATACTAACAACTAAAGTACTAATAAAGTAATGTGTTATAATTAATATTATTTATTATTCGCCATAGCTAGTGTTGCTAGAATAAAAAAAAACCTGCGTTTTATTACGATTGTATTACTTATTATTTTATTGTTTACATATAGTACAATCGATTTATCAAATTAATTTCGTATTTAATACATTTTTGCGATTAACAAATCTATTATTTAAGACAAATATTTTTAATAAATCGAATCTATTAAAGCGAATGCAAATTGTAGGTACTAGAATTGAATCTATAATCGAATTGATAATCGGTATGAAGCAATTCGGACATCGGTAAACCGATCTGCCATCGAGAAAATAAAATAGTGGACCGAGGTTAGTACTAAACTTTAACGATGGTTCAAGCTGTTGAACATGTTGAACACGGGAAAACCGAGGGATTTTGTTAGTATAAATTAATTTATAAACACACGAGTAACACTGTCATCTTTGGCACCAAATATTACTAACACACGTTGCCGGCTCTAAAAGGCTCGGTGCTTATGGAGGAGCCTGAAAAGGCTCATTGTTAAAACACAACCCTAAATAAAATTTAATCCCACATCTTTATTCGTTAACAAAGGCTAATTTTAGAGAAGGTTGTAAACAACAATGAAAATAGGTTTTTATAACAGGTGGCGAAACGTGGGTTAGGCTAAAAATAAAAGGCTTTTTGATAAGCATTTGTTATAAACACACATATATAGAGACATATAAACAGCGCAAGTTCTTTTCATTATATTAGGAGGGCGGCAGACGAGTTCACAGTCCACCTGGTGGTAAGTGGATACTGTTGCCCATGGACACACGTCGCACGAGCAAATTTCAGACCAGAATGACAAACGTTGGCACGCCACGGCATACGCATGCGGCACCTTTGGAGATGTAGGAAAAATAGTGAAGATAGTATAGCATGGGATGGGAATGGGCTCTGGCATATATCTCACTCACTACTGCGAGAGGAGGGTAAAGAGGCTATTCGAGTGTGCTCAGTGGCTGTTGGATTGCGGCGTGTTCCTCCTCCAAAGCATGTCACTTATTTTCTACCTACGATTTAAAAGAGTGGACTCGTCAACCTGCTTGGCCAGCGTGCCGTTTCATGACCATATATATATGCACAAGACAATTTTCATGTCTGTCAGTGGATGAAAAAAGGGCTAAGATACGGTTACCAATTTACCAGTTAACAGCTATGAATGTAGGTAAGCTACATAATCTCAAAAGAAACTTTCTCACATTTTAAACATATGATAAACCAACAAACTAGCCACCGGATTGGTAAATCTCTAATGTGAGTCATTTGTAAAACTTTGCACCGGATCCACTCGGATTTCGTGATATATCGACAGGGATGCCAATTTGCCGAGCCGAATTCAACCTTAGTGGTTCAGTCAAAAGAACAGTTGCAATGTTAGTCCAGGAACTAGTCACAGAACAGTTATTGGCATAATTAGTCGATGGAAAAGAAATTTATATTAAAGTAATTTTAATTAAAAAAAAAATCGTGTTTCCACAAATAAATATAGGTTGGTTACGTTTAAATTATTTCAGCAAAATCAAATTATTATAATACAAATATAATCATTTTTTTAAATGCAAACATGAAAAATTGTTTATTTAAATAATAAAAGAAAACTAACATTATTAAATAAAAATATTAGTTGGTTTTTTTTTTATTTAATGCCAGAAATAACAAGTGAGTTCCAACAAATTGCCAGAAGATATAGCGGCAGACCTAGAAAATATTTCGAGACGAATTTAACGATTACAAGGATTGGCCGCCTGAAAGAGAAGAGTGGACGAATTTGGAGGATATCTTTGAGATAATATTATACAAGCTCATAAAAATATTAATTGAAACATGACTAGATCACAGCTATCTCAAGCGTCTTCAATTTATTTGTATTACACGAATTTTTTTAAATATTTTTAAGGAAGATTCGGTTATTCAGAGATATTGATAGCAAATTTTACGAAAGTAAGTATATTTTAATAATTTCTAGAGGAATGACGATATAATTATGAATATTTATGAAGGATAAATGAAATGAATAATAATGTTTTTAATAATAATTTACCACTGTTCTTCCGGAATGGTTTCAATTTAAAGTTATTTATACTTCAATTCATATATACCGTAATTAGTCGCCTATACTGTAATTTGATGGACCTATCAATGTTCCCGAACCGATATATTTCTTTGAATACTCTTTGCACGATTTGTCATTCTCCCGAGTAATTTATTCGGGTTATAAATGTCTAAATTGTTCGCTGGAGGCGTCCGCGGCGTGCAAACTCAGGTGCGGGTTGAAAATCTGCGTTGTGGTCTGCTATAGGCGCCCACAACATTACGCTTAGGTTAGGAGCCCATTCCACTGCACTTTACACTTAAGTTTAGTTGAAGATTATAAACTATTATACCTACATATATAATGATAATTTAAAACTATTTTCATTGTGCTATGTATTGTACTATATTATACTATACGAAATAGACTATATTATATTCTATATGTTACGAATACGACGTTCCAAATAAAATAAATAATCGTTTATTATTGCCACATTGGAGGGGTAGAGTGCACGCTGCAATCCAACAGCCGCTGCTGGCACTCGACTGGCCTCGTTACGCCACTCTTACAGAATATTACCTTGAATACCTAATCAGGCTATCACAGGATACCTAATCAGCCCTAGTGCCCTAGTGCATTTCCCACTTTATCATATTTCCCAATGTACGTACGTGTTTCGGTAGTGAGTGAGACATGCCAGAGCTCATTCCCATCCTATCCTTTCCGATGTCCCCAACCTTTTCTCCAAAGCCATTATTTCACCAACAAAGGTAGGCAGCGTATCCGGGGGTGTACCAAAGTTTGTCATTTTGGACTAATATTGGCATGTATCATGGATGTCTATGGGCGACGGTATCCACTTACCATAAGGTGGACTGTATGCTCGTTAGCCACTTTCTTCCTATAGAAAAAAAACATCTAAAATTAGAAACCTTGCAATGTTTCTAATGTAAGGTTGCAACAACGACACATTCACTGCCTTTTGCGTCATGCAAAGGGAATTTTGCGTCAGCAAATATGGGTACTGTTTCAGTACCAATTTTAGGTTTTCAGCACAACCCTTTTCTCCAGTAACACCAGTTGAAATTTAATAAAAAAAAACTATATTACGACAAAAAATGTGGCAATCTTTTTTACCCACCCCTAAAGCGAATGAAACAAGATGAAAAGGACTTGTTTTCAAATGTGGGTCAGGTTTGCCGCACGTACTCGCAAACAGCGATTTAGAGCAGCGCTCTAAAGCACATTTAACTCGAGATTTTACAAATATCCAGGCACTTAGCAGTGATAAAGTTCAACATTGAAATGAATGAATGAACTGTTTTTGTGGCAAATATGGACATAAAATGCGCCGTTATAAACGGACTTAAATACAGAACATATTTTACAAATCGTTTTCAATCCTCAGTAGGAGGATCTTTTTAAGAAGTCATTCAACACAGCGAGAAATATAATGAACTAGTACGACAAGCGTTATATTTTTTTAGCTTATTCATAGAATGAATGACTTTGAAGATCTTCGAAGTCATTCATTCTATGAATCCTCAGCTAGCAGATATATAATATAGCTGTTTGCTGAGCATCCAGAATAAAAAAATCTATCTAACGACATATGTTTCTTTTATAATATACGGCTATGGTTTAGGTTATATGTGTATATATAGCAGTTTATGGACGTCAGTATCAATTTAATATCAGGATACCTAATCTTGATATCTGTTTACATTAAGAAAAAAGTGAAGTCATCCGTTCAATAGAACAACGAATCATTAAGGAGGAACGCTCCCTCTCATAATTGGTCAGTAGGTGAAAATCACGTGACTGACAGTGATGACATCACTTTTTCTTAACTTGAACGGAGTATAGCTTCTTTAATACACTGAGAAGCTATAAGATCATTGAGCATCAAATAATGTAATAATATATAATTTCTCTGATTGCGATATGGTTTAGTTCTAATTGATACTTGTAACAGCCTATAGCATCCCACTGCAGGACACGGTCCTGCTCTAGTAAATTACTGAGGGGGTTTCGGGCCATAATCTGCCACGCGGGTTCAGTGTGAATTGGTGGATACAAATACTCCAGATTTACGATGTTCCTTACGATGTTTCCTTACTCACCGACGAACTAGTGACAATTTAAAGAAAAACGTACTTCAGTAAAAATTCAGTGGTACGGGGCGAGGATTTGAACTCATGCTTACACGAATGTGAGTCGAGTATAAATACCACTAGGCTATCACTGCTCTCTAATTAATATTAATAGAACTAGAAGACTGAAGTTACAATCTGCTTAAAAACTCAGCCAATCTGTAAGTTTGAGTCTAGATAAAGTTCACGCATGAACTCTTCCGAGATTCCATTAAAGTTTAAAAGATTCGTGCCAACGTTACTTAACGTCGGCAGTGCCTACTTAATGTACCTGACTTATCCACACTGGGTGCTTTCTATATATTTTAAGGATATTTGCATGTTTATCAAAATTTCATAGAACAGCTAGTGCATCGACTAGATGACACAGCATGTTTGGCATAATTGGCAAGAAACCAGCTTAGCAACTTCTAAGAGGGGTGATGCAGATGCGGAGGGGTTCATTATAAAAGTCAAATTTGAAACTTATGTAATAAGTAATAAGAATATTTAATTTGCGAAACACATCATAATTCGCGAGCTACTGAACATAGAACACTATTAGACTGTAACGTGCCTGCTCTAGAGAATACATATCTAGTATGCATTCTCAAATCGATGCCCTAGTGCATTATTTCTCAACCTTTTTGGTGTCGCGACCCTCCACAAAGATTAAAAATAAAGTAAATAACCCCAAAACTGCCTTACTAAAAAATAAAGTAAATAACCCCACGACTGCCTTACTAAAAACTAACGTAAATAACCCCATGACTCCTTTACTAAAAAATAAATTAAATAACGCCACGACTACTTTACTAAAAATAATCATGTTTTTACCGTTTAACATTGATTATAAATCATTAATTAAATTTGTTTCGTAACATAAGTACTTCATTTTTCCTGATTAAATTATGACAAAGTATATATATATATATCTGATAACCCTTCTGGGGTTCCTGACACGTACGTTGAGACACGTTATCCTAGTGGAACTGCTTTATAGTTTGGCGGAACATTTTTCAGTGTAGAAAAGATGTGTGTTTAAATAAATTAAAAAAAAAAACTGCTTAATTTTTATGAAAAAATCGAAGATAATACATATATACAAAATAATAAACAGTCCCAAAGTTTGTATGTATGTTCTACACTCATATGTATACATATATCGCAAAAAAAAACTAGGACGAGACTTTTCAGAGAATCTCAAAATATACAAATTCTATGTTGTCGTTTGTGTTATTCTATGTACTTCTTGTTACATATATGGGGAACAATAAAAAAATTAAAAAAAAAGAAAAAATTGTAGACATTCGGACAAAAATAGAGTCTGGCAAGACTGTAAAAGCGCGGCAACATCAAAAAGAAATTCAAAGCGCATGTCACTGAACCTAGGTTTTTGTTTTTATAAAGAGTTCTTTTTATTATCTAAAACCACTAACTTTCATAATTCAATTTTCCTCAAATTATTGCGCTGTTTATACCTTAAATTCAAAAAAATCCAAACAAACAATTTATGGTACACTATATAAATGCAATTTAATGTTAAAACGATGTTGACATTATTTCGAATCTATCGTTATGCAACGTTTCAATTGACAGACTGAAATGTAATTCGTGTTGTAACGAAAACTACATGTTAATAGAATCATTCCCCTGGTGTGTATTTAAGGTTTAAGTTGCCTGACAGACAAATGGTTACGCGAGCGCTCAGCGGACGTTAATCGGATGTAAAACAACCAGTGTGTACCAACTGTGAGGCCGGAAGTGGTGCCTACAGGGTTGGCTAAAGGTCAAGGTGAGAGCGAAGGGTTAGATTTGGTTCAAAGGATTATGGTCTTAATTGGGGCGTTTATTTGTGAACTAATGACGTACGTGGCGAGCCTAGGGTTAATTAAACACGTGTTGTCTCATATACTGACGTTGATGTACGTTGATGCCAAGAATGTTATATATGAGTTAAAATAATGTAACCCGTTGTAGGGTTAGTATGAGGTGATCAGAATCTTAAGTGGTCTATGACAGCAACTGGTTTAATAATCAAATTGTCAATTGTTGCCGAGTTGCTTTCATGAAAACATACTCGTACTACACACAACCTACAAAATAGTCAAATAACATTAGACTTAATTGCTTTTCCGACCACCTGCAATGTAGATATCCTAAAATAGTAAAAAAAACTGGATTTCATCCTTTACAAAGTCTGAAAATGTTGTGTAACGAGCGTGCCTTTAAATAGAGCTGCGGTTATAGGATCCATATATATGAATCCCACAACCTGGGGCCCTACCACCATCTTTTACAAAACAATATTGTTGCAGGAATGTTTTGTTTCAGGCTTAAAACAACATTACTCATATTCGTACCATGACCTCCACCAAAGTATTAATGCTTTGTGCTGCGATAGAACGAATTATTTAAATTATTTGTCTATTCCCTGCTAAAAAACAATACGAGATAACGCTATATGAACTGTATAACGCCATTTCTTTCATACAACGTTCCGATTTGCACTACAGTATAAGCTATAGAATTGTGTTGACTTCACCAAAACTTCCTACTAAAACATTAAAAAAAATAAGCTTACATTAAGGACGCCGCGGTGCGAAATTGAGAAATAAGGTTAAAATAATACTGCTATAAGGAATGGTGGTAAGGCCCCTGTTTCAATTTGATCTTTGAGCGCTGAATAGTATTATCGTTTGTACGCGAATTATTTTGAAACTAGGTCATAATGGAAAAAAGTACCATTTTTTTAAGAATGAAGTTGTAAGTGTTGTACCATTTTGAAATCTTAACTATTGGAGACATTTTTTAAAGAAACTTGCCAGATTGGCGTTGTACATTTTTTCTACAGTGTGCTGAGTCAAAGTTTTATAACGCCTAAATCGCGAAATAAACTTTTCTCTTTTCCAAAACTCTTGCACTTTTGATTTTATTTTGTTCTGTAATCAATAGCAGGATTCAGCATTGCGTTACAAAAATTAGACTATTAAAATATGGAAATTTGTAGTCACAACATCTAAAAATTTGTTGCAGTTAAAAATTTGGTTTTCACGATTCTCAATAAAATGCCCATAACTCGAAAACAGTGAGACCATCATAAACTGGCCTATCTTCTGTTCCCGGCTTGGCTTCCCGGCATCTCCTGTTGAGTTATGGGACAACCTGTTACATGAGTTACATGTAACTCATGTAATACTGTATACTGTTGAGTTACATGCGGGTGGTGGTTGTATGAGAAGAACCGAAGATCGTGAGTAGCGGTGAGCCTTTGGGAGAGTACATAATAGTACTGTCAACATATGTATACATAAACTCTATTTAGTGTACATTTCTATAAATTGCGTACATTTTTTTTTATATCTACGAAGGCGGCAGACGAGCATACAGTCCACCTGATGGTAAGTAGATACTGTCGCCCATAGACATCCGCGATACATACCAACATTAGTCCAAAATGACAAACGTTGGCACGCCTCCGGATGCGCTGCCTAACTTTGAAGATATAGGAATGGATTTGGAGAAAGGGTTGGGAAAATGGGGAGGGATAGGATGGGAATGGGCTCTGGCACATCTCACTCACTACCGAAACACGTACGTACATTAGGGAAATAAGATAAAGTGGAAAATGTAGTATATTTCAAGGTAGTCATCTGTGAGAGAGGGGTAACGTGGCCAGTCGAGCGCTCCCAGCGGCTGTTGGATTGCAGCGTGCACTCTCCCACTCAATAAATATTCTATTAATATTCTATTAGTGTGAATAAACCAATAAATGGCGTTTTATATATGTGTCGACATAGAACGCCTCCGTCCGATATATATTAAAGAAATGAGTCTAGCGCAAGAAGGTACAATATTCTTAGAGCATCTGAACGACCTGCATTTTATTCTGGCACCCTGCCAGTGTCAGATGGCCGCCGAAGCGGAGTGGCGGCTGCATATTAACATTCTTATCGAACTATTTCCTGAGATATCGACAGATACCTAGCAGTTTGTACTGACATTTAATAAAGCGGTTTGGTAGGTACATTGGCTGTATGTGTAATACACCGGACTCGGCGGATTCCTAGTGTAGTACGAGTACATACTCTTATAACGTGTCAATGAAATAACGCAAAAGCTGAAGATCGGTGCAGTATCCAGAGTTTCCAGAGTATCCAGAGTAGAATAGATTCCACCAGATCTGTTCATGTTCATTTCTTATTAATTTATTGCCTATTTCTAGTATATCTATTATTTTATGCGCAGTTTCATTCTATGCGCGTCGCCCGCGCTGCGAGTAATGAGCGCTACAAACGTTTTAGAGAGAACAACAAAGTGTTTGTTACTTTTGGTTTATTCCCTAAAATAATTTTATATTTCGTTATAAAGATTTTATATATTTTAAATTAGATTATAGTGTTAAAAAATTGCAAAGTATAAACGGTCTTTCAGATGTCACAGAACAACGTTTTCGTTCTATAGCACTGACTGCCGCAAAGTGCTGAATCGTGCTTCAACGACGTGGAGTGAGGTGATGGAAATGCGAAGTTGGCATCGAATTGAACAACTCTTCAGAACACTCTTTTCTTTACGTTCTGCTGACTATACCTACATCGCGTTTATTAAAACGGAAATTAAATTTTCTATTTTCTTATTTATATTTTTTCAAGAAATATACACTCATACAGAGTGAACTAGATATATTCCCCAAAACTGAGACCGAGGATTCTGTTCATGATTTTGAGTTAATTGACACGAAAGGGACTTTTTTAAATATATATCTTTTAATAAATACATTTGTTGTATTTATTAATATAGGCAAATATACACAAAAGAATCATTTTAAAAATAAATTAATCGTTTGTCAATTAACTCTTATTATGAACTATATTTATAGACCCAGTCTTCGGAAATACATTGATTATCTCTAGCATAATTAATACGAGTATAAATGCGAATTAGTTTTATTTTATTGGAATATAATTCTGAACTCTTTGGAACTGAGTTTAATTTTTGTTTAACAATTTAACAAACATTTTAACGGAATTAATCAGAGAATTTGGGATGGAAATAATACAAACGTAATGGAAAATTTCTTGGAATATATGTACTTAGTACATACAAAGGGTTCATATAAGTCAAAATAGAAAACTGCCATTAAATTTTTAAATTGTACATAAAGATTATTTGGTAAATACAAAATAAAGTTATAAAATATTTATAAAGTCATAAAATATTTGAATTCACTTACCCAACAGTGACATCAAAAATATTGCTGCCAACTGAACTGGATACGGCCATGTCTCCAAAGCCTTTCCTTGCCACGATGACCGAAGTGATCAGATCCGGTACCGACGTTCCCGCGGCCAGGAGCGTGAGCCCCATCACTTCGGGGGGCACCCTCGCCGTGGCCCCCGCTACATTCGCCCACCACACCATAAGGTAGGAAAAAAACGCTATCCAAACTATCGACCCTATAAACGTTATAGGGAACAGATTCTTCCCTGGAAAAGAAAGAGAATTTTTAATGGAGTGTACTCGTACAAACCTTGCGCTTACAATTTTACTATGGTGTGTCTATCGCCTTATTCGCTTTGACCACATCTTACGGAGTATCCTCTAATGTCTCTATGTATACAGGATTAATTGTGGCATGCGGATTCGCCCACATGAAATTAGGTTTAAAAACTATTCTGTGTTAATCTGCCTCACCACGCTTGTTTGCTCGTCCATCACCTGGTTTTTATAAAAATGTTTTGAAGTAAAACGTCTCTTAACCTTCACGGGTCTACTTCATTTCACGCCTTTCTAAATTTTCAAGGATCATAAGGCGTCGAACACAAAACTTGAGGCGACCCGCGACCAGGAAAAGAAGCCGAAGCAATAGCTCGAGGAGTTATATGAGGTCGGTACACCAACAAAGTACACATACACAAGAAATAAATAACATGAGGTCAGATATGTATTTCACTGACAGGTGTAGGTACACCAACAAAGTACACATATACAAGGAATAAATAACATGAGGTCAGATATGTACTTCACTGACAGGTGAACTAATCATTAATTTCTACGTACGAACACAAAAATTAAAGACATTAGACATAAGAAGTGAAATATAAGTATGAAAAATTAGGCATGGGATAAAATGTTGTCATAAAAAATATCGATACTGCGGTGGTTTACTGCAGCTTATGCTGAGTTGGAGTCCATTTCCGACATCTTTATTCACATCGGCACTATTGTACTTCTTGTACTCGTCCTACGGCACTTCTGTGTATATTCGTAAGTAACAGCAATTTCTTTCTATTTTTGATACTACATATTGGTATTGTGTTGTCCGGGATATAATATTGTCCATTCTCTATAGTGGTAATAAAAATGACTCTGAAGGTATTACCTCTCGGCGTCCTCGTGTCCGGGAGGGTCATCCATAGTGGGAAGACAATTGGTGCAACCAACAGGTACGTCAGCCGCTTGCGGAAACCAGAGGGCCACGACATGTCTAGCGGCGTCGTGTCCTCATCTAGATCTCCTATCTGCAACACAGGAGAAGATGCTAATGCAGGACCGATAACTGGGTTGACGTGTTCTTGAATGGAGGTCACGTACCGAGAACCGCAGTATGAGAGCCCTCCGGCTAGGCGAGCTTACGACTTGAATAAGGTCGCTGATGTTGGACGAAAAGAGCGGAAGATTGTGTGTGGTGGCGAAATCCAGCAGTATAGAGACATAGGTTGATGGAATGGTCAGGTGTCATTGAAACACATTGGAATTATTATCCCGATCGCCACTGCAACGATTTCAAGTGGTTCGACATTAAGATAGTGGGCATCTAATGTGTCCACAGCTTTGTATTTATAACGAAACACATCTGTGTAAAGTATCAATCAGTTGAGCGTTCGCACAAATACAAACTCCCTCTGCAGCTCGTAATTAACTAATTCATTAAATGGTAAGGTAGCACCAACCGTAAACCGTAGGTAAAGTTAAAACTGTAGGTTAAATAAATACGCGACCGCGACTTAATAGGTTAAAAGTCTGAGGCGATCGCTCCGCTGCGCTTCGTAATCGTCTTAGAATTCTAATAGTAATCAAGCCGAATCGTTTCTGGACAGGAAAGACTTCTCAACCAAAATGACGTTCGATTTTTACCGTTAGCCGTGTACCATCCAAATAACAATGATTAAATGCCCAGTGTAACATATATAAAAAAATATTGAAAAATATAACCGCTTAAATAATTATTTCCCATTAAATTTACCTTGTCTTCCCTTAAAAAAATTTCAAGGATCTTTTTTACCAACTGACTGTGACCATTGAAAGACAAATAAAACAAGTTTTCAACACTGTGCATTAGTCAAGTGCTTGGAACAAAAGACACCTCGGCGCATTGCGCTGTTAAAGTTTCAGCTAATATAACTTAATGTTAAAGATTTCAGACTAAATGTTCCCTAAAACCGAACATCTTCCTAGTGACACACTTTCCGTGGGTTCGGAAACATTGTGACGTCACGTATCACATGTCATTATCTCTGCCTGTCCAGGGGATACGTCAGGCAGGTGTCACAAACCCTCAAGGGGGACATTCGTATGAAAAATGTAACGAGGGTGGGAAATTCTATTTCCTGCGATCCTTCGGCACATTTTCGGGCTTATTGAACGTCTGTCATGTTGTTATCCGATTACGAAATGACATGTAAACCTCTGCATTTAGGGAAAAAATATTTGTACAGGGTTGAAAACGACGAGAAGGGAAGACTTTTTCAAACAAATGTAACACGTTTTGAGGCTCACAATATGGTAGAAAGTTGACATAGCAGGTCTATGAAAGTGCTACGAATCCGTAGGCCTTTTAGCAACATTAGCGCTTATTAGCGATCGCAGTAGCGCCCCCATTTACTAAAACCGGTATTAAATTATAATGAATTTTGGAATTTCGAGGTTATCGGTATTTTAGATATTTTTATAAAAAGGGAAATTGTAGGATTAAATCAAATGACTCCAGTGGTTATGAAGTTGGAATTAGTGTTCTAATTTTAATCGAACAGATATAACAAGTGCTTTGTTATATTAATCACATTTCAACGCCCAGAGACCATACATTTTCATAAGATAAAAGGAATATAAACTATTCTTTACTTCGGACTCAATCTTTAGATAAATTATTTATTTTATAAACAAAACATTTGTTAAAGACAATTACTTATTGTCTTCGATTATTTATTATTAATTATTGTAATTAGTATTTTAGTAGTAAATATGAATTAATATTATTTATTGAATTGTAAAATAATAGTAATAAGTAGAAGTAGGTAATCTTCTAATATATAAAAAATGATGTTTGTTTGTTTGTTCGTCTTCTATGCGCTCCTAAACAGTTCGTCCGATTTCGATGAAACTTTAGTGAGTTATTGTGCGTGCGCCCGCGAAGGTTTCTAGCAAAAAAGAAAGCAATGCAACGCATGCCGGACACAGCTAGTAAATAATAATAATTCTTTTAAAAATGTTTAAACATCTAAAATAACATTTAATTGGGGTCTTATAATACATTCAATTAGTCATTTGTTCATTTAAAGTTCACGTCTGACTGTGCAATGAATTTAAGCTTTTAAGAAATAATACCAAATCGGACTTTGTTTAGGTTTGTTCTCTGAACTATCGAGGTGCTGAGATGTCTGTATAACACTACGAGCGAGTCCAAGACCAGTAGACCATTATGATCTAGTTGCGTTGAGGAGTGAGACAGGGAGATGTATATCTCCGAAACTGTTCACAAACGCGCCGGAAGATGCATTTGGGATGCTGGACTGGAATGGACGTGGACTGATAGACGTCAAAGGGGTGGCACTCGAAGTTGTTGATCATTATGTATACCTACCTTGGACAAACAATCATTTTCCCACCCCTTTCTCCCAATCCATTCGGTAATCTGCAAAGGTACGTAGAGCATCCGAGGGCGTGCCAACGGTTGTTATTCTGGACTGATGTTGGCATGTATCGCGGATGTCTATCGACGACAGTATCCACTTTCCATCAGGTGGACTGTAAGTTAGTCTGCCGCCTAAAAAAAGCAAAAAGCTGCTTTTTTTCTAAAAAAAAAAGCAATCCAATCAGGCACGTCTAACTTCAACAAAGGGGTCGATAGACGCATCCAACTAGGGTGGGCCTCATTTGGGAAAATGCGGCGACCCTTCTCATCACCTTGCACGTGTACATGCAAAAATTGCCGTATGTACACATGCATGTTTGTTCTACGTAATAATACACACACAAGCCGTTGTCCGATCGTGTATCTTGAAAACAATAATGGATAGAAAACAATTCCATCATAATTCAACAGCTTTAATTTGGGCTAATTTAAATATCGAAACATCTCGATTTGGACTTACAATCACTTGCCTACGATATTGTTCTTCGGCCCCGTTGAGATATTAGTGCTGCGCGGTAGTAAATTTAATTTTGTCCGCAATAGCTGTATAAGATGTTATAAAATTAATCCACATCATTCTATGGGGCTACTGTAAACGTAATATATAATACAGATACGTCATTATGTCATCGATTGATTGATTTTTTTTTTTTATAATTATTACTATGCGAAATGAAAGTAAAATAACAATCTTAAAAAACTTTTAAGTTAAACGGTTTTATATTTTATGTGCACTGAAAACTACGTGTAGCCCTTTCATTTGATACCCATATTGAGGGGGTTAAGGAAAAATATGTAATCCGCCATTTTGTATCGGCGGCCATCTTAGATTTATAATGTTATTGATTTTATTATATTGTATTGTATTGTATTGTATTTTATTATATTGTATCAATCTGACAACGGGAAGGTGCTTAAATTTCAATTTCTAATTTTGACCCAAATAAATAAACAAATAAATTCCGTACGGGTCGAGCTAAATAAAACCGTTTAATAAGGTTATACTGGCGTATATGGTCCCTAATACTTTTATTTATACTAATAGCTACCTGAGCGAAACATATTATCATACCGTACTATTATCATACCTCTTCTATAGCATCTAACTGTACGTCAGCCAAGCCCCCGTTGGGTAGGTCCAGCGGGGTCTCCTTGGCTTGCGTGGCCGCTACAGCAGAATGCCTGGCAGCGGTCGCTCCAGCACCACCTGCTGACGGCCTCGTGGCTTCGAGCAGCACCTTCAACGACGCTATCGCGTGAAGCTGCGTGGCTTTCTCGTCCACTTTACCTGGGGAGTAATGGTTGGTGTGTTGAAGGTGCAATTTATGCTTTTGTAATACTTTTTTGGGAAATATTCGTTTCAAACTAGGTTCAACATTTTCGTAAGCGGTTTGCAGGGAATGCCTTCGAATCATATTTGCATTGATATACAATTATACAGATTGCTCACGATTCCTCGTAAGTTGATAAAATAAAATTTTAAGTACTTTTATTCAATAAAAAAATATAATTTTAGACTTTTAGACTTGAAAAATTTGGTAAACACCTTTGCAAAAACAGATTTGTAAAATTTTAATGTTATTGAACTCAAAATCACGAAGGAAATCCTTGGTTTTAGACTTTGGGGAAGATTTGAACCCCCCCCCCCCCTGTAAAGCGGCGGCCCAACGCGCAACTAATTACAAACTCTTTTGCAGCTCAATGTCAACTTATTTAATAAACAGTTAAGTAGCGCCAAATATAACTGAATCGGTCATTTCAAAATGTACATAAGTCACGCTTTTTCCAAAATACGTTTTCTGTTGCAAACGTATCCTCAAAGGTAGTCTCACAACCAGTATTTTTGCAACCAAAAAAACGTATTTCGGAACAAGCATGGCTTGTGAACTTGTTGAAATGACCGATTCAACTGCACTTTTGCAGCTGGTTGGCAGTCCAAATGCAGTCCATATAAATCACGAAATGAATCCTAAATAATCTTCTATACACTTCATTTTCTCATACTTTCTTTTTTCCAGATAATGACCAATCCGAACTAGGCCGTAGTTGATTAGGGCCCGAAACCCCTCAGTGATTTACCAGGGGAGGCCTGTGCCCTGCAGTGGGACGTTATAGGCTGATACAAGTCACAACACAAATATCAGCAGTAGCACAAGTTGATCGGCGAACAAATGCTGTTAACATTAAGCTATAGGTATAGAAGTGAAACACAGAGGTAAAACAAAGCGAGTGCAAACTCAACAAAACTTAGCAACTTTGTGCAACTTTTGCGCAAACGTCAGTCAGGTGAGTCGCACAGGCGGCCAGTTTGTGCAAAGTTGGGGGCAGCCGTCCGTCTGTGTGAAAAGCGAGAGATAGCAAACGCGGTAATACTTAGTTTCAAAAGTCATTAGTGTATCTTATATATTCATATTCTTAATTAACAGTTTATACACGATTTAGTTGTCTGATACACGGTGTTTTACAATTGATCGATCGATAAAACCATAGAAGAGTTAAGACTCGTTTACACATGGAGAGTTTCTCGAGCGATTTGTGCGAGAATATTGTATACGATTCTCGTATGTGACCAAACTAGATAAACACAGAGACTAGAAGCGCCTACGACGTATGGGATTTAAATGTAAATGTAATGTGAAGTTAAAATTTACTTCTAAATGGGTCCAAAACATTTTGCAATACCGGTAAGTTAATTAAAATGAAAAAGTGTATTTTTTAAATTCGGCTCCTTCTCTATTGAAATGGCAATAACCTCTTTTTCATTATGGAATCGGTTATTATTAATATCATTTTAGAATCTGCATTTCATGGACAAGTTTTTAAAATAATGGGCACAGACTGTGTAGTACATTTTTTTTTACACCATTCGCCCCTGAATTCACATGATTTGCTAAAGATTAGAGTTGAAATTTGAAATAAAATCATTTTTTCTTTAATATCTTTAAGTTTCCATTTAAAAAAAAAGTATTGTATGTGATAGCACATATATTTATCAATAATAAACAAGAAACAAAATAAAAAAATAATGTTATTTGTTGAAATAACAGCCATATTAGTAACTCAAGGTATCGATTTTTCAAAATAATAATAATAATGAATAAAACAGAGACCCGTGGAAAAAAATGTTCAAATTCTGGTATGTGATGGTGTATCGACCCCTTAACGTTGGTCCACTATTTACGACACATCCTGTATATATTATAGTAATATATACAACAACAAAAAAAAAACACTTCGTACTTCAGTCCAATTTTGTGCATTTGTCGATCTTATGACGAAGCTTTTGAAAAAGAGCTTTCTACTGATTTATTCGAGCACATTTTTTTTCGATTTAGACATCAAATAATAAAATTCTATTCTACGTCATAGTTACAAACAGTTTATGAAATGTTATCTTATTTTGGAAATACCAACATATTTAGATGCTTTTATTTATATAATTGCTTTTATCTAGCTCTCCTGGCTGACGACCTTTGTCGTCGACAATTGTTATCGTTATTATGGCTAGGTATAAAAAGAAGGCTTTGAAGGAGATCTACACCCAGATTGACTTTTGCTTGAAACATTTGAATGCTTTGAATATATTATGCTGATTATTATTTATTAGAGCGAAATAGAAATGTAATTTGGAATATTATTCATATGTATAAAAATGATGAGAAAAATAAATGGCTTTATTATTATTATGATTCCTTAGATTATATCTTTTTTAGTGGTATAATAATTGTGATCCGGGCTCGATATCAGTACATATGTATTTAAGGGGGATCTACTAGCATTTTTGACAATTAGTTTATAGTATTGTTTTGTTATCCTTCTGTTTTGTAGTGCTTAAAATAAAATAAGATGGGGTCTTAACGATTCTTTAACCGAAAGCGATTACTAAGCGAAAGTATTCGTGTGTAAAATTTAATAAGTACCTACAATTATATTCTATTTTCTTAAAGTTATAATCCACGTGTACAAAACAATTTTCTCAGTGAAATTGTTAATGAGTCCATTAAGAACTCTTAATTGCACTTATAAACGACTTTAACTTTCCCCCTCTCTTTGTGACCTATTTTATTTGGATTTGTGTTTCATTTATTGTCTTTAACTCTTACGAATAAAGAATATGAAGTATACAGGATTATTTTAGCTTGGAATATCGTAGTTGACTGCTTCCAAATCTTTTATGGCTGATTCGATAAGATGAACTAAACATGTAGTTAATATTAAAAAATAATTTTGAAAGCCATTAGAAAATATATATCAGTTCAAGGATAATTGAAGTGGGGACGGGATTGGAGAGTTTTTGCTATCCCCGTGGACATACATAAATACCTACCTATACAAGTTAGGTATTTCCATTCCATATACAAGTTTGCGCAGGTACCCAAGCTTTTCCCGAAAGCCTTTCCAAGTCTGATATTTGATTTCTCTGATTTTCGAAAGGAATAACGATAGGATTTTTTAGTCGTTTTGCGTATTGGTCGTTTTGCGTTAACTAAAATAGGTCATTATGCGAGTGATCGATCTCTGTTACTCCCGGGTAAACATAACAAATCTATATCTATACTAATATAATAAAGAGGTAAAATTGTGTGTTTGTAGGTATGTTGGGGGTAATCTCTGGAACTACTGAACCGATTTCAAAAATTCTTTCACAAATAGGAAGCTACATTATCCGTGTCTAATATAGGCTATATTTTATTATGAAATTTTGAAAAAGAAATTTTGAAAAAAAAAACTTATAAACCGAAGCGAAGCGAGGGCGGTTCGCTAGTATTTTATATGTCTAATTAGAATCAGATATCTTTATCTAATTTATAAATATATAACCAAGTCACATAATACGCTACAAATTAGTAATTATAGATAACGTGTGTATTTAGAGACGCTCTGTATCAGCTAATTCTTTTGTAATGGGTCTCACGTTCTTTCGACCGACGCAACGAGACTAGACGCTGAGGTAATAAGTAAATATCAGTTTAAATAAGTCATTTGCAAATGTTGCAATTGTAAGATGCGGTTTTTATTTCGATCTCGTGTTCGACTATCTCTTTCTGAGAGTGAATAATTATTATAGAACGAAAATATTTTTCAACAAGGCATCTAAAATACATAAACAAAAAAAGTAAGCATTGACAGAATAATATAAAATAATTATGCGATAGAAACAATGATCAAGTCGCGATCCCGTATAGAGTAATAAGCGCTGCGAACGTTTTAGATAGAACGACAAAACTTCAGATATGTAATCTTTGATTGATTGCCTAAAATAATTTTATTTTTCTTAAGAGGGATTTTATATATAATATTTTAAATTAGTTCACGTGTGGTTTCCATTATTTCAGTGACACGTTTATAACATGTGAAGCAGTTTTTACAATACTCATATCACTCGCGTTGACATAGTTGCAAGCATGTATTGTGACAGCTCTTGTTGGTATTGACCGAGGCTCGCGACACGACTTGAATGGGGACTCTTCACTATTTACAGGTTTGTTATTCACACAGATATGTAGAACAGCCTTAGGCATCGGACACACGGGGTCGCTGACCATACAGTGTTGTGGATGGTCACGTGGATGGTACGTGGCTGCTGGTCTCTAAGTCCATGTGCACTTATGGCATGTGCTATGCCATGTGCATCTGTGTCCATTAGTCCATGTGGTTTGAGAAGCCACTTTTTTAGTGGTAGTAAATTTTGTAGGATTAATTCTAGAATTTGTATTAAAATATTTTAAAAGTTATATGAATATAGAAGTGACTCCTCACTCTAAATGTTTGAATTGAGGAGACGCTCATAACTCGGAAAATATTTAATGAATATGTTTAAAAATTTACTAGAATTGTGTATAATTAAGTATGCGACGTCATTGGTAATTTAATTAAAAAATCAATGCTTTGTCTGTGGTTCCTCAAACAATACCTACGTGTTGTAATTTGTCGTGAAAGTAATCTCTATTAAGTAATTTTTTATTTCAATATTTAGGAGAAAATGTGGTGAATTTCAAAAACAAAAATACAGTAACAAAATTGAGACAATTTGGTGATAAAGCCATCTTTATTTCATTATGCTCCTCAAATATTTTCGTAAATATTTGTCCTTATCTTGATATAGATACTCGTAATGTAATCACAAGCTACTGGAACTCACGTTTAGTATAACTTTTAGTTCAGTCAGTTTAGTTACTCACGTTTAGAAATTTGACCAAACTGATCGTTAAAACCATAGAGGAGTCAACTTTTTTTTCGTTTCATATATGGCATTGGTGCAGTTAGCACATTCTGCCAGTGCACAATTTTAAAGTCTAAAACGTATCCTGTCAATGACCAGTCTCGTAGAATAAGTCAGGAGTCGCTCAGTAAATTGATGATAGGTTTACTGAGGACAGATGAGGCGCATTGGAAGCACACGAAAAACGTAGTCCTGTGCTTTTATTTATTTATCACAAACATTACGCACAAAAAATACTTTGAAGTTTACTAAACTACCATTATTATACCACAAAACGCACATTACACAATTTTATTTTGTAATAATTCATACGTAATAAATCAATTATTTATTGTATACCAATAAATGTTGTAATAATCAAACATAAATTCGAACTGTATTTCTGTCAAATTTAATTTCAACGCCGTATGTAATAAGTAATGACGTTTTTTCGAAATTCAAAATTGGTGTGCATATTTATTGGCTTTGAACAGAACTGATACAACTTTTATTTCATTACTCGATGTTGTTATTCAACTACAATATATGCGTCATAATTGATGACCATCTAAAGCTATTATAAATCATGTATCGTATACGATTCATTAATCGTTTACGATTATAATAATCAATGAGTGGCCATGTCTGTCTATAGGCTGTGCTTGTTCGCTTTTGGTTACATACTCGTAGGTTTTCAATGTTCTGATTGCCATTTAGAAATGACAACGTAATAAGTGATTTTAAACTTTTGTCAACGTAGTGAAACATAACGGTTATAAATTCACGTTATTCACGACTTTTATTTTTAATTTATATCCGATGTATTGTAATTGATTTGACCATTGTAATGATATGATAATTAATTTGATAATGATAATGATGATATTGTATAATGCTGCTAATTTATTTTAGATGGTAATATAATTCGATAATATAATGACCACCATTTTTTGTAACACGTATTCTTGCGAAATAAATGATTATTGATGTTTTGCTCTAGTTACATGTAAGGACACGGAAAAAGTATGGATACTTTTCAGTATCCAGTACTCTTTTGTTTGATACCGATTCTTTTGTACTCGCTACCTGTATTCATATGAATACTATATGGCAGGTATCGTAATCGAATGAAAATAAATCTATACCGAAAACTTGCTGGAGAAGTTTAGGAAAGTATCCATACCTTTGACTTGGGGTGGCTATTAAGAAAACCTCCCCACTATAAAAAATTTAGAAAAATGTATTTAAAAAAGTATCGATACCTTAGGGCAGGGTTGTCCAACTGGCGGCCCCCGATGCCGTTTTGTGCGGCCCCCGAAAGAGACAAAAAAATCAGAAAATTACTTTGAAATGCCTTCCTTTTGAAAAAGATTTTATAACTTAATAGAAACAAACTTTTACCAAATATGCTGGTTTATAATTTACTTTTGATTTTATTAATAACTTTACCTTACATAGGTTCTTATTGATACTTTAAAATTAAAAGTATATAATAATAATTTAATTTAAAGTTTAAATTAAAGTATTATTATATGGCCCGCAACTACGTTCAAGGTTTTAATTTTGGCCCTTGAGGCTTTGTAAGTTGGACACCCCTGCCTTAGGGTATTGAGTTGTCGACGTTTTATTTTCGCTCTTATACCTTGATTACATATTTTTAAGAAATATCGTTAATTTGATCGATACGATATTTATTTTGCGATACTACTCTTGAGATAAGTGTCGATACTTTTTGATAGGGTACCCCTTCCATTACCACAAGTCCGCCTCAAGCGCACGACGCCGCGCCACGTCTCTTTAAATACACGATTCGTGGTCACTGCGGGACTATTCACCATTGGGCATATATCTGTCCATAGTTAACGATAAATATAGCATTGCTTGAACATTCATAAAGTAATGCCAAATTCCATAAATTATATAAATACTCAAATGATCGATTTTACAATGAATTATGTGAGTATTAAGCTTAGTGGAACCAAGAACATTTCCAGCGAATTTATTACAATTTGTCATTAAGTTTCCGAGAAAAAACTGCGAATGTTTTCAATAAATAAAGGGACAGTAGTTGCCGAAAACTCAACTTTTGAGTGGAAAAGGATATTTCAAATATCGTTTATTTTTTATAGAAAGAAGACGTCAGACGAGCATACAGTCCACATGGTGGTAAGTGGATACTGTCGTCCTGCGACTTGCCAACAACATCAACATGACAACAACAGTCCACAGCGACAAATGTTCGCTTCCGGATGTGATAAATAGATAGTGCCTATGTTTGCAAATGTAGGAATAGATTTGGAGAAAGGGTTGGTATAATGAAGAGGGATAGGATGGGCTGTGGCATATCTCACTCACGTACATTGGGGGAATAGGATAAAGGAGGAAATACAGTACATTTCCCAGTGGGTTTCTGTGAGAGATGGGTAACGTGACCAGTCGAGTGTGCTTCGCGATTTGTATTGTAGCGTGCATTCCCCCCCCCCAAATTGTGTTCAATGACTCAATGGAAAGACCGTGTGTGTGACCGTGTTTTTTGAGAAATTATTGCATTTGTCAAAGGAGTGGGATGTGCCAGAGCCCATTCCCATCCCATCCCTCCCCATTTTCCCAATCCTTTCTCCAAATCCATTCCTATATCTCCAAAGGTAGGCAGCGCATCCGGGGGCGTGCCAACATTTGTCATTTTGGACTAATGTTGGCATGTATTCCGGATGTCTATGGGCGACAGTATCCACTTACCATCAGGTGGACTGTATGCTCGTCTGCCGCCTTCGTACATAAAAAAAGGTGCATTCCGTTAAAACACTATTCGCCAAAAATGTGTTTCATCAGACTGTTATTAGTCAAAGGTGCATTTTTTCAAAGTCTTCGCGTCAAAGAGAATTTTTATTTCATGTATTTGCTGGTTGTTGTTTATTTTCACAAAAATATATGAAAATTGAAATAACGACAATTTGACGAACCGCAAGGTTTGACGAAACACGCCTTTGACTGAAAATGGTTTAAAGGTTTCGACGAAACGCTTATTTTGTCATTAAGCGGTATTGGCCTATATTTTTGACATGAATAGCATATTTTTGACAACCTTAGCTGGATTTATAACACGAGAAATACTAAGACTATTCTATTTCGACATATAATATGCGTGCGGCTACAATATCGCTCGTTGCAAACACCACTGAAGTTAATTGGGATGGTTGCACAACTTAATTGAGGTTACATAATGGACGCGCATAACGAGGTCGCCAACTGGTTTGATTAAAACTGAATTCCGAGACATTTTGTGAAGTTTATTTGTCTATATTGTTTAGAAACGTGCATCTGAATTAAGGAGATGAGCAAACCAATTACCTACAGAAAGATTATAGAATTATTAATATTTAAGTTTATAGAGGCCTCATCCACTATAGACTTAAATCTCATAGAGCGTCTCTCATAGTGCAATATGAGTATATCTCTGGTATAATATAGCTGTAAGCCTACTCTAGCTAGGGTATTTTTACAGTCTATCGCACTCGACTATCGGTAACTAGAGTAATCGCATTGTTGAAACATGGTAGATTGCACTATGAGAGTCTCTTCGAAATATAATCTAGTTAGAACAACAAAAGTACTTTCAGACGAAAATGCTTTATTACATAACCTTTATGATTCACCGTGTGTAAACTGCCTATAGGGCGTAGAGCAAGGAGACCCTACCTTGACCTCGGCGAACCCAGGCAGGCACCGGATATCGATTCGTACGCTGATTTGTTGAATACACATTTGTTGTTCACACGACACTGTTTGCCCGGGAACCTTTACAGCCTTTTATGCTGAAGGCTTTTCTTTAGAATGACATTCACACTACATAATATATATGTAAGTAAAGCTGACTAAGAAAATAAAAAACCTCGCCATGATGCGTAAATAAATAGAACTAATATTTTCTACTGACAACACTATGAATGCTATGAAAAAAGTAAATGTGGCGCCCCCAGAGCAAGTATTTTATTTTTCTGGTGAGGCCATATATACTTAGTTCATAGTTATAATACACAGTTATCTACAGGGTGTAACCAAACATTTTCTAAAACCTGAAACCATCTTATCTTATATGACAATAGCGCATTGTTGACAATTAGTGTCAAGTTTTCTTGCTAATTAACAACTCGTCAATGTTCGTTTTCGTCTAAGTAAGTTGGGAGTCACTCAGTAAAATAGTAGGTTTACTGAGGACAGAAGAGTTGGACTCCTTGGAAGCACATGAGAAACGTAGTTTTAAGCTTTTAATTGATTAACACAAACATTAAGCACTTGGAAGTTTAATAAACTATCAAATTAACCACAAAACCCACAATACATATTTTTATAATAACTAAACAGAAACTCGACTTCGCTTCTCGTGTTCTCGCCAAAAAGTGACATGAAAAGTTTTAATTGACATGAAAATTTTACATTTTTTTTTTTGAGTTTTGCTAAATGGGAATGTCCACTTTCGGCCTGTTTATGAAGTAACATGAACCAAAATACTTTTTTGGATGAAATAACCGACCATTTTTTTATGACAAAAAACTAAGACGGGGATGATTTCTACGTGTTTTAAAGTATTTTTATTGTTCTATGATTCACTGATGGTTTTAACACGTGAGACTTGTCAAATGTAAATCGCGATTGATTCAGGCGCCCTCTATACTGTATCAGGTAACCAAAAAAGTTCGTGCGGTTTTTTTTATACAGATTGACTTGGGTCTTCCAGTGTGCTTCATCGATCAAGCTGAAATCTCTCGAGGAAAATTTCTTAAACCACTTCTATGCTGTCCGATCACTTATAGCGTCATCTCCGAATGCGGTACATGTTTTTCGCGCCGCCTCGGCCGCTTTGATGCCAACTTGGTACTCATACAGTAAACAACTTCGAAGTAACGTTTTGTTCGTGGCCATTTAAATTATTACACAATAGGAATTAAATAATTGTCGCAAAATTTGTATGCATCAAATGAAAGAGGAATTCATACGAATTTAAATGACAGTATATAAACAAGTGCTATCAATAAATAATTTAAAAAAATATCCATTGCAAATCTGTATAAGAAAAACCGCACGAACTTTTTTGGTTACCTAATATTATAATACTGCAAAGTGTATTGCGACGTGATAAAGTGTGTTTGCATTGTGATGTCCGATTTTGTTGGCACAACTGCTGTTACATATTAGTGTTGGTGCTATCACGAAATAGAAATATTTAAATATAATAAAATAACACATTTAAATACTTGACTATTTACGAAAATACAACCTCAAAATTAGTTTTTTTAATAAGTAAATTTTAAATAAGTAGTTATATTTTAAGTTGATTTTATTTTTACTTTAGGCATTGTATGAAACCGATATAAAATAAGTATACCTCAAAATATTACTAAGCATTTTCTCATCTTTAAATAAATACATAACATTTTGGTTTTAAGATATTGGAGTAAAATGTTGTTTTTATGTACGAAGCATACAGACCACTGGATGGTATGTTGATACTGTAGCCCATAGACATCCGCGATCAGTGCCGGCTTTACCTATGGTGCAGGGTGTGCGGCGTACACGGGCGCAGGGTCTTAGGGGGCGCCGAGCGCCAGGGTATTGATTGCACCCGGGCGCTACATGGGCTAGAGCCGGCGCTGTCCGCGATACATGCAAACATCAGTCCAAGGAGAAAGAATTGGGAAAATGGGGAGGGAGAATGGGATGCGAATGGGCTCTGTGTTAATATTTAAAAAAAAAAATAACATCTTATGCCATTTAACTAAGAATCATAATTTCAAGGTTTCCGGAAAATAACTACTCCCTGTATTTTTTAAAACTTTACATATTTTGAACGTAGGCAAATGATAATCCCACCTCTGTACTACAATATTTGTAAATATTAAGACAGCTGCAAATTTCGTTGACAGATGTTGACGATGCAAGCGGTGATGATGACGATGATTGAAGCCTCCGCAAGTGATAGTAATTAACTGCTCCTAATTAGTGCAATTTAGTACAGTAAAATTACTAAAACTCGAAGGGGTTCGTCTTCGTGGCACCTCACTCCTGGCGATAAGATAGAACTTGACAGAAGTTTGCTGAAAATGACACAAGGGGGCATGGCCAACCAACAACAAGGAAGTCCGCAGGAGATAAGTTTGCCTTTTGGCAATCTTTTCTTTTTCTTTCTTTTTTTTATTTAAGATTATGTATGTACAATAATTATTATTATTAAATAAATCTTTGTAGTAGGTATTTATATTATTAATATAAGAATATTATATATATATATATATATATATATATATATGATATCTAAAGTTTACTGCTAAAAATACAATACACGACATTTTTAGTATATATATTAATAATGCTTACATATTGAAAACGTCCTTGTGGCAAGGTACAGACGGCAAAGTAGATAAGTTTGCTGGCAACTGGCATTAATACGACGTTAACTTATTCACTGAATGTGTAACAAAATGTTACTGACGTCTCGAGATCATAGCTTCCGTAGCTTAGTTGGTTAAGCGTCTGTGAACAAAGTCTAACGCATACAAACTTATCTATTTTTCCGTTTGTATGTATCAAGCAGGCGGCATTTCATTTATTCATAATCAAGTCAATAACTTGGAATTTTGTGTAAAATAACAAGAATGTCTATTGTTTACTCTTTGTTTATTTTTAATTTTCTAATACAATGTTACTTATGCTTTCGTTAAAAATATTGCTAATGCCTTTTCTTCTCAGGAGGGTAGAATTCTTTTCTACTTTTCTTAACCCACACATAGAAAAACTTAACTAACAATTGAACAAGCATACACACACTTTGCTGGAGAAAAAAGTATATAATCTTGCCGTGTGACGTAAATCAGTCAAGACTTACGTTTGACATAAACAAAAACTATTTATACATGTATATTTTGTAAAGTAAAAGCTGTAAGATTTATTTAAATACATAAATAAATATTGTGAAAATTGCGATGTGAAAATTGCTTTAGAAATGTTTGCGTAAAATTTACAAAAACTTATCTTAATCTGAATTTGGTTGAACGTTGAAAGCAGTCGGACACGAAAGCAAGTACTTGGCGTGTTTTGCCAAAATTTGGACTCTGCGTGTGGTGTCTTTGTATGGCCAATTTGCCAGATTACACACTACGCTGCAGTATTGTGGGACGAACGAGTATCAAATTAAATATTCCAGCAGAATTTTAACATATTAATTTCCAACGTTTTCTCCAAATGCATTCATATATAATACATATCTCCAAGGGTAGGTGGTTCTGGAATGATGTTGGCATATATCGCTAATGTCTATGGACAACAGTATCCACTTGCCGTCAAGTGGACTGTATGCTCGTCTGCTGCCTTTCTGCCATAAAAATAGTATTCAAGAAGAAAATTGTAATGAAAAATGTAGTTAGTTTGCAACAGACGTCTTGTAACTCGCATAAATCGAAGTTACTTGGACAAACATCCAAAACTTAGTACTCGGCAACGTCCTGTGACAACTTATATGAAATTTTCCAAAACTCAAATTTGAGCTCATATTTCAAAGAACTTTTTATCGGATATCATTATTCACGTGCAATTTAAATGAAAATCCGGAAGAGTTGGCAGTTCCCTCGACTTCTTTTGATTTGAAATTCGCAAGTGTTATTTGCTGACGGGCTTTAGAGCCATGTGTCGCATTTCATTTGCTGACGTTGCATTAGAATATTTAAATTGCACTGCCCTCAGTTCCGAATCAAATACTTCCGATGACTTTGGAAGAAGAATTTTCAATTTATTCGATATCAGAAGTTGGAGAATGGGACGCGAAAATAGGTCTCTAAACTTTGTTCCACTGGCGAAACTGTCGTTACAAATTTGAAGTTGTACAAACGTCATATAAGTTACTGTCTTCTGTTTAGCTCAGCATCCAATATTATTTTACCAATTAGTTTTCCATTAAGTTCCATTCTTCTCTTCTTGTGGTGCCTCTCCACTAGTGGAGGTTGGCAATCAGCTCCGACTATGTTGCCGTGCCTCTCGCGAGGCGAAACAGTTCGGCAGCACTCGCGATGCCAGTCCACTCCCGCATGTTACGCAGCCATGACTGTTTCCTGCGACCAACCACGCCTCTTTCCGGCAATCTTGCCCATCATAATTAGTTGCAAAAGTTCGTATCTTTCATGCCTAAGTACGTGACTCAGATACGTAACTTTTATGCACTTGACGGTCTGCAAGAGTTCGCGTTTTCGACCTACTCGTCGCAGGACTTCCTCGTTGGTGACCTTCTGCGTCCAATTGATGGCCAGCATACGTCTGTACGCCCACATTTCGAACGCTTCTATACGTGTACTAAGCTCCACATTCATTGTCCAGGACTCGCATCCGTATAGAAGAAGGGGCCAGATATAACACTGAGGGAGACTGATGCGTAAGATCCATTAAAAGTTCCATTATTCATTTCTATGACAGGACCTTATGATGCAGATTTTCAAAAAAATACGATTAGTAATGCTCTTTAAATGACTTGGGGGTATATTAGATAGTATATAGTAGATAGCTTATGTATATCTGTTCTCGACTCTCGTTCGTTAGGTCGCAAGTTCAAATCCTCAGACCATATCACTGTTAACTTAAGTACAAATTCATAAAAAAATGTCAAAATCGGCGGAGAACATCCCGAAGCGGACCCTAGACCTACAATCATGTGAAGCGAAGTGAGGGCGGGTCGCTAGTACATAATATATACCCACATAATATCTAAACGTAGTATTCTATAAGAAATTATTTCCGATAATTCGTCTTATATAGGTTTTAAATGGTATTGATTTTAGAGTTTGTGTTATTAAAAGTGACGTATGTGGCATGTGTTGCTAAGGGGACAAGCGGACATACTGCGACCCAACGCTGGATGTCCGTGAGTAATTGAAAATCAGCGCTGCGATTTTTGTTCCTGATTTGTGCGACTATTGAGTTGGCATATTAGCAAGTAGCAACTACTTGTAATTCGTATTGTTATTGATTCTAATATTTGTATAAGGGTAGTGTGCTGTTATTGTGTCAATAAATTATCGATTTATTCACTCATTCAATCCGCACTGGGCCCGCGTTGTAGATAGCCCGAAATTCTCTAGCGATTTAGTAGAAGAGGCCTGTACGCCCTGCAGTGGGACGTTAAAGACTGAGATCGAATGCTATGTTCAAGCTCGGGACTTGCACACTGTACGGTTTCGACACTGTACAAGCATTTTTGTGCTTACGCGACCACCCAGTTAAAGCCGAATATCGTATTTTATATTAACATTGATTTGATCCGAGTAGCAAAACAATCAACTAACAATAAAGATGCAACGGGAATGATTTGCCAAAAACACAGTTTGTTTGTCAAGCCTAACTTCTTTAACTAACTTCGGCGATCTTCTACGAATACTTCTCATCATCATTATCTATCAAGTGTACGGCATCCCAACTCACACCCTAGCTCAAATAAATATTCGTTCGTCCCCCAATACCCAGTCTGAGTATGTGGAAGCAAAGCGCGGTGCGTACCTAACTCACCGTCGTGCATGGGATCGATGGTATGTATCATGAGCTGCAGCAGACCGTGGCGAAATTTGGCGGCTGGAGGCGGCCCCTTGCTGGAGCCGGCGGTTGCCGCTGCCGTCGCCGTCGCCGTGTTGGTGCCCACTGACGTCTCGCTCGACGTTGTCGCGTTGCCGTGCTGAGAAGAAATCTGAAGTCAGTAACTTCATAAATTAAATAGGGATGTACGGTCAACGTACATTGAACCTAGCATGTAGGACAATTTTCTTTTTTCTTTACGCTTTTAACTGTGTAGTTTTAACATCTGTATTTACAACATTAACAAAATTATTAATAAAAAATATATTAATAAAAATTATCGATTATTATAATAATAATAATTAAATTATGATGGCGTAGAGTATAGCACACGAGGCGCCGCAATACCGCGCGTGTTTTCGCAACATGGAGTTTGACTATGCTATCACAGCCGGTCTTCGACTTTGAATTGCGCTCGACCTGTGGCTTCGCCGTCGCGAACCGTTGCACCGTGCGGTAGTGCGGCACAACCGGACGGTTGTGCGGAACCGCAACCGTACATTGGTGTGGCGTGCGACGTGAGATCCGCCTTAACGGCTGGTACATTTACGTTATGCGGGTGGATAATGCTGCATTGCACAGTTGCTGAGGGCGAGTCCGACTGGATAAGTTACTTACTATACATTCACAGGAAGCATTCTGTGACAGCAGTCATGGGTTATACCAACGATTCCAATATCGCAGTAGCGAGCGAGAGTGCGTATCCTATCCTATTCCATTCTACATTGCATTTTCATCGATATTCCCCATGCTCCATTGCCCTCATGGTCATTCATTTTCATATGACATATACATATTTATTTCATTTTGATATTGCCATATATCACGGATTTTTGTGGATTACACGTTTGTCGGTAGTCGATGAGAGAGTTCGATACAACTTACACACCTAGTTCTAAGAATGGAGATCGTATCTGGTGGCGAGCTTTGACAACAGTAGAACGACACGGGCTGTTGGTATGTTATGGTATGCAATATACAATGCAATAGCCATATAGTCTGACTGATATAACATAGGCCATCGCATGCCACGGCCGAAGTCAAGGAAACACTCGTATTTCAATGTCGATACGTTAATTGGTCAACCTTGACGAAGTTCGTGCTTAGAGTAGTTTGTATCTGTTGTAGAACAGTTATGTATCTTATGTTTCGTGGCCATCAACATTTATGTATTATGTAATTGAGCTATGTTGAGTTATCTCTACTACAATCGAAGCTTGAAACCTGTTTCAGAGGACATCATTCAGTTTGTATCAAAAGCTGAAAGTGCCGGCCAAATAAAAATAATGCTATATCAAGGCTGTTATCTTTCGGTGAATGATGTCCACTTCCCAAAATGACTATTATCGGTAAGTCCATATTCGGAAATATCCATTTCCTAAAAAATGATCACATTCTAAAAAGACCGTATTTTAAAATAACCATATCCTAAAATGGCCGTTTCCCAAAATGGCCACCAAATATAGAAAAAGGTTAAATTATTCAAAAAGTGCTTATGTTGAAATGTGGACATTCTGGGAACTAGTTATTTTAAGAACTAGTTATTACGAGATATTGGAGGTACTGGGAAATTGGCATTTTGAAAGTGGTCATTTTGGGAAACGGACATTTTCACTACATAAGCTAAACGTGGTCAATTTGGCAAATGGACATTGTGGACCTAAAGGTTCTGTTAAAATCTCTGTGTTGTTATTTGTGTTGGCAAAATCTGCATTTTCATACATTTTGGATGACAGTAAAAGTTTGAACTAACAAAAACCAATGATCAAAGGATGTTTATGTTCAAAATGGTAAGTTCAGGCAGAACATGTCATTTAGTTTTGTTAGTTCACACTTTTATTTATTTAGGGGGAGCCAGTGGTTAATTATACAAATGCTTACATAGTATAGTCTACTAATATAATAAAGAGAGAGTGCGAATTTTGTGAGTTTGTGTGTATGTGGATGGTAATCTCCGGAACCACTGCACCTATTTGAAAAATTCTTACACCATTTGAAAGGTGCATTATTCCAGATGAACATAGGCTATATAAAAAGGTAAATCAAAAAGGAATTACTCAAATCCTCAATAAATGTGTATGTATTGTCTAGTATCTGAATAATCTGCCTTTTAACTTTTCCAATACATTTTTTTTTTAATTTTATTAACGAATCATTCAAAACGTCGACGAAATTCGACACTAGATTCAACAAGCGTGACTTCAGCAAGCACTTTTAGTTTCATCGAAAATGAATCAAAATGCAGGCTTTTTCAACTCGAATAATAACATAGTTGGTGTCGTAGTAACAAATGCTATTGCTATTGTTTGGTCGGCACTTGATGGTAAGTGGATACTGTCGGCCATAGACATCCGCGATACATGCCAACATTAATCCAAAATGACAAATGTTAGCACGTCCCCGGATGCGCTGCCTACCTATGAATATATCTCCATAGGTACGTATAGGAAGGAATGGAATGGCTCCATATAGGAATGGATTTGGAGAAAGTGTTGGGAAAATAGGGAGGGATGGGATGGGAATGGAAGGGCTCTGGCACATCTCACTCACTACCGAAACACGAACATACATTAGGGAAATACGATAAAGTGGGAAATACAGTACGTTTCAAAGTAGGCTTCTGTAAGAGAGGGGTAACGTAGCCAGTAGAGCGCGCCCGGCGGCTGTTGGATTGCAGCGTGCACTAAAAATATTTATCTTTAACGTTATATACAATAGTTTATCGCGCCGTATCCATACGACCTGTGTGTTGTCGAGTGGCACAAAACGAACAAAAAGTGGGCCGGTCAGCGGCCAGATGGGACGCATTAATCACACTATACCTGGATGCGGGTGACACAGGCCCGGGATGAATTGCCAGGATGAAACTTAGGCCGAGAGAAGGTTGAACATTGATCAGTGTTAGATTATAACTGAAACCTTTTCAACTATAATAAGTTTAGGACTTTTCTTAGTAGCTAGTATTATTACGACTTGATAGTAGCCTTGCCTGCTATGTAAAACGTCCCGAGTTCGATTATCGGTCGGACATTCGTCTGTTTAAAGACAAACGTTTGTTCCCGTCTGGGTGGTGTGTTGGTTTTTGCATGTGTGTTTGAACCCACGACACAAGGAATCGAAGTGTGGGTCAGTGAGTATGACGTTACCAGTAATTTAAAAAGAGAAATAACTACATTTATTTAGGTATTTCAGAAAAATCTATTGTAGCAAGTTAAAAGGTGTGTTAAGTTATAGCCGTCTGTCGACACGGTGATGACATAAGAATGTAAAAAATTATAAACAACTAGCCGACCCGGCAAACGTTGTTCTGCCATATAAATTATTTCTAGTGAATAAAAATGTTCTGGATAGGGACACCCTAATCACCTGGCGGTATGAAATATACTTTACGACCTATTCTCATACCTACCAAATATACATAAAAAATTTCATAAAAATCGGTCGAGCCGTTTCGGAGGAGTGCGACCACAAACACCGTGACACAAGATTTTTATATATATAGATTTACTTTACGTCATGCTAGAAAGTGCTCCCAATCATCTACTAGCAAAGACAACTTCCATGTATTATTATGCACATGTATCATGTAACCCGTATGTATCAAGTATAAGAAAGCCAATTAAAACTATTTCTAGAAAACTTAGGAATAAGCTTAAAGAACTTTTAGACGTTATCAACCAATGAACACTAATTATTTCTTCTTATCAATAATTAATAAATTTGTTAAAAATTATGACTTTTTGCTATAATTTAAGAATTAATTATATTTATAATTTTGAATTTTTCATAAAGTAACTAGACAGATGATTGACAAAAAAACATGTACAGGGTGTCCAGGAAAGAATGGATAAGCCTGAAACAGCTCATAGTAGAGCTATTGGGCGCTCAAAATAAAATACAAAAAAGATCTATCCCAAGTACCTAAGGTATGTCATTTAAAAAAAAAATCATTTATACAACAAAACTTATTTCATTTAAACGCTTCGGCGTATAATCGATACACAGCTTTACTCTAAATGCATAACGGTATATCCGTGCCGTCGTGGGTAATAAAATCGTTTTTTACTCATCCTAAACAAATAGTTACTTGCCTCTTACATTATTCGACTGTAAAACCATTAATATATCTTGTATTATTTCTCACATATTGTTCTGTTTCTCCATATTTGGATCATATCAAGGGACCAATCCTGAATAAGTGGCTCGTTTCGCGTCATTTCTCACCACTTTCTCACAAATATCCATGAATAACAAACCGCTCCACATAATGGCCGGGATAAGTGGCTGTATTACGAGAGGTTTTAACTGAGATGGCGCGATTAATTATAGCTATTTCTGTGCCTTTTCCAAGAGATTTAATGTCGTGGCGACTAATTTGATGGACGCAGCGATTTGATTACAGAAAGAGAAGATAAATCGTTTGATAAATGCTATTGAGTCTCGTGGCATCGTTCTAAGTGGATATAAGGCCTACAAAATTAAACTTTTGCGGGCCTATGCTTGTTGTAATTCCGCGCATAGTTGTCATAGTCATAGTTTGTCATAGTTTGTCAAAATGATACAAGTGCGACGTGGATAATGCACTAAGTATAGCCACATGTTACAGAATGCTTGACGCAGCAAAATGTACGAGTTGCCACTGCCACTGTTACACATATTGCCACTGTCAATGTAAGGAAAATTGTATCAAAACAATATGCAAGAAAAATCAATAAATGAAAATGAACAACTGCATCACACAAAAAACAATATGCATAATAAATTTCAGAAAAAAATAAAATGCAAGAATATAATTATTAGGACACTGATTAGAATATTTAACGAAACTCTTCACTGATTAAAGTTCAGGTAGGTTTAAAATGAACTGTCTTGGTGAAGGTCCGTGACGTGGCTCTGTCCACGCTCACAACAACGCCAGATGTGCACAAAATGCAACATATTGGCATTCCTGGCAACATATTGTATGTAATCACGCGCCATGCTGCTGTAACTTGATCCAGGCATCGTGGCACGGTCTTGTCTCCGGCCAACTGATGTTCTTGTTCTTGCTAATTACATGTAAATTGTATAACTTTATATTCTAAATAAGATTATTTTCATTGCATAAGAATTTGTTAAACTTGTATTTTGTGCATATCAGACTCTGTCAATGATATCAAAACAAAATGGTATTAGTTGTAGGTACACTGTAACTTGTTCCAACTTGTATTACTGTCTTATTAATATATTTTTTTCTATTACTTTTTAATTAATTCCTTTATTTAGGGTCATTTCTTGTAAAAATCAGGCATTTTATACAGTGTAGACAGGCGAATAAATTTTTACATATGGTATGAGACGTCTCCATCTGTGTCAATAAGGTGTAAAATTCCTCAAATGTCAGTATTTGGTCCTGAATAATGCGTTATGAATGATGTTCGACGCTTTTTAGTGTAGCTTTCATAAAAACCTTCCGCGCTTGCGGAGGAGTATGCTCCTAAAGGTGCGTTAAAGTACCAACTAACAGCCATGCTGCGTATGTCAGTCAAAAATCTTTGTTTGCTATAATTATACCTTCTTGAAATTCTTTTTTCAAGACTCCGGAAGCTTCAATAAAGTTGGTATCATTGTGCGAGTAGGTATGTTTTGGCACACCTCTTCTCGAACACAATCTTTTAAATTGATCGCTGAATGAATCGCTTTTGTCATTCTAATTCCCCTGCCTTTGCTAGCTTTAATATCAACATATCGTGAAACACGACACCCATGATAATACGCTCGTCGCGATCACGTCACGGGAATCACTGTAAAGTTCACGAGAACTAAGTCGCGATCACAGGTTTTTAATAACAATAGAAGCCGAAGTAACCTAAGCTCGGCTCGAAATACAGATCGACGATACAAATACTGTATTTATGTCCATAAATACCTGCTGTTGTTCCGCAGGAAACTATAAATTGTCCCTTAACGGCGAGATATCAGGTAGAAATGTATACGGTCGCACCTTCAAGGGATTTTCGGGAATTCATTCTTTTGACCGCAAAAAAGAAGGGCGCGACTCTTCTCCACTTTTTTACTAAGAAGAAATGAGATATGTCCGAATAATATGTATTCTACATAAAATGTAACAAAATGTTTTATAAATACAAAACTTACGAAAGCTATGGGGAACTACACCATCTCTATAAGAGTGAACTCGCTAATCTCCTTGGTAAATCTGTTACAATCAATAATCAAGACAATGTGTATGAGGGTCTCCATGGCGACATGGTGGAGGGACATGAATCCAGCAGTGGACACAAAAAGAGTTACTTACGGTATTACGGTACCCGTTAATTGTAAATGTTAAATCATAATAATAACAACGGACGATTGACGGCAATTGACCGATTGGCGCAATTGGTAGCGACCCTGTCTGCTGTGAAAAAGGACCCTGGTTCCATTCCCGGTCGGACATTCCCTTTGTGTAAAGACAAATGTTTGTTGGTGCCTCGATGTGTATTTGTGTGTAGGGAATCCTAGTGTCGGCCATTGAGTGTGGTGTTATTTATTATTATTACTAAAATACTTTTTAACCGTTAATTGATCGAGTTTAAATCGCTCATGAGCTTTTAACGTTGGAGTTCTAAGCTTCATTAGCGCTGACTTAGCGCTCGAGTGCTCAGCGCCCATTTTTGTAACACTGCGCAACTTACTGCGTATAAACTTGGCTCAGTATATTTTGTGTATTGTTTATGTATGCACATCTATACACCAGAGGCACTGGCTTTGAATTTTTAACTCTAGGAAGAGCTCGCCTTACTATCTTAGATTATACAATTCGGAAGTAAGAAAAATTGGACAAGGATTTACATGAATGTGGCCAAAAAAAGTATGTAATGCCCGGCCATCTTGATTTTGGAACCTACAATTCGTATTTTATTTGTATTGCTCTCTTAGAAAATAGGTAAAAGTGCGTTTTGATGACTTTCGAGAAAAACGAAACTATCTACGTATGTATATCTATAGCTGTGTGGTGTCGGCTGGCTAGAGAATAGCACCACGTAACTCTATCCGTGGGTGTTGTAAAAGTAGACGACTAAGGGATAACAAAGCCGCTGCCACAAGCGCTAAGGTACAATACTGTCTCTAAAAGAGCGGACTCGCCAACTCTATGCCAGCGGGACGTTTTAAGACCATACATCCTTCGTCTATAAGGCTCATGTCCAGCAGTGGACGATAATAAGACTGGTTATTTACGGCAAAACAGTTCTGAATTGCATAATTGGACTGTGTTTATACGACTATGGGCCGCTACGGAGAAACACTCATTTGACCATGCAAAAATAGTTCTACAGTTCTATATACAGTAAAGACAGTAACGGACGGTCTGGGCGACCTCACCCTCGAGATGTTGAAGCATTTTAGGTCAATTACCGACCTTGCTTTCACTACACATTCCTATTTATACTTATTTGTATATCTATGACACACATAGTCCAGTAAGGGTCTGAAGGAACGTGGGGGAGGGCGTAACGGTCATTTAAAGGTTACCAGTTAAATCAGAATTCTTCAAAGAAACTAATTACCAAGTTTAATTAGATGTATACATAGACATTAATTTAGAGACTGAATGTAATGAAAATGTTAACATAGGAAATATTCGATGTCAACCTTTTAAACATCCCACAACTGAGCATAGGCCTTAGTAGATACATAATGTTGCCCGCGGCTTCGCTCGCGTGGATTTACTGCACTCAATATCGCCTGGTATTTGGCACAGGAAAAATCCACATCCTAGGCAGACTTTGACTGGTCAAGCGGTTAAATATATCCTCCGAAATATTGGCGATTCAAGTGATTCCATACAATTTTATTTCCCTGTCATATTTTTGATAAATGGTAAAACGCATTTTACAGTTATAGGATCATCAAATATTTTGTTTGATACAAATTTTGACATTCCGTTTCACCTCTTTACGGGTTGCATTTCGAGAAATCCCTTCTTTGATAAGACTTTACGTGATAAAAGGAAGCTACTGTCCAAATTTTATGACTAGTTTAGGTTTAGATTCGGCGTTAATGATTTAATCAAGACATTTACCTTTATACGTATACTAGCGACCCGCCCTCGCTTCGCTTCGGTTTTCAAAATTTAAAAATAAAATATAGCGTATTTTAGACCTGGATAATGTAGCTTCCTATTTGTGAAAGAATTTTTGAAATCGGTTCAGTAGTTCCAGAGATTACCCCCAACATACCTACAAACACACAATTTTACCTCTTTATTATATTAGTATAGATAAAGATCATATAAGACTATTAATTAATGTTGGCTTCAGTTCTATACAAAGTCTCTATCGTATTGATTCATCTTAAATGACCTTCACTCATGAGTACATTTTTTGGAGGTTTTTAAGTCTGTCCTTCTGTAGGTTGAGCGAAAACTAGAATATGTACATTGTAATACCTAACGTGTATACAGTAGGCTGGAGGTTTTTGACATTTTCACTTGAATTATATTTTATTTTGTGTTAAAATTAGACCAGCAAAACGCACTTAGCCCGAAGCAGGTAAAGGTCAATTTTCCAGTTCAACTACGAGCACTGCGGCTCGGCTATTGTTTAACTTTTGTATGCCTTGCTGCAATGGGCGAAATTTAAAAATGTTCTCTCGAAATTAAAGCTGTTTATGGTTTATATTCCTCTTTATTTAAATAAATAATATAAATTTTGTGCTCATCATAATGAGTAGTGCTATTAATAGTCATACGATACCGTCAGCCTATGTTTCTCCACTTCTGGATATGGGCCTCTCCTAAGATTCGTCACCACACACGGTCTTAATTGTCGTACCATAAAACCTTACCACAAATAAAACCGCAAGTTGATAAGAATAAAATTTATATTTCCACAGTAAAATTCTAAAGCATTATGCCAAAGCAATTATCAGGTAATTGCAAAAATACGTCCGTTGTTCGCGAAAAACGTCCAATACAGTTTAAAAACGGCGGAACCGGACAGGCAATAACACTTCGGAAAATCAACTGTAAAATCGTTCGGAAAGCAATTATGCCGAGGCAACACTCCATCGATACCTTTTACCCGGTGTACTATACAAATTATTTAACAAGAGACGAGACGATTTATTGTAAAACCGACGAAAAAGGAGGGATTTTTGTGCAATTAACAAAAATCCCTCCTTATATATATATATATTGACAGAAGGCGACAGACGAGTTTACAGTCCATCTGGTGGGAAGTGGATACTATCGCTCATAGATATCTGCGGTACATGCCATGCCAACTTCAGTTCAGAATGTCCAACGCTGACATGCCTTCAGATGGGCTGCCTGCCTTTGGAGATGTAGGAATGGATTTGGAGAAAAGGTTGGGAAAATGGAGATGGATAGGATGGGATGGGAATGGGCTCTGGCAATTCTCACTTACTATCGAAACACGTAGACTGGGGAATAAGGTAAAGTGGGAAACGCAGTAGTACACTTCAAGGTAGTCTTCTGTGATATATGTGGTTTTTAGGGCAATTTCGAAAAAAATAGATCACGGCTTTCGAATTGTTACTGTATCTCAGCTATAAATCATTCGGCTGAGTCCAAAATACAATTTCGATATATACAAGTTTATATATGCGGAACTATGCCAGCGTGCCGTTTTAAGTCCATACATCAATGTGTACCAGGAAGACCGTGCAGGCAGTGGACGAGAAATTACGAAAATTTTAACGAAAGCGTATCTAGCGAGTAGATCGGAAACGCGAACTCTTGCAGACCGTCGAGTGCAGAAAAGTTGCGTATCTGGGTCACGTGCTAAGGCATGAAAGCTACGAACTCTTGCAATTAATTATGGTGGGAAAGATCGCCGGATAGAGGAGTGTTGGTCGCAGGAAATAGTCATGCCTGCGTAACATACGGGAGTGGAGTGGTATCGCGAGTGCCGCCGAACTGTTTCTCCTCGCGAGAGACACGACAAAATTTTCGGAGCTGGTTGCCAACTTTTACTAGTTAGAAAGGCACCACAAGAAGACGAAGTTACATCTCCTTATGCACATTGTCTTGTGGACGAGGACGAGGATAAAATGGCTGTTTACAGGAATATTATGAGATAAAAAAGGGCTGTTATAGTATAATAAAATTTGTAAATAAACTGCAGGGCGCATTTCTTCACAGATTGAATTTAAATTTGCCAGAAAATACTAAGTCTATATCTCGGTTAAATTTGAAGACGTTAAATTTGATATTGGTACGTACGTGTTTCGGTAGTGAGTGTGATATGCCAGAGCACATTCCCATCCCACCCTATCCTAACCCTTCCCATCTTCTCAACCCTTTCTTTAAATCCATTCCTACATCTCTAAAGATAGGCAGCGCATCCGGAGCCTCGTCAACGTTTGTCATTATGGACTGATGGTGGCATGTACCACGGGTGGCCATGGGCGATAGTATCCACTTACCACCAGTTGAACTGTATGCTCGTCTGCCGCTTTCCCTCTATTAAAAAAATGTGTTTCAAAATTATGATGCTGAAAACTTTTAAAAAATCCCAAAAAAATATTTGGGCATCTCTATATTTACATATAAATTATAGGACTCGTTAACACTTTTTTTCTTAAACGTACAGATAATAGCACCTTATAAATCTACCTTTTTGACTGTCACCTGCCATTGACATTTTTGTTTCATAGAAAAGATGAGAGACGAGCGGGTCGACCAGGGCTGGTAAGTGGCCACCCGCCCATGGACATCTGCAACACCAAGAAGTATGCGGATGCGCTGTCGATCTTGCAGAATTTCGTTCACAGCTTTCTTGAAGAGCCCCATGTCGTAGCGTACCTAGCGGAAAAACTTCAGCAGGCCGTTCACTCCACAACTTTCGGGTTCTTGGTATAAACTGTCTTAAAGACCGCATTGTACGCAACGACTTATTATGCATTAAATACATTTAGTTTATTTTATGGATATATAACTAAATTAAAAGGACTTATTTCGTCACTTCCGATATTACGTTTTCCTTTTTTTTAAATTCATCCCCAAAATTTCCATTTTTAATTTCCAATTTAAAAAAAATGCTTATCGCTTTATAATTATCTTTTTACTTTTAAATAATATTTTTGAATATTTTATGAATTTTAATATTTAATAGGTTATTGTGAAAAATGCCGTATAGTGTCGGGCGAATATAGAAGACTACCACCCCACCCCGTTTCTTCTCGCGGGTGTGGTAAGAGGCAACTAGGGATCTCGAAGTCGCTACCACAAGCACTGAGTATCCCCTATGCACAAGACAATGTGCACGAGGAGGCCCATGTTCTTCAGTGGATACTGAATGGGCTGATTGCATTTCAATAGGTTATTTATTATCAAAAACATTTTTTGAAACTCTGAAATTAAAACAATACTTAGGCATAAAGGCCATTGCAAAAGATTACAATAAAAGGTCAAAGTTCATATATTTTAATTTTGTAAAATATACTAAACTCTCAATTCTGTATGTTATCAAGCCGTAGGACATTTAGGACCTTTTTTATAATTTTTTGTCTTTGAAGAAATTCACTGAATCAAAGAATAACTTGAAGTAATTTTCGCACGTGGCGCCATCGAGTATCATCCTTAAAATTATAAAATTTGTAATAATCAGTATAATAATATCAATAAAACTTAATAATAAAACGGTTAGCTCGCCCGCATTTAACAAAGGATTCTAACAATCTAGTCTATTATTTCTAGACCATGCTCTATTAATCTAGATGATAGTCACTCAAGGATGCATAGTAGTTCCTCACCTCCAGTATGAAAGGAAAGGAGGTGTGGGCCATTGACCATAGAATCAGACCAATTATGAAATTATAGAAGTTGATAGCATTCAATGAACGTTGATTATAGAAAATTATGGTTTATGGAAACGATGGAAACATTAACTTAGTTTTTTTATAGGAATAAAAGCAGCAGACGAGCAGGCAGTCCACTGTCGGTAAGTGGATACTGTCGTCCTGGGACATCCGCGATACATGTCAACATCAGTTCAAAATGACAAGCGTTGGCATTTCTGTAGTAAATACACGAATGTCCGGTCCGAACGAGGACATATTTAATTAAATTCGATTTAAGATAATGTGAAGATGTCAACACCATTAGCTCTCATATTAAATCGTTAAAAAGAAAATCGAGATCTCTAAAACTAATTCATACATCAATGAATTAGTTTTAGAGATTGGTGGATCTCTAAAACAAGGATTGGTGGATACACATAATGCAAACTTGTTTTATTCCCGTGCATGCGGGTTTCTTCACGATTTTCCTCATGTTTTTTTTTTTAATTTTCTCTAGCTCGCCGGTGAGGTAATTAGACGGTAATTTGAGATCGAATTTAAATGAAAACTTGAAGTAGATATAATGGTTAGATATAAACTATGGTTATTTTAGCATAATCTCTAGTTAAGATCTAAGTTCTCAGGCACCGAGACATCCCGATTAGTTCAACTAACCCGAGTTGGTGCCAGCTTCCTAGTTTAATAGTTAGGCGAGTTCTCCGACATGTTATACCATTCATTTGGTGTAGAACTTGGCGTAACCGAGTTAAAAGTTTTATTAGCGACTGTGGAGCCTTCAGTTCCGCTAGCGTGAAGTTTGTAAGAACCCTTGAATTAATTATAATGTTTGTATTCTTGCTTTCATTTATTTGAACGTTGTAAAGAGGCGTCATTTTTTCTAAGAAGTAATATACCTTTTGCGGGGATCCCGACTTCCGAATTTTGGATAAAGTTTCACATCTGAATTTAGTTAGACTGTCTTAGTAATAAGTTTCGATGTTTATATATGGGATATAATGAAATTCATTTGGTAGACAAATTTTAATGCGCAGTTCTTTACGGTTGAAATGAATTTCGTTACAGAAAATATGTCTAAATTTAGGTCTAATTAGGTCTCAATAATTAAGTTTGAAGATGAGCTAAATCAGTTCAGTGGTACCCAAATTATAATAGAGTAGGTGGACTTTTAGAAAAATGCCCGAAAATAATATTTTTACCATTTTTTTTGTAGGATCTATCGTTGGTCTGTGAGAAAACGAAACCGGCAATATCAAAGTTACATTAATAATATAGTAGGAAAAATATACTATAGGATCACGTACATTTTCCTTTAGAGATGTTCGAAAATACTTCGTGCAAAACCGGGCCGAGTGACACTTTTTTCATCAAAGAACCTCTGTCAAAAAGGTCACAGAACACTAAAAGGCTAAACAACGGAGCGACACAACACTCTTTAGCCCGACACAAAATGCTACAGCTTTCCAAATACCAGCGTTTCAGAGTAATCACATTGTAAAATGAAACAAACGTTACTGCGTTGCAGCACTGTGTTTCTGTGTCGATCATCATTGAAGACTCTTCGCTGTAAGCTTGGCACTTCCTCTCTTATTTGAAATATGACTGTATTTACTAGGATATAAGGTCGTCTTTTCTTTGTTCTATTAGCTTGCAATTGTTAGTCCAGAAGTTTTCACTGAATTAGGTCGGGTGGAGTGTAGTTTTAAAATTGTACTGCTGTATTTATGATGGCCTGAGCCGAGGTAAGTAGGCCGAAAGAAGCTTAGTCCACGGTTCTTTGTAAATAATCTGCCTGATCAGAATGTTTTTGAGAATTACCTAAATAATTCGAAAGTAAAAATAGATAATAGGATACGATATATGTATAAGTAATAGATAGTTATATATTTACCTATATATTATACGAGTATACATAGTCTATATATAGTATTATGTGTATGTCTATAAATCAATAAATAATAAATATGTATACTCATAGAAACACCCACGCATAAACACACGCACACGCTCAAACACAAACTTGACTTGTTTTGCACACTATATATTTTTTTTTTTGGTAATTTAATTATTCTTGTCTTAGATATATTATCGATCGATAAAATAAATTATTGTCGATTATGTCTGTTATGACTATGTCTGTTTATGTTTGTAATAATATCTAAATGTTTATTTCTTACTTTAAACCAATATATTCACTGGCTTTAAAGATACAGATGGCTTTAAAGATCTACTAGTGTGAGATTTAGCGCTCACTCGAAAGTCTGTAAAAATTGAGAAAAGAAGGACAATTTCAATAGTTCTAAATTTGTTATATTAAATTTATTTATCTAGATTATTAGTCACAATGTCTTACGGAAGACTACCTTGAAATGTGTTACATTTCCCACTTTATCGTATTTACCCAATGTACGTACGTGTTTCGGTAGTGAGTGAGATATGCCAGAGTCCATTTCCATTCCATCCTATCTCTCCCCATTTTCCCAATCTATTCCTTACTCTGCAAAGGTAGGCAGCGCATTCGGGGCGTGCAAACGTTTATCATTCTGGACTGATGTTGGCATGTATCACGGATGTCTATGGACGACGGTAACCACTTATCATCAGGTGGACTGTATGATCGACAGCCGCGTTTTTTCTATAAAAAAAATTCGCCTATGCCTCGATTCTCTAACCGATTCTTTTAGCGACCTCTCTCAATAGATATATTTTATCTTTTATAGATAACATATTGCAATAGATATCTTTTAAATTTTCTTATAAGAAGACTCACACAAAGTAAGGGATAAACCATGTTTTACAAATACATTTTGTAAGAACGTACCAGAATATTTTGGCCCAATTAAGCGGCTGCCCTAATTAAACGAAGTTCTACATAAAAGTGTCTTTTTCTGCCGTTTAATTTCACATTAAATGAAAACACATTTCTGGTAGGATCTATATAACATAATAAGAATATAAACGAACATTTAAATTTAGGTAATAAAAAATAAATATGTACCATACATATTTTTTTTACATGTAAAAACAACTAAACTTTAATTATGAAAGAATTCATGAAATGTAGTCTGCCTTTTGTGTTTGTATTACTGTTTTTGCACAAAATCAGCACAGGTATCCAGACTTTCATTGTGGCAATCACACGTGTGATTCCCCGGTGACACGCGTTGGAGCTATACTAGATTGAAAACAACGGTATAACACGGCTGTCAAGTGCTCTTATGCACTGCATTTCTTAAAGACCATATTCATAATTGGATATTTAGATTTTTTGTTATAAAATTTTGTAAATAGTTAAATATTAAAAATTTCGATCTTAATTTTTTTGTCCCGATTAAGCGGAATATTGTTCCAAATATCCGATGTAAATTAATGTTTTCTTCATAGTTTGAATTCTGTTCTTTAAGATTTGGCCCAAATAAGCGGCTGCCCCGAATAACCGTTGGCCCAATTAAGCGGAATTGACTGTATTGAAATTCTTTACATTTCATAACCTTTGTGAAATCTGTCACAATATTCGTAATAAGAAAGCGGAAGGCGAAGGGTGCTTGTTGTGACTAAAGATACAGAATAACGAATATACAAGTTACGTAATACTCGCATTGAACAATACCACACAAGAACAGGGATATTCAATCTGCTACGTCAATATTAGCCTATAACAGAGCGGTGATTTCACCTAGGGGTGTCTGTTTTATACTACTATTTGTGAGATCGTAACAGAAAATTCTGAAACGTTCGAAGTTGAGACAAATCAGTTAAGTAGTTACAAAATGAACGGTCCAGATAAATTGTAATCAGAAGATTGATGAACTAAAGAAAAATAGTTCTCTAGATTACTATATTGATTGAATATTTATTCTGAACTAGTATATGGATTTTACTAACACTATCCAGTGTTAATGGAGTAAACAAGTACTAAAAACCGAAAAAAGACTGTTATTTTAGGTTCGTTCATTTTCACTGCTTCCTGATAAAAAACAGGTCCTAATGTAAAATTTATAATCTGTCACTTACGGCGTTTTTACTCAAAAGGCTTAATAAATCACGCAATACATTTGCATCTTTAGTTTAGGCGCTTCTATTTGGGTGAATTGTAGGCAGAAATATTAATTTAATTTCCTCCTCTCAGTACACATATTCAGCGTTTGTTTGTACACAAAGAGTTACGTTATGCCTCTGAAAGTGATTAATTGCCTTCCAACAGAGCCCGACAAATTTATCTATGCGTATAATTTATCTATCAAAAACAATTTCCCCCGTAATAATTATATATTCTGTTGATAATTCAACCAAGAACATTTCAAAGAAAATACTGAGAGATATTTATATAGTTTTTTTATTATATAAATATAATAAACATAACATAAGTGTATATATATATAAATCTATACTAATATTATAAATGCGAAAAAGTAACTGTCTTTTACCATTTCACGGCTAAACCACTTAGCCGATTTTGATGAAATTTGGTACAAAAATAAATCGAAACCCAGGAACGGACATAGGGTACTCTCCAGTGAAGGACTTAGGGTATTTACCGCGATAACCGAGTTCCACGCGGGCGAATCCGCGGTCAGAATCTAGTTGTTAACAAATTTAACAGACTGATCATTCGGATAGTATAGACATTTGTATACATGTTGAGTAGTTGCGTTTTGTTTTCTTTCATGATTTTGATTTACTATTAAAGATTTTTTAAAATATTCTAAAGCAAATTTCAAAGTAAATCTCTGTTTAGAACCGTTTGATTCTTCTTCTTCTTTAACCTACTCATTATCGAGGTGTATTGTGCGGTCCAAAAACCGTTTTATACGGCGAACTGCGAAGTCGCGGGCACTGCTAGTGCCAAATAATGTCGGTTAGTTCAACATTTTGCCGTGCGCAAATGTATGTTCCACTACAAACGGACACTACAAATGAACATTAATTTATTCCTTTGTGCCGCATATTCGGCGTAGGCTTGTTTGTGCCATTTGAGAGTTACACGATTACGCAAAGATTTAAACATTTCGAGTTTAGTTTGGCTAAAGAGTTGTTTATTTTTGGACGAAATTAGGGAAGATATGGGCGTCTTATCTCTCGCTTTAGGAGGCTGTAGATGAGAAAAATATTTCGACGCGGAAAAAATTCATCGATATACATATACATCTTTCATATACCAGCCTATTCAAAAAGTTTTATGACAAAGAAATTTTATCTACGAGAGGTTTGATGTCAATTAAAACTATGACTATGTATAACGTAAAAACAAAACATTCCAAATTCAAATTTTCCTCCACATTTTGTCTTTTACTCAAACCTTTCTGAGTTTACCACCTATTTTAACTACCTATATTATTTTAACTACTTTTTTACCCTTAAATATTTTTGAGCGGTGATAGCCTTGCGATACCAATACTCGACTCACATTCGTGTGATCGTGAGTTCAAATCCTCGGTCCGAGTTTCTAGTTAAGTACTACCGATTTTTCAAAATTGTCGTTAGCTCGGCGATGAGCTGGTGATCAGCTATCACCAGCTGAATTCAAATAACAGTTATGTTCGACGATGAGCCCGACGATGTTCGGTAGTTCCAAAAGCCTTTTACCTGAGCACAGTGTTGATGACTTGACTTGTGATTTTGTAAATACCGAACTTTGTTTTAGCTTAATACCATTTAAGACTCATTTACACAAGGAGAATTTCTCGGAAGATTCGGGCGAGAATATTGTAGGCGAATCTCGTATGCGACCAAGCTACATCTATTCTCGCCCACAACTGTTCACATGATGATAAAAACTCGATAATAACACGGATAACAGTGATCACATGGTGACAACAGTTATTAATACTAGCGCTTTGACCGATGATCGACAAACTCATGTTCGAGAAACGTCCCTTGTGCAAATGCGTGTTAAGGATCTCCAGGTTTTCGTGGCGATTTTTTTTCGAAATTCGAAAGTTTTGATCTCAACAATAGGTATATTTCTTCTTATCTTCCTAAGATGCATAGGTTCTTATTCTTTCACTAAAATATGTTTATTTAGTGTGTACGTTTCATTACACCCCATTTCTCGAGCTCCGCAGCACAGAAAATGTTCGTATAATTTTGCGCTTTGGTAGGTTCGCCCTAATTTTTTCCATCTTCCTCACAGATAAACGTTGTTATCAACTTTCCGTTGGCTTGTTTTGATATTTATTAGCCTAGAAGGGAGTTTCACGTGTGCTTTTAAGTTATTTTATAACCGCATATTGTAAAATAATGCTTATCCTTTCTACTTATGGCTACAGTGACAGAAAGCTTGATATAAGCTGATAAGAATAATTCGGATATAGGCCAAAGAAAGCGACATGGAATTTGTTGAACGAAACAGAACATCATCTGTTTTAAGTTTTACAAATGTCGGGCGGGTCGGCCTTCTGTTTCAAGTTTCATATCTATCGCAGGACCGATAACCGATTGAGTAGACGTGTCCTCGAATGAAGTCCACGCACCGGGAAACGTAGTGTGGCGACGCCTTCCGGCCAGATAGGATTGACCACTTGAATCCCTTCTCATCTGCTTCACCCACTAAAAGTTGCCAACGTTTTCTTTCATAAGAACGTATGATGTGTCATCTAGTCTATTTCCATATCGATATCCACAGTCCAAGACCGACACGTCTGGTCGTTCCTAACTTTGACTGGTCAATCCTGAGGATTGACAAGGTCTCTTAAGACAAAGCTCAAAGTATTTTTGTATTTAAACCTTTGACTGATGAACTTTTAGTTAATCCTAGGAGAGACTAAACCAGTCACCTAAAGATAGAAACTCGAATAAAGGAATTTGTCGTTTGACTAGGTAATCTTAGGTGTGCATGTTTTTTTTATAGAAAGAAGGTGGCAAACAGCATGCAATCCATCTAGTGCCAAGTGGATATTGTCGCCCATGGACACACACGGTACATGCCAACATTGGTTCAGAACGACAAACGTCGGTACACCCCCAGATGCGCTGCCTTCCTTTGTTGATGTAGGAATGGATTTCTACGGTTGGGAAACGGGAAGAGAAGGGATAGGATAAGATGAGATGGGAATGGGCTCTGGCATGTCTGACTTACTACCGACACATTGGAGAATATGATAAAGTGGGAAATGCAGTACATTTCAATGTAGTCTTCGTTGATTAGTTAATAAAAAAATTATTTCTGATTAATTATTTGTATTTATTCAAAGAAAATGTATTTATTCAGGTCCGCACGCGTATGATAACGCCACGCAAAGCGAGCTTTGACTACTTCATTACAGTCACACCTAGGATTGACTAGTCAAAGGCAGACATTATTTTGGTTTCGGGGTTTGACTGCTCAGTTTAGTCACTCCTAGGATTAACCAAGTTTACTCCAGTTGAAGATCGAAACTAATATCTATTTCGGGGTTTGATCAAAGCCATTTTTTCAATCCTAGCATTGACTAGACTTTCCGGGAAGAGACCGCACTACGATCTTTGACCATAACATATACGAAAATGTTAGATTGGGATAGGGAAACATTAAGATATGAGATCTTGAATACAAATGAAGGTACAGAGACAAGAAATAAACATTAGTAGAGCCATTAAATTGGCGAGGGATCCGTAATTTAAGGGGAAGTTCGCAATTGATGCACAATTTATTATTGAGCGACGAAATTACCCCACAGATGCAATCTGTCCAAAAGACGCAAAATATGTGTCATTTGAATAACACAAAAGCAGAAAATAGATAGTTCAATATCGTGAGTCGAGTAGATTCTACCGGTTTTTAGAATCTTTTTTTTCCATAATTTATACTACAAGTATACAAGTAGTACAAAAATGTCGCAGACAGGATAACCGAATGCGGAATTGTCTTCAATAAAACAAGAAGTACAGTCAGAAAGCTGATTTATTACCGGTAGTTGCGACCCTTTTTCTCTTTTTTTTACAACTATGACATATTCTACATATAACTAAACGTTGATACGCAACCATATGTGTTTTAAGCAAATGTACAGTGGCATCTATCGGCCAACGGATGGAACTACAATTATATTACAAATGGGTTGTACATCAATTCTAGTAGGTATATCATTTATTCTACGCGCGTCACCCGAGCATCGTCGCGTGCGCCTCCTAGACGCCCGGTCTGAGCAATGAGCAATATGAATGTTTTATATTAATTGAATCTTCCGGGCTACTTGGCCGAGCTCTTCTGGAATCTCTTCTCTTTCTTCCAAACGTTTCGTCAACAACTGCGCCGGAAGAGATGTTATCTCTTCGGCTTCTCGCAACTTCTCGGCGCTCGTGAAGCCGAAGAGATAACATCTCTCCGAAAGTGAACGCAGCCGCCACTTGTTGACAAAACGTTTGGAAGAAAGAGAAGAGATTCCAGAAGACCTCGGCCAAATAGCCCGGAAGATTCAATTAATATGGACACCGGCCGAGAAAGCCTACACTCCACGAATGTTTTAGACATGACGACAAAACTTTACATGTTTGTAACTTTTGAAATAATTTTATTATTTTACGAGTATTTTACACTGGTTGACCTGACCTATTTCATTTCGGTGCCTTTTGAGCTATTTCGGTGCCTCGTGGTATAGTTATCTGGTTACCCTATGGTTTACACTTAATTTGAAGGCCATACATCTCTCATGCACAAGACAATGTGCACGAGGAGGTCCATGTCCAGCAGTGGATACTGAAAGGAAGCAGTTACAAATATTTTTCTATGTATCTTCTTTTTTAGAAAGAAAAACAGTTTATTTCCTGTATACAATGACAAATATAACAATAAATCCAAAAAAATCAAACAAGAACGTCTAAGAAAATGTATATACTCGTGCTTAATAGCGTTACGTCACTGTAACAGGAAATAGGTATCTGACTCAGCACAAACTGCAGTGCTGAAATTCTGTCAGATCGCTGTCACGGACGGACGACATCGCTGAGGTTAAAGGTTAAAGTAAAGTTTTTAGCGACAAGACAATTTTTTGTGCATTTCATGTGTCAATTATTGTCTCGTTTTTGTTTTCATGTACAGTAAAGTGTTTTATCTATCTATCTACAATAAGAAAACCATAACACAACAATGTTGATAACATAAAAGACAATTTGCCCGTCTGTGTGTTTGCACGTTTATAACAGAAAAAAACCGCCGGTCGGGAAACTTTTATTAATGAATGTAAAAAACCTATGTTTTCTCTATTTTCAACGAATCATCTCCTTAAAATACAATTAGTTAACGCCACAGACAATACCACCTCGTTAAAACTCTGAATCAAGTCCAGAAAGTTACAAAACTTAACAATTTTTCGGAATCGAGTCAAATAAAAAAAATGGCCCAAAATGTAAAAGAAATCAAAATACAAAAATAATTGCACGTTATGTGAGAGGGTTAAACAAACCGGAAATTTTACATGCTCCCAAAATAAATGAACGAAGCTAGCCACACAAGATTCGACTTTATCGTTACATTTTAAAGTTGAAATTCGTTAGTGAGGTACCAGAGTTGTCGATATCGATTTTTTAGATTGAGCGCCGTCTAGACAGCCTGATGCAATAACCAATCGGAGCCGGGAATTAATCAATTATTCCTTTGAGAACATACAGTCCTTGTTATTATGGAGGCGTGTTATATACTTATTCCACTTAATTCATCTATAATGAAAATGATAATATAAAAGTCCGCCATTTGTACAATTACTTCTGCTATGAATTGTTTGTTTTTATTTTATTGCTAAAGAAGTTTAAATAGGGTATGTTTAGCAATTCAACAGTAGCAGAGCGCACTTGACTGGCCTCGTTACCCCCCTCTCACGGAAGACTGCTTTGAAATGTATATTTCCCACTTAATACTATTTCCCAATGTACGTACGAATTTTGATAATGAGCGAGACATGACATCCATCCATGATTTCCATCCCATCCTATCCCTCCCCATTTTCCTAACCCTTTCTCCAAATCTATTCCTACATCTGCAAAGGTAGGCAGCGCATCCGGGGTGTGCCAACGTTTGTCATTCTAGCTAGACTGATGCTGGCACGTACCGCGGGTGTCCACGGGCGACATATCCACTTACCATCAGGTGGACTGTATGCTCGTCTCCCGCCTTTATACTATAAAAAAACTAAGTGATAAATTATAAATTGACTATTTTATTAGAACAATCTATTATAAATAAAAATATTTACGTTTTCATGGACCGATTTGAGTGGTGGAATAAGTGGGATATATTGTTTAAACTATATTGTTTAAAATATTGGCGAATCGGACATTTTGAGAACCGGCTATTCAGCGCCTGAACCGATTTATTTTGTCATAATTTTGAATTTAATAAAGCGAGTCTGTTCATCTACAAATTGAGTCAAGATCGAAATTCACATATTTCAGTCTTTAATTTCAATAATTTTTTTTATAGGGAAGTAGGCGGACGAACAACGAACGTTATTTAAGTGTTACCGCTGCCCATAGACACTTGCAGCACTAGGGTACGCCGCCTCTAATTTGTTTATATATCTATGTATATTCATTCGAACCATTTGACTTAGGTACTCTATTGGCAACGTGCCGACTTACCCAATACTTTATCAAAGGCTTTAAGAAGTTATTGTCAAAAAACTCATTAGTCGAAAATCGCTTTTAAAGATAGTTACGTGCGGAAGTTCTCAAATAAACACTTTGCTCAATTTTGCGAGAATCTGATAACATCAAACATAAAACACCGTGATGACAGATTTTGACTTCCGAAGTAGATGAATCGGTATCATAGTCAAAGGTCTTTGTAAGACGAGTTCCAGCAGTTGGATTAATTAAGTAGCAGGAATATATATATGTGTGAGTGTGTGTATGTAGGTATATTCATGTGTGTACGTATACATAATATACATACATGTAAAGGGTGTATTTTTAGAGGTATAGAACTTTGAAATGGAATAAAACAAGGATGAATTTTTAAAATTGACATGAAATTGACTTTATTCAAAAGATAATCTTTTGGCATTATAATTTAAATATGATTTCTGGCATATGACCGCCACGGCTGGCTCGGACGTAATCCAATCTGGAGGTCCAATTTTCAATAACTTTTTCCAACGTTTGTGGCCGTATATCGGCAATAACGCGGCAAATATTGTCCTCCAAGTGGTCGATCGTTTCGGGCTTATCGGCGTAGACTAGCGACTTCACATATCCCCACAGAAAATAGTCTAGCGGCGTTAAATCGCATGATCTTGGAGGCCAAATCACGGGTCCGGAACGTGAAATTATGCGGTTACCAAACGTTTCCTTCAGTAAATCAATTGTGGCACGAGCTGTGTGACATGTTGCGCCGTCTTGTTGAAACCACAACTCCTGCACATCATGGTTGTTCAATTGAGGAACGAAAAAGTCAGTAATCATGGCTCTATAGCGGTCACCATTGACTGTAACGTTCTGGCCAGCATCGTTTTTAAAGAAGTACGGACCAATGATTCCACCAGCCCATAAAGCACACCAAACAGTCAGTTTTTCTGGATGTAACGGTGTCTCAACATACACTTGAGGATTATCTTCACTCCAAATACGGCAGTTTTGTTTATTGACGTAGCCATTCAACCAAAAGTGAGCTTCATCGCTAAACAAAATTCTCTTATGAAAATCGGGATCAACGGCAATCTTGTTTTGGGCCCATTCACCGAATCTATGCCTTCCGCAAAATCTTCCATAAAGTGGATGGACACATATTCCAATTCCTGTGCACGATGGCGGATAGACTGATTCCGGTCTTCCTCTACGCTACGCTCTACAGCAGCAATGGCTTCTTCTGTACGCACTGTACGACGTCTCTGTAGATGCGTATTATCATTTAGAGTAAACGTGGTGCGAAAACGGTCCATAGTTAGTCGAATTAATTGCTCTGATGGACGATTATGTTGACCGTAAAATGGACGTAGTGCGCGATACGTATTTCGAACAGAACCATTATTTTCAAAATAAATTTGCACAATTTGGAAGCGTTGTTCAGGCGTCAGTCTATTCATGTTGAAATGCCAAACCAAACTAAACACAAATCACTTGACAGCTGACAAAATGGCCGCCAGTTAAAACAGTGTTGCCAACTTAAAGTTCTATACCTTTAAAAATACATCCTTTATATAATTAGTAACAAAATCTTAATAATAAGAACTAACACAGTCTATAAGTTAAAATTGTTACTAACACTAAAGAATGAAATATGGATCTTGTGCTCTGAAATAAATGAATTATTATTATATTATTAATTTGAAATTTTCCGGACAGGATTCTTATTTTATATTGTAAATCGGGTCTCAACGCGTACCTACGTAATTATAATTATACCTGTACCCACGTTATTATACCTACGTTTATTATAACACGTATAATAAACAATCAGGATACTTATGTATAACTGTTAAAACCTATCGGTCAACCAAAGTACAGGGATATATGTATTTACGGGCGGTCATATTTATGTTACCTCGTGTAAATTCTGTCTGTCATTTGGCGGCAAAAAACTACCGTGAACTGTATTATTTTTCCTTTTTTTACAATAATTGCAATATTTTTTTTCATTACTCTGTAAAACCGATACCATGGTTCCATAGAACATTTCTTCTTGTAGTCAGGGGCCAACTACTAAATGAAACTTGTGGTTATTGTCTAAAATATGTGAGTTAGATACGTCATATAAATTTTTTATATTGTAAATAGGGTCGAAACGCGATATAATAAAGGATTTTATTACTCGTCGTTAAAAACCTTTAATTTTACGCGTTTAGACCAATTTATATTATAATAAAACGCGGAAGTCTTAAAAATCATATAAAATTGTTTGTGGTGGGAAATTGTAGGTACGTAATGATGTCGGTACCTAAAATACAGAATAACTGATTGGGGGCGATGAAGGAAGAGTATCAGAATACAAAGGGACGATTTTGAATTTTTTTATCTATCTGTCCGTCTGTTTGTCTGTTCGAACACGCTCATCTCCAAAAAATACTAAACGGATTTTCATGGAGTTTCCACAGGTTAATTAAGCTTAGCTTGGCGTTTCGAATAGGCTTTATTTCATGGAAATCTGCTGACTGGAAGAAAATTTATCCCAATTTAGAGTTTACAAACTAAAATTCCACGCGTACGAATCGCGTGCACAGCTAGTATACAATTAAGATCAAGAAATGTCACTTTTTCAACCAATTACAGAAAAGTGTGAATATTTCGGAAGCCGAAATCTGGACTATTTTTGCTCGTACGTCGACTTCCTTGCTAACATTTTCATTTGTGTCATAAAATTAATGCCTTTCTCACATTATTATTTGTGCAAACGTTATGTTTGTAGCAAGCCTTACGCCAAACGTACACAACATCTGTATGGAGGAAATGCAGCGTTCCAAGCCGTCTCCCCCCCTGCTTCCCCCTCAAAGGGTTTAATTCCAGTTTTGTTTGTGTTTTGTCTGGCGTCGGGGGTGGTTCTGTGAATGCAAAACTTCTATGCTGGAGGACCTCGACGCATTTTAAAATGGAAAATAAATATGTGTATAATAATAATGACTACGTCTGTCTGTTTATTCGCCCTTCGTCCGTCTATGTCCGTTTATCCCGGGATCTACTCGGCCGGTTATACTGCAGTTTTTACTGTTGTGTAGGGTATTTATTTTGGAAGAGTATGGAGTATATTTTCATCAAAGTCAATTCAGTAGTTTGAAAATAGGTTATGTAACACGAAGTGATCTAAAGGTACTTAAGTAATGATTCTCAATAATTAAAAATTGTTAATTTTTCAACTAATCAAAAATAGACAAGTCATTACATAATTAAATGCAAAATTAGAGAGATGAGGCTGTATAAGACTGTATATTGGATGCTGTCCAGACAAAGCTTCATGAGAGTCCCGCCGCATCTCGTCAATTTTTCTTCTAATGGATTCCAACCTTTAAAATTCCCCAGTGTCCTAAGCGGGCAAAACCGTTTATAATATATAATAACATACGCGGTTGGATCATATTCATATAGGTTGTGGAAAACATTTTTTTAATGGGCCCGCCTATTGGAGTATGGAGTATTCAAGTAGATAGATATACTTTCAGAAAGAACTAAGGAACTAGAAAAGAAAGGTGAAGAAAAAACATAGCGGGCGCAAGAGATCTTTTAATCTGCGAGATAGTATTCAAGTAAGTGACAATATAAAACTTTTTAGTAAGTTGAAATTTAAGAAATCGTGTTTTATGATTTATGACAATGAAGTGTCACTTTAGAAGGATATTCGTGGGCAAACATTAAAATTGTAAACATATTACTATTTTCTTAATTATATATTAATAATTTATTATAATTTATATAGCAAGTTAAAAAATATAAACCTAATCGTTTCATAATTTGCAAATGGCAACAGGTAAGGAGAATTATTTATAATTATCTATTACTCTTTACGACTTGCAGAAATTCGCCGGTGGTAGTTGGATGAGAATAGTCGAAGATCGTGTGTGATGTCGAGCTTTTACATAGGCCCAAATCCAGCGGCATAGGTCGATGTCATGTTGTGGCATCCTTTGGAGAGAAAACAGTTTTTCATCAAACCCAAACCTCATCAGATTTTATTCGTTACGAAATTTGATCTAAAGCAATAGCTACGTAATTAATTGATGAAAATGTGCCAAGTTCCGCAAGATTACTCTAAACCACAGCACATCATAGACGCGAGTAACAATTTGGCGGCTTTAATTAGGTTAAGACAGCACTAACACTTAAGTACTCCTAGCTACGTTTGTAGTGTTTTGAATGTCAAAGATTTTTTTTCACAATACTTGAACGCAGTAGCGTAATGTCACAGTCCAAAGATAACGAAACAATTAGTGCTATTACTAGTTATAAAACGAGTACCGAGTTGGCGCGGCGCCAAGTTCTAACAATTAAAAAGGAATATTTCTCTAACTGCACTAGGAAACTATGTTATTGCCCAATAACTGGACTTACTGCACATTTCTTTTCCCAAGCCACAGTTTACAAAGAAATGCACTGAATTAATTGTTTACGATTCATGAAACTAAAGGAGTTAATGTATTGTTTTTAGAATTTTTCCCCTCTCTGATTGAAGTCAACGGAATTGATTTGACTAATTATTTCCCTTGTAAACGTACATACGACTCCGTTGTGTACATGCACAAAAGATTTTTGAAGAAACATGAAAACAAAGATAACTTTGAAAAAGTAATTGACAAAACCCCTTCAGAAGAGAAAAGATGTAAATGCGAGAATTCGCAACAACACTGCAACACAAAAACAATTGCTAAATCAAGTGAAAAAGAAGTAGTTAAGATGACTTTCGGCAATTCCCTTCTAGAACAAACAATAAAATTCGCTAAAAACATCGCACCTTTAGTCATACCACCCAGTGAAGAAAAGTCACCCACTCCTGTCTACACTGTCAAAACATGCAAGAAATCTAGAAAGAAAAGTAAAAATCCACCTGAATCCATCTCTAAAAGGACTGTAAACGTGAAGCACGAGACGGACAAACCGCGTAAGCTCGTGGAAACTTTTCGTAAGGAAAAGGTTAAAAGTCGAAGAGAAAGTTCGAGAGAATCCGTCACTCATTCCTCGCGGAGTAACACTTTGGATGAGATAAATATTAATCATTCATTAAGCTGTACGCTTTCCGAAATATCCGAAAAGATATACCGGCGCCGTGAACGCAATAATAAAAATAAAAATGATACACAAAAGTTTGTAGCTTCGGAATCCTTTGATGCTTTAGCGACCGAATTGATAAACGTCTCTGGTGACACAAAAATTAAAATCCAGTTGATGAATGAAACAGATAAACATTTATTCAGAGAAGATATTCAAGGGCCTGTAGTTAAAGCTATAAAAGAGGGTCTACTAGAATTATTAAATAAAACAAACGGTAATACGGAACTAGTCACAGTACAAAAATTCCTAAAGTGCAATAGCTTGAAACTGGATAACATTTTGGAAAAGCTAACATGCATTGAACAAAAAATTGATTACTATTTTAAAGACTCCGTAAACACGAAATCTCCTAAACCTAAAGCAGTCAAAGCGTCAATATTAGAAGCATTGGAAGAAGATCTCTTTGATGTGATTGAACAACATGAAGTGCCTCAAGCATACAATACAGAAAAGAGAAAAGTAAGTAGCAGTACCGTAGTTACCCTTACTCCTATAAAAGAAAAGAAAGAGAAGGTTACAAGTGGAGATAATTTATGTCATGGCGAGGAAGGCTTAGGGACATTAAAAACATCCTCGTCCGCTCAAATGGGAGTTAAACCGGATCGTCCCAATAGGATACCAGCTAGATTTTGTTGGACGGATACAGCGAGGAAGATAGTTGAATGATTTCGTTATGTATACGCTTGCACAGGTAGTATCATTGTTTAAATCATCATAGTTAACATTGTTATGTAGTTATAATCAAAGATAATTGATTAAATTGTATTTACTTCATAACTACTCGTACATTAACTTTTTTGTTCTTTGGCGAATATTTCGTTTCTGATTTTACCCCATACGGGAACTTCGACGATAGCTTCCTCCATAGTTCGCTGAACGACTTTGAAATAAAAAAATATTATATATATAATATAAGAAAGATACAGTTGGACAATATTAAATTTAAAAAAAAACAATATAAATAGGCTAATAATAGTTTCATTAAAATGAACTATTTTTGTAAGGGAAAAAGCCGAAAACGAGAAGAATGAGTGAGCTTACGCGATTCAATTTCATATACTTGAATGAATAAGTCGATATTATTTTGGATTTAAACACACCAACAACACATACAAAGATCTTAGAATCGTTATTACTTTTGTTAATGTGTATGAATAGGATCCAATAAAAAATAACTAACGTTTAAAAAATACAGAATTACACAATACAGAGACTACAGATGGTTTTACTAAATGAACCAAGGACTACGACTTACAAATCTTTGCGCCCAAAAGTGGTTTTTAAACTTTGGTGAGTCAGATTTGTTGGCAACTATCGCGTGCAAGACTCCTATAAGCCGGCATCGGTCGATACTGTTATTCAGATTCGCGATGTCGAGCATTCCAGACATTTATTGATTCATCGGATGCCTCTCGATTCTCTCAAATCGTAGAATTGTATCGAGCTAAATGTTTGATTAAATTCGTGAATGCAATAAACAAACTCGAGCTTTGTTGAATTGCCTAGCGTTTGATTATTATGGTTGTTGTGATTGAATTCCTTAGAAGCTGGAGAAATTTAAATCCCGAGTAAATAATTTTTTGCCGATTGCGGTACGTAATAAGGTGTGCATCTAGATTACAAAATAACTAAATCTGGTCCCGTCCTATCCTGTTCCTTCACTTTTTGCAAATTCTTTCTCCAAATCAATTTATAAATCTCCAATGGCAGACAGCCCATTCGGAAGTGTGCCAACGTTGATCATTCTGGACTAATGTTGGTATATATCGCGGATGTCCATCGGTGAAAGTATCCACTTATCATCAGGAGGACCATCTGCTCTTCTGCCACTTTCTTTCGATAGAAAAAGAACAATCGTCGGATATACGTGGTACCGAAAATCGAGCTTTGGGCGCAAACAGTTAAGCTACCTAAAATGCTTATCGGTCTAAGCAAACAATACAGACTTAACAGCCGTTAATACGTTGTAAATCTTGGAAATTCTATCGCTTTAAACGGCTATACATTTCCATGATAATTAGCGATGAAACCGCACTGCAAACAATATTAATTACCCTGACATCGTAAATCATTACATCTTTAGTCTGTAGAGATCCATGCCTAAATGTCTTTGTTGAAGTTTTTAATTAAGCTCCAGACTTCAGTTTCAGAATTAGAGTTGAATGCTTGAGATTAAATGAGTCTCTAAGTATTTAAATAACGTTTTCGTGTGATATTCCTTGTAACAAATGAGTTGCTAAAAAACATATTCATTCTCATTGTGTACCGGTCAACCGTTGCGCAAACAGAGTAACACAACAACAAGCATTGGAAACAGAGCCTCATTGTTATGTCAATATTTTGAAACATTTATTTTGAAATGTTTATGTAATTCATGAAATCAGGCGTTGCTTTGCGATAGTCCACCATGAAACATTGAGGAATATTTCAGTCTGAAAAATCAAGTCGTAGACTTTAAAATTTCTTTTCAATAATCTATATCATTATCACGATCTTTGTCGTATCGTCATCATGTTTTGTCTTATCTATACATATAATAAAACTGTAGAACCAGCATTGCTGTACATTCACGCTAATCTCCAAAACTACTGAACGGATTTACAGGGGGTTTCCACAGGTTAATTAAGCTTAGCTTGGCGCTTCCAATAGGCTTTGTTTCATCGAAATCGGCTGACGGGAAGAAAAGATATCACAATTTAAAGTTTAAAAACTAAAATTCCACGTGTACGAAGTCGCGGGCACAGCTAGTTTTATATAAAAATCTCTTCCAGTTCGCCACCATTCATAGTAAACACGACCTGCTTTATAATTCAAAAGTTACCCTCGCTGTTAAAAGAACTTGTTATATCCGTAGCAATTACGGTTGTAATACAATGTAATTGGTCGGAAAACTTGCTAGAGATGTAATAATGCCCTCGTAATAACCTAACTTTCATAATAGACCCGTAACGGACGGTTAATAATAGCAACGTCAGGAGTTAATGTATTCGGATATATCGGATATATAGCCAGATATATATGCAGTAGGGTGTAGGGTGCAAGTCATCCCTTCCCTTTAGCCACATGATTAATTAGTTCTCACAAAATCCTGATGGATAGAGGTGAAATTCTGTTCGGAACTCCATTGGGAGCCTCTCGTGATTGGTGCTTCTAATGTAATTCTCTTGATATTGTTGTGAGAAGATTGTTTAGTTGATACCTACTGAATTTAGTATACTCTGTGCCTACAATGTCTTACTAAAGAGCAAAGGTTTCGTCTGGTTTTCGCGCAACTATCAAACAAACCTCGAACATATCGAGTCATATTGCCGTAGGTATGTACGGTATCGTACATACGTACACGCGTTATGTTATGGGAATATTAATCGATATTATAACGTTATAGTTATGATATCCTCCATTAAAGTCGGATTTTTCATTCGAGTCCGGGATATGACATGTAGAACTGTCAAACATAGTGAAATTTGTACGGAGATGACGCTTTATTGACAGTTCTACATGTGATATCCCTGACAAGAATAAAAAATCCGACTATAGTTAAGCGGAATTATATTCCGTCTTACTAAGGGAGGATTAGTTATTACATTTTTTAAATTGTCACCTTAGATAATGGGGCAACACTTGTAATGCTGTTGTCTAAAGAACGTGATTGACCGAGAACCTATTAAAACAGTATTGAACACTGTTTTAAAACAGTTGTTAAAATTGCTTTTAAAACATGTATGAAATGATTTATTATTGTTCAGAACTATATTTTTATATAATTAAGTTTTATAAAATTAAATTTGAAAATACATATAAACTATTTCGAAATTTATGAGATCAATTTGATTTTAAATACGAAAAGTTATACGTTTATTTAGTATTTTTCGAATTGAAATTCTTAACGTGGAACATCAAGTAGTCTTTAAAATGTCTACTAATATATTAATGGCCAATAGGGCGAAAAAATGTAGATCATTTCCAACTTTTTCGGTAGGCAGCTAGGTGGTGCCAAACGCAAATCTAATGTTGTGGAACAAACCCCTTAAGCTTTAGAGCAAAGAATATGAACGTTAGAGTAACTCGTCTACGAATGCAAAAATGAGTTTGAAATAGTAGAAACGCTTGCTTTATATTCAGCATGTATCAAATAGTGCTAAATACTGATTTTCTCCCGGATTATTTCATTCCCGTAAATATAAGGATCATATTACGTGGCGGAATTGCATTTCCGAATCACATTTGCGCTGCGGCAACGTAGCATTTTACTGTTATCGACTTGGTTGATCTTAAGTGAATGCCGACGTTATGAGTTTAAAGCATATTTGTGAGCTTTCGAGTAAAAAGTGAACTAATATTAGTTTGAAGGTTTCCGAAATGTCCACATTCTTTGGTTCTCGTTTTTTGATATTTGACCTAGAAGGGCGCAAAAAAGGGAGTGGACAGTAGCTGAATATCGGCGTGTCTGAACTACCATACCATACCGTCAGCCTATCTCTCCACTGCTGGTTATAAGCCTCTCCCAAGCTCGCCACCACACACGATGAGAAGAGCCCAGGGGTTCTTCTCATTCAACCACCATCGGCGAACTTCTTCAAGTCGTCGGTCCCAGTGAGCGGAGTGCGCTTCTCAGTGGCGCTCCATACGTTGCCTCCATTCGTCCACCTCATCGGTTATCGGTCCTCCGGCAAATATGATCTGCCCATTCACCATGATTCTGATTCTGTGAGATATTTATTTATTTATTTTAAAGGTAATTCAACATTTTGTGATATACAAGTATACACGAAAATAAAATAAGTAACGTAAATAGATGTCACAAAAATTATTTAGAATTTCCACATCTAGTGACTGTTAGATGGATCTAATATTTACAAAATGAGTAAGAAATAAAAATGTATTATTTAATTAGCGGCCTGAGTTCTTTCATTAAAGAAATATCTTGCTAGGGCTCGTCTTACTGACGTGGTACGAATGCAGAACAAATCCACATTCACAGGCAAATTGTTAAAGTTGTTGTTCACTCGCGCGAGGAAAGCGTTTTGCCAATATTTAGTTGTAGCCAAGGGATTCTTTATTCTGATTGGGTGTACGTGTAGGTTTATTTTAGGTAGAAGTTCCGTACAGTCAATTGTTGCATTGGTTATATTCATCAAATAGCAGATGTCAGCAATATTCCTTCTTTCACCGACCCTAAATAAAATCTGCAAAATCAAAATCTGCCCTAAATATCTCCCTGCTTGGATGTGCACATTTTATTTCTTGAATATTTTTACATGATCATCGCTGGAGTTACGATTGTAATTATAAGGACGATAAATAACTGGGGATGAACCGTTAAAAATTATTGGGGCGTGCGCTGTATACATAGCGTGACTACTGTGACTAGGTAAATTTTGAGACTCAAATTTCAGAAATAGAACTAACGCATTGGAACTGTATCGTTTTTAAAACATCAGTTATTTGAAATTATAATTCCGAAAGTCAAAACGAGAAAAATAAAAATGTTGTACATATTTATTTTTTTATTGCAAATTTTATTGAAATTCTTTGCAACAATGGAATTCGAATGAGAACATTTTCGTGCAACGATGTTATAAGATTTTAAAGTTGGTTTAAATGAAAGTAAGTGTAAAGATACATTATTATCAGCTTTTATAAATTAGTAGATAAATGGTAAACTTTGATCGTCGGCTTATATGAGATGCACCCCACTATAATTAGCGTTATGTATTTGTTTATATATTATGTAGACTATTCAATGACAATTTAAATGCAACATTTTTAGATTCGATTGCAAATTGCGGCTAAACTCCGTTATCCTTTCCTCGATTTAATTTTCTTTGCCGTGCAATTTTCAACCCCACACCAGTTTAAGAAAATCCGTAAATTATGCTGTCAATAAAAGCTTGTTCCCAATTAATATCACAAATTATTATACTACATAACAAAACAAGCAAATGCTCTCTCTCTCTTATCACAAAGAACGTATTTCAAAGTCTACATATAGTTACATATTTTCAGTCTACATATTTTCAGCCAATTAGATTTGTTAGACGATTATTAAGATATTGTTTTAGAACGTGTCATCTTTTTCGTTTATGGCTTTACTTGGACTTATTGCGATAAAAATAAAGAAATATGAATAGATAACTTACTTACGTGATTAATAAATACAATATTCGTCTATTAATTGCAATGTTTGAATTGTGTCGTAATGTACCTAACATATGTACAAAATTAGAAACAATGTTACTTAAATAATTTCGTGCACTTAAAATACGAATAAATGAATATATGTGTGTTATAATATGTCTTCGTGACCATGCGAACATACTTTGTATAAAATACCTACTTCTGTAAAATTATAATTGTAAAAGTGTAATAACACTTAAAAATAAATAACAAAGATTAAGCGACAATTAGTGTTCTAAAAAGACAATAATGTGTTTTGAAACAGCAGCCATTTAGGAAAGCTAAAAATAAATTTAACGCAAGTGAGCTTAGTTATTTCACTGTGAAGTATAATTAGAAGAAGTATAAAAAACAAAACAAAGGCTTAAATTTAAACGAGCGGCAAAATACAAAATGAGCAGCAAAAGTACAAAATCAGCAGTAAAATAATAAATAAGCAGCAAAAATTAAAAATGAGCAGCAAAAATAGTAAATGAGCAGCATAAATACAAAATGAGCAGCAAAAGTATAAAATGAGCAGTAAAAATACTAAATGAGCAGCAAAAATATTAAATGAACAGCAGAAATACAAAATGAGCAGCAAAAGTATAAAACGAGCAGTAAAAATACTAAATGAACAGCAAAAATACAAAATAAGCAGCATAAGTTCAAAATGAGCAGTAAAAATACTAAATGAGCAGCAGAAATACTAAATGAGCCGCAAAAATACTAAATTCATTTTCATTTTCATTTTTCATTCATTTCATTTTGTCATCAAAGAACTCAAATCTAACCCACGTCTACATTTACTATCATTGATTTGCTGCCCATTCGTATTTTCTATTGGTCATTTAATTATTTCTCAAATATAAAGTATATCAAAATATATATATATTATAAATATATATAAAAAAATCGATAACTTACAATAAATATTTATCTATTTAAACGGGTCTTGACGCGAATGTTTAACTTATTTATTTTACTTGACGTTTCGGTTGGGTTGCACCAACCACGCTCAAGACTGAAGAGGCGGGTAGTCCATAACGAGAGTTGCGAGCAGTTTCGTCAACTACCCGCATTTGGTCTTCATATTCCGGAAAGTTGCGGCCCACAACACTCACAATATCAGAAGTAGCGTCAGACGAACAGTCGCCAGGTTTAATTCCATTAAATTTATTAACCACTGGATTCCATGTCGAGGACAATTTGTATCGAGTAAAATAAATAAGACCGTTAAGACCCGAATAAATAGATAAATATGTCTGAAAAACGCGAAAATTTCAAATGTCAAACTTACAATATTTAAAATTTATCTATTTATTTTTTTTATATACTAGTGGGCGGACGAGCAAGCGGTCCCACGTGATGGTAAGTGTTACCGCCGCCCATGGACACCTGCATTGTATCCAAATGTTCTACTTTTATTTATTATTACAAATGTAAACAGTACTACCGTGCGACCGGGCTTCTAATGAATGTGGCTAAAAAGGGAACTAAATGTCATTACCATGAAACGTCAGAACTATGCACATATCTTTGACTATTCCAACTTTTTAATGAATTTCATGAAAATATTAACATCATTATTTTTTTACTTAAATACCTTATTCATTCAAAATTAAAGATACGAAATTTACAAATGTTTTGTTAACCCAATGCAAAGGCAACGTCTAGGTTTATTCCAAAATATAGCACAAGTATTTAACCTGGCTACCCCGTAGTCAACTGTAATGCCCTCCTCCATGTTCATTAAAAGCCCGGACGCACTGTAATGACATTATTTAAAAAATAAATACAAACTTTCAAGCAGCGAGCCGACAGAAGACAAAGGAAACTTGTGAAACAGCCCATAAAAATTCAAATAAAAAGAAATGGAAAAAGTGCTATGTATTAGGCAATCACTCACCAAAGTCTGAGCGGCTGTCTGGTGCTGTAAAAACAGGCTTCGGTCAGTTAAGCCAGTAAAAGTAAAGGAAGGAGTTACTTAGTTACATAAGCGAAGAGTGAGTTTGCCCAAGTCTACTGAAAATGACATTTTGTTGACAGTATTTTGTATAAGAGACATTAAATAACTGGCACCTTTTAAAATGGTTCTAAATTGAATTTTTTGAATTATATTTGCCAAAAATTTATTTCAAGGAATTCAATATGTTGAAGTATTTTATTATAGTGTATTCCATTCCATTATAATATTCCATTATAACCGTCCATATCCATTTATAGTATGACCTAAGAAACATGGCAATCTTTTGTTAAAAATCTTTACAAGATTTTTAACAGAAGATTGATAGATAGATACACATTATTGTACACCAAAAACATACATAGAAATACAAAGTACAAAAAATTAGAAGTACAACCGACGGCCTTAGTGCTAAAGCGATTTCTAGATTTCAAGATTGTCGCCATTTCTCCATTTAGTGTATTACATTTCATTATGGTATTCCATTAAAATCGTGCATTTAAATTAAATGTAAATTTTATAGTATGACCAACCAATCGTAGCACAAGAAAAAAGCGGGAAATTAAAAAAAAATGTTGAGCTGTAAACCCTGATTGTACCATTACAATAAAGAAAAAAACATAAATTACATTTGAATTTGGAACTTCTCATTCTCACGTGGAATTGGAACCGTAAGTAGGCATGGCGCCAAATGCAATTTTCAAAACTTCATCCGCTTTTATATTATCGGAATGTTTGTGTACCGGAATATTGGTAGGTACATTGAAACATCCTCTGTTTTCTGACAGAAAAAGGTCTGACCATCCGCGCTCTATTCATAATAAATAAACGATTAAAGCTGTGAAGAAGAGAAACCGAAGAAATCCCGCCCGGAAACAATATTTTATACATAGATATGAATATAGCACCCAGAATTGTGTCACCTATTTTAAAGATGATTTAGAATTGCTGCTTACAAAACACGTAGTAATAATTTAAAGAAAAATAGGGTTGACAAATTAAAACAACTTCTTTGGCGGTACGGTACGCAAAGGGAGCTCACAGACAAATCTTATTTACGGACGGGAAAACGTTCACCATTGAGGATCATTTTAACAAGCAGAATGATCGAGTTTATGCTTATAACTCTATAAAAGCTGCTCAATTGGTCAATATGGTGCAACGTGGCTATTATTCGGATTCAGTGATGGTTTGGTGGCCTGTTAACTATCAAGGAGTGACTAAACTATATTTTTGTGAAAAAGGTACTAAAACTTTGTATCAAGTGTATCAAGATACGATTCTTGAGAAAGTCGTAAAGCCTCCTTAACAACACCCAGTTCCATAACCAAGAATGGTCCTTTCAGCAAGACTCAGCACCAGGTCATTAGGCTCGCTCAACACAGGCGTGGTGTGGCACAAAGAAATATTCCCGACTTCATTGGAGCTGAAGACTGGCCGTCATCTAGTCCCGATCTTAACTCGCTCAACTATGATTTATGGTATCCCTAAAACCCTCAATCCCTAAAACACCCCATAAGGGTGACAGTTGCCAATTTTCCCACGGAAAGGTTACGTGTTTCAATTGAAAACTGACCACAACGTTTGAATTATTGCAAATAGTGAGCATTTCGAATAAACGTTATTTTTTTAAAATGATTATCTATTTATTTCTAAAATAACACGAATTCTTCTAATAAAATGATAATGTAAAAAAATATTTTCTTTGTAACAATATTTATGGCTAGACTCGGTATATACGACAAAATGAGTTTATTCAATTTGACAAAATTACAAAATTAACATTAATTCTTTATTACACAATGTGCCTCTGTTCGTCCATAGAATTCTCCTTACCACCCAAAGATTGTCTGGAAGCCGCTTTAGCGATAAGCCCGCTGGTTGCACTTTAATTACTTGTATTTTCTGTTTCTCTTTTGTATGTTTCGGTGTATAATATTATAAACTATACCGTATCTATATATTACCTCACTTTATATCATTATTTCTATAATTGTAAACTTTTCCAATCCAGATTTTGTAATATTATTCCGTTAGAGTACGGACATTGCGAAAGGTCACTTTGACATTTCATTTATTGTCTAATGAGATAACTTTGCATCAGCGGTCATAAAATTTCATATATAATATTTTGTTTAACTGCTATATAACTATAAATAAAATATAACTATTCTCGTAATACTATAAAATTTTCTATAAAAAAAAACAATTACGTCTCGTGATCAGGTTACACGGGACAGTCTAACATACATAAAATATATAAATTACTTTTTGCAGAGTTAATTACATTCGTGTACTTGATTCACAGTTATTTTCATCTAATAGCGAAAAGTTATCTTATAAGAATGTTTCAACGAAATTTTGTTATATGTACTCGTATCTGTATATATATTATAATGAACATATTATGTTCCGAATAATGATATAACGAGTACCTATTTCATATATAAATTACGTCCTCAGTAGCGTTCGTTTATGATTGGGTCTGTGAATGTAAGTATACATTGGACGGAATAGGAAAGCGATGTGAAATGTAATGTAAATGGACGGATTTGTGATAGCTTTATTGAGTGTGAGGTAACTTGGCCAGTCGGGCACGCCCAGTAGCTGCTGGATTGCAGCGTGCATCCTCCCCTCCAAACGGTTTTTCTGTTATGCTTTTACTTTGGTTACAATTGCTGTATGGTTAGAAAACTGGCATATAGTCCCCTGTATCTTGTTACAGAAAATAGTTTGTTCATACAATGAAGTTTCTTCCTAACTAACCGCCACAACCGATGCCACTATCCAACTTTGAGAGAGGAACTAACCGATTAAAAAGTTAAAATTGTAACCGACGTCTCGAGTTGTTCGCCGCAAAAATCGCCAAGCGAACCATGAAGTTTTCTCTATAGTAACTAGGGATGAATTTGGAAGATAATTAAATTACGTAATATAAATTACTGACAACATTACGAAAACATTGGGCGTCGACTAATCCGGAAACACCCGAACGCGTCATACACGTCTATGAATTACCGTACCTCTAATTGCATACTTTATTACGAGATACTTTATTGCGAGATACTTTATTACGAGATACTTTATTACGAGATACTTTATTGCATACTTTGTTATTTTATTGCATAGACACGTGGATGACGCGTTCGGCTTTTGCTGGATTAACCGATGGCCAATGTTTTCGTAATGTATCTGTAATTATATATGTACCGTGTGGTGTCGGCCGGCTATAGAATAGCACGACCGTGGGTCCCGTGGGTGTCGTAAAAGGCGACTAAGGGATAATTGAGCGGCTACCACAAGCCTTGAGAAACTACACCACCCCTAAAAGAGTGGACTCGCGCGCCCGGCAGTTGGGCAGCGTGACGTTTTAAGGCCATACATGCCCCTGTCCAGAAATGGATACTAAATTGACTGGTTGCATTGCATACATACGAGTATATATGCACATATAACTTAAATTTTAGTCAACAACGATATGAAAAAAAATGCCGATGACAGGCGCCCAGTGAGAAAGGCTCATTTCGCTATTCGAGGAACGTTCAGATACGTTTTAGAGATGAAGGAGAAATAATTATTTGAGCAGAAAAACATACTGAATTGGCATATAATGTGTAGGACTGATCAATAATCAGTCCCGCAAACGGAACTTGTGGATCAGACCGGATAAGAGTAGACTATAATAATTAATTTTATTTATTTCATTTACTCTTTTTGCACTATACTGTACAGAGGCGGACTTAATAATGCCTTAAAGTATTCTCTATCAGTCTACCGTTGGTTAATATTAAGTATTATGTATGTGCTTTTCAAATTTGAAGAACAACGACATTTAAAGCGGATTTTATAATGAGCTACCATAATAGCGGAGAGAAAATGGGCTAAGAATATTAAAACCAAAAAGCTTTTATTACAAAAGTGTAGTGTCTTTTATTCTTTCACGTCTTTTGTCTCACCTACACATTCTTTGACACGTCCATTAGATAACAATGGGATGGCAATCAAATACTTTTCGCATTAAGGCCGCCGTCTTACTATTGCGTTAATCGCGATAATTTATTGGAGATGCGTATAACGCCTACGTGATCCCTGACTAATGAATTCATGACATTAGTTAGAGGTCAGTCATTTTCTTGTTTAACGAAAACGATTTAACGATTTTATGACTTCGTTTCAATTACTTAAAACACAGAACATACTATTAATTTTTGTAAATACGAGTAACAACCACACTAATAGCCCCATACAGGATTCGTTCCTCCTCTAAAATCTATTTAATTACAATTTGATTAGATAAAAAAATAAATATGTAATTTTTGAAAGTACATAAAATGTAAAATATACACTATAAAAAGATGTAACTTATCCATTATTAATTGAAACAAATATGTAAGACACTACCAGCATACTTATGTTAATTATATTCTTATAGAATTATTTAAAGTCTCATGTACCTAAGTGAACTGTATTTAATGTTCTTATGAGAATAATGTTTCTTTAAATCCAATTACTAATGGACCGAATTTTTCACACGAAACGTGTGGAATTTCCATTAAATTAATTTTATTGGTTTATTTAACCGACCAGTTAATTTGAATTGTGTAATTGTTCAAAAATTAAGTTTCTATTCTTTCAATAAGAATTATTTTTAACTTTAAAGTAATATGTGACGTTATACATTCTGAGCAAATGGACTTTATTGTTGGAATGGGGGTATTGATTTTGATTTTGATTATCTAGCTTAAAATTTCGTTGTTTCAAGATTCTGTTTAAACAAACATTTGCATCAACATTCGATATTTCAGATAAAGTAAGTAAAAAAAACCCCTTTGTCGTAGCACCTCGCTTTCAGAGCATGCCTTTTAAGATCTCGGAGAGTATCGGGATCCTTGGTGTCGACATTTCCAGCAAAGTCGAATTTAGGGGTCATCTGGAAAATAAGGCCAAAATGGCTTCCAAAAAGCTCGGTGTGCTGAACAGAGCGAAGCGGTACTTCACCCCTGGGCATCTCCTTATGCTTTACAAAGCTCAAGTGAGGCCCCATATGGAGTATTGCTCCCATCTCTGGGCCGGCGCACCGAAATACCAACTGGACCCATTTGACTCCATCCAACGACGTGCTGTTCGTATTGTCGACGATCCCACTCTCACGGGCGGTTTAGAATCCCTCAGCAGTCGGAGAGACGTTGCATCTCTCTGTGTGTTCTACCGCCTGTACAATGGGGAATGCTCTGAAGAATTGTTCAATATAATTCCCACCTCGGGTTTCTATAACCGCACCTCCCGTCACAGAAGTGCGGTCCATCCGCATTTCCTCGATACGGAGGTGTCGCGCACTGTTCGGTCCAAAAATTACTTTATACCGCGAACCCGTAGGCTGTGGAACGAACTGCCTCAAGAGGTCTTTCCATTAAGCTACGATATGGGGTTCTTCAAGAGAGCTGTGAATAGGATTTTGCAAGGTCGGCGGCGCGCCCGCATACCCCCTGGTGTTGCAGGTGTCCATGGGCGGCGGTAACACTTACCATCACGTGGGACCGCCTGCTCGTCCGCCCACTAGTCTATAAAAAATAAAAAAAAAAAAACACTGAAGGAGAGGGGCCCGGGGGTGTGGGGGTGGTATTGCGTTCCGAAATTACGGTTACAATTTAATTTTCGACTCGTATTTACCAAATGTCACAACATGGTAATGAAGTTGGTACCTATGCGTTTGAGGTTACGATCGCATTTGTGATAAACACATAAACGAAACACAGGCCTAAGTTTTTTTGTCTATAGCTTTGGCATTGGTTCCAAGTGACGCGCCCACACGCTTTCTTTTGTTCAAGTTATTACCTTAGATCGTGATTCAGCTTAAAATATTCAAACCTTGATCTATTTACGTCCGCATTATTAATTCGAATTAGTGAATAGATAAAACGGAATTGCGTCGTTTTGACGCAAAATTTTGACAGATTTGATGTGCAATTACATAGAGCAAGGCTTGTGTTTTTATAGTAACCAAAATTTTATTAGTTGAAAGGGAAAAATGATAAAGATATAATAACTTTTATTATTCAGGAAGGAAAATAAATTATAGTAAATAAGTAAATAATAATTATAGTATTATAAGTACTGAAGAGTGAATAAAATAATAAAAAAACGTGTGCGGTCAGGGTACCCCCGTCACGAACGAAGATCCTCACGCATTTTTTTAAACTCTGAATGTAATTCGAAATAAAATCTGTATAGTTCTGAGAGAGAGAACTAGCGATCGGCCCGCTACCGAAATTTAAAGAATACCGACGAACTGACACGATCGCGAGAATCGCGAGCGACCATACCGTGTCCGAGCGAGAGAAAGGCGAGAAAGGGAATGGCGTTTGGAGGGGTAAAAATCTTACGTGATGTTACATTTTCTCTCGAATCACACCTACCGCAAGCCCAGGTAAAGAAACTTCGTTCCAAAAACAATTATTTTCGAAACTAATAATAGTAATCTACTAATAATAACGATGTTATGAATTAACGGTAACCAATAGAAACATGTAATAATAATAATTAAGGAATTCACTTTGAATGATTTTACCACATAGTTTATTGTGTCCAATACATATATTAAAAAAAGGATGATAAGATTTAAAATATAAGTTACGACTTTAAAGGTTTGCTGGTAAATCAAATGAAATCAATTTATTTCCATAAATGTGGGTGAGAAGATTTTACAAATGTGTTTTGTGCCAACACATTCGCCATTCCTGGTGGGCAAAATATTTGGAAACAAAAAAACAATAATTATTAGAGAAAAAAATACAGCAATAATAATTAGAAAAATAATGCCATAGGTAATAATAATAATAATAATTACTATAGAATGCTGGAATTGCTGGAAATGTCGACATCAAGGATCCCGATACTCTTCGAGGTCATAAAAGACATGCTCTGAAAGCGAGGTGCTACGACAAAAGGAGCTTTTTAGCGGCGAATGCACAGATTTGCGTCTTACTGGGGTTGAAATCCACTAGGTTTAGATAACCCCAAATCGAGACTAGATCTAAAGCGTCTTCGATTTCAGACACAAGCCTGACGCGACTCTCTTCGACTTCCATCCGAGGGATGTTGACGCGGCCCCTGTACAAGGTGTCCCCAGTGCTGCCATCTGCATAGCATAGCATATCATATTTTTGAACTGCTTGAAAACTGTGTTTATTTTAACTGAGTTGCCCCGGAGTACAATATCATATATGATGTTACCAAGACACATAGCCATGATTAATGCCGTTTCTTTCCTGTTATTTGTGTTAATCGCCAAACCATAGGCATAGGCAAACGATTTATTTTTGACAAATTCGCAGAGAAAGATTTAAGGCTTAAACTTGTACGATAATATGCAATTAAATGTATAAATAAATAAATATAATACATTTTACCATATTTTAATAAGACATCGTGATCAAGTTACACATTTCTCATTTGATGGAAACCGAACTCTATTTAGACTGTTGAAGTAAACTGTGTCAAAAAATTCCATTCAAATACCAAACGCATTGTCACTGTACATTCACGAGAGAGCATTTGGCTTGCGGCCAAAGAGGCTCGTACTCAACATTCCAGCATTCGGTGCAATAAGTATCACAAATAACGCCAGAATGTTCGATAAGTACTGATTCAAATAAAAAGTGCATGGACTTGGAATTATGATTACGACCGGGAAAATCAAAAAAATAATAATAAAAAGAATGAGATGAAGAAGCAACTGATAATTCGAATGAAAAAAATTAAAGAAAAAAGAATGACTAAAAGTTATTAAATTAATAAGAAAGAAGAAAGAAAGAATAAAGAATTAAATTAGTAGTTTAATTAATTTTCTGTTATATTGTTTAGTAGTTTATACATAATCATTTTCTTATTCTCATTATTCATTTTCATAATTAGTGCATTTTCAAATCTGTACAAGTTTAGTAGATACGTTAGAAACGCCATGTTAAATTTATATGGGTATAAATGTTTTAAAGTGTATACTATAAATTCAAATGATATTAAAAAATATTGTTAAACAAATTTTAAATATTTTGTTGTCACTTATATCAATTGCCAAACTATTTGATTAAATGTCAAAACTACCCTCTCTTACAATTCAGTTCATATTGTTCACTTTTAAATTGGATAATACGTATAAAAGAATACGAAATTATATACGCGCGCTCCTTGCGCGCCGCAATGTAAAAATAACATTTGTTTATTCGATATAAAAAAATCGATTATGTCAAAATGTCACTTTTTCGACAGAAGCAAAAGCAAAATAATTTGTCTTTTTTACAATATGCTTTTCAAAGGTTTTACTTTTACAAGTCGTAGATTGTAAAACGTTTATTTTTACAATATCTGATTTGTAAAAAAATAAACGTTAATTAAGAAGTGATAAAGAAACCGTTTTATTAACATTAAATAACCTATGGTGTGGTAAATATTTCTCATTTTCTTAATATCAAAATAACTCATTAGGATAAAAATAATAATAATAGGTAAAAAAAACACTTCCGTTACACTAACAAAGCAATGCATCACCCCTAATAGCGTTCGCTATAGCTATTAGTGTAGACCTTCGTAGAGCTGTCTACGCGCGTAGCCTCGTAGCGGTCTACGAATTGACGTAGCGTGCGTTCGTAGTTGATTCGTAGCAAATTGCTGGTCTGCACGCTTTCATTTATCCGTGTTTCATTTATATTATTGTATAGTACAAATATCCACTGGTTTATACATTCTATGCTAGTATAGATTATTGCGTTTTTCACACATCTATCGAACTGTCCTCTAACATTAATAACAATTAAAAGACGCAAAGTTTTTATTTACAGAATTATTTATTTATTTACATACAATTTAGAGAATTTAATAAAAAAATACTGCAAAAAAATACAATCTGTCTAGAAATTTCATCTTCTGCAGTGACCATGACTTTTTCAAAAACCTGCATATAATAATTTTACATACAAGGGGAGGTCCAAAAGTTTCCGACCTGACAAAAAAAAGACACACAAGTTCATGAAACTAATTTTGTTTATAAATATAATCTCCGTCTATTTGAACACACTTTTCGGATCGTTTAATAAACGTATCTATCCCAGTATAAAAATAGTCAGAAGTTTTGTCTTCAAAATGGGCGAAACCCGCAGCGATCCCTTCATGGTCAGTGGAAAATCTTCTACCCCTTAAATCCGCCTTGAGTTTTGAGAACAAATAGTAATAACTGGGAGCCAATTCAGGACTATAGGATGAGTGGCGGATTTCTGTGAAGCCACACTTTAAAATAGCAGCTTTCCCAACTGGGGTGGCTTGGACGGGTGCATTGTCACGGAGAAGCCGTACATCTTTGCTTAGTTTTCCACGAAGCTTCAACTTGATTGCTTCTCGTAGTTGCTCTAGAAAGTTAGTATAATAGCTTCCAGTCACCGCAGTATTGCGTTCTTTTATGTCTATAAGCAATATTCCTTGACAATTCCAGAATATCGAAGCCATAACATTTTTGGTGGACTAAGTAACATTAGCCTTTCTAGGCAGTACTTCATTAGAACAACGCAGCTCTATCGACTTCCTTTTGGAAAGGGAATCTTAGTAAAGATCCATAGTTTCATACATAGTAACAATTTACCCAAAAATCCTTAGAGCACGCTACTCGTTCACTTCGCTGCATTCTTGAAAGAAGTGTTGGCACCTCGGACCTCGGACTAACCATATTCATATGAAGATGTTCATGAAAAATCCTAGGAACTGCAGTTTTTGAAAGCCCTGCCCTCGCTGCTATTTCTTTTATCTTTAGCCGTAAGAAGAAGTTGTTTCTTCTTCCACTAAATTGATGTTGTTTGGAGTGAGCGCCTCAGCGAGTTTCGTCGTCGGTGGACACTCGTCCTAAACGAAATTGCTTACACCAGTCTTTGACGGTAGAAAATGATGGAGAGGAATCCCCGTACATATTATCCAACCTTTGATATCGGTCGGGCTAACACTTTCCTTAGTAAGTTCCTTAGAATTACGGAACTATATTCCAGTTTAAACATTTTAAAGATTTTGCGATTTTCTCTTGTTCAAGAGAGGAGGAACCAAAACTAACGAGGATTGAACTCTAAAAATTGTGCACGAATTAGCAGGATAAATGACAATTACAGTGACGTATAATTTGTTTTTTAGAAATCCAGAAGTATGCCAGGCCACAAACTTTTGGACCTCACTGGTACAAACTATAATGTCGTTTGATAGGGCTTATAAAACCCTATGTAAAATAGAGAACACTCCGTTCCGACTGGCGCTGTCATCGGTTTATTTTATTTTATTATTTTAGTTGACGCTCTTCTTAGTCAACTAGGCGAGCTCGTGACCACGGTTGGTGTAATCCAGCCCAAACGGATAAACGAGCCCAGTAGAGTAAAATACAATGAGACTAGTATTTAAACGAGTAGCGAAAATGAGATGGCATGGGATGGAAAGAAGAGAGTATAATAATTATACTCTGTTCGTTAGGATGAGATTAAATGGGACAAGAAGTGAGAATAATAAGAAGAATTATGTAGCCTCACTTAGGAAATAAGGCACAAGTGCATTTTGATAACATTCGAGAAAAAAATATGTAAGACCTTGGAGTTTTGAACATAACAAAAATAATAACCAATGTTTATTTTTAATTTCCGAATATAACGTTACTTATGCTTTTGTAATACCTTTTTTAGAAGGCATTATGATGTATGACGCCACGGCCATGCGAAGAATCTCATCCCGTGTAAGATATATTTAGATACAACTCGGCTATAGAGTTGATTTTTAGCAAATTTCGGATGTTTATTAATCCAAAAATATTATAATTTATTCCTCATTAATTTATCTTCCTTACGGATTAAGGAATATAATATTATTTTCTCCCCATCCCACCCCATAAGACAAGTAAAACATAATAATGAATAATTATTACAGTTAAAATGCACGTATAAAATAATTTTAAGAAAGTCTAGGTATTATGATCAAATTGCAGCATATACGAGTAGTATTTATGTCTCAACTTTATAATCAGCCAATAAAATAATTTTAGGCCAACGACAAAGTATTTTACTACCAAAACATAACCCAAATCTTTGCTTATGTTCAAGTTACACTAAGTTACTAATCGCTCTTAAAAACATTAACTTAATCGTTACAATCAAGTCGTGAAGTACACGTGATTCTATCACGCGAGGTGTTACGTAACATGGTATACACAAATGTACGGTAAGAGAACTGAAGCTATTTTCGAAATAATTTATATCCTAGTACTGTATTACATATTCCAGTGTCAATACTCATATTCATTCCAGCCTTTAGTGTGTTTTACTTTTGTCGTGGTTTGCTTTTTTCATTGTATTATTATTAAATTAAATTTTTATATTTACAAAATTACATGTACATTACAAAATGGTTTAAAAGGAAAGAAAAGAAATATTTATTTAAAGATTATAATCTGTATCTATTAGTTTATTCTTCTTCTCTTATTCTTCTCTACCAGCTAACCTTTGGGTTGATCAGAAGATACATTGGGAGGAGCGGTGATCAGAAAGATACATTTAGTATCTTTAGTTATTAAATCGGGACATCATCATTAATAAATAATAACAATTAATATTAATCATTCTTCTTCACCGGAATTCGGGTTGTCAATGGTTCGATCATATAAACATTATGAAGATTCGAATGTTTTTGTTGCAATATATTGCTTGAAAATATACGTAGAAAGTTTTTACGCCGTGTAAGTAGCACGTTTGTGTGCATCAGATATATTCCGTGCCTCTATATGCAGATACAATACTGTTCTTTACTTTATGTTATGCCACTGCCCAGTCAAATTAACTTGACACCTGTGTGCAGAATAGGCCCATTTTTCTTTGCCTCCGTATTTCATTATGTTCGTTACTCCTCCTAATTTGTCTGGACCTCTAGTATGTATACAATACATTTAAAAATGTTTCGTAAATAAAAACTACTCATCGAAAGTTTTAAGTAAGATATGTATAATAGGTACGAGTATGTTAATAACGTTTTGATTGGTCGATCGTTAACTGCTAAAACTTAGTTTTCCTTTTCGAGAAAATGCTAATTTATGTCATCGAAGATCAGACGTGATCGGAAGTATTCCGCGTTTTTCTTTTCCGATTGTTCAAAACATCTCAATATCTCTAATCTAAACAGATTGTTATCACGGGGCGATACTCGCACAGAGTCGCCATAACAACGCGACTCAAACAGCTCTCGTTATAAACATGAATGTACGCTATAAACCCGATGAAACCTATAAACATATCGGGAAACCCCATTAAACTCACCCCAAATACAACATCCTTCTTTCAGAAACTAAAAATAGTTTAGTTCTTTACATCGATTATTTATAAAACGTTGAACTAAACTAGTGTGCAATGATGCATACAGACAGTACTGCAGATTAGTTATGAATAAGTAAATGATTATGTCCAACACTGATGCACTATCTATACGATTATGTGTGAGAGAAGAACCAGCAACTGGCTTCTTTGTGTGCCTAAGAAGTTTCCATCTAAACTGTATCTATCTAAACTCTCAATTCGACGCAGATTTGGAGCACTTTAGTATTAAGTACATAAACTTTATGTCTCACTGAGAGAGTATTAGATAGTATTAGAATTATTAGATAATTTGATTTGCTGCCAAATCTGCGCCAATTGTATATTACTTCATGCAAGGGTTGTGCGGGCGAGCTCACCGTGGGCATCAGCTGATCTGTACTCCTGACGCGCGTCACCTTGTTCTTGTAGATGAGCTTCTTCAGCGCCCGCTCCACGGGCTGGTTCCACCTCATGAACAACACGTATGCTCCGTACAACGAAAACAGCACCAACGCCTCCTGCCAATAGATCTCGCTGTCCCGGAAACAGTATATCAACACAAGGAGGCTGATCGAGTAAAATGTACAGTCACGGAACAACGGCCACCAAGTCAATGTTAGGGTCGTGCGCGAGAACAGCGCGCACGCACCGATAACGAACAATATGTTGAACACGGCGGAGCCCACGATCGTCCCTATCCCGACGTCGTCGAAAGAGACAAACACGCCGATGATGGATGTGAAAAGCTCCGGGGCTGAGCCGCCAGCTGCCATGAATGTGGCGCCCGCGACGTCATCCCGGATCGCGAGCCGCTCGATGATCACGTCTAGCGACGGGACGAAGAACTCGTCGCAGACTATAGCGAGCGCGACGAACATGTAGCCCATGCCGATGACGTGTAGGAGCACGGCGCCCGAGCGCCGCTGTTCTTCCGTGAAGAGGTCTATGGGGAAGAGCGGCGTCTTCTCCTCGGGCTCGGGTGAGGCGGATGGCGGCGATGGCGCGAGCTCGGTCGTGTTGGGCTCGCCGGCCCGCGCCGCCGCCAGCAGCGCGAGCAGCAGCGCGCCACCCATGCTCCTGGGGGCTCCGAGCACACTGCCGCTGCTACCGCGTGCCATTCCCCGCACCCCCGTGCCACACACCCCACGCCCCGCACCGCCCGGCGCCGCTCGATAGCACCGCACTGCGCCGCGCCGCCGCCCGCCCTATTCCCGCCTATTGCGATTCGATTCCACAACAGCAACGATAGCAGCTCGAGGCGCTCTGGGCTCGGCCGCAGATGCGATAAAAATAAGGATTAAAGCGAAAATTAAACTGAACAGAGAGTAATGGACCCGACGTGTGAACCTGGAACAGAGTTCTGATAAGAGCTATGTGTTTACACATAACTGTTTCACTCATAGATACGCAATTAGTTGCCAGAAAAGTTTCTGCATTCAACATAAGCGTGTGTGTATTGATGACCTTGCCTTACTTCTCCTAATAAAAATATTGATGTGCCAATCCGAAAGGTACATTACCCTATTATTCATGCTTTAAAAAAAAGCTTAAATAAAGATTATAGAATTTCATGAGCACTATTCGATGAAACTTAGTTTGTATCTATTATTACTATAATTTGCTTATTTTTTTTTTTCAAAAAATATGAAATTGAAGAACTAAACATTAACAAACTTGATTGTGATAAAGGTACAAACTATTTTGGTGTCAAATTTCAATTTGATAAAAGATGCACATTCCAATTTTTTCGCAAGATTAAGAGAATTTCAGTAGATACTGATTACATTTTATAAGTATAACCCAATATCTATATATCACGTTAAACGCCAAAAGAAAAACAGTATCTTCCCGCTCAGGCAATGACGGACTCGGTGTGCCCGACACTTGACTGTTCCGTTCGGACCGCGTCGGACACCGGTGACCCCGCGACCGAGCTCCGTTCAAATGCATCTAGAGAGCCGATGGACACTAAACCAAATATTTAGTTAGACTATGACATGTGCCCCGCGCGGCCCCGTAGAACAATCAGTCTACTGGTTGTTCTATCAAGTCTACTAGTATATTTAAAATATACTTACAAAGTACATGAACATCTTTAGAAACTAGGAAGGTCAAGCTAGCACGATTTTAAATGGGACAGAGCTAGCCTACAAAAGCGACATACAAAACGCAGAATTCTTAAGAAAACTAAGCCACCAGCAACTGTTCAAAGTAATAACAAGATTAAATGGATGTTGAGTCGTTTTTTCAGCGTCGTCGTTCTGAATATTCATGGCGAATGAATGAATGAATTTTGTTAATTGATGCAGCAAATTTATATAGGCTGACTGTTGTTGACGTGATTCAATTGTAATGAATCAAAATTTTGATGTTTCTTTTTTATGGACGTAGGCGGCACACAAGCATACTGTCCGCCTGATGGTAAATGGATACTGTCGTCCATAGACATCCGCGATACATGTCAACATCAGTCCAGAATGACAAACGTTAGCACGCAACCGGATGAGCTGCCTATCTTTATTATTTTAAAGGGTAGGGTACACGCCTACCTATCCGACAGCCGCTGGGCGCATTCGACTGGCCTCGTTACCCCTCTCTCACAGAAGACTACCTTGTAATGTATCGCATTTCGCACTTTATCCTATTACCCAATGTATGTACGTATTTCGGTAGTGACTGAGATAAGCCAGCGCCCATTCCCATCCTATTCCTCCACATTTTTCCAACCCTTTCTCTAAATCCATTCCTACATCTTCAAAAGTACGCAGCGCATCCGGGACAACGTTTGTCATTCTGGACGGAAGTTGGCATGTACCGTGCATGTCCGTGCGCTACAGTATCCACTTACCACAAGGTGGACTATATGCTCATCTGCAGTCTTCTTCATATAAAAAAAGTCTAACGGATACTGAATCAAAGAAATGTATTTTACTTTCATGGAAAAAAATCAGTTTTCATAAAACTGTTTTATTTTTGTCGAGATGAAATAACTGTTTATCAGGTATAACATGAATTTGAAAGGGATATTTTATTCTGAAATGGTTACGGAACCCTTACATGTGTCTGCACAACTCGCTTAACCGGTTTCCCTGTTATCACATTACGCTTTTCCAGGGGATTTTCACCATTAACCATTTATTCTTAGACTTTTTTCTTTCTACATCACATCCTACATCTCATATGAAATCATAGTTGTCGGAATCTACACAAATTATAAGGCTGTGTCACGTTAGACAATTGAATAGACGAATCTGAGAAATTACCAACATTTTCCATTAGGTACGCATCACCGCACCACATTAATATGTACAGTAACCGGCTATGTCCATGGCACATCGGAAATATGAAAGGGGTAAACGCTATTTTCTCTTTTCTAGATCGCCTTCACCATCATTCATCGTAGCGTGAGGCCCCGTCATTGAATCGCCTTCAACTTTTACCGGATTATCGTATTTAAAGGCATCCACTTTTAAGTTACATATATAACTGTGTGCTATATATAACGCCGGGTACTGTACACATGTAGTTGTCCGTCTGATAATGTCATCATTTATCACATCTTGTGTGTCAGTTCCTCGATTCTGAATTATGAGGTCAAATTCATTAATCATTGCGAAAGTTTTTATGAAACGATATTATAGAGATATTAGTAGAATGTGGCAATTTCTCTTAATATATTAGACATTTTAAGTATAAGAATAGATGGTTTGTAATAAATTCGTAATAGTTTGGGTGTTATTCGCATTCGGTTAAGTTCGAAGATGAGCCAATCTGGGTTACTAATTCTATAATTAAGACGGTGTAAACTTTCAAACATCAAGAAAATCGATGACTACATAATGTAAGTATGTATATACATATTGTATAGGGCTTGTAAAGCTTTACATTTATTGTCTATATACTTTTTTTTATATAACGTACAGGAAAAATAACGAAATCTCTCTTCCGACTGGTGCTGTCAACAATATTTTTAAATTAATTAATTAAATAACGTTTGCCCACAGTTTCACTTGCTTCGGATATAGAACTATCCTGTGTGTTAATCCTTTACAATTACATGAATTACAAGTAGGTATGCGTTTAGAAGCGTTTAGGTACATACAATTCACATTAAAATATTAGACAGATATACTTTAGTGTACAACAAAACATACAGAAGAAATACCTATTTGTACCTACACAAAAATACAAATAGGTAATTATGGTCCGATTATTACAGGAAGAGCTCTGACACAGTGCCGGCTTTACCTGTGGTGCAGTGTGTGCGGCGCACACGGGCGCAGCGTGTTAAGGGGCGCCGAGCGCCGCTCGCGACGGCTCCAAAGAGCCTACTAGAGGGCGCCAGAGTATTGATTGCACCCGGGCGATACATGGTCTAGAGCCGTCTCTGCTCTGACAGCTGACATAAATCTTTATAATGTTCATTATAAAATACTATAGTCCTTTAAGGATATTTTGTTGTGTTATGTTATATGATTTAAGAAAGAAACGGTAAGATTTAACATATACAGACAGAATTGTCAGCGCTCTTCCTATGATAACCGAATCATAGAAGTAGGTACAATCGGCGGCCTTATCGTTGCAGCGATTTCTTCCAAGCAACCTATTGGTGGTAAGAAAAGTCTGTTGACAAATTATAGACGTAGATGTAGGTAGCATAAAGTAATGTTTCTTTAGATATAGTGTTCTTTTAAGTCTTTTAAAACTTGCCAGAAATTTATCGCGTTTTATAGTTAGAGATAAAGTCAATTCCATAATATTAGTCGGGATTTTTACACAACATTAAAAATTCTGTAATCCACGAGTATGTTCTTACATAACTATAATCTTACCTATTTGTTTTCTCGTATAATTTAGTCATGTATCAATTCCGGAAATATCAACAGAAATCCTCCAGGGTCTCCAGGGACCAGTGGGGATTGCTGTTATGACATAATTTTCCCCGATTCGGTGGAACATATTTCATCCGGATATAAAATCCGAGTAATGTGTCAGCCACAGGCTGCAATTGACCCGAACGGACATTGCAATTTGGTGGCGTGAGCCTAATGTCTACGATTAACTACATTTTCTATTGTACCTAATGTATTTTTGTTCGATTCACACCTTGTCTAACATGACTGGATAAAGGTTTTAGTGTAGATTAAGCAATTAAAACTTATTAATTGATATAATAAAAACTAGGAAAGTCCAATACTTGACTGAGTTTTAGTTACTTTAAGATAATTTGCAGTTTAAAATTAAAATATAAACATTTTTATTAAGTAGGTACTTTTTTTTATAGAGAAAGTGACAGACTAGTCCACGGTAAAGTGATTATTGTCGCCCATGGACATTCACAATACATGCATGCCAAAATCGGTCAAAACAACAAATTTTGGCATGCTATATAATTTGTATGAAGTCTAAGTTGAAGGCATCCCCGACAATTTAAGTAACATCGATCGATCATACAAAATAAGTACTTATTGTGGCCATATTATGCAATGATATTGACATTATTTTTTTCTTCATATATGACATTGGTGCAATTAGCACATTCTGCCAGTGTCAAGTTTTCTTCGTATTATACAATTTCAAAATTTAAAACGTATCGTCATTGTCTAGTCCCGTCGAAATAGGAGACGCTCAGTAGTAGTACTATAGATTTATTGAAGACAGAGTTGGACCCCTTGTAGGAGCGGGATAAATACAGTTTGACGCTTTTATTTATTATAATTATTTAAGCATTATATATTAACATAAGGCACTTTGAAGTTCAATAAACTATATATCACTATTAAACCACAATTCCCACAGTACACAGTTTTTGCAATTATCAAACAAACACAACTTTATTTATCGGGTTCCCAACGACAACGGACGTTATTTTTATCTTTTCTTCCACGGAAAAAAAAATATCAATAGAGGCGTTGATTATTTTGAATAGTCCCGCCAAAAGCTCCTTAAATGTCTTTTAAATCGCTTCATAGCAATTTTATCGGTTACTTAACCACAGAGCAACATAATTGTGAACCGGAACGTAACTAAACCATAGACACTAGTCTTGTCAGTCATGCTGTCATGTCATTGACCGACATCACAGGTTTCTAATTGGATTGGTCTTGTTCGAAATTGATTTTTGCCGTAATTATATTAAGTAAAAGAGAAAATAAGTTACAAAGATGTGGTTAGACGAGGCGGACGGTTTTGCAGAGATTTTTAAGGGCTATTTGCCTTATTATGTGCTGGTAGTTTTACCTATTTTTATCATGATGTCACCTGTGAGTCCTGTAGCTGCTTCTCATGAGTTCTCCGTCTACAGAATGCAACAATATGATCTACACACTGTTCCTCACGGTAAGTTTACAAAAATAACTAATGTTTAATTTATGAATTTAAAAAAATCGATTAATATTTTGAGGTTATTTTTCAAGTGTATCTTTGGATTATGAAGAATAAATAGGTTGTTTACATAAGGTATCTTATCTCAAACAATTTTTGAAAAACCACACTGTCAAAGATGTGGCATAAACATATTTCCTGAAAACTAAAACTTATGAGTAGGTATATGATATGATTTATACTTCAACAAGTTTGTTCTATTCATATCTTCATATCCATTTAAATATCATAAAATACCTTTTTAGAACCATGGAGTATTATTTATAAAGAGCAAAATATGTCTGTTTGTTTATTTACATTAACTTTGAGTTCTATCTGTCTGCTTATATTATGATTTTTAGTGCTGTGTAGTATATTTTACCTGGAAGTTTTTTTTAATCAAAATTAGTCCAGTAAGTAATTTTGAAAATAAGTAGCAGGAGTCATTTAGTCATCTAGATCAGTGGTCGTCAATATTTGTGCGATATTTGTGCGGCCCGCGACAAAGCAAACAATTTTAGTAGATAATATCAAAATATGATTTTGCACATGAAGTTAACTAAATAGAAGTACGCGAGTAGGTATAAACTTCCTCCTGTTCTTTGTGTCCGTTAATTGTATGCTAGTTAGTTCATTGAGTTCGCAAATAAAGACTTCACATTGATCACAGGTAGCAATTGCCATACAAAATCTATGGGGAAATCGCGTTTTGACAGCTCATAAAAAATATGTCAATTGATTGGTGGTGTCAACTAAACAATCCAAGAATATGCGGCCCGCAGTGATACCTCACATTGTCCTATGTGGCCCTTGACCAGAAAAGTGTGACGACCACTGATCTAGATGATGGTATGATATTATAAGAAACTATATAAAACATACCTGTTTGTCGGCTTATAACTTCAGTTCTACTAGAGGAATTTTGATATGGTTTTCACTCTGATTTAGAAATAGGATGTTTTAATCAAACAAAGAAATTGATTTGGAATTGAGTTTTAAACAGGTTTTAAGATGTTGCAGACAAATGCTAGTCTAAGATGTAACATTAGCTTTATTTACTTAAGCCATATGCAACTCTTTCAATTAGATGAAGGGCCCATTTAAATAGATGTTTAAAAAAACTCAGTGGTTGGATTGAGGTAGGAAGATTGTAGGAGGTAGCTTTGTGTTACTTCAATGAAGTTTTGGGTTACGGTTAAGGAGGAGGAGGTGGGAATTGAATAGCTTTTCATTATTATTCAGCATAAAGCAAACTCCTAATGACTTTCATTGCTAAATCTGAAGGATTAAAACAATTTTACTATTCAGTTACCGGTTTATGAATAAACATTTTATTTTTAAATACTTTAATGTATTTTCTGATCAGGTTGCCGCAGTGCTAGCTTCAACCTAGAAGGTCGTTCCCTCACATCCTGGAGCACATCCCGCCACTGTGTGGTGGCTCGCATGCAAGATATCACCATCGACCAGTTTATGGAGGTTCGGAGCAAAGGCGGAGCATTGCTGCTTGTGTTGCCAAAGAATGACACCATTTTAAGTCCTGAGGAAAAAGAGGTATGAAAAAAATTGCTGGCTGTATTTTTCTCTTTTTCTTATTGTTTATTTAAAGTTCATTGCACAAGTATTTGACAGATACAAAAGTGAACATAATGTGTTACATATTCTCTACCAGTCAACCACCAAATCAAACACAAAATAGAGCACGTGTGCAGTTTTAGTTTAGATATATAAACACTATATTGTATAAATGTCACATTATGACAAAATTGAGGAACAATGTTATTAGAAGAGATTACAATCAGGTAGTCTTATTGTTTTATATCAATTTCTTCCAGAAAACCTTGAGAAAGGAGAAACCTTTCTCAAATATATGTATGCAGTAATATATATTTTAAAAAATATAACAGACATAATATCCTATAGATAGTACATTATAACACATATTGTACCTACTTTAAAAAAATGTCATGTTATTTATTTAAACAAATATTGGTAGAGATTGGGACCTTTTTTAAAAACTAAAAGTAATTTACAAAATAAAGTTGGAACTCTGTTGACAATGATCCATCTTCAATGAGAACTGCAATAGAACTAACTATATTTGAATGTCGGGTAACTGTTTGCTCTTGGTATGGTAGATCACAAATAAAAGTAGTATGTATTTAAGAATGATTTAGAGGAGTACAGTGGACACGTCCTTACGGATCAAATGGTAGCTAGCAGTTGAGTCAAGGTGCTTTGGAGTGAATTTGAATTTGGGATTGCATTGGTAGGGGGGCAGTAGGGGTTTTTAGGGATTTAGTAGCAAGAAGTTTGGAAAAGGACAATGCTGGAAAAAGTATTGATACAGTGTTTAATGGAATCCTGCATACCTCATTATTAATTAAACCAATATAAAAGCAGACATCTCTTTTGGTATATTCTTATTCTTGCCACCACAATACAAATCAAGCTTTTCCACACTTCATTCAGTATGTTATACCAGTTGTACATTCAGTTGAATATTAATATTGAAAGTGCTGATTTATATTGATAGGTTTTAACAATGTAGGAATGTAGGCCACGTTTCTAGGTCACAAACTTGAAATGGAGGAACTTGTTATATTGTAAACATGCATAGTCATTATGTAATTTGTAGGAAAGCCTTATAAGTGCTTTAAATCATTATTTCTTATAATACCCTGTAACTTACTAAGGTAATATTTATATAGGACAAGAATCATTTAACATTGTATAATTCAGTTTTTGTTAATTAAGCTTATGGCTATGTGGTATGCACCACCTCATCTCTTCCCATGGTTGTCGTAAAAACGACTAAGGGACAACAAAGCCACTGCCACTACCATGCCCAGCATGTCCACTACCATGTCCATATAAAGGCTGACAATTAAGTCTACAATGACCAACCAACCAATAAATAATTTGTGTAAACAATTTTTCTTTATTTTTCCAGCATATTGAACTTTTAGAAATGGCAATGGCCCAGCAAGAAGTGAACCCGCCCGTCTACTTCGCACAATGGTCTCCAGAGTTCGAGGACATATTGAAAGACCTGCAACACAGTTTCATCACTGACGAGAAGTCGGGAACTGCACTTGAGGCCATGATGAACTCTGTCTCCTCTAATGGATATCAGATTGGTAAGCTTTTTATATATTTTTTTTTTAAAGTAGCCACAGCTCTTTGTCTACTCCACAGCAAGTGAATTGTCATTTTTGATATCACAGTCAACATATTTTTTATAAAAAAAGCAGACAGGAGAGCATTCTGTCTCTAGTGCAGCAGTTAGTGGATACTGTCGCCCATGGACATCCATAATACATGCCAACAATCAGTCCAGAATTACAAATATTGGGAGGTTTAGGAGTGGATTTTACAAAAAGGGTTGGGGAGGATGTGGAGTAGAAAGTGTAATGGGGTAAAAAGGTTTCTTTATCCCTTACGCTTTCAACTAAACTAAAAAGTTGAGTTGTGAAAAAAGAATCTCCTTTTATTTTAATCAATTATAACTTAAACGATTTTTCATTTCAAATGTCTTTAATCGATTTCCTCAAATACCTCCGTCTATGGTGATTTCGAAGTATACATAAACTTAGAATGTTGTATTTACGTCTAAGATAGTGATTTTTATAACAGTTTTTAGGTAGGGACTAACAAAACCGTTTTTATCGAACATATCACATAATCTGTGACTCACATTATTAAGAGGGTATTTGGTGATTTCTCAATTCAAATCCTTCATGTTTTTTTTTGTGAAAGAAGTTTTTAACTTGTTGGTTAATTTTATTTATTTTGTTTCGTAATTAAAGCTGACTGTAGTTTGTTTTTCTAATAACAATGTCAAGCAAACAACTATATTTTGAGATAAAAAGTCAACATATGACAGAGCTAAGAACATACAGTAACAATAACAATTTGAATTGAAACTACCCAATTTTGTTAATTATTCTCATAATAAAGTTGAAATTATCTAATTTTGATCTGTTTCAATCCACTAAAAATTGTTTTTAGTAATTTTTGGTTGTAATTGATTAATGCAAGGGATATAGTCAGGATTATATCTAGGATGCGGTAAACAATTTTCTTATAATTAAAATAGAGGAAGTGTAATGCAGAAAGTATGTTACTTATTCTTCCCTATGCTGAGGGGGGCACGCACCCCAACCTGCCTACGTGGCTATGCTCAAATTATTATTTCTATTTGAAAAATCTGTTTACATATTTTAAAATTATCACAGAATGAGAAAATAAAATCTATTTAAAAGGGTCTAAACGTGTATGTTTACCTTATTACTCGAATATGTGTGAAAAACGCGAAAATATCAAAAGTTATAAAAAATTGGTTTTCTAAAAATAGATTTATTATTTATTTGTCACATCCCTACTACGAATTGGGCGAATCCGTGGTCAAATAAATCTATTTTTTCTTCCTCAGTGGTAACAGCCCCTTTACCTCACAAGTTGGAGTCAACAGCAGTGACTCTTCACGGTAAACTCGACGGACGTTCTTCTGCTCAGAGCATCGTCATTGTAGTCAGCTACGACTCCAGCGCGATAGTACCGGTTAGTGTTACAGGGAATTGTAGCTAGAATCGCAACCTGATTTTGATTTGGTGGGTCTGATAGCTATATGGGAAACTAGTTGTGGTAGGGGCCGGTCTAAGCCCTTGTGTGATGTATATGTCGTATGTTAAATAATTAACTAACATAGTCAATTTTCAAGGCCACTTATTGATTTAGATCTTCTGTCTACTACCATTGCCCACAGCCACTTAAAATTACATCAATAATTGTTGACAAATTCAAATTTATTTGTAAGAATTCATACATTTTTTATGATATCTTAATATAAAAGGTCTTAATAGAAAACTGAGGCAGTCAATATATTCGACCTGCATACAATGTGTGCAAACATGATGTACTTCTCATATTTATTATGTAAATATAATTGCTAAAAATTGTAAACTTAACTTAATAAATATAGAATAATACATATTTTGTATATTCCTCTCCACTATAAAAAGAATTTTCCATAAGCCATCTGGTCAGTTTCGATTTTAAGAATTTCCCATATATAGATTTTATAAATATCGGTATAACAGCGAGGTTGATATAATAGGCTCGAACATTCAGCTCTTAGTGGTCTAACAATATATTCAATACCTATTCAATTAAATCGCATGGATGAGATTTAGCAAAGAGGTGAAAGAGGTTTACATGGTAACGATAGTATGTGATTTTTTCTTTGTATAATGATTTGCAGCTCTCTAAAACCATGCTTTATCAATGGCACCAATACATTTCTTCTGTACTTTGTCGCACTTTTTCATGACATATTTTTTCACAGGAACTGTCCCACGGAGCAGACTCCAACGCCTCCGGGGCAGTGGCCATTATAGAACTAGCTCGTATTTTTTCCCGTTTATACTGGACGGCCACAGCTCGCGGCGCGCCCGCACTACTGTTCGTTCTCACTTCAGCAGGACACTCCCTCAACTACTTCTCTGCCAAGAAATGGCTGGAGGAGCAACTTGATACCACTGATGCCGCTTTATTACAGGTATGTGCTGTTTTCAGCGGGGTAATTGACAGGAGCTATATCGTAGTGCTGATTCCAATGACACTAGACCGGTCACCGAATATAGAATATAGTATATATATATATATACACATTATATTATAGAATTAGCTTGTATCTACATGATGCCGTATTCGATGATTACATCACCTTAGCAGGAACTCGCTTTCATACCACTGACGCTGTTTTGTTTTAAGTAAGTGGTGTTGTCAATAGAGTATTTGACCGGTTGTCCCACAGTGAGGACTAACATTTCATAAAATCATAGAATATTTCCGGATCGATTCTTCTCGTTTATAATTTTATTCTCGTAAACTAAGTATATCAGGAAATTAAATATTTGTGAACGGATAATTTAGTTATGACGATTAATTTTATTACGGATCTGAGAGTTTTCTTTAATAATTGTGTGTGAAATAAATAAATAAATGTGATCATGAAGGAACATGAGAAATAAAACAAATAGATGTATTATGGTAATATTTTATTTTATAAATCGTCGCCGTCATCGCTATCGCTATCGCTGTCACTTTCTGTAACATTTATTATAAATGTGTCTGTGATATTGTCAATTAACATATCTAGCCTACTCATTTTTTCCTCTTCTTTGACAACATGGGATACGCATTTAGACCATTCGGTGGCCGTAATTTTTTGAATGCCTTCCTCAAATAAATTTCTCACGTCTGTCAATTTGAAGGTTTTATTATTTTGAGCTACATGCCCCTTTACCTGAGCCCATATCAATTCGATAGGGTTCAGCTCGCAATGGTAAGGGGGCAGTCTTAAAACCGTGATCCCATGTTGTGCTGCCATTTCGTCTACAGCGTACTTATTAAAAGACTCGTTATGTGGAATCAGTTCTAAAAGCGTAGCTTTAACCATATCTGGTTCGTAATGAATATTTTTATTTAAAAGCCAGTCTTGAATGGCAGCTTTTTTCCAGCTCATTTTTGGTGCCGTTTCCAATTTTCGGGAGTGGTAAGGTGCATTATCCATCACCACAATTGAGTTTGGTCTTAATTTTGGTAAGACTCCAGCGAACCACTCCTCAAAACAAACTGCATTCATCTCATCATGGTAATCTTCACAATTTTTCTTTGCTTCAAAAATCATGAGCCCCTCTTCCAGGAAGCCTTCTTCACTACCTATATGGCTAATTATGAGACGTTTGCCTTTTCCAGATGGGTTTTTTAATCCAGTGGTCAGTCCCTCCAAAAACGCTTGCCGAGATGATGTGACTTGCTTGTCCACCCAAGTTTTTTTTACAGTATGACCTTAAATCACATATAGTACATGAACATTCAATATTACTATTAAATTTAATGTAAATGTATATTAATTCAAAATGTTAGCCTTACCTGCGTTAACCCAAGTTTCATCTTGATAATATATATGTCTCCCTTCTCGTCGAAACTGACATATAGATCGCAAATAACGCTGGCGCCATGTTATTATATCATTTCGATCAATAAGTGTGCTCTTGCGTGACCGTGCAACAAATTTAAAATTAAGATGCTTCAAAATTTTTCTGAGGGTGTCTTTGGAAACCTTGGGCATTTCTGGATCATCGTTCATCACTTGTAAAATCTGAAATAGTAAATTTTATAATAGTTTGGAATCATTACTTATATATAAAAGATGTAGGTATAAAATAATACTGTCTGACTGATTGACTAACCTTTGCAATGGTTGGAGGTTCATTTCGGTAAAAGAACTGATGAACTATTCGTCGTATTGCGGAGAATGTAAATTCATCAATTTTATCTTTGAAACTTCGCTTTGGTCCAGTTTTTTTAGGGGGAGTTGGCGGCGCACCTTTATTTACTTCCTTCAAAACGTTACAAACAGAGCGTGAGGTTATTCCCAATATGTGAGCAACTTTGTTCATACATTCATTTTCTTCCACAACTTCAAAGGCCTCCAATTGCGCAGAAGTTTTATTTTTCACGTACTTATATGCGTTGCGGATCATTACTTTTTCAGTAACAGTGAAAGCTTTTCGTGGACGTTTTTTTCTTGGAGACAAGAAAACATCCACGTCTTTTTGTGATGTACTTGGCGGAGGATCCATTTTGATGGAAAACCAAAACAAATAGATTCACTCAAAGTTCACAAAAAACTATAAACGTAACAACAAACACAACGTAACAAAACTTTAACAAAAACCCAACAAAATAACAAAATATCGATTCGCAATGAAACGAGATATTCGTGCAGTCAGACTAGGAGAATGAAGCCGAATGACAAGATAAACAAAATGGCGATAGCTGCACGAGCGCGCACGGGTTGCCAATACAGAAAACTATCTAGGCTCTTTTATTATAAGTTTTGTTTTTAATATAAAAAAAAACAAAAATATTAACTTTTTATAAAATAAAGCAGCGGTTACTAATTAATAAATAATTGTTATGAATAATTATGTATTTATTTATTATAAATAAAAATCAATAATTTAGTCTTTAATTGGCACACCAATATTATGATTACATAAACATAAATCGCGATTGTTTATCGATTTTTGTGTTCATCACTACACTATTATATGTGGTATCATTATTTTACAAAATGACAGTAGCTAATGTCAAATGTGGAATCGAATTATAATTCCGACTATAGCTCATATCTTCTCCCGTCTATATTCAACGGGCATATCTCGCGGCGCGCCCGCACTACTGTTCGTGCTCAATTCAGCAGGACACTCCCTCAATTACTTCTCTGCTAAGAAAGGGCTGGAGGAGCAACTTGATACCACTGATGCCGCTTTATTACAAGCAAATCTTCTTTTGGGTAGGTTATTTGACGAGACTTGTCCCATGGTGCAGAATTCAGCGAGACAGCGATATGTTTTTCATTTCTCAGCAATATAATCTAGTTACAAGGGATTTCCTTCATCCCATTAAACTCCCATTATTCTTATTTTATTTGATGGGAATGAGAGACATCTCATATTTCATTATACTTCAAATTCCATGAGATTGCATTAGATGACACAAATAGAATATAATGAAAAGAAAAATTTGTCTTGTATTTATATCACTACCTTTTGAATTTGCCCTTTATCTTCTCCGGGATGTCTCGTTTCGAATAAAGTAATGAGAGAAATGAGAGACTTTACCTATGCCCTTATACTTCCACCTCGATGGGACTGTACTGGATAAGATGAAAGGAATATAATGAAATAAAATCGTTAATTTGCTGAATATTAGTACATAAGATGTTACACTATATCATCTTTTATCATATTCGGCCTCTAAAATAGGGCATGCAAATTAATCACAATTATGAGAGATACAAACTATACATATATGTCAATTTAAATTAATTTTAGATTGAATTTAATAAATAATTAAGAAAAACAAACAAATGTCAAAGGAAATTAATTAGGAGCTCATTATCTTACTCAAATAAAATCAATATTTATCATGTAATTTTCATTAATCATTTCACGAGAAGAGAGATTTCTCTTATACATTTATTCCCTGCATCGAGTTTAAACTTGCTCTCTTACCTTTTCCAGGATGTTTCCTTCGTAATGTGCCTCGACTCAATCTCCTCTTCACGTCAACTCACAATGCACGTTTCAAAGCCTCCCAAACCGGGTGGAGCAGCTCACTCCATCAAATCCCGTTTAGGAGTGCCAGTGAACCACAAGAAAATAAACCTCGCGGATGAACTGCTGGCGTGGCAGCATGAGAGATTTAGTATTAGGAGGATGACAGCGTTCACGTTGAGCGCTTTACAGGTAAGATATTATTGTGACCATTTTCTGCCACCACTCTTTGGGATAAAAAATTAGACAAATTAATAGCTTATAATTTGTTTTCTTTCTTTTGTGAACGCACTGCTCGTCACTGTCGTGTGGTTCGTCCGTACTTCCTTGACATACAGTCGCTGCGTACTGTGCGATCAAAAATACACTTTCTACCGCGAACCCGAAAGTTGTGGAAAGAACTGCCAGCCAAGGTTTTTCCATTATGCTACAATATGGGCCTCTTCAAGAGAGCTGTGGACAGGATTCTGGTCGGTCGACAGTCGACCCGCGTGTCCCGTGATGTTGCAGGTGTCCACGGGCGGCGGTGACCACATACAACCATGTGGCCCGCCCGTTCCTCTGTCATCTATCTTAAATTTAAAAAAAAACGAAGTATTTATCCTTAATAATCTTTAAATATTCGACTCCAGAATCATAAGGACCCAGCCAGAAGTACAGTCCTGGACACAGGTTCAGAGATAGCAGTCAAGAACTTAGTGTCGAATATAGCAGTGACTGCGCGCGCGCTCGCTTCACACATATATAATCTAACAGATGAGTTGAATGACGAAGACGCAGCGTTATATGATGATGCATTGGTAAGTCATTTTTAACTTATTTTCAGTGTTTACACAGTGTTCAGATCTTTTTTCCAGTACCTACCTACTTACCTTTACCGTAATACCTACTTCAAACTTTAAACACTCCTATCGTACTTGCTAGTTTAACCTATCTAGCTTTGACCTTCAATTGTTCTTTTTTGCATTAGAAGCTTTATTGGGCCAACCCGTACTTCATTGGTCAAAAATGTATAAGTTCAAACAGTGTAATCGTAGATATGCCTGCATTTATTGTAAAACTAGCGGTGCCGGCGACATTGTTCGCGTGTACTTTAGAATGATTCCCGTGGGAACACGTCGGTAACGTTAACTATAACTATGCCAAGTTTCATTGAAATCCGTCCAGTAGTTTTGCGTGATGCACGCTCAGACAGACAAAAATTTCAAAAAAAATAATTTTTTTGGCTCTGTCATTCGTACTTTAAATTGAAATCACTTTTTTTTCTTCAAAATATTCATGTCTTTGTAACGATTTTATTATATGTATCCATCTATTCACTGCGCATACTTCATGTTCATGTTCACCTTTCAGAGAGTAGACGAGGAGGCTGTCAAACATTGGTACAAATATTTATCGTCGCAGGCAAGATCACCGCAAGTCATTACCACTTCTTCACCAAATTCAGGTAATGAATAAAATCCATATTCTTCATCCTTCCAAACCCTTTTCTGATTATCCATTACCGCAAATGTGGTAGACCAATAGCCTATTTGGACGAAACATGGTATGATACTCCATAACATTATAAAAAAAGGATTCAACGATAAGTGGAAATTGTGTTTTAAATATGCCTCGAGGAAAAAATATCATGCCAATCAACCAGGAAGGTCGATATTATAGATTTTTTAGGAAGACACAATATTCCACACTCAAGTGCTGCAACAAAACAGCAAGCACTACCCTTAGCCAGCTCTCAACCACCGAATGTTAGCTGGAAGAAAATGCTATATAGCATTAAGTTCGCATTTGTACACACATTGTATATACCGTTTGTACATAAGGAGTGTAGTCAATGAGAGTTTCCTTATTATTGTAGTGTTTTTTTAAAATAAATATTGAAAAAAACGTCGATTAATTCAACTTATCGATGATAAGATATTTCATATTCCTTTTTTGTGCATTTTCTTTCGTGGTTTTTACATTTACAACATAATTTGTCATTTTATTTCACCCCATTTGACGGTTGTCAAATTGCCCACATATGTACATATATGTCTATGGTCTTGGGCATAAAAATAGTTCATTGCTCATCGTTCTTGGTGGGACGGCAGCTTAACATGAACAGATGTGACGTCATTTGACAGGTGTAACAGCGGCGCTAGAGCGAGTGCTATCACGTTACTTAGAGGTGACCGTGAGCTCTCACGCAGTGGATAAGCGCGAGCCGGAGTACACTTTGTATGCACCCACTAAAGCTGTGCTCTATGTTTACAGGTCAGTCGTACACGTGTGTCTCCGTACAATCGTATTTAATTTTGTATTATTAATCATATTAAATTGTCATCAAATTCAGTGCCATTACTTTGATGTTACTACGTGCTACTGAGTCGACGTTGTAATTGTCTTTTTATCACATATAATGGCTTTATATGTCTTTATATACATATAATGTCATATAAACACACACACATATATATATATAAACCAGAAAGATATATTACACTATATTGTCGAGTCAGTAGTACATAGTAACATCAAAGTGAGTAACGGCATTGAATTTGATGACAATTTTCTAAAATGCATTTTGGTCAAATTGCATTTTAGACGATGTTTCTAAAAGAATTTAGCGATATAAGTCACGTTATTGTAACTCTACACGTGACAATGGGCAAATTCAATAGGTTTAGAATAGAGGACAAATGTTTCTAGATGCACTCGACTGGCCAAGTTACCTCACATTCAGAAATGTACTACATTTCGACATCCTATTCCCCCAAAGTACGTATGTGGCTTCGATAGTGGTGAGATATGCCAGAACACATTCCCGTCCCATCCTATCCTCACTACCGATACACGTACGTACATTAGGGAAATAAGATAAAGTGGAAAATGCAGTACATTTCAAGGTAGTATTCTGTGAGAGAGGGGTAACGTGGCCAGTCGAGCGCGCCCAGCGGCTGTTGGATTGAAGTGTACACTCCCCTCCTCAAGATAGAAGTAGATAGTTCATGAGGATAGAAACATCGTGAGGAAATCCGCATGCTCAAGAATTAAACAAAATCTGGAGCATAATAATATCCACCAATCCGCAATAGCGTGGTGGATTGCGGCACGAAACGCCTTAGTGATTTATTAGGAGAGGCCTGTGCATTTCAGTGGGACGTTATAGGCTGATATCGATTCTGTGAGAATAAACAACACTAGCAAAAAAATCCCACAATCTATAATATTAAACAGATTTATAGTCCGTTATTTTATAGAATAGATGGCAGACGAGCGGGCGGGTCACATGATGGTAAGTGGTCACCGCCGCCCACGGACATCTGCAACACCAGCGAGCTTGCGGGTGTGCTGCCGACCTTGCAGAATCCTGTTCACAGCTCTCTCGAAGAACCCCATGTCGTAGTGTAATGAAAAAATGGCAGCGTAATGGCAGTTCATTGCACAACTTCCGGGTTCGCTGTATAAAGTGTATAAACCGCACGACGGTGACGAGCGGTGCGATGGTAAAAACCCGAAGTTGGCATCAAATTGAACAGTTCTTCAGAACATTCATATAGGCGGAACATATGAATTTTCTTTTTTTCTTTCTTTTTTTTATGTACAAAGGCGGCAGACGAGCATACAGTCCACCTGATGGTAAGTGGATACTGTCGCCCATAGACATCCGCGATACATGCCGACATTAGTCCAAAATGTGAAACGTTGGCACGCCCCCGGATGCGCTGCCTACCTTTGGAGATATAGGAATGGATTTGGAGAAAGGGTTGAGAAAATGTTGAGGCATAGGATGGGATTGGAATGGGATCTGGCACATCTCACTCACTACCGAAACACGTACGTACATTGGGTACGTACATTGGGAAATACGATAAAATGGGAAATGCAGTACATTTCAAGGTAGTCTTCTGTGAGGGAGGGGTAACGTGGCCTGTCGAGCGTGCCCAGCGGCTGTTGGATTGCAGCGTGCACTCTCCCCCTAACAATTTATGTTATCTCTTGTCTAATACGGTTATTTTCAAAATTTTATTTTTCTCTTTCCAGTGTAAAACCAGCAGTGTTTGATCTCATCCTAACTGTAGTGATAGTTGCATATCTCACTGTTGTATACTTTGCGATACAGTTATTCCCAACATTCTATAGGGAATACGCTAACGTAGTCACGGGAAAGGTCAAAGTGAACTAAATTATACAATGGTAAAGGCCAAAATGAACTAAATTGTACGGTTGTAAAGGCCAAAATGAACTAGATTGTACAACAGGAAAGGTTAAAGTTGTGAAATGCTCGTATGTTATATATTAAACAGTGCTTTTACACGATACGGTTGTTGAAATATAATGTCCGTAGTCATTTTTTAAATCATATAAACCTTGCCTTAAAAATGTTTACACAAGTATTCGAAAGTTATAATGATTATTTTTATGTTCATAATTATTGAATTTCCAAACAAAGATATATTCGATACATGTAAAATATTATAAAGGAGAATGCCCACGAAAATGTGGAGCTGGGGCCCCTTTTCGAAAATTACTCCTTAACTCTTTTGATTCACCTACTTAATCATCTTCCGAGAGCGTTTCATTCCCTTTCCCTAACGGTTGCTGCATAAGCAAAAAAAAAGAAAGGTCAAGCCATCATTGCATCTCGATTTTGAGCCCCCAACAAGTGCCGATGCGCGATTACACTCACAATCACAATTGGCGCCGGAATCGGAATGAATAACAATTCGATGGAACAATTAAGGGATTCTGCTCCGCTCGCGGATTCAACTCTTTTGAGTCATTAACTCCGGAGTTACCCGTCACTACTTAAAAATCTTTATAATCTGTAGTCAAAGTAGTCAATTTTTGACTGTTGTCGCACATGTCAATATAATTATTAGAAAAATTAATGACTACAACCAAATTGCGTAAATCTTTCTTACATAATCCCTCAATGTATCCAATTTATATTATTGTTACCCTCCTATACTCCATCGTAAAATTAGGGGTCCACAAATGGGCATTCTACTTTGCAAATTTATCTACGATACAATTACGATTATTGTATGTTAGGCATTAATTTTAACTATCCATATATCGGGTGCTCTATTAAAATCTTGCACTCTGACATCCTGGCAATTTATTGTTATTTTTCAATTATATTATTATTAATGTTATTCCTATAACAAATTATGAAATAATATTATGAACTTGGAAATATCCCTTATATGTGAAAAAATGTATGTATGTTGTCCCAACGCACCAACAAACATACAGTTAGTGACATAGTATTTGTTATGACTTACTATAAGAGTTATAAGCAACTACTAAATATGAAAAAGATTTTAAATAAGTAAGTACACATCGACTATGATCGGCTAGTTCGGTTTTGTAGAGCGTCGTCTCTGTCGTAACGGCACGACAGAGACGACGCTCTACAACATCAAAGCTAGCCGATAGTCTCTTTCTAAAGGCCTATGTGTATTACTTTCGGCCGGGAAGTGTACACTTTATTGCACACAAAAAGTAAAATTGACACAAAGTTCAAATAAATATATATGCATAAGGTAGGCCTTATCGCTAAATGTATGTGCACAGGGTAGGCCTTATCGCTAAATGTATATTCATAAGATGGGCCCCATCGCCAAATGTATATTCATAAGATGGGTCCCATCGCCAAATGTATATGTATAAGGTAGGCCTTACCGCTAAACATATATGCGTACGGTAGGCCTTATTGCTAAACGTATGTGTATGAGGTAGGCCCTATCGCTAAATGTATATGCATAAGGTAGGCCTTATCACTGAACCAAATTTTAATGAATAAAAGATAAGAATAGAAAACCATTTTATATGACGGTTCGCCCGCGGATTTGATCTGCCTTAACATTAAAATATTTATGAAATAAAAGCTTTCATTTGAGGTATATATCAAGTGTATACTGACTTTTTTTTGGGACACACCTATGGTCCTTTACGAACTTATTTACTCTTAAGTGATCTCCTCTTATTTAAGTGATGTCATCACTGACACCTAACGCTGTCATTAACAGTGTGTTATGTTACATTGGACTTGTTGCGCATGCGAGCGGGACGACGGAAACCAGGCAAAGAAAAGTCACGAGTCGCTTTACAGAAATTTAATGAAAAAAAAAGTTTATTAAAAAAGAATTCAATGACATTCAAAATTACCAAAACAAAATTAAAAGTCCAAGAAGGCCGTCGTCAATAGTACTGATGACGTCACCTTTTTCTTAATGTGAATAGAGTATAATCGTTGTAACTTTTAAAAACTTATTAAGAAAGTACTACCCACCTTTTTTTTAATTCTGTGTCTCTACCTGATTGTTTGGGTTTCAAAAACTGAATCGTATAAACGCACTGTTACTATATTTTTCAATTTAGTCCAATTCAATTTTTATCTCCAGAATCACCGGTTCTTTATCTCGGGAATAAAAAAATACACACTTAAATGTCTTTAAATCCTTTAAAAATAATTAGAAATCATGATTTGTTTATTAAAGGGGGGCTGATATTTGTATAACATGTTTTTTCTTTAGATAAAAGTTGAGGATTAAATTATTTTAGTCTCCTCTACTGTGAGTGAAATTGAGGCAATTTAAAATGATTAGACATACTCATATTAATGATAAACAATCATTTTTACTTTGATGAGTCCTGGACTCATTTAAAAATAATGGAAATGTATCTTTTGTATTGGTATTAAATGAGTTAATAAAATGGCAATAGAATTAAGAGAATATTCCTGATTGAAATAGAACTGCATTTAAAATGTATTGTGACGATTAAATATATCAATTTCGCGTACAGTACATTTGCAGAGTCATTTATTTATTTATAAGCGACGAACAATTTTGATTAAAAGTCATAAAGTGGGTAATTTTACCGAAACGGTATATACTGGTAACATTTAAGAGGGTGAAAAGAATTACTGGTCACTTACAGATTGTCACAGATATTTATGCATTAATAAACACAGACTATGGATAAAGAATTTGCCAAAGTTTTATGTGAACAACGGTCTAATTATACAGGATGTGTCCGAAACGCGAAACCATTGGATTCTACTTACGATTCTGAGTTAATTGGCATTGTATTTTTTTCGTAAAAACTAAAAAACTTTTTTTGACCTTTAAATTACTTTGTATGAAGAAGGTAAAAGTCAGAAAAATATATATTGTTTTTTGTGAAAAAAAAAAGGTTTGTAAAATTTTCTTATCAATGAATGGAAAATCCATGGTTATCAAGACTTCGGGAAAAAATTGGATACATTCTGTACAATAAATTGAGTATGGCGTTTATAGATTGTCAAAGAAATATATATCAAAGTATTTATATGAATGCAACATTTTTCAGTACATAAAATATGTATATTGGCAAAGATAAAAAAAAAACAAATAATTATGAGAGAATATTAAAATATCAACCTTATGCATTTGCAATGAGATCCACATCAAGCACTTCTTTGCCTATAAAAGTACAAACATTCTAAACGCTATGTGTAACGGCATAGAGTCGACATTATAACTGTTTAAAATGTCTTGTTAGTCATTTTGCGTTGCCTCTAGTGTCGTCAATATATTATAATTAATAATATATTTATTCCAAAAAAATATCTCGAAATGGGCAATATTTAGTATATGTAAATTATAGGTAATATTTAAATATTCGCATGTAACTTTGTAAATACCTACATTTTCCTATTAAGACAAATTTTCTATCTTTAGCACGGATTTTTAAGAAACATTCACTATTATATAAAGAAATAAATATATTTATCTATTTAAACGGGTCTCGACGCGTACGTTTACCTCATTTATTTTACTCGACGTTACGGCTGGGTTGCACCCACCATGGTCACGAGCTGACTGAGGCGGATAGTCCACGTCGAGAATTGCGAGCGGTTTCATCTACTACCCGCATTTGGTCTCCATAGTCCGGGGAAAGTCGCGGCACACAAAACAATATATTACGTAGCGTCAGACGAAAAACCGCACGCATTTCTTGACGTGACCTCTTCAGTCAGCCCGTGTGCATGGTTGGTGGAACCCAACCGGAACGTCGTGTAAAATAAGGTAAACGTACGCGTTGAGACCCGTTTAAATAAATAAGTACGAGTATGTGTGAAAAACGCGAAAATCTGAAATGTTAAGAAATAAATATAGTACAACGAGTAAGTGCCAGTTTTTTGAAAAATATTCTCCGTATCGTTTTATAAAAACCACCATATTTTTTGTCCAACCACTGGTGGTCTTACTCCGTGAACAATAGTTTTGTTTACCGTCCTATAAGTTCCTTCAAACAATATAATATTATTGAGACTCATTGTAAAAGAACGTAATATTCATAATGTGTCCGATCATGAAGATTCACATTAAAAGTGCGCCATATAATGGAGTCTGACACAATTGTCATTCAGTATTGACACTTGAGAATGAGCCTTATTTGCTATAGAGATACGGTCGAAAGTTTTATACGTACATATATGTTCGGCACTGGCCGCTATCGAGAGGTTTTTTTCAATATTTCATTCAATATTTTATTTAAATTCAAAAGATCCATATAAATTCACACATTTTAGTTATAAAATAGCACTTTTTATGTGAAATTAAAGTAAATTAAAAACTGTGAATAGAATGTTCTTTGATCAGTGTTGAGATTTAATTTCCCCCAGAGAATGAAGCTACATGTCCAAAATATCAGATGAGACTAAAAAATATGGTTTTGAGTAATATTGACAAGCGAAGTTTATTATTATTATTATTATATTATTTACTAATACAATAATTGCGTATACCTTTATTTGACTGAAATACGTGACTAAACAATCTAAAGAAAATTCTAATAAACCTGTCAAAATTACGAACTGACGGCGGCCATCTTGAAATGTCACTTCTGACAGAGCTACAGGCGTGTGTTGCCGCGTAATAAATTTTATAATTAAATGTTTTTTTTTTTGTCCTAGTTCTCATTGATTACATAATAAGAGCCTCGTAGGCCTTGTACTTATACAAAGTGTTTCAATTCAGTTTTAGCTCTATAGTCAATATTACTCCACATCAAATAATATATCATCTATCTCTTTTCCTAAGTCGAGTATTTTAAATAATTATTATGTGATAAAATAATTGTTTTATTTATAAACCGGTCTTGTTGTGTTTTAACCGTTATTTTAGTTTAAATCGTAATATAAGTAAACATACAATTTTATGCGGGTCGATGGTTTAGTTATTTGATATAATAAAAAGTTCAAGATACACAAAACACCTATAAAAATGATCTATTAGTTGCTTCATAAAATTTAGACATTTCGTACTTCAAAAGAAAGAAAAGACGGAAACCTCTGCAAGCAGTTTCACTAAGGAATGCAAATGAGTACATTTCTTTTGATAAATTTGTCCGACTTTTTACCAGGAACTGTGTATCTAAGATTTTTATATCAATGGCTTATACACCCATATTGCGCATGTATACTGTCGCCAAAGCCCACGTGGGATTGTATTGAGCGACAGTCGCATGCGCGCAACCGCTAGTTATTTTGATATATATGTGTTTGGGTTCATTGGAACAGATAACGTGTGTGTACTTCAATACATGTGAAGCTAGTTGGAAACGCTTTTTAAATTCAAAATTGTTTTTAATTTCATGAAGATTTTGATTAAAGCAGTCTATAATGATTATGATTTCAGAATTTCGAATAAAAATTACGAGAAATTATTGAATGAACAGCAAAAATATAGGTGATGATGACTGATGACATTCTTATTAATCTAAAATTATTTACTTCAATTATTTAAAAGAAAAATGCCGTTTTGTTGATCGAGATTTGCTGCTCATTTAGTATTTTTTTGCCGTCTATTTTTATTGAATAGATGGCATATGAATGGGCGGGCCACGTGATGATAAGTCGCCACCCCCGCCCGTGGACACCTGCAACACTGGGGGACATGCGGGTGCACTGCCGACCGACCACAATCCTGTTCACAGCTCTCTTGAAGAGACCCAAGTATCGTAGCGTAGCAAATACAAATATACAAGCCAAAAAGAAACCCTGTGAGTCGATGATATAAATATAGTCGCAAACAAAACCTGAATACAACTAGCAAGACATTGACAAATGCCGTGAAAGAGTGCCGCTTATTGTGTCTACATTATTGTTATTAGAGGCCTGCAGAGGACTGAATAAAAAATCCGAAGTATTCAGATCATCATCATCAATGATGGGAGGAATTCTCCCATGACAGCCAATAAATAATACATGCGGCATCTTTGTTATATTTCATTCAATTTAACCAGTGTTTCCAAGTAGCTGTTACCTGACTATATGGTATTGGATTTTAATTTGAACAAATCATTCTTTAATTGTAACTGTGGTCGTGTAAGCGAAAATGGTGGATAATGTAAGGAATTGATAAATAAACTTTCGTTTTCAATACAATTGCTTCTTATTTCGTCTCCTAATAACAAAGTCGCATCTATAAAATGCAGGTGAGCATAATGTCATAAATCTTTAAAAAAAATATTCTTTTAAGAAAAAAAATCATAAATGATAGTTTGAAATAATGCAAGAATTGGTAAAAATACTTATTTATTTTCTTAAAATATACAAAATGTTTCGTAAAATAAAACCCTAAAAATGTGTCCGGGTACTTATGATTAAAATAAAATCATAAATATATGTCCTCGGGTATTTAAGATTAAAAAGCTACCATCGAAAAATACGAAAAAATATGGCACTTGCGAAGTACCTAATTAGGTAATTGAAATACATATTAACATATGTATATGTACAGTCAGCAATAGGTCAACGGATAGCCATCCGTAATTTAATACATTAGTAATGAGGCCAAGAATAAATGGGTTTGGATACATAGCGTGTTGCTGACTGTACGTAGACTTACTATAATTTACAGTCTGTCCAAGAAGTCAGTTCAAATGGTCATTATTAAAACGTTTAAAATCATATTTTGGCAATATTTTTCAATCCAGATATGTAACTTGCCAAACTTTAGTTTATTCCTAATATTTTTTTATGATCTTTTACAGAAATTTTAGTTTTTTAAATGTCAAATTCTCCAGAGTAATAAGTACTTTACATAAACAAAGTTATTGGAACTGGACAGACTCTACACACATACATTCGTAATCATTGAATTATTACAAAGTTATTTACATAAGTTATATACTTACCCTTAAAATATGTCTTATAATTAATAAAATACTTAATTATTAATTGTAACAGATTATATTAAAATATTTTTTAAACGATTGAGACGTAATTTATAATTATATTAAACATAGTATGACTAATTATTGCAGATTATACATACCTAGCATTATGTCTGATGTCGCAAGTTTTATAGTCGCAGTGTGTCTGATAGAATATATCCATAGAATATATATTTAGATCTGCAAAGTGTGTTGATCTAATACTTTACTGTGAGGCTTCAACATGTTATTTATATTCAAAAAAAAATGTTCGAAATTTTTATATTTATCCTTCGAAGACCTCTACGCTTGCTGCGCCATTAATGTCCTTCAGCTCCTTGGACTTGAATGTGGCCACGAAGTTGATCTTGCCCATTTTCTGAAAAATCCAATTATTTCTCTAATTAATACAAAAGTATAATTAATAGAATAATAATTAATACCTGCATATTGAAAACATTTTTTTTGTTATCTTCATAAAGTTCTAACTTAGTAAATATTATTTAAAAGAATAGTAAGTTATTCAACATTAAGGTATTCAACATAAAGTTATTTCACATGAAGTTATTCAACATTAAGTTATTGAGCGGCCATTGTTAAGGTCTAGGTATAGATATCCGTTTTCGATTGAGTAGATCCATACTCATAGGTTCAGTCCCGGATTATCCATATAGGCAATGTAGGCTGCCTATGGGCCCAGAGCCGCCTGGGGGCCCCGCCGCCCGTGAGAAAAATAAGTCGAAAGTGATTATCAAGAAATAAATCACTGTTATAATTTTACTATACTCACCATTTGCAAGTATTGCATAAATTGAATTACATTACATTAGTTATAAATAATTTTGTTTTAATAAATGGCATATATTCGTTAGTGCCGAGATATTAAAATTTGGTGTTTGTATAAGGTTTAAATGCTACCTACCTATCTAAGGGGAGAGGGGCCCCGAGACTTGCATTGCCTAGGGGCCTCTACGTGGCTTAATCCAGTCCTGCATAAGCTATTACGGAATTTATGCCCACTTAATTACGCAGAGGAGAGTTTCTCGAACATCGGTCAAAAGTTAGTAGTAGATGATCGGTGCATCTGTAGTAGATGATGATATCCGATGTTATTATCGAGTTCTTATCATCATGTGAACAATTGTAAGCGAGAATTGTATGTAGTTTAGTAGCACACGAGAGTCGTATACAATATTCTCGCTCGAACCGTTCGAGAAACTCTCATTGTGTAAATGAGCTTTTAGAATAGCACCCACCACCCCATTTCTTCCCTTGGATGGTGTAAAAGACGACTAAGGGATAACAACGTCACCATCATAGGGCCCGAGGAACTACGCTACCTCTACAGCATTGGACTCGCCAACCCGTCGCCAGCGTGACGTTTTGAGGACATACATCCCTCGTGCATCAGTGGACCATCCATCCAGCAGCAGTGGACGATATAAGGGCTGGTTGCGGTTAATTATTTCACAACTTTCTATCAACTTGTTTCTTGATATTGTCCGTTGGCAGTTTTTTTTTTTAATTTTTCACGTTTTGTACACATTTTATATTGTAAATGTGGTCTGAACGCGTAAAATTAAGTCGACTCGTGACCACGGCTGGTGTAACCAGCGAAGAAACATCGAGTAGAAATAAAAGGTGAACAAAAACCTTTAATTTTACTTATTCAGGCTCGATTTGCAACATAAAACTTGTAAATTCTATCACCGAAAACTTTTAAAGAACTCATATATTTCTTAACTTATCTTTTCTTAATTTATTACATGTAATGAGTGGCGAATAGTTTTTCTTTCATAAATAAATGGTTTAAATTAATTAGTTGTACAATTTACTTAGAAGTTATTTTAAGAAAGGCTTTTTTTCTAAACAAATACTTACATTAGGCTGTACCGGCAACTCGGCAGACACAGCAGCGTGAGGCTCAGCGTCGTTGGCAGGAATACGTAGCGTTCTACCCGCGATACCCGACGACGTGAGGCGGAACTCGCAGCCGGTGAGCGGGTGGTCGAGCGGGTTGATAAACGACAGGACTGCGGGCGCCGCTTGTCCGATTACAAGGTCGTCGTTGAACTGGAAAGGTAAAGTGGTAAATAAAGATAATAATAATAATAAACTCTACTAGGATCGGCTACTAGGATATCGGACTTAAGGCTCATTTACACAAGGAGAGTTTCTCGAACGATTCCAAGAAAAATATTGTATACTCCTATGCGACCAAACTTCATACGATTCTCGCGTGTAACTGATGATAACAGTTGTTTATTTTTTAACAATTTCTTCTCCTGCACGAGTTCGGGAATCTCTCCTTGTGAATTTTTATTCTGACGAACAAGCCTGATATAGTGTTGATGGACCGGGTACAGTCTCGGAAAGTCGAAATCGAATAAAGAAGAAAGTGTCTCGAACTGGTGCACAAGGTCACCGACGTATGGAGCGTGACGTCGACTGAAATCATTCCAGTCGTGTTGCCCGTAAACGGGATAATCTTCACCAGCCTTGAGACCAACTTAAGGCGGTTGGGTTTCCGTAGCAGCTCGATTCCGGCGAAGATGCAAAAAGCGAGACGACACATCAAAGACGCCGCCAAGTAAATTATTATTATCATTAAATTTATTAATTATTTGGTAATACTGTACTATACCACCAGCCTATGTCTCTCCACTCCACTGCTGGATGTAAGGCAGATAGGCACTCAACGAGCTATGGAGAGAGCTATGCTCAGAATTTCTTTGCGGGATAGGATCCAAAACGAAGATATTCGCCAAAGAACGAAAGTCAGTCATAGCTCGTAGAATCGGCATTTTGAAGTGGCAATGAGCAGGTCATATTTGCCGCAGGACCGATGACCGTTGTGGTAGAATAGTCCTCGAATGGAGGCCTATCGGGAAGCGCAGTGTGAGATGCCCTCCGGCCAGGTTACCGACGACTTAAAGAAATTCGCCGGCGGTGGTTGGATGAGAAGGGCCGAGGATCGTATGCGGTGGCGAGCCGCGGAAGAGGCCTACATTTGTTAATAAATAAATGTAAAATGACAGCGGCGCAGTACCAACGTATTATTTTCTTTACTGACCTTGGCAGGTATCACGAATGTCTAAATGCAACAGTGTCCACTTTAGGTAATTGGATACCAGGTAGACGGCAGAAGGAAAGTTCATTCTAAAAGAAGTTTGAAAATTGGGCCCTTACCTTGATATTAATATTCGGCTTCAGCACCTGGAAGTCATCGTCATCTGCCCACGACTGCTTTGTCTCATCAACTATAGCCATCGCTGATATCTTCATGTTGCAGTACTCCACCAGCTTGGGAAGGTAGTCCTGCTCCTTTACCAAGATGCTGATTTGTTCATCTGGGGATATAATGGATATATATACCGTATCATGTGGGCGGTTATCTCTGTTCTTACTTAAATCGTGCAAATAACTGTTTTCTATATTCTTATACCATATCACATACCATCAGCTTTTGTCTCTCCACTGCCGGATATAGGTCTCTCCCAAGGGTCGCCAGAACGCACGGTGTTCTTCTTTTCTCAAAATGATGTCTAATATTTAGATTGTAAAAGATCGATAATTTTGGTATGCAGCCTAAGCTAGGATAATAATATGGCTTTCTCATTCAGAATGTGCCATATATTGTATGTCTGTTACTTACGTTTGTGGGGTCCGACATGGATCTTTCCCTCGACCTTCTTCACGACATCAGCTCGTACCCCGTTGTAGAACACGCTGGTCGCAGACAACACCGCCTTGATGTTACGAGTCTGACAAGAAAGATCCCTAGATTAATCACAGTAAATATTTTTATTTTTTAATTCATTAAAATCTCGTAGTTTCACTGATATCTGCGAAATTAGAACCGACAATAAGGTCTCTTTTGTCAAAGCCCAACTGGCTCAGTTGGCCACAGAATGCAGTCATCTCCAACAAAATACAACGAACTTCGGCCCCGGCGGAGGGAGTTTCACACTGCGCTTCCCGACGCGTCGCCTCCAATCGAGGACTCATCTACCACATTGGTTATAGGTTCAATTATATATTAATTAATTATTACCAAAAACTCTAATATAATACATATATTAATACATATATGTTCATTTATTAATTACCTTTAATTAAAGTGGCCCTTACCTTATCGGAATTGTTGTCAATGTCGACAGTAATCCTGAACTCTTTGCCAATTTGCACCGTATCAATATCGCGCAATTTGAACGAGATTTCGTTTTGGAGAGTGCTGACCACAGCGTAGTATCTGGTGAAGATAATGGATATTGTTAGAGTCTCGAGCGTTAGACATGTACGAATTTTATATTGTAAATCGTGTCTGAACTTGTAAAATTAAACTTATAAAACTGCTCCCACCCTGGACCACCCGCCTCCACAGTCAACTCGTGACCACGGCTGTGTAACCTGCGCCGAAACGTCGAGTAGAATTAAAAATAAACAAAAACCTTTAAATTTATACATTCAGACCCGATTTACTATATGCGTACAAGAGGCGAAAGTTTAAAAATTTATATGTATCAATTTCTTTTTCTGATTCTTGAGGATGTGGATTTTCTCACGATGTTTTTTTCCTAATTCAGTGATAATTGAAAAAAATATATATGTTCCGAATTTTGTTAGATTTAAGACAGGCTAGAGATGAAAAAGAAACATTATTATAGGATTTGCAAATTTATACTTGATAGCAACTAAGTGGTTCTCATCTAATTATAAATAACTAGCGACCCGCCCTCGCTTCGCTTTCAAAATAAAATATAGCCTATATTAGACACGGATAATGTAGCTTCCTATTTGTGAAAGATTTTTTGAAATCGGTTAAGTAGTTCCAGAGATTACCCCCAACATACAAACACACAATTTTACCTCTTTATTATATAATATTAGTATAGATAAGCAGTGCTATCCTTACCTCTTCGCCCTCTCCGAGTAGCGCACTCCGTTCATGAGGGCGAGCCTCTCGGAAGCAGTTCCCTCCCTGTGCTTGTACAGCGCAGTGATGTCTTCGCGGTCCTCGTCGCCAATCGGGTCGAAGATGAATGGCTTCTTTGTGAGGACCATGCGGCCAATGCTGATGGGACGAGAATTACTTTTTAAAAATTGGCTTAAACCTAAACGAGCAGCAAAAAAAATACAAAATCATGAACAACAAAACAAACTATTTTTGAACAACTGAAAGAAATAATTTTCAATTAGCTAAGATTTGCTTCCCATTCAGTATTTTTTATTATTATTATTAAAGGATATAGATACTTTTTGCTCAATATTTTTTTAGTTCAATTTGATACCAACTTCGGATTTCTACCATCCGACCTCTCGTTATCGTTGTGCGGTTCGCCGAACTTCCTTGACAAAGGGTCACTACATACAGTGCGGTCATAAATACATTTTTATACCGCGACTAGAAAGTTTTTTTTTAGAAAAAGGCGATGAGGCTTCTCAGTCCACTTTTGTGATAAGTCCATAGACATTTGCGATACGTGCCAACATCAGTCCAGAATGAAAAACGTTGGGACGCCCCCGGATGCGCTGCCTACCTTTGCAGATTAATGGTGAGGGATAGCTTGGGATGGGAATGGGCTCTGGCATAGACATGCCAGTGAGATCACTCACTACCGAAACACGTACGTACGTACATTGGAGAGGTTGGATAAAGTAGGAAATGTAGTATATTTTCCGTTTATGTTAAGATATGGGGCTCTTCAAGAGGGCTGTGAACAGGATTCTATACGGTAGGCAGCACACCCGCAATCCCCCTGGTGTTGCAGGTGCACATGGGCGGCGGTGACCACTAACCATCATGTGGCCCACGCGCTAGTCTGCCATCTCTTTATAAAAAAAAACTTACTGGTAGTTATTAGTGTCCACCATCGAGTAACCAGACTCAGACTCGGGGTCTTTCCTCCACCGCATCAGATCAGCGTTGACGGATGCCAGCATGAACTCAACGTCGTAGCTTACTCCGATGACCCCCTGCTTGATGGCTTCTACAGGAGCTGGACCGCATTGGTACATGCCCTGTGAGGTCTCTTGAGGAGTCGCGTCGACGGCTTGCCAACCGCCGTAACCTAGACAATTTGAAAATTAATGTTGAATAGTGGCTATTAATGTGAATAGTTGAATATTGAATACTATATATAGTGTTACTTTTCTATGGCTTGTATTTGAATGAGTAGCAAAAAATACATTATTTTTCTCTTGCACCATCTACCTCTATTTCGATTACAGACTTCTCCTTATCATCCAAAGGTTACCTGGAAGAAATCGCTTTAGCGATAAGGCCGCTGGTTGTACTTCTAATTACTTGTACTTTGTTTTTCTCTGTATATTTTTGGCGTTCAATAGAGTGCAATGAAAATACTAAAGGAACAGCAAATCGCGATCAACAAAACAGTATTTTTATTATCCGAATTAAATAATTTTAAATTATTAAGAATGTTAGCACAAAGTCCACGGAGTCGCGCTTCATTTTATTTATGAACAAAAAATCCACAGCAAAACAGTATGTAAACTTTTTAAACATATACATTTCACCACGGTATTCAAGCTTAAAATCAGCGCTGTGTGTCACCACTGATGACAGATGATTCAGCAGTCATCAGTGATGACACACAGCTAAAGCTGAGATGGACGCCCATTCAGGACAGTCACAGCACACAGAGACACCAAACTACGCTATGTCTATTTTCTTTTTTCTTATCTTTAATTTCATTGTTATCGTACTTAATTGAGATAAATCGAGTGACCTGACCTTTTAAATTATTTTCAGATGATGAAGTAGTAAGATATCGTAGGTTATCGACGTGATCCACTTTTAACTGTATGATATCAACAAATTAGTATTATTATCTCAAAAGAAGTCAAATGCATAGTTCGCGGTGGCATCGAAAAGAAAACAAGTCACGAAAATTAATAAAACATTTGCAGCCGTATCCGGCCCTTTCTTGAACCACTGCTGGACATGAACGTTTTTAGAGGTGGTCTACTTCCTCAGGATTTGTGGTAGTGGCTTTGTATCTCCTATGCATTTTACGACACCCACGGAAAGAGATGGGTTGATGATATTCTAAACCTGTAATTAACTACATTGTTTTAAAAAATATTTTTACCAAAATTATTACATTAAATATACGTCAGAGTTTATTTTCCATTCTATACTATTGAGTGAGAAGTGTGATAGCATAAAAGAGGTCTCTCATTCTATAAGTATTATACCCTTCCCTACTCCCTATTCCATCCCCTTCTATCCCATTGCGAAGAGTAGGTATAATTGGACAAAGGGGACCAACGACTACTGCAACCTTCTTTCCATAAGAATAATAAATAAAACATGATAAAATAGAGTTTACCCGGCGGCAGGTCCGGTCTCGCCATCCACACATCATTCCACACGTGGTAGTTCCAGATGGAGTCAGCGCCCTGCAGATTATTGGGATCATAGTCCAGCTCCTCCATGGTCTCCGTGTAGTACTTGTCGACAGTGAGAGAGCTGTTCGCGTCGTGGGCTGACACCAGGTTGGAGACTACACGGGAAGGGATGCCGAGGGCGCGGCATACTAGAAGATAAATTTAAAATAGCATTAATAGGTAAATAAAGATCTACAGCAACATCACTTGCTATCATAGATCTTAATTCACTTATTCATTTGTTATTTACTACTCCATAGCCCTAATCGGTACCTTTATCGTCCACTGCAGAACATGAGCCCCTTCACGGTTCAGGGATGGCCAAGCGGGTTGGCGAGTCCACTTTTATAGAGATAGTGTAGTTCCTCATCGCTTGTGGTAGCGTCTTTGTTATCCCTTCGTCGCATTTTTTTTGCAATAAATACATTTGTTCCGTTATGTTTTGCCTCAATAGGCTTGCAGAAGTCAAGTTCGTACTCACAGTACGTTTATTCAAACATTAATTCTATTATTAATTCTATACCTACATTAATTTTATATTACACTAGCGACCCGCCCTCTCTTCGCTTCGGTTTATAAGTGTTTTATTTCATTTTTTTTTTAATATTTCAAAATAAAATATAGCCTATATTAGACATGGATAATGTAGCTTCCTATTTGTGAAAGAATTTTTGAAATCGGTGCAGTAGTTCCAGAGATTACCCCCAACATACAAACACATAATTTTATCTCTTTATTATATTAGTATAGATTAATTATATTATACATAACAGTTAAGTAATCAAGCCAGCGTGTCACATTTGTCTTAAAAATATTTCTCGGTATATTAAATCAGTTGGTAGCTTATTATAAGTAGAAAACGTCATTAGAAAATATTTCTAAGTCTAGTCTACATTCTGATGCGTACAAATTATTTTGATGGCGTATTTGCTACCGAGAACCTTCCTTTGGTTTTTAAAGTATTCAGGTTGATCCTTTACAAACATTTTACGAGACCCACGGAATAGATGGGTAATTCTAAAGCCACACACTACGCAGCCAAATTATTATACATGTTCCAGATTATTTTTTAGTACTCGGGCACGCAGATTTCCTCACGAAACTTAAGTACCTATTTAGTAGTATAATACTTACACGCAAGTATGTACGGACCGAGATTCGAAATGACAATCCATGAATGTGAGTCGTGAATAAATATAATAAACTAATAGCCGCTCTTATAAATTGTCTTATAATTGCTTATACGTGCCCAATAGATTGTTCGAGTAACATTAGAAAATTTCTTTGTAATTTAATTAATTCAATTAATGTTTCTTTATTCATATTATACTTTTTTTTTATGTACGTAGGCAGCAGACGAGCATACAGTCCACCTGGTGGTAAGAGGATACTGTCGCCCATAGACATCCGCGATACATGCCACCATTAGTTCAAAATGACAAACGTTAGCACGCCCCCGGATGCGCTGCCTACCTTTGGAGATATAGGAATGGATTTGGAGAAAGGGATGAGAAAATGGGGAGGGATAGGATGGGATTGGAATGGGCTCTGGCACATCTCACTCACTACCGAAACACGTACGTACATTGGGGAAATACGATAAAGTGGAAAATGCAGTACATTTCAAGGTAGTCTTCTGTGAGAGAGGGGTAACCTGGGCAGTCGAGCGCGCCCAGCGGCTGTTGGATTGCAGCGTGCACCCTCCCCCTCAAAACTTTTTGTACTTATATCTTAACAAGAAACTATCAATTAAAACATGTGTAAGAACACAGATAACCTACGGTATTACAAGTAATGATAAAAATTGTGATAATTTTCGATTGGAAATAACCAAATCGGTGCAGTTCCAAAGCAATGTAATAATCATATTACACGGTGTCGTTTAGTCCTTTTGCTTGGTCGTTTATCTGCCATTCAAATACCGTAACTGAAATTAGCCCCTTTATCGTTCACAGCTGGACACAGGCCACCGAGTGCACATCAAAACAGCACACTGGTCAAGGGGTTAGGCGAGCCCACTCTTAGACAACTTTTAGACACCCTCGGGAGTAGATGGGATTCTACAGCCGATCGACACGACTATCTAAATGTTGTCTATCCACTTGGAAGAAGAAATAATTCGTCCACAGTCTACTCAGACGAAACGAGTCTATTTTCGTAATGTCTGTTTCATTTCCCGACAAAGAAGAAAAGATTGAAAGAAGAACAGTGTATTTCCTGTATACAATGACGTCTAACGAAAAATACAAAAAGAACAAGCAAGTATTAAAAATCACGCAAAGAAATCCTGAAGAACTCTCCTTCTTTAAAGTCCCACTATTTGTTATCACGAGAAAATTTTGATCCTTTCCAATGACAGAAGGGCCCAAGCGGTCACGGGATACTTCCTCCAGATTTTTTTTAAATTTTCAGGCAAGTGGTTTCCTTCACTTTCTTTTCGCCAATTCATAAGTCGAGTATAATCTAAACCTCATTCAAAACCCGAACGTCCTGAATATGAATCGATAATTAATATTCATAGGGTCTTAACATTGAATACACCAAAAATTATATCCTAACCACGGTTAACCATCAACTAAACTAAGGTTAATTACTTTATACCGCGAACCCGTAGGCTGTGGAACGAACTGCCTCAAGAGGTCTTTCCATTAAGCTACGATATGGGGTTCTTCAAGAGAGCTGTGAATAGGATTTTGCAAGGTCGGCGGCGCGCCCGCATACCCCCTGGTGTTGCAGGTGTCCATGGGCGGCGGTAACACTTACCATCACCTGGGACCGCCTGCTCGTCCGCCCACTAGTCTATAAAAAAAAAAAAACTATCCAAGAAACTTACCAGTAGTAACAACACCAGCAAACACCCAGCACTGTCCGTAAGGGACCTCCTGCTCAGTTTCCAGATACTGCGCAAGGATATCCGCGGAGCCGGTCCATTCCGAAGGTGCAGTTCCATCCTCATATTGTCCATCCCATCTGCCGATGAGGACACCGGCATCGTCGTTGGAGTTCACGATACGGGAAATGGTACGAGTGAGTTTGACTGGGTCACCGCGTCTGAAGGGAAATGAAGGAATTAATAGAAAATAGCTCACAATATATGGTTACTAAACCTGTTTTCAAATATAATTTAGCACGCTTAATAATAATTCGAAATTCGAGGAATTTTTAACTGTTTACTGTATCAGCTGTTTTACAACGGTCAAAATTGTCAACCCTGGTGTTGCAGGCGTCCATGGGCGGCGGTAACACTTACCATCACGTGGGACCGCTTGGTCGTCCGCCCCACTCGTATATAAGAAAAAAAAATTACGTGAAAGGTAAAGATTAACAAGTTTGAACAATAATTTTATTACTAAAATGGCTAACTAAAATAACTTCATTAATGTTTGCGACAGTGACAACTAATTACCTTTTATAAATTATAGATTTAATAATAAAATGTAACATTACCCGTTGAAATTTACACAATTTTCTAATCATAACATGATCTATGACTATACATATAGTACATGACATACATATAGTATATATTATATATACTATACATACATGACAATTAACACTTTATAATTGTCATATTAAAATATAGAAAGCATTTTTAGGAGTTAAACCTCTACTAAATCAAAAAATGGTTAAAATATTTCTGTGTTAGTTATCTTCACACCAAATTTTTTAAACAGTCAAAAATATTAGTAAAAACAGTGTTACTTCAACTAATGAGTATATTCACGAGTAAATACTGTAAGCAAGATTAATTAATTATAATTAAATAATACAATGAATTAAAAAAATAATCTAAAATGTAGTTATGCTAATTACAGTATTTTGAACAGTTTTAGAATTGTGAGTTTTAGTTATTTATTATTAATTATGAGTGTTTATTATTAAGCATGCGATTTTTTATTGGTTAAATCTGACTGTATGTAATTTTCGTACTTGTCAATCGATCGATTGGTACCAGTCAATAAAATAACAACCAACTGCACTTGAACAAAGAGTCAGAGGTCCACTTAAGGTTTTTCGCTATGTTGATTTTGATCTAGTAAAATTTTCTTTTCATCGGACAATTTATTTGCTCGACAATGTATAATGTCAAACCATAATTTGGTAATTTTCACTTGACATGCAATCAATCAAGTCTCTCTAAACTAAACGTTACTTCAAAATATGAAACTCACTGGTAGAATGGTATGCCAGCTCTATCCAACATGAACATGACAGCGGGCAGGACAACCGCATCGAACTGTCCGTAGAACCAGGGCTTGCCACGAGTTGTCTTGATGGGCCCCACCCAGACTTTGCCGACGTCGTTCAACACATATTCCTGGAGGAGGCTGCAGTCTTCCATGTAAGTCTGGTCATCTGCACAAATAATATATAAGTAAGACATATAAAAATATTGCCTTAATAATAAAGGTGTAATTGTAAATATTGTTACAATATTTACAGTGGTGTGAAAGTATAATGGAGATAAGTGAAGTCTTCCCCTATACTCCCTATTACCTACCTCTCCCAATCGAATTTTGAAGGGTAGGCGGCACCATCCAGAGCCGTATTAATGTTTGTCATCCTAGACAATAGATTTTAAATACTCATACTCATGAATACTCATGAGTTTAAAACATACTCAGGATCCCCTTAGACTACATTATTTAAGTGAAGCAGATAATAAGGTTTATCCAAAATTTAATTATTTCAACGTCCTCAGGGGTCCAAAACTAGTAAAATTTCTTTGAAATTAAGGGATGGAAATGTTCCTACGTGTTACGGTAGTGATTGAGATATGTCGGAGTCCATTCCTATGCTATACTTCCTGTTCTCCATTTTTCCAACCCTTTTTTCAAATCTATTCCTAAATCGTCAAAGGTAGCACATTCGGGAGCGTGCCAACGTTTACCATCCTGGACTGATGTCGGCATGTATCGCGGGTGTTGCAGGGCGACTTCATTTACCACCAGATGGACTGTCTGCTCGTCTACATTCTACATTCTATAAAAATCGTGATTTCTGCAATGCACAGTCTTCTTTAAAATCTTAAACTTACCAGGGTTCCACGGGTTAAAAAGTATGTAGATGTCATGTTCGAAGTCGTAAATCTCTCGAGCCTGCGAGTTCTTCAGTCTTGTTACAACACGAAGACCCCAGCATCCCACCGGCAGAGTTGTGGGTGCGGAGACCTGTAACAACCGACAAAAATTAAAATGTGTTTCATTTGACAGCTGCTTCCCACATATATAGAGGGGTACATAACGCGAACTGTCAGTCGCTGCGTGCCCGAAGTTCCTACGTCTCGACACGCTCGTTTAGTTTGTTCCCACCCGTGTCGCTTGCAAGTCGTTGTTATAAAATATAAAAATGTTGTGTGTGGTGGCAAGCCCTGAGAGAGGCCTACCAGCAGTGGAGAGACTGATGGTATCTACATTTAATGGCATCATGTCGAGATACATATCCAGGTCCAAAAATATTTTTACTTTAATATCACCATAACGTAGTTCCACCAGTATATTTGTTTATACTGATAACTTGTATATAGTATATATATACATACATGTAAATATGTATGTATTATATGTATATCATCTATCTGTGATTAAAATATTTATTTCCCCTCTCTACCCAAAGTTTGTCGGGCACTGGCATTTTATATGTTTACAACAATGTACGTTACTGTTTTATTTTCATTTGGTCTGCAGTAAAGAGTTTTATCTATCTATGTATTAGTTGTTGCTCAGAACAGGGAAAAAGATAATCAGAAACAGGATTTTATACCTATCAATATCATCTTGTGCATATTCAAGAGCGTGCAAATTGTGTATAATTTGCACATTCATAGCATTATCGCGATTTTCGGGCTTGTTTTATTTTAAACCCGTAGAACGAACTGGTTTCAAGTTGACCCCAGGTTGGAATGCATATAAAATGTATCTTGTATTTTAAATAAATTATAAATTCTTACTTTGAATTCATTTATTGTTTGCCGATAAAGTTCGCGCTTTGTTGTTATTGCCCTTTAAGATTTTACTACGATAACTGTAGTAATTTCCATATAACAATGATTTAATTTGATTTTTTTTAAATAAATTAATTTCTTTCGTTTTCTTTAAAGCAATAAGACCGCCTGATTGTATTGTATACATAAAAGCTTATTGTTAATTTTTTTCAAAATATAACGTCAGATAACACCATATCAGCTGGTAGAAAGGGGATAATAATAATTAATTAACGAGTGCCAGAGTATATGGAATTATAAAAAGATATTCGTAGTACCTAAGCAACGGTAAAATATTTTTTAACACCTGTAAAAGTACCGGTACGATGGCCCTCTCGAATGTCTTGTATTTATTATCCTCAAAAAATACTAAATTCCGACTAATCGCGCAATTTCACAGCCCAATAGACTATTTTCCAAAAGTTTCTCATTCTTCAAAAGTTCTCATCACGTATTAGGATTTGTCTATTCTTCTTTATACGAATGTATTTAGATTTTTTTTTTAATCACTCACAAGAATGCTCGCTAATCTGAAGAATGAGTTCGTTGGTTGAGACGTACTCATTATGCAATATATATTACATTTCTAAGTTTATTGTGTAATTTTATTTTTTAATAATTACATATTTAGATAATCATGGTGCAAGTATAACAACTTTTTATGAAGCTGAAGCATAATTTTCCATCTATCCTTGAAGTGCAATATTAAAACCTGAATTCAATGATGGCGTTGTCTTACTTTTCAAATATAAATAAGTAATCAGGCTCTTTGTATGCATCTCACCTAAAATAGGACTGGCATATCTTGTAGTTGGTATATTCTACCTACTACCTACACGATAGGTGTACTAAGTACCACCGTTTATTGTTATTATTCGTAACACGAAAGATACAATAGACAGTGTTAATTATGTCACATCTTTTTAATGTATGCCATTAGTTAAATGTTATGTCATAATTATAATTAATATTATATGTATCAGTTTTATATTCATATACAGGATTCGATTTGATCCTTCGATTTGACACGCCGCCGACGACTTCTTTCACTAGTAAAGCGCGGAGTCCACTGGATACTAAAGGTCGGGCAACATTAGTATACATAGCAACGGGTCCTTTCATATTTACGTTTCCACCGAGAGCTACTAAGATAAGCGGTGTGAGCTAACCGAATGGCAAAAGCTAAGCTGTCCCTGCCTCCATCACCTTCATTATTCATCAATTCGTCTTTGCAACAGGGAACACTACAGTTACGAAAGACGAGCGTAGATTGCCGCTACGCTATATATATATATTTTTATGGACGAGATATATATTTATGGACGAAGGCGGTAGACGAGCATACAGTCCACCCGATGGTAAGTCGATACTGTCGCCCATAGACATCCGCGATATTTTAGTTCCAATGGAAACACATATAGGTACATAGCTTAGTTAACTAGTTTATTTAGCTGAACTCGTAACGAAGCTTAGTCCACGTAGCTCATAGTTTAGCTGGCCGGTAGAGTCCACGCTTAAACTACGCCTTAGATAAACTATAGCTAATATTTTATGTCCACCAAAACCGAGACGGGAGTTTGGTAGTGTTGATACGAATGTCTACCGCCAAGCTCTCGTGCACACACCGACCCCGCTTTGACACAGCTTAGTTAGTTGGCACAGCTTATTTTTACAGAAGCAAACGCAACAGAACAGAAACCAATACTGACATGTTTCGACCAGAATACGTTTACATGCTCAAATTTCATTGAAACTCAAATGTATTTTTTTTTTGAATACTTAGTAGTTTATGAACGACAAAACTCAACTTCATATCACCACGATCCGTTATTTAATAATTTAAAATATAATTTTTATTGATTATTCTATTGTCTATAATTTCAGATACATGCATGAGAAACAAATATACCGTACAATAACAAAATATGAACAAATACTTATGCCAATATGCTGTGGATCTATAATTAATTTAAAATCAAAAAATTTAAAGGTCCCGACACCCTATACAAGTATAATTAACTAGTTTAGTATGGTTGAATAATTCAAGAATTATGTAAATTATTCATTTAAATCTGTTCGTGTTATCACAATTATATTCAACAGTTTTTTGTCATTTTTTTTTGTACATTTGTGTTTTAATGTCTTATTTCACTTTTTTTATAAACACGTGTACTTTTAAAACGCACTTAAAGCTGACATTTGGACTGGGATTTCTTCTAGAATCTAGACCACATGTAAATATCATCTAAGTGTTAATGATTTAAATCTTGTCTTTAAAAAAATGAACTATCAAAATATGTTATTTTAATCTGTTTGAATTAGAAGTTAATTTGGTATTCCCGTGAATAAATTATTGCCTTGTCTATTGTTACTGTCAGTCTGTCTGCGTCTGTTTGGTTACTACAAGTATACAAACGTGCTGGCCTCTAGTCAAACTCTTTCTCAATTATGAGATATTAAAAAATATTGAGTTAAATATCCATATGTAAAGTTATCTGAGCAAAGGGACCTTATTGTTGCTATGGAGTTACTGACTTCGCTTAAGATTTTTTTAACTAAAAATATCATTATATCAAGATGTTATTGTTTTTAAGGTTTTACAAAAGTATCTGGCAAACTAAAAACGACGATAAATTATTGTTTTTCTGGTTCCTTTTCTTAGATAATGTCACATATTATTGTTGCTAGAAATAAATACAAAGCAGTACGTAAGACTATGTATGTTGTACTTATTTCCACATTTACCACCAAACCTTACCACCTTACTATCCAAAGGTTGCTTGGAAGAGATCGCTTTGGCGATAAGGCCGCCCGTTTTACTTTTCGTTGTCAATTCGGAATCATTGCTTTGGTGTACATTACAGCGCCGGCTCTAGCCCATGCAGCGCCCGGGTGCAATCAATACCCTGGCGCCCTCTAGTAGGCTATTTAGCGGCGCTCGGCGCCCCCTAACACCCTGCGTCCGTGTGCGCCGCACATCCTGCACCATGGGTAAAGCCGGCACTGGTACAACATACAGTTTATCTATCTATCTACTTTCGCATTTAAAGCATTTTAGCATTACATCCATCATCCATGACATTTCAACATCGTAACCGCATGGGCAGTAAATAAACCTTACCTCAAAAGATAATGTATTGTCCTGAACGTTGAGGAGCTTGGCACTCCACGAGTGCTTGTCGGTGACGGCGTCAGGGCGTAAGTACATAGAGCCCTGAGTATCCATTTGGGGTTTGTCACCTGCAAACAGCAAATATATTGTGATAAAATAGCACATTAGGATTCCGTGGAAAGGCTAGAAATTGTATATACTTGTTCCATATGTGGTAGTCCATCTTACCCGCAATTGTTTTTGTGAAGCTATTTACGTCAATCTAATATTGACATACTATTACGCTAGGTACGTGTATGTCAATATTAGATATCCCAACAGCAAAAAGCCAATATCAGCAATAGTCGTAATAAACCTGTTTTTACGGCCACATAAGATTCTAACATATGTGTAAGTGGTTTTTAGGTATTTGTTCTATAATTGTTTTATGTTCTAAAATAGAAATAAATAAATAGGTACTTAAATAAAACAATAATTGATTGATAGGTACAGCCTATATATTTATTTTAAGGACGAAGGCTGTAGACGAGCTTACAGTCCACCTAATTGTAAGTGGATACTATCGCACATAGACATTCGCGATACATACCAACATTAGATCAAAATGACAAAAGTTGGCACGCCCCCGGATGCGTTGCCTACCTTTGGAGATATAGGAATGGATTCGGAGAAAGGGTTGGGAAAATGGGAAGGGATAGGATGGGAACGAGCTCTGGCACATCTCACTCACTACCGAAACACGCACGTTCAATAGGGAAATAAGATAAAGTAGGAAATGCAGGAAATGCATTTCTAGGTATCTGTTAGAGAGGGGTAACGTGGCCAGTCGAGTGCGCCAAGCGGCTGTGGGATTGCACCGTGCACTCTCCCCCTCAATTCCTAATATAGGACAGAAATCACCTCTCGTAACCTAGATAGGGATTTTCGGCCCATAACCCACCACGCGAGCCCAGTGCGGACTGTGGTATAAACGAACAGTTGCATTAAAAGTAATCGTGAGTAATTAATTTACGCTGTACAACATTATAGAAAGACCTAAGAACATAATGTATGCTGCGCATGCATAAACGATTACCACTTATTAAAACATCATTAAAGATTTCTTAGAAGCAAAATAAAACATTTACTGGTGTGTAATTTGCAATTCACACAATGATGCAAGTGATTCTTATCATATAAATGCTTAGTTGAATATCTTTGAACATATCTTTTAAGAACGTTATAAATATCGATCATGAAAGTACTAACGAAAAACATGGTTGCATACAATCAACGTCAACTGAATTAACCAGTTGACTAACACGGAATTACACTGAGTTTACCATTTTTGGAATGTAATAGGGTTCTAGTTTTTTTTTATAGAAAAACAGGTTAGATGGACATGCAGTGTAAAGATCGTAAGATGATTAGACGTTAAAGCTACCAATGAATTTTCTTCTTTTACGGAAATTGATTCTCATTTGTGAACTCCATAAAAAATAACCAAAAAAAATCAAGAATCTGACACAGATGTCCTAACTTAGAAAATTTACCGCCATGAACGGCATTGACCAATAGGTAGGCCAACTATCACATTTTCCATTAAAAGGAATTACCACTTTAACTTGTATATGGTATCTACCATACCATTTCTTCTATACAAAAGACCTCTTCTTACCAAGCGTAAACACGAGCTGTACGAGATCATTGCTCTCATCATAGGGCCTGTCGAACCGCACCACGCCGTTGAAAGGTTGACCGCGGCGGACGATGGTCGCTGATGGGCTCTCGTCGTTCACCACTTCATATCTATGAAAAGAAACATAATAATTATAGTAACATTCAATACAAAACCAAGGGTATAGAAGCAAGGGCGTAGTCAAGATTTTATCCAGGGTGGGAGCAAACAATTTTCTTATAATTTAAATTGAAATAGTGTAATATAGAAAATATGTTATTTCTTCTTCTCTATGCCAGGAGTGGGGAAGGGGCAAGTGCCCCAACCTGCCCCACCGTGGCTACGCCCATGAATAGAAGACAAACCCAAGATTCGTACGGAATAACACTAATAAATTCCAACTTAGTTAGACATGGACCTCTAGTCACACCTCTGGTCCGGGGCACCGCAATACCATCTAGTTCTAGACCTATTTGACTCTGCTCGGCGACATTCTGTTTGAACTGTCAACGTTCCCACACTAAAAGCGATTTAGACCCAGCACCAGGGAGATGTCGCATCTCTCTGCGTTTTCCATCTCATGTATTATAATGGGGGATGTTCCGAAGAGCTGTTATAACTGATGTGAATTAATCGCACCTCTGAGTTTAGCCACGGGCGGTTCTCCCGCACTTTCTTTGATTTCCTTCCCTGCGTACAGTGCGGTATTTAAGATACTTTATATCGCGAACCCTACGTTTTTCTACGAATCTACGACATGGGATCGTTTGAGAAAAAAGTAGAAATAGATAGAACTTACTTTAGCGTATTATGTGGCTGAGCATTCTCCTTGGGGTAGAAATGAACAACATCAACTTTTAATGGGTCCGTCATTTTTACCTGCAAGTAAATTTTTTGATTATTCCGACAATTTTTTTTTATGGACGAAGGCGGCTGACGAGCATGAAGTCCACCTGATGGTATGTGGATACTGTCGCCCATAGACATCCGCGATGCATGCCAACATCAGTCCAGAATGATAAACGTTTGCACGCCCCGAATGCGCTGCCTACCTTTGCAGAGTAAGGAATAGATTGGGAAAATGGGGAGGGATAGGATGGGAATGGGCTCTGGCACATCTCACTCACTACCGAAACACGTACGTACATTAGGGAAATAAGATAAAGTGAGAAATGCAGTACATTTCAAGGTAGTCTTCTGTGAGAGAGGGGTAATGTGGCCAGTCGAGCGCGCCCAGCAGCTGTTGGATTGCACCGTGCACTCTCCCCCTCAAACTCAAACTCTTTTCTTCGACTGAATTAACTAGTATTTTGTTAAAGAACTATATGATACTTAATGTTATTGAGCCATTAGAATTAGTTTGCGACTTTCTAACTGATAAAGCTAGAGACAGTTTCAGGGGCCGAACGAAGACACGTTTTTCATTCTTCCAATTAGTCTGAGGCGTGTTTTAAAAGAATATATTCTATAGTCATGTTTCATTTGAAAATATTCGAATCAGGCGACATTACATACTGAAGACACTAATTATAGTGTACTTTATATTAAAACTTTTTACAGAGTTCCTTAATTTGTTTATGTATCACAAGGTCTCAAATTAAACTGCTATAAATCAAATATATACCTACACAAAAGATCCTAATCATATACCTAACGTAATTTATGTACAGAAAATTGCTCTTTTTTTATTTGTAGAGACAGCAACATATAGTTTATATTCGATGATTTCGTTGAAACTTGGGAAGCAGACTGTAATTCGAATTAACATATGGGCTACTGTAGATCACGTGAACGAAGTTACGGGCAAGAGCTAGAATGACTAAATTCTTGTGGTTCTACTGGCCTTTCAAGAGTCGCCGGACATGTATAGTTTAGGGCGAATGCAGAAGGCGCTCACCCGGGAGCAAAAAGTGTATGCAGCAACGAGACTAACTGCTCCCTCGTCGGTAAACCGGCTTTGGGAGGGTACCGCGGGATCGCGATTCAATGAGTAGAGCCCAGACACTTGCCGATCCCTCTTAAAAGTGTGGCCTGAAGGTCGGTGTGTGTTGACGGTGTATCGAAGGGGACGTACTCGTCTCCGCCGGCGGCGACAGTGTACCTGTGTAGGGAGGGTATAGTGTAAGAACCGCATTGGCAGCGGTAATTGGGTCGTCGGGGTCGTCTAGGACGTGCCGAGAACGACGATAGCGGGGAGGGGCATTCCTGTCGGGGACATAAGTTAGGCTGTCAACTATTAGGGAGTGGGGATGGTGAGGAACTGTGTCATAGTAGCGGCAGGCGGAGTCTTTCACGTATGATCACCAGCTTTAATTTAAAGTTTCATTGTCTCTTTCGATATTGCAGTACCGTGTGCAGATATCTTATTATCGATGATTGCATCGATTCAAGGTGGTTCTATTAATGCATCGATGCAAAATCGTAAGCTTGTGTTATACAATTATGTATGTGGTGTAACCGGTGTGAATAATATTTTATGGCGAGCGCACGTGCCAAAATCGATGTCTGTTATGTTCGTACGGTTACGTCTGTTACAAAATGAAAATCATTATCAAAAATTGAAAATTTTAGTCTGCACAATATATCACTTTACATGGTTGTTTTTAAAACAATTTTGAATCAACAAACATTACCCCACTTACATATATAAAAATGTACACAGTGACAAGTGCATTACATGTAGGTATTGCAAAACAATAGCATTGGCCAAATGCATGCTTTAAACAACAGTTAAGAATTATCTATACTTATTGATGAAAGTTTTTCACTATGAAGATTAGTATACCTACAATCTTTGCAAATGCATATGAGCCCAGGGTAAGAAAAATGTTATACATACTAGGTAAGTACGTAACGGCCACTTAATATCTACTAACTTTTCAAATAAATTCAGTAATCAAAACTTTTAAATTTTCTCTTTTCCCTCTCTTTCTTAAGAGAGAAAGATACAGAAGTTCGATTTGAAAGATCGAATAGACCCTGATCGTTTGTCTGTACCAATAATATTAGGCTTAATTAAAATTAATTCTGTGTCTGACTTCGGCCATTGACTCTTTTGATAACAAATTCAGATAATGCCAAATATTGTATTAAATTTCATGATATCTATCCGTACACGGCTAGAGTAAGTTGATAAGCTTAAAATCAACTGTTATTCAAGGACACAGTTTAAAAGTTTAATGTTTGTGTTTTCGCTTATAATATCAACATATAATCTATTTTTTGAGCTATCGGATAAGGAAAGATGTTTTTTTTTTTATTGTAAATTATAAGTGATACAGAGTATTATACTTATTTAAAATTTTGTATATCTCGAGTTATCAACTCATGCTATAATTATTGTATTTAAGTCATTGTGGGGTTTATCTTATACTATACAGGTATATATGCTTTACCATCTCCATTTTATCTTTTGTAATGAATTAAATGCTTTTTTTGTTTTGATGTAAATAATTAAGTATCCGTAGTCTGTTTTTGGATAATATTTAAAACAAAATGTCGATTTGTTGCAATTATTTATACATGCTTTAGTATAAAGTTTTTATAGCAGGTTAAGAAAATACCTATTTTAGTTTCATTAACTCAATAAGTATTTAAAGTGACGTTAAGAGTTAAAAGAGTTAAGAGTATTATAAATTTATAATATAAGTTATTGGCACTGTTTAACGATTGACCGATTGGTTATTTAGATTACGAGTTGAGTATGTAAAAAAAAAAAAAATTAAAGCCCTTTATGACAGAGCGGACGAAAAACAGGTTTATCTAAAAACCGAATATAAAAATTTATTCCTAATAACACACGTATAAAAAAATCTTTATTTACGAAAGAAAAAAGAACGCTAATCACTCAAAAAAATAATAGGCTTATAGAAATTCAAGAAATAAAAAAACTTTACCTTTATCCACAAAAACCACGGATCAAAACACTATAATTTATCACAGCACTTTATTTTAATTTAAATATGAACTCACAACTGTTTCAGAGTACGTTGAATATATAAAAGAAATTGTATTTTGTTTGAACGCCCCCGCTAAGAGTGCGCACGCGCAACTGACTATGAGCGATCTTTGACGCGCGGTGTATATCTTGGCCCAAGTTTCGGGATAGACCGGCGCCGCCGCCATCTATATGGTGACCATGAATATTCATATTGCAGAAGTTTCTTATATGCAACGCAACAAGGGTCCATCTGCCCCATTTGTTCCAAAACTGCCTGTCTAGGTGGCATTGGAGCTATGGGCAGATTTGGAAACTATCGATGTCTGACCACATAACTTAAAGAAAATTACCGGTTAGATATTATTCAGAGAACAAAATTCTAAAGTTCGAAGTAAAAAATGCATTTCGAGATAATCATATATTAAAGTTTAATCTAAAAATATCACCGTTCCACCTTGCAGTTACTGGTATGATTTATTATGATACTTTAATATACATGTAGGGGCACTCGTACAGCTTCTGGGCGCACTCGACTGGCCACGTTACCATTTCCTCCTTTATCGTATTTCTCCATTGTACGTACGTATTTCGGTAGTGAGTGAGATATGCCAGAGCCCATTCCCATCCCATCCTACTCCTCCCCATTTTCTCAAACCTTGCTCCCAATCCATTCCTTAATCTGCAAAGGTGGACAGCGCATCCAGGGGCGTGCCAACGTTTGTCATTCAGGACTGATGTTGGCATGTATCGCGGATGTCTATGGACGACAGTATCCACTTACCATCAGGTGGACTGTATGCTCGTCAACCGTCCTTTTTTCTATAAAAAAAAAACAAAATTTTACCCATGACTTATTCATTATAATATTACGTACAACCTAATAAAAATTAAAGACACAAGTACTAAGATCTAAATTCAGTGAAATCATATCTATTTAACATAGTTGATGCAGGCTACATCTATTTTATGAAGATAGTAAAGGATGTACCTTAACTAAATTATTAACGAATTTTGGAATATAACCTAAATAAATAAATAAATTAAAATATGTCCTAAGAATATATTAAACTGTGTTCACCCTACACCGAGCGGTGACATCGAATTCACAGTATCGTGAGATAAATATAAACACTATGCGCTAATAGTGTTTCCCTAAGGCCTCGCTTTAACTGTCCTGTTAAATACGTCATCAATGATCAATAAATACTGTAACACGTAACTCGGATACTTCAAGGAATTATGATATCTGTTTAGTTGGCTATAAGGCATATTGTAATGTAAACTTTCTGGAGTGAGTGTTCGAGTGTGTCAATGTTAAACGTCATTACTAATTCGTCACACGTTTTCTTATAAATATAGTCAATACGTGACTTCGTACAGGAAAGTCTCAATTACTTCAACTTCAAAATTATTTATTTTGAAACACGATTCCTTTTAGGCTACAGAATACTGTGGTATTAGAAACAAATTGTACCTAATTAGGTATTTGTCCTAATTTGTCCCTAATACCACAGCATTCTGTAGCCTAAAAGGAATCGTTTACTTATGTAAACGTATGCCAATAAACGCTACAATAAATTCAACGAGACATGAGCTTTGCGTTTATGTGAGTGCACATCGTTGGTGTACAGTGCGTACCATTTCGACAATCGCACTGGACATTCGGCACCCACTCACGCAGATGCACAGCATATGTCTCGTTGAGTTTACTATACCACAAGCTCTAAGGAACTAAAACACTAAAAGTAAGGGAAAATGCTAGCCCCATAGTGCCCTTAACATAAACAATCTGTATAGCAGCCTTAGATTGGAGTTCTGCTAAAATTATATTAAATACTCTCACATTAGAAATACGACACCTCGATACGGAGGTGTCGCGTACTGTTCCGTCCAAAAATCATTTCGTACCGCGATCCCGTAGGCTGTGGAACGAACTGCCTCAAGGGGTCCTCAAGCTACGATATGGGGATCTTCAAAAAGGCTGTGAATAGGATTATACAAGGTCGGCAGCGCATCCGCGTGCCCCCTGGTGTTGCAGGTGTCCATGGGCGGCGGTAGCACTTATCATCACGTGAGACCGCTTGCTCGTAAGCCCACTTCTATATATATATTATAAAAAAAAAACATTTTAAGGCATGCAGAAAAAAACATTTAAGGCTTATTATCACGCAACATCTCACGTCCGGTCTAAAACCGTGCACTAACTTATGGCGAGCGCCTGTGCCTATTACTTCGTACATCTCACAATTTTATGGCACTTTATGACAATAATTACATGGCATACGAAGGCTTCTCCGCAGAAGCCTACATCAACAGTCAATTTCTTCAAAGGGTAAGTAACACAATCGAAACAAGATACAGACGTGGGAGCTGCTAGAATTATTTTATCCTCGCCTTGTACCGAATTACAAATATTTTGTGGTTTGCACAAATAGAATCAGTTTCTTGTGGCTTTAATAGTGTCTCACAATTATAATGTTTTGTAAGTGTTTGTAACAGTATATTTCGGTATAAATAATTGACTGTTTAATGACCTTTTTGTTGTGTATTGACTATTATAGTAGTATGATAACTATTACCCTCTAAAAGAAATAACATGTAGCGACATCTTTATAAACATAAAAAAAACTTATAAAAAATAATCTTTATGTCTATAAAAAAAAAAAACAATAAAACTCTGACTTTTAGTAGCAGTTTCAAATAAAATCAAGATTATAATCACATATACCTACACCTACACCTACTACACCAAATAAAAATAAAAGTGTGTTATTATTAAAATTGTATATACATACAAAATAAATGTGTAGACACAACACAAGGTCAAGTGCAGTCTCTGCCAAGGAGAATGATGTCATAGTTTGGAAAGTGAATCTTTCTTCTGTGTTACATGTGTTTGTGTACAAACACATGTAACATGTTGTCAGCTTTTAAATTCTCATGTAACTGGCAATGTCTTAATGAGAATAAAGTTTCTCACCTAACTACCTAAGTTGTACCTAACTACAGAATATTCAGAAGGCTGTTTCTAAATACAACTAAGTGTTTGCTTGCTGGCAATTTTTCATAGTTCTCTGTTATACTTTATTTTTTTTAAATAAAGTTTGACGACTTGTTATCGGTTACTACAAGCACATTTAAACAGGAAAAATAATCTCAATCTGAGCATATTTTAGGTATTTCTTCTAAATTCATTACTGTTTGTTTCACTTTACCTTATTTATTAAAATGGTCAATTGAAACATATTGATTATACTGTAGTGGACTGTCCTTAAAATTGATATAAGTATTTTGTAACTTACGGTGCACACAAATTGCAGCTGATCGACATAGACACACTTTAATATGAACGCCCCAAATGGGACACAAGCTGTTGGAATTTGATGTTATGGTAATAGATTACGTTATCTGGAACAAAAAATCAAAAAGTTTGTTACTATGCCACAATAAAGTATTCCAATAATTTGTGTACCTATATCTAGGATACATATATATTTTGTTATATTATGTATTATTAAAATAAATTACGTCGCTTTGATGGGGATCGAACGCCGCTTGGCCCACATCCAACACCTATAATGACGTTAGAAAAACGTTTAATATATACTGATATTTTTACGATGTTCTGTATGTTTATTTATTTTTGTAAAACTGAAACTTAAAAAAAATGCTAAGACTTGACTCGTCTATCGCATCGGTTATCGGTCTTGCGGCAAATATGACTCTTTTTTTAAATTTATTGAGAAAAACAAACAATTGTGCATAAAATGTTACACATTAAGTGTGAATATGTATACAATCTAAATCGTTTTTCATATGTAAGTTATTAAAAAAAAAACAATTAATTTCGATAGCACATTGGAAACGTTACGATTTCAAATGTGCTTACTGTAACGAAAATAATTTACTTTTAACTTTATTTTATACGTCATAGTCTTTTTTTGGCCATGACCCTTAACTGAGGTTTCATTATATTCTTATTGAAACAGCAACCAATTTATTAAAATTATTGAGAGAAGATAGCGTTTATTGCAGACGGCGCGCGCGGCGCTTCTAACACAATACCCACTAAAATAAAATCTAATTATATTCTCGATCGTTATATTTTATGTAAATCAACTTGTCAACAGTATAATTATGTTAACTGATACTCCATAATCAACAAATTTTTTGTTTCACAGTCCATTATTATCTCGTAAATCATTGAATACACTTCGGGTAAAATGCTAGTGACACGCCTACGACTCCGTCTGCTTCTTCTACCTACATTTTAAAGCCTTACTAAGATTTTCATTAAAAAAATCGAGTCTCTTATCTACAGTATGATTTTATGTGTTTACATAAAAGAAAGTATTACTTAACTTTTTCTACGTGGAACGTGTCACGTCTCCGGGCTATATAAACCGATGACGTAAAGAAGTAACATTCAAAGGCTAGATGGGACCACGGGACGCCTTTTGTTAAATAAGTAGATATGAGTAATGATGACGTTTACTCCTTTGACGGGACGCCGTCAAATGAGCGGGTTCTGAGTAGGTATGCTGTGGAATTCATAAAGAAATCGTTATAAAGAATGTATGCATTGGTTTTTATAAAAACTGCAATGTAATAAAACATGGATATTACAGGACATTAATGAAATGTTAGCGAGGCGTAATGACACATGTTTTTTTTTCTCAAATGAGCTAGTTCTGAGCAGGTATGCTGTGTAAAATCGTTATGAAGAATGTACGTATTGTTTTTTATGACTGTAACGTACCTTCTGTTATGTTTTAATAAATAAATAAGTATTTGGGGGGTGATAGATCAATGTAGAATGTTCACGAAGGTAACTCACGCAGACATGCCATATCACCGACTTGCCAATAGGTACAGACAACCACTTCGATTTTCCGTATGTTTACAATAGAAATAACAATTAGCAAACAAAGTTGTCGTCCTTGCCGTAATGGTTTAACATTTACGAGTGGTATTATGTCGTATCGTTTAATTTTATGAGTTTTACCGTTATCATGTCGTCTGCTTTGAAGATTTTTAGAAGAAACAATAAAATTACTCTATTAGTGACAATTTACAATGGGAAATATTGAAAAGTGGATGACGGGTGTGGGTTGCGATACTTGCGATTATCATAATGAATCTGCGAATACCTGACACGAATACCATAAACTTAATGAAGATTATGGTATTCGTGGCGGACAATTCTTACTGAAATTAATTAATATTAATAAGAATTAATTAATTAACTGAAATTAATATTAGTTTCAATTAATCAAACGAGAAAGAATCATAAAAATCATAAATGTCAAAAAGAATTTTCGAAATTACAAAGTTAGGTGAGCCTGAGCATATTTGCGGGTTTCGATTGATAGGTCGCCACCTGATCCTCTTGACGAGTAGAATATACCACAAATCCTACATCCATAACTAATAGAAATATTTTTATAGATGTTAACATCTATGTATATAACAATTGATACATCTATGTATATACTCTCGTTTCCCTCATTATTTCTTTTCTATGTGTTGAATGTGTAGATTTACTTGTAAGTATAATCGCATAAAATTAAATTGATGGGTACAATGTATGGTATAATATTGGTATGTATGCGATGTGGAACGCCCTCCGACTAGCTGGACGGACTTGACGACTTGAAGAAGTTCGACGATGGTTGGACGAGAAGAGCCGAAGATTGTGTGGCGACGAGTCTTGAGAGAAGCCCATATTTAGCAGAGGAAAGACATAGGTTGATGGTAATATACGGAATGATAACAGAAATGGAACTAGAAAAGTTTCCGAAATAAGAAATTCATATCAATTCAGTTTCGACCAAACTATGTATATTTAGTAGCTAGGCTACAATCGATAATTATTTCAGTTTAATGTTACAAGACATGTCTTTAAATTGCATTCTCAAAAACATCTTTTACTTTTACGAAAGTTGGTGAAATAATCGTAATCCCCGTCCGACAGGTTTTTAATTCGATACAGCCGATTCAAAGATGGTTGAGCGATTTCGGCCATTGCGATCAAGTCTTGGCACATGGACATCGGGTTGTTCCCGTTTTGTACTTCTTTAAAACAGAATGATTTGAATCTTACATACACTATACACTGTATGTAAGGTGACGAAAGCTCAGTAAGTCATTTCATTATAAATATTTTAACATCTATAAAAAAAAATTATTAACAATATCAAGTAGCCGCTTTTAGAATACCACCATCCCATCCCTTATCGTGAGTGTCGTAAAAGGGATAACAAAGCCGCCGCCACAAACCCTGAGAAATTACCCTGAGGAATGATTCCTCTTTTCTCTCTTGGAGGTGGTGATTACAGTGGTCTCGGCAACCCGCTTTTTCAGCGTGGCGTTTTAATGCTATATATCCCACATGCATAAAACAATGTGCAAGAGGGCCCATGTATAGCAAGGGGCATTAAAAGGGTTGACGGTGACGAATATCAAGAAGACATTTACGTGACTAATAATCACAACGAACGAACACGAAGTGATGAGCGCTGACCATACAAATCTAAATTACATTCTTTAATTATTTAGATTTCAATGGCGGTAATAGACAAGATTTATACATTCACAACTCACATTTACGAGTAGGGCTGACATTTATAAAATTATCATCAGACTTTTGGAGTGAAACCCGGACATTTTTTCAGATAAAAAATTTCTCTAACAGGATACAAAATAAAAAAAATATTTCACTTTCAGGAAACTAAACTATCTTTTGCCTAATCCATCTGCAGATGCACAGGTTATGTTTGGGTTTCTTAGAAATTCTTTAACCTGAGCGAAGCGAAGTTACCTATGTATTTTGGTGAAGACGGTGAAGGTCAGACAAATGATTGTTTTTTTTCTTAATTTAAAATAAATGAGAGTAAACGTTGAAACAAGAACATACTGGAAACACTGACCAGACTGACATTTTTAATATATCCACGCTAATTAATATGTTAACGAGATAAAACAAGAATTTGCACAGGATTTAAAAGTTTGCCTCAAAAATACCAGTCTAGTATTTTTTATTTAAGTATCCGTTAATTAAGTAGACTGATTTTATCTAATGACGAGTTCTATTACAAGTGTGAGCTTCTTATTAAAAATTCAAAGGTATATAAATATATGTAGGTATTAGATAAAGTTATTGATTTGAAAATAAAAATAAATGTTTTGAATAAGTTTTTTTATGGAAAGTAAGCGGCAGACGAACGAATACTTAAAGTCCATCCAGTAGTAATTGAGTTTTTTTAAATTTCCTTTATAACTTCTCAACTTCCTTGTCTCATGTGAAGATGACACATATACCAGTTTTCCTTCTGGATAGTTATACAGTAGTGAAAACCGGATCAAAATCCGTTCATTATTTTTTATGTGATTCTCAAACAAACAGACAAACATACAGCCGAAAAAAATAAAAATTACTGGTTTGGTTTCTGTATATTTTAGATTTTTAGATACATCTTTTAGATTTAAATCTCTTGGAAGAGAAACACCATTTTTTTTAAATTAAGTCAATGTACAGACAAACCTATATTAAATGTATAAGATGTCCGTTTTTACATTGTTGCCTTTGACGTATACATTAACAGCTCGATGTGTGTATAATGCACATGTGTTAGATGTAACTTATTAGACCGAATGCCCTCGTTTGCGGATCTCCGTTGATCTGCACTGTAAAACAGTACGTATGTACCGACGTATTTCATTCTCACTGCAATTACAATGCAACATGTTCAAAGTTCATTACAAAAACAATACACATGCGTTAGTAATGATCATTCAATTAATTAGTCACACCCCTGTCGCCGTGAGTATCGTGATGTACGAGCAGCGCAGGCGTGACATCCGCAAGTGAGTGCGATCATGGACCGCAGGTTTAGTCATGCGAGTTTCACACTTCGGCGTCTTGGCGACGAATATTGAACATCCAAACGCGGCTTGACCACCCGTGGCCGTTTGAATTGAATTTGAATCTGATTTGAATTGAATTCCCGCATCTTTGAATTGTCGATAGAGCCGAAAAAAGCGAGACACAAAGAAGTTTTTCCTTCCTAGATAGATATCCATGGAACTGGTAGAAACGGCAATAGTAGAAGGTTTATTTGAGTATATATATAGGTATCAAATGACCCATTGATATCCAGCGAAACTCAACACCCAACACGATATAAGCTCCTTCAGATATTTATGGAAGGATGATGGAAGGATTTTGAAATAGAAGGCGCGGCATCTCGTATAACGAGACAATTAGCGTCACGCACGTACCTTGTACGGAACACCTCATCCATGGTCCTAGAAACGGAATGCTCCGGCTCTCGCGGAACGGTTGGCAACTCTACTTAAGTCACGTAGCTTGATGGGTTTTAACGGGTGTGTCAATAACAAAAAGTGCGTAGGACGAATGAATTACCGTACCATACGAGTACCATGAGCGTGTGGTGTTGGTCGAGAATAGCGCCACACCTATTCAAGTGGATATTGTAAAAGGTGACAAAGCCGTTACCGCAAGCCCTGAGGAGCTATACCACCTCTAAAAGAGTGGACTCGCCAACTAGCTACGTTCGTTTTAAGACCCATACATCCTTATTCAAACGACGATGAGCGTGTGACAAGGAGACCCGTATTGAAAATAGCGAAATCTACATTGCCAACTGTCACCCGTCATCAGCCTTATTTTCTTTTAATGTCAATTGTCATAAAAAAAATATTAAATAGTTTGCTAATAACTATTTATTACATAATAATTGAAGCCCTGGGCCAACACCAGGACAAGCTGTATAGTAGGAGCAGCTTATCGAGAAATGTGCTCATAAGAAGTTATATGTATTACTGATGAGCAGACTACTAAGTGTTTGTATGTATCAAACTCCGTGGATCTTTCAAGGCATCAGAGTACACTATAACACGGTCACGTACCAAGGTAATACATACAAATGCAGCGGCGCGTTTGGACAGTGACAAGCCATCCATAGATCGTAAGTTCGATCCTCACCCATCTTCATTGACAGTCTGAACACATTCATAGCAAAGCTTTTTTTATAGAAGGAAAGTGATGGATTAGGAGACAGTTCAACTGGTGGTAAGTGGATATTGTCGCCCGTGGATATTCGCGAGAATGACAAAATCAGTCGAGAATGTCCAGAATGGAATAAGATGCTTCGTTTATTTCATTGTACTTTTTTTACTCTACGGAAAAGGAGTGTGTAGATTAGACTTGGGTGAGATAGCATATAGCATGAACAGATGTGGTAGGATGGGAAATGGCTCTCTGGCATATTTCATTAAGAAACATGAACGTACATATTTCAGATACGGCACTCTTCTATAACATTTACTTTCTACTTCCTTTTTAAGTAGTTTTTTTAGTAAGTATTACTACATTTTTTTTATGGGAAAATCGTGATCCTTGGGAGAGGCCTATATCCAGCAGTGGACACAGACTAATTGTATAGTAAAAGAGAACAATGACAAATGTAAGGACATAGCAATCATAAGTTGCAATCACAAATAAATAACCATTACGACGATTGTATAGCCCGAAGCAATCGAGTAACACAGCAAAAGGAATAATTCACACCCATTCCTATTAAATACGAGGAAAACCGAGAAATTGGGGTCAGTCAGGAGTTTTATAATGCTAACAAACATTTATTTACTTATTTACCACTGATAAATTTTATGTAAGTAGCTATAAATGTTATTTTTGAATGAACCAGCGATTATCAACAGAAGGTGTAAGTTTGTCGACTAGTAAATAGTTTAAATAAATGTTTGTGCCAATTTAATATACAATACATTGCTTTTAAAATATAAACCTTAGTTGCTTTAAGGAAAATTTAAAATTTGTTTCACGAAATCACACGAAAATTATTAAATAATACTACCATTACAAGTCGCGCTGATGAATTTAAATGAACAACCATTTAAGACTGGAGATTTTAAAATCAAGTGTTTAAAAAGGCCATCAAACATAAAAAATTTTGCCTGTAACGCTGACGAGCGTTTAATGCTCGAATCTTAAAGCATCGACTGCTCACCGCTCATTTTTACAACACTAGCGTGATAAATTATAGAAGAACAGATTTTTATGTTGTTTTCACTGTCGTGTCAGATATATGTACATACTATAAATGTAGATATAGTGTATAATGTGGGTTTTAGTGAAATTTTTATTGACATCTATTCAATAGTTTCTAAAATATAACAGGTATTGTGAGACAAAGTGATTAAAAACAATTTTTCAACTGTAATCTGATTCAAAGAAATGAATCCGTCGTATAAGCTGATGTACTTAATTATAAAGTGGCTTGTTTAATTTAAGTTAGTTTAACATCTATTTCTACGGGAGTTGTAAAGGCGACTAAGGGATAGCAAAGCGGCTACCACAAGCCCCGAGGAACTACACCACCTCTAAAAGAATGGCCTCGCCAACCTGCTTGGACAGAGTGGCGTTTTGAAGCCATATATCCCTCATGCACAAGACAAATGCATGAGTAGACCCATGCCCAGCAATGGACATGGGCCTACTCATACATCATTCACGATTGTCATGTATTTAAGCCGGAAATAAATTTTAGTGTATCTCTTCTGTTGCAAGTGCCATCTCATCATATGTATCCTCATTTTTAGTCTTTGTGATCAAAACTAAGAACAACCTAGTTTTATGAACAATGCGTTTTTATGTAATAATAGAGTATTAATTTCCATTCGTTTTCCTTTGACCATTAAATGAACTGCTCCTTAAATGGGCGTCAATCCCAGATCACGTTCTGAGAACCCTACATAATTACTGTAGAGAAATGACTTATGACGAGTAGATATACCAGCAATTGTCAGGATATATTGAGTTCTTGACATACTTGTAGAGGGAAACCTCTCGACAACATCAACTTTGCTATTACGAAACCGCAAGTCCTTATAAATTAGTATTCACGTAATTTTCAATAAGGATCATGCACAGTTAATGTGACTGCAAAAGTAATTTTGTAAATTGGTGTATGGGCTTCGCAGAATCAAGATGGCTGACTCACTTTTGACGTTCGTTTTCGATTTTGTGACGCAATTTTTACTTATCCGACCCAGTGCGGTTGTCAAATGTGTCACGGTCAGGTCTTATATTGTTTTTTGCAACACATGTACTAGGTATTAGGTGTAGGTAAATATAAATAAAAATAATAATTAATAAGTTCTGTTTAATCTATGGTGCCATAGAAAAGGGGACGACTCATGGAGATTAAAAGAATGAGTCATTTTCATATTTATGGTCTATGTAAATCAAATCTATCATGAAATTAATTCAAAATATGCCTACTTATATTGTTTTATCCATGTATAATGGACATGGGTCTCTTAATGTAGATCTTGTGTATGAGGGTTAAATGGCCTTATAGATACACCGGCGAAACGGTTTGGTGGGTCCACTTTTTAAAGGTGATGTAGTTCCTCAAGGCTTGTAATAGCTGCTATGTTACCCCTTAGTCGCCTTCTACGACACCCACCGGAAAAGATGGGCCGATGCTATTCTCAAACCGGCCGACATCACATGGCCAATTGGGATATGTATCTGTAGGTACATACATATCCCAATCAAAATTGCAAAGATAAAACTCGTAACAATAATAAGTATAACTTGACGACACATTTGAATAATAAATTAGTAGGCCTTACGCTTTTGAACAGGCGTTCATTTTACACGTGTCAAGTCAAGAAGTAAAAAACAATAGACACTTTACAGTTCAATATCGCCAGTAGAAGCATAAACCGAATGTTAATTGAGCACAGACGCCAAGTACTAATTCGGGATTAATAAAAAGTCATAGATTATGGTACCAAAATATGGAGATGCCTTTGTTGTATTCAAACTACCCCCTATAATTGGGCCGTTCTAATATCGAGTTGTATTAGTATCGATCAATTTTAAGCTTCGTTTTCTTGGAGGCGTTGCGTCTATGACAATTAATATTTCACATCGGTGGATTATATGGTTCGTCATATGTCAAATCCGACCTATTAGATCGGCCCAATTATTTGTGTCCAAGAAATTATTTGTGTGTTTTGGCCCTTGTGTCCAAGAATAGGTCAGTGATTTAATTGATAACAATTTAATTCACATGGAAATAATAAAACATGGAAGTTAAGAAGGTAGTATTTATGCGTAGGTAAATCTATTATTTTAAAGCCTTCTTTCTCTTCATAAATAATAAAATAAAAAACAGAAGGTGGTTACCGATTCACAAAACACCAGCTAACTTTAATGTCACGCAAACTGGCCGTATGGATGATAAAATATTCTCTTTGGGTACAGTCCCGTACAAAACACCATTTGTTATTTCACTTTTTAGTTTCAAATTTTGTGCAATTCGCTTTATGATAAAATTGACGCATGCTACATCTCTTTCTGTTTTATGAATATTCAACAATTTATATAAATTTTCAAATTGCGAATTCCACTCGATTTGAATTAAGGTCTACATTTTCACATTTTGCACAATACAGTCGTATACGAGTATTATGTCAGTTTACTCAGACCTGAAAGACCGGAACCAGTTTCAAGCTTCGAGAACTGTTCGGTTAAAACTTGTTTACTTCTATAGAGTAGTTAGTATAAGACCATGATTGCTCATTTACAAATTTCATTTCCTTCTGTCAAAAAGTGTACCCTGCAGTTATAATGCAGTGAATGTACTGGTGCATGATGTATGGTCTTAAAACGCTACTCTGGCCAAACGCGTAGGCGTGTCCACTTTTTAGAGGTGGTGTAGTGCCTCAGGACTTGTGTTAGCGACTTTGTTATCCCTTTGTCGCCTTTTATAACACCCACGGGAAGAGATGGGGTGGTCTTATTCTAAAGCCTACCGGACACCGCACCGCACGACTGTACGCGACTGTACTTATATGAAAAACGTAATACTTTCCACATTTTCATCCATGTTTAACAACGAGTGTTATTAACCCATACATTATGTTTATGGCCTCGATGTTGATTTGAACAAACGGACACTTCTATTACGACCTGCAGTTGAAAAAGTCAAGAATAATGTCAAAAAGCCTTTTTCTTTTATTATGTTGTATCTGTTTGGGCTTTAGTTTGAATAATGATACGTTGGATATGTTAGTTTCATTTTTGACATACGATAATAGACCATCAGCGTTGTTAATACCTAATTTATGTTGGAGTCAATGTAAGTAAAATAATAGAACGTAGTAAAATAATGTAAGTAAAATAATACCCACACCATCAGCTTATGTCTCTTTACTGCTGGATAAAGCTTCTTCCAAAACTCGCCACCGCTCACAATCTTCGGCTCTTATCAAACCATCACCCGCGAACTTCTTCCACACTGTGGTTCCCAGTACGTGACCTCCATTCCATATTCATATTCATCTACCTCATCGGTTGTTAGGACTACGGCAAAAAAATTGGTGAATGAGATGACGTTAAAACGTTAATATGGTTTAGAGTAGCGCAGGAACGAGGCTTATACTTAGCATTGGGTGAAGACAATCTGAAGATAATGATGAAAATTGTCATTGTCTTACTCAGAGAAAAACACATTACCTACCTGCTATATTCTTAAAAAAATATAACTAAACTTTTTCTAGGTACATTAAATTTATTGGCGAAACACCTGAACAAGGCCGGCGTTGCCCTGGCATATTCCCTTCAACAGAATAAAAGCGAGCACCACCTTCAATATATCGTCGTTCTGACGGATTTAGCTTGTCCCGGGACGGAGGAATTTATGATAAAAGTACGTATGACAATCACTTATTTCAAAAATCTTTGAAATCAAAGATTTCACAAGATCACGGTCATCAGGATCACGGATAAGGAGCAGATGACAAGAGTCGCGACCGACAACTAGAAAGGAGTTGTGTGGAGACACTTGGAAGTGTTCATACGACAAAACAGCTACGATTAAGCAATCATCTGCGCACAATCCCAGCGGGTCGCGCCTCTACCAAGACCACTGGTCGCCGCGACCAACGCCCCTTGTGCTTGATGCAAAAGTTTAAAACATATTGATATACCTACATATTGATATCATTACTTCCGGTCCTCTTAAAAGTGAGGAATCCTATTTCACGGGATCAACATTAGCTAATAAACATGAATGTGGAGCTAAGAACCGAAACACAAAAAACATAAAGCAATAAAGACACGAGCTAATGCAGATAAAACAGCGGAAAAAAGACGCCTGTTTATGTGATTTCTGTTTTGCGTCGCGATGCACTCAAAATAGAAGCGACAAATAAGTGCAAAATTCTTGTCACGTACCTACAACGTCCAAATACTGTTCAACGGAGCGTGCTCGAAGCTAACTCAAATAACTCAAACATTAGTGGCTATCTACTAAAATCCGGTTTCTCTTGACAGAATCTTATATTTTAAGTAGCTTTATATTGCAAAATTTACACAATTAATTTTGACAATAATGTAGAAAATTCGTGAAGTGTAATTAGTTTACGCTATACGAATTTAGAAGACATAGACTACAGTTGGCATCATTACTGTTTAACCATAGATTAACTGGCAGAGAGTGCCACCAGACACTAAGTCTTTGCCTCATAAATGTTTGTTAGATACATATACTTAATAGGAAAATCCATACAAATAAGTAGGAAATCTTAGGAAATATAATAATTTTGACACCAACCCTTAATATTTGACCAAGGTGCCTTATAAAAAATCCTTTAAAACATTAAATCAGACTTATAGTTGTAAGCAAACTCTGAACTTACAAATAAAAATAATCTAAATAGAACCAATAGTCCAAGAAACACATACTCATACATACAGACCGTACCAATGTACGTACGTGGCATGTCGTCTACGTTTGAGTCTATTTCGCGAGGTATACCAAATATGTTACTGGACACGTCATGCTTACAGATGACCAATCAGTCGCGATTGGAATTTAAGGTGAGCAATCTCAGGTTGAACAGTTCCTAGTCACATATGTACAAGGAATGTCTAAGTAACATTCATTCGTGGAAATCGTTCATCCATCAGTCATCGAATACCGTGAGACAGACATAGAGTTGTTTACATATGAAAACTTGTAACATATGTATTATCAAACGGATAACGAGTGAGGAGCCTTAAGTAATTGAATTTGAAGAAGAAAAATAATTAGAAAAATAGCGTAATTAAAAAGAGAGAATCATATATTATGTAGTAAAATAATATATCTATGTTTATTTATAAATAATTATTTTAAGTAGTGTCATTCCCCATCTCCTGCCGTGGGTGTCGTAAAAGCCGACTAAGGGTTAAAGCGGCTGCCACAGGACCTGAGGAACTACACCACCTCTAAAAGAGTGGAATCGCCAACCCCGCCAGTGTGGCCTTTTACAGCCATACATCCCTCATGCACAAGTCAATGTGTATGAGGGAGCCCATGTCCAGCAGTGGATAGTGAAAGGGCTTGCATTGCACAGTTTCATTACCCACGTACTTACTACATATTTACGTAAATTAAGTTGAATTAATTATATATCTATTGTGGACTCTCATTCGTGAGATCGTGAATTAAAATCTTTGGTCCGTATTAAGGAGCTTCCACCTAAATACAGATTTAAAAAAAGATATTATCACTACCTTCCATGTTTCAGAATAACAGGATTCTGCAGGGTCGGCAGCGTACTAGCAAGCTCCCTAGTGTTGCAGGTGCCTATGGCGGTGACCATTTACCATCACGTGGCCAGCTGGCTGGTCTGTCATTTATTATATAAAAAAAAGTCTGGGGTATGTATATCTATGATTCCGTAATGGGCCCGCGTGCTGGATTATGACCTAATTGCTGTTCTAGTGATTTGACGAGGAGATCTTGGAAAAAAATATTCATACATTTATTTAATCATAGGAACGGACCAATACTTTAATCAGAATGAAAACAATCTACAATCATATTTTTTCATAATAAAGATTTTTGTGACAAAAAACCTAAAATATAGTGCATATTTTTTTAATCAAAACGCTTTTAATACTTTAATTAAGACCTTGGGAATCATATAGATATACTATATCATAGTTTTTTGTTTTTATATTTTACACTATGCTTCGGCGTCTTAAAACTACCTGTGTTTAGTTTAGTTTAGTTTAGTAGGGTTTTTGTTAATCAGTAGTTATCTAAATATAAATACTATGTTATATCCAGGCAGATACTGATGGTTACTTCAAATCTCCATACCGCTGGCTTCTATTAGCTTCAAATGGTACTCACAATTTGCTCGTATTAGACAAATTAGATATTTTGGTTAACAGCGACGTTATCATTGCGAAGAGGATTGATGAAGAAGAATATTTGTTTATAGAAGGTGAGTTGGAAGAAAAACTTTGAACCGGTAGACGTTTCTTGTTGAAGAGTGTAGAGTGCAGACTTTAGGAATTGGAGGTTCAGAAAAAATGACCCCGTTGTTTCATTGAAATATTGCATGTTCCAATATCTACAAAATATTATAATTATTTCATAAGGTCACAACATTCAGTTGACTCCTGAAGTTAGATTTCTATTCCATTTTTTTTTATTTTTTTTTTAAATCCTATTCACAGCTCTCTTGAAGAACCCCATATCGTAGCTTAATGAAAAGACCTCTTGAGGCAGTTCGTTCCACAGCCTACGGGTTCGCGGTATAAAATAATTTTATACCTATGTTTTGGCACTGGGAAAAGTTATGGATGTTTTCTAAACTATGTTTGACGTTAAATGAGCATAATTCCTCTGTACCGCAGATACAAATGTTGAAGAATGACTTATGTCCTGTGGTATTTGCTCTGCTTCAATATGGGGTTCTTTAAAACGGTTATGAATCTACACATTATAGTATAATCTCAAAAGTATAATCTCCGCCAAGCACCGAGACCAAAACATAATTAATTAACAAATAACCTATGCATTTTATAGATTCCTGTCTTGAAGAAGAAATCGTTTCATTCATACTTTAACAATTTATATCTGGAGCAAGTCACAAAAAAGCAAAAGCAAAAACAAAAACCAGACTTCAGAATTATAGCAATTTTGAGTTAGGTCTAAAGAGTCAATAGTTGAAATCGAACAAATTCGATTTTAAAAAAATAAGTAATACATTTTAGAAGAGTTCTTCTATATCTATATATATAAAAGAGGATATTTTTATGTTATTTTAGGATGTTAATAGACTTTGACACCGTTTGACCGATCATCATGAAAGTTAGCAAATATATGTATTTTTTCATGGAGAAGGTTTCTATGCTATCGATTTTGTTGCAACTGGCCACTAGATGGCGCTGCAGCACATCTATTTCTATACCGTTCAAGTGACCGCCATGAAAATGGGTATCCATAGGTATTTGAGCACGGGGAATATTTTCGAGATTTCGACTTTGTTATAACTCGCCACTAGATGGCGCTGCAGCACATCAACTTCTATACCGTTGAACCAATCGCAAAAATCATATCAACGGCAAAACAGAATAATTTGTATAAAATTACAAATTATAAAATACAGAGGTATATAAATATACACATGCAGGACAACGTCTGCTGGGTTTTGCTAGTTTTTTTTTATATAATATCAATATACTTAGTCTGTGTAATAGTAGAATTTACACTTACACATTGAGTAATAGGTAAGTTACGAACAAAATAAATTATTTATTATTAATTTGTCACATACAACTTTATTACGCGGTCAAGCTCATGTCAATAAACATTGACTGATTGTCGGCTGTCGGCGATTAATCTTATAATCACCTGCACGTAATCATTTACATAAATCAGATCAAGAATGTAGGTGAGTTAGCATTTGATTCTATGTCTTTTTATCTGTTTGGTGAGATAAATGTACCATTTATTTATTACTTGCTTATCTCTCTGTAAAGTCCATTTTTTACAAGTTTTATCCCATACAACTTGACGATAATATAATCCGTAAGGAGTACACGGATTGACTACGCCGAGCATTGGCGTTTGTTCCGTTTCGGTTAACACTTCATCGGTCTTATTTGATTAAAATATAGTACTCAATAAAAGTGTTGTTTACTTTTCAGCTTACAAAATCACAGAAAATTCCAAAGTAATTTATACAACTAGATCAACTTGGCATCCTATCAATAACCTACGAAAGAACCATTTGCTGTTAGATAACAATGATCACGATGACAATAATACGAAACTTATTATGGAAAATGATAAAACTAAAGAAGAAAATTATACTCTCATTGTAAATTCTGATGATGAAAGAGTGAATTTGAAAACATATGCCAAATCAATAACAGTGAATAAGTATGGAGTTATAGAATATTACAAGGAGTCAAAGGTGTTATCTGCTAGAAGAAACAACTTGAGAAAACATGTTCTCACTTTGGCACTGGTCATTACTGACACTAATGAAACAAAATATCATTTGAATGACAGATTGTAAGTATTTGTTTGTTTATTTCCTGTAATGTTTTTATCAGAAATATCTAGTAAAAATTCGGGATGGGGGTGGAACGTTTTTAAAAAGGACTAAATAAAGAATGAGCAGTTCGTTTGACAGTCGATGTAAGACTAATTTATTTTATATTTTCTTCTTCTTTTTCTGATTCCTATTCCCGAAGGTCTTATCTAATGAACATGCAAGCTAAGCAGTTTGAGATGCAGCTGAAATTATACAAACTATGCGCTCTTCAGGAGACTGAACGCATAACTATCTACATTGATATTTACTCGTATATTGATTTTTTTTTTCTAGAATTGTTTTGTACACTTGGCACATTGCAGCAACAAACATTTTCTGAAACACAATAATATGATAACAAGAAACAAATTTTAAAATTTCCCATTCAGATAATTATTATTATTATTATTATACTATATAAAGCTCGATTACCACTGACTCACTGACTGACTGACTGACATAATTGATCTCCGGGTTCCCATACCGGCAGAGGGAAACTTTGAATGAGAAAGTACACCCTCGGGGTCGGTGAGCACCAGAAAAATCCGACTTCTGCAACTTGTCCAAACCTCACGAAAATTATCAACGGCCAGGCCAAACGGTAGGAGGTGCGCGGGGGGTGCTCGACCAAATGTCATAGGGAACCGCCGGCAGATGCCAGGGGGCGTCGCGAAAATTTGAATTTCGAACGTCCAGCGTCGCCTCCATACAAAATGAAATCGTTCGTAGTTTTCAAACGGTAAGAGGTAGGGGGGAGGTGCTCGACCAAATGTCATTCGGGCCGGGGTGGGTCGTCTCGTGAGAAAAAAATTTTTTCAAAATGGCGGATTCAAGATGGCGGCCGTTTTTAAAGTTTGTCCCAGGGGGCTGAAAATCGGTATCCGGGGGGTCGGGGGGCCCCTGATTGAGAATTTCGGGTCGGTTTTTCGATCCCGCTATTTCCAAGATGGCGGCCGTCATTTGAAATTTCAAATTTGGATCGGCCATAATTCCCGCGAGGCCGAAGGCCGAGACCAGCGAGCGAGGCCGCAGGCCGAGCTCGCCCAGGAGCTGCACCGAGAGCGGGCCCGTCACCATCCGGTAGACCTTCAGCTTGACGGTCGACGGCCTGCCCAAACGGTGAGAGGTAGTCGTATGGTGCTTGACCGAATGTCATAGAGAACCGCCGGCACTTTGACGAGAGCGCCATAAAAATTCAAAATGGCGGATTCAAGATGGCCGCCATACAAATTTATTTTGACCGTATCTCCCAAACGGGTGGAAATATCGGATAGGGGCTCAAACTAATATGAGGGGGCAAGTCGATGTCCTTACACTGGAATAATTTTTTTTCCCAAAATGGCGAATCCAAGATGGCGGCCATTTTTCAAATTCTTCCGAGCGGGATTAAAATTAATACCTGGGGGGTTCAGGCAACCCCGATTCAGGATTTCGGAACTTTTTTTTTATTCCGCCATTTTCCAAGATGGCTGCCATACAAAGTGGAAATTTCGATTTTGGGGTCCGAGGGCATTTGAGAGGCGGTAGGCCGAATCAGACGGGGGGTGCGGGGCGGAATTTCCCCTCGTTAGAAACTTCGGTCATTGGGAAGTCTGGGTAGAAAAAAAAATCCAAGATGGCGGATACAAAATGGCGGAAATTTAAAAAAAAAACATGGAAATTTAAAAATTCCTCTGTGGCCACTTTTTGAGGTGGATAATCGGGGAGGAAATTTGCATCCGGGGTTTTCGATTAAGGATTTAGGATAGGGGCCGAGATTTTCCAAGATGGCCGCCATACAAAATTCTTTCGACGACAGATCCGGAACGGTTAGAGATATCGGATTGGTGCTCAAACTAATATTGTTTATCATGGCAATGTCTTTCTACTAAGGGGATTTTTTTTTCAAGATGGCGTATTCAAGATGGCGGCCATTTTTTCGAATTCATCCGATTCGGATAAAAATTGATATCTGGGTAGCTTAGGGGTTCCTGACTAAGGATTTAGAATTATTATTTGTATTTCACCCTTTTTGAAGATGGCGGCTATACAGCGAGGCCGCAGGCCGAGCTCCGCGTAGGGCGAAGCCCGGAGCGTCCGAACTTTACCACCGTGTAACTTACGCGAGGCCGAAGGCCGAGCTGTGTTTCACGAGGCCGTAGGCCGAGATCCGCGTAGGGCGAAGCCCGGAGCGACCGCACTACGGTACCACCAGCCGCGCACGTTGTGTAACTTAGGCGAGGCCGAAGGCCGAGCTGCGTCTAACGAGGCCGCAGGCCGAGCTCCGCGTAGGGCGAAGCCCGGAGCGACCGGATTACGGTACCACCAGCTGTGCACGTTGTGTAACTTACGCGAGGCCGCAGGCCGAGCTGCGTCTAACGAGGCCGCAGGCCGAGCTCCGCGTAGGGCGAAGCCCGGAGCGACCGGACTACATTTTACAGCAATATTTCAAGTTGTCCGATCCGGATGAAAATTGATATCTGAAAGGCTCAGGGGACTCTGATTAAGGATTTATGATTATTTCCAAGATGGCCGCCCCACAAAATTCTTCGGATGACAACTCCGGAACGGTTGAACATATCGGATTGGTGTTCAAACTAATATGGTTTATCGTGATGATGTCTTCATATTGGGATAATTTTTTTTAAGATGGTGAATCCAAGATGGCGGGGATTTTGCAAGTTCATCCGATTTGAATGAAAATTGATATCTATAGGGCTGAGGGGACCCTAATTAAGGATTAATGGTTATTTCCAAGATGGCCGCCCCACAAAATTCTTCGGATGACATCTCCGAAACGGTTAGAGATATCGGATTGGTGCTCAAACTAATATTGTTTACCATGACGATGTCTTTCTGCTGATGGGATTTTTTTATTCAAGATGGCGAATCCAAAATGGCGGCCATTTTCAGAATTCATCCGATTCGGATAAAAATTGATATCTGGGGGGCTTAATGGTTCCTGACTAAGGATTTGGAATTATTATTTGTATTTCACCCTTTTTGAAGATGGCGGCTATACAGCGAGGCCGCAGGCCGAGCTCCGCGTAGGGCAAAGCCCGGAGCGTCCGAACTTTACCACCGTGTAACTTACGCGAGGCCGAAGGCCGAGCTGCGTTTCACGAGGCCGCAGGCCGAGATCCGCGTAGGGCGAAGCCCGGAGCGACCGCACTACGCTACCACCAGCCGCGCAAGTTGTGTAACTTAGGCGAGGCCGAAGGCCGAGCTGCGTCTAACGAGGCCGCAGGCCGAGCTCCGCGTAGGGCGAAGCCCGGAGCGACCGGACTACGGTACCACCAGCCGTGCACGTTGTGTAACTTACGCGAGGCCGCAGGCCGAGGTGCGTCTAACGAGGCCGCAGGCCGAGCTCCGCGTAGGGCGAAGCCCGGAGCGACCGGACTACATTTTACAGCAATTTTTCAAGTTGTCCGATCCGGATGAAAATTGATATCTGAGGGGCTCAGGGGACTCTGATTAAGGATTTATGATTATTTCCAAGATGGCCGCCCCACAAAATTCTTCGGATGACAACTCCCGAACGGTTGAACATATCGGATTGGTGTTCAAACTAATATGGTTTATCGTGACGATGTCTTCATATTGGCATAATTTTTTTTTAAGATGGTGAATCCAAGATGGCGGGGATTTTTCAAGTTCATCCGATTTGAATGAAAATTGATATCTATAGGGCTGAGGGGACCTTGATTAAGGATTAATGGTTATTTCCAAGATGGCGGCCCCACAAAATTCTTCGGATGACAACTCCGAAACGGTTAGATATATCGGATTGGTGCTCAAACTAATATTGTTCATCTTGACAATGTCTTTATAGTGAGGTAGGATAAATTTAAAGATGGCGAATTCAAGATGGCAGCCATTTTTCAAACTCACCCAAACCGAATGAAAATTGATATCTGGGAGGTTCAGGGGATCCTGATTAAGGATTTGGAATTTTTATTTAGATTCCGCCATTTTTGAAGATGGCCGCCACGCAGGAGCAGTACAGCGAAACTACAGCGACCCCTCCCAGTGAGTAATCTACGCGAGGCCGAAGGCCGAGCTCTACGGCGCGAGGCCGTAGGCCGAGCTCCGCGTAGGGCGAAGCCCGGAGCGTCCCCCCGCTCAGGGGGAGGCCGGCGCCCGGGGGGCGCCGCCGAAACCTAGTTATTATACTATATAAAGCTCGATTACCACTGACTCACTCACTGACTGACTCACTGACATAATTGTTCTCCCAGTTGCCGCCTGGTGGGTGAGGAACTTTGAATGTGGAAATACGCGGATGGGTTCCGTGACCACCAGAAAAATCCGACTTCTGCAACTTGTCCAAACCTCACGAAAATTGTCAACGGCCAGGCCCAACGGTAACACCTGCGCGGGGGGTGCTCGACCAAATGTCGTAGGGAACCGCCGGCAGATGCCAGGGGGCGTCGCGAAAATTTGAATTTCGAACGTCCAGCATCGCCTCCATACAAAATGAAATCGCCGATAACTCGGGAACGGTAAGAGGTAGGGGGGAGGTGCTCGACCAAATGTCATTCGGGCCGGGGTGGGTCGTCTCGTGAGCAAAAAATTTTTTCAAAATGGCGGATTCAAGATGGCGGCCGTTTTTAAAGTTTGTCCGAGGGGGGTGGAATTTGGCATCCGGGGGGTCGGGGGGGCCCTGACTGAGAATTTCGGGTCGGTTTTTCGATCCCGTCATTTCCAAGATGGCGGCCGTCAATTGAAATTTCTAATTTTGATCGGCCATAATTCCCGCGAGGCCGAAGGCCGAGACCAGCGAGCGAGGCCGCAGGCCGAGCTCGCCCAGGAGCTGCACCGAGAGCGGGCCCGTCACCATCCAGTAGACCTTCAGCTCGACGGTCGACGGCCTGCCCACACGGTGAGAGGTAGTCGTATGGTGCTCGACCGAATGTCATAGAGAACCGCCGGCACTTTGACGAGAGCGCCATAAAAATTCAAAATGGCGGATTCAAGATGGCCGCCATACAAATTTATTTTGACCGTATCTCCTAAACGGGTGGGGATATCGGATCGGTGCTCAAACTAATATGAGGGGGCAAGTTGATGTCCTTCCACTGGACAATTTTTTTTTTCCAAAATGGCGAATCCAAGATGGCGGCCATTTTTCAAATTCTTCCGATCGGGATGAAAATTAATACCTGGGGGGTTCAGGGGACCCTGATTCAGGATTTAGGAACTTTTTTTTTATTCCGCCATTTTTCAAGATGGCTGCCATACAAAGTGGAAATTTCGATTTTGGCGTCCGAGGGCATTCACGAGGCGGTAGGCCGAATTAGACGGGGGGAGCGGGGCGGAATTCCCCCTCGTTAGAAACTCTGGTCGTTGGGCAAACTGGGTAGAAAAAAAAATCCAAGATGGCGGACACAAAATGGCGGAAATTTAAAAAAAAATTGGAAATTTAAATATTCCTGGACGAATATGTTTCAAGGTGGAAAATTGGGGAGGAAATTGGCTTCCGGAGAGTTTCCATTAGGGATTTAGGGTAGGTGCCGATATTTCCCAAGATGGCCGCCATACAAAATTCTTTCGACGACAGATCCGGAACGGTTAGAGATATCGGATTGGTGCTCAAACTAATATTGTTTATCATGACGATGTCTTTCTACTGAGGGGAAAATTTATTTTCAAAATGGCGAAACCAAGATGGCGGCCATTTTCTGAATTCATCCGATCCGGATAAAAATTGATATCTGGGGGGCTTAGGGGATCCTGACTAAGGATTTGGAATTATTATTTGTATTTCACCCTTTTTGAAGATGGCGGCTATACGGCGAGGCCGCAGGCCGAGCTCCGCGTAGGGCGAAGCCCGGAGCGTCCGAACTTTACCACCGTGTAACTTACGCGAGGCCGAAGGCCGAGCTGCGTTTCACGAGGCCGCAGGCCGAGATCCGCGTAGGGCGAAGCCCGGAGCGACCGCACTACGCTACCACCAGCCGCGCAAGTTGTGTAACTTAGGCGAGGCCGAAGGCCGAGCTGCGTCTAACGAGGCCGCAGGCCGAGCTCCGCGTAGGGCGAAGCCCGGAGCGACCGGAATACATTTTTCAGCAATTTTTCAAGATGTCCGATCCGGATGAAAATTGATATCCGGGAGGCTCAGGGGACCCTGATTAAGGATATATGGTTATTTTCAAGATGGCCGCCCTACCAAATTCTTTCGTTGACAGCTCCGGAACGGTTGAACATATCGGATTGGTGCTCAAACTAATATTATTTATCATGACGATATCTTCATATTGGGATATTTTTTTTTTAAGATGGTGAATCCAAGATGGCGGAGATTTTTCAAATTCATCCGATTTGAATGAAAATTGATATCTGGAGGGCTCAGGGGACCCTAATTAAGGATTTATGGTTATTTCCAAGATGGCCGCTTCACAAAATTCTTCGGATGACATCTCCGAAACGGTTAGACATATCGGATTGGAGCTCAAACTAATATTGTTTGCCTTGACGATTTCTTTATATTAAGGTAAAAATTTTTTTAAATGGCGAATCCAAGATGGCGGACATTTTTTGAATTCATCCAATGTGGATGAAAATTGATATCTGGGGGGTTCAGGGGATTCTGATTAAAGATTTATGGTTAGTTTCAAGATGGCCGCCCCACAAAATTCTTCGGATGACATCTCCGAAACGGTTAGACATATAGGATTGGTGCTCAAACTAATATTGTTCATCTTGACAATGTCTTTATACTGAGGTAGGATAAATTTAAAGATGGCGAATTCAAGATGGCAGCCATTTTTCAATTTCACCCAAACCGAATGAAAATTGAAATCTGGCGAGTTCTGGGGAGCCCGATTGAGGATTTGGAATTTTTATTTAGATTCCGCCATTTTTGAAGATGGCCGCCACGCAGGAGCCGCACGACGAAACTACAGCGACCCCTCCCAGTGAGTAATCTACGCGAGGCCGAAGGCCGAGCTCCACGGCGCGAGGCCGCAGGCCGAGCTCCGCGCAGGGCGAAGCCCGGAGCGTCCCCCCGCTCAGGGGGAGGCCGGCGCCCGCGGGGCGCCGCCGAAACCTAGTTATTATAATATATAAAGCTCGATTACCACTGACTCACTGACTGACTGACATAATTGATCTCCGGGTTCCCATACCGGCAGAGGGAAACTTTGAATGGGGAAATACGCGGATGGGTTCCGTGACCACCAGAAAAATCCGACTTCTGCAACTTGTCCAAACCTCACGAAAATTGTCAACGGCCAGGCCCAACGGTAACACCTGCGCGGGGGGTGCTCGACCAAATGTCATAGGGAACCGCCGGCAGATGCCAGGGGGCGTCGCGAAAATTTGAATTTCGAACGTCCAGCATCGCCTCCATACAAAATGAAATCGTTCGTAGTTTTCGAACGGTAAGAGGTAGGGGGGAGGTGCTCGACCAAATGTCATTCGGGCCGGGGTGAGTCTTCTCGTGGGCAAAAAATTTTTTCAAAATGGCGGATTCAAGATGGCGGCCGTTTTTCAAGTTTGTCCGAGGGGGGTGGAATTTGGCATCCGGGGGGTCGGGGGGGCCCTGACTGAGAATTTCGGGTCGGTTTTTCGATCCCGCCACTTCCAAGATGGCGGCCGTCAATTGAAATTTCAAATTTGGATCGGCTATAATTCCCGCGAGGCCGAAGGCCGAGGCCAGCGAGCGAGGCCGCAGACCGAGCTCGCCCAGGAGCTGCACCGAGAGCGGGCCCGTCACCATCCAGTAGACCTTCAGCTCGACGGTCGACGGCCTGCCCACACGGTGAGAGGTAGTCGTATGGTGCTCGACCGAATGTCATAGAGAACCGCCGGCACTTTGACGAGAGCGCCATAAAAATTCAAAATGGCGGATTCAAGATGGCCGCCATACAAATTTATTTTGACCGTATCTCCCAAACGGGTGGGGATATCGGATCGGTGCTCAAACTAATATGAGGGGGCAAGTCGATGTCCTTCCACTGGACGAATTTTTTTTTCCAAAATGGCGAATCCAAGATGGCGGCCATTTTTCAAATTCTTCCGATCGGGATGAAAATTAATACCTGGGGGGTTCAGGCAACTCCGATTCAGGATTTCGGAACTTTTTTTTTATTCCGCCATTTTTCAAGATGGCTGCCATACAAAGTGGAAATTTCGATTTTGGCGTCCGAGGGCATTCGCGAGGCGGTAGGCCGAATTAGACGGGGGGAGCGGGGCGGAATTCCTCCTCGTTAGAAACTCTGGTCATTGGGCAAACTGGGTAGAAAAAAAAATCCAAGATGGCGGACACGAAATGGCGGATATTAAAAAAAAAACATTTGGAAATTTTATAATTCCTGTGCTGTCACTTTTCAATGTGGATAATTGGGGAGGAAATTGGCTTCCGGAGAGTTCCCATTGGGGATTTAGGGTAGGTGCCGAGATTTTCCAAGATGGCCGCCATACAAAATTCTTTCGACGACAGATCCGGAACGGTTAGAGATATCGGATTGCTGCTCAAACTAATATTGTTTATCATGACGATGTCTTTCTACTGAGGGGAAAATTTATTTTTAAAATGGCGAATCCAAGATGGCGGTCATTTTCCGAATTCATCCGATTCGGATAAAAATTGATATCTGGGGGGTTTAGGGGATCCTGACTAAGGATTTGGAATTATTATTTGTATTTCACCCTTTTTGAAGATGGCGGCTATACGGCGAGGCCGCAGGCCGAGCTCCGCGTAGGGCGAAGCCCGGAGCGTCCGAACTCTACCACTTTGTAACTTACGCGAGGCCGAAGGCCGAGCTGCGTCTAACGAGGCCGCAGGCCGAGCTCCGCGTAGGGCGAAGCCCGAAGCGACCGGACTACGGTACCACCAGCCGTGCACGTTGTGTAACTTAGGCGAGGCCGCAGGCCGAGCTGCGTCTAACGAGGCCGCAGGCCGAGCTCCGCGTAGGGCGAAGCCCGGAGCGACCGGACTACGGTACCACCAGCCGTGCACGTTGTGTAACTTAGGCGAGGCCGCAGGCCGAGCTGCGTCTAACGAGGCCGCAGGCCGAGCTCCGCGTAGGGCGAAGCCCGGAGCGACCGGACTACGGTACCACCAGCCGTGCACGTTGTGTAACTTAGGCGAGGCCGCAGGCCGAGCTGCGTCTAACGAGGCCGCAGGCCGAGCTCCGCGTAGGGCGAAGCCCGGAGCGACCGGACTACATTTTACAGCAATTTTTCAAGTAGTCCGATCCGAATGAAAATTGATATCTAGGGGGCTCAGGGGACCCTGATTAAGGATTTATGATTATTTCCAAGATGGCCGCCCTAACAAATTCTTTCGTTGACAGCTTCGGAACGGTTGAACATATCGGATTGGTGCTCAAACTAATTGGTTTATCATGACGATGTCTTCATATGGGGATAATTTTTTTTTAAGATGGTGAATCCAAGATGGCGGTGATTTTTCAAATTCATCCGAGCCGAATGAAAATTGATATCGGGGGGGCTGAGGGGACCCTGATTAAGGATATATGGTTATTTCCAAGATGGCCGCTTAAAAAAATTCTTTGGATGACATCTGCGAAACGGTTAGACATATCGGATTGGTGCTCAAACCAATATGGTTTATCATGATGATGTCTTCATATTGGGATAATTTTTTTTTAAGATGGTGAATCCAAGATGGCGGGTATTTTTCAAATTCATCCGAGCCGAATGAAAATTGATATCTGGGGGGCTCAGGGGACCCTGATTAAAGATTTATGGTTATTTACAAGATGGCCGCCCCACAAAATTCTTCGGATGACAACTCCGAAACGGTTAGACATATCGGATTGGTGCTCAAACTAATATTGTTCATCTTGACAATGTCTTTATACTGAGTTAGGAAAAATTTAAAGACGGCGAATCCAAGATGGCGGCCACTTTTCATATTCACCCAAGCCGAATGAAAATTGAAATCTGGCGAGTTCTGGGGAGTCCGATTGAGGATTTGGAATTTTTATTTAGATTCCGCCATTTTTGAAGATGGCCGCCACGCAGGAGCCGCACGACGAAACTACAGCGACCCCTCCCAGTGAGTAATCTACGCGAGGCCGAAGGCCGAGCTCCACGGCGCGAGGCCGCAGGCCGAGCTCCGCGCAGGGCGAAGCCCGGAGCGTCCCCCCCTTCAGGGGGAGGCCGGCGCCCAGGGGGCGCCGCCGAAACCTAGTTATAATATATAAAGCTCGATTACCACTCACTGACTGACATGCTCTTCTCCCACTTCCCCTACCGGCGGGGGGAAACTTTGAATGAGAAAGTACACCCTCGGGGTCGGAGACCACCGGAAAAATACGACTTCTGCAACTTGTCCAAACCTCACGAAAATTATCAACGGCCCGACAAAACGGTAGGAGGTGCGCGGGGGGTGCTCGACCAAATGTCGTAGGGAACCGCCGGCAGATGCCAGCGGGCGTCGCGAGAATTTGAATTTCGAACGTTCTAAATCGCCTCCATACAAAGTGTAAATCGCTGATAACTCGGGAACGGTAAGAGGTAGGGGGGAGGTGCTCGACCAAATGTCATTCGGGGCGGCGTCGGCTTTCTGGTGGTGAAAAAATTTTTTCAAAATGGCGGATTCAAGATGGCGGCCGTTTTTCAAGTTTGTCCCAGGGGGGTGGAAATCGGCATCCGGGGGGTCGGGGGGCCCCTGCTTGAGAATTTCGGGTCGGTTTTTCGATCCCGCCATTTCCAAGATGGCGGCCGCCAATTGAAATTTTAAATTTTGATTGGCCATATATCTCGCGAGGCCGGAGGCCGAGCGGCGCGGGCGAGGCCGCAGGCCGAGCTCGCCCAGGAGCTGCACTGGGGGCGGCCCCATTCACATCCAGTGTACCTTCAGCTCGACGGTCGGCGGCCTGCCCAAACGGTGAGAGGTAGTCGTAAGGTGCTCGACCGAATGTCATAGGGAACTGCCGGTAGACGCCAGAGGGCGCCGCGAAAATTCCAAATTCGAAAAAAAAAATGGCCGCCATACAAATTTCAATCGCTCGTAGTTTTAAAACGGAAAGAGGTAGGGGGGAGGTGCTCGACCAAATGTCATTCGGGCCGGGGTGGGTCTTCTCGTAAGCAAAAAATTTTTTCAAAATGGCGGATTCAAGATGGCGGCCGTTTTTCAAGTTTGTCCGAGGGGGGTGGAAATCGGTATCCCGGGGGGTGGTGGGGGCCCTGATTGAGAATTTCGGGTCGGATTTTCGATATCACCATTTCCAAGATGGCGGCCGTCAATTGAAATTAAAAATTTAAATCGGCCATAACTCCCGCGAGGCCGGAGGCCGAGGCCAGCGAGCGAGGCCGCAGGCCGAGCTCACCCAGGAGCTGCACCGGGAGTGGGCCCGTCCGCATCCGGTGGACCTTCAGCTCGACGATCGACGGCCTGCCCAAACGGTGAGAGATAGACATATGGTGCTCGACCGAATGTCATAGAGAACCGCCGGCACTTTGACGAGAGCGCCATAAAAATTCAAAATGGCGGATTCAAGATGGCCGCCATACAAATTTATTTTGACCGTATCTCCCAAACGGGTGGAGATATCGGATCGGGGCTCAAACTAATGTGAGGGGGCAAGTCGATGTCCTTCCACTGGACGAATTTTTTTTTCCAAAATGGCGAATCCAAGATGGCGGCCATTTTTAAAATTCTTCCGATCGGGATGAAAATTAATACCTGGGGCGTTCAGGGGACCCTGATTCAGGATTTAGGAACTTTTTTTTTATTCCGCCATTTTTCAAGATGGCTGCCATACAAAGTGGAAATTTTGATTTTGGCGTCCGTGGGCATTCGCGGGGCCGTAGGCCGAATTAGACGGGGGGTGCGGGGCGGATTTTCCCTTCGTTATAAACTCCGGTCATTGGGAAAACCGGGTAGAAAAAAAAATCCAAGATGGCGGACACAAAATGGCGGAAATTTGAAAAAAACTTTTGGTACTTTAAATATTCCTGGACGAACGTGTTTCAAGGTGGAAAATTGGGGAGGAAATTGGCTTCCGGAGAGTTCCCATTAAGGATTTAGGGTAGGTGCCGAGATTTCCCAAGATGGCCGCCATACAAAATTCTTTCGACGACAGATCCGGAACGGTTAGAGATATCGGATTGGTGCTCAAACTAATATTGTTTATCATGACGATGTCTTTCTACTGAGGGGAAAATTTATTTTCAAAATGGCGAATCCAAGATGGCGGCCAATTTCCGAATTCATCCGATTCGGATAAAAATTGATATCTGGGGGGCTTAGGGGATCCTGACTAAGGATTTGGAATTATTATTTGTATTTCACCCTTTTTGAAGATGGCGGCTATACGGCGAGGCCGTAGGCCGAGCTCCGCGTAGGGCGAAGCCCGGAGCGTCAGAACTCTACCACTTTGTAACTTATGCGAGGCCGCAGGCCGAGCTGCGTCTAACGAGGCCGCAGGCCGAGCTCCGCGTAGGGCGAAGCCCGGAGCGACCGGACTACGGTACCACCAGCCGTGCACGTTGTGTAACTTAGGCGAGGCCGCAGGCCGAGCTGCGTCTAACGAGGCCGCAGGCCGAGCTCCGCGTAGGGCGAAGCCCGGAGCGACCGGATTACGGTACCACCAACCGTGCACGTTGTGTAACTTAGGCGAGGCCGCAGGCCGAGCTGCACCTAACGAGGCCGCAGGCCGAGCTCCGCGTAGGGCGAAGCCCGGAGCGACCGGACTACGGTACCACCAGCTACGCACGTTGTGTAACTTATGCGAGGCCGAAGGCCGAGCTGCGTTTCACGAGGCCGCAGGCCGAGCTCCGCGTAGGGCGAAGCCCGGAGCGACCGGACTACATTTTACAGCAATTTTTTATGTTGTCCGATCCGGATGAAAATTGATATCTGGGGGACTCAGGGGACCCTGATTAAGGATATATGGTTATTTCCAAGATGGCCGCTTTAAAAAATTCTTCGGATGACATCTTCGAAACGGTTAGACGTATCGGATTGGTGCTCAAACTAATATGGTTTATCACGATGATGTCTTCATATTGGGATAATTTTTTTTTAAGATGGTGAATCCAAGATGGCGGTGATTTTTCAAATTCATCCGAGCCGAATGAAAATTGATATCTGGGGGGCTGAGGGGACCCTGATTAAGGATATATGGTTATTTCCAAGATGGCCGCTTTAAAAAATTCTTCGGATGACATATTCGAAACGGTTAGACGTATCGGATTGGTGCTCAAACTAATATGGTTTATCATGATGATGTCTTCATATTGGGATATTTTTTTTTTAAGACGGTGAATCCAAGATGGCGGTGATTTTTCAAATTCATCCGAGCCGAATGAAAATTGATATCTGGGGAGCTGAGGGGACCCTGATTAAGGATTTATGGTTATTTCCAAGATGGCGGCCCCACAAAATTTTTCGGATGACAACTCCGAAACGGTTAGACATATCGGATTGGTGTTCAAACTAATATTGTTCATCTTGACGATATCTTTATACTGAGGTAGGATAAACTTAAAGATGGCGAATTCAAGATGGCTGCCATTTTTCAATTTCACCCAAACCGAATGAAAATTGAAATCTGGCGAGTTCTGGGAAGCCCGATTGAGGATTTGGAATTTTTATTTAGATTCCGCCATTTTTGAAGATGGCCGCCACGCAGGAGCCGCACGACGAAACTACAGCGACCCCTCCCAGTGAGTAATCTACGCGAGGCCGAAGGCCGAGCTCCACGGCGCGAGGCCGCAGGCCGAGCTCCGCGCAGGGCGAAGCCCGGAGCGTCCCCCCGCTCAGGGGGAGGCCGGCGCCCGCGGGGCGCCGCCGAAACCTAGTTATTATAATATATAAAGCTCGATTACCACTCACTCACTGACTGACTGACTGACTGACATCATTGATCTCCAGGTTCCCATACCGGCAGAGGGAAACTTTGAATGAGAAAGTACGCGGATGGGTCCCGTGACCACCAGAAAAATCCGACTTCTGCAACTTGTCCAAACCTCACGAAAATTTCCAACGGCCCGACCAAACGGTACGAGGTGCGCGGGGGGTGCTCGACCGAATGTCGTAGGGAACCGCCGGCAGATGCCAGGGGGCGTCGCGAAAATTTGAATTTCGAACGTCCAGCATCGCCTCCATACAAAATGAAATCGTTCGTAGTTTTCAAACGGTAAGAGGTAGGGGGGAGGTGCTCGACCAAATGTCATTCGGGCCGGGGTGGGTCGTCTCGTGGTGGAATTTTTTTTTCAAAATGGCGGATTCAAGATGGCGGCCGTTTTTAAAGTTTGTCCGAGGGGGGTGGAATTTGGCATCCGGGGGGTCGGGGGGGCCCTGACTGAGAATTTCGGGTCGGTTTTTCGATCCCGTCATTTCCAAGATGGCGGCCGTCAATTGAAATTTCAAATTTAAATCGGCCAATACTCCCGCGAGGCCGGAGGCCGAGGCCAGCGAGCGAGGCCGCAGGCCGAGCTCACCCAGGAGCTGCACCGGGAGTGGGCCCGTCCGCATCTGGTGGACCTTCAGCTCGACGGTCGACGGCCTGCCCAAACGGTGAGAGGTAGTCGCATGGTACTCGACCGAATGTCATAGAGAACCGCCGGCACTTTGACGAGAGCGCCATAAAAATTCAAAATGGCGGATTCAAGATGGCCGCCATACAAATTTATTTTGACCGTATCTCCCAAACGGGTGGAGATATCGGATCGGGGCTCAAACTAATATGAGGGGGCAAGTCTATGTCCTTCCACTGGACGATTTTTTTTTTCCAAAATGGCGAATCCAAGATGGCGGCCATTTTTCAAATTCTTCCTATCGGGATGAAAATTAATACCTGGGGGGTTCAGGGGACGCTGATTCGGGATTTGGGAACTTTTTTTTTATTCCGCCATTTTTCAAGATGGCTGCCATACAAAGTGGAACTTTCTATTTTGGGGTTCGAGGGCATTCGCGAGGCGGTAGTCCGAATTAGACGGGGGGTGCGGGGCGGAATTTTCCCTCGTTAGAAACTTTGGTCATTGGGAAATCTGGGTAGAAAAAAAAATCCAAGATGGCGGATACAAAATGGCGGAAATTTAAAAAAAAAACATGGAAATTTAAAAATTCCTCTGTGGGCACTTTTTGAGGTGGATAATCGGGGAGGAAATTTGCATCCGGGGTTTTCGATTAAGGATTTAGGATAGGGGCCGAGATTTTCCAAGATGGCCGCCATACAAAATTCTTTCGTCCACAGCTCCGGAACGGTTAGAGATATCGGATTGGTGCTCAAACTAATATTGTTTATCATGATGTCTTTCTACTGAGGGGAAAATTTATTTTTAAAATGGCGAATCCAAGATGGCGGCCATTTTCCGAATTCATCCGATTCGGATAAAAATTGATATCTGGGTGGCTTAGGGGTTCCTGACTAAGGATTTGGAATTATTATTTGTATTTCACCCTTTTTGAAGATGGCGGCTATACAGCGAGGCCGCAGGCCGAGCTCCGCGTAGGGCGAAGCCCGGAGCGTCCGAACTTTACCACCGTGTAATTTACGCGAGGCCGGAGGCCGAGCTGCGTTTCACGAGGCCGTAGGCCGAGATCCGCGTAGGGCGAAGCCCGGAGCGACCGCACTACGGTACCACCAGCCGCGCACGTTGTGTAACTTAGGCGAGGCCGAAGGCCGAGCTGCGTATAACGAGGCCGCAGGCCGAGCTCCGCGTAGGGCGAAGCCCGGAGCGACCGGACTACATTTTTCAGCAATTTTTCAAGTTGTCCTATCCGGATGAAAATTGATATCTGGGGGACTCAGGGAACCCTGATTAAGGATTTATGGTTATTTCCAAGATGGCCGCCTTAAAAAATTCTTCGGATGACATCTTCGAAACGGTTAGACATATCGGATTGGTGCTCAAACTAATATGGTTTATCATGATGATGTCTTCATATTGGGATAATTTTTTTTTAAGATGGTGAATCCAAGATGGCGGTGATTTTTCAAATTCATCCGAGCCGAATGAAAATTGATATCTGGGGGGCTGAGGGGACTCTGATTAAGAATATATGGTTATTTCCAAGATGGCCGCTTTAAAAAATTCTTCGGATGACATCTTCGAAACGGTTAGACATATCGGATTGGTGCTCAAACTAATATTGTACATCTTGAAAATGTCTTTATACTGAAGCAGAAAAAATTTAAAGATGGCGAATCCAAGATGGCAGCCATTTTTCAATTTCACCCAAACCGAATGAAAATTGATATCTGGCGAGTTCTGGGAAGCCCGATTGAGGATTTGGAATTTTTATTTAGATTCCGCCTTTTTTGAAGATGGCCGCCACGCAGGAGCCGCACGACGAAACTACAGCGACCCCTCCCAGTGAGTAATCTACGCGAGGCCGAAGGCCGAGCTCCACGGCGCGAGGCCGCAGGCCGAGCTCCGCGCAGGGCGAAGCCCGGAGCGTCCCCCCCTCAGGGGGAGGCCGGCGCCCGCGGGGCGCCGCCGAAACCTAGTTATTATTATTATTATTATTATAATATATAAAGCTCGATTACCACTGACTCACTGACTGACTGACATAATTGATCTCCGGGTTCCCGCCTGGTGGGTGAGGAACTTTGAATGAGAAAGTACGCGGATGGGTTCCGTGACCACCAGAAAAATCCGACTTCTGCAAGTTGGTGACCTGAGACGAAAAATGACAACGGCCAGGCCCAACGGTAGGAGGTGCGCGGGGGGTGCTCGACCAAATGTCGTAGGGAACCGCCGGCAGATGCCAGCGGGCGTCGCGAAAATTTGAATTTCGAACGTCCTAAATCGCCTCCATACAAAGTGTAAATCGCCGATAACTCGGGAACGGTAAGAGGTAGGGGGGAGGTGCTCGACCAAATGTCATTCGGGGCGGCGTCAGCTTTCTCGTGGTGAAAATTTTTTTTCAAAATGGCGGAAACAAAATGGCGGCCGTTTTTCAAGTTTGTCCCAGGGGGGTGGAAATCGGCATCCGGGGGGTCGGGGGGCCCCTGATTGAGAATTTCGGGTCGGTTTTTCGATCCCGCCATTTCCAAGATGGCGGCCGTCAATTGAAATTTTAAACTTCGATCGGCCATAACTCCCGCGAGGCCGGAGGCCGAGGGGCGCGGGCGAGGCCGCAGGCCGAGCTCGCCCAGGAGCTGCACTGGGGGCGGCCCCATTCGCATCCGGTGTACCTTCAGCTCGACGGTCGCCGGCCTGCCCAAACGGTGAGAGGTAGTCGCAAGGTGCTCGACCGAATGTCATAGGGAACTGCTGGTAGACGCCAGAGGGCGCCGCGAAAATTCCAAATTCGAAAAAAAAAATGGCCGCCATACAAATTTCAATCGCTCGTAGTTTTGAAACGGTAAGAGGTAGGGGGGAGGTGCTCGACCAAATGTCATTCGGGCCGGGGTGGGTCTTATCGTGGGCAAAAAATTTTTTCAAAATGGCGGATTCAAGATGGCGGCCGTTTTTCAAGTTTGTCCGAGGGGGGTGGAAATCGGTATCCGGGGGGTAGTGGGGGCCCTGATTGAGAATTTCGGGTCGGTTTTTCGATCCCGCCATTTCCAAGATGGCGGCCGTCAATTGAAATTTTAAATTGAAATCGGCCATAACTCCCGCGAGGCCGAAGGCCGAGCCCAGCGAGCAAGGTCGCAGGCCGAGCTCGCCCAGGAGCTGCATCGGGAGCGGGCCCGTCTGCAACCAGTAGACCTTCAGCGTGACGGTCGACGGCCTGCCCAAACGGTGAGAGATAGTCATATGGTGCTCGACCGAATGTCATAGAGAACCGCCGGCACTTTGACGAGAGCACCATAAAAATTCAAAATGGCGGATTCAAGATGGCCGCCATACAAATTTATTTTGACCGTCTCTCCCGAACGGTTGGAGATATCGGATCGGGGCTCAAACTAATATGAGGGGACAAGTCGATGTCCTTCCACTGGACGAAATTATTTTCCCAAAATGGCGAATCCAAGATGGCGGCCATTTTTCAAATTCTTCCGATCGGGATGAAAATTAATACCTGGGGGGTTCAGGGGACCCTGATTCGGGATTTTGGAACTTTTTTTTTATTCCGCCATTTTTCAAGATGGCTGCCATACAAAGTGGAAATTTTGATTTTGGCGTTCGAGAGCATTCGCGAGGCGGTAGTCCGAATTAGACGGGGGGTGCGGGGCGGAATTCTCCCTCGTTAGAAACTCTGGTCATTGGGAGAACTGGGTAGAAAAAAAAATACAAGATGGCGGACACAAAATGGCGGAAATTTAAAAAAAAACATTTGGAAATTTTTCAAATTCTGTGCGGCCATTTTTCAAGGTGGAAAACCGAGTAGGAAATTTGCATCCGGGGGTTTCGATTAGGGATTTAGGGTAGGTGACCACATTTTCCAAGATGGCCGCCATACAAAATTCTTTCATCGACAGCTCCGGAACGGTTAGAGATATCGGATTGGTGCTCAAACTAATATCATTTATCATGACGATGTCTTTCTACTGGGGAAAATTTATTTTCAAAATGGCGAATCCAAGATGGCGGCCATTTTCCGAATTCATCCGATTCGGATGAAAATTGATATCTGCGGAGTTTAGGGGATCCTGACTAAGGATTTGAGATTATTATTTGTATTTCACCCTTTTTGAAGATGGCGGCTATACGGCGAGGCCGCAGGCCGAGCTCCGCGCAGGGCGAAGCCCGGAGCGTCCGAACTCTACCACTTTGTAACTTATGCGAGGCCGAAGGACGAGCTGCGCATAACGAGGCCGTAGGCCGAGCTCCGCGTAGGGCGAAGCCCGGAGCGACCGGACTACGGTACCACCAGCAGTGCACGTTGTGTAACTTAGGCGAGGCCGTAGGCCGAGCTGCGTTTCAGGAGGCCGTAGGCCGAGATCCACGTAGGGCGAAGCCCGGAGCGACCGGATTAAGGTACCACCAGCCGCGCAAGTTGTGTATCTTAGGCGAGGCCGCAGGCCGAGCTGCGTCTAACGAGGCCGCAGGCCGAGCTCCGCGTAGGGCGAAGCCTGGAGCGACAGGACTACGGTACCACCAGCCGCGCACGTTGTGTAACTTACGCGAGGCCGAAGGCCGAGCTGCGTTTCACGAGGCCACAGGCCGAGCTCCGCGTAGGGCGAAGCCAGGAGCGACCGGACTACATTTTACAGCAATTTTTCAAGTTGTCCGATCCGGATGAAAATTGATATCTGGGGGGCTGAGGGGACCCTGATTAAGGATATATGGTTATTTCCAAGATGGCCGCTTTAAAAAATTCTTCGGATGACATCTTCGAAACGGTTAGACATATCGGATTGGTGCTCAAACTAATATGGTTTATCATGATGATGTCTTCATATTGGGATAATTTTTTTTTAAGATGGTGAATCCAAGATGGCGGTGATTTTTCAAATTCATCCGAGCCGAATGAAAATTGATATCTGGGGGGCTGAGGGGACCCTGATTAAGGATATATGGTTATTTCCAAGATGGCCGCTTTAAAAAATTCTTCGGATGACATCTTCGAAACGGTTAGACATATCGGATTGGTACTCAAACTAATATGGTTTATCATGATGATGTCTTCATATTGGGATAATTTTTTTTTAAGATGGTGAATCCAAGATGGCGGTGATTTTTCAAAATCATCCGAGCCGAATGAAAATTGATATCTGGGGGGCTGAGGGGACTCTGATTAAGAATATATGGTTATTTCCAAGATGGCCGCCCCACAAAATTCTTCGGATGACAACTCCGAAACGGTTAGACATATCGGATTGGTGCTCAAACTAATATTGTTCATCTTGACAATGTCTTTATACTGAGTTAGGAAAAATTTAAAGACGGCGAATCCAAGATGGCGGCCACTTTTCATATTCACCCAAGCCGAATGAAAATTGATATCTGGAGAGTTCAGGGGGGCCCGATTAAGGATTTGGAATTCTTATTTAGATTCCGCCATTTTTGAAGATGGCCGCCGCGCAGGAGCCGCACGACGAAACTACAGCGACCCCTCCCAGTGAGTAATCTACGCGAGGCCGAAGGCCGAGCTCCACGGCGCGAGGCCGCAGGCCGAGCTCCGCGCAGGGCGAAGCCCGGAGCGTCCCCCCGGTCAGGGGGAGGCCGGCGCCCGGGGGGCGCCGCCGAAACCTAGTTTATTATATAATTGTGCTAAATTTATAATACGGGTAGCTATTCGCGTCTGCGTAACTGGTTTAACAAGTTCAACTTAATTTATTAATTTTAGCGTAAAATATAGCTTTACAGTTTAGCCATATTACATAAGTTGGATGTGTCTCCTTCTTTTGTATTATTTATATTTTAACTTTTTCTTTGGGTTCAATTTATAATAACATATAACTATGTTTTGTATAGGATTCGTCTTAGGAAAAGATGTTCAACTGGAACCTCACGATTTTTTTAGCGATTTTACCACTCACAAGCTATAAGTATTATATGAGTCGATTAAAATCAAAAATGGTCATGTTCCTTTGACAATATTTGTGAGTATAGCCAATTTTTTGCACAAACAATAGTTAAGGTTAGTATTAAAAGGATTTCGTAAGTTGGTATTATTCAATTAAAAAAAATAATACTATGACTTCACAGCAATTTATTAGAAATAAAATGAGGTTGAAATGGTTAGTGGTTAAAAAAATATTTTTTATAATAGATTTGACCGATTTGGATTCTAAGCGACACATATGTAAGTGCATCATCTACCTGGCAGTTCTCAACAACTCTCTAACCTAAAGGTTGTTTGGAAGAGATTGCTATTAGTGATAAGACCGTCTTTCGTGCACTGTTTTATGTCTTTGTATTACAATGTACCTTTATTTGTTGCCTCTAATAAAGAATACATAGTTACTTACTTACGGCTAACGAGAATATCTAATGGGATTGATTCATTATACATTTCGTAGATATCTTCAAAACGACTTGATATCAAAGCTAACATATGCGGCAGTTACTATTTGCTTCGAAATGCTGAACGGCACAGAGAAAGTTATATTTACCCATACATGGGGTTATAGAGACAAGGACGGTAACTGGCAAGGCATTATCAGACATTTGATGAGGAAGGAGGCTGATCTTGGTAAGGGGATAGGACAGAAATATACAAGAGTATAAATATTCAATGTCTTGCAATGAATAAAAGTCACATAAAAGTAATGTATTTTACTATAACTTGTTAATATTCTACATTCGATTTATTTACTAAAAAGAATAAATTAATAATTGTGTTATCGTCTGTTAGATTATTCTCTCGGCTTTACTAAACTTTTGCTTATTCTGTTTTGACACCCTTCTAACACGCAATTTCGACCCAAAAAATCAGAGAAAAATGCACAAATAACTTCCATCGTATAATCCCACAAATAACGTCAGCGTTGTCCTTGATGAACTGGAGTCAAAACTTGGTCAACTGACCTGATAGTCATTGGACTAAGTTTTGACACAAATTTTTTTAGCTGTAACACTCCATATGTAGATTTTTAGTCAATGTAGTATGAGAGTAGAGACGAGGCTCTGGCTGTAAGCCTAGACATTGCGAAAGCTTTTGACCGGGTATGGCACAAATCGCTGCTTTCCAAGTTACCATCTTACGGGATACCTGAGGGATTATACAAATGGGTTGCCAGTTTCCTGACTGGACGGAGCACCAGAGTCGTTATCGATGGTAGCTGCTCCGACACCATGTCTATTAACGCTGGCGTCCCGCAAGGCTCCGTGCTGTCCCCAACTCTGTTCCTTCTGCATATCAACGACCTGTTGCAAATTGGTGACATTCGTTGCTATGCAGATGACAGTACTGGAGACGCTTTGTACAGGGCCGCGCCAACATCCCTCGGGTCGAAGTGGAAGAGAGTCGCGCCAGGCTTGTGTCTAAAATCGAAGACTCTTTAGATCTAGTCTCGATTTGGGGTTCTCTGAACCTAGTGGATTTCAACCCCAGTAAGACACAAGTCTGTGCATTCACCGCTAAAAAAAACCCTTTTGTCGTAGCACCTCGCTTTCAGAGCATACCTCTTAAGATCTCGGAGAGTATCGGGATCCTTGGTGTTGACATCTCCAGCAAAGTCGAATTTAGGGATCATCTGGAAAATAAGGCCAAAATGGCTTCCAAAAAGCTCGGTGTGCTGAACAGAGCGAAGCGGTACTTCACCCCTGGGCAACTCCTTATGCTTTACAAAGCTCAGGTGAGGCCCCATATGGAGTATTGCTCTCTCTCAGGGCCGGCGCACCGAAATACCTACTGGACCCATTTGACTCCATCCAACGACGTGCTGTTCGTATTGTCGACGATCCCACTCTCACGGGCGGTTTAGAATCCCTCGGCAGTCGGAGAGACGTTG